>JARJCN010000002.1:0-1200000 GCA_029282135.1 Mycena belliarum
AATGTCATATTACTTGGAGTTATTTCCCTTTTGGGCTCGTAGCGTTTGCTTGTCCATACTTGGTGATTCGGCATCTCGGCATTGCCAGCATAAATTCGGTATGTCTGATTAACAGTTTTATTCGAAACATAGGGGACTAAGTTGAGGACTAGACATAAAACAACAGTTCATCTCTTATTGGATGCAAGCAAAAACTCAACATAATTTATGTTCACTGTTACAATTGAATGTCTTAAACAAACAACCACCAGCATCCCGTTATGGAAGTTTTGAGACTGTGATTTAAATGAGGGTCTCAAAGACAAATACTGAAAAAAACATATCTTTTTATGTGCGGGTGGTTGCAACCATATATATCGGTGGGTACATCCACATTCAATCTGGTAGTACCCAGTAGGGAACCAAACAAAGCGATGGTTGTACCCATCAGGCGTGGATATACCCACGGGAAGACCGATCTCGCGTGGGGATACCCATACGGGAACCAAACAAACCAGTGGATATCCCCACTGGTACAATGGGCATGCCCACATAAACGTGTGGGGATATCCACATCCCATGGGTAGAACCACCATAGAATATGGATCTAACCACATAGAATATGGTTATAACCAGTGGGCATGTGGACACATCCACGGTGAACGATGTGGGTGTATCCATGTCTGCAGGTGGGTACACCCACTTCAGCTAGTGGTTTCAACCACAACCGTCATGGATGCATCCATCAGAACCAAGTGGGTAGACCCACAGATGGATGGATGCATCCATGGCATGGCATGTGGGAACATCCATGTACTGTCCGTGGATACAACCACGAACAGTTTTCAGCACAGAATTCCGAGCGAAATGAGTACCACTTGCTGCCAGACTACCACGCACAGTCTCGCAAGCTGAGTTCCGATTGGCAGCCAGGCTCTACCGCACGCAGCGTCCAGGCAGACTAGCACCCACATTCTTTTTGTGCAAATTTGCTCGCGAAGGAACAAGCTAGATGTAAACTACTTACCACTTGCTGCCAGACTACCACGCACAGTCTCGCAAGCTGAGTTCCGATCGGCAGCCAGGCTCTACCGCACACAGCGTCCAGGCAGACTAGCACACACATTCTTTTTGTTTGTGCAAATTTGCTCAAACAAGCTAGATGTAAACTACTATCAGAATTATCCACGCAAAATGTTATGTAGCACACTCTAATGGTGACTACGGCCCGTGGTTGTCTATATAAGCAAAGCTGCAGAGCTGCTGCTGTTTTAACAAAAGCGATCTGGATAGTAAGGTGCATAGATGGGTATAGGGCGCAACCGCTAAGCAGCAGGGCTGCTGCTTGACGTGTCTGTAGCGGCTGAGGGTGCCCCTACCTGGGAGCGGCCAGCGAAACGGCCCTGCACAGGGCCCAAAATCGCAAAAGGGATCTGGATAGTAAGGTGCATAGATGGGTATAGGGCACAACCGCTAAGCAGCAGGGCTGCTTCACGTGTCTGTAGCGGCTGAGGGTGCCCCTACCTGGCAGGGGCCAGCAAAACGGCCCCGCACGGGCCCCAAAATCGCAAAAACAAGCTGGATAGTATAGGTCGAGCTATAGGCGACTGCTATGCAGCAGAGCTGCTGCTTCACGTGTCTGTAGCAGCTGAGGGTGCCCCTACCTGGCAGGGGCCAGGAAAACGGCCCCGCGCGGGCCCCAAAATCGCAAAAACGAGCTCGCCCTGCGGGCGCGTGGACGCATCCACCAGTGAAGTGACGTGACACCCTGGATGCGTCCACATCAATCCTGGTGGATGCATCCACGTCGTGGGTATACCCATGTAGGGTGGTCTGACCCCACATCCTGAGCCCTCTTAGGTGTCACACTTCATATTCACGGATGACCCTTATAGGCCCAGGTTAGAGGTAGCCTGAAGTGTCTGCCCCCTCGTCGTACATCCAAGTCATGACTTTGCCCGGAGTAGCTCCGCGCGCAAACATAGGTAAAATGTCCGGCGAGCCGAAAGAGAAGGTTGCGCTGGATTGATTGAATACTGAGTCGAAGTCGACCTATCGGAGTGGGTCGCTGCAAGCAAGCAAGTACGGATGGAACGTACAGGATTTGTCTTCCAACCCTAGACATCAATGGTGAGAAAGAGGCGGGGCTGAGGTCTAAGGATGACAACATGCCTTCGTGACGGCGGAAACATCTTCATACATTCCGCCTGGTAAGGCTCGTTTACAATAGACAACAACGAGGAATGACGGGTCACACCGATGATGGCCACATGCCCCGGCCTACTCTCCGTCGGGACGCGTGTATGAGAGATTCCGAATGCGCCCCTAGTTTCGACAATTGACCTCAGATAGGGCGCTACAACGTCTGGTGCAAGGTCACTTGGAAAACCATTCTTTTGGAAGAGCAGATCGGCGCGGAGACCGTCACCTATCAATATGAGCTGGTGTTCAGGGAGCTGTCACGGACGCCGCACCCACTATAAGAACAAGTCGCTTGGATTCAGGTGAGTCGAGTCCAAAGCTTTGCATGCCCTGCACTACGGGACTCGTGAAGTAGCAGTCGAACACTGGACGACGGTAAACGGTGTGTGGGCCACTTATCACAGAGCTCACGAACCAGAGCTAATGTAAACCAGGTGGAACAGAAGTCCGGTGAGTAGGAGCCCAGTTATATTGTATTTCGATGTCATGAGAGTTCTTGCTCGTGCTGCGTTGGAGATTGCTGGCAAAGCGACACCCGACGCCCGTTTGCAATTGAGAGGCAGAAGCGACTAACCCGATGTCGCGTTCCAAATTCCATGCAAAGGTACCCGACGCGCTGCAAGCATGCAACGACTCCGAGCCTGGTCAGGCTTGGTGGTCCCGGTCAGGCCTCGGGCTTGGTCGGTCCGGGATATCAACGTCGTTTGTTTGGTCTGACAAACATCCATTCTACTCTGTTCCCTCATGGCGAAGGGCAGCGGCAAGACTGCCAACCCTGCAGAGGCGTATCGTAAGTCGATCTGCCAAATTACATTCTCTGTTATCGAAGTGTCGCGCAGGCAAGGCTCAACACAATAAGGAGCGCAAGAAGGCTAGTGAAACTGGCAAATGTCAATTCATCTTGTTAACGTGGACTTCGTGCAGTAGAACAAGGCCCAGAGATCCAAAGCGCGCGATTTTGCTCTCGTTAAAAAGGACACCACGGGTGGGTTCGCTGTTGGTGCATCAACCATCCGCTGACTTGAAATAGAGTTGGCGGAGGAAGTCGCACGACTCGAATTTGCGACAGAACCCGCAGATAAGGCCCGTCTGAAAGAAGCCAAGGCGGAACTAGAACGGATATACCAGAAAAAGGAAGAATACCTGAAGGAACATCCGGAACAACGCAAGCTAGTTTACAGACTCGGATATAAAAAAGATGGCGACAAGCCTCCAGAAGACATCGTGCTCCCGAAACGAAACTTCTTCGGCAAGAACGGACTCCCTCGACACCCCGAACGAAGCATATATTACGACCCGGTCATGAATCCCTTTGGCGTGGCTCCGCCAGGAATGCCTTATCAAGAACGACGTATGCTTACCTTCTTCATTCGTTGCTGCTCTTGTCTGAGTCTATCTTCTATGATAGCCCGCAACTTGGGCGAGGTATACAGCGATGACTCGGATGAAGGTGTGTCTCATTGCCAATCACATACCACATCGTCTCACTCACTCTTCGCAGATGACGACGATGTGGCAATGCCGGAGGGACCTCGTCCGGACGCAGACGAAGATGATAGCGATGACGATATTCCTATGCCCGCCGGACCCCCACCTGGCCAAACAAGTCTGTACTGGCCTTTCAGCCGATTCTTCTGATGCTCATCTACTTTACTAGCATCGACCTTGCCGCCTGCTCCACATTTTCTTCCTCCACATCCGCTGCCATCGCCACCGATGGCCCTCCCTGGCTCATTGCCTCCTCGCCCCTCCAATTTCCCCCTTCCTCCACCACCACCCGGGCCTCCACCGTCTACTCTTCCTCCTCGTCCTCCTGGTTTTCCAGGAGCAAGCTTTCCTCCAGGATTTCCCCAATTCAATGGTGTACCCCCACCCGCCAATTTCCCCAATTTCCTTCCTCCAGGATTTCCCCCACCACCGCCACCTCCCTTGGGGTTCTACCCACCGCCCCGCAATTCTTCCACCATCCAAGACCCACTTTCTTCCATACCACACCAAACATTCCAAGCTCACCGGGCGACTGCGCACTCGACCCTTCCGCCAAAGCCGACGTCCGTAGTCCCTCCCGCGTCTGCATCGCTGCCGCCGAAACCAGTGGCTGCGGTCTCAAGTGCAAACCTGATGTCCGCGACTGTTTTTGCCGCGCCTGAGCTGAGGGATTTCAAGAAAGAGGCGACGGCGTTTGTACCCTCCAATGTGAAGCGCAAAAAGCCTACAGGTGCCGCTGGCTCCACCTCATCGCGAATTAACGCGGCGCCGTCGTTGAGTACCTTGCCTAGTAAGCCTGGTACTTCAGCCCCTTCAGCGGAGGAATCTCTGCCTGCCCGTCCGGATTTGTTAGGCTCCCTCAAGGAGAAATTCGGGACCCCTGTTGCCGCTTCGGCCGCACCCGGAAAGGCTAAGGAGACCCGAGCTGCGAAGGAGGCGAAACAAAAATCGGACGACTACGATAAATTTGTCGCTTCCATGGCTGACATACTAGGGCCCAAGTGAATGCAGAGTTGTAGCCAGGCTTTTCTAGCTTCATAATTATAGTTGTAGCCCTCGGAATGTATATACCAAATAATTCAGGATCAAAACGGCGCTCCGCTTGCTAGACACTCCTTCGATGATCGTTCGTTTCTTGCCACGATGACCTCCACCGTATTGCTGCGCCCGCGCCCCTACGCCCAGTCCGCCGGCTCCTTCTTCTTGGTCGCCCTTCTCCCATCGCCAAAAGCACTTCCTTCCTTACCCTCGGAATTGTGGGCTGTGATATTTGAATCCGTCTCGATTCAATCAGGCTTCCCCGCGCTCTGGTCTTTACTGACTGTCTGCCGGAAGTTCAAGGTGAGTGGTTCAGATTCTTGCATGCGTACACCTCTCATTTTCCAAGCAGGACCTGGTACTGCCCTTGCTGTATGCTCGAGTCCAGTTTTCAAAGATCGTTGGCTTGGAAAATTTTGCCACGAGACTGCACGCTGCAGACCAGCGGTGGGATTCTATTTGCCGGATACCGTGGTCGGCGCCGGGAAGATGGGTTCAAAGCCTCGATCTGTCTCGCGTCGCGCTCGTTGAGCGGTCACAAACCCTCCTCTTCGACTCCCTCCTCGTGAAACTGTTACCCTTGCTTCCCTTCCTGGCCCGGTTTTCCATCAATCCGGTCCTTCTGCTCAGCCGTCGATTGATGGAGGTTTTGGGGGATCGTCAAGGAGCCGTTAATATCCGCGCTCTGGAGGGCATAAGTTATGTCCCGTCGGGCTCGCCGAAGGAAGAGCCGCTGACACAGCTGCTTCGGCGTTGTCCAAATATCGAGGAACTGGAAATAATTGGACAAGGGTTAGATCCTACGGAAATGGAGATACAAATCGGAGAACCCTCGCAACCAGACTCATTTGTGCCTCTAAACCTTCCATTCCTTCGAACACTGACTATCCTCTCCGTACACTCTTCATCGCTGCTGCTTTCCCTTCTACTATCCCCCCTTCCCTCACTCCAGAAGCTCACCATAACACCTTTTGACGACGTCCCTGCTGCCCTTTCTTCCCAATTCATCGCGAGGCACAGCGCTCCATTACGCTCTCTGCTCCTCTTTACTCCCAAATCCTGGCCTACACGGCTCCATACCTCTCCACAAACCCTGCTCTCCACAGCGCCAACGCTGCGGCACTTGTCGCTCGAGAAGCCCCTCCCATCCCACCTCATCTTCCCTCCGGAAGATTCTCATCCGCTCCAGTTGCTCTCTATCCCCCGCCCCGATGCCAATTTCTGGGTTGTACTGGAGCGCATGCTGCCTCGCTTGCCGGGCCTGCGTGCCGTGCGTGCGAGAGATGTGCGGTGGCTCCGAAAAGGGATGGGGCTGCGCGCACAAGAAGCAGGGGTGCAGGGTGAGATGAGGGAATGGCGTCGGCGTCTTCTCCGGAGGGGAATCCGTGTCTTAGATGCGGAGTGGAAGGAGTGTGAGTGAGGAAATATGTATCAAATTGCCATTTGTATATCGTCTGTACTAATTCCCCGGATGTATAGTAGCAACCTTCAATGCCTCCCCCCTCCCGCTGCGCCGAGTACTCATCCTCGTCGTCGCTACAACGGCACCATCGGTCAAAGCGACTTCTTATGTTTCTGTTTTGGCTAACTGTTTTGGGTAATGGATTTTCGAAGGACAAAAAGTCTGCCCTTTCTCTTTGTCGGTGGATAGCTATGCTTAAACATAGACATCCCCGCCAACGATGATGTGAGTGTTGCCCGTAATCTCAACCGAGTTGGCGCCCTGATTCCAAAGCAACCCGAGATCCCCACCCCGAGCGCTCACTTGTTTTGCGCGAAAACTATTGTTTGATTCAAGGCCCTTCTTCTTCGACCAATATGGAACCAACAAGCAATGTGCCGAGCCACACACAGCGTCTTCAGAGAACGGCGGTGGAAGCAGCAACGGCGCAAACATCCGGGAGACAAACTGCACGTCGCCCGCCGACGAGTTCGTGGTAAGAATATTTACGGCGTATCCCGTCTCAAGCTGCTTTCTATGTGAGCGCACTGGGATTTTGGAACCAACAAACTCCACCCACAAATGCGTCCATGTTGACGGTGCATTGGCCCAGGTTTTCTTGTTCATCGAGTTCAACAAGGAGATACGGTGTGAACCCTTCGCGTCCCACCCCAATAAAGTTTATGGAGACGTCTCGTCCAAATGCTTCGGTGAGCGCCGATCTTATCTTCGGAACCTCAGCAGAAGGTACTTCCGCCAGCATTCCGGAGGGAAGACATATTTCGAAGGAGTCCGTTCCGACCTTGCGTGCCTTCATCACGCCCGCCATTGAGGTATGGAATTCGATAACCTCCACGGAGTCGCCGACGAGGCCGCGCTCAAAGATCGCCCGCGCCGCGGCCATAGTTGCGTGACCACACAGGGACACCTCTTTGGAGCTCGCGGTAAACCAGCGCATGCCGAAAGCGGCGACCCTCTCGTTCTCGGACGAGATACGGGGTCCTACGACAGAGGTCATGGGTTGATTTAAAATGGCCGCGAGTTCCCTGAGTGTTTCCGTTTCGAGTGTGTCGTCGACAAACACGACGGCAGCTGGATTCCCTTGGAATGGGGTTGTCGAGAATGCAGCAACAACATTGAAGGGAAAGGAACGCGCCATCTTGGTTACAGGTCCAGAACAAATGACTCTTGAATGAGTCGGTCCATATTTTATAGCGAATCTTACTTCCAAGTTGATGCATTGATGTGTGAGTCGTGCGGCCGCCAAGCCGCTGGTAGTGATGTGCCGGGCCCGGCTCGGCCTGAATGCGGGCTCGGACTCGGCTCGGCAGGCCCTGAGCTTCAGATCTCAAGCCTCCGATGATGGCTGTCTCGGTAACCCAGACGTTCCCACCTACAGCCTACTCAATCCGTGCCACGCGATAGGTAGTTCTGGTGTGATCAGTGTCCATCTTTTTTACTCGAATTACTCTTGTGGCACGCCGGATCACCGGAACATCTGGGCTTCCGAGACAGGATGTTGGGGGCTGCCGGGATCTGCCCACATGCCGGGCCTACGCCGGAATCTGCCCACGTACGCTCTACTTATATGTGAAAGAAGAAAGTCATTTCCGCCTCCTTCAAATCCCTCACACACAACTCCCGTTTGGAGAACCGTGAATATTATCGCATTAAATATCTCAAATACAGCTTTCTGGCCAAAGGCACCGACCAAAGCGATCCAGGCTTTATGTACTGACTCCTGAACCCCAAACGCTGCGGCGCATCGATATCGCAGCTGCCAGCTGGAGCCATACCATGATACGGGACTACTATATACTATGGCCTTCATGGTATTACCCGGTCATCCGAGTCTTAATCATCCAGCCCTAGTGGCACAAAGGATGGAGAATAATGTTAGGCTTAGTCTCTCTAAGACAGACGCTATAATGATACCAGCTCGTACCTCGCTCATTATATGTTCTATAGTATACACGATTCTGAACGACTATCTTCAGAAAATCGTGCCAGGCATACTATAGAGGCTGAAACGAGCCTAAATAATGTGGCTTTCGACCGTATCAAAGCGGACTATGCGGTCCTTTGCATCAAAGCCACCAAAAAACCTGCCAAATTGGGGGGCCAAGCGCTCATGCCACAGGTTGAGTATAAAAGTGCTGAGTTGCATGCGACCCAACCGCGCCTTCATTCTCTCTGTTCCCCTCCTCATTGTATTCATGTCGCTGTCGCTCGTCTGGGATGGGAGACCACACTTCTTCGAGTCACGCTCGAAGCGCGGTGGCGCCGTCCACCATAACGCGCGCTTGGTCAAGCGCGTACAAAGCCACATTCACCTGGTCTGCTTCGAAGTATTGGGCGCGGAGCCTATACACTATGCAATTTTGAAGGTTGCTCGGAACGCTGACGAGATTGATGCCCTCGAGAAGGAGGCTTTCCTCTACGAAAACCAGTTGAAGAGCATTCGGGGGAAATACGTGCCCGAGTACTATGGGATTTATCACGGCGAGGTAAGGGGGTCTCAGGTGGCATGCATGCTGCTCGAGTACTGCGTTGGGGAGAGGATACCGTCCGACGAGCGGAAGTGAGCCACAAACTCGCTGCTTTGAGGGAGCACTGACATGTGTCCAGTCGCAAGATTATGCTCGCGGCATGTGCCGTTCATGCGGGTGGGTCAAAGACTGAGTTGTGGATCGGGGTATGTGCTTACTCTTGGTCACTAGCGGGCCTCGAGCATTGCGATTTGCTGAGCGGGCACAACTTGATTATGTCTGGGAAAGACGTTAAGATCGTCGACTTCGGTAACGCTATCCCTCACCGGTGTCACAACGGGACGCCCACACTGCACCCTGGTCGTGGAGGCCGCTTGGATGGATGCAGGGAACTCATGGACCTTGAGGCGGCGTATGGAGTGTTCAGTGGTAATGCCTTCCCAGAGCCTACCCCTTTCACGATGAACCCCTTCGCAGAGGGCAATCCATTTCATGTATTTGCGCGTAGAGTCGTCGATATGATCAAGCCCTGACAAAGTGCAATGTATATCGCACCTCAATAGCTGAAGTCTTGAGCCATCCTGCAATAAGATGTCATGGGGTCAATATTCATGTCCCGTAAGTCCTAGGTGCGGATCTCTATTCCACAAACTCTACAATGCATCCTCGGTCTCTCAACCGTTGATGCATTAGGATAAATCGGTCATCTGCGCGCATCCTTTCCGCCATCGAGAATACCCGGAGTAGCCGTAGATTGGGGAACATATCCCCCGCCAAGCCCTCGAAATGCCGCTCGAGGTGCTCCCATTCATGCTGTATATCCCCCAAGAAAGCGTTCTCCGACATGTTGATGTCGATGGACGTAATTGAGGGGTAGACGGTCTCCGGTGACATGTTGGGCGCCGTAGTAATGAAGAGATAGTAACTGATTTCGCGGAGGGAGGGGCAGCCTTCGAGGCAGGGTGTGAGCGCCTGGTCCAAGAGAAAACGCAGATGTTTTCCGAATTCGACAAACTCAAGCTGCGGCCCGAGTACCTCCCATAGCATGTCCATCACGCCCAAGATAGGAGAATCAAGCACCAATTTATTCAGGGCAGGCAGAGCCCACTTGTGCACTATGTGATGCAAAAGCATCGCGTTATTGATGCTTAGACGGAGCGTGTGCAGGTTGGGGAGGTATATGTGCTCGACGAGGCCGTGGAAAGGGGGGCCGCAGGGCACCCCGCCGACGAACAGATACTCGAGGTTCGGCGCGGCGGCGAGGACGGAGGTCAGGGAATTTATCCCTCCAGAACGGGCAGCTTCCCACTGGTGCCACCAATCGACCCGCTTGAGGGACAACAGCGGCGGGCAAGAAGCGTCGAAGTCGAATCTCAGGCCACGCAGCGGGGAGTGTCCGTATACATAGGGCGGTCGGACGAGAATCTCGAGGTTGGGGCACAGACTCAAGATCTCTGTTGACGACATTGGCTTGCAGGTTTCGGTGACCGTCGCCGAATACGGTACGACTGCCCGCCGCACCTGTGTCCTGGGATCAGAGCTTCGGTGTCCGCCATGGCAAAGCAACACGAACCCATTGCCCGTATGCTCGGGGGACGTCTAAGCTCCCCTTCAGCTGTGCGGCATCCAGAACCTTGATATTGCGGTACAGCAGCCCGATGGCCCACGAGCGCCAGTTGCGGCAGACCAGGACGACGGAAGTGTATGCGCTGCCTACATTTCCCTCGGAAGCAACACAGGGTGTCGGTTGGAAGGGCGGCGTGTGCCAGGGTGTGTAGTACGAGCGTCCTTCCAGATGCGCAAAAACCTCGAGCCAGATCTCCGGTGGGAGGATTCCATGGTGAAGGGACGACATAGTGGGAGGAGCCTGGAAGATAATCGATTATTCAGAAACGCGATCTGGTGACCAGTGCGAAATGGCTAAATCGTGAAAGCTGACTCAAACAATGAACACAAACGTATCGGTTATAGGAGTAAGAAAAGGTGAATACTCGACACGGATAAGTAGACTTCATAAACGACATGACCAAATCGAAGAAAAACAGTATGTAGCAAGGGCAGAAATTTCTGAATTGTGCTCAAATGAGTCCTGGCGGTGCCCGGAATCTCATGCTCGCCGTCTATCCAAGAGACTGCATACACAGAACGATGACAATGAACATAAGCGGGAACCGGCAGTGGGATCGGTATGTACTGCAACATTCGAAGCAAGCCTCCGTTGTACAGCTTCCGCCATCATCTCTTCAGCCTGAGTCTACAGGCCTTCAGGTGAGTAGAGCAGGGTTTCGGGATCCACGGTATGCTTCGTCTCCACGAGCACGATACGGAATTGGCGGGATAATCTTTGAGCGGTTCTTCGTCCGAGTTTGGACGGCTGAGGCCGGCTTGTTTAAAGTTTTGGATAGGTCCCAATGAGCAGAAGCCGTATGTAGGCCAGGGCAGCTTGGGCAACATGAAATAGCTTCTAGATGAACACGGCGTGCTGTCGAAACACGCAAACCGACGTGGGTCAATCGCGGCCCCATACAAAGCCGTCGACAACGACCTGGTCCGCACCGTCTTGTGCACGAGCCTGAGCAGCGTCCGCGGCTCCACCGCACTTCACACGGCCGTTCGCAGCTTCCCCGCACCCACGGTCGCCGCGCCCGCGCCCGGAGCGCTCAACGGAGGGCACCGACACAGCGGTTGGGTTTGCGGTGCGCTGAAGGCGGCACCGACCGCAGACGAAGATGACGGGGACAGGGAGGATGAGGAGGAGGCCCCGCGTGCGCGCGGACGCGGAGAACAAGCGCAGACACGCCTGCTGCTGTCAGCGCCGACGCGACGCGAGCTCGCGCGGCTCGCGGACGTAAAGGCGTCCGTGGAGGCGAGTCTACCCCGTGACCGCGCGCGGAGAGATTCTGATTTGGACCCTGGGCCCGCGGGACACGCGCTCCACGGCACAAGATAGCTTCGTTTACCGGGGTCCGGCGGATGCGTGTCGAGACGGAAGGTCCCAAGGGCTCCGAGGCGTCGTCGTTCTAGACGTATGTGTTGCGCATGTATGCCGGGTACACATATACGTAGCGAGTGACAGTTGATCGCTGCGTCGCTCGCTGGACTGGAGAAAATGGGGGTTAAGGAGGTGGGATTTCGGGAACGGTGGTCCGATATAAGTACTTAGATGATGCAGGAATAGCAACGGAGCAAGTTGAGGAGTGAAAGAAAAGCCAGGCAAGTGAAATGAATGGTTCCCCAATTGCGTTCTATTGTGGAGTCTCGAGAGTGGTGTGGGAGATAACTTCGACAGTAATCAGGATGAGCGGGAAGAAGACGTGGATAAGTTGGGATGTGGGCCATGTGGCAATCTCGGCGCAAGTCTACGGAGCTTGCAGCGTTCCGTTAGCGAGTAGGCGAGCCCAGAGCTGTTTAGACGACGAGAGTATTACGACAGACCGAGGGGCTTCGCAGTTGTGTGGCTGTTGTTGGGGCCTTGATGACTTTGTGGCGGACTAGACGGAGTTCCAGACGAGGTTTGGGATTGGGAAACTCTGCCAGGAAGGCACGACTGAGGTGGATTCTGTATTACGCTCATGCTCGTCCTGTCTTTTCGGTTGATGTCGCTCCTGCTCGCGCCGGCACTGGGGGTTTTACGGCAAACATGCGCTATTCTTGACATTTGTGTCACCGGTGGAACATTAATATTGAGGCCTTGAGCTTGAGGCCTGAGGGTTTTCACGAGAGACGCTTGAAGGGTGTACGTTGACGGACATGAGTGCACAAGACAAGCTGAATGTCGGATTTACGCTTTCGGCCCGACCGGGCCCTGCCCGTTTCACACAGATCAGTGCACTTCTTGGCAGATACTCCCAATCTATCCTCCGGAGCTCCTGCAACACCACAGCACGGATCAGCTGCGCGCTGAATGGACGAATAATCGGCGGTAATTATTTAATAGACAGCTTTCCAGATGAGTCGGAACAAAGGGCCACAGCGTTTCAACAGGTTGAACAGCAGCAGCAACAGCGGAGCGTGGAGCGCATCTTTTACGCGCATCTGGCCTTTCCGCACACGATGCTCGCTTGACTTCATTTTACTTATGGGAATTCCGGCACGCCTATGTATAAGTATTCGGCCCGTCGCTCTTTCTCCAACCACCATCTCGTTCAGCATGACCATGTCTGCCGCTGGCAGGACCGTGCCCCACAAACAGCTAGACGACCCCCCAGAACCCGGCCCCGACTCCCTCGCGCTCTACTCCCGCGCCCTGCAAGCATATACCTTGCGCTTGTGGACAGAGACACTCAAGGCCGTAGAGGAGCGCCGCTACCCGCAGAACCAGCTCGAGAGCGCCGCACCGGGGGAGCTAAAACCAAAGAGGCACAGCTCCAAGCTCTCATGACCGCCGTGAGTCGAGGTGCGCGCCTCCGTCGCCGTTCTTGAGCACCCGCTGATGCATGTCTTTGCTCCCCACCTCCCTTAGTTTGCGACACCTGGCACCCGCCCCATAGAGCCGACCTCCGCCGGCGCCGCGCCCGTAGAGCAACAACCCATCTTGATTTCACCGGCGTCCTACATACTCACCCCACCTGACGACCGGACTGTATTATTGCGCCACCTCCGCTGCTGGACTGTAACTTATCATCATTTCACTGTATTCCTACCCTATGCGCCACGTCCTCGCAAATCTCTACGCTATCAACTGCAAATCCACGCTGTTTTCCCATTAAATCCAATTCCGCGGCGACGTGCCAGTCTTCAAGTGTCCTGTGTCCTGCTGCCCGTGCTCCGACTCCCGAGTCTGCGAGCCTCAGATAAATCTCGGCCTCGCCGACGCGCAATTTTATTGCCTACGCCGCGGCTATTTTCTGCCGCCAGGTAGGCCCCCGGTCACTACCTACTACCTCGGTCCGGAATAGAGTGAAATAGGTAGCGAAAATTTGGGTTTTTGGGTCCGGGATATAGCGTGAAATAGGGTCAAAACGGTGGATCTTGGGCCGGGATAGAGTGAAATAGGCTGTGAGATTTTTTTTTACCACCAGGCATGGCTTGATTGCGCTCATCCGAGTCATCGATTTTCGCAGCCAGCCGATAGCTGCCGAGAGCAATCGACACAAGTAGACCACAACCTATGACAATAAAGCACAGCTTTTGAAAATTTTCACGCGTGTCGAAGCTTGGTCGAAGCGCGTCTAAACGAGTGCTCCGAGCTCGAGAATCGGCGGAGATTCATGATGGCGCCCGTCACCACGTATAGCAATCCGCCACCTAGCAGATCCCGCCCATGTAAGATCAGCCGCATCTCACTGGAACCACAATTTACGCGCCGCATCACAGCACGTCCTACCCTGCTCGAGTCTTGCAAAAATGATGCTGTGGGTTACAACCGCTTGAACTGGGCGCTTGCAAATCTTGTGCTACTGCTGTGTCCTATCTTCCTTGGGCTTGCAACGGTGTTTCTCTCGAGTTCTCGATTCAGCAGCCTCAAGCATTTCTCTTCTCTGGAACTCGGTTTCTCCCTGGCATACTACACGATTCTCACTGGGATTGGTTCACTATCTATCGGTAGGCTGAACGACTCCCGAGATCTTTTATTTTCCCTCTGATCCGGCTGCAGCTGCTATGAGCTTCCCCCGCTTTTTTCGATATAATCTTGTCGTCCACCTCATATTTCCACGCCGCCGACATCGCTCACATTGGTCGTTCATGTCTATGCGCAGACTGAGAGCAATTTGTGGGAAGAGTAGCCCTCCGCCCGAGTCTCCCTTTCAAATCTTTGTCTTGGGGCTTTTCCACAAGCTCAAGTCGATACCCGTCTGTACGTCCTGGGAGCTATATTATCAAGTATGCGAGCTAATTTCCCACCAGCGGTCACGAAAAGTACAGCAGCCGCCGACATCTATCAGTATCTGGGCTTACCTAGCGAGCTTCGTAATTCATTTTACTTCACTGCGGGCCGGCGCAAACTTTCCTGGGACGACACTATGGAGTCTCATAACCTTGGCGCACTGTCACATCTGCACCTAAGGTTGGTCGTCCCCGGTGGTTCGAAACCTGGACCAGCTGGTATGAAACCATCGCACAACAGACTTCATTTTTGAATATTTCTGCAGATGCAGAAACCCCGGTGATTGACTTAGATCCAGACGGAAGTCCCAGCACAATAGGATCCGACTCCGACTCCGAGCCCACTGTCCTGGTTTCTGCTGAATGGTCCGGCACAGAATGGATTGGCACGGGCAAGGTATATCGAGACGTCCCGGACTATGTCGCAGCAGCTTGCAAAGCCGCGCGCGCGCTACCTGCATCGGTCCTCGCTCAGATACCATTGGAGGCTCTCCCTGTGGCTGAATTTATTTCGATCCCGCTCGCCCCCATCCTAGATCGACATGCTTCCATCTTGAAACGAGCGGCCGTGTGGTTCAGCCCGGACCCACCCAATTGCGAGGACAGTGTCGTCTGGGCACTGAAGTCGATACCGACTCTGGAGCTTGTCCGCCAGCTGGAAAGTGATTTTTCGCAGTCCTGGCTCAATGGTAGCCGCTCAATCATCGATCCTTCCGACCCGCTTCGTCGGCTTCCTCTCTGGTGTCTGACCCTTTTCCGAGAGATTCTTACGCTTCACGCTGCACAGCAAAAATGGATCGAAACTGCTGCTTGGTTGCCGGACGCCGACCGATATCTCCTCAACTATGTCGCTTGGAATACTCACCACAGAGGTGCTCCTGAAGGACAGCTGGACTGGACCCGTCTTGCCAGCGACGAGTGGCTTTCTGGAGGGATTGTGGACGAAATGTTTCGCGCCATCAAAACCGAGGTTCTGGAGCATCCGACCCTAGCGGCGTCCACTGTCATTACGGGCCTTGCCTTCCAGTTCTATATCACCAAATTTGCGATCTATGGTACTGAACCGAAGTCGTTCTTCGATGGGATTCTCGCGGAAATCCAGGGAGGCAAAACACAAATGCTCTTTCCTATCCACTACAACGATAATCATTGGATGGCATTCATCATCGATTTCGCACGTAGAACATTCGGTTTTGGTACGTTGTCAGACATATTGAGTCTCCGTTGATGACTGACACATTTACTGCCAGGCGACTCATATTTCCGCAAGTCCGCCCCGGAACAGTTCATATCGTTCCTCGAGCAATGGCTGGCGATTAAATTCCCTGGCGGGTTTCGCAACCTCGGTGATGTTCTCACGCATGCCCGTCAGACGGACTTCATTCATTGCGGCATATATACCCCAAATACCGCCCGGGTGCATCTGTTCAACGTACCTGTTCTGACCGAGTCGGAATGCAAGGCCGCTCGCATCGAATGGTTCAAAAAGTTGATCGCAAGATCCGGTACACTGATCGTAAGCTCTCTAAACGATTACATCCCGTACAGTACTAATATCGTTGTAGCCTCCCGACTCCGCGTTTCCGCAGATCGAAGAAATGGGGGATTTTGGCCCCGCCTACGATGCCTCCGCAGACAACCATTTTATTCAACGTTCAGCTCGCTCTCTGGATGACATCCTCAATCCAGAGGAGCCCCAAACTGTCTTTCTTGCAGCGGTCGAAATGCCATCAGCTCAGCTGAATGTCCTCGAGACGGTTGCACCAGTCGAAGCCGAGATTCTGGTTAGCGCATCCACGCCACCCACGCCACCTCCTTCAAAACCAAAGATCGCGAAGAGCGGAAAACGTGCGCGTGACAGTTCCGATGAGGACCGGGACAACTCCGACGAGGAAAGGTATTTGCATCTGTACTTGCACACCGAAAACCGTTGAATGACATTTACAGGAATATGTTGCGACGTCTTACCTCGAGTTCGGGGCGAGCTAAGGAATCAGTCCCACGTGCGAAGAAGCTCAACCTCGCAGAACGCATCGCAAAGCTTGTGGCCGAGGAATGCACGGTCAAAAATCCGGACGGGACGTTGAAGGGGACGCCACATCAGGTTCACTGCGCCTGTGAACCTGGCAAAGCTCGCAAGCTCGACTCCGTCAAGTCATATGCACTCGAAAACTGGTATTCGCATCAAAAGTCGTGTACTATCGCCACAAAGAAGAAGCGTACCCGTACCCAGCACCTTGTTGCAACTCCTGTTGCTCCCCCGACGAACCTCAAACAAGTATTTCATGCTTAATTTTGACGTGCTCGGGCTGACATCCATGTCTTAGCGTGGTATTGGCGCGTTCTTTGCCCCTAAGAAAGTCGTGCTGCCCGGGCGTGAGACTGCCGTCACGGAGGAGCCCAAAGCTTTTACGATAGCCGTCAAGAAACATGTCGTGGCAGTAAGTTGAGGTTGCTTGATGATAGATGTCGCATTAACATTGATTGTACAGGATCAGCGGCTAGATTTGAGCTACTTCCAGCCATCCGTTAACCCTCAGAACCCTCAGAGACTTCGCCGCCCCCCGCCTGGTCCTCCGCAAACCGAATTGTCGGAGGAGGTTGAATGCGAAGGGCTGCACGGTCACGGGTACTCAGAATACGCATTCCAAATGGGTGACTCCTCACTCGGGGGTGTTGGAGCTACAGCCTGGCTTCGTTTCTCGCCACGTCTATTCCCGTACAAGACATGGCTTGCGGATGACGCTGGCGCTGATGCCGAAGCCAGCGGCTCGGACGGTGACGAGACCATTCCCGAGAAAGTTGTTCGTGATGCATGCGAACTCACAACAGCCATCACACTCTCCTTGCACGGCATACCCCGCACCACAAACACCTTGACGAAGCGCAGCAAATGGACAGACTACGAAAAGCGAAGGCTTCATCAAAGTCTACTCGTCGCTGCTCGTTGGATTATCCATGCCAACAGTGGTTCAATTTTCGCGAAGGGCTGTCACCGGGTGACAAGGAATCTGGATGGTACATGCTCGGCGTGCACGGCTGTAGGCCGTCTCGATGGCCTCCAACGCGGTATCCGCAGAGCCCTTGCCCGAGCTCGCTTGCCGGCAAAGGAATTCGCCGAAAAAATGCGCAGACGGCTCACCCACACTCCACTCGTTCGCAGCGAACACGCAGCGGCAGCCGCAAAAGCAGCTCTTTCAACCCCAGGAGTTATGAAGATCTTGACCTCGAAGGCAAAGCATGGTCCCGTGGGAGTCTTCCTCAGTCTCTATCAGCAATCTTTACGGGGTGACCTCGACGGCGAGGAGACCTTCCTCGCAATTTCGATGCAGCTCTCCGACAAGGTCAGACGTAACAAGGATCCCTCGGGACGGTTGATCCACGGCATACGCTACGACGAGACATTTGCAAAATACTGCACCCTGATGCGCTCATACGGCCCTCGGTCTGGCGCTCAATACGACCTCCTGAAAGGAATGACCGGCACTATTTCCCAGCGCCAGATGCGGTACAGTGTCCCTCGGGCCCTTACACTTCCATGTCGTTACTAACTATTCATCTGTTCAGCCGGCGCGTTGCAAAAACACCGAATAAACTGTTCAGTCCAGAGCTCTGCGCCGCAAACCTGTTTCCTGTGGTTGAGTTCGGTGAAAGAATGAAATTTGATGGGCCATGGATCTGCGCCGGAGATGGAACCAAGGTTAGTCACAAAATACTCAACATTGCGCTGTAAAATCTGACATCCGTCGTTAAGCTGAGACCGCTCCTGACGACATCTTCTGAGTTCAGTCACGGTGAGAAGGGTGCAGCACATATCCTTGGATCGACGCTTCCTATCGCCGATGTTCTATTCAAAAGTGCAGAAGAGCAATCCAAAATCATTTCCGAGATCGAGGCGGCAAAAGCAATAGCGTCGCAAGTATGGGTTTTAGCGCTTCACGTATGTATCGTCTTTACACCATCTCTGACTATTGGTTAACAGCCCGCATATGATAGATCCCTCTACCGAACATGCCTGTCTTTCCGGTTGCCCTTATTGCAAACAAGGGCAAGATGACCGCCACTGAAATCCGCGACCTTCATTTAAAACTTCGCTCACTTTGCGGGCAAGCGGGAATAAAGTTCCTTGCAAGCGGTGCAGACGGCGCGAAAGCAGAATCAAACGCGCAACAGCTCATGATGAATGCTGAGACCCCAACACGGCTCGCATACTTGAACGAAAAATATGGTGTGTTCCTCGACTGCCCGGTGTACCCGGATACAGGACCTCACATCTGCAACACTGACATCGATCACGGGCGCAAGACTGCCCGTAACAATTTCCTGTATGGAACTCACTATCTCATCCTCGCCTTCGTCTTCCTCTGTCATGCGGTGTTGATGTTCTTCCTCACCGTCCTTCGTGCCCCGCTTTTGATCAAGGATCTGTTCAACCCGGACAAACAGGACGACGGCGCTGCCCGCCGTCTTTTCACGGCTCGAGTGTTCCGCTGGATGCTCGATACAGTAGGGAGACTCAAGCACCCATCGCTCGAAGGTTTATTTCTATTAGCATTCGTTCTCGGTGAGCTGGTTTTGAGCCATAAATGAGCAGTATTAATGGTTGAGTTTTGACAGGAGAACTTTTCGATGCATGGTTAAAGCGCGACATGCCTCACATCGAACGGGTTGTCTGCGTCTTCCGTGCGCGCCATTTTCTGACGATTTGGCGATCCAACATCATCAATGCGGAAACACGGTACCCAGATCTGTTCCCAAAGCAGAGCAGCTTCCTAGCGGATTCTTCGTTCCTCATTCTCATGCGAATGTGCGATCAATTCATTCTGCTCATCCTGGCACACCTCGAATACTATCCAAACACCCCCTTCATGCCATGGCATCACGGCACACATTTTGTGGAACATTTCTTCGGCATCGCTCGGTCCTTTATCACAGACTTCTCGTTCGGCCAGTTTGTTGAGATGTACAAACACATCCTCATCCGCCAGCGAATACTCTCTTCGGGTCAATACAGCACGAAGCGGGAGAAGGACTCCAATAACGGGTACACCTTCGATTTCGTCGATTGGGGATTGAAGCCCGAGGAGATTGCAGCGCTGAAGGACTTTCCATCACGGGATGATATCGACCGCGCCTGCGAAACAGCCTGGAATGAGGCGGCCGCCCTCGCTCGGGAGTTTGCCAAAATGCAGATCCCCGAGCTTCCGTTGAAGCCCTCAGATCTCCATCCGAAGTTTCGTACACCCAATGGACGCACGACAGAGCAGGTGTCCGAGGATGAGGACGAGGACTCAGATGTGGAGGATGGCTTGCAGAGTACTCCGCTTGGACTGGACCCGAGCGCCTTCAAATCTGAAACCGTGCGCATCCCGCAGCCAACATCTCTCCCACCACCAGTTGAAGAATCCCTTCCCGGGTCATCGTTGTCCGTCCCAGAAGCGCTCGCCCACGCTGCTCACCACGTAATAACCGAGGAGTACTTTGCTGAGGAGGTCGCCAAGGATGAGGCGGAGTTGGACGCGATCGAGGAAGAACTGGAGCGCGATCCGGACCGCGAGAAGACAATGTCTGGCCGAATGCTCATCGCAAATCTACTCAATCCAGCGCCGCCGCGTGCAGCGAAACCTCGTTCAATCCCCACGTTCCTTACTCACGGACAGCCAATCTCGCGTCTCGTCTTGGCTGATCAGCGCGATAGGCATTGCGCAGAAACCCGGGTGCATTCCGAGGCAGACCGCAACCCGGACACAGATGTTGAATATCTGGGCGGGAAGTTTTCGCTGAACCATGCAGCGCATCATCTCAAGGAGGCGGCCGAGCGGAGCGAATACATCCGGAACGATACCGCATTCCAGAAAGGCCGATACCGCCGCTGGATCTCAGGCGGGAAACCGGTTGAATGGCAAGTTGGATGCAAGATTCATCTCGCGCTCGGTGATATTCCAGGTAGTCAATCTCATGTCCATTCCTCTATTGCTGAGACTGAAATTCTTCATCTCCCAGTTCCCAACATCAAAACTCGAGGCGTCACCGGCGTTGTCCCACTCGTGGTCAACCACAGCCTTGTTCTCATGCGAAGCGCGCTGCGCATGTATCTTGGGTTGGTCCGGGGTATTTACCGCTATGGCTCTGTGTCCGGGAAGCACGACAGCTTCACTGACGCTGAAACTGTCGACGGCCTGAGCTACCTCAGTCTCGAGGTATATGAGCAGGTAATGCAAGCTTTATTCAAACATTTTAATTGAGGCTTACAACTCTGTGTATCTATTTAGCTTGCTCCCAACCGGAATATCTTCCAACACGTTGTCCCGGGGGATGGCAGACACACTTGCGATCTTGCGCTGTTCACCCATGCTCCGATCTCTGAGCTCGTCTATCATCTCAGCGCAGCCAAGATAATGGTACTTGACGCCGAGACCTTCTCGTTGTCAGCCGGTGACAGCGGATGGGAACGCTGGCGGATTCTCAATTCACGAGAATGCCGGCGTGCTTTAGACATGGAGCCCAGAGGTGACAACGATGAGTCCTCGGAGGATGAGGGAGAGTACGAGGAACCCGCTGCGGGCACTAAAAAGCGGAAGCCGAAACCTCCACGGGGTGCAGCAAAAAAACCCAAGAGATCCGTCGCACAAAGGCCCGCAGCGGCGCGTAAACCAGTCAATCCCAGTGCTGGTACCTCCAAGACACGAAAACGGCCGGCAGACGCGAAAAAACCCAAAAAATAGGCGTGGGAAAAAAATCCGGTCCGCGATAGAGTAAAATAGGCCTCGAAAGCCCGAATTTCATAGAGTGAAATAAGGATTTTTTTTGCAGAAATCCGGACCGAGGTAGTAGGTAGTGACCGGGGGCCTCGCCAGGTGCGACGCCACGCTGATCGACTATCGATGCGAGGAGAGCCGGCTTCGACTCCCAGGCGAATTTCGCAGGGTGAGCCTATCGGCGCGTCTCCATCGCTTGCCAGCGCTCCACTCCGCAGTGCTCCACGAGCCCTGGCCATGTGCGAAGACGGAGACGGCGGAGGGGGGCGGGCCGGGACACCCGGCCCTGTTGCGACGCGTCGAGTGGTCCAATGCGGCATAATGAATGCGGTCGGGCGCGAGCTCGACAGCTTGCAGGCTGCAGCAAGGCAGCACGGCCGCGTGCGTAGACCCGGACACGCGTCGTTTGATTATCGGCACGAGCTCCGGGTCTGAGCCCGAGCGTCCGGAACCTCACAACGCGCATTTTGTGTTCATGCATTCCGCCCGCAGCAGTTGGGGCGGCGCGGGGTCGTGCATTCCCCCGCCCGACTCCCCGGTCCATTCTCCGCACGATTGACGGCAGAACCTGGCGCTTGCGTGAATATTGTGTCGATTGGCATGGGGAAATGGACAGCTCCAAGTGAGGGGCATGTCAGGATCTTAGACTGCAGACGTGTGCGGGCTAAGCACGCGTTTTCGAGTGCGGACTTGGAGACGCTCCCAGCCCTAGATTCAGCCATGCTGCTGTTCTGCGCGCACGTCGATGAGAGAACATTTCGGGTTATCATCAAATCTAGAAGGTGGCTCGAAGGCGATTCGTCCTGACGATGCTGTGCTTAATGGGTGAGCTCGTCGATGGGGAGGCCTTGGAGAGTAGCACAGTACATTCCTAGGTCGGTGTACTGTAGTTACAACTCGGCACGTTCCGAAAAGGGACCGCGCTGATAAATTTATCCTGTTCTTATCCACTGACTCCTGACTCCAGTCAAACATCGATAAAATGATGATGGTTTACTACATGGTGAAGATCCATGGTAGCTGCAAGTCTTCCGTGCGCGAACGCCGTACTAAATTATGAAGAAAGTGATACGGATCCCTCGTCGTCTGATCCCTCTTCGTCTGATCCCTTTTCGTCCGAGCCCTCTTCGTCTGAGCCCTCTCCGTCTGAGCCCTCTTCGTCTCCTTCATCCGATTCCACACGCTCCGGGAAATACCCCTGCAAGTTGAGCCCCCGTTCCCGAAGACGCTTCATGCTGTCGATGAAATCGCTCGAATAGTCCTGGTCTTCCATCCCTAGAGCTAGACGCTTCCATCGCGCAACAGCAGGGGGCCCAGGCATGGTGTGTAGCTGATCGTCTGTCCACCATCGGGAGAGTATCATGCATTCCAGGGTGTCCTCGTCGAAGTTGCTGTCGGTAGATCCCACAACCAGGGTCTCGAGCTTGGGGGCGACGTGGACGGAATCTGATGCGTCATATAACAGACCGAGGAAGAGACTGTCATTGATGCAGTTGGGGCAATCAAGCAGCTCGAGATGTTTCAGGTCCACGGCGTGCAGAAGGAGACTTTGGAGGTCGGCCGAGGCTGGGCTGCAGGAGATGAGCTCGATACGTTCGATATGTGATCTCAGCTGGAATTGCGTGAAGTCTTCAGCAGACCACCTGAAGTCTTTGGCATCGTCATCGAGGTGGAGTATGAGGGTTTTGAGGGCCGGAAGATTGAGACGACGTAGAAGCGGTGTTATATGTTCGCCCTCGGTGTTTATATCGACATCGAGGCGTAGCTTCTCCAGGCAGGGGAGAGTGACTGTGCCGATATCCGAAGCTGGGGGCAAACCTTGGAGCCAGCCCGTCATCTCTACTTCTGCGACAACAAGTTGCGGGCAGAGGACGAGGGCATCCAAGCACGGCTGGGGTGGATAGTAACCGTTCAGCGTGAGGTGGGTGAGCTGGGGCCACGGCATGGGGAGGAAAGGCAGGTGCTGAGATGTCAAGCTAACGCTGCGCAGGCGGGGCGCACCCAAGAATGTCGTCAACTGTGAGTGCAGTGGGTCGGGCGTCGATTCACGTGGCAGTGACAAATCCACAGACTCGAGTCTGTTCAGCCCGCCGGGGGGGATTTCGATGAGGGCAGAGATCGACTCCGTCGACAGTGACAGCGTCCGCCATTGGTGCGAGTGGCGGATGAGTTCTTTGAGGAATGGGGCCGCGGCATCTTGGCTGAGGTCCCCCAACTGCACGGAGATGGGGAGTGATCCAGATCGGTCAAGGCAGGCTTTGGTCGCGTCCATAGATATCTTCCTCGCATCTACGGACTCCTTTGGCTTCACGATCTCTATCGGGAAGTCCTGCAGCGTCCAGAGCTGCGGCGTCGTAAGCGCCAGCCGCCTCCATTGCGCGCACACCTGGGACAAGACCAGGGCTGCCCGGAGTCCCCGAAGTCCCTCGGAGTCGAATTTACTGTCCCCTGACGTGTCGATGGCGAGCTGGAGGACCTCGCACATCAGCTCGGCGGGGATGGTATGGATGGGGCACATGATGAGTTGGAGCGCGGCGATAGTCGCAGTCGCGAAGGCCGAGGAGTCGATCTCAAGTCGATCTGCTCGACGTTTTGCTCGCACTCCTTCAATGCGCTGCAATGGTGCTGAGGCCACATGAGTTTGGTACGACTTAGCACGCACTCACCAATTTGAAAGTGAAACCCGAGATGTCACAGCGTGACCCAATCACACAACCGCCTAAAAGTCCAAACGTCTGTACATACCCAGCTTTACTTATCCCACCTGGATACTTACAGATACTTACTCTAGACTACAGTACTGCTGCATAGCCATTATCGCCAGGTACAGCAACAATAGAACTTCAGTTCAGTTCAGTTCACATTACATGACGACAGTCCAACGAGAGTCGAGAAAATATAGCTGCAAGTCTTTCGATGTTGCGCGAAGACCGTACGAAAGTATAAGCAAAGTGTCACTGATCCCTACTTCGTCTGCTTCATTCCCTGCGCTCCGGGTAATACCCCTGCAAGTTCAGCCCCAAGGCCCGATAATGCTCAACTATGTGCTCGATGAAATATCTCGTGAAGTCCTGGTGTCCCATCCCAAACTGCAGAAGCTTCCATCGGGCAACAGCAGGGGGCCCAGGCATGGCGTGCAGCTGATCGTCTGTCCACCACCGGGAGCGTATCATCGCGGCCAAGTTGTCCTCGTCAAAGTCACTGTCGGTAAATTCCAAAATCAGGGTCTCAAGTTTGGGGGCGACGTGGACGGGATCGGATGCATCATATTGCAGACCGACGAAGAGACTGTTGTTGATGCAGCTGGGGCAACAAATCAGCTCGAGATGTTTCAGGTCCACGGCGTGCAGAAGGAGGTTTTGGAGGTCGGCCGAGTCTAGATTGCAGGAAATGAGGTCGATACGTTCGATATGGGGGGATCTCAGCTGGAACTGCGTGAAGTCTAGGAAAGACCACCTGAGGTCCTCGGCGTCGTCATCGACATCGAGTATGAGGGTTTTAAGGGCCGGAAGATCGAGAAGACGTAGGAGCGGCGTTGAATGTTCGCTTTCGTTGGCTATCTGGATGGTAAGGCACAACTCCTCCAGGCGGGGGAGGGTGACTGTGCTGCTAATCAAAGCCAAAGGCAAACCTGCTTGAGGCCAGCCCATCATCTTTAATCCTGCGGAAACAAGTTGCGGGCATAGGACGAGGGTATCCAAGCACGGCTGGGGTGGACAGTAACCGCTCAGCGTGAGATGGGTGAGCTGGGACCACGGCATGGGGAGGAAAGGCAGGTGCTGGGCTCTCAAGCTAACGCGGCGCAGGCGGGGCGCACCCAAGAATGTCGTCAACTTCGAGGGCAGCGGGTCGGGCGTCGATTCACCCAGCAGTGACAAATTCACGGACTCGAGCCTGGTCAGCCTGCTGGGGAGAATTTCATTGAGGGCAAAAATCGAGCCCATCGACAGGGACAGCGTCCGCCACCGGGGCGAGTGGCAGAGGAGCTCTTCCAGGAATGGGGCCGCGGCATCTTGGTCGAAGCCCCCCAAATGCACGGAGATAGGGAGTGATCCAGATCGGTCGAGGCAGGCTTTGGTCACGTCCATATATATCTTCCTGCCAGCAGCTCCGGACTTCCTTGGCTTCACGGTCTCTACCGGGAAGCACTGCCGCGTCCAGAGCCGCGGCGTCGTATGCGCCACCTGCCTCCATTGCGCGCACACCTGGGACAAGAGTAGGGCTGCCCGGACATACTCGGAACTCCGGATATACTGAGGCTCGTTCAAAACATGCTCGAAGTACTCGAGTGTCAATTCACTGTCCCCTGACACGTCGACGACGAACTGAAAAACCTCGCCAATCAGCTCGGCGGGGAGGGTTTGGATGGGGCACATGATGAGTTGGAGCACGGCGATTCCGTAGTTCAAGTTGCAGTCGCGAAGGCGGAGGAGTCGATTGCAAGTCGATCTGCTCAATGTTTTCTTAGCATTCTTTGTGGCGCTGTCATGGTGCTTACGCCACATGAGTTTGGTGCAACTTCAGCGCTGCGCTTCAGCGGCTGTAGCACGCACTAAGACTTCACCAATTTGAGAGTCGTTCCAGTTAAACGTTTGTGTTGCGTTTGTGAAAGACCCAAGATGTCACATTGTGACACAATCACACAACCCTGCGGCTCAACCTCTTCACCCATCGTCACTTCCTCCCCTGACATCTAGGCCTCACATCCTCTCACATCGCGCGCAAGACCATTTTCAATCGGGCTCCAAAAGCACGTCTTCGTTGGCAGCCTGAACGTCTTTGCTACTTATCTCATCTATGCCCTCGCTCGTCATCGGGAAGAAAGAGAGGGAGAGTTTGGGGACAATCGAAATTCGAGTGGTCGCCAGAGCTCTCTCGCTCGGCCCGTGAGGGACCGCGCTCGAGCCGGCCTCGGCGAAGTACATGAGCTACGGAAAGAAGAGTATGTAGGGAAAGCGGCAAGGGTGGGAGAAACAAAGTCTAGTCTATCAAGCTGTGTGAGTGTAGGTAGAATATGAGGACGAAGAAAAGAACGAGGAAAGAGCATGTGTATATATATATGAGGAGACAAAGAAAACCGAAAGAAGAAAGAGGCGACGCGACGCGTCGCGCGTGCCTCGCCTGCATAGACCGTGTTTGGCCCGTCAAACACCTCTTCTATGCCCTCGCTCGTCATCGGGAAGAAAGAGAGGGAGAGTTTGGGGACAATCGAAATTCGAGTGGTCGCCAGAGCTCTCTCGCTCGGCCCGTGAGGGACCGCGCTCGAGCCAAGGAGATGCAGACGGAGAGCCAGCGGCTCAAGAGGCGGCAGGGGGAGTGGCGGCCACATGAAGACGGGCAGACAAGCTGAGGACACGACTTTTGGGAACGTCAAGATAGAGCTTGTAGGCATCACTACGCCAGCGGCCAAGCAGCTGGATCTCGAAGTCAGCGTAGCCGGCAATGGCAGCCGCTGTAGCGGCGCCACGTCGGAAACTGTGACCCGAGTAAGGCTCCAACCGTTTCCGTTTGAAAACGGTTTCAAACGGTTAAAACCGTTTTTTTACCGTTTTTATTTGAAGGCCTCGACAAACGGTTTTAAAATGGTTTCAAACGGTTCAAACCATTATTTTACTGAGTGGGCCTGCACTTGAGCAATGATACATATATACACATTCCCACCTGATTAAATACACATCAAAGAGGATACAGAGCAATCTGCCAAGGTATTAGCAAGGTCTAGCAAGGTGTTGAGAGGGCGGGACAGGATCACCCGTATATGGTGCAGTCCCCGGCACTTGCCGAGATGCCCACGGTCCATCAAATTTCACCAAATTATAGAGCCCGAGACGAGTGCTGAAGCAACTCGTGGATAGAGGACGACTTACTAAAGGAGGAATCATTGGGGTGATGTGCTAGGGACCAGCTACTGGGTGTTATATATCTCACAAAAAAACTGTTTGAAACGGTTTGAAACGGTTTTAAAACGGTGTATAACCGTTTCCGTTTGAGTTTGATCAGGGCTTCAAACAGAAATCAAATGGTTGGAGCCTTAGACCCGAGTAGCCCGACTGATCGATACCGGCGGCCGTAAGGTGGGACTTGAGGGTGCGGATGAACTCTGCACGACGAAGAGGGGAGGAATCGGCTTTGGCAAAGAGCGGGGAAGTGGAAGGAAGGGGGTGTATGGCAAAAAGGTGCTTCATCGAACGCACAGGACATGTGGATGGGGAATCCAGCGCAGCGGCGACAACAACTGTGACACCACCGCGAAACGGATCGGTCTTGGATGCGGGGATTGTGACCTCCATGTATTCCACACCACCGTCCTCGAAGAACCGAACCGAGCCGCGTGTAAGGTGGACAGCGCCGTCAAACTTGGCGCGATCACCAACGGTAAACTCGCCGCATCTGAGGAAACCTGCCCAGGCGAGGTTCTTGGCTGCATCGAAAATGGTGTTGTCGATATCCGAAAGATCGCCAGAAACGAGTCCGAGACGAAGAAGAATGTCGAGAGTAATGGGGAGTTTTGGCTGGCGGTCACGGTCACCTTGGAACCGTTTGATGCCCCGAATCACGCGCTGCAGGGCGGGAGAGTGGCAGACTTCGAAAGGAAGACCTGCATCGAGGTGGAGGGAACGAACGGCGGAGATGTAGCCTTTAATTGTTTTGTGAAGGATGGGACGAGGCTTGCTGGCGAGGTGGGCAGCCCAGGCCATGAGGCCGATTTCTGTGGCTGGGAGGAGCTGGCCGGGTGCAAATCCGTGCTGGGGATTGAGCCGGATAAAATTGAGGAATGATCGTTGAGCGGACGAGTAGGTCTCCCGGGTGGATGAAGCAAGGCCGTGCCAAAGGAAAAACGCGACTTCTCGAGGGAGGTGAGCGTGCGTCGTATACCACTCGTCCGGGACTGCGGAGTTGAGGATGTCCGGCAGAGCCGTGGAGCCAGCTGGAACAGGCGGCTGTACTGAAAACGGGAGGCTGCGTCAGCGAGCGAGTTCTCGTGCGTAGGAATCCAGACAACAGAAAAAGTGAAGTGAAGTATAGAGGAGAGCAGGATAATCTGCCTCAAAATGCCCATGCCCAGAGGGGACCGTGCCGTGTCGCAAGTGAGCCACTGAACCACTGCCTGGTTATCACACTGGAAGACGACATGGGTGCCAAACCATGCGTCGCCCCAACAGAGAATTGCTTGCAATATCGCAAAGATCTCCTTGAACTGGATGTCGCAGCCGCGGTAGCGCCTCGGACACCGAGAGGAGTACCATTGATCTCCCCAGACTCCGCCAAGACCTTTGCGCCCACTCGCATCGGTCGCAACGAATACTTTGGGCCGAACGGGCTGGATTAGCTGGACCCCATTCCAGTGTGCACCCAGAGTCGACCACCAACCGATGTCAGAGCGCGCACCGGAAGGGATATGCCGGCGTTCAAAGGGGGAGGAAAATGTTGACGAAAAGTCAATCAAGCGCCGAATAAAGGCGCGAGAGCGGGGAATGACCTGCGAGCTAAACTGGAGGAAACCAACAAGCTCCTGAACCTCCCTCAAGGAACAGGTGCGCTTCCGGCCCCACTCGCTCAGCAAGTCGCTGAGGTAGGCAAGCTTGTCCTTGGGCAAACGAGCTTCCATGGCTTCGGAGTCCAGATCGAGGCCAAGAAAGTCGAGGAGCAAGCATGGCCAAAAAGTCTTATCCTCTTGGAAATGAAGTCCGAGCTCTTCCCCAAGAGCCAGGATCCACTCCACCGCTGCACGCGCAATAGCGGGGTCGGTCTCCGGATGAAAGACCAACCAGAAGTCGTCAAGATAGTGACGAAGACGAGCCGGGATGTGACGGGAAATGATCCAGTGCAGAGCTTCAGAAAAAAGATTGAAGATGTACGGAGCGGAGCGTAGGCCGAACATGAGAACGATCGCATAATAGAAGGAGCCGTCCCAGAACATGCCCATGTGGTGATGGTCCGCGACCCGAATAGGGATGTGGCGGAAAGCATCTTTGAGGTCTAACTTGACCATCAAGGAACCTTGGCCGGAAAGGCGGAGGTCAGCGACGGCGCGCTCAAACATATCATATGAGATGTGAGCTTCAACGTCCGGAATACCGTCATTGACGGAGGAGCCACGCGGCCATGAAAGGTGGTTGATCATGCGAAGCTTGCCAGGCTTACGCTTGCGTGCAACGACACCAAGAGGTGAGCACCGAAGATCAAGGAGAGGCGGGGATGGAAAGGGACCAGCGGCGGCACCCTTTGCGATTAGGGTAGACAACGCGTCAGACAGGAACTGGCTGTGCTCCCGCGCAGACTTAAGATTCTTGACCGGTTGACTCGACTCGGGGCCAGAGAATCCAATGTCGCAACCGAAATCAATTATTTGGAGTAATGAAGTTACAAAGGTGCGGTCGGGATAATCCGCTAAATAAAAGTCCCAAGCGCTCCGATTAAGAGAGGAGGAAACGCGCGGCTGGCCGTGATTAGGGGGTAGAGGGGAATTACAGCGCGGGGCGGTATTAGGGCGCAGCGGCGGCAGCGGGAGGGGAGGGAACAATAGCTGGTGGGGAAGGCGAGACTGGAACTCGAAGGAAGGAGGGGGCCGTAACGAGGTTGCATGGACGGGAGCGGGAAGCGGGGACTGCTGGCCCGAGCGAGCGAGCCGAGCAGCGTGTGCGCGAGCTCGACGGCTCGCTCTGCCGAAGACCTAAGCCTTCTTTGGGCAGGCAGTGCTCGCGTGGTCCCCTTCGCATGCACGGCAGACATGTCGGCGCTTGGACGGGCAAGGCGACGACTTACAAATCCCGTTGTTCCAGTCAAAGCAGATCTGCTGCTCCACAGGCAGCGCGCTCTTCTTGGTCCTCGCCGAAGCCGACTTGGGAGAGTGTTGGCCAGGGGAGAAACTTGTAGGGGAAGGCAGTGGGTGGGGGTAGACGAGACGTGCCAGCAGGTTGAGATCAGGACGAGCCCAACCCGAATAGTCGCCCGATTTCATATCCCAAAGGCGTACAGTGTGGAACTCGACATGGTAGATGACCACGGCGGACCATTTGTACTGTTGGTGAAGCTCGGTGAGGTGCGAGACATAATCCGAGAGGGAGCGGACGATCGCGAAGACCTCCCATGGCTTCCCGGACGATGCAGCGAATGCACCCAGCACTTCGAAATACTTGAGCAGCGGGCGTAGGAGGGAATGGAAGGAGGGGAAATGCTTGAGCGCGAGGGTGTGCTCGGCAGACGGGGCGGACGATGGCGGGGCGACGTATTCCTGGCGAGCGGCAAGTGGCGACAGTAGGCGTGGCAGGTCCAGCGGCGTGACCGCGTGCGAGACGACGTCCAAGATGACCTTGGACTCGATGGAAGGGAACACGGCAGGTATTGACTTACCTCCAAACTCCGTTGTCGCTCCAGAACCTGTAAAAGGCGGGACGACAGGCGGTGGAGGGGCGGCCGGTGCCTGATTCTGCTGCATAAAGGCGCCGGCGAGCGCCACGATGGCGGCTAGCGACTCAGCCGTAAACGAGACGGGTGGTGCGGGGGTAGAAGAAGTAGAGGGGTCGTGGTCGGCCATCGAATCGAAGTGGAAGTTGTCGAGGCTGAATGAGATGTCGTCGATGAAAGGCTCCGGGTTGGGGACCTGATCCGGTGATGGCGACGGAGCTCGTGACGGGACTGGCGACGGAGTGAGGGACGCGAGGGGTGACGACTCCGAGGAAGATGCGAGTGGGGGGGAAGGGGATCGGCGTGCGAAACGACCACCAACGCGATGCTGGGTTTTCCAATGACCCTTAGGCTTCGCAATTGTAGCTCGATGTCCTCAAAGACAGAAACAAAGTCTAGTCTATCAAGCTGTGTGAGTGTAGGTAGAATATGAGGACGCAGTCAGTACCTATCAAGCTGTGTGAGTGTAGGTAGAATATGAGGACGAAGAAAAGAACGAGGAAAGAGCATGTGTATATATATATGAGGAGACAAAAGAAAACCGAAAGAAGAAAGAGGCGACGCGACGCGTCGCGCGTGCCTCGCCTGCATAGACCGTGTTTGGCCCGTCAAACACCTCTGTTAAGTATCTCCTGAGGCTGTCGATCCTGCCAGGGAAGCTCCGAGTCAAGTTATCGGCTAAGCGGCGACCATCTTCGACCAGTACTCTCCCCCATGTTCCCTGCGCCGTAGCAAAAAATCGTTTCCGATGAAGAGCATGCCTCCGGTTGGTACCATGATGCAGATAAAGTCGGCTTCCTTGTGTTATTCGGAAATATGAGGCAATCGCAAGGTACAAGATCGTGTCGTACCTCCAGACGTATTCCCCGGTAAGATGAAGGTATGCTGACTTCCGTAACATAGGACTCGGCAACCAGCGCGCACGTTTTGAATATGCATTCGGGCTTTTCGGCGCATGTCAACTCAGAGGAGGGCGGACTACTAACATTATAGTACCCCTCGAAAAGTAACAATGGTTTTCTGGCCATTTCATCACTTGACGCACAGCAGGAAGGCGACTGCGATGTCATGCCGTATCTCGAGCACTGCCAGAGAAAACCAAAGGAACTACATAAGAAGGTAAACATCTTCATCCAGGCAAGCTAGATTCGAAGGCTAAATGGGATTAGCATGAGCTCTTCTGTGCCAACTCGATGAACCCCCCCCCCCAAGGAAGAAGGTTCAGCGTGATACTGACCAACTCCTCTCAACAACCGCGTAAAAAATGACCTACAGGATGAAGAAAACTACCCGAGGATGAGGGCGATAACGTGGGCTGGGACGAGGGTGAAGGCGAGGAGGAGGCTAGAGGGGACGAAGACGACGGTTTCGTTGTCAGTGACCCGGAACCACCCTTAGACCAAGATAGCGCAAGAGCAGACGAGGATGGGCACTTGGTGGGCTCTGGCTTCGTGTTGTGGATGTATCCTGCTGACCCGCATTTCTTTGGGTGAACCTCGCCCTCCAACACCTGGCAGGAGAAGACACAACAAGGGGCGGAATACCAAGAACGTACTCTCCTCAGCTTTATCTCCCTGATGTACCGCAAGTCTCGGCGTCGACTCGGAAGAAGCGGATAGCCGTCACGGTCATTGATTTCAACCCAGGCACCGCTCTCCGACATGTCCGCCTAGGACCCAGCCCTCTGTCGTCGCCCGGTACGTCCGCTCTGTACTCCTTCCTACCCGTTTCCACCTGCGACGAATCATCCTCGTTCTACCATACACCGCACTTCGACAATTTTCAATGTGTACGGCTCGGTCAATAATGATATTAGCTTGGTCCGTCGACAGACTACAATTACTTACAGATACAATTCAGACAACGACAACCTCCACTTCGTCCCTGCCATGGAACGGGTGCCGCCACCCGCACCTCCACTGGTCCTGCCCATACCTCCGCCCCAGCGCCGTCGACGCGTCCGCGCCGATGTGGTCGAGAATCATGCGCGACGTGATGAGCAGGTTCCCGCCCGCCGCCGTCGCGTTCCCGTGCAACTGCATGACCTCCGCGCGCCGCGGACACAGCGGGTCGACGCCCAGGAGGCAGTCCTGCATGATGAGATCCGCGGGGCGGCGGAAAACGCCCTCCGGCAGCGCGGACTGCACGTCCGCGTGCAGCCGCAGGAGCGTCGCCACGATCGGCAGCAGGCTGCGGTGGAATATGAGCCCGCTGCGGGGCAGAGCGTGTTAGCGGAGCACGGAGCGCGGGAGAGGGGGGTGGGGGAAGGGACGGACCTGCCGCCCGTGCCGACGAACGCGCCGCGCCGCTCGAGGTACGCCGCGGTGCGCCCGCGCTCGAGCGCCTGCATGACGCGCGCGAGGCTCTCGCGCCCGTGCGCGCCGCCGCACAGCGGGAAGTCGTCCTCCACGAGCATGACCCACTCCGTGGGCGCGGGGCGCGCGGCCGCCCAGCGCAGCGCCTCGGCGACGTGCAGGTGCTGTCCCGCGGCCGCGTCCGCGTGCGTGTCCGTGTCGGTGTGGAACACGGCCTGCGTGAAGTACGCCTGCGCGCGCGCGAACGAGGGGTGGTCCGCGGTGTGCGTGAAGACGGAGACCGTCACGCCGGGGACCTTTGTCAGGGGGACGAAGGACGCGAGGGTGGTGCCGAGGATGGAGAACTCGGGCCTGTCGTTCGGCCTTGGGTAGGACAGGATGAGCACGTCGAGGAGGGGGGAGGGCGTGGCTGGGAATGCGACGGGGTGTAGGGGTGCAGGTACAAGTTGGGGAACGGCGATGGCGACCAGACACGCCAGGACACCCTTGGCGATGCTTCGGGAGCGTGTGGGCGGCGTATGCGCCAGGGTCTTTTCCGCCGTCGGCGCAGGCAGCAGCTTCGAGATGATTGCGATGGGGACGACGAGAACGATCGCGGCGGCGTACGTCCACGGCGCGTCGTCCATCCACGTCAAGGCGGCGCATATAGCCCCGAGGACGAGCGGCTCGACGACCTCGATGCGGTGGGCGGGCAGCCCTGGCCACCCGCGCACACCGGCGAGGACGAGCAGGGCGAGTAAGGGGGGTCCCAGCCCAGAGGTGCGCTCGTACAGCGCGGAGTGGGAGAACAGGGGAGGGTACGCCCATCCCACCGCCCGCGTCAGGATGTATCCCACGAGCGTGCGCAGGCCAGCGATGGCGAACCACAACGCATAGCTCCGCGCGACGACGAGATTAGGGGAGCGGAGGACGATGCCTGCTTGCACGATGCGGGACAGGAAGGCACAGATATCAACACGGCAGGTCCAGGGCGCTAGAAAAAGGGCAAGGGCGTCCGGTGAATGGAGCAGTCGGCGCGGGCTAAACTCGTAGGCTGACCAGGACGGCCATACGAGAACGAGGGCGGCGGGGAGGACCGTGGCGGCGACGTTGACCGCCCGGAGAGCGCGACTCATCTGGCGGGAGTGCTGAAGTTATGCACTGAGGCGTAGCAGTTGGAAGGGCACGAGCGGAGACACCGGCCGCCAAGCATGCCCCCCTTTCCAAGTTCCCCATCAAAAGGATCTCCATCCCCTTTCAGTCGCAAGACATTCGGAAACGAGAATCGCTCGCGAAAAAGGTCCTGTGGCATCTGCAGTTCAAGGCAAATCGCAACTGGATAGAACCAACATGTGGCTTGAGCTTGTGGCCTTGAGCTTGAGGCCCTGAGGATTGAAATATTGGAGCTTGAAGCGCCGGCTGCAAGATCTTAGATGACCATCGATTTCGACCCAGCCGCGGCGGTTGCAGAGCGGTTGTGGGGCGGTTGTGAAACGATCTCGTATCTTGTTCCTTGTTCGGAGCTTATGACATACAACATGCAGTCGCATAACAGCAGAACAGCGCATAAACGTCTTCAACTTGGACCGGGAGCTCTTTCGTGCACAGCGTTGGCTGCGATCAAGCGCCCAAGGTGACGCGAGACCTCGACGCGAGAGGATGCCGAAAGATACTTGTGAATCGTGATCAACTTGTGATGCCATTCCGTGCCCCGAATTCGCAACAGCGCCCCAGAGTCCAGAGTCCAGACTCCGGACGACCTTCACGTGGAGACATCCGACATTTGCGGCGACGAGCAAGCGACGAGCGAGCCATTGGCACCTTCAGGGAATTTCCGGCCTGCCGTCGCGCACCGTGACGTCGCGGCGACATCTTGCGATACGCGCGTCGTGAACACGGGTGCTTCGAAAATGCGGCGAATGGATAGCGAAGGTGCTGCCAGTGAGAGGCGCGTGCCCGCCGCCGCCCAAGATCTCCGTGTGGAGGAACAATTGGAACTTGAAGGTGAACGGCAACAAGTAGTAGCAACCAGTTCCGATCAATCTACATACCTTTTGCCAGACTCGATAGTCGAAGATAATACGCTGAAGCGCTAAATGCTAAGTACTATGTAAGTGCCAGCCAAGAAGCACTCTGGACGTGTATCATGCCCCGAATCCGAGACCACTTTTTTTTTTGCGGGGGTTGTGAATCGGATGTGGTTGAATTCAAGAGACCGCTTTGAACGTTCCATAGAATCAGCATATACTACATCGAACAGGGATTATTTATGATACATTTCCGCCTCGAATCCATCCACTTCACTTCTTCTGGTTCATGCCGAGAATCTGCACGAGACGGATGCTGGGAGGCGTCAGCAGCTGCAGACCAGCGCCGCAGAAGGCACTCACAAGATGTTGATCACGTCGAGCTGGAGCCCGATCGCCTCGTTCATCGGGTCACGCTTCATGAGCCCCTGCTCCGCCATGCGCGCGTGCATCAGGATCTTCTGCGTGCTGTGGCGCGTCAGTATCAGTAGATATTCGAGCGAGATGAGGGAATATGCACTCGTAGAGGACGAAGCCGCCGAAGACGGCGAGCCCGCCGTAGAGGTAGAGGCTCTCGGTGACGGCGAGCGCGCGGACGGCGGTGGCGGGCAGGACGAGCGGCGCGAGCGCGCTGAGCGCGACGACGGAGACGCCCGCGAGGAGCGGGCCGCCCAGCATGAGGTACTTGTCGTTCGCGGCGGTCGCGCCGACGTACGAGAGGGAGCCGACGACGCCGAGCGTGTAGAAGCCCGCGCGCGCGAGGACGGCGGGCGCGAAGAAGAAGAGCGGGCAGAGCGTCGCGGCCTGGAATGCGTTGAATGTCTGCGCAGGACGTCAGTTCTGGCCACGCAGAGCGGACGGGCGCACGCACGAGCCAGAAGAAGTGCTTGGGGACGGCGTTCTCCGGGGGCGTGTAGAAGACGCCCATCATGGAGCCGATGCCGCCCGCGAGGCTCGCGCCGACGACGACCCACGGGTTCGCGGCCATGAGGCGGTACGCGACGCCCGAGGTGAACATGGCGCGCGCGGCGGCGGCGGTGAGGGCGAGTCCCGCGCCGGTGTACATGAAGCTCGCGTTGAGCAGCGAGCGCTCGGCAGGGGAGAGGCCGGCGCGCGTCTCGCGGTTCAGCGCGCCCTCGAGGAGGACGACCGTCCCGGCGACGCCGCCCGCGATGAGCGCGACGCGCTGCCACGAGATGGGCTTGGCCGTCTCGATGATGGGGGCGTCGGTCGAGTAGCGCGGGAACTTGAACTTTAGACCCGGGGGGAGGAGAGATTGGCGCTGCTTCTGGAGGGTCTGGAGCAGACTTGGCCGGAAGTTGGACAGGTTGCGGACATTGGAGCGGGCGGTACGGGCGACGGCTGGCCCAGCAAAGACGGGCCCAGCGAAGGCGGGCCCAGCGAAGGGCCGCAACGGCGAGAGTCCCAGACGCAGCATGGAGGGAGGAGACAAGAGTAGGTGAGAAATTTCGTCCGGCTTGATCCCGGCTTTATGCTCTGTGCCGGCGGCTTGCGACACCTTCTACGGGTCGTTGCACCTCGTCGTCGGTTGTTGACCAAGATGCGCCGCTGCCCAACTTGAGAAGCTTGAGAGCTTGAGCTTGAAGATTTGCGACTTGAAGTTGAAGGTGAGCGTCATCAGGATTAGTTCCGATCAATTTACGTACCTTGTGCTTGTCTCAAACAAGGCCTCTCGTGCGCACTCACTTCAGCTCAGTGCATCGCGCCCCCTTCCTCGTCGTCACCCTCTACGCCTGCGCTCGTACGCTGCGTCCCCAAGCACGCAGAAGCGGCCCTCGATGCGTGCGCTCACTGTGCGCCTCGACTCGCGCCGCACAGTCCCTACACGCGCCCAATTGCGCCGGCCATCCTTCCCTCGACCTCGTCGTCTCGCGCGTCTGTCGCCAAGCCCCTCATCGCCGCCTCTTCTTCGTCACGCCGCAGCCCCGTGTCCTCGATACGGGACCGGGGACTCCCACCACTCGCGCTCGCAAGCCACACACGCACGCTGCCCGGTTCCTTCGCGCCCGCCTGCGCCGTTCCACCCGAGTCACCCAGATCCCGTACCAGCCGGCTTCCTCAAGTTTGAGTCGCTCTCGTGCGGATACGGCCACTCGCGCTCGAGGCCGCGAAAAGCGCTCGCGCAACGCGTCTCCTGAGCTCTCCTCGAAAGACCCGCCGCCGCCGCCTTCCACACGCCGTCTCCACCCGTCGTATGCCGCACCCGCATCGGCGCTCGCGAATCCGCGAGTCATCGTTCGCGTGCAGCTCGTCCCGGGGCGCTGTTCTCAGCGCCCGGCGACTCTGCAGGTCGGCGAGGTGTTGTACGCACACTGTGGCTCGTCCTCGGAGTCCCCGTGCCCCCCGCTCGCGCATCGACCGCGCTTCCCACCCTCGACGCAGCGGCTGATCGCGTGCTCGCAAGCCAGCGGCGTCGGGCCCCCGTCCACGCCGTCCCGCGTCCTGAGGCACGCAGGACCGGCGAACGCGCTCGCCGGTCACTCTACCTCTAGAGCAGCAGACGCGCCGCTGTCGCCTCAAATACCAACTACAAGGTCCTCGTTCGCGCGCCGCGGCACGTCCTGCGCCGCGCAGTTCCTCCACATGCCCAAATGCGCGGGCCGCCCCTCCCCTTCGACCTCGCGCAATGCCCCCAACCCGCGCGTCCCGTCGCCGAGCCCCGCTCGCCGCCCTTCCCTTCTCTAGAACGCCGCACCCCCGCTTTCCTCGACCCACCGCTCGCGCTCGGAAGTCGCGCGCCGCCTTCACGCGCGAGTCCGCCGCCTGCCGTCCCGCGCGCCTCTCTCAAGTCGCGGGCGCGCGAAACCACCCCGCTTCGCCCTCTCCGATTCGCCAGAGACCGTGCGCGCGCAAGTCGGGCCGCGACCCGTTCACCCAAGGCAGTGGCGTCCCGGTTCAAGCAAGCCCCGCGCCGCCGTTTGCGCAAGCCGCCGGGCCTGCGGCTCCGCCCTTGGGCGCTTCGTGGCCGGCGGATCGGGTGGTCGCGGCGGGTGGGGCATCGAGCGCGTCGCGCCGCCGCTCCGGCGGGTTCGTCTGATCGCAGCGCCCCGGACTCGCCCGATTCCTGCCTGCGCGCCCGAGCGCAGGCAACCAGTTCGAACGCATCGGGCGTCTATCGCGCGCCCGGGCGCTTCTTAGCCAGAAGATCGGGTTGACGCGGCGGGTTGCGAGGGCGTCGCGCGTGAATCAACGCCCTCGCTGCGGCGCTTTCCCTCGCGCGCTAAACGCACCCCGGATTCGCCCGAATGCGGCCTACGCGCTCGAGCACCGTGCTTCGTGGCCGGCGGATCAGGTGGGCGCGGGGGGCGGTGTTGCCGCTCCCGGAGTCGCTGCGGCGTTCTCCCTCGCGCCGCACGCGGCGGGGCTGACGCCGATTTCGAGCCCGCGCGCTGCTTGTGTTCGGATTCGGATTCGGACCGCCGCAAGTCGGAATCGCCGGGGAAGCGTATTTGCGCGCGCCGCAAATCGTCAGCGCAGCGCTGCGTGGCCAGCGGATCAGGAGGACGTGGCTAGAGCGGGTGCAAGGGCCTCGGGCGGATTCACCGCCCCGGAGTCTCTGCGGCGCTCTCCCTCGCGAGTGGCAAGGCCGACGCCGATATCGGATATTGGGCGCGCGCGCTGCTTGGATCCGGGCTGAATCAGCTGCGCCGCCGCAGGTCGGATTCGCGGGCATCCGCGTTTGCGCGAATCGTACATGCCCTGTAATCGCGTATGTACGAATGTCACTTCCGTTTGCATTTCGCAGTCTTGGTTAATGCGATCGACGCAAAACTGAGAATTCCAAGGATGGATCTCGTGTCTTCGTAAGTGGGAATGAAACAGTACCCGGCGAAGATACTCGGGGGCGCGGGGTTGGATAGTGGAACGCAAGGAGCAGAACTGCGCATGCAAGATGGTCAGGTTCGGGGAATGAAGCAGAAGTGACGTGCACCAACTTTTGACTTTGTTTTCGGCGGTGCGCGGCGGTATTTGAAGCGCTGCAGATAACCTGTTGAATGCGTCAGAAGGGTTTGGGTTGGAATGAAAGCGAAAGTGCAAAAGGCAACCTGGATCGAGCAGTTTGAACTTCGTAAAAAAAAAAGAAGCTTACCTTCATTTTCCGATGGATCCGATACTATAGATGATACAACTTGATACAGCTTGGTTACTTATATGAGTTCGAGGATCAGAAAGGCCAAAGAAAGTGCCTACGAAACCTGTTCAAAAGCAATATGTTAGATTTGATATGGATTCGTTCAAACAAGATCATAGTGAAAAGTTGGAATCGGACTCGGAGAAACCAACCAAGGCTTGACACAACTCAAGTGCAAGTTGATGAAGCGTCTTAAAATGTATACAACGCAGAGTCTAGTTGGAAATAGACAGAGATTGAAGAAATCGAAGACTCACCTACAATTGAAAAGTCAACGGTTGAACCAAAATCGAGATATTGTCAGAGTGGCTCAATGAAAGGAGGGTCCGGGCCAATGAAGCGTACTTGATAGAGAGAGTAAACATAACCCAAAGTCGAGTCTAGTAAGATGTTGAATGGATTGGATGCTGAACTCACCGAGCGTTGGATATTGAATAGCCAGCGGTTGGACCGAGTTCCAAACATTGTCAGCTTCGAACATGTGGCTCGACGAAATCAAAGCCCAACTCAATGAAACGTACCTAAGGAGTCTGAATATAACGCAGACTCGAGTCAGAAGGATGCGGAGGTTAAAGAAATTGAAAACTCACCTAGGGTCGAATAGCCAGCGGTTGAACCATGACCGAACTACTACCAGCTGTTTCAAGTGGGCGAAAGTGAAGTGTCGAAAAGGCGAGAACAAGAATCCAGGTGAATGAAAAACATATCTGAAGGTTGGTGTGACTTGGGAAGGAGGAAAAGTGGGAAACGAGGGAAATATCAACAAGCCCGAGACACCCGGGGACGGTACGCAAATGCATCGGGCAGCCAAAATAAGCTCGGGCGCGTGCGCAAACTCAACGGGGATCAGAATGAGAGTATGTGCAATGGATCTAGGAGCGATTTGAACATCGGAGGGAATGGAGGAAAAAGCTGGTTCGCACCGGATATCCAGCGTATGTAGTACATTGAGCAGCTGCAGCGGTAAGCAAGGGTATGAGAGCGGCAGCAGACTATGGTGGGACTCAAGCGAGTCTCTTAGATAAGAGATCAAGTGGACAAAGATAATGTCCGAGGAATGTATTATGTGGGCAAAAGGTGGGGTGCGTGGGCGAAAGACAAACTGACACCAGTTGATATAGTGCAAGTGTGCCAAATGGGGCCCGGAGCCCGGGACGATAGTTGCCAGGGTCAGTATCGAGGGAAGTCCGGTGACTTGCGCGGCTGTCCGGCGGACCCAGGGCCAGGGTGCAGAAATGCGGGAAACGGGGGAAACCGTTCGATTGGGTGTATCCGAGCGCCGCTGGGAGATACGCGCGCGGGAGAAATAATCCGTGTATGGCATATGTCTGATGCGGCGTCTCAGAAGATCTCTGCGCCCTGGGTTACGTGAATGTTGAGTTTTTGGTGTTTCTTGGCGGATTGCGTGTTGAACAGATTGAGTAGAACTTGCGGGCGCAGAAATTGGGAATAATTCCCAGTTAACTTTTCAAAGTAAACCTGGGGCAAGGTCGGCGACAGGGAGGTATAGGGAGGGGGAACAGGGGGAGCCAAATCTGCATAATATTCGTTAGTACGCGGTTGCATGCGAGGAAGCGCCACACACCGCATGACCCATCCATCTGAAACGTTTCCATCAGATGATGGGTCCAGAATCTCCGCCGGGCCCCGTCCCTGCGGCCCCAAAGTCGATTTTTCTGAATTGTTCAGAATCACATTTAGAGCGTCGTAGTGAGGCGCGAAGGCCCAGAGTTGAGGGGAGGTAGCGTGTAGCTACACAGAGTAATTATGAGTGAGCAAGAGATGCTATATGTCAGCGAGGCACACCAAAACAAGCGAGGTACGGCAAAACATACCGTATAACATGCGGGCTCCGCACTCCGCAGATTGCCCCAGGAGCCGCCAGAACATCACTGTGTAACCATCCCAGTTGATGCGAAAAATGCGGGCTGATTCGGCTACAGCCCTGGGCTTCTAGACCCGGAATTATCGAAAATGTGTGCAACTGCGTTGCTTGCCGTTCCGCCGCTCGCATGGCACAAACAGGGTCAGAAACAGCTAACTTACTCACCTTTGATGGCCAGTGTAAGTGGCCGCCAGACTAGCCGGCCGGGTCGTGCCGGGGAGCAAAAACGACATGGTGGATCGAAAGCAGAATCGGGCGCCTTCCTAATTCGGCTGCCTGGCGGAGGCGCTTGCCGAAAGTCAACATGCGGCACGTGACTATGTTGAATCGAATCATTTTTGGATCCTTCCGGACTATCTTGCCGACGGGTCCTCGGAGCGACGGCCGCAATTGTTCTGGAACCTGTGGGCTGTGCAATGCTGTGCATCAAATCGAGACCAATGCCGGCTATCTCTCGCTAATCCCAAATCCTACGCGCGTCGCGAATCTGGCAAGACTTGGTGTTCCGCGTGCCCGCCACCGTACAGTGCAGGTGCAACCCAATGCGGGCATAGACAATACGACTGTGCTATAGGGCATAGCTGCAGGGAACTCGACCTAAAGAATTATAAATTCTCTTTATAAGGTACACGGCCGCCGATCTGATTCTTACTTCCTGAAACCTGCCGTATTTCGGATCTCCCGGTGCTTACGCTTGGAAGAATAGAAAGCCGCTCGGCGGCCCGGTACAGTCACTGGGTGATTTGCGCGACTGATTGTGCAAGTCTGAATTTGTGCAGTGCACGTTCCATTGCTTTCACTGTTAGATTCGGATTGCACTCCACGGTATGTGCAGCGGAAGCCATGCACCTCCGCGCGCACCCTTCGATCACTCGAACTCTCATGGTTGAAGAAAAATGCAGATCAAGGCAACACGCGGTTGCCTTTGTGTCGCGTAAAATGTGTCTGATTGCGGCTGATCCAATTTCACTCAGGGATACTTACCCAGCGCTTCTGAGGTGCCTGGAGACGACCTAAACCTTCCTTCTTCCCTACCACCATCTCTGTGGCCAATACCTCCCTCACACGAAGCAAAACCGCGCAAAACCGTGATTCCACAACGCATTGACGCCCCGAAAACCACGAAACCTGACTGGTCAGTTCCCGTATTTGATGGTATTCTGGGGCACTAAATTGCGCCTTTTTTTCGAAAAAAAAAGCCGCCGGCAGGCACACCCCTGCCCCCCAATTCGATTTTGCCGTGTTGTGCGCTGGGATTTGGCCTCGTGTCTCCCGCGGAGGCGCCGCGCAGCGGCGCTGACATCCAAAAATAGCTGGTAAGCCTTGGCTCCGCTCCCCCATTTGATGGCATTTTGAAGCTGAAATGTCCATTTTTTCTTGCAGAAAAAGGCCGCCGGCAGGCACAAACCACGCTCGACTCAATTCCGACGTGTCACACGCTATGATTTGGCCCCGTGTTTCCCGCGGAGCGGCACCGACACAACATATCGTGTCCCCGCAAACCACGAAAAATGCCTGGTGAGTCTTGTCTCCGCTCCTTCATTTGATGGCATTTTGATGCTGAAATGTTGCTTTTCTTTTGGCAGAAAAAGGCCGCCGGCAGGCAAACCCCGCCTTCGACTCGATTTTACCGTGTCACGTAGTGTGATTTGGTCCCTTCTGTCCCGCGGAGGCGCCGCGCAGCGGCGCCCAGTCAATCTATCCCGCTGGTGAGCCAAGTGTTTTGATGGCATTTTGGGGCTATAATTGTCTTTTTTTCTCATAGAAAAAGGCCGCCGGCAGGCAAACCCCACCTCGACTTGATTTCGACGTGTTGAAACACGGCGTCTCGAGCTCCAGGGAGGCGCCGCGCAGTGGCTTCGACAGGACATTTCGTGTCCGGGGTGAATATTCTGGTGAGTCAGCTGTTTTATCAGGCTTTTCACCGCATTCTGACACAATTCAGTGTGTTTTCCGTTTCCTTTTAGCGGAGGCGCCCCAGCAAGCGCAGACATGAGCCGCCACGACACATCGTGTTCCCGCAAGTGCACTGGCTGCACCTGTGAGCCGCTACCTTATTTATCTTTATTGTCCTTTCTGACGCAAGTTTGCAGGTCAATTTTCGAAATAAAAGCCCCACACCTCCACTGCAGTGAGCGGCGCCGACACCGACCTTATTCAGGTCTTCCCTGCCATCAAAATTTGATTTTTCGCGTCCCCGCGAGCACGAAAGTGCTAAAATCCCGGTGCAAGAACCTTATGGTAAGTCTGCTTTTTCACCTCAATTTCAGGCTTTCTGATATCGTCTTTTCGAAAGTTTGCCTGCGGCGCTGTCAAGGATCACAGCTCCTCAGTAACTTGATCCACCTGTTTTCGACACATTTTGCAGGGAAAAAATTCCAAAACTTTGCCTGCGGCACTCAAACATCCAAGTCCACAGTGCCTTGAGTTTTCACATTCCCCTAAACAAGAAAACACTAGAAATCTGGTCCATTTCAGGCTGTTCTGGCGCTATATTTTCCAGATCTTTGCCTGCGGCGCGGTGAATCCCACATGACACCCAGTGAGTTAACTTCGGTGCCTTTTCTACGTGTTTCTGACTCGCTTTGAAGGCGCAAAAATTCAAGACTCTGCCATCGCATACAAGACCACAATCGTAAGTGTAAGCCTCAGTTTCCGCACTTCCCGTACTTTGCTATTGGGTGCCCGGTAGTCAGTAAACGTAACCCTAGATAGGCTGATTTCCCGGCATCTAGACCGGGAAAAACGCGAAAAATCCCCCGCGGGGCGTGACCAACGCGTCGCGCCCGTGGGACAATCTGTAGTTTGTTGAAAGCCTTGGCGCGCGCACATATATAAGAGGGGCCACAAGGTCGCGGAGACGACTTGTCGCGGAACGACTTATCGAGGAACTACTTGCCGAGGGACTACGCACAAATTTATATTCAACCACACAGCCACAAACTCAACCACCATGTAGTCTACGCTGCGAAGACGCTGAGCGCCCTCCGCCGCCCAAGATCTCTGAGCAACTTGGACTTGAACTTGAGCGTGAACGTCAACAGTACTCGTAGTCCCAGTTCCGATCAATCTACATACCTTCAAGTTTTTCCAGACTCTCGAAAGTCGAAGATAATACGCTGAAGCGCTAAATGCTAAGTACTAAGTGCCAGCCAAGAAGCACTCTGGACGTGTATCATGCCCCGAATCCGAGACCACTTTTTTTTTTGCGGGGGTTGTGAATCGGATGTGGTTGAATTCAAGAGACCGCTTTGAACGTTCCATAGAATCAGCATATACTACATCGAACAGGGATTATTTATGATACATTTCCGCTTCGAATCCGTCCGCTTCACTTCTTCTGGTTCATGCCGAGAATCTGCACGAGGCGGATGCTGGGAGGCGTCAGCAGCTGCAGACCAGCGCCGCAGAAGGCACTCACAAGATGTTGATCACGTCGAGCTGGAGCCCGATCGCCTCGTTCATCGGGTCGCGCTTCATGAGCCCCTGCTCCGCCATGCGCGCGTGCATCAGGATCTTCTGCGTGCTGTGGCGCGTCAGTCAATATTCGAGCGAGATGAGGGAATACGCACTCGTAGAGGACGAAGCCGCCGAAGACGGCGAGCCCGCCGTAGAGGTAGAGGCTCTCGGTGACGGCGAGCGCGCGGACGGCGGTGGCGGGCAGGACGAGCGGCGCGAGCGCGCTGAGCGCGACGACGGAGACGCCCGCGAGGAGCGGGCCGCCCAGCATGAGGTACTTGTCGTTCGCGGCGGTCGCGCCGACGTACGAGAGGGAGCCGACGACGCCGAGCGTGTAGAAGCCCGCGCGCGCGAGGACGGCGGGCGCGAAGAAGAAGAGCGGGCAGAGCGTCGCGGCCTGGAATGCGTTAAAGGTCTGCGCAGGATGTCAGTTCTAGCCACGCAGAGCGGACGGGCGCACGCACGAGCCAGAAGAAGTGCTTGGGGACGGCGTTCTCCGGGGGCGTGTAGAAGACGCCCATCATGGAGCCGATGCCGCCCGCGAGGCTCGCGCCGACGACGACCCACGGGTTCGCGGCCATGATGCGGTACACGACGCCCGAGGTGAACATGGCGCGGGCGGCGGCGGCGGTGAGGGCGAGCCCCGCGCCGGTGTACATGAAGCTCGCGTTGAGCAGCGAGCGCTCGGCAGGGGAGAGGCCGGCGCGCGTCTCGCGGTTCAGCGCGCCCTCGAGGAGGACGACCGTCCCGGCGACGCCGCCGGCAATGAGCGCGACGCGCTGCCACGAGATGGGCTTGGCCGTCTCGATGATGGGGGCGTCGGTCGAGTAGCGCGGGAACTTGAACTTTAGACCCGGGGGGAGGAGAGATTGGCGCTGCTTCTGGAGTGTCTGGAGCAGATTTGGCCGGAAGTTGGACAGGTTGCGGACATTGGAGCGGGCGGTGCGGGCGATGGCGGGCCCAGCGAAGGCGGGCCCAGCGAAGGGCCGCAGCGGCGAGAGTCCCAGACGCAGCATGGAGGGAGGAGACAAGAGTAGGTGAGAAATTTTGGCCGGCTTGATCCCGTATTTGCCGGCCGCGGCATGGGCCGCGTCAGCCTTCAAGTTCTACAGCGTTCGGTAAGACTCGTTGACTTTCTACCACCTCGGCGTCGGACGGGCTCGCTACATTCCTCGGAAGACCACGAGTATTTTCTCCGACCTGCTTTGAACTGGGGAAAACGTTCTTCGCCCAAGTGCCTCAATTTCGACACTGGCAGGATCTGTTAACTCTGTTTCTTGCAGCATTTCTCCCGCAGAAAGTGGCACATTCATCGTCTCATACGCTGCTACGCACAAGGCTGGCCAAGCGAAGACACTACCTAGAGTATCAAACGTCGGAGCTCAGCGCTCAGCGCCCACTGAACAGGGGGTGCCACTAAAGCTCAATATAAAGAGTCAAGAACAAGATCGCACTCGTACTGTTCGAGTCTAAAATCATATAGCCCAGGAACAACTGCGGACGCGCGATGCTTTTATGGACAAACGTGAAAGAATGGGATCACCAACGGTCGTCGACAATTCTTACCGCGTTAATAACAGTCTGCCACGAGAGGCAGAAGGTTTAAACAACGTAGTTTGGGGAGAGACTGGCTGTAAACCTTAATGAGCACGCCCTGTAATCCTTGTTTTGGGCTATCTCTCAATGCTAACATACTGGCTGCGAAGATTCGATATCCCAAAAATATCGAGACTGGTTGTTCAATCAGACGCTACGTGTCGCCGAGTCTCACGAAACCATAGTACGAAACTCGAGACCTTCCGCGCGATACACCCGCATCCTTTTCTCGAATTTCCTGCTGAATTTTCGAGAACTAGCGTACTCGACATTCGTCAAGCGTGCGACCGCTGGCGGGGAGGGCATCGCGAGCAGCTCGTCCTCCGTCCACCACCGCGACTCGACCACGTCCTCGAGGCTTGATTCGTCAAAATCGCACCTGAGGGACGACAGCCGCAGCACCTCGAGCTTGGGCGCGAGCGGCACGGGATCGAATTGCGTGTAGCGCAGGACGTGAAGGAACGCGTCGTCGATGCAGTTTGAGCAGTTGTACACCTCGAGGTGGGTCACGTTTGTAGAGTGGCGGACAACGGCCTGCAGGTCCTCTGAGGTCAGGGCGCAGTGGTCGATTTGGAGGCGCTCGATCAGCGGTGAGCGCAGCTGGAACATCGTAAAGGCCGCGGTGGACCAGGTTATCACGCCCGAATGATATTCGCCGTACATTTTAAGGGATACCAAAGACGGGAGGTTCAAGCGCTGGAGGAAGGGTGTGAAGTGCTCGTCAGACGAGGTGTTCGATATGTGAATTTCGAAACTGGTCAAGTGCTCGAGGGTGACGACCTCCGCATCGGTCAGACTCGGAGCTACGGACTGGGGCCATCCGGACATGTTTAATGTGGCTGAGACGAGGTTTGTACAGCGCAAGATTATCTCCAGACACGCTTTGGGAGACTCGTCTGCCAGTGCGAGAGTGGTGATCTGCGACCACGAAACCGGAAAGGTATCGATATTTTGGACGTGCCAGAGGGTTAGGCGACGCAGATGCATGGCAGACAGAAATATATTCGTGTGGGGATGATGCTTTGTCTCGCCACCAGTTGTGCCGCGTAGATCCAAAGCCTCCAATGCTGTCAGCGATTCCGTAGCTGCTTCAGCGAGGGCGGCAAGCGATTCAATGGGTAGCGTCAAAGCCAGCCAGCGTTGCGGAACAGCGAAAAGCGCATCCATGGGAGGGGCAAGCGCCCCCGCTCCTGGGTCGTATCCTGGGCTGTTTCCCGAACCAAGGGAAACGGGGACAGGCAAGGGAGCCGATCTCTCCAAAAACACCTTCGTCGCCGTTGTCAACACTTCCCCAGGCCGTTTCTCGGAAATCAGTGGGAGACGTCTGACCCATAGCTGCGGCGTGCTGAGGGCCGCTTGCCGCCAACGGCTGCAGACTTGGGTCAAGACCAACACGTCCTTGATAGATGCTCCCCATAATTCATCCCCGGTACGCCTTTCAAGCGCGACCGTGAAGATCTTCCCCAGCAGTTCGTTGGGGAGAGCACGCACAGGAGCCGTTATGAGCTGTAGGGCAGCAATGATATTGTACTCCCGGGCACGAAGGCTCTCGAGATCCTTGATCTGCGCTTCGAGACGTGCTATATTCGCCCGGGATTCTGCAATGAGCTCATGAGCTCGCTCTTTGACGCCTGTGGCGGCGGATTGCGCCAGAAGAAGCGCGATAGAGAGTGTTTCCTCCATTACGTTTCCTAGGGAGAGCTTTGCGACGTCTCACTGGTTGGAAGGCCGCATAAACAGGTTGTGCAGACGGCGCAGACGACGCAGATGATAGACAGGGACGAAGGGTGAAAGAAAAATAAGAAGCATAGATCATCTGGTCCGTGGTCGCAGCTCTGGCCTGCACTGTGCACATGGCTTCCGAACATCATACAGATTAGCGATTGCCGATGTGGGAACGGATTTGGCTGTCTTATCACCGTCCCCTAATCGTCTCGCGTTATGCACAAAATGTATACTATATAATAGTATGCACTGGTTTGAACTACCACACCTTATTCACTGCACCGACCCGAAGCCGGGGATGCAATTTTGCTTCGCGATCGGCGCCGAACCGCTGCGTATGTAGCAAATCTTCGCGGCGATGCAGTCGCCTGTGCACGGGGGTGATAGCACCGAAGTCTTGCCCTGGAACTCGTTGAACGTCTACACATATCCGGACCTTAGTCATGAAGGAAGAAGCGAGGGTACTGTGAACCATACCGTAACAAGAGACGAGTTTGCCTCCATCGCTGCAATAGCAAATTATCAGCAGGTCTTCTACGCTGCGACAATGGATCTCACCTTCGGTGACGAGATGCCACCACGTCGCGTTCAATGGGTCGTTCGCTCCCCAGCCCGCAATGCTCGGCCCGTACGCATCGCGGGTGCTGTACTCGAACGCATAAGTGGGCCCGAATTCGAGCTGCGAGTCCAGCGACGGAAAGGCGTTCACGTCGCTTCTCCATCTGCAGACATACTCTCAGCACCATCAACGCGGGGAGGCGGACACACGTACGTATACGCATCCAAGATATCGAATGTCTATAGAAGGGTGGTCAATAGCGCGCAAAAGAAGTTGTATGGGACACACCGATGAATCTACTTCATACATGCGGAACCCAGAGTTCAGATTTGTCAGAGGTGTGATGGAAGGACCAATCTACAGGTTCGCGTGAGCGGCATGCAACCAATGCGATAGAGTGACGAACCCAGGCCATCGTTAGAGCGTTCTGAGCGCTAATATTCGTCGCATTGTTTGCATAGAATATCTTAACCTCGAATTAAGCACGGCCTGTCGATCAGATTGGAAGAACTCGCCGACGCTTGGTCTTCGTGTGTGTGGCCGAAGAAGATATCTGAAAAGCCTCAGACCCAGTCTGGAGGTAACACGCAAAGGGAAACGCACTAGAGATGACATGGGGGGAGAATCGGTCAACACTACAATGTGAATGAATGAGGAGACACAGGAAATGCAAAGCAGGCGGATCACATCTGATAGAACAGATCCGTGGGGTTGAGCAGGGCTATAGAAAGCCGTGAAAACACATAAGACAAACTTGGTGAAGCACATACGATTGGACCCGTCCCAGCCCGTGAGAACGTGGCCGATGATCCAAACTGTCGGAGTGTTTTTTAACATCATACTCGCTCGAAAGCTATGTCTTACCTCGGTCCCCAGCATCCTCAGCGTCCTGTAGCTCGTCGGTCAGGAACCGCAACATTCCAGAGTTATCTGGGGTATCCAAGTTGATGTAGTTGAAGTAATTGGCTCTTGGGCTTCAAGTAAATATCTTCCATTCCCCACAGATGTAGCACATACTTGTACCCTACAAGATAATCAACGATCAGAAAGGTTTCAGGTTGAAGCAACAACACGCACGTACACATATCGGTGTTGAGCGAGATGACGCGCAGACCATCCCGACGCTTTACCATGAACGCAGAATAATGCGCGCGCGCGAGCTCCACTGCAGACTCAGGGAGCCAACCCTCGTGTTGCCAAAGGGATGCAAGGTGATCATAATTCCTAGATCACAGGTTAAGCAAATGTATCTATATTGGATGCTCCGGACTACTGACCAGCTGAACTGCGTCGCAAGCTTTCCTCCGAGCGCGTGATGGGCGTCTTGCGCTTGGTTGTATGAGTCGTGGTTCCCAAGGACGGCGTACAGAGGTCCGGAGCCGAGCGTTCGTTTGAAGAGATCATACAAGAGAGTCTGTTTGGGGTGAACTTGATAGTAATGGAATATCGGGAATGTTAAACCTCGGTATATTCGACATACGCTCTGGATGATGTTACTACTTATTGCGCGGCGTGAGAACCCGGGAACTAACCTGGAGAGCTGGTTGTCGGGATCATGCGAGACGAGGTCGCCCGTGTAGATGCTGAACGAGAATCCAGTCTTCTGCGTACCGGTCAAGGGAGGGATGGCCTGGACAGCAGCCATAGCAAGCGCCATCGGGGTATCACTGGTTTAGAAATGAGCCTCGATCCCTGATAAAGGGCAGAACGCACCAGCTGTACGCCCCGAAGCGTGGCGCAGGGAAGACGGTCACGTTGGGCGTCGCTGCGTTGAAGTGGTTCTTCCTGCAGCAGGTACCCCCGGTACAGTTGGCCTCGGAATTAGTTGCATATCGCGGATCCAAGTGCATGTCGCTTATGTGGAGGATTTTGAGGCGCTTTCCGCTCGGCTTTTTTGGCACGGGCAGCGGATCGGGCTTTGGCTTGCTGAACCAACCAGTCAGGTTGAGCGGCGTCGCAGGTGGCAGCGGACAGAGGGAGAGGAAGTTCTGGCATAGCATCTACGCGTGGTATTCTTCAGAAAGGATGTTACGGGAGACTTGGATTATAAAACTCACTTGGCCGTCGTAACCCCCCACATTCGCGTTCGCGACTACCTGCGTTATGACTGAGCCTATGCCTAGTCGGCTGTACATTGTACCGCAGTCTGAAGAGAAGCCAAAGTGAAAGCACAGCTGCACAGCAAGGGCTGGGCCGTTTTCCGGGCTGGCTAAAGCGAGGAATTTCGCCACCTCTAGCCCCGCCTGGCAGCGCGCGCAGGTGTTGGTCCCAAACGCGGGGTTGGTCGATATGGCCACGATCTGAGCAAACGCCTGCTGGAGCAGGAGCGCGGAGGACGCGACGGGGGGCAGTGGGTGGGGATCGGTCGTGTCATTTTTTGGGAGGGTATCCGGGCTCGTCAGAGAAAGCGGGTAAGTCACTCCCTAGCGACACGACGCGTTAGTTATCAGTGCAGCACAAAGGAAAATATCTGTCGCGCACAGTCTCGACGGGATCCTTGATTACTGGTTGGACTTGGGACGCCGTTCCTTGGGGGTTGTTGTAATACTTCGTGAACGCCGCGGTGGGAAACACGCCGGGAACAGTGAAGGCTGAAGGGGTACCCGGCACAGCAAAGACACCGGGTAGAATGGCCAACACGGGGGGTATGCAAACGGAGAGCCCACGCGCCCAGGTTGACCGCATCTTGGGAATTTCGGTCAATCGGACGTTGCGCGCGGAAACTGCGCCGCATTATATAGGCGTTGAAGCAAGGATAGGCGTCGCGACGTCGAACGTTTGGCCGCTGTTGGCCGACAGTGAGGAAGCACGTTTGTGATTCATCACATGTAAGTAACTTGTAACAATGTAAACAGCTGCCTGTAGCTGCCGTCGAGTCGAGCGCCTTTCCGGATTGATTTGATTGAATAAATTTATAACAGAACTACACGAGAAAAGTATACAGACGAGATTCAGTATGTATGAGAGAGGTCGCGAAGGATGTGTGCGGTGAGATAAAGGAGATATTTAACGACACAAAAGCAGATCTATCAGCTGTGGCAGACAACTACTAATCAACTTGAAGGCCCTCCCCATCTATGTACCTGTGCGTCAAAAGATAGATGTACAGGCAGCTCTCTACTAGAAAGCGCTCCATAAGAAAGTCACATACCTTGTGACGAACTACCTGGAGCGAGATATATGGAGCTCCAGGTAGCTAATGCATTGCGACCCCGAACAGGGCCCAAGTGTCCGACGTGTTACCTGCCTGGAATGGCCAGCTGTTTCATAGCTAAGGTAGGGTATGCGGTTCAGTGGTACGCACATTTACTTTCTTCGTCCGTTTCCACCGCTAACTCCTTCCTTGTTCTTTCCGGCCTTATATCGAGGGACTGGGAACATTTGAAACGAGAAAGTCCGTCAGAATGCGTTGTCAAGAAACCTTCCCGCTCCCTGCCACTGTCGTCCGTGTCTGAAAGCAGCCTCTTGGCTTTCCCCCGCATTGCGACGAGCTCATGGACGGCTAGAAGCGCTTGAGTGAAGTCCACGACGGGTTAGCTTCAGGTCCTTTTTCGTCTTCGGACGCCTGGAGGGTCGGATTCCACTAAAGCGTATTTGCGAACGTTCCGCGGACGAGATGGTAGCAATGTATTCTCAACAGATGAGCAAACTGCTCTGCAACAACTCTGCGACGCGCATGAGACGAACTCGCTGCGATAGAGTGACGGTTCTGATGCATCGGAGCCACGAGACAAGGTGCTTGTCTCCTAATCTGAACACTCAAGCCAATCACAGTGAACATGGCAATTGCGACGAAGGCTAGGGCTCACTCACCGCTTTCAGGATGCGTGCGGCAAGGACACGAGAACGAATTGCGCGACATCGTTTACAGCTGCCAATAATCCTCGAGATTTGATCAACCATGTTCGATGATGTCGATGAGGATACAAAACAAGCAAGGATCGAAGACCTGCGAGCGCGGCTTGTACCAGCGTTATCGGCGTGTGTAGCGGCATATCTGGTCATGTTTATCCCATTGGGCCTTCGAATTTAGCTTGCCCGGATAGACTCGATGTTTACCCTCTCGGTTGGGTTTGGTTTTCTCTGGCAGTACTCGAGGTCGCATGTCTTCGCAGTCGCCGAAGCGCATTCCTGCTGTGCGTAAGTCGCGTAGCATGATGAACTGGCCAGGGAAACCTTGGTACCTATAGTTTTCGGGTGGCACTTTGAGGTCCAGATAGTAGTCTGTGTCCTATGAGTTGCGCCTACAGACCCGAATGCATATGCAAAACGTGCGCGCTGGTCGCCGAGTCCTATGTGATGGAAGCCAGTGTACCTTCAACTTACCGGGGAATAAGTTTGTTGGAGGTATGGCAGCCTGTCTAGCAGCACTCTAGCTTCTACATTGTGATTCCCTCATAGTATTCTTCGAATGGCTGAGCGAGAAGCCGACTTTATATCTGCGTCGTGGTACCAACCGGAGTCATGCTCTCCGTCGATGAATAATTTTTGGAACGGCGCAGGGAACACGGGGAAGAGCAAGCTGCCAGTGGTCGAAGATGGTTGCCGCTTAGATGAGTTCAAGTTGACTTCAGTGGACTTCAACAGGATCGACAGCCTCAGAACAAAGACGTTCAGGCTGCCAACGAAAACGCGCTTACTAAGAACGATTGAGAATGGGTTTGAACTCGATGAGAGTACTACTACTAGACGTCAGGCTTGTAGTGACTCAGACTGATTGGGTTGCCAGTGGGAGGTCTGCGGTTGAATGTGGTCACACTGTGACATCTCGGTTTTTGGAACTTCTTGCTCGCGACTCTCAATTGGTGAGTGCGTGCGTGGCTACTGAGGTTGTACCCAACTCATGTAGACTCTGCACCATGACAGCACGTTGAAGAATGCGAAACAAACATTGAGCCGATCGACTTGAGATCGCTTCGTGATTGCGACTGCACTCCAGTGAACCATCGCCGCGCTCCGACTCACTATGTGCCCCATCCAAACCCTCCCCTCCGAGTTGATCCTCGACATCTTCCAGCTCGCCGTCGACCCGCCAGAGGACAGCGAATTCTATATTGAGGGACTTCGGGCAGCCCTAGTCTTGTCCCATGTGTGCGCGCAATGGAGGCGGCTGGCGCATACGACGCCACAGCTCTGGACGCTACAGAGCTTCCCGGTTGAGATCGTGAAGCCAAATGATTCCGGAGATGCCAGGAAGATATCTATGGACGCGACCAAAGTCTGCCTTGACCGATCTGGATCACTTCCCATCGCCGTGGATCTGGGGGGCCTCAGCCAAGATGCCGCGGCGCCATTCCTCAAAGAACTCATCTGCCACTCGCACCGATGGCGGACACTGTCTCTGTCGACAGATTCGATCTCTGCCCTCACCGAAATCCCCCCCGGCGGGCTGAACATACTCGAGTCTGTGGATTTGCCACTGTTAGGTGAATCGACGGCGGACCCGCTGCCCTCAAAGTTGACGACATTCTTGGGTGCGCCTCGCTTGCGCAGCGTCGAGTTGGAAGCTCAGCACTTGCCTTTCCTCCCCATGCCGTGGTCCCAGCTCACCCACCTCACGCTGACCGGTCACCATTCGCCTCAGCCGTGCTTGGATACCCTTATCCTCTGCCCGCAACTTGTTGTCGCAGAATTAGAGATGATGGGCTGGCCTCACTCAGATTCGCCCCCAGCTTCAGATATCGGCACAGTCACTCTGCCCCACCTGGAGAAGCTAGGCCTCAATCTTCAAATCATGACCGAAGGCGAACATTTAATGCCGCTCCTACGTCTTCTCAATCTTCCGGCCCTCAATACCCTCATACTCGACCTCGATGACGACGCCGAATACTTCAGCTGGTCTCTCCTAGACTTCACGCAGTTCCAGCTGAGATCTCCCCATATCGAACGTATCGACCTCATTTCCTGCAACCCAGACTCGGACGACCTCGAAATCCTCCTTCTGTATGCCGTGGGCCTGAAACATCTCAAGCTGATTGATTGCCCCAACTGCATCAATGACAGTCTCTTCGTCGGTCTGCTATATGATGCATCAGATCCCGTCCACCTCGCCCCCAAACTCGAGACCCTGGTTGTGGAATCTACCGACAGTGACTTTGACGAGGACAACTTGGACGTGATGATACGCTCCCGGTGGTGGACAGACGATGAGCTGCACGACATGCCTGAGCCCCCTGCTGTTGCGCGATGGAAGCGTCTGCAGTTTGGGATGGGAGACCAGCACTTCTCGAGCTATTTCATCGAGCACATAGTAGAGCATTGTCGGGCACAGGGGCTCAACATACAGGGGTATTTCCCGGAGCGCTGGGACTGAAGCAGACGAAGCAGGGATCAGTACCACTTTGCTCATCTAGTACCACGTTCGCGCAACATCGGAAGACTTGCAGCTATGTACTCTGCCTCTCCACCATGTACTCTCGACCTTTATTTTATCAGTGTTGGACAGGAGTCAGTGGTGAATCACCCTCAGGGTGAATATCCTTCCGACCCCGGCGTCTGAATTAAGATCGATCCAGTGATAAGACGAAACGAATTTCAAGGCGGCTGTGGCTCACGAATTTAGTTGTGCCTTCGAAAGCGAAGCGTCTTCTGCGGTGTCGAGCAATTGACACATCCACAAGAACTCGACCGTGACTCCGCCCAGCCCATCGCCTCTGATATCGTGTAGGCCGTAGCACTCTACGAAGCGCTTATCATTCCAGCGCGTCAGATTGCTCTTCTTGCACCGGCTCTCGCTGGCCGCCGGGGCTCCTCTAGTTCCGGCGGGGGTCCTACAGTGGTATCGGTAGGTCATCCAGTTCCATCGTTGGTCCTTACTTATCCTACTTAATCGCAGGGAACAACCATGATCCTCGCCGCTCCGAATTTGCTGAGCACCAGGTCGGATCATAGGCTAGGTTTGGATACAAAGCTCGATGGTTTGGGAACAAACTGGATAGGCTGGTCGGCATCCAGCGGAGGGTGTCAATTGTAAGTCTCCTCAGCTCAAATGGGTTCCTGTCTATGATTTTGTAGAAAGCAAAACGGTCTTGACCGACAAGGTGGCCGTTTCCTGCCGTTCTCGAATCTCGCTGAACTGGCAATGCCAACTGCAATTTTGGTGAAGCACCCATGTAATTGATCCTTGATCATCGATCACACAGAGAGAAAAGGTGTCCCAACGAACAGATTCCAAGCCCATGTACATGTGCAACTATGTAGGCAACGGCGCAGACAAGAGAGAAAGAATACAAACCCTACGATTAATGTGCAATCAGTTGCCCCGAAGAGATTAGGCCTGGGGGCCAACTGGGGGCCCACGACGAGGGTGCACGAGGGTTGCGAGCCCACCCCCAGGTAACTCGAGGTCTTGAGGCACCGAGCGTCTTAAAGTCCTACCAGTCGAGCAACGGTGCGATTGGGTTGCCGGTTTTATATTTTGTTTGAATCGATTATTGGGCGCGCGGGCCCTCGAGGCCCACGTAGAACATTGGCATGTACTTATGATGTGATGTTTTTCAAGTTTGTCAATGTAAGTAGCCGATGAGGCGAAGATAGCAGTGCGTCAAATGGTACGGGCGGAGGTATTCGTAAGTTGCATTTATGCTACGGGAGAGGTAAAAGTAATCAGGAAGCGAGAGACAGAAACTGGGAAAGTATGTACGTTGTGGCGCGAATGCGAGCATAAGTAAGTATAGCGTAGCATATCGAGAGTGTAAAGTAGAGGAAAATAAGTAAACTAGGTACAGCGCATAGCGGGGGAGCCGGCCAGTGTCACGAACGAAGTCGAAGACCGGTCTGGGGCCGGATTTGAGGGAGGAGTAGCCTGAGGGAGAGGCGGGCCGTGCCGAGGCGCTGGACGAGTGCGAGGCGTTGGAGGCGGTAGCGGGGGCAGGCGAGGAGGGGACGTGCGGGACCAACTGCGGTGTGTCGCAGAGCGAGCAGTGGGGGCTGGGGGCGAGGTGGAAAGAGTTGCCGGCTGCAGATGAGCGAGTCAGCGACGATGCGAAGAAGGGAAAGAGTTATAGACGCACTGGGAGGGCTCGCCACGGCACCCAAAGGAGGATGTACTGGCCGGTGACCAGAGGTCTGTCTCGGTGTGCACTGCTGGCTTCACCCTTCACGCGTCGGCAGAACCAACCAGCATGTGTTCCGGACGCTCAAGGCCGCGAAACAAGTCTGGTACGCTCTCGACGGTGGACGGCTCACATCGACTCCTGGCTGGTCTGCAGATGCGCGTCAGGGACGGGGGAGGGGGAGGGGGAGAGAAAGCGCGACGCACAAGAAACGGCTGCCAAACCGCCCGGGGGAAGGGATGCGGACACGGACCATAGGCCTGGTCTGGTGCGCACGGCTGGCCTCACCCTTCACACGCCGGCAGAACCAACCAGTACAAGCCGCGAAGCAAGACTGATTACGCTCTCGACGGTGGAAGTGTCGCATGGCTTCCCGGCTGGACCCAGGCAGCGGCTGGCTGTAGAGAGGGAGTGAGAAACGGTGACGAGCAGGAAAGAAGAAGGGCGCTCACCTGGAGGAGCCCGTCGCTGGCGGGTTGTCGCTCGTCATCCGGGGACCAGTCCCGCGCGTCCCCGAACGATCTGAAAAGTCAGCAAACTCCGGGTGGACGCACCTTGTCTCCAGCGGGAAACCTAGAGGGAGGTGAGTAAGGAGCGGAAGCTGGAGACTGTCACGGGCAGCCGTCACTACTTATAGACGTCGGGGGTGGCAGTGTTGAATAAGGCAGAGTGGCTGACCGCGTCGAATGTGCGCGCACGGACCAACGATGATCGATGAAATCACATGTATTCATGACGTCCCGTGCAAAAACAAAACTCCATATCAGTGGCTGTGCGAGATCCACGACGGAGGTTTATTGGTGGTGGGTCGAATCCAGGGTGGAGGCGGATCGTCTTCTGCAGCAAGGGAACGAAAGGCACGGGGAGAAATGTATATTCTGGGGGGAAAACGATGTATCATTCAAGAAGAGATGCAACGTGCGGGAGAAGTCGTGCCACTGGACGGCGGGACAGTATGCAACACCTGTCGACCTGCGAGAAAAAAAAGGTACATCAGTAAAGAGAGCCACAAAATCTGAGAGGTAACAAAAAGCATCAGAGATCTTGGTGGAAAATGTAGTCTCATCGGGTCGGAACCCTCTGAAGTACTAAATATATTTTCGTGTAACATCATATGCACACGAGTCCGATATTTTGGGGGAACCACTCACTTGATGCCCTTCAACAGTGGCTTTGGAGTAGGGGACGTTCAAGTTCTAAGGGAACGTCTGTCCGAGATGCGGAGGAAGCAGGGGTCGGGGGGTTCTCGTTTCTTCCGATGAGGTCAGTTTCTCCTTTGAAATGGCATCGCTTGCAGTGCACGTCTTCAAAGCAAAGGATTGGGTCCTGCGATTCGAAAATGGGCACAGAGACGAGCCGGGAACAAGTTTGGGACACTGAGACTCTCACTGTGACTCACAGAAAATTTGCAAGTCACGCTGTGACATAGCTCACGTTTTGTTCCGGAGGGTTTCCTTCCCACGGTTGCACTTGTGCGGCAACTTGAAGTTGCATTACGGTAGGCGAGAGCTACGCGGTTCGATTTGAATCGAGCTGCCATGGTTCAAGCGAACCGCGTAGCTCCGGCGAGCCTCCGGAGTTACCCGGACGACACCGTGACGGCTCGGCTCTATTCTTTTTTTTTTTTTTTTTTTTGTGGAGCGATAGTAAGAGGCGATGGGCCGTCGCACAAGTGCTCCGGCGCCCTCCTCGGTGCTGTTTAGCATCTCTGCTTCCATACACCTCGGACCGACATAAGTCGTCCACCCCGAACCCACTAGAAGAGGCCTTGGACTTGGAACCCGGCCAGACGAATAATACCACCCGAGGAAATGCACTGTTGCACTCGTGCCCGCTGCGCGCGACACGGCGTGTGGGGATGCAGCTCCAGGCTAACTCAAGGGGCCTAAAGGCCCCTATCACTGTCAAACCCCTCAGCCAACACCCACTAAAACCCCGGCCTCCCATGTCCAGTCTCTGGGGAGGTATTCTTCGTCCTTCAGGACTTTGCGCCATGTTCTTTGGACTACTTTCTTGCTTAGTGACTTCGTTCCGTACTTCTTGGCGTTCGTCAGCGCACAATCTATCTTCAATCTGTCGTTTATCGCGTGCAGCCATCTGTTGCGAATTTCGCGATCGGAGTGCGCATCTGTCTCCCGAATGACACGCTCACACCTCAACTTCCAGATGAGATAGGCGGATTCTGATACCAGGATACGGAAAAGACGCGACGCGCCTAAGTCGTGACGTTTAATTGCTGCACACGACATGATCTGTCCTAGAGTGGGTGTCGGTAGGTGTTCCCCTGTCTTCAACTTCCACATCTGCTTTACCAGATCCCAGATTACTTCCTGGCCCGGCATATCACATTGCGTCAAGATGTGCTGCATTGATTCCGTCACTTCGCAGCCCGCGCACGTCCCCCAGCCTTCGAAACCGGGAATCTTACTCCAGTATGGTCCGACCTTATAGCCCCCGTGTAGAAGCATCCATAGGAAGTATCGGATGTTCCTCGAGACATCTTTATGTTTCGTGGACTTCCAGATCTTGCTGTCCGTCGGTGGCTCTCCCTCTATGTCTTCCACGGAGGCTTTGGCCATCGTGACGTTCTTCTTGGTTATCGGCCTCTGTAGCTTCGCCTGGTATGCTTTCTTGTTCATCTTAACTCGCCTGATCATCTTATAGGCCTTTGTCTGTGTCAAGCCCATGAGTTTAGCACCCGGAAGGGAGAGCGCCGGCGCGGGCGCCATTTTTATCACGTCAGGCGTTGGTTTAGCGCCACCCGCCTCGGCGAGCGCATCGGCCGCCTCATTACCGATGTTGCCCGAGTGGCCTTTCACCCATGTGAACGTCGTTTTGGCCTTCCGTTTGCGGAGGCTCGTGGCAGTCTTTCGCAACAAGTCGCCGTTCGCGGCGAGGATGTATCCCTCATCCTCGTTGCGTCGCAGGTTCTTCGTAAGGCCGTCGATCGAGGTCTTCGAGTCACTGTATATGTGTAGCGGGGTGTTCGGTGCGCACGTCTCCACCGCTTCCTTGATCGCGACTAACTCCCCCACATTATTAGACTTCCCAATCTCCTTCGGCACTCTCAGCGCCATGTTCCTCGGATCGTCGGGGCCAAAGTAGACTCCCGCGCCCACTATCGCCGATTCCATGCCATTGTGTATGGCGGATCCATCGGTGTAGACTGCTACTTCAGCGCCGGCGCCGTCGCCGTCGTGCTTCGTTTTCGGGGGGCGTCCCGTGAGGCTTCTTGTGCTCCCTTTGGTAAAGATGCGGAAGGTGTCGGCCACTGTTCCGTGCGTTGTCACGGTGGGGTCGAACTCGACTGAATCCGGGTCATCTAGGTCCTTGGGGCGCTGAGCGTCCTCATAGTCCTCTGGCTGATCGTTGAGTGGGCTCCACTTCTCGTGCAGCATGCGCAGCATCGTACGGGCCTTGTCATAGCAGTCGTGGGGAGTCCGGCATCCCGAGTCGACTCTTGTGGCACGGCAAGTCGTGCATCGGCATCTGTTTTTCTGGGACTTTTTGTGGTGTGGTGCGTCCATCTTCTTACTCAGGTCGACGGCGTCTCTGACGCATCTCATCTCATGGTTTTCCCATAGACACTCCGCTATTCCGTTGCGGTCCTTGTATAGTCGACGGTCGGCGTATGACTTCCTATGGTACCAGATCGGCATCTCGTTCTGTATGTCGCGCGACACCGCCATTGCGTCCATGTCCAGTCCGTAGGTCCTCCCGGCTTTCATCATGTCCGCGAGGTCTTTCCCGACGTGCTTTTCAGACACTTTCGTCGTCCACGTCTGGAGGTATGTGTTCATCCGCCTCTCCTCTGGTACGGTTTGGGCGTCGGCGCTAATCGCGTTCAGTGCCAATATCTCGTCTGCGGCGAAGCACCACAGCGGGCAGTTTGGTCCGAAGCTAAGGTAGGTTTTTAGCCATGTCACCGTTATCGCCTCATTCCTCGACACGATGTCTAGGAGGTCCTTACCCCCTTGGTCAGCGGGGGCGTATATCGTCTCTTTATTTACGGTGATGCCGCTCTTCTCTGCCCATAGGAATTTCCTAATCCTCTTCTCTAGGCGTTTTTCTATCGCCTTAGGCATCCCCTGGACAGTCGCCAGATACTGCGTCATACCGCCGACGACCATCAAGATGATCAGGCGGCGTCCCTCCATGGTCGGGTGGCCCTTCGCCCATCTGGTGAGCGCATCATCAATCTTCTCCAGTGTGCGTGCCCACGTGTCGAGCTGCACGACGTTGTTGCCCACCCACGCTCCTAGGGTTCGAATGGGGTCGCCGTCCCTGGCAATTTTTATATTCGCCGGGATCGCAGTGCCGTTCATCCCGTTGATGAAGCGGTTGGCGAGTACTCTGTCCCGGTGGTCGATGCTGCCTATCGGTATCATCTCCGTCTTACTGATATTGAATTTCGCGCCCGCTGCCATGCACCACTCGTCGAGGATCTCACAGAGGGCGCCCCAGTCGTCCCCGGCATCAAGGTACACCATGGTGTCATCCGCAAACAGGGTAGCTATCAGTTTCTCCTCTTGGTTTCTGAGTCGGAGTCCCCGTAGATTTGACTGTCGCAGGGACTCTGCCAGCGGTTCTATAGCCAAGTCAAACAGGAGGCAGGACAGGGGGTCGCCCTGTCGGACTCCCCTCGTCACCTTGAACGGGTGCTTGCTGCGCTCCCCGTTTACCATGACGTGCGTGTACGCGTCGCTGTATAGCGTGCGTACAGTTCTGATGAACTCCTCGGGAATACCGTACGCCGCTAAGGATCTCCACAGGTAGTCATGCTCGATCTTGTCGTATGCCTTCTCCTGATCAAGCGCGACAATCATCCCGTCCATCTCCGTTGCCTCAGCCAGTTCAATGATCCTCTTCGTGAGCCAGATTTGGTCGCGGATCTGTCTTCCCGGGACAAAGCCGGCTTGATTGGGGTGTATGAGGTCCGGGGCCACCGCGGCCAGTTTTATGGTGAGCGCCTTCGTGAAGACTTTATAGTCGGAATTTAACAGCGAGATCGGCCTGTAGTTCGCGATCTCGGCTTTGTCATTCTTCTTGTAGAGCGGGCACATCCAGCTTTTGGAGAACCCTGTCCCGAGGACCATTCCGTGTGTCTCGATGTCATTATACACCATCAGCATGGCTCTTAATATATTGAAGGCAGGCTTCTCCTCCCTTATCGCAGTCTGATATCTCCCATCTAATATTTTCCAGATCTCGTACGTTATTCCGTCTAGGCCCGGGGCTTTCCCGTTGGCCGACCGTCGCAACGCCAATCGTACGTCCGCCATCGTCAGTTTCGCTTTTAGCTTCGCGCTTTGCTCGGGCGTTGTCTTCCTCGAGGTGCGTCCCAGGACACTCACAATCGCCGCTTCTCTGACCTCCCGCGGGGTATCGGCCCTCTCAGCTTGTAGATTCTTATGGTAGTTCCTGGCCAGGTCTGCCATGGCCTGAGAGTCCTTGATGTACTCAGGGGGAGCGTCTGGGGCGGCTCCTGGGGGGGTCGGTTTCCGTAAGCGATGGATCATGTCGCGGGGCTTCTTAGGCTTGTTGATCTTGGTCCAGTACTTGCCTATCACCTCGCCTTCCAATCGGTTGCGGATTTGCGCCGAGGACCTAGCACTCTTGTGTCTCTTTCTGTGTAGTATAGCTAGCTTTTCCATAATTATCACGCTGGACAACTTCCTCTGTTCCTCTGTGATATCTTCGTCAAGGCTAATTACTTTCAGTTTTGTGTCTAGTTCAGCGATCTCCCTTGCGAGTTTCGGGATTACGATCTTGGCGCGTTCGCGCGCTTTTGTTCCTATGTCCTTCTTGAAGTCCATCCAGGCTCGTTGAGCGTTCTGGTCGCCATCTCGTTCCGGCGCGGTCTGTATTCTCTCCAGCTCGTTTTGGAGTTTCATGCCCGCCTCTTGGATATGCGTGGTGAGGACTTTATCGCTCATTAGATGCGCCGGCCAGACCCACCTGCCGTGTCCCATACTCGGCGCGTTTTCCGTCGTGAGCTTCACCGATACCATCCGATGGTCAGTATCAAGGCCGACTGTCTGAATGTCCCATTCAAAGGTGTGTTCGAGTATCGGTCTTCTAACATAGATCCTATCTATACGTGATTGGGCGCCTCCTTGCGCCTCCGACTGGTGGTAGGTGTACGCACGGGTTGTCGGGAACGTGTCCCTCCATCCATCCACTAGTCGGAGGTAGGTCTTGAGCTCGTCTAACGTGTTCACGGGCCCGTTGTTCTCTTGCCTCGCCGGTAGGCGGTCGATCGGGTCCTCAACCATGTTGAAGTCCCCGCCCATCACGTCGGGCCTTTTTACCGTTGGGTGTGTCTCAAACCAACGCTTGATCGTGGTCCAGAATGTCGCGTTCTCAGCTGGCGCGTTAGGTGCGTAAATCCCGAGCAGGGATAGTGTTGAGCCTGTCGGAAAAACCCCAAATTAGTTGGAACGGATTGACCCGGCTTCGCGGCTTCGATGTGGTTGCAATCGGTTCAAAGCCACTGGCGGAGTGACTGGGAACGACTTGGAGCCGGTTTCAATCCATTAGAAGCATGCTAATCCATCTGGAGGTTTGGGAGGGCTTTACACAGATTGCAAGTCACCAAGGGGGCGGTCTTTTCTTTGGGCTATCCCGCGCTGATAAAAGTAGTAGACAGTTGATATATCTTATTTGCATGCAAGAACATGACCTCATTAGCACCGTTGACCACGTAGAACAGTACTACCTCGCGCGACACCCGCACAGCAATACCTGTGGGGCTCGTGTCGGCTTAGCTACTGCGAGGGGGACAGTACGCGGGTGTGTGCGAGCCCCGCGAACAACCCACGAGCTCTTCCGGGAGGGTTTAAACATACATTGCGCTAAATTAGAAGTCTAAGACATGTGCATGAAGGGCAAATGAAGGGTGCAAATCGTCACGAGTCACAGTGCTGTGACGAGAGTGACGCCTGAGTTAGCGTCATCGTGGAGCCACGACCACACTTAAACGACGACTGCGGTGGGGCTCTTCCCCTTGCCTCCCACCACCACGATCTCACTATGTCCCAACCCTGTAGGTCCCCCGCACCTTCTACGGCATCCTTGGCCTCAACGTTACTCGGTAATTGGGCGGCCCCCCTGCTTGAAGTCGAAGACGCACCGCAGCAAGATGCTGAGTTCGTGCCGGTCCCACGCGCGCTCGCGGATGCATCGTTCGGTGGTGTCGCCCTGCGCGTCTCCGCCTCAGCCTCCGCTGGCATCCCTTCCACTTTGTCGCAGCCCGCGTTCGCCGCCGTCAACATCCGGCACATGCAGTATGTCGTCATCTCTACCCCACCGACTCGACCGATCCAACCGCCGACACTGAAAAGGATCTCCAGGCGGATAACAAAACATGTCGCGCGATGCACAAGAAATGGGGGCATAACAGGGTGCCGCCCGTATCATGCCTCAGCGCAATGATGTAGGTCTCATTGATTTCTGCAACAGTTTCGTCTTTCCCGATGTGGAGAAGTCTCGCGACCATGGTGCAAAGACATCTCTACCCATTTCTCAGGTAGATCTCTGGTTGTCTTTCTGTGCTGCTGTCTGACCATCGTTTAAACGCTAGTCCGTAACGATGGCAAAAGTCCTCATTCCAGACTTCCTCGCCGGCGTAATCGTCTTCATAGCAGCAACTCCGGTGCTAAACTGTTACCCCGGCGGCCATCGCAGGACTTCCTCCCGCCTCGATGCCGCGTCATCGATCGGTGTGGGTGCTTATGTATCTGTATAGTCAATAGCATAGCCAATAAATTTTTCTTTTTTTTTTCGATTGCTGCTCGTACCACCTGCAACGACCTCGAAGCGGTCGCAAGTATGCAATCCCATGAATGGATTAGAACCGATTAGAACAGAGAGGGTTGGCTTGGCAGCGGTTTAGTGTACTTCACCTAAGTGTTGCAAGCCAGTTAAAAATTAGGACCATAGATCGGCTTCGAGCCGGTTGAGAGACGTTCCAACTAATCTAGGATTTTTCCGACACCGTCTACGTGCTCCATCTCCGTGAGCATCGCCCTTCCAGGTATGATTTCACGCTTCTTCACTATTCCCGTCTTAACCATGTTCTTGTTCAAGACTATCGCCACTCCCTTCGCGTTTGACGTTAGGGGGTGTTTGGAGAACTCAATATGCAAGACGCGGCCAAACAGGCTCGGCTCTATTCCATTGTCGACGGGCGCTGCCCGAGGCGGCGCCGCCATCCCGCCCTGTCCGCCCTGCTCCCCGCTCTCAGGCGCGATATGCGGCGCTGACGGTACCCATTGGTCGGAAAAACCCCAAATTAGTTGGAACGGATTGACCCGGCTTCGCGGCTTCGATGTGGTTGCAATCGGTTCAAAGCCACTGGCGGAGTGACTGGGAACGACTTGGAGCCGGTTTCAATCCATTAGAAGCATGCTAATCCATCTGGAGGTTTGGGAGGGCTTTACACAGATTGCAAGTCACCAAGGGGGCGGTCTTTTCTTTGGGCTATCCCGCGCTGATAAAAGTAGTAGACAGTTGATATATCTTATTTGCATGCAAGAACATGACCTCATTAGCACCGTTGACCACGTAGAACAGTACTACCTCGCGCGACACCCGCACAGCAATACCTGTGGGGCTCGTGTCGGCTTAGCTACTGCGAGGGGGACAGTACGCGGGTGTGTGCGAGCCCCGCGAACAACCCACGAGCTCTTCCGGGAGGGTTTAAACATACATTGCGCTAAATTAGAAGTCTAAGACATGTGCATGAAGGGCAAATGAAGGGTGCAAATCGTCACGAGTCACAGTGCTGTGACGAGAGTGACGCCTGAGTTAGCGTCATCGTGGAGCCACGACCACACTTAAACGACGACTGCGGTGGGGCTCTTCCCCTTGCCTCCCACCACCACGATCTCACTATGTCCCAACCCTGTAGGTCCCCCGCACCTTCTACGGCATCCTTGGCCTCAACGTTACTCGGTAATTGGGCGGCCCCCCTGCTTGAAGTCGAAGACGCACCGCAGCAAGATGCTGAGTTCGTGCCGGTCCCACGCGCGCTCGCGGATGCATCGTTCGGCGGTGTCGCCCTGCGCGTCTCCGCCTCAGCCTCCGCTGGCATCCCTTCCACTTTGTCGCAGCCCGCGTTCGCCGCCGTCAACATCCGGCACATGCAGTATGTCGTCATCTCTACCCCACCGACTCGACCGATCCAACCGCCGACACTGAAAAGGATCTCCAGGCGGATAACAAAACATGTCGCGCGATGCACAAGAAATGGGGGCATAACAGGGTGCCGCCCGTATCATGCCTCAGCGCAATGATGTAGGTCTCATTGATTTCTGCAACAGTTTCGTCTTTCCCGATGTGGAGAAGTCTCGCGACCATGGTGCAAAGACATCTCTACCCATTTCTCAGGTAGATCTCTGGTTGTCTTTCTGTGCTGCTGTCTGACCATCGTTTAAACGCTAGTCCGTAACGATGGCAAAAGTCCTCATTCCAGACTTCCTCGCCGGCGTAATCGTCTTCATAGCAGCAACTCCGGTGCTAAACTGTTACCCCGGCGGCCATCGCAGGACTTCCTCCCGCCTCGATGCCGCGTCATCGATCGGTGTGGGTGCTTATGTATCTGTATAGTCAATAGCATAGCCAATAAATTTTTCTTTTTTTTTTCGATTGCTGCTCGTACCACCTGCAACGACCTCGAAGCGGTCGCAAGTATGCAATCCCATGAATGGATTAGAACCGATTAGAACAGAGAGGGTTGGCTTGGCAGCGGTTTAGTGTACTTCACCTAAGTGTTGCAAGCCAGTTAAAAATTAGGACCATAGATCGGCTTCGAGCCGGTTGAGAGACGTTCCAACTAATCTAGGATTTTTCCGACACACGTTCCGCTCCCACGACCATCCCTGGGCGACGCGGTGCACGCCCACCCGGCTGTTGTCCAGGGCTTGTGCAATTCGTGTGAGTCCCAGCACGTCAACGCGAACAAGTCGAGCGGATGGTCCGCCGCTGCGCGCGGGGCACAAGCAGTGGCCGTGGATGCGCGCACCACTTGTGATTTGTGATTTGTGATTACGACGCGCTCGTGCCGGCTTGCCTTGCATGCGTCGGACGCGTCCTCCGCAACGCGACGGCACTGTGTTTGTCATCGGCTCAGGTGGGCGCGGTCGTCGCTCGCAGCCAAACTTGGGGCGGTGTGGGGCCGTGTAGAACACAGTTGCAGTTAATCGCTGTCGAGCGTGCCCGCCCATCTGCATCAATTCTGTCGTGCTTATTGTTGTCCTCTGCATCTGCATCTCCCCGCGGCCCACCACCGCGGCCATGTCTGTCGCCCATCGTGCGCCGTCCCCGTTGCTGTGCCCTTTCCGCACGTCGCGTGGGCTGGCTCCCTGCTACGTGCATCGAGCCCCCGCGTCTGTGTCCTTGCCCAGCATGCATCGTTGGTGGTGTCGCACATCTCCCCCCATCACTGGGCAACGACACGGACAGAGGCAGGTGTGACGCGGACATGGGCACGCCTGCGGGAGATATAGCGCGGGGTGGGGACGCGCGCACACCCGCTGCTGTCGGTTCCGTACCCGTCCCCGGCTGCGTCGCTGAGCGACGCACGGCGCGGACAAGACGCGGGGCGAGGAGGGGGTGGGGAAGGGATGGGACGAGGGATGGCGGGGGACGGCGGGAGGGACCGGGGCGGGGGCACGCGCAAGGAAGAGTGTAGTCCGGGTATCTCCGGGTGCTCGCGGGAGCTACGTGGTTCGCTTGATCACGGCGGTTCGATTTGAATCGAACCGCGTAGCTCTCGCCTACCGTAGTTGCATGCAATTTCGTCCTCGGAAAGGGCTCTTCAGTATCTGGTCAGTCAACGAGTGCCACCCCTTATGCATATGCTGGGCTCCAAGTTGATTACCTTGAGCTGGTGCAGATCATGGTTGACAGAGTGCTTGGCCGTGTTGTCCTGCACCCTCAATACTACCACTTTCCGCGCCCCGGGCCTGCTGCAGTGCAAGCTCGTTGAAACCACTGAAGTCCGGCGTCTCCCCTGGTTCAGATGACAACCGAAACGACGAAGCTGAAGGCGAAGCTTGACTCGCTGACGGCGTCCCTCTCCGGCCTCGAGTCAACACTGGCCCCGCTCTTCGCGCAGACGCTCCCCGAAACAACCGTCGCGCTCACTCCGATCGAGCAGGCAAAGCTCCAGACCCTCCTCCCGTATCTCGTCTACGACCTCGTCTTCAGTGGGTGCTCATCTGTCCTGCGTTGATGCGCGACCAGCGACTATCCAAACCAACTCGTTACACCAGTCTACTTGAAGTCCAAGGGCATCGACCCGAAGACGCACCCGGTCGTCGGGGAGCTGGTGCGGCTCATCTCAATTGCATAATGCTATCCACTCATCAAGCACAAACCGCAGTCTCGCGTCCGAAAATACTTTGACAAAATCTCGTCGGCGGAGAACCCCGAGACGCGTGCGTGCCTCCCGCCTTCGCGCGTCGCGCGTCGTCGCAACCCCACTCACCACGCCCCCACAGCACGCGCCCCGCTCGACAAGGCCGCCGCCGCGCGCTTCATCAAGCACGCCATCACACAGTCCAAGGTCGGCGAGGCAAGCGCCGACGCCGACGCCACTGCGCCTTCGCCGCCCTCGACGTTCGTGCCGACCAAGGTGACGAGCAAGATGGCGGAGCGCGCGGAGTACGAGGCGGCGATGCGCGCGCGGGGGGATGAGAGCTCGGAGGAGGACGAGCTCGAGATCATAGGCGAAGCGGAGGAGCCCGCCCCGCCGCCGCCAGCGCAGGGAAAGGGCAAGGGAAAAGGCAAAGCAATGGCGGTTGTGGAGGAGCCGGAGACGGTGTCTGCAGGCAGCAAGCGGCGCAGGCCTGTTATCGACCCTTTTGCTGGTGCGTCGCCCTGTTCTCCTTCCACAGAACCGGAGCTTATATCGAAGGCTCAGGTTTCGGGGACGATGAACCGCCGTCCAGTCAGCCGGACGAGGTGGAGGATGCGGACAAGAAGAAGAAGCGGAAAAAGGAGAAGAAAAAGCCAAAGAAGAGCGACGCCGATGCGGGCTCTGCGAAATCCCCCAAGAAGAAGGCGAGAAAGTAACGTCGCTGTAATTGCTACAATTCCTACGATTTGTACATCATTCGATACATTCCGCGCGAACCACTAAACTTTGGCCTTCGTGCCCGTCGCCTGTTGCACTGCGTCCAGGACCGCGGAATGCACCTCCTTCCCGGCGGCCACCACCCCGAAATTCTCGCCCAGCGTCCTGCCGAGGCCAAAGTCCAGCGGCGCGCCGCGCGAGTCCGTCACGACTCCGCCCGCCTCCTCCACGAGGATGGCCCCGGGCGCGTGGTCCTGTGCCGCATGAGGAGCTGCAGCGGGCAGTGGGACGCTGGCAGACTGGCATAGTCTCCCCCGCCAAGTATTCCACGATAAGTCTTCCGCGACAAGTCGCTCCCGCGAGCGGCTCGAGCCCTTATATATGTCGCGCAAGCGCGCGCCAAGACTTTCAACAAAGTTTTATTCCTCCCACGGGCGCGACGCGTTGGTCACGCCCCGCGGGGATTTTTTCGCGTTTTTCGCGGTCTACATGCCGGGAAATCGGCCTATCTAGGGTTACGCGTATATACTGAATACCGGGCGCCCAATTACAGACTACGGACACCGCAAAGCTTATACTTACGGTTGTATGCTCCGTCTAGAGGCAGGAGTCTTTGATTTTGTGCCTGTAAAGCGAGTCAGAAACACGCGGAACGAGCACCGAAATGAACTCACTGAGTGTCAGGCTAACGTTTCGAAAATGTAGTGCCAGAACAACTTGAAATTGGGCTGAGAAAGCAGACTTACCTTGGACCTGTTTTTCATTCCGGACATGTTAGCGTGAAGATTCAAATTTGAGGGCACGGCGGACTTGAATGGTGGAGCGCCGCAGGCAACGTTTTGAAACTTTTTCCCTGTAAGATGTGTCAGAAACAGGCCCTGATTCCGTTACGGAGGAGCTGTGATCCTTGACAGCGCCGCAGGCAAACTTTCGAAAAGACGATGTCAGAAAGCCTGGAATTGAGGTGAAAAAGCAGACTTACTGTCAGGGGAGCCCCCGCTCCGGCCCCCGTTCCGGTTCCGGTTCCGGTTCCGGTTCCGGCTCCGGTCTCCGCTCCGGCCCCCGACCCCGCCTCCGCTCCGACCTCCGCCCCAGTCCCCGTTCCCTCCGTCGCTCCCCCCGTCGCTCCCTCCGCCCCCGCTCGCCCGCTCCCGCGACCCCGCCGGAACTCCGGTTCCGGATACCACGTGGCCTGTGACCGCGCACGGGACCTATGCGCGTCACTCCGGTTGCTCCGATCACCCCGCGCACGTGCTACTAGTCAGTAGGTATTTTAGGCGGCTCCGGGCGTGGGAATCCTCAGACGTTCTTCTCTTCGGATTCCCCACGCCAGGTGCGCTATACTTGTACTCAGTAGCACGGCCTGTCAATTAACCTTCGGATTCCCCACGCCAGGACCCTTGACTTCTCGGGCCGCGTGGTTGCCCTTACAGCAGAAGAACGTCTACTAGGGATTAACCGGTCAAGATTGCGAAGTTCGGCGTCGACGGCTCGGACAGCTCAGATAGCGCCCCCGCCTCACCCCATTCGAATCTTGCCCCCTCCTCCCCCCGCATCGTCGCCGACATGCCCGGCAGTACCCCCGTCGGAGCTTCCGGAGCTCCGGTTCCGGACCCGACCGCGGACGCCCGGATGTCCGCTATCGAGGCGAGCCTCGCGCGCTTGACCGCCCTGGTCACCAACCTACAACCCGCACCTGCTCCGGCCCCTGCGGCACCCGCTCCGGCCGCGAGTCCAGGCTTATTCCCGGAGTCCACCTCCTCGAACAAAACGGTCCTCCGACCGAACCCCCCGTTCGTCTTCGACGGCGACCGGACCCAAGGCCGAGCGTTCCTGCACGCGGTCCGGACGTACATCCGGTTGGTTCCGGAAGGCTTCCGGGACGCCTACGGGGATCCCTCCGAAGACAAGGCCATCCGGTTCGCCATGTCCTTTATGGCGAAGGATGCGGCGCAGCGCTGGGCCGAACGCCAGAGCGCCAAGGAGCCCTTCCCCTTCCTTCTCTGGGAGGACTTCGAGCGGGAGTTCCGCCTCCGGTTCATCGAGGAGAACGAGCAGGACCACGCCCTGCACAAGCTCGAGTCCCGCGCGTACCACATGGGCAACCGGGACATCTACCGGTACACCGACGACTTCGAGGACCTCGTCGACCTCGCCGGCTTCGAAGACCAGCTCATCAAGGTCACGAAGTACAGGACCGGACTCGACCCGGCGATCAACCTCGCTATCACCGGCTCGAGCGACCCTCCGCACCTCGAGGACTACCCCGGCTGGCGTCTCCGGGCGTACCGCCAGTACGAGTCGATCCAGCGCTCGAAGATCGGCTCGACCGGAACGTCCGGAAGGTCCGCGCACGCCCCGAACCGTGCCCGGATGATCCCGGTTTCCGTCCCGGCCGCTCCCTCCGCCCCTCCGAGGTTCGCAGCGCCCCCGGTCTCCGCTCCGGTTCCGATGGACGTCGACCGGACCCGCGCGCGCGCTGCCCCCCGTCGCGGTTGCTTCCGCTGCGGCGACCCGAACCACTTCGCCCGGGACTGCACCGTTCCGGTCGACATCCGCGCGGTCGACGTGCTGGATGAGGTGATCCGGCAGCTAGACGGCGAGCTGCTGGAGGAGCTGCTGGCTCGCGTTGCGTCGTCCGAGGCCGCCGCGCAGCATTCCACTGCCGCGGCTGCTCCTGGTCCGGAGGATTTTCCCCTCCGCGACGAGTGAGCAGTGCGCCCTCGTTCGCGTCCCCCAATCGTTTCGCCGTCCTGTGTAATGAGTCTGACAATATATCTCTTGCACCTTCCGAAACGATAGACGCACCCCCCAGCCCGAGCGCTCCTCCGGTTGCTCCGGTAGCTCCGGTTCCGGCCCCTCCGGTTCCGGTTGCTCCGGACTCCGGAACCGCTCCGGTCCCCCCGGCAATCCCGCGTGCACCACGGAAGCCCTCCTGGGAGCGAAGGCTCCCGAAGCGCTACACCGTCGCGGCAATCCCGGCTCCCAACTCGCTGCACCTCCCGCTCGAGTTCACGTCCACCGATAGTGCTGCGAAGCTCTCGACCAATGGGCTCGTGGACTGTGGCGCGACTTCCGAATTCATCGACTCGGAGTACGTCGCTGCCAATCAGTTCCCGGTCCGACGGCTTTCGCAGCCGATCCCGGTCTTTAATGTAGACGGCAGCCCCAATGAGGCCGGCTACATCCGGGACATCGCGGACGTGGTTCTCACGTACAAGGGCCACAGCGAGCGCGTCCAACTCGCGGTCACGCGCCTCGGCAAGGAGAAGCTCATCCTCGGGTATTCCTGGCTCCGGAAGCACAACCCGGAGATCAACTGGGAAACCCGGGAGGTCAAGATGAGCCGCTGCCCCGCCGGTTGCGCTACGTGCACCACCGAGGCTCGTTCCGAGCGCCGTGCGGCTCGCTCCGCCGCGCAGTTGCTCAAGCGGCTACGCTCCGGTCCGGTTCCGGCGATCTGCGTCGTAGACGTGGAGGACCGATCGGACGAGGACGAGGATGACTCCGAAGACCCTCCGGGGCCTCCGGAGAATGACTCCGAAGACTCCGGTACCGAGGACGACGACTCCCAGATCGAGGAAGGGGACCGGATATTCTATACCCGGTTCACCCCTTCCGAAGACATCCGGGCCACCGGAACCGTTTCACAGCGGTTAGCGGAGGCGTTCGCCCGGAACTCTGCGCCCCCTCCGGACACCATTCCGGAATGGGCCCGGGAGTTCGAGGACGTCTTCAACCGGGAGTCGTTCGACTCGCTACCGGAGCGCCGGACATGGGACCACGCTATCGAACTCGTCCCGGATTCGAAGCCCGCGAACTGTAAGGTCTACCCGATCTCTCCCCTCGAGCAGCGCGAGCTCGACGCGTTTATCGAGGAGGGATTGGCGACCGGACGGATCCGGCCTTCCAAATCCCCGATGGCGTCCCCCGTCTTCTTCGTCAAAAAGAAGGACGGAGGCCTCCGGTTCGTCCAGGACTATCGCGCGCTCAATGCGATGACCGTGAAAAACCGGTACCCGCTCCCTTTGATCAACGATCTTATTAATCGATTGAAAGGAGCTCGGTACTTCACGAAGCTGGACGTCCGGTGGGGTTTCAACAACGTCCGGATCCGCGAAGGCGACGAGTGGAAAGCCGCGTTCCGGACTAACCGGGGACTCTTCGAGCCCTTGGTGATGTACTTCGGCCTGACCAACTCCCCCGCGACTTTCCAGACAATGATGAACGACATCTTCCAAGATCTCATCTTGTCCGGGGACGTCATGATATACCTCGACGACATCCTCATCGCCCATTCCGACCTCACGCGCCACCGGGAGATCGTCCGGGAGGTCCTCCGGCGGCTCCGGGAGCACAAGCTCTACTTGCGCCCGGAGAAGTGTGAGTTCGAGAAGTCGTCGATCGAATATCTCGGGGTGATCGTCTCTCACGACCACGTGGAGATGGATCCGGTCAAGGTCGCCGGAGTCGCCGCTTGGCCGGTCCCGGAGAACAAGACGGACGTGCTCCAGTTCGTCGGGTTCACGAACTTCTACCGGAGGTTCATCCGGGACTTCTCCGACATCGCCCGGCCCCTGTTCGACTTGTCGAAAAAGGGCACCGCGTGGCGTTGGAGCGAACCGGAGGCCACCGCTTTCCAGGCGCTGAAGGACGCGGTGACCACGGACCCCGTCCTGATCCTTCCGGACGAGGCCCGGCCGTACCGGCTCGAAGCGGACAGCTCCGATCGGGCTTCCGGCGCGGTTCTCTCTCAGGAGGGTCCGGACGGGAAGTGGCATCCGGTAGCGTTCTACTCCAAGAGCTTGAGTCCGGTCCAGCGCAACTACGAGATCCACGACAAGGAGATGCTCGCGATCGTCCGCGCGCTCGAGGAGTGGCGACACTTCCTCGAGGGCTCGCAGCATCCGGTGGAGATCTGGACCGATCACAAGAACCTGGAGTACTTCCGGAAGTCGCAGAACCTCAACCGGAGGCAGGCGCGGTGGTCGCTGTACCTGTCCCGGTTCGACTTCACGCTGCACCACAAGCCCGGGCGCCTGATGGGGCGACCGGACGCGCTGTCGCGTCGCCCGGACCACGGAGCGGCTCCGGACAACCAGGACGTCACCCTCCTGTCTCCGGAGCTCTTCCATGTCCGCGCGATCGAAGGTGTAGTGGTGACCGGACCGGAACGTCCGGTGCTCCGGGACATCCGGGACGCGCTTGCGCGTGGTCCGGACCTCGAGGACCCCCTCGCTATCGCCGCGCGAGAGGCCCTCAACGTCCGGGGCTCCCGGTCGCTCCGGTCCGCGGAGTGGCGTGTGGACGACGGGCTGCTCTACTTCCGCGGCAAGATCGTGGTCCCCCGGGATCACGACCTCCGACGCCGGATCTTGGAGCAGCACCACGATACCCGTGTGGCGGGGCATGCCGGCCGCTTCAAGACGTTGGAGCTCGTCTCCCGGAACTACTGGTGGCCCCAGTTGTCCCGACACGTCGGCCGGTATGTCGCGACGTGCGACTTGTGTTGTCGCACGAAGGCGCTCCGGAAGCTTCCGGTCGGTGAGTTGCACCCGACGGAGGTTCCGGAAGAGCGCTGGAGCACGGTTTCGGTGGACTTCGTCGTCGAGCTTCCGGAAGCTCACGGGTACGACGCGGTGATGGTCGTCGTCGACGCGCTCGGGAAGCGTGCGCACTTTAACGAGTGCCACACGACCCTGGACGCCGTCGGAGCTGCGCGGTTGTACTACCGGAACGTGTGGAAGCTCCACGGGACCCCGGAGAAGTACATCTCCGACCGGGGTCCGCAGTTCATCGCGGAGTTCACCCGGGAGCTGTGGCGCCTCATCGGAGTCGCTCCGGCGACCTCCACGTCGTACCACCCGCAGACCGACGGTCAGACCGAGCGCGTTAACCAGGAGATGGAGCAGTTCATCCGGCTTTTCACTAACTACAAGCAGGATGACTGGGACGAGCTCCTTCCGGCCGCCGAATTCGCCTACAACAACCACATCCACTCGTCGACGCAGCAGGTCCCGTTCATGACCGACACCGGACGGCTCCCCCGGATGGGGTTCGAGCCGAACGGGCTGCGCTCGAAGGTGGAAGCGGTTAACGAATTCCGCGACCGGATCGCCTCCGGAGTTTCCGAAGCCCGGGCGGCGCTCGTCAAGGCTAAGGAGGAGTATAAGCGGTACTACGATCGCCGGCGCACTCCGGCGCCGGAGATTAAGGTAGGCGACCGGGTCTGGCTGGACGCCTCCGACATCCAGACCACTCGCCCTTCCGCTAAGTTCGCGCACCGCCGCTTGGGGCCCTTCCGGGTGCTCCAGGTCATCGGGCGGGGCGCGTACAAGCTCGAGCTCCCTCCCCGGCTTTCGCAGCTCCATCCGGTCTTTCCGGTCGTCAAGCTTGAATTGGCTCAGGACGACCCCTTCGAGGGTCGGACTGGCTATGACGAGCCTCCGCCGGTCCTCCGCGGTGCTCCGGACGCTCCGGACGCTCCGGGCGCCGCTCCGGACGAACCACCCGAGTGGGAAGTCGAGGCGATCGTGGACGCGAAGTACCGGTGGGGCTCGCTCTGGTATTTCGTGCAGTGGAAAGGTTATAATTCCTCTCATGATTCGTGGGTTAAACACTCCGACGTTTTCGCTCCGGAACTCGTCGCAGATTTCTACCGGAAGTACCCCGCCGCACCACGCGCCATCACGACCGCCACCTTCGACTCCCTCCCCTTCCGGGACCCCGACGTCCATGTCCGGACGATGCGTCGAGGCGCCGCATTCCAAGGGGGGGATGGTGTCAGGGGAGCCCCCGCTCCGGCCCCCGTTCCGGTTCCGGTTCCGGTTCCGGTTCCGGCTCCGGTCTCCGCTCCGGCCCCCGACCCCGCCTCCGCTCCGACCTCCGCCCCAGTCCCCGTTCCCTCCGTCGCTCCCCCCGTCGCTCCCTCCGCCCCCGCTCGCCCGCTCCCGCGACCCCGCCGGAACTCCGGTTCCGGATACCACGTGGCCTGTGACCGCGCACGGGACCTATGCGCGTCACTCCGGTTGCTCCGATCACCCCGCGCACGTGCTACTAGTCAGTAGGTATTTTAGGCGGCTCCGGGCGTGGGAATCCTCAGACGTTCTTCTCTTCGGATTCCCCACGCCAGGTGCGCTATACTTGTACTCAGTAGCACGGCCTGTCAATTAACCTTCGGATTCCCCACGCCAGGACCCTTGACTTCTCGGGCCGCGTGGTTGCCCTTACACTTACCATATGGTTCTTTCACCGGGATTTTAGCACTTGCCTGCTCGCGGGGACGCGAAAAAAACGAATTTTGATGGCAGGGTGGACCTCAATAAGGTCGGTGTCGGCGCCGCTCACTGTAGTGAAGGTGTGGGATTTGTTGATTTCAAAAATTGACCTGCAAAATTGTGTCAGGATGTGGTGACAAGGCCGATAGAACAGCTGACTTGCCAGAGTATTGACCCCGCTCGCGGGGACACGGAAGGTTGTGTCGGCGCCGCTGCGCGGCGCCTGCGTGGAGCTCAAGAGACCGGATCGTTGAAATCGAGTCGAGGCGGGTTTGCCTGCCGGCGGCTTTTTTCTTGGAAAAAAAAGGACATCTCAGTGTCAAAATGCCATCAAATGAGGGAGCGGAGTCAAGACTCACCAGGCAATTTTCGCGGTTTGCGGGGACACGATATGTTGTGTCGGCGCCGCTGCGCGGCGCCTCCGCGGGAAACACGCGGCCAAATCACAGCGTGTGACACGTCGAAATTGAGTCGAGGGCGGGGGTTTGCCTGCCGGCGGCCTTTTTCTGTGAAAAAAAAGGACATTTCAGCGTCAAAATGCCATCAAATGGGGGAGCGGAGCCAAGGCTCCCAGCTATTTTTCGTGGTTTGCGGGGACACGATATGTTGTGTTGGCGCCGCTGCGCGGCGCCTCCGCGGGATGGAGAGCCCAAATCACACCGTGCAACCACGGTGAAATGAACTTGACAGTGGGGGCGTGCCTGCCGGCGGCCTTTTTCTGCAGAAAAAACGACATTTAGAGCCTGAAAATGCCATCAAAAACGGGGCTCACCAGCGGGTGATACGTTGTGTCTGCGCCGCTGCGCGGCGCCTCCGCGGGACAAACAGCGTCAAATCACAGCCTGAAACATGGCGAAAATCAAGTCGAGGGCGGGGTTTGCCTGCCGGCGGCCTTTTTCTGCAAAAAAAAAGGAGATTCCAGCTTCAAAATACCATCAAATGTGGGAGCGGAGACAGCTCACCAGCTAATTTTCGATGTCGGCGCCGCTGCGCGGCGCCTCCGCGGGAAACACGCGGCCAGACGCCAGCACGCAACACGGTGAAATCGAGTTGGAGGTGGGGTATGCCTGCCGGCGGCTTTTTTCTTGTAACAAAAAACGCAATCTAGCGCCCCAGAATACCATCAACTACTGGAACTGACCACTCATGTCTGGTGGTTTTCGGCACGTTGTAAAATCATGGTTTTGCTTGGTGTGAGTGAGGTATTGGCCACGGAGATGGTGGTAGGGAAGAAGGAAGGTTTGGGTTGTTACCAGGCACCCCAGAAGCGCTGGGGAAGTATCCCTGAGTGAAATTGGATCAGCCGCAATCAGACACATTGTACGCGACAAAGGCAACCGCGTGTTGACTTGATCTGCATTTTTCTTCAACCATGAGATTTCGAGTAATCGGAGGGTGCGCGCGGAGGTTCACGGCTTCCGCTGCACGTACCGTGGAGTGCAAATAGTAAAAGCAGTGGAATGTGCACTGCACAAATTGAGACTTGCACCATCAGTCGCGCAAATCTGAAATCACCCAGTGACCCTACCGGGCCGCCGAGCGGCTTTCTGTTCTTCCAAGCGTAAGCACCGGGAGATCCGAAATACAGCAGGTTTCAGGAAGTAAGAATCAGATCGCACATGTAGCAGCCGCGTACTTACCTTCTAACGAGAACTTAAAATTCTCTAGGTCGAGTTCCCTGCAGCTATGCCCTATAGCACAGTCGTATTGTCTACGCGCGCATCGAGTTGCACCTGCACAGCACGGTGGCGGGCACATGGAGCACCAAGTCTTGCCAGATTCGCGACACGCGTAGGATTTGGGATTAGCGAGAGATAGCCGGCATAGGTCTCGATTCGATGTACAGCCTTGCACAGCCCACAGGTTCCGGAACAGTCGCGGCAGCCGCTCCGAGGACCCGCCGGCAAGATAATGCGGAACGATGCGGGGAAGAACCAAAAAAGGTTCGATTCAACATAGTCACGTGCCGCATGTTGACTTTCGGCAACGCACTGCGCCCGCCGACCGAATTAGGAAGGCGTTCAAATCTGCTTTCGAACCGCCATGTCGTTTTTGCTCTCCGGCATTGCCCGGCCGGCCAGTCCGGCAGCCACTTACACTGGCCATCAAAGGTGAGTAAGTTGGCTGTTTCTGACCCTGTTTGTGCCTTGCGAGCGGCGGAACGGCAAGCAACGCATTTGCACACAATTTCGATAATTTTGTTTCCAGAAGCCCAGGGTTCTAGCCGAATCATCCCGCATCTTTCGCATCAACTTGGATGGTTACGCAGTGATGTTCTGGCGGCTCCTGGGGCAATCTGCGGAGCGCGGAGCCCGCATGTTATACGGTATGTTTTGCCGTACCTCGCTTGTTTTGGTGTGCCTCGCTGACAGATAACATTTCTTGCTGACTCATCCTCACTCTCTGTAGCTACACTCTACTTCACCTCAACTCTGGGCCTTCGCGCCTCACTACGACGCTCTAAATGTGATTCTGAACAATTCAGAAAAATCGACTTTTGGGCCGCAGGGACGGGGCCCGGCGGAGATCCTGGACCCATCATCTGATGGAAACGTTTCAGATGGATGGGCCATGCGGTGCGTAGCGCTTCCTCACATGCGACTGCATACTAACGAATATTATGCAGATTTGCCTTCCCTGTTCCCCCTCCCTGTACCTCCCTGTCACCTAACTTGCCCCAGATTTGCTTTCAATATTCAAATGGGAATCACTTCCAACGTTTGCGCCCTCCAATAACGCTCAGTCTGGTCAACACGCACTTCACCAAGAACGACTGAAATTCAGCATTCACGTAATTCTGCCCGCGTACGGGTCCTTAGACCCGCATCAAATGGCCTTATTACGCGGTCTAACTACCCTGCGCGCGTATCTCTCAGCGGCGCCCGGATACATGCAGTCAAACAGTTTCACACTGTTTCCCGCAGTTCTGCACCCTGGTCCCCAGATCCGCCGGAGGGCCGCGCGAGTCATCAGAATTCCTTCGATACCGACCCTGGATACTATCTTCAAGGGTTCCGGGCCCCATCCGGGGTTCGAGCACTATATCAACTGGGCTCATTTTGCCGTTCGCCCGCGCACCCCTCTTTCGCCCACATTCCTCGGGGTACTATCTTTGTCCGCTTATTAGCTCATCTGCGAGAGTTGATCAAGGCCATTTATACTCTGTCGCCGCTTTTGTATCCTTGCTCACCGCTGCAGCTCCTCGATGTACTGCATACTCTGGATATTTGGTGCGCACCAACTTTTTGTTCCATTCACTTAGTACTCAAATCACTCCCAGATACATCGTGCATACTCACATTCGATTTTTGTTGAGTTTGTGCGCGTACGTGAGCCGATTCAGGCCGCCATAATTCACTTCTGCACCGTCCTCGGGTTTCTCGGGCTTGTTGTTATAACTTATATCCCCCATTTCTCACTCTTTTTACTTTCCACATCACTCCAACATTCACATATCTCTTTCGCTTATGTCGCTCCTTGTTCTCGGCCTTCTCGGCGCATCCATTTCGCCAAACATAGCCGGTAATACTTCGGGGATGGTTCAACCGCAGGCTATTCAACCCTAGGTGAGTTTTCAGTTTCTTCAATCTCTGCATCCTTCTGACTCGAATTTGCGTTATGTCTAGCCTCCCTAAGTACATCACACTGACCCGGAATTTATTTTCGTCAGGATACCGGTTCAAGCTGACCATCTTTCGATCTCGGCCCAACCGCTGGGGTGAGTTCAGTGTTCAGTTCATTCAGTATCTTACTGACTTGACGTCTAGTCTCCCTAAGTACGTTTGACTGACACAGGCTTCACTTTCGTCAAGCCACTAGTTCAGACTAATGATATTTCGATCTCGGTTCAAGGGCTGGCTATTCAACAATAGGTGAGATTACAGTTCGTTCGATCTCTGTATGTTACCAGCTCAATCTTGCGCTCTATACAGTTGAAAAGCTTCATCTGCTTGGTCTCGGACCATTGGGTTGCGAGTTGACTTGGTTGGTTTCTCCAATCACAACTTCAACTCAGTTAGTCTGATCTTGTTCAATTGACCGAACACATATTAGGCTAAGCACTGCTAACATGTTGCACAGGTTCTATGAGCCTTTCATTCGGCTTGTTAGCACCCCGTCTGTTGTACTATACTCGGACTGCGAGGTAAGTGGCTACATCCATCTTTGTTCAGAATTGCGTCGGATGTATTCAACGATTCGATTCAACCCTCGAGAACACTCGATAATTGAAGGTATGGTTCGCTTTCCTCTCGCTAACTGCAACTAACTTACGTGCGATTCCTCAGACACATGTATCAAGCTGGATTCAAACTGCTTGAAGCGGGTTTCCTTTTTCACCTTCGGTTCAAATGAGCCCTTCTGATGCCTAATAGAACAGATTGTCCGCAGCGCTTCAAGTTTGAATAACGCCAGTAATTCCCAGTACACGGCTTAGAGTCGAAAGCGCAGTTCAGCTCTGCTGCAATCTGCAGTATCTGAGATTCAATGTGTTAGCGACAAGTGAGTGCAAAATCCTGTTTGATTCGTTCAACTTTTGGAAACTCGCTTCTTGCGTTCCACTATCCAAACCCGCGCCCCCGATTATCTTCTCAAGGTGATGCTGCATTTCCACTTATCCAGCCGCACGACTCATCCGTGGATTTCAGCTCGCGCTGATGGCAGTTACCAAGCACGCGAAACGCAACTAAAACTGAAGTTCGTACCGACGTAAGTACAGAATATGTACGATCCGCGCAACCACGGACGCCCGGCGAATCCCACCTGCGGCGGTCCGACCGCGAGAGCGCCGCGGCGACTCCGGGAGCGTGGATCCGCTCGACGCCTTCGAAACCCCACCCGCCGCGTCCACCCAGTCCGCCGACCACGAAGCGCTTCCTCGAGCTCGCAGGCCGGATTCGGGCGAGTCCGGGGAGCGGCGGCGCAACACCCGCGAAGCCCACCCGCCGCGTCCACCCGATCCGCCGGCCACGAAGCGCCTGGGCGCGCGATAGACGCCCGATGCGTTCAAGATCCTTGCGTGCGTGATTACACGGCACGCGAGCCGTGCGACGCTGACTCCAACGTGCAGGCCGGAGTCGGGCGAATCCGGCCCCCAAGTCCACCTAGGTCCTGATCCGCGATTTGGGTTGGGGTGCGCGCGCCGTGTGCCCAGGAAGCCGTCGCGCGGGAATGACTCGAATAGGGCGGCGGGGACGTGGAGTCTCCGCCCCGAGCGCGCGCAAAACGGGACGCTGCGCTCACGACTGGGAGAGGGCGAGGGGCGCTGGATGCGCCGCCTCGAGCGGCTCGCGACTTGCGTGCACGGACGACCGCGCGGGACCTGCGCAAGCCCGCCGCGCGACCGACTCAAAGAGCGCGGGGGCGGTGGATCGCGCGTAAGGCTCGGCGATGGCCGGCGTGCGCGCGTTGCCTCGCATCCGCAAAGCCCTGCCCCGCCGCCGTCCATCGCCGAGCGGAATGGGACCTGCGGGGATCGAGGGCGCGCGGGAACGACGGGTGGTGAAGTCGGGCGCGAAGGTCGCACGCTCGGGGTTGAACGGGAAGGGACGCGGCGGCGTGCGCGCGCGCCTTGCGAACACGAGCGGCGGGGTCCCTCGCGAGGTTCTCGCGGGGCGCGGCGTGGGGAAGGGAAGGGCGGCCACGCAGGGCTCTTCGGCGAACGTACGCGAGCTGGGCACGGCGCCGAGTCCGGCATGGTGGGGCGGTTTGAAGCAGCAGGGCGGGATCAGGGTGCATAGAGAGGATTCGGGCGGCGGCGGGCGTGCGCGGCGCAGTAGATAAGCGCATCGCGGGCGATTCGTAGGTACGTAGGCTGCGGGGTAAGACGCGCGATGCGCGCGGCTCTGCGCGGAGTGGGACGGCGCGGATGCGGGGCGCGACGCCACCGTAGACTTGAGGAAGGGGGCGTGCCGGTAGACTTGAGACCCGAGGCCCCCGAGCAGCGTCTGCAAAGGCGCGAACGTGATGCCGTGTCGGGACGCCTCAGCTACACGCGTCGGGCGATTTCGGCTCAAGGCCCCGTGGAACCGCGTCTGGCGCAGATCTGCACGCCCCGGCGGCTTGCACAAACGGCGGCGCGGGGTTTGCCCGAAGCGGGATGCCGACGCCGCTGCGCGTGCGAGCGGCTTGGGCGAGCCGCCTTGCGCGCAGTGTGGCTGGTAAACCGGAGAGGCCGGGGGGTGGATTTGCGCGCCGCGACTTCGTCGTGCGTCTAGGAGGCCGCCGCGCGTGGAGTTGGCGCGGTCGGGGCTGTACGGGACGGCGCAGGCAGGGGCAAAGACAGGGCAGCGACGAGCGCTGGGTTCCGCCCCGGGAATGCGGGCGGGAAGCGGAGACGTGGCGTGGAGAAGGAAAAGGGACGGCGCGGGGCTCGTGCGCTGCGAGGGGTGGGGCACTGCGCGAGACGACGAGGTCGGAGGGGAGGGGCGGCCCACACGATTGGGCGCGTGGAGGGACTGTGCGGCGCATTGAGCGGGCGGGTTTGTACTTCGTGTATGTAGACTGCGGGGCGAGGCGATTGCGCCGCGTCCGCGCGGATGCGGCGCAGCGCGGCGTTAGACTTGAGAGTCGGGGTGGCCGCTGAGCGCGTGCTCGGGGAGACGGCCGCGGAAGGGGGCGCGACGCCGACGCCGGCGGTTTGTTGAGAGCGCGCAATCGGTCCCTGCGTTGAGCATGATTAGCACGAGCGGGGGAACGAGGATCCCGAGACACGCACTGTGGTGGCAAGGCGCAGGATGCGTACGACGCCGTCGCCGACCTGCACCAACCCGAGGCGGTGTGCTCCTCAGCGCCCCGGAGCGAGCCGCACGCGGACGATAACTCGCGAATACGCGAGCGTAGATGCGCGTGCGGCATGCGACGAGCGGAGGCGGCGTGTGGGAGGCGGCGGGTTTCTCAAGGAGACCTAGCGAGACGCCCTGCGCGAGCGTCTCGGAGTGGGCGGGGGGCGGCGAATCGAAAGCTCGAGTGCGCGTGGCTCGAGCGACTTGAAGAGGGCGGATGGTATGGGATTTGGGTGACTCACAGGCGGCGGGTTCGGGCAGCGCTCGGGGTCGTACGGGGCGGCGCAGGCGGGTAGAGAGACGCGGAGGGACGGGATGGGGTGCGACTGGCAGGCTGCAGTGGCGCTGCTTATGAAGTTGGTGGCCAAAGTGGGTTAGCTTGTGCAGATCATGCACATGCGCGTCATGGCTGTTGTTCACGCAATTTCGTCCTCGGAAAGGGCTCTGCAGTATCTAATCAGTCAACGAGTGCCACCCCTTATGTTGGGCTCCAAGTTGATTATCTTGAGCTGGTGCAAATCATGGTTGACAGAATGTTTGGCCGTGCTGTCCTGCACCCTCAACTCTTTCCACCTTCCGCGACCTGCAAGCTCGTTGAAACCACTGAAGTCCAGCGTCTCCCCTGGTTCAAATGACCACCGAAACCACGAAGCTGAAGGCGAAGCTTGACTCGCTGACGGCGTCGCTCTCCGGCCTCGAGTCAACACTGGCCCCACTCTTCGCGCAGACGCTCCCCGAAACAACCGTCGCGCTCACTGCAATCGAGCAGGCAAAGCTCCAGACCCTCCTCCCGTATCTCGTCTACGATCTTGTCTTCAGTGGGTCTCTATTCGTCCTGCGTTGATGCGCGACCAGCGACTATCCAAACCAACTCGTTACACCAGTCTACTTGAAGTCCAAGGGCATCGACCCGAAGACGCACCCGGTCGTCGGGGAGCTGGTGCGGCTCATCTGAATCGCATAATGCTATCCACTCATCAAGCACAAACCGCAGTCTCGCGTCCGAAAATACTTTGACAAAATCTCGTCGGCGGAGAACCCCGAGACGCGTGCGTGTTTCCCGCCTTCGCGCGTCGCGTATCGTCGCAACCCCACTCATTATGTCCCCACAGCACGCGCCCCGCTCGACAAGGCCGCCGCCGCGCGCTTCATCAAACACGCCATCACACAGTCCAAGATCGGCGAGGCAAGCGCCGACGCCGACGCAGACGCCGCCGCGCCCTCGACATTCGTGCCGTCCAAGGTGACGAGCAAGATGGCGGAGCGCGCGGAGTACGAGGCGGCGATGCGCGCGCGGGGGGATGAGAGCTCGGAGGAGGACGAGCTCGAGATCATAGGGGACGCGGAGGAGCCCGCCCCGCCGCCGCCAGCGCAGGGAAAGGGAAAAGGCAAAGCAATGGCAGTTGTGGAGGAGCCGGAGACGGTGTCCGCAGGCAGCAAGCGGCGCAGGCCTGTCATCGACCCTTTTGCCGGTGCGTCGCCCTGTTCTCCTTCCACAGAACTGGAGCTTATATCAGAGGCTCAGGTTTCGGGGACGATGAGCCGCCGTCCAGTCAGCCGGACGAGGTGGAGGATGCGGACAAGAAGAAGAAGCGGAAAAAGGAGAAGAAAAAGCCAAAGAAGAGCGACGCCGATGCGGGCTCTGCGAAGTCCCCCAAGAAGAAGGCGAAAAGGTAGTGTAAACGTCGCTGTGATTGCTACAATTCCTACGATTTGTACATCATTTGATACATTCCGCGCAAAGCACTAAGCCTTGGCCTTGGTCCCCGTCGCCTGTTGCACTGCGTCCAGGACCGCGGAATGCACCTCCTTCCCGGCGGCCACCACCCCGAAATTCTCGCCCAGCGTCCTGCCGAGGCCAAAGTCCAGCGGCGCGCCGCGCGAGTCCGTCACGATTCCGCCCGCCTCCTCCACGAGGATGGCCCCGGGCGCGTGGTCCTGTGCCGCATGAGGAGCTGCAGCGGGCAAGCGGGAGCATGGGACGCACCCATATTTTCTCGCGGTAGCCCACGCCCGTCGGCATGCGCAGGTAGAGCCCGCCGTCGCCGCGCGCGAGGCACCCGTACTTCGCCTGGCTGTCCATGCGCAGCGGCGGCCGCGTGATCCCGAGGATCGACGAGATGGTGTCCGTCGTCGAATGGGACGAGTGCAGCGCCTCGACCGACTCGAGGAAGTTCAAGGAGGAGGGGGTGAACGCGGGCATGCTGAGCGCAGTCTCAGTGGAGCCGGTGAGGGGGATCTGGAAGAGTATGTCAGTGACTGAGCCCGTGGCGGAAGTGGGCAGATGGCACCTGTTGGCAGCCCTGGCCCCGTACGGCGACGAAGATGCACCCGCGCTCTCCGTCTGGCTTCGACGCGTCGACCGGGAGGTTGGGGCAGCCAATGATTCCAAGCTGCACCTGCGCATCGACAAGCAGCGAGACGCAGACGGCGTACTGCTCTCCGCGCAGGAACCCCTTCGTCCCGTCGATAGGGTCGATCGTCCACATCCCTGGCCAGCACGATTAGCGCAGCGACAGAATCCATCGAGTGGACCATACGCACTTCCGGTCCGCCCACCGTCGTGGTTGCCTCTATCGATCGCGTCCAAAAGTTCGTCCGATGTCTTCTCTTGCCCGGGCCCGATGCCCCACTCGGCCTTGTCGCCCTCGACGAGCGGAGCGACGAGCGCCTCGTTGGCGAGCGCGATGATGCGCTCTCGGAGAACACTACCCTCCTCGACGCGCAGTTCTGCCGCGTCCTCTTCGCCGACTATGGGGTCCGCCGGGAACGAGTTCTTGAGCATGACGCTGATGAGCGCCTGCGCGGCATAGTCACCCACTGTGCACGCAAATGAGTCTCCGCAATCCAAAACCATGTTGGATAATTATGTACCAGTTACGGGCGATTTGTCTCCCTTGGTCAGCGTTTCGTTCTTCACCAGTTTGTTGAAGACGGATGAAGTCAGCGCGCATGCGCGGCGCACAGCGGAAAGAGCAAGCTGGCGCTCTGGAGCGAATGGACGAGCAGACATGGTGGTAGAAGATCGAAATAGAGTGCTGATTATAACTTGGATGCGCAAACGATGGTACATGCAGATTGCACCCTCGCACTTGGGCTGGCAGACTGCAGCTGTAGAAGCTAGGGCATGCGGATTTTCACGCGGCCGTTCTAGTAAAGCTGGTCGCGATCCTGCAAGGAATTTCTAGCCGAAGGTCCCAGTTTGTCCTTGTGTGCCCACTCGTTGCTTACATAAGTTTCGCAGGCGCAAAATTTTTCGATGTTTTCACTTGGACCACGATGTGCACGTCGTATTTGCCATCCTCCCCTGGCCCGCTCGATCGCGTGCTCCGCTTCTGTCTTCGCCGCTCCCAAAGTCGTAAAACGGCAGGGTACTGAAGAGGAGTTGCAGGAAGAACAAGAAGCCCGTGAGGGCGACGGCAAGGGCTTCAGGTCTTGGCTCAAGCTCAATGACCAGTTCAGAATTGCAAAGCCGCGCAACTGGTTTTCCATGCCGGACAATCCAGACGCGGTTGGCCATTATCTCCTTCGTCTGTTTGCTGTCCGCTCAATCTGTTCGCAGCCGTTTCCCATGAACCCGTCATTCAAACCTCCGACACCGATATCAGACGCGGTTCGCACGCGCATGTACGTGGACTACATGATGGACCCTGAGACGAACAACATCCGCGCGCTCTCTCAGCGGTACCATGTCAGTCTGAAGCGCGTTGACGCGATCCTACGGCTCAAGGGCATGGAGGAGGCTTATCTAAAGGTCGGTGTCTCTGTCTCTTTTATTCCGCAACCATGCGCCCAAAGGATGATTCCAAAATCGATTAGTCTTTAAGACACATACATGGTTCCACAATACTTTTTTTCTGAACTTTTTTTCGTCTCCTGCTTCGTCGTGTGCCCATTCTGACGAACATCTTGCTTTAGGTATTGACTTCACCCTCCCTTCGCCTCGGCTGTCACTGAACCTGCATGGCTCTTTGTGCGACCTTTAGGATGTCAGTGCTTCTGTCCATTTTCTTCCGCGTTTGTGATGAGACCATACATTCATTCGCGAAATCGTAAGACAACCCGGCGCCCTTACATCGCCGGGGTCTGGTTAAATCGATTTCAACCCCATCTGACTTGCCTCGGCGACTCTTCATCTGTTTGGGCATCTACTGATACGCTTCCTAGGGCAAAACGCTTCAAACCGGCTTCCGCTGGGGCATGGAGATGCTCCTGGGCGTCAAATCCACGCAAGAGCCCGACCGGACCGACGTGCATGCGGCCGACATGCTCGAACAGGATGAAAACCGTGATGCTGCCCGGCAGCGATTCCAACGCCAGTTCTGGGAGATGATCCCTGACGACGGAAAGGCAAGGCTCCGCGTTACCAGTATCGCTCGCTTCTAATCTTTTGTCCTCCGTAGGAACCCATCCTCCCTGTAGCGCTCCAGCACGCCAAGCGTGTCGCCGAGCGACACGCGCAATCTGCGGAGGATCATAAGTCCAACCCGCGCCTCATGCCGCGCTTCAAGGACTCGCCGACCGTCAAGTCCCCGCGGCACAAAGTGCAGGTGGTCGAGCGCGCGGGGCGGCCCGCGGTTCACTTCGTCGACGTCGGCGGGAAGTTCATCGACGTGCAGGAGCGCCTGCGGCGGCTCGCAATGGCGGAGCGGCGCAACATGATCAGCGCGCGCAAGTCGGAGGCGAAGGTGCTTGGTGGGTATATCCCGGGGCGGACAAGGGTGGAACGTTCGCGGCGAGTGGTGGTCAAGCGTATGATCAAGCTCGGGCTAGCGACGGTTCAGCGCGTGGGCAAGCGTGGGCGAGCGTCGATGAAGGCCCAGGCCATGCGCGAGCGAAAGGCGCGAAGGGCGCGTGCCGCGGCCTCCTAATTATCTTACTCACTGTACTTTACCACACGCATATACATATCGCTCTACGGCTGGAATCTGGGCTTGTGTATCGTGCACGGTCTAAGTCTTGGTGAAGCAGCGCCACCGAGGGTGTGTCTGACTCCATTGTTGTCACTCTGGCTCAACACAATCTCTAGGAACGCGAATACTCTGTTTCAAGCCGGGCGAGTCTATCTGTCCGTATGTTCCGCGTGCCCGTGCTCCAGCGGTTTGGCTTCCTCCAGCCTTCAGGAAAAACTTCCGGAGGCAGCGCGTACTTTTCTGTGTCTCCCGACCACATCATATCCCTAGTCGACGAAAAGACCGATCTAATGACATTCTTCACGAGCGCTGTCTCCGCCCGACGAGTTCGCTCGGTCAAACACCGAACTCTTAACGACCCCGACCATGATCACGAGCTACCTTTGCACACGCCTGGACCGCCTCCTCCAAAGTCTGATGCCCCTCTTTGATGACGTGCAGGCGTCTCCACATCACTCACTGGAACGCCGACCTTCGTGAGAAGAACTTCTTACTGGACAAGATTTCTGGCGAGGTTGTCAGCATTGTTGGCTGGGACTATCACACATTCATGCCCGCCTGCATGTCCGTGGCGTACCCGATCCTGGATTCGCCCGTCTATCGTCCATTCGCGGTCGGATGGCGATAGTAACCCCAAAAGCAGATGCGTCGCGTTCTTCAATGAGCCGGAACCGGCTTTGTGACTTGTACGAGGAGGTGAGTAAACCTGTGGTGTCGTTTGCAGAATACTACGAGTCTGCAGGCTGTAAAGAGAACTAGACCGGGAGTATTACGACTGTCTTATTCAGGGTACGAGATTGCGCGACGCGTTTGCATGGATCGAAAGCGACTATAACGACTATGACGGCTTCGCCATGGCGCGGTGGACGGAGAGACATCTCTTCGACACGGCAAAGACTGATCATCGTTGCGCATGAGCGTCGCATTGTGTTAACGCTTTGTAACCTCATTCAATTCGTACATTGCAACATTTACTTCTTCAATACGCAAAGCGGAAATCCAATCGCTCATTGCCCACATCCTTCGTGGTCTCCACGTACTGCTCTTGCTCCTGGATAAAGTTAGATGAATCGATTTATTTAATGGACGGCGCAGCTCTCACCTTCTTCGACCACGCATTCCATTTCTTGTCCCGCGACTTGTTGATGGCGCGGTAGAAGAAGAACGTCCCGATGTACAGGGAGATGTTCATGCAACAGATTGCAATCAATTGCCGGTTTCCTCTTTTGTCTAGGTGAAGGTGTTTTAGCCAGCGAGGACTATGCACAGTACAAATGTAGGCTTACAAAGCGGCTATGAAAGGAGGGCTTTAGCGAACGATTGTGTCAGAAAGTGTAATTCGTATCTCACCTTATCATCTGCCCTGTAGATGTTGGCCTGCAGCCAGGACAGTCAGCCGAAATGACTGTCGAGTCGAAGCAATGGACACACATAGACGATAGCACCAGCTTGCACGAACATATTGTAACAGCTTGCTGAGACCGTCCGGGTGCGCACAGAATACGAGTTCCTCGAGGCCCACGCGACTTGGATGGGATGCACGTACTTCAAGTGGCATATTAGTCGATTTCGAGGATCTGGAGACAATCGAGCGGACGTACCGGGAACCCAGTGATAAGCGTGACGACCGCGAAGTACACCCAAGGCGAGGTGAACTTGTCGAATGTATATAGGGCGATGAGGAGTGGGAGCGCCCAAAGCTGTAGGACGACAGTGGCGATGACGCGGCTGTCGATGAGCTCGCTGAGATAAGCGGTAAACATGAGCATGAGCAGGCCGATAACAGTGGATGGGATGGAGAGGAGGTTGGATTGCGTCGTCGTGAAGCCTAGATTTTTGAGTGATAGCGTCAGATAGATCTGTCTTCGATCGTTAGCAGTATATTGGCCGAAAGTTCAGGATATGAAAATTGACCTGAGGAGGACCAGTCGGAACTAGGGCGAGCGAGTGAGCGATGGATGAAGTGATGCAGTTTTAGGCTTACTCATATGAACGAGACCCAGACAGTACAGAGGCCACAGTCGCCAGTCTTTCAAGGCTTCATAGATCCTCCTCGGCGACAAACCCTCTCGATTATGCATATCCGATTTGGAGGGATCATCTCGCAATACTCTGGGATGACGAGTTTGATTTCAACCGCGACCAGAGCAGCATAGAACTGACCTGTTCACCATGATAATTTCCTCCCTTTCAGAGACGCTGATATTCAGGCGCCACAGGAACAAGGATATTAGGCTGGACTCACCGTTCATCAAACCAGCCGTTGGGTCGAGTGTATTTATTTTTAGTCTGGGTCGGGCCCGGCTAGAAGTCGAATTGAGTAAGCCGGAACTTTTCGTGAGTGGGGAAGGACCGACGGGCATCATGATGTAGGAGGAAAGACCCAGGCCGAGCGTCAGCAGCCCTTCTAGGAGAAATAGATATCTCCAGCCTGCTTTCCCCCCAACACCTCTCAGCCGCAGGATCCCTGTGGCGAGGAAAGCGCTGACGATGTGGGACGCGTAGTTTGACACCCAGAAGTACGCGAGCCGAATGGGAACTGGCGTGGGATCAATCAACCAACGATAAAACATGTTTCGTGCCTTACGCTCGTTCTTCGTGTAGAAATAGGACAGATACAACACAACATCGGGGATGAACCCGCCTGTGGGTCTATGAGATGTTATATACGAAAGGACGGTCCCACGTACCTTGCAAGAATCCCAATAAGAATCTCCGGGAGGAATCAGCTTGGGTAGACAGCGGCATATCTCAATATACCTCGTGGCCAAGAAGGATTTTCTTCCCGTTAGCCAAAACTGGCTGAACGCGACGGTACTCCAGCAGACCATCTTGGGTAGGTGAAAAATATATTCTGTGCGCTCATCACGTCCTACACACCTGAAAGGGGATCCAATTATCCGGGCCCACGCGCTTTGAAATGAGCTGCGATGGGAGTTCTACATGGTGCGCAATAAGCAACGACTGGTAAAAAGTGCCCACCCTGGTGTACCTGCAAGCAAGAATGACGATCGAAACAACGTGTTCCCGAGGTTGAAGTCATTCGTCGTCAGCTTGAGGTCGCCCAGAAAATTGTCCGTGTTCGCTTGTGAGATATTGCTACGGTCCAAGTCCAGTGCAAAGAACATGAGCCCTGGAAGCGGGTCAGGGACCATAGTTCAGCGAATAAGTACAACTCGCCTGCCCAAACCATAATCCGTAGATCGATTTTGCGAACGACGCGCTAGATTCATGGTTAGCATAATACAAAACGAAGGCTTTAAACGGCGCGCCTTCTCTTCCCGCCAGGTCCATCGCGCGGCAGGGTCAAATCGATGGGCGTTTTCGTACTGGTACAGATGTAATGGATAGAATTAATGGTCGAATGGCAGAGCTGACTTGTGGCGGAGGGCGGTAAGCCTCTAGCGTAACAGGATCATCAAAGACGCTGGGCTGCGTCGCTATGCTGTCAAGGTCTCGAGCGGGCAGCTTCCATCGCGCGAAGAGTCCCTTTGGACCGCTCTCAATGGGAGCGCCCAAGGGCGGCGCTTTGTCGTCCCGAAACGCGCTCTTCTCGTCGGAGCTGTCGTCCGACGAGACGCGCTGGTTAGGCACGTATGTGGTCATGGCGGGGAGAGACGAGCACAGATAACAGAAACGCGATGTTCACTCCGCTTATATTGGATGAACAACCTTGGCAGACTAAGAATGGCGACATCTGCTTATTTCGAGGCGCCATGGGGTCTTGGTTCCTCATGGAAAATAATTGCGCAATTCGCGTTCGGGATGAGGTTCAGTAACATTTCCTTTTTTAGGCAACTCTGTCACACATACGATTACATAATCTCTCTACCGCCGGGGCGCGCCTCTCCCGCGTCCTCGTAGAGCCCGCTGGGCCGCGCCGGGCGGTGCTCTCGGCCCTGGATTTTGCTGTGGAGGATATAAGTCAGGATATGCGCGTCACGGTTCAGCACTTACCGCTTCACTCTGAGGGTTCCGCACTGTCTCATCGATGCTCAGGATCAGGCAAGCCGCCTCAGCGGCGCTGCTGATCGCGTTCGTCTTGACGAGCGACGGTTCCCACACAAACGCGTCCATGTTATCCCGGACGCCCTCCACCCCGTCGACGTCCACACCTGCCCACGTCTCGCCATTGGCATGCCTCATCCGCAGTTTGTTGAGAATGTCGGTTGAATCGAGACCGGCATTGTCGCAGATCTGGCGGGGGATAACCTCAAGAGCCTTGGCAAATGCGGTCATGATAAGCTGCTGTTTCCCGGGGATGGAAAGAGCATGTTTGCGGATGTACGCGGAAAGGTCCATCTAGATGCAGCAGTTTCGGCAGAGCAAAAAGGAACCGGATGAATTTGCACACCTCTATGGCACCTCCACCGGCGACGACCTCGCCGTTTTTCACTGCCCGTTTAACGACCATGATTGCGTCGTGCAAACTCCGCTCGACCTCCTCGATGAACTGCTCAGCGCCTCCACGAAGGATGAGAGTACATGTTTTGGATTTGGGGCAATCCTCAAACATGTTGTACCGTTCCCCGCCAATTTGTATCTCCTCGAATTTCCCGCACGTCCCGAGGTGCTCGCGCCCGATATCAGAACACGTCGACTGGATTGCGCCGCCCGTGGCTTGGACTACCCGGCGCAGATCGCCTCCGACTACACGACCGGCACAGAAGATATCACGGTCTGCGAACCATTGTGTTGCAAGATCACCGATAGGGAGCTTGCTAAGGACGACCTTGGCGCCAGTTTTCTCGATTGCCAGCAATTTCCTGTAGATAATTTCCCATTCGGCGTTGACGATGGCCTGATAGTCGGACACCGCGTTGACCCGGACCTCAGCATTGTCCTTCTCGGCTTTAAGCTCAAGCTCGACGTTCAAGCACACAATGAGTGGATCGTGGAAGATTTTGGGCTGCTGCTCGGCGCCTGCATAGGTGAAGGTCTTTTTGAATGCGACACCTTTGATGAGGAGCGTATCCTGCATGCCTCCACCCGCGATTTTCTTGACGCCAATCAATGATTCGTCCAATTCGCTTTGGTCTAGGCATTGTACGGCCTCGACGACCATGTTGGAGAAAAAAGGTTTTTCGGAATGTATGAGTTTAGAGGACATGGAGGTGGAGGCACATTTCAAAAGGAGCGAGCGAAACCGTCTGGTAAAATATAAATAACAAATCGTTGCTGAACCACAACGAACGCACTCTGGGTCTGACTTGTCCACCGTGACTTGAATTTCCTTTATCCGGTCAATCGCCTGAGGGGTCGCGTTAGGATTTCGGAGATGAGAAGATTAAATGATACGCACAAGTTGGGACGCATGCCGGAAGCCCTTTATGATGATATGCGGGCTCACACCCTCCTCGATGTAGCCCCTGATTTCTTTGAGCAGTTGCGCCGCAAGGAGGACCACACTGGTCGTTCCATCGCCCACCTCCGCGTCTTGGGCACGGGCGATGTCGACCAAAGTTCTAGCAGCAGGATGAACGATGTCGAGCAATTTAAGGATGGTCGCGCCATCGTTGGTAATCTGGGCCTCTCCCCGATCCGAGACAATAAGCTTGTCCATTCCCCTCGGTCCGAGGGTACTGGACAACGTTTCCGAGATGGCGAGACATGCTGCGATGTTGGATAGCAGCTGAGGGTTGCCCTGGGACGTATCGGTGCCCTCCCGGAGGAGGACAACGGTGGGTTGCTAAAAATGGTTGGAGCACTTTTCTCCATCTCGAGGATGTCATCCGTACCATGGGGAGACCGCGCTGCATTTTTCCTGAGTCTCGCGGTGCTTGGCAAAGACCTTGCCGTGACGTTACGCGTCGTCACGCTTATTACAGACCTTTACAGACGCGTCCAAGTTGACCACCATGTCTGACTCGGAAATGCCTCCTGAGCGTCCTCCTTTGTTCTTCGCTGGCTCAGACGACGAGGAAGATGATGTAGTTATGGGGTTAGAGGGCCCTGTGGCTTCCAGCTCGAGCCCTGCGCCGTCCAGAGCTTCGTCGCGTCTCGCGGGAAGCGACGACGAGAACCCAGTTCAACCAGACATCATCAGCTCGCAGAAGAGGCCCATCTATGTAGATGATGATTCTGAAGACGACTCAAAGGCCAAGCCACCCCGACCCAAAGCTGGCCCATCCCATAAACCCCCTCCGAAGAAGCGCAGAATATCCCCTCCATCACAACCAGATCCTCCACCGACATACATCGGCGAGATGGTCTTCGCGCATGCGTGGAGCAACGTCTCTGGAAAAGGCTACATCAAAGTCAACGAGGAGGTCAAAATCATGCGAGAGCCCAAGGAGAACCCAAAGAAAGATGGGAGTGGTTTGAAGAACAAGAAAACTGGAGATGGAAAGAAGCAGATGTCTCTCACAGCAATGATGAAACAACCCGCTAAGTCGAATCTCAAGAACAAGAAAACCGACAATATTGTGCGACTATACAACTCCCGCGGCTTTGGTATGGAATGCAGACTTAGACAGGCGCAATGCTCACTTATAACCGTAAAGAATTCGGCCGGCTTCCTCAGGATGTATCGTCGTGGATGGCAAAGCTTCTTGATCTTGGTTGGTCGACATTGTTAAACTCGCAAGATAACCTCCTGAAATGATACAGGCATTGTCGAATTTCGGGGGAAAATGCTGGACTGCCCAGAGAAGCTTTCCACTGGCGCGACACTCATCGTGACCGCGGACGTGTATATGCTTCCTGGTGCCTTCAAACCCTCGAATCCCGACACCGACGGCAACAAAGCCACGGTGATGTTCTCCGAGGGGACCGAAACGCTAGACGAGCAGACCCTTCGCGAGCGAAAGGCGTCGATTCTCAAGCTGTTCGATGTTATTGGGCTGCGGCCTCATGCGGGCGCCAACTTTGTCGGGAGCAAGTCCGACGAGGACATTGCGGAGGAGGCGCTCAAGAAGATGGCGTCGCGTAAATCGAAGAAGGTGACGGAAATCGTCGGAGACGATGAGGAGATCGAGGTGGAAGAGGAGGAAGAGCTATCTGAGAACGATCTCGACATGATCTATCAAAAAGCGCAGAAAAGTGATCGCACGATGGGGGAGATGGAAGCCCCAGACACTTTCACCTTCACGCTCCGGGGGTATCAGAAGCAAGCACTCTTGTGCGTCAAAGCTCTTCTCTAACGTCTTATCTCGCTAACCTTACTGCAGATGGATGCACTCGCTCGAACTTGGAAAGATGGATGCCCGGGAGGCGACCTCTATGCATCCGCTATGGAGCCAGTACGCATTTTCCGACCTTGATCTTTGCACGCGTTTACTTTGCCTCAGATACGCATTCCCACATCCCCATGACGGAGGGGTCATCGACTTGACCGCTGATGAAAAACTATTCTATTTCAATCCGTACTCGGGTGAGCTGAGTCTAGACTTCCCAAAGGCAGAAAGAAAGGGACGGGGAGGAATTCTCGCGTTCGTCGTTCTTACACTGTTCAATCGTTTGCTTTAATCTTGGTTTTCAGTGATGGTAAAGTCCTGCATCATTCCTCCATCGTCCTGATTCTAAGAGTCATAATTCAGAGATGGGCATGGGCAAAACGTATGCGTCGTCTTCAGATTCTGTACAACCTCATTGATATCCACGCAGCATCGAACTGGCCGCTCTCATACACACCAACTGTGCACCGGATACCGAGCGTCCCGCGGAAGACCCTGTGCCCGCGACGAAGCACCGACAACTAAAACTAAACAACGCCTTCAAAAAGGTCCCCCGCCACAAAGCGCAAAAGGCACCGTTTGCGACGCTGATCGTCGCTCCGACGTCGCTGTTGTCGCAATGGGAGGGAGAGCTGCAGCGCTGCAGCACGCCCGGATCCGTCACGGTTCTTCTGTGGCACGGGCAGAACCGGCGCGACTTGGAGGACGTGCTGGAGGACGATGATGACGGGGACTCGACGATCAAAGTCATCATCACATCGTACGGCGTCTTAGCCTCGGAACATGCTAAGTCGGAAAAGTCGAGCTCCAAGTCCCCTGTGTTCGAGAGTCAGTGATCGGTGACCCGGGCTCAACCGAGACTCATTCAGTAATAGTCGAGTGGCTCCGTGTCGTGCTTGATGAGGCGCATATGTGTAAGTCGCGCACCAGCAAGACCGCGAAAGCTGTCTATGCGCTTAATGCTCGAAGGAGATGGGCCGTAACAGGTAGCGTATCCAGAGACCCAGACTGGCCGATCTAACGCTTTATAGGGACGCCGATTGTGAATAAACTGGAAGACTTGTACTCCCTCTTGTCCGTCGTGCCTTCTGGCGATCTGCATCCTCCTGACGTACAACAGGAAATTCCTCGACTTCAGGCCATGGTCTGACTATTCTTTCTTCCGCTCGTACGTCCGCTTCATTCTCCACAGAATCTCTCCCTTATCAAGCGCAGCTTTATCACGCTGCCCTTCTTGGCCCGGGATCCCAAAGCTATAGAAATTGTGCAAATCATCTTAGAGTCCATCTTGTTGAGGCGAGAAAAGACTATGCTGGATACTAACGGGAAACGAATCGTCGAATTGCCTCAGAAAGAAGTGCGTACATTCTAGAGCTGCGGGCGACACTGAATCCCTTCCCAGGTTACCATGGAGTACTTGGAATTTTCGTCGATGGAGAGGAAGATATATAACAGTTTATTCAATTCGGCCAAGCGGGACTTCGAGCAACTGAATGCAAAGGGTCTGGTTGGGAAGAACTACACTCATATCCTGGCGATGCTCATGCGGTACGTCACTTCCATCAGGTGAGCGTTCGGCATCCTCAACCCTAGCAGGCTGAGACGCGCCGTGCTACATCCAAACCTGGTGCTTGCGTCTGATGACCACCGCACACTTCCGAAGGAGGGGGACGGGGCGGTAGACGTCAATGACCTCATCAAGCGCTTTGAACAGGGTACCCAAGCGGGCGAGGGCAGCAACGTGTTCGCGCAGAAAGCGCTCGAGAACCTTGATCTCGATGGCGCCGATGCGGAGTGCCCGCTCTGCTTAGACGTCATGCAATCGCCTATGATTATTCCCGAGTGCATGCATCGCTTGTAAGCCACATTGTGTTCGTCTTTCTCAAGCGTTCTGCTAAAACGTTCCCTCGCAGTTGCAAGGATTGCATAATTGCGCATGTGGCCAACTCTGACGACTCCAAGTGCCCGAACTGCTCGCGTGGGCCAGTATACGTTCGTTATGAGCTGCCCGTATCCGACCTTCTTGATGTGTAAACACAGGAAAGCGACCTCATCGAGGTTTACCGGCCACCCACCAGCTCGCAGGATCCAGAACCCAGTGTACTCCTGCGGAAAAAACGACTTTCGCTCATCGACGAAGCTCGATGCCCTAGTCGACAATCTGCGTACGTGCCCCGGGGTATGAGATGCTATCCACCTTATCCTTCGTCCCAGGAAAGCTGCGCGAGCAGGACCCGTGTTTTCGCGCGGTGGTGTTCTCCCAGTTCACCTCGTTCTTGGACCTCATTGAGGTCGTGCTGAAGCGTGAACACTTCGAGCAGTATCGATTTGATGGCTCCATGGACGTCAAGAAGAGAGGGATAGCCCTTGACGAGTTCCGGGCCTCGACGCGGAGACCGAAAGTGTTGATCGTGAGTTTGAAGGCGGGTGGGGTAGGACTAAATGTGAATGAATTCCCAATCTGTAATCTGTATACTCAATCACCCTCCGCAGTTGACCACCGCCAACCATGTGTTCATGGTGCGTCGCCTGTACAAACCGAAGTCAGCGCTAACGATTGTTTAAAGATGGATTGCTGGTGGAATCAAGCTACCGAGAATCAAGGTATCTGATATTCCTTTGACCTCCTCGCACCATACTAACACCACAAAGCCATCGACCGCGTCCACCGGATCGGACAGGAGAAGACGGTCTACGTGAAGCACTTTATCGTGCGTCGGATGGTTCACGTATCAACTCTCACTGTAGCAACGGTCCACAGGTATCGAACACCATTGAGGGCCGCATACTTCGCATACAGAAACGGAAGACAGCTATCGTTAAGGAGGCATTCCGAGGAAGCGGATCGGGAGGTGCTCGTACTGACCCGGAGAGCATGGAGAACCTCAAAATAATGTTCGGGGAGGAGCCTGACGAAAAGTAAAGGTGTTGTACTCGGGATATTATCGGTTGCTTTGTATACAAAGATCTCTAGATGAAAGTTCATAATCAGACCAAGTCTGTCTCGGGAACGGAGGAATACAAAGTGGTGTCCATATCCACATGTAAATACTGCAGCCAAACTGGAGTAGCCGCGAATCACGATCCTGAGCGGGGGCTACCAGAATCTAGACCCGTAAACAAATTTCTCATACTTTCATGACTCATTCAGAAATCAGTCTTTTTTCTTGGGCTACCACTGCATACATGGCCAGTGAGACAAGCATGGCGTGCACCCTACAATCCCATGTCTTCCTGCCGGTATTCGACCACTGACCAGGCACTTGCAAGTGCCAGGCAAAAGTTCTTGAGTGCTTCTAATCCATGCCCTCGTCAGTGGACATCGACACAGCAACTATACTAGGAAGAGCACAAAAAGGATGGGATTCAAGCCCACGCCTTAAAAAAAGGAAAAATGAGCAGCAAAATGATGAGAGTGGGATTCGAACCCACGCCCCGGAGGACCAGATTACGTAAGTAGTCGGTGCTTCACAATGAAGCTGATCCTTAGTCTGGCGCCTTAGACCGCTCGGCCATCTCACCCATGTCAAGCTTGCCCCATCTCTAGGCACTCGGAAAGTATGCCCTTTTAAGGGTTGAAACTTGGAATGTGGCTGGCCTATTGAACTTGAACCTCAAGGCTATAGAAATGGGTTTCCTCTTGGGTGGAAAGTTTGAATGAGTCACTGGCCTGAGGGAAGAGGTGGATCTTTGAAGGAAGGCAGATAACTTTGAATATGATATAGGAAGGAGTCGTCAGGGGAGAGGGAGAGGTCTGAGGGCCTCCGTATCCAGAAGAGTGCAGTAACTGCAGGCGTAACAGAGAGAAGCTGGATAACAGACTCTGAAACTGTGCCAAGTGACCGGGCTTATAAGGGTTGGAATACGTGCTCCAGCAAGAACCGAATAAACTGAAAGAGCCCTTGCTTGACTGTACCTGTGGGAGCGACCTCACTTTTGGAGGTCTTGGGTCTCGCGGGTGCATGGCGTGCGTGAATCGAGGATATTGTCAGCCTTGCGGTGTTATACGCCCCCAAAGCAGCAGTCCAGCAAACCGTTAGTGGTGGCAGATAGAGGATGGATGAGCATGAAGATGAGTGCAAGAAAGCGAATGGCCTAGTTGACGGGCTGCCAGAGGTAAACGGGACGAAGCAACAAGACGATTCACGGAGTCTTCACTGCCTCGACTGGATGTGTTAGATACAATAGTGATAGATAGACCGTACTAGCACTGTAAAGCATAGATAGAATCCGCTGGGAAGCAAAGCTTGAAGAAAGCACGATGAAAACCCGGACGGCCTCAGACATACACCGGGTTATAGCTCGGTCTAAGCAAACACGATGAATCAAGTTCCACCCAGCCGCAACGGACTCACACTAACGTGAACCCCTCGTCCTCATCGGGGCCGCCGTCCGCGCCGAGCGCGACCTTATACCGCCGCCACAGCTCGCCCACCGGGGCGCCCCCGAGGCGCGCGAACACCGCCTCCTCGTACTCCCTGTCCAGCAACGCGGCGTTCAGCGCGCGCACGGTGCCCGCCCCCGCCTGCGCCTCGACCCAGTCGAGGAAGTACGCCGTCGTCTGGTACCCCGCGTCCCACTTGTCGCCCGCGCGCACCGCGCGCACCCAGTGCGGCGGCGCGAGCTCCGCGTGCAAGCGCACGTAGTCTGCGCCGTGTGAGTCGCAGACGATAACATGGCATGTGGCGCACCGGCGACGCCCTCGATGAGGCCCCCGGGCGCGGTGCCCTTCGCGTTGTGCTGGTAGCAGTGCACGACCTGGCAATAGGAGCGGGTGAAACAGTCGTCTGGGCGGGGGGAGAAGGGGCGAAGGGGTGGGCGTACCTCGTGCACGAGAACGCCGAGGATCTCTGCGCGCGCGCGTGCGGCGCTGTTGACGATATGGTCGAGCGAGAGGTGGATCTCCTTCTCCGTGTGCGAGCCGGAGGTGTACGCCACGCCGTCCATGGGGCGCAGCACGAGCAGGATCGCGCGCACGCTAAGCGGCGTCAGCCGTCAGCGGGTGGTCGTCGGGAGCATGGTGGGCAGGAAGCGTGCGCACTTGGTCGGCGCACACGCAGGCGTGGCGTACAGCCACTGGAAGCTCGCGAGGACGGCGGCGCGGAGGGCAGCCTCGGGCTCGACGTGCGCGAGGAACAGTGCAGCGCCGGGGTGAGCGAGGTCCTCGACGCGCAGGGTGAACTTCGGGAGGGGCCACTCGGGCGGCGGTGTCGGGGTCGGAGGCATGAGTTGAAGGGCCGCCGTTATCTTATCTGAGACTGATCCGGGGAAGTATACTGCCACCCCCTGTGTGAACACGACGAGGACTGAGACATCCGACCGTGACACTGAACCGACAGGCGAACATCGCGAGAACGCATCGTAGGTCCATGAGACGCAGGGATGATTTTAGAGCAGATTAGAGGCGCTACACATGTCATTCGCCAGGAAAAACCGTGGATCAGCGCGCGGTACTCATTACGACAGAGCCCACTGGATGCAGCGAGCAAGGGCACAGTGGGCGCCGATAACGACGCCGATTGCACAAGTTGAACAACATTCGGATACCAGATACAATGCGACCACGACTTGCTGTACATGAATTATAATGATAATAGTGATTCTGCGTCCCGAGTCAGCGCTGGGGCAAGGACGAGGTGCAGGACAGGGTGCTCACCGATGCCCAGTAGAAATTCCCACCACGTCCAGCCATTCATTTACACCCGTCACCGAGCACCATTCTCGCGAATCCCCGCAGCAGCTTCGACGCGGTAGACCTCGTCCCGCAGCGCATCGCGCCCCTCCTCCAGCCACTGGATGTACTCGACCGCACGAAAGAGCACGCCGCTCTTCCCCTTGGTCTGACCCTTGCCGCGGCTGCCACTCCCCTTTGGCCGCCCGCGCTGGGGCATCCCCAGCCCCGGGACAGATCCGGCCGGCGCGAGCAACGCGATCAGCTGCGCGTAGCCATCGCGGATGGCGTTGCGCCGCTTCTGCTCGGACATGATGTGGTTTAGCCGCTTCTGGGGCGTCGAGAGCAGGGGCTTTGCGCGTGCGGCGGCGGCGGCAGCAGCAGCAGCGGACCCGTCCCCCGTGGGCTGGTCGTTCGCGAGCGAGGACGAGGACTCGGAGGCGTTGCTCGGCGTCTCGCTGTTGCGTCGCGGGGAGTGTTCTCGCTGTTGCTGCTGGGGCAGTGGGGGTGGAGGGGGCGCACGGACACACGCTGAACGGGTGCTCCGTCGCGGCCGCCCCGAAGTCGATGGCTCGGGAGCGGTGTTCAGATGCGGGTTCGTGTACGGGGCGCGGGGGGAAGTGTATGCTGACTGCTGCTGGCGCTGTTGCTGCTGCTGCTCGGGCTCCCAGCCAAAATCATTAAAGTTGTCGAGGAATCCGAACAGGTCCGTCGTCTCTGCTGCGGAAAAGAGGTCTGCGGACGCCGGAAGCGGTGGGGGATTCGGGAAGAGGGCGGGGTCAAAGTCGAAGTTAAAGTCCGGGTAGTCGGGACGCGGTGGTGGGGGAGAGAGAGACATGGTTGGTCTGCTGCTGTTGCATCAGTGAGTATCAAGGATGTTAGAACCTGGATGGAGCGCAAATTTCGGAACTCGGTACGAGGGTAACCGACTCGCGCATCATATATCCGGGGCATCATCTGAGGAAGGGAAGGGGGTCGCACGGACCACTCACGTTGACTGGGACTGCCCGGTTTCTTCAGTTCGTGGCCAACTATGGCGTGGAATACCCACAGGAATCCTGCATGGACAGCGTCGAGCAAACGAGGGTGAATGTCGCCGAGAATCGGGGCGGTGATGGTCGTGGGAAGCAAGGCCGATGTGTGACTTGTGTGTGACTCGATATCTCTTATCGTCACGCCGGACTCGCTCGCCGACGCCGCGCCCGTCCTTGCCGCCCGCGTCTCGGTCCAGATGTCGGCCCACCCCGAAGACCTTGCCGACCCACAGGCCCAGCACCCCCACCCGCCGCACCCGCCGCACCCGCCACACCCCCAGCATCCCCAGCACCAGGGACAGCTGCAACAGGTCCAGCCCTCCCAGTCCCCCGGCGACACCACCACCCGCAAGCGTGCGTCTACCTCCCCCTCCTCGTCGCTCCGGATTGAGTTTAAGCAGTCAAAGGGCCTTCAGTCCGTCGCGCCTGTGTCGCCTGCCACGCGGGAAAAACACGCTGCAGCGAGAGCCTCCCGTGCCAGGCAAGCGATCGCTAGCGCCCATTCGCGCGCTAACATTGCCGCAGAACTGCCTTAAACGGGGCCTCGGCGCCTCCTGCGCGTACCCCGATCCCGAGACGGAGCAGCAGCATGACCGCGCAGGCACGTCCCGTCGCCGAAATAAATAAATAAACACCGCGCTGAGCCGCCCGCAGACGCTGCCCCCGCGCCTGTGTCCGCGTCGGGCGCGTCGTTCGCGCCGCCGCCGCCCGTGTACGGCGCAGGCGCGGCGCAGGCCCCGGGCATGACGCTCAGCCACCAGCAGTACTACGACTACAACGGCGCCTTCACCGGCGCGTCGTCCTCGACCTTCCGCCCCGCGAAGCGCGCGCGCACGCTCACCGAGGAGGAGACCGCCGCGATCACGCGCAACTTCAGCCGCGGCGACTTCTTCGTCGGCAGCAGCGCGCCGGTGCGCATCGACCCGCGCCTGCCCGTGCGCCTCACGCTCGGCGAGGGCGACCATGTGCAGTACGCGTACGCCCCTTGCTTGTTTCGTTCTGACGCGCGATGTGCAGCTTCAACGTCGGGAACTACGAGGTCGGTGCTGCCGTTCTGCTTCCAGCCGCTGCTGATTACTGCAGCCCTAGAGCCCACCGACCACGACCCTCTAGCCGCCTCTTGTATCTGTATCCCCCATGTATATATCATCCCCATCCGCACTGCGCCCCCCCTCCCCCGTATCCTACACATTCATATGCTGTCCCCTTGCGCGAGGCCGGAGGCAGCCTATCCAGGAAGATCAGCCCAGATCAGCTCGTAGCCAGCCTCCTGTGGCTTAATGACAGTAGTCGATCGAGGCAGATGCAACCGGTGCAGATGTCGGGATGTCGGGCAGGTGTCGCTTGACGCCGTTGCGGTCGGCCGCACAGTCCCGAGACCAGCGCCCTGACTATACTAGTACGTGTAAGTTGTGCTTACAGTATGCAGCGGCCGTAGCCCGTCCGACCGCCCGCCCGCCGGGCCAGGAATGATGAAATATGGTACACTCAGCTGACCCGCACCGGACGACGGCATCAACGAGTGACGCCTACTACCTAGCGGCCCACATGGTCCCCGATCCGCATTCGGACGCGAGGCGCCCTGCTCCCAATCGGGCAAGTGTCATTGCGCACTAAGGGTTGATTGCTGGTTGCCGCCGCGCGCTCGTCTGGGTGATGGTGGCGCCTCGGACGTGTGTGCAGGAGTCAGTCTCTTACCCAGCCTCAGTTACTGGGTTGGGAACCTCAGTAGTGTGCGCTGCGCGATGTGCATGCCCAAGTAATATTTACCGAGCGAGGCAAATCAACGACCACAGATAATAATAAGGGCTTTCTCCGCAATGATACATTTGTGTGTAAGTTATCGAGCAGATACAGACGTCAGTAGTACAGTAAACAAAGGCCCCGCAGTGTAATGTAGAGAGAACGGAAGGTGATAGATACAAAGATAAAGCGCGCGCCGGCCCAAAAAAACGGAACACCGAGGCTATCCCCACTCCTCCTCCAGCTCGCGCGCGAGGAAGTCGTCGTCGTCGTCCCCTCCACCCTCGTCGTCGTCCTCTTCCTCCTCCCCGCCCTGCGTCCCGTCGTCCGACCCCCGCGACCCCGGGCTCGACACCTGCGCCTGCCCGCCGCTGTCACCGTCGCCGTCACCCTCCACGCTGCCTTGCCGCTGCGTCCCCGCGCCGGCGCCCCCGCCGTGCACGTCCTCCGCGCTGATCGCCTCCTTCAGCTTCGAGTACCCCGTGCGCTCCGCCGCAACCTTTTTCCGCTTTGCGAGTGGCGAGCGCAGCACGTCGCGCGTGCCGTTCCCGAGTGTCCCGTCCGCGGAGGGCGTGACGCTGCGAAGCCGCTTGCGCTTTAGGCGCGTGGGCGTCGACGGGCCGCTGGTGGTCTGTATGCTGAGGGCGTCTGGTCAGCAAAAGTGGAGGCCGGATTTGCGGGCACAAACCTGCTCGCGTCGTCCGTCCAGTCGTCCTCGGACATCGCGCTCCGTTCGCTCCGAGCATCCTCATCATCGTCGCTCTCGTTCATGGCGGCATCCACCTCGTCGTTGATGTCGTCCCAGTTGATCGCGGCGATCGCCAGATCCGTGTTCCCGCCGCCCTCGCCGCCGTCCCACTCCTCGTCGTCCGCCGCCTCGTCACTGAGGGCAGAGGCCTGCAGCGGATCGGCCGCGGGCACGGTGGGTGCGTCGTCCAGCAGGTAAGCCGTCTCGTCCTGCCGCCGCCAAAGCGCGATGCAGTCCGTGAACCACGCGACCCACACAATCTTGATCCCCCCGCGCTTGCGCGCCGCGTCCACCTTGACAGTCCCGCGCTATATCGCGTGCGTGTGAGTATCAAGCCACGCCGCAAAGGGGGGAGCGGACCTTCGCAGCGACGACATGCGTCACGTCCGCGGTGAGCTCCGTCGAGCACTTCGCGCCGAACATGAGCGCCATCCGCCAAATCTCTGTTGCCTCCGGGTTGGTATCGAGGGGTATGACGCTGGAGAAGAGAATGTGCACGCCGTCGAGGACCTCCGATCGGATGTGGGGGATAATTAACTGTATAGGATCATTAGGCCGGCATGTGAGGAATAGTTAGATGACTCCTACCGTAACATCGTATGCAGGCTTGGGCTTGATCGAGTCCCTCCGCTTCCGTGACGAGCTCGGCTTCACCTTATCCGCGGCCCGTCTCGCCTCGTACTCGGTAAAGAATCGCCGGTGCACCTCGTCTAAAATCTGAAGATATGGTTAACGTGGGCATGCAGTCTATAATGGTCAAACATACCTTGCCCAGCCGCTGCAGCTCGTGGTCGTCGTTCTTCAGCAAAGCCGCTTTGCGTGGCGGCTTCTCGGGGGCTGGCACCGTAGACTCGGCGATCTTGGTGTCCTTCGACGCGGCCTGGGATCCAATGGCGGTTGGCGGGTCAGCCGAGGCAACCTGTAGCTCCTCCTGCTTCTTCGCCAGCGGTCGCTCCTCAACCTGCGCCTCCAGTGCGATGGTATTTTGCGTGAGCATCGCCTTCTCAGTCAGCTCGGTCTTGGCGGCCTCGAGAGGCGAGGCAGGGGCAGGCAAAGATGGGTTTACTTGCGCCGGATCGGCAGAGGGTGGCGAGTCCATTGCAGGATCTGTAACCGGGCTTGCTTGGGGAACAGCTGCAGCAGGTGGCACCACGGGCGTCAATGGCTCGATCTTGGGCAGGAATGCCGAATTAATATCTCCAATCCCGACGAAAAAATCGTCTGGATCTAAGTTAGCAAACAACAGTCGATTGGGGCAAGGACCACGTACATGGCACCACTTTGACGAGGTTCGGGCTCCATTCCCAGACATCGGCGCGGTCGTCGATGATGACCACCATTGATGTATCGCACGGGAAAAGCCGTTGGAGGCTTTTCTGAGTAAGGCTGCCGCTCTCGTCTCGACTGAGCAAACGCCCGCCAAAGACCTTTCCCACGGGGTCGATGAGCGCGCACACTTGCTCAGCGTATGCACGCGTGCCCATCGTATAGACATGCATCTGGTATTTGGTCGCCATGTCTTCGAGAAATTCTTGCCAGCCGGGCCTGCGTAAGGTGAGCGAAACAGTCAATAGCTTTAGGAAGGACTCCACCTGCGCTTGATGTAATACACAGGGCCATCGCTCTCGACCATCTTGCTCTTGCCCTTGTTCGATGGCAGTCCGAAAGTTTCGGGTCCAAGCCTGAATTCGCCGACGTCTTCGAGCGCCTCCCAGTTGGGGTTGCATTCGTCTTCGCCTTCAGAGTTGTTTAAATCGCCCAAATCATTCTTCTTTGCTGCTTGTCGCGCTTTCCATGCTGCACCTTCGGCTCGCCATTCACCAACCGTGGGGTCGACTGTAGCGTGCACGATAGTTTGATCCAAGTCGACAATGAGAGAGAGCTTCCTGGACTTTAAGAGGTCCTCTGCAGTCTCCTTCTCTAGTCGTTGCGCCTCCTCGAGCGAAACCAGGGGACCGTTTGCTGAATGGGTCATTTGAATGTGCGCACGCGAAGAGTCGGCGAATCCAATATAGTCAGAGCTTGCTGGAGGTAAGCCGCGAGTGCGGAGCCCGTAGAGGCCACGCACTTTGTCATATCTTTGCCGCAGAGCACGCAGAGGCCCGAAATCTGCATTCCATGTTTGCATTCCTCGAGGATAAGCACGACGGGGCGCTCCTTGGCCTTGCGCTGCGAGATTACGTCGCCGACGCGGACCTTCCAGGCCTGTATTGTCCCGTCTATGGCAGAATCCCATGTACCGAAGCGCGATTCTGGTTGGGCGTTGGGCTGGGCGGGAACATGGACAAAAGAGTAGCTGAGAAGGCGCGTTCCTCGTTGGACCACAGACGACGAGCTGGCGTCAATGGATACGACTTTAATGGGGTAGGGAAACGAAGGCGGGAGGAAAAGTTCGGTTGCACTGGAAGCCATACAGGCATCCGGTATTCGCGAGTCCGTGACCGTATGAATTCAACGTGTCGACGAATACTTGTACCTCACTTGAGCTGAGGCTCAGAGCTCCGAAGTTCTTGCGCTGGGACCATGTCTGGACGACTCCGCCCTCCGAATGTACTTGCTCGAATGGATACAAGGCACCCGCAGCTCTAACTCTGAACTTCTACTTTTCTGCTCCGGGTGGGACGGTCCCGTACGACTCACCGCCGACGGGCAGCGCTACATCAAGCTGCTGCTCGATAGCGGCTCATTTCACCGAGCAGTGACATACCCAGTGGCTGGTCCAAATCTTTGCCATGCCGCCCATTCCTGAGACTACGCCTATCCTGCGTTACAAAATGTCCGTCTGCAGCCGTTCTACCCGCCTGCTACGTTCTATGTAGCATTGACTAGCATTGAGCACTTGACGCTCTAAGTGCGGAGCGTGAGGGATCTCTTACGCTCCAGGGCCCTTTTCCCTCCAGGCCGGTATGCTCTCAACGCATTCCAGCCCTAATTTCTGTGGAGGTTTCCAAAGAACACATTTGTCTTCCTTTCGCTGTCGCCTCAAACGAATGTCGCAGACAAAGCAAATGACACGTCGTTGAAGCGTATCGTTTTCAGCGGCCATACTATCATATTAGGGGAAAACAACGATGAACGCAAGTACAAGTTCGCGACACAAACCTCGATCTCGATCCTATATGTCTGGCAATGGATACGGGTTATTCAACAACCTTTTCAGCACCTTCTGATCTTTCTTCTTCAGTTTCAGCAATTGACCGATATAATGAAACAGTTTTCCTTGGATGCATGCCTCGTGCAATTTCATAGGATCGGCGCGAGGAAGAGCAAAGATCTGGCGGTATAGATCTCTGAGCAATGTGGTTTCTTCCTCGTTCTTGAGGCAGTTCATAAATCCGTAATCCACAGTGATCGACGGAATAGGCTGCGCTTCTTCACTGCCCATGGCGAGCTGCTTCAAATTCCAAACAGATTGGAAGGCCCAAGGCGATCTCCTGAGCACTTCCTCCAGATGAGGAATTGCTAAAGCTTCCCTCCGTTCTCGTAGTCCTTTGGAATCGAATAGGGCTATAAGCGCGGAGGACCTATAGGCTTGATAGAGCTCGTCGAAAGTGCATTTCTGGAGCAGCGCAGTGTACACGCCAGCCAACTGACTTTCTTCACGTTCATCCCTGCAGGCACAAAAGCCGAACGGAATCCAGATAACCAGATCTGGTGACGGATGCATCTGGGAAAGAACCAGATTGCAGAGCAAGTGACAGGCCGTCTTTTCCTTGGGCCAGCCAGCCATCTCGACTCGTATGTCTTCGAGCGTGTCTGTGTTCGAATGACCGGCGCGGACGTAACGCCAGGTGCGCAACATCATTTCTTCGACTGGGTCTCCGGGTCGTGGGGTGGTGGGATCCAATACCCATTGGTTTTGGAGAAACCAAGGGTAATATCCACCTCGCATGCGTTCCGGGAGTGTGCTAAAGGTAGCCTTGATATTTTCCACGAGCGTCCCTTCGATCTGCCACTGTCGGACTTTCTTGGGGCTGACATTCAGGCGCTCTATGAGCCCGATGTACAGCCCTAAAACCTGGGACCGATTCTCGATGCTGAACGCCCGTGTAAAACCGAAGTCTTCACATGTCTGAGGATCCTCCGGGAATAAGTTCTCTTCGACTGCGCGGGCAAGGTGGTCGCTCGTGTTGATGGCCCGCCGAGGGTTGCACTCAAAGATGTGTATGACCCAGTCGCGACGTTGACAATCGGACGAGCAGTACCATGCTGTCGAGAGAGTGCAACCAGAGCACCGCTGAGCTGCGGGTTTACCACATCTCTTGCAATTGTGAGGCATGCTGGGGAGGCAGGGGGAACTGGTCGATGTGAAGTTGCAGCTTAAGACGGGGAGACTCGGAGATCGCTGTTAGTGAGGCCAGGTGAGGCCATTAATAGCGTGAGCGGCATTCGAAGGACTGTAAGCGCGCGCCAACGACCAGTGGCAGCGAGCCGTCAACCGTTGGTGGTAGAAAACACGGTGAGTGGGTCCAAAGGGCGCCTTGCATTTTGCAAAAAAAAAGCTATGTTTGCAATTCGATTCGGAGCTCGAAGTCGCCTATCTAAGCTTGTAAGCAACCGAAACATTTTCTTTTCTTGAATTTAGGTAGGTAGGTATAGGCTAGGATTCAACAGCCGTAGCGAGTACAGGGTGCCTCGGAGTTTGAATCATGTGATGGCTCAGTCCTTTGCCATATAGTGGGGACTTTTGGGTGGGGGCTATAACACACTACATAACCACATTCCCTGCCAATTTTTTCGGGAATTCTGCGTGAGATATGGAGCTGCCCTGCACATTTCTTTGCAGGTCGTTTGGGCCGCCAAGTGATGGGCTTGATAGAAACGTGATGGCTTCCCTGTCAAATTTCAAACTCCGAGGCACCCTGTACTCGCTACGGTTACTCAAATCCAGCCTCTATAGTATACACGATTCTGAACGACTATCTTCAGAAAATCGTGCCAGGCATACTATAGAGGCTGAAACGAGCCTAAGGTAGGTACTGGGTAGGTACAGACAGTAGGTAGGTGTAGTAGCGCGGTCACCTGTTGTTGACTGTTGCCGCGATCGTCCACTGCTTGCACAGATTTATACACGATTCTGAACGACTATCTTCAGAAAATCGTGCCAGGCATACTAGAGAGGCTGAAATATGCTGTTCCTTTTGGGACTTTATTAGTCTACCTATATAATTCTGTCTGACCGCAAAATAAAATTGAGACACCAATATATATATACCAAAAAGTCATCAGCCTATACCTAAACTTTGATATACCTATATGAATCTTCGTGGTAGACGATACTATCTTGAGGTTGGAGTGATAATCTATCGAAGTTTCTTGAGCAGATATCGAAATCTTGATGGACGGTATATCGAAACTCCATTATAATATCTAGATTCAAAGGAAGGCAGCTGGTCGTTGTCTGGCACAGCGACAAGAGGCCCCCGCTCACCGTATAGGACCGCGAGCGGGCTTGCCCCGGTCATGGCGGCATTGCGTTGGGCAGATCGGGCTTCGGATCGCGGCTCCGATCACGTGACAGAGATCTCGGACCGGACACCAATATTGCTTTCCGCCGCCTCCTGCACCCCCGCGCCTGCTGTCCACCGTCCTTCGCGCCGCCTCTCGACCACCCACGTCTCCCTCTGCCTGTCGCACCCACGCCCCGCTCCGCCGCTGCGTGCAAGTTGCACCAATGCAGGCCCTGCATCGGCGCAGCATTGCAGGAATGCGGCGCGTCGAGCGCGAGTACAAGCCAGCTTTGCCGCCGCGGCGCGAGTCTGCGGCGCCCAGTATCGACACCGGAACAGAGCTAGCATACGTGTGCCCAAGGAAGGGCACACATTGTGCACGCCCCAGAAGTCGATATGCGCAGGCGAGCCAGAGAAGGCCGCCGAGTACGACTTGTCACTTGAGAGATATGAGCATTGAAATATTGAATATTGAGTCATTGGTGCCGTTTCGATTTCGGGGAGGCTGGGGTTTGATGCAGATGTATGGGGCGGAAGTTGCAGCCAAGCCGAGACAAGCATCGGGCCGCGATCCGAAGCCTGATCACTGACCGACGCGATGCCGCCATGACCGATGTGAGCCCGCTCGTGGTCATATACGGTGAGCGGGGGCCTCGTATCGCCGTGCTAGACAACGTCCGGCTACCTGCCTTTCAATTTAGATGTTAAAATGGATTTTCGATATACAGCCCGTCAAGATTTCGAGATCTGCGCAAGAAATTTCGATAGAACTAGTACTCCAGATTTGAGAAGGTAACGTCTGCCAGGTGATTTATATAGGTACCTATCCAGTGTTTAGATATAGGCTGATGAACTTTCGATATATATATCGATGTTTCAAATTTATTTCGCAGTCAGACAGGATATATATAGGTAAAATAATAAAGTCCCAAAAGGAACAGCATACTGAAACGAGCCTAGCACAGATTGCACTCTGGCCCGTTGCACTATCACATATACCCGACGATGGGACCGGTCGTTCGAGTACGTCTGGAATCATCTGAACTGACCTCATCGGAAGAAACGATGACCCCCCGACCCCTGCTTCCTCCGCATCTCGGACAGACGTTCCCTTAGAACTTGAACGTCCCCTACTCCAAAGCCACTATTGAAGGGCATCAAGTGAGTGGTTCCCCCAAAATATCGGACTCGTGTGCATATGATGTTACACGAAAATATATTTGCTACTTCAGAGGGTTCCGACCCGATGAGACTACATTTTCCACCAAGATCTCTGATGCTTTTTGTTACCTCTCAGATTTTGTGGCTCTCTTTACTGATGTACCTTTTCTTTCTCGCAGGTCGACAGGTGTTGCATACTGTCCCGCCGTCCAGTGGCACGACTTCTCCCGCACGTTGCATCTCTTCTTGAATTATACATCGTTTTCCCCCCAGAATATACATTTCTCCCCGTGCCTTTCGTTCCCTTGCTGCAGAAGACGATCCGCCTTCACCCTGGATTCGACCCACCACCAATAAACCTCCGTCGTGGATCTCGCACAGCCGCTGATATCGAGTTTTGTTTCTGCACGGTGTCCCATGGACAATAAGTTTGCCATGAAGTGCAGTCAACTGTCAATTCGCAGCAAGCAGAAGAAGTTAGAAATTACTTACAATTGGAAGCAGAGTCAAGCATGAGTCAGAAGGAACACAGCATGAGTCACAAATGCACTGACTCACAATGAGTCACAACTAGTCATTTTACAGTGACTCAGGTAGAAACAAGTCATAAGTAGTCTGACTCAGGTAGAAATGAGTCATATGGGCCACTATATAAGGCAGAGCAACTTTCTGTAGAAACTTCTTACCACTTTGTACCCCCAGTTGAGCATTACCAAATATTGATCTTGTTTACATCCTCATTCGCATACTTGAATTACTAAGCGCACTTCGACATCTCCAACAAGCAACTCGCGCCTTCCACTCCAAGTCTTACGCGCCGCCCGTTGCGTTTGTTGCCGAGCCCTCACCGGCCTATTGAACCCAGTCTCGCGCGGTTTTCCTGACCGCTTCTTGTACCGCCGTTACTGTTAAATTCTTTGGAAAGGGATATTCCCGGAGACGTCTCGAACACTTGGGTAAACTACGAATAACGCATATTTCCTAGTCCCCAAGGGAAACAATTTTTCCACTCAACATCTTTGGAGCCCACCGCGAGGGGAAAATAATCTCTATTAACTCTTACATCCCCTTTCCTCGAATCACGTACCGCCGAACCGACAGTATCCGTATTATCTCGCTCCGACAGTGAGATCACCGTACCGACAGACCGTATCCGAATTATCTTGCTCCGACAGTGAGATCACCGTACCGACAGACCGTATCCGAATTATCTTGCTCCGACAGTAAGATCACCGTACCGACAGACCGTATCCGAACTATCTTGCTCCGACAGTAAGATCACCGCATTAACCAATCATACCATGACCGCTGGATTCGAATTCTTCAACCAGGAACAACGACGTGACTATGAGAAGGCCTTTCCGGCCCATGCCACCACCTCTTCAGCAGGCCCTTCCGGAAGCAAATTCGCTGAAGTTCCCTTGAAGAGCAGGGCCACGTCTAAAGGGAAAGAAAAGGCAAGCCCTGAATTCTCATTTGCTTCAGCGCGTTTTTCAGAAACCGGAAACGAATCAGACAAGAGTTCATCTGATGAGGAGCCATATAATCCTAAACCACGGCCAAGCCCTCCCTCTACCCCTGAGCCCCCTACCCACCGTATGGCGGCTCCTCCTCCGGTATCTTTCAGCGCGCCATTGCGCACATCTTTGGACATGCCCATTCGGGGCAGCAAAGAAGCCCCCAAAACTTTTAGAGGAAAACATACTGAGGTCCAGCAGTTTGTGGACCATTTCGAATTGTTACTAAACAAGTGCCGAATCTCTAGCGATAAAGAGAAGTGTGAGCATCTGTTGAAATATTGTTCTGTGGACGTACAAAATGTTATACAGACCATGGACAGCTTTCATCATAAGAAGTGGAGCAAGCTTCGCCGGGAGCTTCTCCGGCACTTCGACGCTGAACGTGCACTACAAAAGTATAAGCCTGCCGATGTTTACGCTTACGCTCTAAAAGCACGATCACAGCCCTGCTATAGTCTCACACAGTGGCGCAGATACTACGTGAAATATAATTCAATTGCAGGAGGACCTCTCAACCGGTCTCACCTAGGACAAGAGGATTATCTTGCATATTTCTGGATGGGCATTCACATGAGTCTTCGGCAGATTCTCGAAAATCGCATTCTGCAGTCTAACCCATTCCGGGATGACGAAGCTCAGTATACTATGAAGGAGCTGAACATCGCCGCGGAATGGTATTTCCGACGGAACAAATATGAATCCTTGATGGTAAAGGCTGCAGAGTTTGGGGAGGACCGTGATGAGGATTTCTCAGGTGACGAGTCAGACCGAGAGGATTCTGACAGTGATGATTCGGCCTCAGACTATGAGGAATTTCGGCGCAAAAAGAAGTTGCGAGCAAAGAAGAAGAAACAGGAAAAGAAGATGAAAGTAACACCAAAGAAAGATGGTCAGCCGAGTCAAGGAACGAAGCTTCAATACCCGGGCAATGAGGAAGAAATTGCAAGCATGATCCGGAAGTTGAACTCCATGAATCTGAATGACCCGGAATATGCACCAATCTACTACAAGGTAATGTGCTTAGACCAACATGGGTTAGCGGAGAAATGTGTTAAACCTCCATTCGACGGACAGCGCGGACGATCTACCGTGCCTCGACCAAACACACCAGCCACGACTCAAAACACACCGGCCACTTACCCAAATAATATGCCGCTAGGTCCCAGACCTCCGAGTGGTGCAGGAACAGCGGGATGTTACGGGTGTCTCGGGGATGGACACAGAATATCAGACTGTCAGAAAGTTGCTGAGCTAGTTAAGAAGAATGTCATTGTGTACAATGACGAGACACGGAGACTTACCATGAAGAACGGCAATTCAATTTGGCGACAAAATGGAGAGTCCTTGGTTCAAGCCGCGGAACGCATTTCGGGAGGCAATGCTCCTCGAGTAATGTTAGGATGCGTGGATGCTGCCATCGAAACGCAACGGGCCGTTAACAATTTCTATCAGCAAGAAAGCAGAAGGGCTCACATTGTGGAAGTATACAGTGAGACATCCTCGGATGAAGAAGACCAACTCGCGAGTCCCGCTAAAATATATCTCACTGACCCAGAACGAGTTCCGGACCATTCAGCTGAGTCCTATCCTGTGGAACGTACCATTCCTACAACACGATCGGCTCGGAAGGAGGTGTTCGACGGGGTATATCCGCCAAGCCGGGATAAAGGACGCCTGCGTCCCGTGGTCAAGGATCTACAAGATCCACAATCAGAAAAGGATGTGCGCGTACCAGTGACATCATCAGAAGCCAAGCTGCCAGAAACCGTCAAGAAGCCCTCTGTAATGGATGCGGGGAAAATGGCACGTTCCCACAGTCCAAATAATGGGGATCGACTGCCTGAAATTACCCCAGTAGAAGCTAGACAAGTAAGGTTTGATCCAGTGGTAGAGGATGTGGATATGCCCAAGGTAAAAGGAAAGCCAGGAAAGAAGACCCCTTTAAAACCACAAGACTCACCCGACCCTACTTCAGCTAAGACACCCGAAAGCGGAGGAAGTCGAAATAATATCTCAGGCCGACAATCAGAGTTGTCTTCCACCGTTAATCAACACGACGTGATGAACCGCATATTGGATGCGACGATTCCCATGACCATGCGGGAAATCATGGTGACATCAAAAGAATTGCGCACGGAATTCCAGGACTTGATTCGGGTGAAAAATGTACGCGCTATTCTTTTAGGTAGCTCCTCGGACCACCCACTCATCGCTAATCTGGATTGGCCTCGAACGGAAGGAATTTTAATTAAGATTGATATGGAAACAAACGGCCGACCGGTGAGCGCTATTATTGATACAGGGTCCCAACTCGACGTCGTCCGCGCCGATGTAGCAGCCCTGCATATTCGGAGGGCCGTAGACATGAGCCAAGTGACGAATATGAACGATGCGAATGGAGGCAGAGGTCAGTTGCAAGGATGGATCCGAGACGTTGAATTTACCTGTGGCGGGGCGATTACAGTTACCGACCTCTGGGTCTCCCAGCAGGCACCCTTCGAATTGTTGCTGGGAAGGCCCTGGCAACGAGGAAATTTAGTATCTATCGATGAGCGCGAAGAGGGGACATACTTGATTTTTAAAGATCGAGTGACGCGCCGACCCCGCTTCGAACTTCTCGCCGTCCCGTACGAGAAAGCCGCAGCAGAAGTACGTTCTGGAAGCAATACTCAGTATCAGTCATTTTCAGTTTTAACAGACATTGACTCGCGCAGACACTCTCCCCAGAAGGTCCAGAATGGAGAGAACCAACCTAGCCCCCCGCAGATCCCGAAGAGCACTCACCTCGAGGCTCCGCAGCGCTGGCCTGACTCACGAGAAGACAGGGTCCACCATTCAGTAAATGCTCCCGCCGCAGAGGCAGCGTCGGCCATCGCAATCATGCAACTGCTTCGAAATTTTAAAGCGGTAGCGTCGCCGCCCGGAGGGAATGTCCTGGAATCTGGGGGAAGGAAGGGAGTGGTGAGTCACTCGCAGGGACTGAATAAAAGGATGGTGGACGCACCGGTTGTCCATTCGAACATTAGTCCCCGCTTCGAAGCTCTTGAAATGGCCTCACTCACCGCACCTGTTGCATTCTCGCTCCCACCCAACACCGATCCCCGTGTTCCGTACGAGGACGTTCAGTATCTCTCGAAACAGACCTTTCGTCAGCCGCCGATGCCCACCGTGGTCCTGCAAAACGAGGCGCCGGCCGACATCGTAGAAGCTGCGGTGGCGCGTCAGTGGGAGAAGTTCCTCAGCAAGATTCCTACCGACGTACGCCCCACGTTCTCAGCCGCGCCCCAGTCGGAGTATTATGGCGCCGTGAAGCTCTCCGACGGACAGATCGTTCATCAGAGCTCCGCGCAGAACGTCTTCCGTCTTTTCCACGACGAGGAGACCGGATTGTGTTTTTCCATGCCCTGTCACGAAGTTATCTTGCATTTCCAGCCGTCTAACGATACAACCCGCACCTGGTCGCACGAGCTCTTTTACCCATCGGACGCGCGCTTGCGCGAGACCATGGCACGTATGATGCCGGTGCCTGTGGGATCGGGGCTCCCGCCCATGGTTTTCCCGGTGCATGCGACCTCGGAGCCACCGCCGCTCCCTTCGTTAGAGGAACGGCTGCAGAGGCGGGCCGCCGTAAGTACCCTCGGCCCTGGGGCAGACACCAGTATTGACAACCCTCAGAAGCCCGCGGAGGGGGCTGTAGGCAACTTAGTCAGCAATTTTCTTGGGCACAGTGCCGCACCGTCAAACAATTCCTCCGAACCACCCACCGACTCGTCTTCCGAATCCACCGACTCGTCCCCCGAATCCGTCAGCACTCCGTTTTCGCCCGAGCTGGCCGCCGACATTGCGGTTCGCGCCGACACCGTTCTGGAAGGAGGCGTATTCAGCGATCAATACACGGGTTTGGACATTTCGAACGAGGACAGCGTACCTTCCGACTTTAGCGCCAGCTTCTACGCGTCCGACACGTCGAGTTCAAGTGTCGAGTCGCTACCGGTCCTGTGCGAGCGCTGCCGGGATCTTCAGCACGCATCGGCGGCCGATTGTATGCTGTGGGGGACTAACCTTGCGTACGACGCCGATACCGAGAGTGTGCGTCCCCTGCGGGACTTTGGGGACCCTAGCCCTTCAACCGACGAGGCCGCCTTGTTGTCGCCGGCGCTGCACGCGTCAACCCTATCGCACCTTACTCTGGGTATGTTCTGCTATCTTAACGAAGAGTTTGATAAAAGTCTTGAGTCTGACCTGGATTATGCAGAGCGTACGCTTGGGGAGCGCTTCCGTGACGCCATCGACGGCATTATCGAACCTGTTATCGAGGACCTTCTGGCCCTGCCCCAGACCGATATCGATGCGCTCCAGGATGTTACTGCCTCCGCGTTGGACCTCAAGAAAGCCTTTGTCGAGTTCAAGGAAGCGTTGGGACGACGGGAGGTCGAGCAGGCCGAGTTCGAGGGGTTGGCCAATGCGATTGTGGCCGAGCTTGCGCCACGCCGTCGTCGTTCAGACTTGGGAAGCAATAGCAGCGCTTACCGTAGCATGCCGGAGTTGATTCCTGTATCGCCACCCGGCGAATCGGACCGCTTCCGCCACGTGTCCGGAGCTTCGCATGCGGATCGCGTTGAGACGCCCGCTCTTGATTATCAGCGCGGCGCCGTTATAACCCGCGACATATGGTCCAGCTCCCCGGCCCCCTCTACCGACGTATCTTCTCTAGGAGACGACCCGCTTTACCCACCTGGAATCGTCCTCGACACTGTGTCTGGGACTCACAGTACTGCCGTATCGGAATGGTCAGTCTGCACCAGCGAGTTTTATATAGACCCCCAGGACATCATTGATACGGCCATTTTTAGGATCTCTATTCAGTCTCCTGACGTTCTCGATCCTCCCACAACCGCCTCGTGTACATCCTCGGACCCCCCCAGCCCTACTACTAACGACGACGACGACGAGGATGCAGAACCCCGCATCCTTGTAGGAAGCTTTGAAGCAGACTCACAGCCCTTTCCGTCATCATCGCCGCGCATCGTTCCCCTTTCCCATCAGAGGAGTGCTTTGGATTTTTGGGTACGCTTGGGGAATACGCACCAGATTCAGCAGGAAAATTGGGAAGATCAGGCGTGCGTTGCCCCCATCCTGTCCGCTCTGCGCACACTGCACGGACCTCTTCGCGGTTATCTTGATTTTGTTGGCATGGCAGCCGACGGCATCCGTCACCAGGAGCTTCTGTCCGCGCTATCTCTGGACTTGCCTTCGCTTCCTGAAGCCCCGTCGCCGAGCTCTGCCCCCGATCCGACTCAGTCCCCAACGTCGTTAGATTTCAGCCTTCCCGATCCGCCAGCCCCCGAAACCACCGCACGCGCGAGCGTAACGTCCGACCGTCCCGACGCCGGCCAAGGCAAGCGTAAGGCCGACAACGAGGAGCCCGAGGAGTATCGCAGGACGTCGCGCCCCTTCCGTAAGTTCAATGGTGACCTTCTGCGACATGCAACTATTGAACGCGAAGCTTTCAAAGCTGCTGAGGCGGCATCGATAGACGAGGACTTGAAGTACTTCGCCGGGGTGCGCCGAGGGCTTTTGGAAGGCACCAAACGCATGGAGGAAACTATTTGGCAGTACTACAACGTTTCGCACGTACGTTCCGTCGACTTATCGTCGCCCGATCTTACACACACTCTCCAGGAACATTTTCCATCGCATTTCAAGTGCAGCCCGCTGCTGCACGATTTTGAAGTCGCTAAACTCCACACCATCTGGAGTGTTCTGCACTCTAACGAGCGCTATTCCGTGGCGTCCTTTCTGCGGGACATCCTTACGACCCGCTTCCACGACGATTCGCGGCTCGCTCAATTCCTTAACCCCGAATATCTTGACAACATCCAGCCGCACGTCCCATACTGGGAACTTCTGCCGTTTCACGACGAGACGCACTACGCTGGACACACCTCTGGGTCGCGCCCCTTTCATGACCTTAGCTTCTTTCCAGAGCATGCACCGCGCTTCATCGGGGCTCATCATGACGTCGTGGAACCGTACGACAGCGACTCGGACATGGACTTGGACCTGCAATACCCCGCCAGCGAGTCCCCGCATTCCTCCGCTAACGACGCTGTGGCCGGGTATCTCCAGGATCCTCTTAGCGACGCCGTCAGTGACTCCGCCGATGAGATCAGTGTGGACGGCCCTGATGGTCGCATCCGTTTCTACGTGCCTCACACTGACGATTGGAACGCCGCCCGCTTCCGAGCCGAGTGGGACGTCAGCAGCAGCGAAGAGAGCAGGCCCGATTCGGCCTGATGGTGAGTGGGATTTCAAACCGTCCGCCGCGCCGCATCTTAGCTATTTTAGAATCAAGCTTCATGCCCTTCCCTTCAGTCCCGGCCGTTACCCCCTTCCTGTTCAGCTGTACTCGTCGGCACCCCTAGTCTCGCGATCCAATGGCCGATACTCGCCCCCCTTCTTTTCGCCTGTACAATACTACCATGATGATCCCCGAACACCGCTTCCGGCTCTATCCGCACGAATACCGTATCTGTCTCGCGCTCCCATGAAACGACCTCTCACGACCCATTCGAATCGTATCCTCGAGAATTCTGCTGACCTCGCTATGCTATACGCACCACATTTGAGATACAATGTAGGTAGCGTTGTACTACTGTACTATGAACTGGTCGCCGTGATTTCTGTTGCCATGACCATAAGAATTTTGCACGCGACACTGGGCCCCCGTGGGGAGGCTAGCCCCGACTATTACTGTTTCTCTGCTACCACGGACCCTGCCCCCGGTGCGACTCGACTTCGTAAGCAGCTAAGCGCTATACACCAACAATTTAGGCAAGATCAGGGGCAATTGGAGGAAGACGACGACATGATATTCTACCCCGTTGAGATGTATGATGAACATGGCCAAGAATATCAGTCGTTTACTATGTATAAACGAGTAGATAGGAAAGTACGGCCAGTATCCACGACATTTTCTCCAGAGTACGAAGTCAAGCGTCAGATCCCTGAGGACCCACTCTTGACTCTACCGCCCCTACCCTACATTCCGCCAGTTTTCACTCCCACACCCCGGTTAAGCAAGGAACGCTTACCGTTGCTAGAAATCAATAAAGATGGGTTTCTACTACCAGAAGAGGAAAAACTATTTGTTCACGTTATGGAGCTGAATCAGCGGGTTTTAGCATTTGAGGACGCAGAACGGGGAACCTTTTCCGACGCGTACTTCTCGCCGTATAAGATCGCCACCGTACCCCATATCCCCTGGGAATACAAGAACATCCCCATTCCACCTGGCATACTCCAGAAAGTGATAGACGTGCTTAAACTCAAAATCGAAGCAGGTGTCTATGAACTATGTCAGTCGTCATATCGGTCAAGGTGGTTTTGTGTTTTGAAAAAGAACGGCAAGTTGCGCATTGTTCATGATTTGCAACCCCTGAATAAAGTCTCGGTCCGCGATGCAGGGATGCTCCCAATTCTGGATGATTTTGTAGAAGGGTTCGCAGGTCGGCAATGTTATACCGTCTTTGACCTGTACTGGGGATTCGATGCTCGCAAAATGGAACCTGAAAGCAGGGACATGACAGCATTTATGACGCCTCTGGGCCTCTTGAGAATCACATCCATGCCCACGGGGTACACAAATTCACCGGCAGAATTCCAAAAGTGCATGCTCTTCATCCTTCATGAAGAAATCCCTCATACAGCAAATGTGTTCATTGATGACCTGCCTATCAAAGGACCGAGCTCCCAATATTTGGATGATCAAGGATTTCCAGAACGCTTAGAAGAAAACCCCGGAATCCGAAAATTCATATGGGAACACGCCGCAGACGTCCATCGAATTATGCACCGAGTAGGATGCACAGGAGCTACCTTTTCAGCCACTAAAGTTCAGTGTTGTAGGAAGCAGGCCTTAATTGTTGGCCAACTATGTACTCCCGAGGGACGCACTCCGGACACTAAGAAAGTATCCGCCATTATCGACTGGCCACAGTTAACTACGCCGCAAGAAGTACGGCGTTTCCTGGGTCTATGTGGAACAGTGCGCATATGGATACTGAATTACTCAACAATAATCCGTCCGCTTACCGAGTTATACAGACGCAACATCGATTTTGAATGGAACACGCGAAGGGAGCATGCATTCGCAAAGATTAAAAGTCTAATAGCCAGTGCGCCGGCTCTGCGTCCTATTGATTATGCCTCTGATCTACCCGTGTACTTGTCAGTGGACTCCAGCCGAATCGCGGCTGGATTAATATTATCCCAAGAAGATGCGGAAGGAAGAAGACGACCTGCCAGATATGGATCAATTCCCATGAGCGAGCGAGAATCACGGTACTCTCAACCAAAGTTGGAATTATTCGGGCTTTACCGTGCGTTGCGCCATTGGAGGCTGTACCTGGTAGGAATCAAAGTGTTTCGGGTGGAGGTTGATGCTAAATTCATTCAGGGCATACTCAACAACCCGGATATTCAACCAGACGCTACAATCAATCGTTGGATTCAAGGGATTCTCATGTATGATTTTGCATTGATCCATGTGCCCGCCACAAAATTTCAAGGCCCTGACGCCTTGTCACGCAGGACTCCCGGTGATGACGAAGAGGTTGTAAGCGACAATGACGAGTGGTTGGATGAGATTGCTCTGTTTACAACCCAAGACCAGACTGAATCAGACCTCCCTCATCAGGCGCAAAACACCCCGACTTGCCAATTCACGCGCACAGGTCATGAGGACCTACTGAGAAATATTCATCGGTTTTTGAGCACCTTGGAAGCCCCAAAATTTCCCACCTCACAACAGCATCGACGTTTCATTGCCAAAGCTTCACGATACCTCATTCATGAAGGTAAATTTCTAAAACGCAATGCCGCCGGACCACCATTGCTAGTGATACTTGACTCAACCAGCCGTCTACGAATTCTCACTCAGGCTCATGACGACTTGGGTCATCGAGGAGTACTTCCTGTATGGGAGATGTTGAAGATCAGATTTTTCTGGCCGAAAATGTATAACGATATCCAACATCATCTGGCTTCCTGCCACAAGTGTCAGGTTCGTAGCACTAAAAAGCTGGAGATTCCACTTACAGTGTCAACGCCCGTCGCCATTTTCCAGAAGATCTACATTGACATAATGATGATGCCCGAATCGGATGGGTACAAGATGATTGTGGCAGCTCGGGATGATTTGACTGGGACTTGTGAGGCTCAAGCACTAAAAACGAAAACAGCGGATGACCTTGCAGACTTTTTCTGGGCTTATTTGTATTGCCGGTACGGGTGCCCCCGTCAGGTTATTACAGATAATGGACCTGAAGTTAAGGCAGGGTTCAGCAAACTGATGAAACGTATGAACATACCCCACGTACGAATCTCACCTTATAACAAACACGCCTCCGGAGTTGTGGAGCAAGGTCACTATACCTTGCGTGAAGCCATTGTTAAAGCATGTGGTGGGAAAATTCAGCTATGGCCGATCAAACTGCCAGTGGCACTGCTCGCTGATCGGATCACAGTAAGTCGTGTGACTGGATTTTCACCTTACCAATTACTGCATGCCGCGGATCCGATACTTCCCTTTGATTTGACGGAAGCAACCTTTCTGGTTAGTGGGTTTCGATCTGGAATGACCACCGCCGAATTGCTGACCTTGCGCATTCGACAATTGGCCAAGCATGACCGTGACATCAAACGAGCGGTAGACACTTTGAAGAAGGCGCGTTTTCGTTCAAAAGCCCAATTCGAAAAGAAATTCATAAAGAAATTACAAAAAGAAGAATACAAGAACGGAGAACTGGTGTTGGTCCGAAATGTCGCCATCGAGTCAGAAGTAAGCTCTAAAAAGAAGACCATGGATCGATATTTTGGACCTTACGAAGTGATTCGGAAGAACAAAGGAGGTGCCTATCTCTTAAAAGAGCTGGATGGGACCATACTCCGAGGCAGTCCAGTGGCCGCTTTCAGACTTCTGCCCTATATCACTCGCAACCACTGGTTCATGAGAGAGGGATGGATGGGGGAAGAAGAAGAAGACAGTGCCGAGTCAGAAGAAGACGAAGACTTATTCGATTCCGAGGATGGGAATTAAAATGGAAGCTCGGCTAAAATTGGACACTCAAACGCTAACCATTAAGTCTCCAGGAAAAATCAAAAAGAAACTTTCAGGGCTGGACGCGGGCCATCTTAATTCCGTACTCGGATATAAAATGGCGCTCGCCACCACCGTCGAATTTCAGGTCCTTCGCTCTACTCAGACCACCCGCCTCTCTCTCAACTTCTACAACGCCTTCATTCCTACTGTGTTACCCATGCCAATTCAGCCGTACATGTTAGCCCGCTTGAACAACCGGGGCCTTAGCCCGTATAGCACCACAGATAGTTTGCCTGCCCGCCCTGAAGCATCGCCGTTGGCGGAGTTCACCCGAAACGTGCGTGACTCGTGTATCATTAAGTAACCTTGCTCATGACCGTCATGACCTTGCTATCCAGCAGGATCGCCTTCGTGCGCTAGCAGAAGCCCATCTCAGCGCAGCGCTCTACCACTCTCCTTCCACCAACGACTTCACGATTGCCGTTCCTCAGTACGAAGAATCCATTATCGACGAGCCTTCCAGCGCCCCCGCTACAAACAGTCAATACGCTTTCTATTCAGTCGACAGCTTAGACTATGCTCTGCACTCACCCAATCTCGCCGCCAGTGACGATATAACCCCCCCTCTCCGCACCTCGCGCTCGCATGGAGCAATCGAAACCTCACATATCGATCCGCCCTCGGGTTCACACGGAGCCATCGAAAACACCCATATCGATCGTCAGCCCGTGGAATATATCGTGAGGAATGTGGAGACTTACGACTACCTCGCTCCCACCTTCCCAACTCTCTCTGAAGCCGAAGAAAACGCCGACTTAGGTCGCCAGCTCACTGCCCAGTTCCAGTATCGCAGCCGCCACCAGGCCGTACTGGAAAGTCCCCTGCGACCATTTGAACGTCGTAAGGAGGTCGTCTACATCACCAAGGACGAAGGAACCGCTACTTATATGATGAAGAGCTGTCCCTGGGCACCGCTGGTACGAGGAATACGCGTCGAGTGCTTTGGAAGAATGCAGGGGGAATGGGAGACGACTGAAGTGCTAGTCAAACGTCACGGCCGCACCTTCAATCTTTGGGTCAATCATGGAACCGAGCAGAAGACGTACGTGCAGGTCAACCATTACATTCAGCTGCCACCCAGCTGGGTGTCTCGGGTTCGATCGCGCATTACGAAGGCTGCCAAAGCCCTACTCGCTCCCCGAAAACGTGCATCGAACCAGCAGCCGTCGTACTTGAATATGAAATAGTTTCTGTTGCCGCGAGCCGAATAACGTCGAATAATCTGTATATTGTACTCTCCGGACCTACGAATTGAATGTTGACTGCACTTGGGGACTGAGGACAGTCCAAAATTAACCGTCCGCCGCGGATGTCCCATGGACAATAAGTTTGCCATGAAGTGCAGTCAACTGTCAATTCGCAGCAAGCAGAAGAAGTTAGAAATTACTTACAATTGGAAGCAGAGTCAAGCATGAGTCAGAAGGAACACAGCATGAGTCACAAATGCACTGACTCACAATGAGTCACAACTAGTCATTTTACAGTGACTCAGGTAGAAACAAGTCATAAGTAGTCTGACTCAGGTAGAAATGAGTCATATGGGCCACTATATAAGGCAGAGCAACTTTCTGTAGAAACTTCTTACCACTTTGTACCCCCAGTTGAGCATTACCAAATATTGATCTTGTTTACATCCTCATTCGCATACTTGAATTACTAAGCGCACTTCGACATCTCCAACAAGCAACTCGCGCCTTCCACTCCAAGTCTTACGCGCCGCCCGTTGCGTTTGTTGCCGAGCCCTCACCGGCCTATTGAACCCAGTCTCGCGCGGTTTTCCTGACCGCTTCTTGTACCGCCGTTACTGTTAAATTCTTTGGAAAGGGATATTCCCGGAGACGTCTCGAACACTTGGGTAAACTACGAATAACGCATATTTCCTAGTCCCCAAGGGAAACAATTTTTCCACTCAACAACGGGACGTCATGAATACATGTGATTACATCGATCATCGTTGGTCCGTGCGCGCACATTCGACGCGGTCAGCCACTCTGCCTTATTCAACACTGCCACCCCCGACGTCTATAAGTAGTGACGGCTGCCCGTGACAGTCTCCAGCTTCCGCTCCTTACTCACCTCCCTCTAGGTTTCCCGCTGGAGACAAGGTGCGTCCACCCGGAGTTTGCTGACTTTTCAGATCGTTCGGGGACGCGCGGGACTGGTCCCCGGATGACGACCGACAACCCGCCAGCGACGGGCTCCTCCAGGTGAGCGCCCTTCTTCTTTCCTGCTCGTCACCGTTTCTCACTCCCTCTCTACAGCCAGCCGCTGCCTGGGTCCAGCCGGGAAGCCATGCGACACTTCCACCGTCGAGAGCGTAATCAGTCTTGCTTCGCGGCTTGTACTGGTTGGTTCTGCCGGCGTGTGAAGGGTGAGGCCAGCCGTGCGCACCAGACCAGACCTACGGTCCGTGTCCGCATCCCTTCCCCCCGGGCGGTTTGGCAGCCGTTTCTTGTGCGTCGCGCTTTCTCTCCCCCTGCCCTCCCCCGTCCCTGACGCGCATCCGCAGACCAGCCAGGAGTCGATGTGAGCCGTCCACCGTCGAGAGCGTACCAGACTTGTTTCGCGGCCTTGAGCGTCCGGAACACATGCTGGTTGGCTCTGCCGACGCGTGAAGGGTGAAGCCAGCAGTGCACACCGAGACAGACCTCTGGTCACCGGCCAGTACATCCTCCTTTGGGTGCCGTGGCGAGCCCCCCCAGTGCGTCTCCATCTCTTTCCCTTCTTCGCATCGTCGCTGACTCGCTCATCTGCAGCCGGCAACCTCTTTCCACCTCGCCCCCAGCCCCCACTGCTCGCTCTGCGACACACCGCAGTCGGTCCCGCACGTCCTCCTCACCTGCCCCCGCTATCGCCCTCAACGTCTTGCACTCGTTCAGCGCCTCGGCACAGCCCGCCTCTCCCTCAAGCTACTCCTCCCTCAAATCCGGCCCCAGACCGGTCCTCGACTTCGTTCGTGACACTGGCCGGCTCCCCCGCTATGCGCTGTAACTAGTTTACTTATTTTCCTTTACTTTACTCTACACTCTCGATACTTGCTACGTTACACTTACTTATGCTCGCATCCGCGCCACAACGTACATACTTTCCCCGTTTCTGTCTCTCGCTTCTCGATTACTTTTACCTCTCCCGTACTTAGCATAAACCCAACTTACGAATACCTCCGCCCGTAACATTTACGAACCATTTATGATTTACGCACTGCTGTCTTCGCCTCATTGGCTACTTACATCAACAAACTTGAAAAACATCACATCATAAGTACATGCCAATGTTCTACGTTGGCCTCAAGGGCCCGCGCGCCCAATAATCGATTCAAACAAAATATAAAACCGGCAACCCAATCGCACCGTTGCTCGACTGGTAGGACTTTAAGACGCTCGGTGCCTCAAGACCTCGAGTTACCTGGGGGTGGGCTCGCAACCCTCGTGCACCCTCGTCGTGGGCCCCCAGTTGGCCCCCAGGCCTAATCTCTTCGGAGCAACTGATTGCACATTAATCGTAGGGTTTGTATTCTTTCTCTCTTGTCTGCGCCGTTGCCTACATAGTTGCCCATGTACATGGCTTGGAATCTGTTCGTTGGGACGCCTTTGCTCTCTGTGTGATCGATGATCAAGGATGTCCAAAACTGCAGTTGGCATTGCCAGTTCGGCGAGATTCGAGAACGGCAGGAACAGCCACCTTGTCGGTCAAGACCGTTTTGCTTTCCTACGAAATTACAGACAGGAACCCATTTAGCCGAGGAGACTTACAATTGACACCTCCGCTGGACAACGACCAGCCTATACAGTTTGGTCCCCAAACAATCGAGCTTTGTATCCAAACCCAGCCTATTATCCGACCTGGTGCTCAGCAAATTCAGAGCAGCGAGGATCATGGTTGTTCCCTGCCATTAAGTAGGATAAGTAAGGACCAACGATGGAAATGGATGACCTACCGATACCACTGTAGGACCCCCGCCGTAACTAGCGGACCCCCGGCGGCCAGCGAGAGCCGATGCAAGAACTTGAAGAAGAACAATCTGACGCGCTGGAATGATAACCGCTTCGTAGAGTGCTACGGCCTACACATATCATAGGCGATGGGCTGAGCGGAGTCACGGTCGAATTCTTGTGAATGTGTCAATTGCTCGATACTGCAGAAGACGCTTCGCTTTCGAAGGCACAACTAAATTCGTGAGCCACAGCCGCCTTGAGTTCGTTTCGTCTTATCACTGGATTGATCTTAGTTCAGACGCCTCGGGGTCGGAAGGATATTCGCCCTGAGGGTGATTCACCACTGACTCCTGTCCAACACTGATAAAATAAAGGTCGAGAGTACATGGTGGAGAGGCAGAGTACATAGCTGCAAGTCTTCCGATGTTGCGCGAACGTCGTACTAAATGAGCAAAGTGGTACTGATCCCTGCTTCGTCTCCTTTAGTCCCAGCGCTCCGGGAAATACCCCTGTATGTTGAGCCCCTGTGCCCGACAATGCTCTACTATGTGCTCGATGAAATAGCTCGAGAAGTGCTGGTCTCCCATCCCAAACTGCAGACGCTTCCATCGCGCAACAGCAGGGGGCTCAGGCATGTCGTGCAGCTCATCGTCTGTCCACCACCGGGAGCGTATCATCAGGTCCAAGTTGTCCTCGTCAAAGTCACTGTCGGTAGATTCCACAACCAGGGTCTCGAGTTTGGGGACGAGGTGGACGGGATCTGATGCATCATATAGCAGACCGACGAAGAGACTGTCATTGATGCAGTTGGGGCAATCAATCAGCTCGAGATGTTTCAGGCCCACGGCATGCAGAAGGAGGATTTCGAGGTCGTCCGAGTCTGGGTTGCAGGAAATGAGGTCGATACGTTCGATATGGGGAGATCTCAGCTGGAACTGCGTGAAGTCTAGGAGAGACCAGCTGAAGTATTCGGCGTCGTCATCGAGGTCGAGTATGAGGGTATTGAGGGCCGGAAGATTGAGAAGACATAGGAGCGGCATTAAATGTTCGCCTTCGGTCATGATTTGAAGATTGAGGCCTAGCTTCTCCAGGTGGGGCAGAGTGACTGTGCCGATATCTGAAGCTGGGGGCGAATCTGAGTGAGGCCAGCCCATCATCTCTAATTCTGCGACAACAAGTTGCGGGCAGAGGATAAGGGTATCCAAGCACGGCTGAGGCGAATGGTGACCGGTCAGCGTGAGGTGGGTGAGCTGGGACCACGGCATGGGGAGGAAAGGCAAGTGCTGAGCTTCCAACTCGACGCTGCGCAAGCGGGGCGCACCCAAGAATGTCGTCAACTTTGAGGGCAGCGGGTCCGCCGTCGATTCACCTAACAGTGGCAAATCCACAGACTCGAGTATGTTCAGCCCGCCGGGGGGGATTTCGGTGAGGACAGAGATCGACTCCGTCGACAGAGACAGCGTCCGCCATCGGTGCGAGTGGCAGATGAGTTCTTTGAGAAAAGGCGCAGCGGCATCTTGGCTGAGGTCCCCCAGATGCACGGCGATGGGAAGTGATCCAGATCGGTCAAGGCAGACTTTGGTCGCGTCCATAGATATCTTCCTGGCATCTCCGGAATCATTCGGCTTCACGATCTCAACCGGGAAGCTCTGCAGCGTCCAGAGCTGCGGCGTCGTATGCGCCAGCCGCCTCCATTGCGCGCACACATGGGACAAGACAAGGGCTGCCCGGAGTCCCTCAAAATAGAATTCACTGTCCTCTGGCGGGTCGACGGCGAGCTGGAAGATCTCGAGGATCAACTCGGAGGGGAGGGTTTGGATGGGGCACATAGTGAGTCGGAGCGCGGCGATGGTTCTGGAGTGCAGTCGCAATCGCGAAGCGATGTCAAGTCAATCAGCTCAATGTTTGTTTCGCATTCTTCAATGCGCTGTCATGGTGCAGAGTCTAAATGAGTTGGGTACAACCTCAGCGGCCACGCGCACTCACCAATCGAGAGTCGCGAGCAAAAACCGAGATGTCACGGCGCCGGCGGCCACAGTGTGGCTGCTTCAAAAAAGTTCGCCGCAACGCTCAAGTTCGCCGCAAGGCCCAACCCCAATGCGTTGAGATGCCCCGGATCTCCCAAATCGGACAGTCCAAGACGCGGCTCGAGACTCCGTTTCAAGGCCCGCGAGCGCTAGACATCCTTGATACCTGCAGCGAAACATTCCCACTCCCAATCACAATCATCCCTACTCAAGTATACAACGGCATCTTGGCTCGCCCGTCGTCGGCCCTCCCCTTCTTGATGGCCTGGTGTCATATACATGCACGCTCGTTCACACTAGTGGACCCACCGTCATGGTATCCTCAATGCTCCTGCATCCTCTACAAGCGAAGTCTGTCCAATTTGACTACTGCTTTGATCGCCGCCTCCGCTGTATCGCAACACGGTACACCGCTGATTCGACGGACTCTGACTCGGGCACCCCGTCTTGCTCGTTCGTCTTTACTTCCGGTATATCTCTGCGTGGGTTGCCTTTCTACGAAGCATCTTGTGTCTTTGAAATCTCGCAGTACAGGAGACATGGATACCTGTTATCAAGGAGCTGTTCCGGCTTTCGTCGCAATCGCCATCCTCTGTAAAAATCCGGTCGGCCTGGGTAATCGAACGTCCCAATCACGGAGAAGCAGCCCTCATCAACGCTAAGCTTTTGAAAGAGCATTACTCTGTCCTATGTGGGTCTCGGTGCCTGTTATGTCCCTCGCCGAACTGAGCGTTTTTTCCCGTTAGTCCCGAGTCTTCAATACGCATCTGCAATCCACGCTTTTCTCACGTCCGACTTCCTCTCTGCCTCGGAAAGGAATAACCTTGTGGGAGTGGGTCATTCAGGTGGCGGCGGTTCCCTGTGAGTCGACAGATAAATTGTGCAAATCCGTTGTCTTTTATACAGCCTAGAATACAAGCGGTCGAGTATGGCCTGCGCGATGGGCACAATATCCCACTGCGGTCGCTTGTTCTGGTGGAAGCGCCATTCATTGGCCCGGAAGTATGGCCCTTCTTCCAGGTGCTATACGACGCAGTCAAAAGATCCAACGTGCGCCGCGCCACGCGATGGCCGTCGAAGGATGCTGCGATGAAGTGGTTCAGAACCCATTTGCCTTGGAAAACATTTTCACCGGAGGTTTTGCGCATCGTAGAAGTGAGTATGTTGCACCTACCTGTGAGCAGCCTCTGATGAACCGGTGGTGCTATCAGGATACCTATTTCATTCCAGACATGGACCACCCCGGGTTCATTACAACAAAGACCGCGGTCGAGCAGGAGACTGCATGCTTTGTGGATACTACAGGAACACACCTTCTCGCAACATCCTTCTTCCGTACGATTGCTGACGTTCTGCCTACGCACATCATTGCCGGCTCTGCTGAGGATTTTTGGTTCGTTCTCAATTACACTGCCATCTGTGTCTCGCGTCTCATGAGAACAGGCCACCTGGTGTATATCTGGCGATTGTGGAGAATACCACCCAAGTTCGCAGTCAACTCGCATCTGTGACTGTGATTGACGACGTCGGTCACTATGTGAGCGTTCAATGTATACCGTTGTGCAATCCTTGACCTTAGTTGCGCTGCGTGCGCATTTAGATTCCCACAGTCAAACCGCACGACCTAGCTGCTACTGTCTTCCAAACTGTCGCGCGAAAGCTGCCGTCGAATCTCTCGAAGCTATAGATGGGATCGGCTTGTCCGAGTCTAAGTGCATGTACTGGTTCATGTAGTCACGTAAATGTACGGTCGGAGGCATGCTTTGTCTGCTGATGTTTCCTACCCGACGTCATTGTCACCTTTCAAGTCGCCACCATACCAGACCATACCCTCATGTTACGCCTTCCCACTGAGCTTGTCATTTGCATCTTGAATCACATACCACTTTCGACCCTGAACCAGCTGCCGGCACTAAGCCAGCAATGGAGCAATTTCTTCGAGGAGAATCAGTCCATCCTCTATCGTAACGCGGCCGTTTTGCATGGCTTCGTACCTTCGACGGCCATCGTTTACTCCGACCTAGAGGCCATTCAGAGCGGCAGCGCCACTATGCGGAACCGGACTGCGCTCTCACGGCGCTCGCTCATTGGCGTCAGCGACTGGAAATCCTTTTGTCAGCCTTCGCTCTCCGAGTCCGTGCCGCTTGCACGAATCTAAACTGCAGGACAGGTCGCCGACAAATATCTCTTCGAGATGCATGGAGAGGAGAGGCATCCTCATACGTGACGATGTACAGGTCCTCCCTGACTCGCCGGAGTAACGTGCATCGTATCAAAGTGGACGAACAAAGAGGGTTCGCCATCGTTACCAGCTCGGCCGGTGGTATCCGTGCTGTGGACCTAGCTACAGATCAACGTTTGTGGTCTTTGTCGAGGGTGAGTGGTCACTGGTGTCGATCCCTTCGATATAGTGTTCAACCTGTAACCAGAATGATGTTCATCCATACGCCCACTGTGAATACGATTCTGGCTATCTCATCTTCGACCGAACAGACGGGGACAAGGAGGTTTGGAGAGTGGCCGACGATGTCGAGACGACCAAGGACCTTCCTACTTTTGCATTTCCGGATGACAAGCAGAAGAAGGCTTGGTCCCTAATAGCGGATCTTGGAGGGCATCGCTCCAGAGGTTGTTTCAACCCTTGGATGGTGCTGAAGCCCCCCGACCTCACCAAGGCCTTCCGATTTGTTTTCCCGACGCTAATCGCTGCGACCCATCTGTCCCTTTTCCTCTGGGATATCCCGACTGGCGAACTGGTTCAGGTCATCAGGGACATCCAAAACTCGTCAAATGACGTACATTCAAGCGCATCTCTCGGACCGCATATCACCTACGTAGAAGTCAGCGAGACCCACGCCTTCGTATGTGGCTCCCATGCGCTTCGCGCATTTTCCCGCTCCTCCGGCCGCTGCGTCCTCGATATCCCGTCTTCTCAGCTCTCGTATGGAAACAACACATATTCATTCCTGGCCGATGGAAGCCACAAACAAGGCTGGCTGTCGAGTTCGGTGCTAAAACCGCAACCTCTAACCCATAGTATCGTTGCTCCAGACACCAGCGGCAGACAGTTGATCAATCAGTTTACAGCAGGTCTGTACTCTGAGCAGCGGCACGAATCAGAGTCTGACTGCGGTCTTAGTGCATGTCTCCGCCTGTGGCTCGCATCTTGCGGCGCTGCTGGCCGACTCCCGTTTGATCATCATCCCGTTTTTCCAGAGAGTCATCAACAAGGAAGCGGATATACGGGAAATCTCCCTCGAGATTCAACTTGGTTCCCCGGCGAACGTCTCCAGATACCTGGCTTTCGAACATGGTCGGGTTGCCGTCGCCACTGTAACGATATTGGTTCTTTTCCTCGACGACACACACTAACAGTCTCTTCAGGGCACAGGGCTATTTGTCATCAACGTCGATTTCGAATCCGCTGTTGATCCTCCTGATATCATAGTACACCGAGCAGCATGGTTCAACGCTCCGGTGGGTCTCAAATCTGTCAGCTGCCTGCAGATGAGCCCTACGTGCATATTCTTGAATTGGGACGTGCCTTTAGGGGGTAGTCGTCATCTCAAGGACGACGATCTCATCCCAGACAGCGATGACGAAGAGATTTTCAATGCAAGTCTGGCAGACGCACGGAACCTCGTCCGTAAGTGATTGACACGGCCTTTCAAATCTCCAGTCTCAACCATCTTGCAGATCTCGCCAACGGTAACGATATCGTACAACTATTCGAACCAGGCAAGCGTACCTCCCCTGTAATATTTCCCTTCCTCACCTCTCACCTGATAGGAGGTGTTCAAATTACATCCGTGTTGTGTAGCATCGACTTTGCCCCAAGTGAATTTTCATGAATGCCGTCTTGAGTTATGACTGCACCGGCTCTTCACATCATTGCTTGCAACAGGTCGTACGACCAGTTTGCGCTAATCAGGAAGCGTAACACGTGTTTGATTCCCCGCATTCCCCGGATTCTAAAATTTTACGCTTTGACCGGCGTCTAATTGTGCTTTATTCCGCCCGCCCTAAATGTCGCCTGCGAATAGCTGCTCGTCTCCCATAATATAATTGGCTTCCCAGGTCGCAGTTGTTTCACCGCGACATCCCGGCATGCCGCGCAATCAACGAGTCGAAGATCAGGTGCCACCCCTGCCGATATAATTGGTGGTTAACGGGTTCACGTGTCCCCGGACCAGACTAAGACTAGGCTTGGTCCACGAATGAGCGTTTTGTTGTGTAGTAAACAAAGGTGGGAGTATCCCACGTCGACTCCAACGCCCAACCTACCACTTCCTCAACCTCGAAACCAGCAGAGCCAGCAAACATGGTGTACGTTGAATAGGCATCACCGACTCCCCTTGTCTGATTGTTCCCAGTAACTTCACGGTGGACCAAGTAAGACAACTGATGGATCGTGTACGTCGAATTGCTGCACTGAGTTGCTCCGTTTATTGCTGCGTTGCATTGGATTGCTGCGTTGAGAACTGACCGAGTGCCTCCAGCCCACGAACATCCGGAATATGAGCGTCATTGCCCATGGTGAGTCGTAGATGGCGACTGGAGAACGGAGAGTTGATTACGAGAATATAGTGGACCATGGCAAGTCAACCCTGACGGATTCGTTGGTGTCCAAGGCCGGCATCATCGCCAGCGCCAAGGCAGGGGACATGCGGTTCACTGACACGAGAGACGACGAAAAGGAACGCGGCATCACTATAAAGAGTACAGCTATTTCAATGTCAGTGCTTTTGGACTTCAAACGAGCTTTCACTCACCAACCTATGACATGATCGAACAGGTACTTCGAGGTGGACAAGGATGAACTTCCCTCCATTAAGCAGAAAACTGTTGGCGCAGAGTTCCTTATTAATCTGATTGATGTTGGTCCATTCTGTCGAGATCCTCCGTGATTTTTTATGCTGAAGGCTTCCTGCAGAGTCCGGGTCACGTCGACTTCTCCTCTGAAGTGACAGCCGCCTTACGTGTAACGGACGGTGCGCTCGTGGTCGTCGACTGTGTCGAGGGCGTGTGTGTGCAGACCGAGACCGTGCTTCGCCAGGCCCTCGGCGAGCGGATTAAACCTGTCATCATCATCAACAAGGTCGACCGTGCACTCCTTGAGCTCCAAGTTTCCAAGGAGGACCTGTTTCAGTCCTTCTCCCGCACCATCGAGAGCGTGAATGTCATCGTGTCCACGTATCACGACGCCGCACTCGGCGACGTGCAGGTATACCCTGAAAAGGGGACTGTCGCATTTGGGTCTGGGCTACACGGCTGGGGCTTCACCTTGCGCCAATTTGCGAGCCGCTATGCGAAGAAATTTGGTGTCGACAAGGAAAAGATGATGCATGTCGGATAGTTGATCAATTTGAGCGCGAAGCTGACTGACGCGCCGTTGCAGGGCCAAGCTTTGGGGCGACAATTTTTTCAATCCCGCGACGCGCAAGTGGTCGACCAAAAATATAGACACGGACGGCAAGCCTCTTGAACGCGCATTCAATCAGTTCGTGCTAGACCCGATCTTCAAGATCTTCGACGCGGTCATGAACTTTAAGAAGGACGCCATCGGGCCGATGCTCGAGAAGCTCGAGATCAAGCTAGCGCAGGACGAACGCGACCTCGAGGGCAAGGCACTCTTGAAGGTCGTGATGCGCAAATTCCTTCCCGCAGGCGACTCGCTCTTGGAAATGATTGTCATCAACCTTCCGTCGCCCGCGACGGCACAACGGTACCGCGTGGAGACCCTCTACGAGGGCCCTATGGACGACGAGTCCGCCATCGGTATCCGGGACTGCGACCCCAAGGGCCCCCTCGTCCTCTATATCTCCAAAATGGTGCCGACGTCTGACAAAGGCCGTTTCTACGCTTTCGGGCGTGTCTTCTCGGGGACGGTGCGGTCTGGTCCCAAGATCCGCATTCAGGGACCCAACTATATCCCGGGAAAGAAGGACGACCTCTTCATTAAGTCGATTCAACGCACGGTGTTGATGATGGGACGTTATATTGAGCCCCTTGAGGACTGCCCCGCGGGAAACATTGTAGGACTTGTCGGCATCGATCAGTTCTTGCTTAAGAGTGGGACGTTGACGACGTCGGAGACGGCACACAACATGCGTGTGATGCGTTTCTCGGTGTCACCTGTCGTGCAGGTGGCGGTCGAGGTCAAAAATGCGGCGGATTTGCCCAAGCTCGTCGAAGGATTGAAACGTCTGTCGAAGTCTGATCCTTGTGTGCAGACCTGGATAAACGAGTCTGGCGAACACATCGTGGCGGGAGCGGGAGAGTTGCACCTAGAGATTTGCTTAAAGGTCGGTTAATCATTTAACTCTAGAGTTGGGTACTTACCGTTGAATAGGATCTAGAAGAAGACCACGCTGGCGTGCCCCTAAAGAAGTCGGACCCCGTAGTGCCGTACCGCGAGACAGTCAAGGCAGAATCCTCCATCGTCGCGTTGTCGAAGTCGCAAAACAAGCACAACCGGCTTTACATGAAGGCGCTCCCGCTCGACGAGGAGCTGACCCAGGCCATCGAGAACGGCAAGGTGAACTCTCGGGACGACTTCAAGATCCGTGCACGAGTCCTTGCGGACGAATTTGGGTGGGATGTAACGGATGCGCGCAAAATCTGGGCGTTTGGACCCGATACCACCGGTCCCAATGTGATGGTCGACGTAACGAAAGGTGTGCAGTACCTGAACGAAATAAAAGACAGCTGCATTGCAGGTAGGCAACGTAACCCTCTTGCTGAACCCTGCTGAACCAAAAAAAAACAGCCCTTCAATGGGCCACAAAGTGGCGGTTTTGCACTTTTTGGAGACATGACCACTGACCAATATTCAGGGAGGGAGTCTGCGCCGAAGAGAACATGCGCGGCGTTCGGTTCAACCTTCTCGATGTGACGGTGAGTTTGCACTGCTCGACATCGAAGGGTTGTCACTGACGGTGGTGCAGCTCCACGCAGACGCTATTCACCGTGGTGGAGGACAGCTAATCCCCACATGCCGTCGCGTCTGCTACGCAGCCTGCTTGTTGGCATCCCCTAGTCTGCAGGAGCCCGTTTATCTCGGTGCGCACGCTATCCGGTTTTTACTCATGACTGATATCCTGTCCTGCAGTCGAGATCCAATGTCCCGAGAACGCCATCGGAGGCATTTACAGTTGCCTGAATAAGCGGCGTGGCCAGGTCTTCAGCGAGGAACAGCGTGTGGGAACTCCGATGTTCACGATCAAGGCTTACCTGCCCGTCAACGAATCATTCGGGTTCAACGGAGATCTAAGACAGGCTACCGGCGGACAGGCATTCCCGCAAAGTGTGTTTGATCACTGGGAGATAATGGTCGGATGTGGGTGTTTTCGTAGGGGGTTTCCACCGATGTTGACTGTTTGAAATAGCGCCCCTTGAAAAAGGAAGTAAGCTCGAGGAGCTAGTGACGAAGATGCGCATTCGCAAGGGTCTCAAGGTCAGAATTTGTGTCACAGAGCAAAATGCATATATGCTCAAGCGTTTGTGCAGCCTGAGATCCCGTCGCTCGACACATATTACGACAAGCTCTGAGCGGGCCAAGGAACCGAGGAATTGTGTTGAGTGTATCATGAGTCGAATCTGTGTCCAGTGTTATATATGATAAATGTCGATGTACAACGCGTCCGGTGCTAGGTTGGTCCCGCAGTATCTTCGAATTAGCCCTTGCTAACAGGGACGCAGGTGAACATGGCTGGTCGTCGATAAGAGAGTCAGGTTTGAGTGCGTGTGTTTACTGATCTGCTGACCAATCAAGGCAGTTACCAATCACGGTGCCGAACTTTTCGCTTTTTCATCTACACTTTCTGTGGCTGCCTGGTTCTTCGCAGCATTCACAGCGCGGAGTAGATACACATAAACCTTTCTAGCCCTCTCCCCCTCAAAATCGGAAGCCATGGTGTAAGTCCAATCCGTCTTGCTAGCTATCCGTTCTAATCGATCCCAGTAACTTCACCGTCGGTATGTAGCGTGCCCCCCGTCGAGGAATGGACTCCGCCATACTGACGTACCTCAACTAGATGAAATCAGGCAACTGATGGATAGAGTGCGTTTATCTGCGCTCTACGACGAGCGACGAGCTGACCGAGGCTCTCCAGCCGACCAACATTCGTAACATGAGTGTTATCGCCCATGGTTTGCGTATCTCTGAGTGTTCTGACCTTCGCTGAACTTCCATCAGTCGACCACGGCAAATCTACCCTCACGGACTCCCTCGTCTCCAAAGCCGGTATCATCGCCCACGCCAATGCAGGCAATGCGCGATACATGGACACGAGGCAGGACGAAAAGGATCGCGGTATCACCATCAAGGTGAGTAAGGAGTTGTCGCACACTGCAAACGCCTGATGATCCAAGTCCACCGCGATTTCAATGTACTTCCAACTCCCAGAAGAAGACATGAAGGATGTCAAGCAGAAGGTCGACGGCAGAGACTTTTTGATCAATCTCATCGATGTACGTTGTCCCGGGGATTCATTCTACACGGGAGCCTCGACTGACCAGCTTTCAGAGCCCTGGACACGTGGACTTTTCCTCCGAGGTCACCGCTGCCCTCCGTGTCACCGATGGTGCGCTCGTCGTCGTCGACACGATTGACGGTGTCTGCGTCCAGACAGAGACTGTGCTTCGCCAGGCTCTAGGCGAGCGGATCAAACCGGTGGTGATCATTAACAAGGTCGACCGTGCGCTCCTCGAACTCCAGGTCTCCAAGGAGGACCTTTACCAGTCCTTCTCCCGGACGATTGAGAGCGTCAACGTCATCATCTCCACATACCACGACGCAGCTCTTGGTGATGTCCAGGTTTTCCCCGATCAGGGCACCGTCGCTTTCGGTTCTGGGCTACATGGATGGGGTTTCACTCTTCGTCAGTTTGCTGGGCGGTATTCCAAGAAGTTCGGTGTCGACAAGGACAAGATGATGAAGCGTCTGTGGGGTGACAACTTCTTCAACCCCGCGACGAAGAAATGGACAACAAAGGGCACGGACGCTGAAGGCAAAACTCTCGAGCGGTGCTTCAACATGTTCGTTCTCGACCCCATCTTCAAGGTCTTTGACGTCGTCATGGACTTCAAAAAGGACGCCATTGCTCCCATGCTCGAGAAACTTGACATCAAGCTCGACCAGAGCGAGCGTGATCTCGAAGGCAAGAAGCTGCTCAAGGCTATCATGCAGAAATTCCTGCCCGCTGGCGAGGCGCTCCTCGACATGATAGTCATTCATCTCCCCTCCGCCTTGACTGCTCAGCGGTATCGTGTCGAGACCCTTTACGAGGGTCCGATGGACGACGAATCCGCCATCGGTATCCGGGACTGCGACCCCAAGGGCCCCCTCGTCCTCTACGTCTCCAAGATGGTGCCAACCTCCGACAAAGGTCGTTTCTACGCCTTCGGTCGTATCTTCTCCGGCACCGTGCGCTCTGGCCCGAAGATTCGCATCCAGGGCCCCAACTACATTCCCGGAAAGAAGGACGACTTGTTCATAAAGTCTATCCAGCGCACCGTTCTCATGATGGGCCGCACCATCGAACCCCTCGAGGACTGCCCCGCCGGCAACATTGTCGGCCTTGTCGGCATTGACCAGTTCCTGCTGAAGAGCGGAACCCTGACGTCTTCGGAGACGGCGCACAACATGCGTGTAATGCGTTTCTCCGTCTCTCCCGTCGTGCAGGTCGCCGTCGAGGTCAAGAACGCAGCAGATCTGCCCAAACTCGTCGAAGGGCTGAAACGGCTGTCCAAGTCTGACCCTTGCGTGCAAACCTGGATCAATGAGACCGGTGAGCATATTGTCGCCGCTGCTGGTGAGCTGCACTTGGAGATTTGCCTGAAGGTAAGCCATATCTTACACTGCGCGCTCTCGTCGCTGAATTCTTGTTTGTCTAGGATCTCGTCGAGGACCACGCGGGTGTTCCTCTTAAGATCTCAGACCCCGTCGTTCCGTATCGCGAGACCGTCAACGCCGAATCCTCCATCGTGGCCCTGTCCAAATCACAGAACAAGCACAATCGGTTATACGTCAAGGCGTTGCCCCTCGGCGATGAGCTGACCCAGGCCATTGAGGCTGGCAAGGTCAACCCCCGCGACGACTTCAAGATTCGTGCCCGCCTGCTTGCAGATGAGTTCGGCTGGGATGTCACTGATGCCCGGAAGATCTGGGCTTTCGGCCCCGACACCACTGGTCCCAATCTCTTGGTCGATGTTACCAAGGGTGTGCAGTACCTTTCCGAGATCAAAGACTCGTGCATCGCCGGTTTGCAGTGGGCCGCCAAGTTTGTGTTCTCCCTTTTATTGCAAAGTAGATCACTAACAACATTGTAGGGAGGGTGTCTGCGCTGAGGAGAACATGCGTGGTGTCCGGTTCAATTTGATGGATGTGACGGTATGTACCTGAACCCACTGTGGGACGTCATGGACTAACACGTCCACAGCTGCATGCCGATGCTATCCATCGCGGAGGAGGCCAGCTCATCCCGACCACTCGTCGTGTTATGTATGCTGCGTGTCTCCTTGCTCAGCCTACGCTCCAGGAGCCCATTTATCTCGGTACGTTAATATCTTACCCTATGCGTCCTTTCTTACTGATTTTTATTGCGCAGTCGAGATCACTTGCCCGGAAGTCGCTATCGGTGGTGTGTACAGCTGCTTGAACACACGGCGTGGCCAGGTCTTCAGCGAAGAGCAGCGCATTGGGACGCCGATGTTCACCATCAAAGCGTACCTGCCTGTCAGCGAGTCGTTCGGATTCAATGGCGCTCTGCGGCAAGCAACCGGTGGACAGGCGTTCCCCCAAAGTGTGTTCGACCACTGGGAGATTCTTCCTGGATGTGAGATTTCCCGTCTTCGACTCTCCTGTTCTCATACTGACGGTTCCGTTCCAGCGCCGCTGGACAAGGGCGGCAAGCTCGAGGCCCTCGTCACCTCGATCCGCGTTCGCAAGGGTCTCAACGTACGTCATTCCTTCCTTCTTTGCCCCCTCGCTCATGATTGTACGCAGCCCGTCATTCCCGCCCTGGACAACTACTACGACAAGCTCTAAACGACGGAGGTCGTGGACGGGATGTAGACTTTATGACACCTATATTTTTTCTCCTTGTAAGCTTCTGCTGCGAATACGAGTGTTGTACGCATATCTGTGTTCTTTTTGCGCGACGCTTGCGGGATACTTGCCGAACTACTCACTTTAGGCATGGCTTTTACAGCGTTCTGCTGGCTAGGTTTGCGTCCAAGCCACTGTGTTTCCAATTCGCAGGTATGTATAATGTTTCTAGCATGAAACGATCCGCAGAAAAGCTGAAAGAGGACCGATCAAGGTTGCAGGCTCGACCAGCGGTTCATGATCATGGTGATGTGTAGGTATGCATCCTCTTGTGACCTTGAAATACAGAACACTGATTTATACACCTAGAAATCAGGTTCGGATACGATATCGCCGCAATGATCTGAGACGGCTGGACGTCGCATTTCAGCAACGCACGATAAGAGTGTGGCGTGCATGCCATTCACACAAACCAATGTTGCGCTTTTTCGCTGCTACGATCGTTTCGAAAAACCTAGAATACTTTCAGACGATTGGAAGGGACAAAGGCAGACCTACCGCTGAGGCAGGTGAAGTGACTGGCCATAACACCGCCCACGCCCTACCAGTATGTTCTCTTGGATATCCGCGCACACCCACCCCCTCATATTTAAATTCCGTTCAGCTCGTGTAACGACTATGGCCAAACGTACTACACCTGAGACGCATACCGGCCACTGTATGTTCAAAATGGCCTGAACCAGAGGGTTTACCGCCCCTGATACAGAGCGTTTCTAGCGGTCCTGCAGCCTCCTGCAAAAGGACTACATGAGGGCCGGACTACCAGGAAGGTCCGGCCTTCATGCATGTAGTCTCAGTGCCAGCCTACCACGACTTCCCGATATGAGGACCCTGTGGTGACACATCCTTCTCGTCGATCCCCAGATCTGAGTCTGGCTATGTTTTTGACCCGGACTTTCGACACAGTATTCCCCAAAAAATTGACGAAGGAAGGCAGGCTTCGACTGGCCTGTTGGTGACAACAGAACAACAAATCCAATGGTAAATGACTTTGAATAGATTCATAAATGCAGAGAACCCCGGACAGGACGTGCTAGACATCGATGGATCCCTGGTCCCAGACCTCCGCGACAAAGCAGAGCAGGGGCCTGCGCCATCTGCTCTTGGAGTTGCCAAAGTAAGACCGTCGTTGATACTGGAAAGCCAAACCGAGAGGGCCCAAAGGAAACGACGGAAAGGAGACAGCGCAGAACGTTTGACTGTTACACGTTCACCATACGAAACAGTTCGCGATCCCCTGAAGGAGAGGCGCATTCGAATGGTTGCGTTGCTGCGGTTTTGAGGGATTGTTGACGATGCAGCTAAAGTGCTCAAGTTGTGCGGGTAGAGTGGCAGACCCCGGGAAACCTCAGGCCTCAGGCATGGAACTTGGTGTGCAGTTAGTCTCGATTCCAGACTTTCTTTTTTCTGGCGAGAAGACGGTCGTTCTCGGTCACGGAAATCCCACGGACGAGTCTCAGACCACCCCCACATTGAATCCCAGACTAGTGTGCAGTGTGTTTCCGTGCTATGCGGAGACGGGGAAATGAGAATCCCAGCGCCCTCACTCAGCAGACAGACACCGGCAGGATCGGATATTGAGTTAACGAGTCCGGACCGGGATTGTCGGCTCGCCGAAATCCCCTAGTCACATCACAACGCGTGACTGAATTTTTTCCGTCCTTGTCTTCGTACTTCATCGCATCTTGCATGCCACTTTCAATCCATGGAGGACCATCCAGAGGATGATCTAGCGGTCAACTGCTCTGCAGGTCCTCGGCCTCGGCAGCCACCAGTTGAAGCTTAGAGAGCCGACATACATTCTCTTTTTGAAGATTCCGGGCCTGAGTCCGCTGGAAGGTACCACGAAGGTGCACGATCAAGGGTGTCTATAGTGAGTGATCACCCAAAATATCGGACTCGTGTGCATATGATGTTACACGAAAATATATTTGCTACTTCAGAGGGTTCCGACTCGATGAGACTACATTTTCCACCAAGATCTCTGATGCTTTTTGTTACCTCTCAGATTTTGTGGCTCTCTTTACTGATGTCCCTTTTTTTTCTCGCAGGTCGACAGGTGTTGCATACTGTCCCGCCGTCCAGTGGCACGACTTCTCCCGCACGTTGCATCTCTTTTTAAATTATACATCGATGTTTTCCCCCCCAGAATATACATTTTTCCCCGTGCCTTTCGTTCGCTTGCTCCAGAAGACGATCCGCCTCCACCCTGGATTCGACCCACAACCAATAAACCTCCGTCGCGGATCTCGCACAGCCGCTGATATCGAGTTTTGTTTTTGCACGGGACGTCATGAATACATGTGATTACATCGATCATCGTTGGTCCGTGCGCGCACTTTCGACGCGGTCAGCCACTCTGCCTTATTCAACACTGCCACCCCCGACGTCTATAAGTAGTGACGGCTGCCCGTGACAGTCTCCAGCTTCCGCTCCTTACTCACCTCCCTCTAGGTTTCCCGCTGGAGACAAGGTGCGTCCACCCGGAGTTTGCTGACTTTTCAGATCGTTCGGGGACGCGCGGGACTGGTCCCCGGATGACGAGCGACAACCCGCCAGCGACGGGCTCCTCCAGGTAAGCGCCCTTCTTCTTTCCTGCTCGTCCCCGTTTCTCACTCCCTCTCTACAGCCAGCCGCTGCCTGGGTCCAGCCGGGAAGCCATGCGACACTTCCACCGTCGAGAGCGTAATCAGTCTTGCTTCGCGGCTTGTACTGGTTGGTTCTGCCGGCGTGTGAAGGGTGAGGCCAGCCGTGCGCACCAGACCAGACCTACGGTCCGTGTCCGCATCCCTTCCCCCCGGGCGGTTTGGCAGCCGTTTCTTGTGCGTCGCGCTTTCTCTCCCCCTCCCCCGTCAGTCCCTGACGCGCATCTGCAGACCAGCCAGGAGTCGATGTGAGCCGTCCACCGTCGAGAGCGTACCAGACTTGTTTCGCGGCCTTGAGCGTCCGGAACACATGCTGGTTGGCTCTGCCGACGCGTGAAGGGTGAAGCCAGCAGTGCACACCGAGACAGACCTCTGGTCACCGGCCAGTACATCCTCCTTTGGGTGCCGTGGCGAGCCCTCCCGGTGCGTCTATGACTCTTTCCCTTCTTCGCAGCGTCGCTGACTCGCTCATCTGCAGCCGGCAACCTCTTTCCACCTCGCCCCCAGCCCCCACTGCTCGCTCTGCGACACACCGCAGTTGGTCCCGCACGTCCCCTCCTCGCCTGCCCCCGCTACCGCCTCCAACGCCTCGCACTCGTCCAGCGCCTCGGCACGGCCCGCCTCTCCCTCAGGCTACTCCTCCCTCAAATCCGGCCCCAGACCGGTCTTCGACTTCGTTCGTGACACTGGCCGGCTCCCCCGCTATGTGCTGTAACTAGTTTACTTATTTTCCTTTACTTTACTTTACACTCTCGATACTTGCTACGCTATACTTACTCATGCTCGCATTCGCGCCACAACGTACATACTTTCCCCGTTTCTATCTCTCGCTTCCTGATTACTTTTACCGCTCCCGTAGCAGAAAAGCAACTTACGACTACCTCCGCCCGTCGATTATCGGCTACCTACATTAACAAACTTGAAAAACTCTCAACACATCGTCAGTACATGTCAATGTTCTACGTGGGCCCCAAAGCCGAAGGGCCCGCGCGCACAATGATTGATTTAAATAAGATATCAAGACGGCAACCCAGTTGCACCGTTGCTCAACTGGTAGGACTTCAAGACCTCGAGTTTCCTGGGGGTGGCCCCTCCCTTCAGGGCAACTGATGGCACGTTGATCGTAGGGTTTGCATTCTTCCTCTCTTTTCTGCGCTGTTGCTTACATAGTTGCTCATGCATATGGGCTCGGAATCTGTTCGTTGGGACGCCTTTTCTCTCTGTGTGATCGATAATCAAGGATTAATTACATGGGTGCTTTACCAAAATGCAGCTGACATTGCCAGTTCAGCGAGATTCGAGAACGGCAGGAAACGGCCACCTTGTCGGTCAAGACCCTTTTGCTTTCTACAAAATCTCAGACAAAAACCCATTTGAGCCGAGGAGACTTACAATTGACACCGTCCGCTGAATACGGACCATCCTATTCAGTTTTGGTCCCCAAACGATCGAGATTAGTATCCAAACCATCCAGCCAATTGACTAATCTGGTGCTCAGCAAATTCGGAGCAGCGAGGATCATGGCTGTTCCTGCAATCAAGTAACATAAGCAAGGACCAATGACGGAAATATGTTACCTACCTGATACCACTGTAGGACCACCCGCCGGAACTAGAGGACCTCCGGGGGGACCAGCGAGAGCCGATGCAAGAAGCGTAACCTGACGCGCTGCAGCGATTTCCGCTTCGTAGAGTGCTACGGCCTCCACGATATCATCGGTGATGGGCTGAGCGGAGTCTCGGTCGAATTCTTGTGGATGCGTCCATACTCAATCCTGCAGAAGACGCTTCGTTTTCGAAGGCATCAACTAAGTTCGTGAGCCACAGCCGCAACACAGCCGCCTTGAGTTCGTTTAGTGTTATCACTGCGTAGATCGATCTTAGTTGAGACGCCTTGGGGTCGGAAGGAGAGTCGCCCTGAAGGTGATTCACCACTGACTCCTGTTCAACCCTGATAAGATAAGGGTCGAGGGTATATGGTGAAGAGACAGAGTACATAGCTGCAAGTCTTCCGATGTTGCGCGAACGCCGTACTAAATCATAAGCAAAGTCGTACTGATCCCTACTTCGTCTCCTTCATTACCTACGCTCCGGGAAAGGCCCCTCCAAGTTGAGCCCCTGTCCCCGACAACGCTCTACTATGTGCTCGATGAAATATCTCGAGAATGCCTGGTCTCCCATCCTAAACTGCAGACGCTTCCATCGCGCAACAGCAGGGGGCCCAGGCATGGCGTGCAGCTCATCGTCTGTCCACCACCGGGAGCGTATCATCACGTCCAAGTTGTTTTCGTCAAAGTCATTGTCGCTAGATTTCAAAACCAGGGTCTCGAGTTTGGGGGCGAGGTGGACGGGATCTGATGCATCCTATTGCAGACCGACAAAGAGACTGTCGTTGATGCAGTTGGGGCAATAGATCAGTTCGAGATGTTTCAGGCCCACGGCATGGAGAAGGAGGTTTTGAAGGTCGGCCGAGTCTAGGTTGCAGGAAATGAGGTCCACATGTTCGATATGGGGGGATCTCAGCTGAAACTGCGTGAATTCTAGGACAGACCACTTGAAGTCGTCGGCGTCGTCATTGAGGTCGAATATGAGGGTTCTGAGGGCCGGAAGATTGAGAAGACGTAGGAGCGGCGTTAAATGTTCGCCCTCGGTGGTTCTTTGGATTTTGACGCACAGCTTCTCCAGGCGGGGGAGGGTTACTGTGCTAGTGTGCGAAGCCGGGGGAAAGCCTCCTTGAGGCCAGCCCATCATCTTTAATTCTGCGGACACAAGTTGCGGGCAGAGGACGAGGGTATCCAAATACGGCTGGGACGAATGGTGACCGATCAGTGTGAGGTGGGTGAGCTGGGACCACGGCATGGGGAGGAATGGCAGGTGCTGAGCTGTCAAGCTAACGCTGCGCAGGCGGGGCGCACCCAAGAATGTCGTCAACTTCGAGGGCAGCGCGTCGGGCGTAGATTCACCCAGCAGTGACAAATCCACGGACTCGAGTCTGGTCAGCCCGCCGAGGGGGATTTCGATGAGGGCAGAAATCAAGCCCATCGACAGCGACAGCGTCCGCCATCGGTTCGTGTGGCAGAGGAGTTCTTTGAGGAATGGGGCCGCGGCATCTTGGTCGAAGTCCCCCAAATCCACGGAGATGGGAAGTGATCCAGATCGGTCGAGGCAGACTTTGGTCGCGTCCATAGATATCTTCGTGGCATCTCCGTACTTCCTCGGCTTCACGACCTCTATCGGAAAGTCCTGCCGCATCCAGAGCTCCGGCGTCGTATGCGCCAGCCGCCTCCATCGCGCGCACACCTGAGACAAGACTAGGACTGTCCGGACATACTCGAATCTCTGGACATACTCGAAGTACTTGGGGTCGAATTCACTGTTCCCTGCCGCGTCGACCACGAACTGAAAAACCTCACAGATCAGCTCAGCGGGGAGGGTTTGGATTGGGCACATGATGGGCGGAGCGCGGCGATGGCGCAGTGCAGTCGCAGTGGCGATGGCGAAGGAATCGATCTCAAGTTGATCTGCTGGATGTTTTCTTCGCACTCTCAATGCGCTGTCATAGTGCTGAGGCTATATGAGTGTGGCGCAACAGGGCTGTAGCACGCACGCATTCACCAACGGAGAGTCATTATATTTGTTTGTGATGTCACAGTGTGACACAATGCTCTATCGCAGAAACCAATTTGCTAAAAGTACTCTCTCCCCTGGCCAGACGTCCAGTCCTCTCATCGTGTTCAAGACCATCATCAATTGTGCTCAAAACCACGCTTTGTCGCCAGCCTGAACGTCTTTGTTATCTCCTGTGTTGATCCTCGACTAGTGACTAGTATTCTCCCCCATGTTCCCTGCGCCGTTACAATTTTTTTGTCGATTGAAGAGCACGACCCCGACTGGTACCATGACGCAGATCAAGTCGGCTTCATCATGCTATTTGGAATTACGAGGGAATCGCAATGTACAAGCTCGACAGGCTGTCGTACCTCCAAACTTATTCCCCCGTAAGTTGAAGGCATCCTGACTTCCGTAACAAAGGGCTCGGCGACCAGCGCGCACGTTTGCAAATGCACCCGGGACTTTGGGCGCATGCCAACACATAGGAGTACAACCATGCGAGGTACGAGCAAATCTTGGTTGTAGCGTCTGTTTATAAGAGACTATAGCCTTAGGAGGCAGACTACTATCCGCACATCAAATTGCCACTTGATTTTCTGGTCATTTCATCATACTACGCGGAAGGCAAAAAATTAGCCAGGCAAGCTGAGATAGATACTTTTCTTTCCAGGACAAGATGTGTAGCTCAATGAGCAAACACCACTTTGCTTCTCGTAATCTTGCCAACGCCTTCTTGTCCTGCCAGTCGATCCTTTTCGTACCAGTCTTCAAGTCTTCAGCGCTTCAATTTGTCCCGCCGTCAAGTTGCACGACTTCTTGTCCGCACGTTGCATCCCTTCCTGATTTACACATCGATGCGCAGAATATACAAACCTTCCTCGTGCCTCATTCATTTGCTCAGAAGATGATCCGCCTCCACCCTGAATTTGTCCCACCAATAAGCCTCCGTCGTGGATCCCGCACAGCCACTGATATCGAGTTTTGTTTTTTGCACGGGACATCGTGATTACATGTGATTTCATCGATCATCGTTGGTCCGTGCGCGCATTTTCGACGCGGTCAGCCACTCTGCCTTATTCAACACTGCCACCCCCGAGGCCTATAAGTAGTGACGGCTGCCCGTGACAGTCTCCAGCTTCCGCTCCTTACTCACCTCCCTCTAGGTTTCCCGCTGGAGACAAGGTGCGTCCACCCGGAGTTTGCTGACTTTTCAGATCGTTCGGGGGCGCGCGGGACTGGTCGATGCTACATAGGTCATCGAGGGCGGCGAGCGACTTGTTCTTTGCCTCGATGCGCTGGCTCCGGCATCGAACATGCGTGAGCCAACCAAGCCAGAGTGCCCTAGGTCGGGTCCCCCACAAGTGCCCTTCCGTGTCCCCGGACGACGAGCGACCACCCGCCAGCGACGGGCTCTTCCAGGTAAGCGCCCTTCTCCTTTCCTGTTCGTCGCCGTTTCTTACTCCCTCTCTACAGCCAGCCGCTGCCTGGGTCCAGCCAGGAAGCCATGCGGCACTTCCACCGTCGAGAGCGTAATCAGACTTGCTTTGCGGCTTGGCTGGTTGGTTCTGCCGGCGTGTGAAGGGTGAGGCCAGCCGTGCGCACCAGAACAGACCTATGGTCCGTGTCCGCATCCCTTCCCCCCGGGCGGTTTGGCAGCCGTACCTTGTGCGTCGCTCTTTCTCTTCCCCTCCCTCCGTCCCTGACGCATATCTGCAGACCAGCCAGGAGTAGATGTGGGCCGTCCACCGTCGAGAGCGTACCAGTCTTGTTTCGCGGCCTTGAGCGTCCGGAACACATGCTGGTTGGCTCTGCCGACGAGTGAAGGGTGTCGCCAGCAGTGCACACCGGAACAGACCTTTGGTCACCGGCCAGTGCATCCTCCTTTGGGCGCCGTGGCAAGCCCCCCCGGTGCGTCTCCATCTCTTTCCCTTCTTCGCATCGTCACTGACTCGTTCGTTTCCAGCCGGCAACCCAGTTGCGCCGTTGCTCAACTGGTAGGACCTCAAGACGCTCGACTCCTCAAGCTTCCTGGGGGTGGGCTCGCAACCCTCGTGCACCCTCGTCGTGGGCCCCCAGGCCTAATCCCTTCGGGGTAACTAATAGCACGTTAATTGTAGGGTTTGTCTCCTTTTCTCCCTTCCTTTTCTCTTTCATGTGTTCTATCGCTGTGGATGTATGTACCCGCATCGAATATATATACATGACTTTTTCTTCCATCGCCTCCCCAACCTGAGCGAAGTTGCGTCTGAGTTTCACGCACTCTGAGTTTTCCGCATCTTGATCCCGCGCATGCAATGCCATGTCGACCTCACGCCCCTCGCGCTACCTGCTCTACGTACGTTGCACACACAGGGCGGGGATGCGGCAGCGGAAATGGAGGCGACTCGGGAGGCGCGTACCGCTCGAGATGGTGAGCCACGGAGCGTGCCGCCAATGAAGCCCAGGGATAGATATTAGGCCCACAGCGCAGCGAGGCGCAAAGCCACATTCCCTGTCCTCCTTGCGGCCCTCTCGCCTGCTGGGCTCACGCAGTTCATAATCAATAGGCTGGGGCGCCGGTGTGTCGAAAACTCGAAGCAACTGGAATTTAAGCTGTAGCGAGTCCAGTCTCCGAGAAGAACCGAGTAGGAACCTGAATTTTCCCTTGGGCCAAGCAGATGGACTTTTGAGTACTACGACATTGAATTGGATATCTCAATTTTTTTTTAGGGATGGAATTCGTGATCGCGTGTATATTCACATGGGTGTATTCATTCTTCGTGGTTCATTGTACAGTACACGAGCTGCCATAACGTGAGTAGCTCGACTTCATGAGAGGTGCCCTCCATTGCGCAGATAGGCGACCCATTTATCAGCATCTTCTGCTGTCAATGGCTCGAGAGACGCCAAAGACTCGGTGGCCTCGACAGCACGCGTGTTCGAAAGCACCGCCGACAACAACACTTCTTGCTCGGCTGACACTTCCTGGTAGGACCGGAAGAACTCGATCAGGTGTACACCCGGGTTTGCGGGCGCGGTCGATTCCAGCAAAGCGGCTGCCTCCAAGGACTCCAGCCAAGTTGAGTATGGGACCAGAGGAAGCTCAAGCACTTTCGAGAGCCGCGAGAGAATATCGGTGATCGAAATCGGACGTGGATGGGTGATGTGGAGGTAGCGTTCGTTGCTGTTACGCATATTGACAAGAGCCCTGGCCGCATGGTCGATTGGGACCCATGATATGTGCTGCGAAATGAGTATGTCCTATGTCCTATGAAAATGAGTGTACATGAACGCACCCCGAAGATGGAAGGGAGATGACCCAAAATCTGACTGGCCCGAATGAGGACCGGAAACCAGTCACTTGGGTTCCATGCTCCATTGGAAGCGCCCGACAACTGGCCTGGGCGTATGATAATGGGCAACAGACCGGTTTTCCCAGCTGCCTTATTCAGGATCTCTTCCGCTACCCATTTAGATTCCGAGTAGCCCGATCCAGCAGCGATTTGTGGGTCCGAAATATGCTGCTCAAGTGCGGTGGGGCTCTTCAGGTCTGAATAGGAGTTGGAACAACATATGCTAAACGACTGAAGATGCTTACTTCTGAAAATCCCCGCGGAGCTGACGAATATGAAGCGAGGTGGCGCGGGGTGAGGGCTTGCGAGTGCAAAATCGGTAAGGCGTCGTGTTCCTGACACCAATGGCTCCATGGAGGCAAGTGTGAAATTGAAGTTCACCTGCCATGCTGTTTGAATGGTCAGACAAGGAAGCGACTGGTGATCTGTGTTATGTGATACCATTATGTATGATCGATGTTACATTCTTTCTGATGTCTGTGAAATTGTCGACAGGGAGTCCGAAGTTCAAGAGATTCAAGTCGCCCTCGAGAAGCTTCAATTTTGGCGACTCGAGCAAATGCATGTCGATCCCGTTGGCATCAAATGAGGTGAGTTGACGGTGGTGCATGCTTGAGCCACTCGAGGGCCGATTCAACGCATAAACAAGAGATACTTCGGGCAAGACTAGAAGATGTGCAAGTATCTGGCTTCCAAAGACCCCGGTTGTGCCTGTAACAAGGACCACTTCAGTGTTCGGCGCCTCGGATGTTGTGTGATGGTCCGGGAACTCTTGGGTGTACTTCTGCATCATGCCTTGCATCACCTCGGCCTGGTGCACGAGGTTCGACGAAGTGGAACCCGACCCCGATGCGAGCTGGGTTAACAAGTCCGCCAGGAGTCGCACGGTGGGGCATGAGTACACGAAATTGTGTGGGACAGCTTTCATATCCACGCGCCCGGACTTTCGAAGAGCGTGCAGGATGGAGTTGCGTATCCAGGTCGCTTGCAAGCTATTATAGGAGTCACCTAAAAAGTCTAGACAATCATATGAGCTCACCTGTCACACCCATGCTGGAATATGTCATCATCGTCGCCAGGCATCTCACGCATCACTTTTGAGACTACATGCCTCACGAAGTTGAGACTTCCCTGTGCAGCATACGTGTCTGGAGCCGTGAGGTGCGTCTGGGATGATTCTTCGACTGCCGCATAGACACTCCGAATTTCGGGGTCATAAGTGTTTAGAACGGCTTGTCGGCGGGGAGTTCCCTTGGCCGTAAGTTCTATGGGCTTCGATGGATCTGCTACAAGTATCATCTAGAGCAACATTTAACTGGGCGAAATCAGTGCATGGCATGATATACACCTCCTTGAATATCCGGGAGTGTGTAGGGGCAAACTGATTTGCCTCCTCGACGACGGGCCTGAATTTGCTGATTACGGTCTGAAGATGCAGAGACTCGGGAGGACGAACCATATGGATCGGCGAAACTGTATGACTCGCTCCGTGTCCGCAGGATCAAATGGTTCGGCTGGAAATAATATAACACCCGCATGGAAGTTGCCTCTGCCAAACATCACCGCATATTTGATCGCTGGATTTTTGAGAATAATCGCTTCTGAAGAATTTGGAACACAGTCAAAGTAATGTCACTATTCGCAATCGAGGCATACCCAGAGGGCCCGGATTAGTCTGGTCAAAATCATGAGAAAAAACCGAGGTCCCCAGTCTGAGCACGAACCTTTTCGCCCGTCGAATGCATAATTTGATCATCTGATTTGCAGGAATGCGTCAACTAGAGAGAAGAATTTGCAAAAATCCTCACCTAGTCGCCCGAAGACTTTCCAAAGGTTGGGGTTTGACGGATGCCGGAGGAACAAGTCGTTGGTGTTAAGAGCCTCCACACCGTCAACTGTTGTGTTGAGCACAGCCGGTGTATGTGTTTTGCATTTCTGTCATAGGTAAGCCAGCTAGTTTTGCGAGCACTACTGAGACTTGCCTTGATGACCAAGTGGTATACACCCGGAATGTCTTCCACCGGTAAAAACACGGGGTCTATATGAGGCGAGAACTAATAGGGTATCATCATCGTTGTTAGGTTTGAAAAGGCGTTATCACGTACATAGAAATAATCCCAGCCCTCTTTCGGGGGCGCATCTAGAACGCTTCAGGACACAAATAGGTGTTGCACCACAGTACCGACCGGGCAAGAATATGGTCAAACAGCTTGACTCGGTCCTTTATGAACCATGTCAGGACTGTATAATCAGAAGGGTGACACAAACTCACAGTCCATATAGATGAGCAATCTTGACACCGTTCTGAGCAAGCATATCCCCGACAGAGGCTGGAGCATATAATGAAGCCCACAAAGTCGGGATTATATAACTGACACACGTTGCAAAGGACCCCCCGCAAAAATCTGAAGTATCGTCCGTGTCAAATTTGTGTCCATGTACTTCCTGGAAGCACATACCACAGTCCTGAAGTTTTTCAAAGCAGTTAGGCGGTCAGGCTCACGCGCCCAACTCTTGTATCCTGTGTCAGTGACTGATACACGTTAGTAGAAAATCTTTACCTCCAGGAATGCGGGAACACAGAACATGAGCGTCGAATTTGTCGCAAGTGCCCCAGTAAAGACCCGCTCAGGAGTCGGAACTGTGGGCGGTGAGGTGGGCGGAAGGAGTGAGAGTGTCAAGCCGGTGAAAGCCTTCAAGGATCTTTGAGAATAGGTGATAGTAGATAAAACGGCACTTACCGTCCAAGGGAGCTGTATAACTCCCATGAGATCTAGATGAGGATTGTTAAGAGCGGGGAAAGACAAGGGTTTGCTGACGAACGGAACATGGGTACAGCCTGCTCGGCCGAGGTTAGACAGCAAAAAGAAGGATGGCCGATCACTGACATGTGCCGACAGAACGTGGCCACAAAGATCGATGTGGCCGTAGGCTGTATTGCGTATGAATACGAGAAAAACAGTAGACTTTATGCGCAATAGAGTTACATGGAATAAGGCCAGACTGCGTCAAGATGCGATATGTCAAGGGGATTGTTTTGGGGAATGCCGTCGACCCTGTGAAGTACTACCATGAGCCGAAAGACGACAGGTATCACATAAACAGTGTTGACTACCTGAAGAATGCAAAATGATAGCAGGCGCGTCCAGACTGATCTTCTGCATGGGAGGGAGGAGTTCGGTGTGAGACGAGCCCGCAAAAAGATCCTCAAATGATGGCATCGGTATAACTTCAAGCTCTCCTTCTAGCCTGGTAGATGCACCTCCAACAAGCTTTTGCATGGCCGCGTCCGCGCTCACAAAGACATGAGTGCATTTGATGGATCGAAGAAGATGGGCGATCGCGACATCGGAGTTTCGAGGGGAAATAGGGAATGCTTGGAAGCCGGCGCGCAGGATTCCAGCGATGAGCGAAAAATACGTGATCTGATCTATGTGTAGTCGGTCTCATGAGCTTCAAGTTTGTCCGAGTGCCCGTGTTAACCCACATACCGGAGGAAGCCACGATACCGATCACAGGGCGGCCAACGACCTTAACTCGCTGACATACAATCTGGGCTGCTCTGTGGAATGCCCGGACAGCATGGGACCACGAGATGGTTTGTACAGTGCCACCAGCAGGCGCATAGCGGAAAAGCGGATGATTTGGGCTGTGTTGGGCGTGATGGTCGAAGATTTCTGGAAGCAGAAGAGAACCATCCAAAGGTGGTTGGGAGAAAGTGGGAGAGTTTTGTGCCTGCAAGGTGGAGAAATGCATAGGATTCGCTTTACGGAGGCGGTCTGGGATGATCAGGCCTCAGGTTTATGTACACCGCATTCGAAATCAAATGAAGGATTCTTGACCGCAGAACTCCGTCCCATGCCAATGGCCCCGCAATTATCAGCAAGCGCCTCGAGGCTGGGATAGGCTAAGGGTTCAGCAAGCTGCGGTGTTTTGATCATGAGTTCATGGCTTCGCGCGAGACTGAAATCTGAAATCCTGTATTTTCACCGTGGCAACATCGTCCACAGGCCAAGGTAAGTAGTCCGCCGACATGATCATGACTCTTGTCACAGTGGTGTTGATATCGAGGCCAGGCGGAAGCGACCAAGTCGCTGCAAGTGAGCGATCGTTGTTACAGCGGAGCGCTGAATGGCCGCTGTGCTCCGAGTCGGCCTGATGCGGATCGGGACCACTTGTGATCTGAGATCTGAACCACCACTAGCCTCCACTAGCTCGTCAACTTCAAGGATTATATAACGCTTCCGAGTTCCGCGATTGCTAGCTGAAGCAGTTTTTTGGCTGTCGACTCCTCAAAATCGCTGTCAACGAAGAGTCTGATCTTTCCGAGCCATCGTCAAGTATCGCCCTCCGATTTCGCTTGCACATCCGCACCGTCCCATCTCTGGCACCGGAAGGCACACGTCCCAGCGATCTGGCTATCGCTTTTTGAAATCCCACCGGTTCTTGGGCCCTGCACGGCGGTCGCTCGCGATTTATAGAGCAGTAGATGCGTCAAAGTGAGGTGCGCTGACTCGGTTCCCACGCGTATGGTCTACGTACTGATCCACTTCCGAAGTAGCCCAGTCCACACCCCATCGACGGTATATTACACGCAGGCTCTGGGCAAATACATGCTCTTTTGACCTCGGTAAGGTTTCTGTCCTGGTTGACTTCTTTCTGCTTTGACATACCACCTGCCGCACTCTCGATTCTAGCGGGAGAACTCTGCCTTTCATCTACCTCCTGGCCTTCTATGTACTCAGTCCAGTCGATTCCATGATTCTCTGTCAATGGCGGGAGATCTCCGAGAGCATTCGACCACTCCCCTTAACGCGCCGTTCCCTCGCGCCCTGCACTTGGCCCGAACCTATACACTACAACTCAAAGCATTACGTCTATCAACGAAAGAATGCGACAGGTCGGCTGAACCTCTCGGGAATCGGGATGTATCCGACATCGTCCGGACCGCCATGCGTTGAGGTATATCCAAAGATCCGACATGGAGCAGCCCTTACATAGTCCGGACTTCCCGACTTGAAGCATTCACCGACGTCGCTGGGAAAACTGTTCTTCTGCCCGGCGCTCGAAAACCGAGCACGGCGCCCTCTTTACATCATCATGTCATCGATCTGGAAGTCTGTCCATACATAGTCGTCGTGCAAAATGCGATGAACAGGTCGAAGTTACCTATAGATTCAGTTGTAGTGAGTGAGCATCGTCCTTGCATCTTCCCATGAGTATTCGACGCAAAGCAATGACGTGCACGAGCATGCCTTGTCGGCGTCTTCGATGAAGTGACTTGGACTCAGCCATCCGGATGACAGGTCTAATCGCCGTCTCCAATCGTGTTCCTTTACGCGCCCGTCCCAGACAATCCCCGCAACCCGATCGGGAAATATATTTTCCCGATCTGGACTGCATTCATCAGACGCGCTAAAAGAAAAGATACGTTCTGCGTAGACCAAGAGTTGAGCTCAGATATCCACCTGCTTGCCTCAGGCCCTGGGAGAGCTGATTGCACAGTCTCTTCATGCTCAAGCCAAAAGATACAGGCACTCTGGAAGCCGCCGATAGGTCTGTCGATGTATTATATCTGAGGCCTAAATAAACACATGTATAGCGTGGAGAACAGGGTGCGGATGAGGACCGGGGCGGGCTCGTCGGGGAGGCGGTGATGTCATGGCGTCCGCGCTGAGTCGGAATCTAGAGCTGATGATCATGGCTCGAATTAGACGAAGAGACCCGGTCGATAGCGCCGGGAACACATTAAGATGGCGCGGAAAGCCCTGGGAAGCCCAGCGTTGCGAAGCATAGGACAGTACGCGGCCCGCGGCTAACGGTAAAGAGGCAATATTGGAGATCTAGCGTGGTTAAATAGAGCGGTTGAATCATATAGGCTTATGCGCAGAGCAAGTCCTTGATTAGCCTTGGACCGGTATATAGTTACCGGCTAGCTGACGCAGCCAATAGCCTAGGTTCATTAATAATGGCCCTGTACCTCCGATGAGCTGCACCGCAGGGTTGCACGCACCAAGGGCCAAGCGAGACGGATGGAAAACAAAGCGCAGTTCGATTGTGGGAGACCGGTGGCATAAGTGCTACTTAGCCCGGTATGATAGTATAGCAGAGCCTCGGCGTCTGTCAAAGTGGACGAGCGGGCGATTTGGCAACCAGTGCAACTAAGTCCAAGCGGCGCTTTCTAGCGGGGGTTGGCCACACAGTTGCCTTTAGTCGTAGCCTGTAGGTTCTGCGCCGATAGCGGGTAGCCTCCGAATTGCGGTGCAGTTAATGCGATTTTTGTCAGAGATTCCAGGTACGTCGGGGTTCTCTCGCTTTGATGTACAGTTCATGGGGTGAAAGGGAAGCAGAGACTTGAAGGACGCTGAAGGATTTTTGAACGTTGTTCATTGTGTGAAGTCAGAATTCTGTGTAGAAGCCTTTGTACCGAATCGGTAAATATGGACGCGATCAATGTAAATCAAAGCCACCATTACTTCCGACCGCTTTCTCCTTGACCTCGACCTTTGCCATTGTCTCTTTGTCCACCACATCGCTAAAGGGTGGCCTCTACACCCACAATAAATGGCCGCCATGGACGTCGTTCGCTCGCTCTCGTCGTCCTCTTCCCGCGAGAACTTCCGCTACCCCCAAGAGCAGCGCGGATCATCGACCCCAGAGCCCCATTACAGACTATCCAGACTAAACACACCACCCCCTGCCGCAGCCCTGCGTCCGCCATCCATGATTTCCCGCTCGGTCTCCGCCGGCATGACTTTTTCGTTTAGCAAGAAGGAGAAGGAAAAACAGAGAGAACAGAAAGAGATACACCCCCGCGCGCCGTCGCCCGACGATCGACCCCAGAGCCGCTTCGGATTCACCCTTCGCAAAAAGGTCTCGCTCGCCTCGCTCTTGAACAGCAGCAGCCACAACAACAGCGCGCACGGCGATGCCGGGTCCTCCCGCACATCCTCCTCGGGAGGCAGCGCGCACCCCCCCGTTTTTGTCCCGCCCATTGTCGAGACCCCACCGCTCTCGCCAGTGGCCCACGAGGAGCCCGAGCAGGTCAGTAACGAGGACCAGGACATCCCCGCATCGGAGCGCTTCGTCACGAAGGACGTCTGGCGCACTCGCCACAAGATGAAGCTGCACCCATACCCAGACACGCCTTACATGCAGTCTTACGACACGGTGGTCCTCGAAAGGTGCGTCTCAATTCCATAAACATTATCTGTTGGGCTAATAGGGAATCGGCTATGCAGCGAGCGCTCTACCCACCACCTGCTGCGCCGTCTTGTCCCTACAGGATCACCGACGTTTCATCACTACGTCCGTCCTCCTGTCGCCGCACTCGACCTCGGCTGCGGCAGCGGCCTCTGGGTCGTCGACGCCGCTCGGACATGGCGTACCAGCCAAATCGTCGGGCTCGACCTCGTCGATGTGGCGCTGCCACAGCTTACGGACGGCAGCCTTGCGAATGCGCGCCTTGTGCGCGGCGACTTCCTCAAGTACGCGCTGCCCTTTGCCGACGGCTCGTTCGAGCTCGTGCGCATGGCGAATCTGGGCCTCTGCATCCCCGCTCATAAATGGGAACCGCTCCTCCGCGAGGTGAAGCGCGTGCTCGTGCCTGGCGGGCGCATAGAGCTCATCGACGACGAGCTGTGCTTTACGTATGGGGACGTGCCAATAGAGGAGACCGCGGACGCCCCGGTCGCAGAAGCAGATGGGTCGAGTGTTCCCGCGGACGCCGCCGCCGCGCCGTTGTCCCCAAGCACCCCGCGCGCACCGCCACCCACTCCGGAGTCGTCTGGCTTCTTCGACTCCTCCGACGAGGAGGAGGATTCGGATGGTACGGAGGACAGCGACGAGGCGGGGCCCGCGCCACAGATGAGCGACTCTGCCTCGGAGCGTTCCTCATTCTCCCTCTCCAGCGACGCGTTCACAGACACCGAGTCGACACTGATCGGCGACGCGTCCGAGCGTGGGTCGCTCGAGTTCCAGAAGCGCTCGAGCGCGCCGCGGCTCGAGTTTGAGCCGGTCCACCACCGCCCGTTCAGCGGCGTTGACCACCTGTTCATCGAGATTCCGCCGCCGGAGCCGCACGCGATCGCCACCGTCGACATCGCTGTTGGGGAGAGCGAGATGACCCCGGGCGCTCCTCCGCCGACACTCGCGGTCGAGGGCACGTCGCCGACCACACCGTCACCGGCTTCAAAGCCCCCACCGGGACCGGTGTCCGCGCCCACTCCCGCCGCCACCTCGGTCTCCGTACCGCCCACACCCACAGACGCGGCGTTCGAGCTCGACTCGTCTGGCCCGTGGACCACACAGGCAACGGCGTCGCGCGACCTCGAGCGCCTGTACAATCGCATGCTGTCGTCGCGCTTCCATCTGCACCCCAGGCCCGCGACGGTCATGCTGCCACTCCTCTCGCGCGTGTTCGGCGAGCACCGCGTAGACGTGCCGCAGAGTCTGCACCTTAAGCTCGCGCCGATGGAACTTGCGGACCTCGTCGAGCGCAGGGAGGAGCGCTCGCTGAAGCACTGGATGACCACGGTGGAGTGGGAAGCGGAGGGGGAGCGGGAGGGGAAGCATGGAAAAGAGAAGGAGAAGGAGAAGGAGAAGGAGAAAGAGGTGGGGACGGTGGGCAGGAAGGCAAGGAAGAAGGAGAAGGAGTGGGCGCCTGAGACGCCGTTGCCGCAGGGGCTCAGCGCTAAGGCGGCGGAGCGGCTCGGGATTGTGGGTGCAGGGCTGCCGCCGACGCTGAGGCGCCAGCCGACGCTGCTCGAGACTCCGGATGAGAGCGACGAGGATGAGTTTGACTCAAGTGACGAGGAGGAGCCGGCGCCAAGAGCCCTGGGTAAAGGCCCGTCGACCTGGGTGGCGCCGAGCGAGTGGGACGCCCCACCGGGTGACACCCCCGCGGTCGTCGTGCCATCGCCGAGCAGTCGAACTATCACCGCTGCGGCGAGCACGCAGACAATCACGGCCGCCACCAGCACGAAGACCATCACGCCCTCGGTGAGCGACGCTCCGCGGACAGAGTCGCCGCAGCCGCCGACGCCGACGATACACCGCACCCACACCCGTGGCGGGTCGACGGCATCCGCTCTGTCCACCGCGTCGTCCGGCGCCTGGTCGGAGCGGCCTCCGCGGCGCGTGGCCAACGGGCGCGCGCAGCACCCTGGACTCGTGCTGTGGCCTGGCACGTTCCTCCCTGTGCCGCCTGAGGAGCTCGAGTCGCACGCGACGAAGCACATGCAGACGTTGCTCTCATGCAAGTTCGCGCTGGCCGAGTTTATCGGCACGTACCTCGACCCTGAGGGCGGGCGGGTCGTCTCCGAGCAGGCATTCGAGGACGCCGTGTGGGAGTACGAGTGGTGCGTCGCCTTCCCATCCCCCCTGTCTCCCTTTTGTTCTTGACCCTAGTTACTGACCATCGTATTTGCTTTACCTCAGCTTCCGTCGCCCGCGATACAATTGGCCGGAGCTCCCCGAGGCGCGCTTGGAGGCGGACGAGACTGAGGCGGACCTGCCGACGCCGAGCTCGGCGCGGAGCGCGCATCACGTCGTCCCGCGCACGCCACTTCCGTCCTACGAAACCAAGCTGACCGTGGGCCCGTTTGAGCGCGGGGAGCTTACGCATGTGCGCTCGTTCCGCGTCTTCACTGCCGTCAAGGGCGGTGCGCCTGTGCCCGAGATCTAGACCTTCCACCGTCACGAACTTTTTCATGTTGACCACGCCCTCCTCGCAACATCGTACCCCTCCCTCTCCGCACCGCTCACGCCCTCTCACGACCCGACCCGACCCGACACGCCTTCGACTTCGTCTTCGGCATCTGCATGTTCCGGCGCACGCATTTCTCCTTTCTTTATTCCCGTTCTCTTCTGTTCTCGCAACCTCGTACATATTCCTTACACCTCACTGCACTGCAACGGAACAGCCATATCTTATCTTGTTTATCGTAGAATTAGTAGCATACGTACTTTTAGTGTTCAAGTAGTACAATAAACTGGTTCCACTGCATGTGCTTTTTCTCTTTAAAAGTGTCGTGCCTCATATCAGAGAGATATGTAGTACACAAGGTATAGTTTGCTCGGCTGCCGAGACCCAATCCGCGACCGCCTGTTGGCGCTCCCCAGGGCCATACTCCTCCGCGCCGCTTTCAGCCGCTCTCCCCACGTCGAGACGCATCGATGGCCATTCCGCCTCGCTGTCCGTGGTCGGCTATGAGGAGCTTGTCAGCCGACGAGCTAGATAAGAAACTGGCAATGGTTGCAAAGGAGGCCGCGGTGTTTGCGGAGACGGAGGTTCGCGGAACTCAGGAGAGGATGCTGAAGACGAATCACGATCCGGCGATTTAAACAAAACAAACGTGTATACTCAATTCACAAACCAGTCGTCGAGGCAAGTAATAAGGTTCGAGTGAAGGTATGATGAAGCTCCATACGGGTCAAACTGCTGTTTCGTTTTTCTGACCGGCTGGAGCACCACTGACGGCGGTAACCGGCCCAGAAGACGAGGATACAGTGATGCTGCCCCACGGAGGCATCCCTTCCGGCCCTTCGACCGTAGCAGTAGGCCAGCTGGAGTCGTCATACCCAGCCAACTGGAAGCCGTATGGGGTACCGATGTACGATTTCCAGCCTGCATCTGTGTAGACGATGACGCCTGAACTGCAGCTGCACTCGCTCAAAGTGATCTCGATTGCAGCCAATAGGCCGGCCGGCCCAGCAGCATTCACCGCGTAGACAGCAAACACCACGTTTGACGCCGGAGAAAGGTCGACAGTGTACGTTTGGGCGACGGGCCAAGTCGAACCAGAGCCCACGAGTACGCCATTGACGTAGAGGGTATACTCGTTGTCGGCGGTGATGATTATCTTTGCCAATGTAGCGGTGTGGCCCGTGGGAGGGGTATATGTTTTGCGGAATGCCCGCGCCCCAGCGGGTGCGGCGCCATTCACCACTTCGCTCGTCCAGATCCAGGAAACATCAGAGAGAGCAAGGGCGGGAGCTGAAGAAGGGATGGATATCTGCCCCCACGGAGCGACACCGTAGGGCCCCTCCGCGACTGCAGGCGTCCAACTGTTGTCGTCGTAAGAAAGTTGCTCATAACCGTCCGGCACGGTAAGGAAATAGCGCCAAGTGGTGTCGGAAACGATGGTGCTGGTGGTACCGTCGGTGTATGTGATCAGAATGGTGGCGAGGATCCCGGCAGGACCACCAGCATTGGTAGCCGTCACTGCGAACACATTCAGGCAGGGCTGAAGGGGAAAACAGAAGCGTTCGGCCACGGTGAAGTTTCCGCCAGTGCCCACTTCTGCACCATTGACGAACATTGTGAGTCCATTGTCGACTGTGATGATGATGTCCGCTTGGACGGGTGTTTTCCCAAGAGGCGCAGTGAAATCCTTGCGGAAAGCACGCGTTCCCACAGGAGCCGTACCCCCTGGAACAGAAACTTCGTTGGTCCAGATCCACTGCGAGGCGCTGAAGTCGAGAGCCGCAGCACGGGGGGAGATACTGTCATCTGCGAGTCTGACGGTGTGAACGGGTTTGTAAAAAATGGGTGCTTTGTTGGAATCGACAGACGTGGCCTCCCCTTGATTCAGAATCGATTACAAGGAGGAGGGAGCCATCAGTAGAAGAGGCTTACCTTGCGCAGAGCTTACAGCGAAGTCCGCCGTAACAAGGACGAGGAGAGGGTATAGCACTGTGATTGATACTCAATGTCAGCGGCTCCCCGACATTCAATGGCGACGACCTACACTTTGAAAACATGATCAAGAGGAAGATTGGGAATCTGCCGCAAGTCGTTAGCAGAGAATCCATCCATTTGAAGGCTTGAGGAGAGACATGTGAATCTGCCGCAAGTCGTTAGCAAGAATCCAGCCAAGCCAGATGTCAAGGTATGACTGTCGAGCGCTTGCTGTTATGAAGAAAGAACAAGCGTAGGCGTCTAATTCGGTGATAGAAAACACCGGAAAGCCCACAAAAAACGGATTTGAGGTAAGGCAGCACTAATGTTCTCAAGCTTGAGTGAGACTCGCTGGACAGGAAGATGCAGGAGCAACAATTGAGTGGAGTCGTCGTAAAAGATTTTCGGAAGGGCAAGTCATAAGATATTGAAAAAGAAATGTAGCACTTAGGGTCTTGCAACTTGAGATATTCTTTGAGGAGACATTGTGGGGTAGGGGACTGTGATTGATTCTTGAATGGCTCCCTGGCATTCAGCGATGACCTACACTTTGAAACCATGAGAAAGAGGAGGTTTGGGAATCTTCTGCAAGTCGTTAGCAAGGATCCTGGATCCATGCAAGCCAAATGTCAAGGTGCGAGTTTCGAGCGCTTGCTGTTATGGAGAAGGAACCAGCGTAGGCGCCTACTTCGGTGTTAGAAAGCGCCGGAAAGCCCTCAGAGAACAGATTCAAGGTACGGCGGTGATGTTCTCGGGCTCGAGTGAGACTCGCCGGACAGGAAGATGACAGGAGTAACAGTTGAGTAGTGGAGTCCTTGAAGAAGATTTCGGAAGGACAGTCGTAAGATATGGAAAACATGCAACACTGCTTTAGATCTTGCAACATGAGGAATGTTCTTGCCAGCATCTATAGCCCAGCTTCACGTCGTTTCTTATTGTAACCAGCGAGAAGCAGGCTGAGGGAGTAGCTGGAGAGGTAGTGCCGGGGGTCATGGCGGTGGCGGTGAGGGTGTCGTCCGAGATCGTTGGCGGCGGTGGGGGATAGAGGCGTATGAAGGAGGAGTCAACGCGAAGCAAGTATTCCTGTGGGATCCATTGAAGCGGGGACGGTAGTGTCCTGTGGGAGTACGAGAGGAGCCAAGGACATAGAGGTGAACGTTGACGGACCCGCTCATCTCCGACGCAAGAATCTAAGCCCCACCTAAGGGAGCTTCTACGCAGTCACGTGAGGGCCTGAGAGGGGGGTTTTTCTGTACTAGTAAAACAGAGTAAAACCCCCCTCTCAGGCCGTCGGAGGCGAAGAAGCCGGAAGGCCTTTCCACTTTGGGAATTGCCATCAGCCGCTTGCTCATCACCGGCAGATTCCGTGCACTGCTTCCCGACAGCAGTTTCCGCTTTCCGCACTGCGCGCTGCCTGCCTCCCGCCACGGGCAGCTTTCTCTGGGGCTTGCGAAAACTACGTGCATGCTTACTCCCACATGCCCTTGCTCCCGGGGCTTGATCGCTACCCACTGCTGTCCCTATGTGCTTTGAATATTTGCCCCCTCCTACGGGCCTTCTCAGGCACCGGCCACTATCACCTTGCTCTGGCCTTGACTGCTTGAGCTTCTAAGCTGCACCTGTCATTCTGATGCTCTCAGGTTGGTCTTGACTGTCGCCAGCTGATGCCTGTACTTCCACGTGCATGGCTGGCCTACCACCTTCTACGCTCGGCGGCGGCGGCCTCCTGCTCCAAATGATCACTTGGGCCGGTACTCAGTGCTCCTTCACTCTATTTCCTGTTGATAGCTGAGCTGAGTCCCATTCCACATTCCCTAGGAGTGAGCGGGCCATACTCCGCCTTCCCCTCCTGCACCACTTCTGTCTCTATGATATCAATTGCATGAACATGATTTGTTTGGTGACCTTCTTCATCATGCACTGATGGTGCAGTCCCGCACGCTGCACCTCTGCCAGCGGGCGCTCTGCCAGCGGGCGCTCTGCCTTTGTCTTGCCTTCAACTGGAACCTAATTGCTTCTGCACTAGGTCCGATCTTTGCTGTGTTAGAGGCGCAGGAGGTGCGGGAGGCGCCGGAGGCGGTGGAGGCGCAGGAGGCGGTGGAGGCGCAGGAGGCGGCGGAGGCGGCGGAGGTGCGAGAGGTGGAGGCATGGGAAACATTGGAGTCACCTATCTGCCCATTTACCCAAAGGAAACCTGACAGTGAGTCTATGCACTTTCTTAGCAGACCTTTTTTTGACAATGTACTTTCTGCACCCTGTGTCGGAGGCCCCGTTCATCAGATTGTTAAGAAAACCCTTGTTTCCTGAGTAAGGAGAAGAATATAATCATTGAAATAATGCTTGCCTGCTCCTCTCCATGGTGATGGGTTGTAAGACTTGTGTACAAGTCGAACTCCTCGGAAATATCACACGTTGAAGGTCTCGGAGGCCTCCTTTGTTGGCCCTGACTAGTCTTGAATGGCATGAACAGGCTTTGAAACTGAAGTGTGAAGTATACAACGACCCTGATGAGAAGGACAGGGAATAGGTTAATAGCTGAGTAGGCAACCAACTCAAAGGAGAAGACCGGTATGTCAGTTTCCGATGTTTTCTGGGTATTTCCCCCGGATTTTACGGCTTATCCCACCAATAAAGTGCTGTCTCAGTCATGCATACATATATTAGGATGCTCATAGAGCTTTTATACCACTTGTAAAATTTTGGTTGATATTAAATGTTGTGTTTACAGATGTGCCCCATAATTCAACTGTAGGACTTGGTTGACTTGAGCACATATTCGTGCACCGGGAAAAAGGTTGGTAATATACCTAATCTGATGCTTAGCTCGGGTCCGGGCATAATCCAGCTTTGATTTGGCCATAGTCTCAACATTTTCTGTGTGGATCTGAGCATACAATGAATATTTTACATTCAACAAACCGTTATATGCCTTCTGATTGGCGCATCAATTTCCGGCCCGAACATCACACACACTCCGTTGGAGGCGTTGGAGGCCTTCGACACCTTCGGCACTCGGATATAAGAGACTCCACCTTCAATTGAGGTGGTCTGCGTGGACCAGAGCACATATATTTATTTGAATTCTATCGAGTGAGCTGGAATATGGCTAAACAAGGTTGAATGTGATTGAGCAGCCAAACTCTCCTACGTCGAAGGCCTCCTGTATAACTTGCCTCCAACATGCACATGAAAATCGCAAATGAAACATGGCCCACCTAACTGTTAGAGAAAACCAGAGCCATAGACAGAGCTGAAAGGAACAGTGATGAGCTACAAGAACAATAATTGTGACCCCAAGACCCGTTCACTGTGTGACGGCGCAAAATAGATTCAGAAGGGCCGAAGTCGGATATAGAGTTCAATGTTAAGGGGTGCGAAAAGCATTGAAGCACCGAAATGAGCACACTCAAGGTATGGGAGGCATGAAGGCGCGGGAGGCGCAGGAGGCGCAGGAGGCGCGGGAGGCGCAGGAGGTGTGGGAGGCGTGGGGCACAGGTGCAGGCAGTGTCAAAGGGGAAGCCAGTTGGCAAAGGTGCATTGCAAACAGAAGGCAGCTTCACTCACAACAAAAGCCAAAGGTAAGAACTGGGCCACTGTTGCAGCACAGAAAGTGGAGGTGTGGGAAGGGAGGCGGCATGAGCCGGAAGAGTGAAGCATCAAAGAAGAGGAGGAGAACAGCGGTGCAGGTCAATACAAGAGGCGCTTAGGCTGGTCCCGGTGCATGTGGTCGATTGGCGGTGGTCAGAGGCAGCATACAGCTGCTGTGCACTGCCGCCTCGGAAGGGGATGAAGCGCAGGGCAGCAGCAGGTCCTGATTGTGCCCCAGCAGTAGATGGAGGCATCGAAAGCTGTCCATCGGGGCGAGGGAAGCGACGCGCGCGGTTCGGTTTGTGTGCAACGCCCGTGAGAAGCGGTGGTCGGGATCTTGTCGGGATCTGCCGGCGATGAGCACACAATCGGTGGTGTTCCCGCAGACACCCGTCACCCGTGTGCGAGACAGCCCCAGAAGCCGATGGATTCGAAGAGCAGAGGGGGGACATTTCTCGGTGGGCGGCAACGAGGCGGGTGGCGGGCGGCGCGCGGCGGGCGGAGGCGCGCGGTGCGGGAAGCGAAGCGGCGGCAAGAAGCGGTGGTCGGAATCTGCCGGCGACGAGCACGCGGCTGATGGGACTTCCGAAAGCGGAATGGCCTTCCTGCTCTCCCGCCTCCGACGGGCCTGAGAGGGGGGTTTTACTAGTACTGAGAAACCCCCCTCTCAGGCCCTCACGTGACTCCGTAGAAGCTCCCTTAGGTGCTAAGCCCTTGGGACCGATGTTGAATACGGTGAAGACGCCGTACGGTGTCGGAAAAATGGTGTTTCGCTTGCAACGGCCTGAGTGTGCTTGTGACCTTGGGACGACTTCCGAGGGCTTCGAAGACGTGACGGAGTGACTCGGAAGGCCTCTCAGACCGTGGCAAGGTGCGCACAACACCCGCCACCCTTGTGAGCCCTCCAAATTAGTCTCAAGGGTCCCCACCCGAGCAGCACAGGCTGCACTTGGGCTGCACAGCAGAAGAGCCACAGAAGAGTCAATTGATCTTGTTTATGTGAAGATACATACAGTATCCTCGTGTGCTAGTGTTTCTTGCACCGTCGACCCCGTGCCATACTGAAGACGATGAAGGTGGAAGAGAAGCAACAAGACGTTGGCCGCGGAGGAACCGCAGATCGCGAGCGCGGGAAAGTTGACGTGGCTGTGCTCGGTGATCAATTCCCGAATCCCGGATGTCTTCTCGCACACACACTCCTCCTTCGCGCTTCTGCAGCTCCAGCTACAGGTCTGTAAAGTTGCTCTACCTGTGTACTTGCTCTGCCTTCCCGCATACACTCGGGAATTGGCATCAGCAGCTAGCGCTGCATATGAAGGAAGCAATGTTGATGCATGATGTCGCAGAAGGTTCTCGTCAACGAGGTGGAGTTGGGTGGGGCCATGATGTCACTGGTTGCCAGCGACATATAAACCGGGAAATCTGCGACACTGCGCCCCACCCCTCTTTCCCTTCCACCACCACCATCCTCGAGCCTTAGTCGACTTCTGCATGTAGCTTTCGGTTGTCTCGGCCCCTGGTTGACTTCATACAAGGCTGATGCAGATGCTCCGAGGGGTCACGCAACGCCGGTGCAGGTGCGTCGTATATTCGCCAGCACCGCAATCACTAATTTGAGTGCGCTTGCCGCTGGGCTTCATTTCGGTGCCTCGCGCAGGTATGTGTTGCTGCTCTCTCACTGACATTCATATTGAACGTTCATCCTCAGGACTCCGAGTTTCTCTTTGCAGTCGTGGTACGCATCGTTCCCTCCTCCAGTTGTAGAATTCTCATCCTTGAACATAGCTCAGCCCATTACAACTACCGCCTGTTTATAGCAGTAGTAGAACATTAATATATCAATTTTATCATTCTTTTGTGGCACTCCGATGCGAACGGGCAAGCTCCCAATATGGTCGAAGTAGGCTGGAAACGGCCTGCGCTGTACACATCACTGAGATGGCTTGTGAGGCCTTGATTGTTCTTCGGACGACAGCTGTCACCGGGGCGCCTTGAGAGAGTCTGGGAGTCATGGTGTGTCTTGTAACATCTTACGGATTTCTTACCTCCGTGCTGCAAGGTACTTAAAACCATGTGACCTTGGCACGTCTCGAGATGCATCCCAGGACGTTCAAAGATGAACAAGATTTTTCCGACAGGCGTACGGGACAATTTTGGTGAACATGCTCAAGTGCAACGCGACTCTGGCCGTCAAGCGTGTGCTTTCAGGTATCTTGTAGAGCCGGGGCGCGCGGGGCGATACCGCGCCCAGGGTCGTCAATGTTCCCTAAGCGCACTCCGCGCGAGGTCAAGGACAGCGGGACGGACGTGTACATCGGGGACATCGACATCAAGTCACAAGCTGGCTGGGATCTAGAGACGCCGGCCCGTCCATCCGACGGCCCACAGGAACGTCCGAGCGAAATATTGCGTCCGCCGGCAATTCCGAGCATTCAAGTCGCCGTCCCGAAACTTAGTATTTCACATTTGTACAAGGTGTAATCTAGGATGCTGCGATCCACTGTGCAACAGCTTGCTGGCGCTCCTCACGCTCCGCTAAACTATCCTCTACCTGTCTCCCGAGATCAAAACCCTTGGATGGCCAATCTGCCTCGCTGTCCGTGCCCTCATCGTCAGAGTCCCCTTCCATCTTGATTGGCAGCTCAGGATAGGTGATGTTTGCAAGGCTTTTGTAGTCGTTGTGAGCAAATTTCCTGAGCACACATTGAAGATAGTGCCACCGGAAGAGGCCCGGAGGAGGATTGTCAGGATGCTGGGGCTGGGGAGGGCGCGCAGGATGCCCATGGAGAGCAGGGAGCGTTGATGCCATTTCTGTTTCTGTTGGGAATTCTCCGGCTATTGTATGAACCGTGCCAGCTTGTGCAGTAAAAACATGGCACTCATAGATGTTCTAGACAATTCGTTAACAAAAGATTAATATTTGAGAGAATCTCCTTACAGGGGAGACATAGCGAAAACCCATATCATAAGTATCGAAATAACGGTCCAGATTGGATGTCAAACACACTCCGAAAACTTCGCTGTATATCGAGGCCGGAGGGGGGAGATTTGAGGCACCGAAAGATGTGAACTTCCCGAAAATCAGTCTTCCCAAGTGATCCCCCATGCGCTTGGGTAAAATGTGACTGTTCGATAGCGGACGAACTGCTCCTATCACCCAGCACATCCCATCGCGCCGCTTCACGCGATCGGCCATGGCGGTCGCGTCCTCGTTTTCGGTGGAAACAGATTTGCCGGCGCGGAGACTGATTTTCGAGAGGGCGACAGTGATTCCAGCCGGGAGGTCATAGCGATAGACAGACGAGATCAACGGGTCGGTGGCAGGGACGGGACACCACCGCTGGTCCTTCCATACGAGCAGGGAGCCACGGCGGTAGGCAGGATCGCAGATGTCGTGCGCAAGATCCAGCAGCCACTTCGACGCCTCTTGACGTGAGTACTGGAGGAAGTCGCCAAGGGTGCCGCGAAGGAGGCAGAGCGAGGGAGTATCTGGAGAGGAAGTGCCGGGGGTCATGGCGGTGGCGGCGAGGGTGTCGTCCGAGATCGTTGGCGGCGGTGGGGGATAGAGGCGTATGGAGGGTGAGTCAACGCGCAGCTCGAGTATTGCTGTGCCCGGGGCGTCTGGTGGGGTGGCATCGGGTTCAGCGTCTTGTGGTTGGAGGGAAGGAACGAGCGACATGGACAGGAGTCGGGATATCGTCCTGATCCGATCTGAGTACCGGCCCGGAGGCCGGTTCAAGTTAGCAGCGGGACTGTTCGAAAATTGCACTCATGCTCAACTACTCCAAGCTCCAGCGACCTGGGGCGCGCTATACAGGCTCGCGCACAACGAAGATACCGCGGCCCTCGTGAAGCGCGCACCGCCCGGTTGGCCAAGCTTGAAGCTTGAACTTCCTGAGGGACCAGGCTCCCCACAATGAAACAGCGGCGCTTCCAGTTCGAAAAATCGCAAGTCCGGCGGACTGCAAGATATCGGGCAGTAGAAGCCATAAAAGACCCTACACGGCCGGACGCGTGCTTGGGAGCTTGACGCTTGAAGCTTGGAGTCCGGACTGCACTTGAAAAATGAGCAGAAAAAGCGTAGACCCACACGCCCGGACACGTACCACCCCTTTCTCTGCGGCGGTGTCGACTGTCGTCGAGCTATGGTACTCAGGCCTCAGGCTCTCCGTTTTGGCCTCGCGTCGATATCCTGGCCGCGGATCGACTCCAGCGCAACTCGCGATATATCATTCCGATATCGTGTCTCGCGCAACGCGCCTTTCCGGATCTACGCCGCTCTATTCCTAACGCTGGCCAGCGCGAATTCTCGGCGAGAGGGCCGCGCGCGGAGCATCCCGGTCCACCACCAGCTGCGCTCTTCCGCCCTCCGCCCTCCGCCTCCTGCCTTCAGGCCTCCAGCTCGCGCGTCTTCAAACCCGCCCAGCGACCCGCGGGAGGCACGCCATACATCGCGAGTAGCCCGCACTTCACGGCGCGCTCGCACGACGCGCTGGGGCCCCGGACTTCAAGTCGTACTACTCGGATAGTCTCGCATCTCGACGCGCATCCCAGGGCCCGCCCTGGCCGTCGCCACCCAGCGCCTGCGCCCCTCTTCCACGGGCTCGCGGATTTCGGATACGGGGACTGCACCTGGTCTGGTCTGCCAGGGGGACGATCTGAGGCTGATGTATTGATGCGCGCGCTCGACCCGGAGCGCGCCGGCTCAATCGATTCTGGATTTCGCCTGGATATCGGCGCGGCTCCGGGGTAAAGCGACCGCTGACCAGTGCTCAAGCTCAAGCTCAAGCCAGGTGCGCTCAGAATTCGAGGTCGAACCCTCGGACGCGTATATGCCTCATACGAGGTCAATCTACTTTGCCGACAACAGATGCATCATGCGCGACATCTGCGGTCCTGGCCGTGGAGCCTCGGAGGCGTCCCCTCCCCCTTCCCAGCCCTTCTACACAATCCCAATCCAAGCCAATTCCAATCGATATCAATCATTCACGGAGTCTGCTGGCGGGAAGCTGGAACCCGCATTGGGAAGTGGTTCTGAGAATCGAGATTCGTGCACTAAATGATGCATGATGTCGATGGAATCTGTGTTCGGTGATTGATACGGTACCGCTGTCAGGAAGGCAATGGCATTGGCTGGATGTATCGATGAAGGTCTGGCTTGCAGAGCGGGGAGGACCTGGCGACCGCGACGCATTGGGATGGAGACGGTTACTCCCGGGCATTGTGGGCGGCCAAGCCATCGCGCGCCGCAATCGTTTCGCCCTTCAGCTTCAGCGTCAAGCTTCGGTATCTCACCGCAGCTCACCGCTCGAGGCTCGAGCGTCGGCTGCGGGAGAGACGTCGGTTGCCCAACCGGAATCGTTTCAGGCTCTTTCACGCAGGCTGTTACTCGATTCTCGAGCGTCGGCCGTTTCGCCCTTCAAGCTTCAATCATTCTTCACACGTTCAAGCATCGCGCCGGCTCGGGGAGACGGTGGTTGTGCCATTACACACACCCTAATCGTTTCAGGCTCTTCCAAAATCCAGGCTGTGCAATTTTCGAGTGTCTGCGGGTTGTATGCTACCCATGGCCATTACACACCGTAATCCAAATCGTTTCAGGCTGAGGCTCTTTCAAAATCCTAGACTCAGGCTGTTCGAATTTCGAGCTTCGGAACACTGCAACCGTTTCGCCCTTCAGCTTCAAGCTTCAATATTTCAACCTTGAACCTTCGGGCGCTGCGTCGGCTGCGGGACCGAAGAGACGTCGGTACACGCTCGGTTGTAATCGCTCAGGCTCGTCCAAAATTCAGGCTGTTCATTTCTCGAGCGGAGGATTATTAGTTCGGCCAAAGGTCGCCGTGGAGCAGGAGCGCAAGCGCAAGCGCCGCAGGCCAGTTGTCTGAATCTGTCTGTCTGACTGTCGGTGACAGTGTAAACGTTTCAGGCTGTTCGATTCTCGAGCGGCGGCTCGGGGAAGCTCGGGGGACGCGGGATCAGAATCTAGGCTAGGCAAGCGCCGCAGGTTAGTCAATGTTGTCGGCTGCACACACGGTACAGCCTGAGTACTGACATGACATAACCGTTTCAAGGTCATCTCATCCCGTCCCGTCCGATTTTCGGGCCCTGGCGCGGGGAGCCGGGAAAATCGCGGACTCTGGATCAAGTTTTGGATGGATGGTGCCGGTGGCGAGGGGACGTGGGAACGCGATGCGATGCGCTGTTCAACTTCCTGTGCGTTTCCGGGGCGTCGGGGAGATTGTGAGTCTAACTCAAGTCTCAGTTACTGATCAAACAACGAGAATAGCATTGCAATGTTGTGATCTAGTATTGCGGGGAGACGGCATGGCCAGACTCCGAACTATTAGTATTGCCTCCAGGCAACCTCCAGGCCCCAGTCTGTGGCAACCGAAACACGAATGGGAGCCGTCATGATGCATGGTGATTTATACAGTTGCAAGGCTGTTCTCGGGCGCGGAGTCACTCTCTGAGTCATTGACAAGCATCTGCATCAGCCCCGGCGCCGCCCATACACTTCGGAGGGGCCGAGGAGCGCGGGGAGGCGGCCTAGGGGCGGAGAGGGGGTGTGGGGACCGGTCCCAGGAGCTGTCGAACCAGAAGCGCGGGTGCGCGTCCGCATCGGGTGATTCAGAGGGGGCGCACAGGAGGGGGGTGGACGCGCGAGCTGGCGGGTCTCGAGGAAGCCGTTGCCCCTGGGCGTGACGAGACCAGCAGCCACGTGGGGCCGTCGCGCGCGAGGGCGACGTCGAAGGACTCTTTGATAATGCCGGGCGACTAGAAGAAGGTGTACATTGAAGTTGCAGTTGGGGGCCTAGCTATACGCGCGCGCGGGGGGGGGGGTCGAGTCAAGTTGAAGTACGGTTGTGGTCGCCATGGGTGCTGTGTCGAGGCTGCAAGTTGGGTCGACGAGGGTCCGTCGGTGCGGCCGCCGGCGCGACAGGCCGGCGGCTATTTGTCCGTAATGTGCCGAACTCGCTTAGCCTTGGCGTTCGGCGCTCGGCTTCGGCAACCTTTCTAGCCGAAAGATTTGCCCCCCCGCCAATCTCGCGTGCCAATCTTAGCTGGCACTCCTTCCGGCGGCGGGCGCGACGAACGCTCTCGCTGCGGGCGCCGGTGGTCCCACACGGCTCCACCGGGCGCGGTCGTCGGCAGCCTGAGCAACCTGCATGGAGATCCCCGGCAGAACCCACAACTTAATTGAGGCTGTCCCCGTCCCTGGATACTTACATCTAGATGTGATTCCCTTGGCCCGATTGGCCCTTCGCCCCTAAGTTACAGTACATACTATTTAATCCCCCTCTCACAGATCCAGCCCCCATTCATTCCTCCTGGCTGGCCCTCGTCTTTGCTTTTTTTTTTTTGCTTTTTCTCCCCCTTCATTCTCCTTCAATCGTTTCTTTTGTTCACCAGCCAACCAGCAACCATTTTAAGTTCACCCTTCGTTCGCGCACGCAATGCATATTCCGTACGCCCTGTTCTTCGCGGTGCTCTTCTCCGTCCCCACGTTCGCGGCGCCGGTCCCGAACGCACAAGCGGGCGATGAATTCGTGCGTTCCTTCCGTTGAGCTGAACTTGTGACGCGCACTGATGGAGATGCGCTGTAGTCTCTCGAAGCGCGCGCAGCAAAGAAGGCAAAGGCCGCAAAGCCCAAGGCCGTCGTGAAGCCAAAGCCCGTCGCCAAGGTGCGTTCATGCATTCCATAATTGCCTCGTCCAATGCAAACCGACGCCGACCGACAGAAACCTGCGGCCAAGAAGCCCGTAGCAGCAGCGAAGAAGCCTGCTACCGCCGCGGCCGCCAAGAAGCCCGCGACCGCCGCCGCAGCGAAGAAACCCGCCGCTGCTGCTGCAAAGAAACCCGCCGCGGCCGCGAAGAAACCTGCCACCGCCGCGGCCGCTAAGAAGCCCGCGACGGCAGCAGCGAAGAAGCCCGCCACCGCTGCCAAGAAGCCCGCCACCGCCGCCAAGTCCGCCGCCGCGAAGAAGGTGCGCCTCTCGTCTTATTTTTTTTTTCGTTTTGGAGCGAAGCTGACCCCTATGCGCGCAGCCCGCCGCGTCCGCCGCCAAGAAGCCCGCCACCGCTGCCAAGTCCGCCGCCGCGAAGAAGGTGCGCATCTCGTCTTAATTTTTTTTTCGTGTTGAAGCCAGGCTGACACTGACGCCGCAGCCCGCCGCGTCCGCCGCCAAGAAGCCCGCCACCGCTGCCAAGTCCGCCGCCGCGAAGAAGGTGCGCCTCTCGTCTTAATTTTTTTTTCGTGTTGAAGCCAGGCTGACACTGACGCCGCAGCCCGCCGCGTCCGCCGCCAAGAAGCCCGCCACCGCTGCCAAGTCCGCCGCCGCGAAGAAGGTGCGCCTCTCGTCTTAATTTATTTTCGTGTGGAAGCCAGGCTGACACTGACGCCGCAGCCCGCCGCGTCCGCCGCCAAGAAGCCCGCTACCAAATCTGCAGCAGCGAAGAAGGTGCGTCCCCCCTCCTCTTTCGCGTTGAAGCCAGGCTGACGAAGCGCAGCCCGTCGCGTCCGCCAAGAAGCCAGCGACCAAGTCCGCCGCCGCGAAGGCCCCCGCGAAGTCTGCCGCTAAGGTTCGGCGCGTTCCATTCGCTCTGGGGGTCAGGTTTGATTGATGTGTGTGCTTGCAGCCCGCCGCCTCCGCCTGCCCCGTCGGCACCAAACCCGCCGCCGCCGGCGCAAAGGGCGCCGCCAAGCCCGCCGCCGCGCCCAAGAAAGCCGGCGCCGCCACCAAAGCCGTCAAGAAAGCCAAGCGCGCATTTGCGACCCTCGTCACCAAGGCACGCATCGCGCGGCGCACGCGCTTCGGGCTCGTGCAGCCGCGGCTGACCACCGGCAACGAGTTCATCGGGTGGCACGGGACGAACGAGGAGACGGCGGCGCTGTGGGAGAGCAGCGGGGAGATTGTGCGGCCCACGACGAAGGAGGGGCAGACGAAGGGGAAGAGCGGCTTGGACGCGGAGCTGGGCGCGGGGCTGTACATTTCGGATGCGCTGAGCGTGTGCGTTCTTCTCCCTCCTATCTTCTCGTGTGTGCAGCGGGATACTGACGGCCCCTGGCAGCGCTGAATCGGCCGCGGCGATCAACGCGAAGGCGAACAACCTCAAGGGCAAGGTCTGCGCGATCTTCGCCAAGTCGTCCGTCAACTGGCGCGAGGCGCGCGCGAAGGTGCAGATCCCCGAGGTCCTGCGCGGGAACGCGGCCGTCAAGGAGACCGAGCGCCAGTCGTACATCACCAACGTCAGGGGCAAGGTCGGGCGCGTGCCCGCCGTCCTCCTAGGACCGCTTGCGACGGGGAAGAACCAGATGATGCTCGTGGAGAGCCTGAACCCGAACTTTGAGGCGCAGTGCTTTGATGTGGTGGGGCTGGACTCGGCGGGGGGGCAGGCGTTTGAGGATGCTGGGAATAAGGTGCGTTTTCGTTCGGTTTGAGTTTGCGGACGGCCGAGTTCTGACGTCGATGTAGGTGTTGTACACGAGCGCGGCGCTCATCACGTCGTGGGGCATCACGAAGGAGGACGTGACGCTCGCGAAGGCGACCGTCGCGGCCATTGAGAAGAAGAACTGCGTGTAGACCTGGACCTCGACAGGATATGGATTGCGTCGTGTACTTTTACTTACCCTTGTTCAGTGTGAATTTATGTTCCGAGTTTGCTGGGGAATGCCTTGGGGCTGGTGCGAGTTGGCGGGGTGTACTTAATGGGCATGAGCGCGACGCTGCGCCTGGCTTGGAGGGTGGAAATCTGGAAGCTGAGTAGGAGGTTGGTAGGAGGGCAAAAATCTGACACTGATGCCAGCGGTCAGCCGGCCCGAGCATAGCTATATAGCCCACATTGGCAGCTGGTCCGCTCTTCGTTCCAGCGCTGACAGTCGTCGCTCTGCCAGCGCGAGCGGGCAGCGCAGGAAGGGGCCCGGGCACTGTCCAGTATCCTGCCTGTGGGTTGGGGGCAGCTAGCAAACTTCCCCGCATCAGACGCGTCTTGGCAGCGTTCAGCGCACGCTCCCGTTATCGTGCTGAACGTTGTAGGCGGAGCTTGCGCTGGACGCTGCGCAAGATGCGTTTGACGCGGGGAAGCTTGCTGGCTGCTTCCACAGGCGGGACAGGGCCCGAGCCCTTGCTTCTGTTGCTTTCTTTGCGCTGGCGGAGTGACAGCTGCCGCCGCCGCTGTAACAGGCAAAGCGGAACGTTGAACAGCCGCCTGCGTCGTGTCGGTGAGTTCGAGAGGCATGGCGTGTCTGCTCCTTTTCTCAAGTTCCTCCCGCCCATGAGACGCTCAAACGGATGCTGCTCCACCAGACCACACTGGCCCAGGAATATATGAATACTCGAGCTCAGCGTCAAGGCCCCTCCGTCTGTCTCTATCCCGCACCACCGCCAACGATTTATGACGACACACTCGCCGCCTCTGCCATGACCGGTCGACCCCCGGCGCCGCCTCTCTCGCCTGCTCCCCAGTATGCCTTCTGCGTAGCCCTCCCTCTCCAACTTCATGCGATACGCCGGTCAACAGGAAATGGCTGCCTCGCGCACGACACCTGCGACTCCGCGCAGCGCCGGGGCGCGAATCAGCACGGCTGCTGCATGTTCCTGCCTGCCTCGCCGGGCGGCTTCGCGCACACAACATTCGGCGGCTTCTCAAGAAGCACACCGCTCCCTCTTCCTCTGATCCATGGACTCCCCGCCCCCCCCGCCCCAGCCCCAGCATCCTGATATCCCTCCTCCCCTCTTCCGTTGGCGTTATCTCAAGAAATTCGCGCACGAGGATCACAAAAATTTCGCGAACTTCGCTGCCGCTTCGCAGGGAAGGGGACTCTGAGGGTGATATTGAACTTTTGTTGAAGTATTGTCTAGAACATTTATGAGTGCCATGTTTTTACTGCACAAGCTGGCACGGTTTATACAATATACAGAGCTTTTTACCACTCTCCCACCCAAAAAAAAAACTCATCTGATTATGGTCTGACTACGGGAGACTAGGATTTGCTAGCGCTCAGTCGATGGAGTAGGTGATGCCGTAAAAGTCGGCCGAGGGGTACTTGGCAAGGACCTGCTTGATAACCCACCAAAGCGGCGTAGCGTAGGTGACGTGGTTATGCATGCCTCGAGGCATGCCTGAGTGCAGGATCGCAAGCCCTTGGCCGTCGCCCGTGAAAATAAGGGAGCCTGAGTCACCGTGGTCCGAGAAATCGCCGGATTGCTTGCTGTAGTTATAGACGACGACCTCCCTGGACTCGAGTCCGAGGTCGGTGCAAATGTAGGCCTCCATGCCCGAATAACGACCGAGGGTAAGCTTCGTCGTATTACCATACTTGGCCACGATATAAGGCGGCTCGCCGTTTTTGGCCTCCGTGTCGAGGCGGCGAGGAAGAGCGCTACGGATGGGGAGCTGGAGGTTCGCTGGGATTGTCCTGTTATTGCGAACAGCATCGATGGGCCAAAAGCGATCTTCGAGCTGACTGGCGTCAAAGTCGCTTCCTGAGGAGTGGGGTGTTAGTAAACGAGATGGGAATGAAGGGCGGGAGGAGAAATGGAACCGAACGCACCGAGATCGACTATGTTGCTCTCGAAGTTCTCGAGCTTCTCCTTATCCACCAAAATTGTTGCAATATCGCGAGTATAATGACGGTCGTCGACTCTGACGGAGATCGCAGGAGCCCAATCGACAAGACCGAACTTGCGGCCCTCTACATCCTTCCAGTTGGATTGGACTTCGTCGAAGAGCGTCTGTAGAATGGTGATGTTCTCGTTCTTCTCCTTCAATGCGGTCGTCTTGCGCTGTCTGGCTAAGGTGTTCTGATCGGCCAAGCCCGCCAACTCATTGGTGAGCTTCACGGCATCGCGTAAATCTTTATTGATGACGTCTTCGATCTCCCTGACGGCACGAGCAAGACGGCGTTCGCCACAAACGACGACATGCTGAGGGCCAGCCTCATCAAACTCGTAATCGGTGGTCGTGTCGACGGAGACGACATGCTTGTTGGTCAGCGCCAGGATCCTGTCGCTAGGTTGGCCGTTGTTGTCTTCCACCTCTCGGAAAAGGAGCGCGAGGGTGCCCTGAGCGTCGTCGGACAGCCTGGCGATGGGGATGCCTAGACCAGTATTGAAGGGGTGGTTGAGGCCGAAGCTGGGGTTGGTGTTGTCTTCGACCCTCATCAGTGGCAGGCCGACCAGCTTTTGGACCGATCCTTCGTACCACTCGACAACAACACCATGGACCTTGGCGTCTGCAAGGGTGCGGAGGATGTCTGTGGTGGCGTCGCGAACAGCCCCGGCGTTGGTGGTCTCGGGCCGCACGGCGATCCACACAACAACAGGGCCAACCGTTTCGTCCTCCTCGCCGTCCTCGAGGGTCGAAAAGCGAGCCGTCTTGAGGGCGGAGTATGTAATGCCGTGGTCCTTCATGGACGCGATGATTTTGGGAGCGACGTTATCCCAGACTTCGTTCAGTGGTGTATTGAATACGCCGTGGGCCGTTTTGGTCGGGACCTTGAAGAAACGGGCTCCAGGCGGGGGGTGGGGGAAGGGGTTGGTCTCGAGGTCCGAACGCCAAAGAAGTTTAGGAGGGTCGCCAGAGATACCATGGTACCAGAAGTTCGACTCGAACTTCGAGATCTGGTCGGGGGCGACAACAGTGAAAGCATCTGGTTCGCTGCTCAGCTGCGAGACGAGAGTATCCGCGTCGCTAACGGCAGGAAAGACAGGGGCGTCTTGTGGGGCAGCCGGTGCCGCGTACTTGCGATTCAGGCAATCAACGGCAAAACACGTCACGGCTGAAAACACAAAAGACGTGAGTATGAAACGCGCAAAGAAAGAGGACGGAGCGACTTACAGCCCAGGCGCGTGGGATTGGCCCTCACTGTATCGACCAATATTCGGACGCCCGGGGCGATATCTACAAGGTGGACGGATAATAATGAGTAAAAGATAAACGTATAATGACGAAACGGCTCACTATCGCCTAGAAACGCGAGGGACTGGAATTCTTCGTCGCTCAAATCAACGACCTCTAGGGAAAGGTTTGGCACTTGTAACGAAGAAGGACAACAAGCACCACTCACTCTTGTGCTTGTATGAAGGATCCATGGTGGCCAAAAACGAAGACGAGGTGATAGTAAGAAATCGCAGGGGAGTCCCAGAACGAGGTACGAGTGAGGGGGTTTGTCAAGAGAGACTACAGGGGAGTAAGTTGTTGATGGGATTAGCTTACTCGTTTGTCTTCCGTGAACTCGTTGTTCATGTTGTGGACCACGCGAGTATAATATACCCCCCCCATACGTTCTAAGGACCCACTAGAATTTGAAAAGCGACGGCCAAGCTATGGCATGCGCGCAATATGACGATCAAAAAAAGACACGACTCGCCTACCGCATTATCCTCTCCGAGTCTCCGAATCTCATACGGCGACTGCGATGTAAGAGAGTCTTAGAATCAGAGGGCCCCGCGTCCGCGCGTACAACAAACGCCAGTGGAATGGCCTGAGACTGCACTGGACCATCGAGCCAACTTAGTGCAAGAAAGCCACAAAACAGGATGGGTGTTCAAGGCATGGAGCAAGAGCCCGGTGAGGAGAGCATCGGGGACGCGAGCAGCGGGGTAAATGATACTATTATCTCTTGGAATAAAAATACAGTTTGTTGCGACCGATATTACATAATGAGATATATCATGATATCAGCGGGGTGGGGGGCGATGGTCCAGGATCGGTGAGCTGATCTACAATTAGAGGACTGCGAGGTGTACAGCCAAAGTATGTTATAGTATGAGCATGAACGAGCATAAGAAGATGGTAGAAATACAATGAAAACAAATCAAGTGAGGGCGGAAACCGAGCCGAACACCACGCAAGAGGATAGGACGCGCTACGACTCCGCCTTGACCGTCCCGCACACGCGGCACGTCCAGAAGTCGTGCGGCATGCCGGGCTCACCGCACAGGCGGCATGTCCATCCGGTCGTCTCGTCCGGTGGGCGTGAGCTGAAGCACGCGGCGCATTGGAGCACGAGGGGCCCGTTCAGGAGCGTGCATGCGCGGCAGGCCCACTCGGCGTCGGCGGCAGCGGCGGGGGTCGGGGCGAGCCGGACCTTCTTCGCGGGGCGCGGACGCACGCGAGCGGGTGGGGGCTGGGGTTTCGTCTCCACCGAGGACGACTTGGCCGCCCGAGCGAGTGGACGCGCAGCAGCCGCCGCCGCGACCCGCTTCGATTGCGGGATCGTGAGCTTGGAGGGGCCGGCGGCAGGAGCACGAGGTGGCTCATCCACGATGATCACGTCCGAGTCGCCCGAGTCCGAGTCCGAGTCCGAGTCGAGCGTGAGGTCGACGACCTTGTGCTCGATGCTCTCGTTCGCGGCCTTCTCCGCCTCGCGCTGCGCGAGCGCGCCGGACCCGCAGGCCTTCTCATCGCGCGCGCGGCGCTCCGCAGCCTGCGCTGCACGCTCCCTCGGCGATAGATTCTCGTTCACGATGTTGCGCAACCCACCGCCTAAGCGGCCCCCGCTCCCGAGCACGCGCGCTGTCTGTGCGCGCTTCTCCGCCGCCTCGAGCGCCTTCGCGCGCGCGAGATGCGGAGGGAGGTCGTGCGCCTTCCCCTCGCCGACGCGCTTCCCCGTGCTGAAGAAGCCCTCGCCAGAGTAGCCTGAGCGCTGTAGTGCGTCGTACTCGTCCTGCAGCCCGCCCAGGAACTTGTAGAACCGCTCGTCGTGCGGGCCATGCACGTTGTGCGTGAGCTCGTGTAGCATCGTCTGCACGACATCGTCCTCTTCGTAGAACGTGTCGGGTGCGTGTGCGGGCCGCAGGCGGAGGAGGATCTTCTGGCCGGCGTTCACGTCTGCATTTGGTGGTCAGAGTGGCTTCTTCACGACGACGAGAACGTACTGAGCCCTGGAGCGCAGCTATGAGCCTCAATTAGCGCAGATGGGCGGGATGAAACCAACCGATGAGGTTATCCTGGGCCGGAAAGAACTCCGCGAGGACGGGGAGGACCCATCCGTGCTTGCGCATGATGGGCTTGACGAGTGAGGCGATGCGCTGGAGCATGGGCAGCGCACGCTCCTCCTTTGGACGTCCCTTGAGATGGGTGAAGGCGCGGACGAAGTTGTCGGTGGACGAGTTGGACATGGTGGTGAGGAGAAGACTGAAGAGAAGACGCGTCCCGCTTAGAAAGCAGATCACGTTCGCGTGTTTACTGGCTCTCGCGGCCGCCATGGACGCCTGTCCCAACGAGCTGCTGGTAGTGTGGCGGGTATTAGGTCCCGGGCCTAATTGACCGAGGTCATTTACCTACGGACCCCGGAGGGGTCCTAATTCACCTAATTTACCCATGCTAATTAGCACCTAATTTACCGGGGCCGGGGCGGAGCCCCGGATTTTTTTTTCTCTAATTTACAGGGTAAATTAGCTAATTTACCGGTAAATTAGCAATGTATATTAGCTATGGCCCAGCTTCCCCACTCGTCGACGCGTCAACTTTTGGGGCGACACTGTCCACCGCCGCATCCACCATCTGTTTCTGGTGGCGACAGTTGTTGGTCCGTTGGGCAAAGTTTGGGCCACATAATTGAGTTAGTAATTCTTGTCGGCGACTCGGATCCGGCCGCGGATGTCAGCGATGTCAAACTCGGGCCGAGTTGGCGGCAAGGTCGAACCCCTTCAACGTGGCAGAACGTCTGGCTCGAAGATTCGGTTTAGACATACACATATTTGTTCTCAGAGCCTGATATAAGTTTGCCAGCCTCCAACAAGCACTGACCAGCTAATTCACCCTAATTCACCCTAATTTACACCCACTTTTCAACCCCTCCGGCAACCCCGGTAAATTAGCGGCTAATTTACCAGGCTAATTTGCACATGTAATTTTCGGAAGCCTATTACCCGCCACACTAGCAGTTATCGTCCGCTTCTGCCCCGAAGAGGACCTTTGTAATCTTAGACTTGTTGGTCGGCGTCTGCGGGACGTGTCCACGCGTTCCGCCTTTGCGCGGCTCGTGGTCGTGGACAATATTTCCAGCGTTCGCAGGTTCAACGGTCTCGTCACTGAATGCAAAGACGTGTAGGTCGCTTCGCTTTCTTTCAGTTTGAACTCACCTGTTCTTCCAGTCGAATACTGAGCGCAGTGGAATCGATCGTGTTCGACGGGTCGTCCCCCGACCACTTTGACATGGGCGCCGAACGTACGCGTCTCTTTGCGCAGGAATGCGCATGCTCACGCGTCTGCAGCCACGACCGAGCTCGTGCAGGCGTCGTTCAGCAAGCTCTCGCGCTTCCCGAACCTCGAGTCGTTAAAACTGGACTTCTTCCCAGGGAGCGCGCCGGACAAAAACGAGATGTACATCACGTACTACGTCGAGATCCAGCTCGCCTTTTGGGCGGCCCTCGCGCGCGCGCCGCTGCCGCGCCTGCGGACCCTCGACATCGGATGGATGGTCACCTACTTCCCGCGCACCCTCCAGGGTGATGACCCCGCCGCGGCCGACCCGTTCTTCTCGCTCTTCCGCCCCCTCACCACTCTCTCCCTCTCCGTCGTCTCGCTCTTCCAAGCGCGCCGCCTCCCACCCGAGATTATCTCATTCGCCACGGTCGTCGGGCGCATTTTTAACGCCGCGCGCAACCTTACGACGCTCGAACTCGGCGCAGGCGCGCTCCTGGGACTGACCTCCCCCTTCCCGTTCGCGCACATGCGCCTGCCAGCGCTCGCGGCGCTCACCCTGCATATGATTGTCTTTGCAGGGCTTTCCGACGACGACCTCGCCAGCGCGGATCCCGCGTCGCTAACGGATGACACGGGCACCGCGAGCCACCGGCTCGACGTGGAAACATTCATTCTCAATCACGCGCCGACGCTGCAGCGCCTTGCATTGCACGACTGCGCCGTCGCGCTCCCAGACGGCGAGTGGCACCGCGTCTTGCGGCGCTTCCGCTTCCGGCTCAGGGAGCTCATCGAATTTAAATGGAGCACAAACAGCTCGCAGCCCGGCGAAAACTTCCTCTATGGACGCGTCGGCGGCGAGCTCCACACGTATCAGTTGCAGGACGACAACTTTGTCTTTGTCGAGGACGACCCGGAGGACACCGCCGAGCTGCAGGACCTGCAGTCCGCCGTCATGGACCGGAAAAACAGGATGTCCTGAGAACATCCAATGTAGAAATAGAATCTTGTGTATCCAGTCAAGCGGTTCTAAATAGGTTTGGTGAACACGGAGCACAGAAGGGCGAGCAAACGCATATGGCATGCATATCATAAACAGCACATGAAACGCGGACTCTACATCTATGCAGAGATGGTGACTTCGACCTCTACACCGGGCTCCAGGCTGATGCTCGTCTGCAACTCGGTCAGCATAAGGGCGCGGAAAGAGGAAGTAGCAGGACGCACGATCTGCTTGACGATCTCACTCGAGGAGTGGAGGTCGATGAGGCGCTTGTGCACCTTGAGCTCGTAGCGGTCCCAAGTCTTCGAACCCTCACCGCAAGGCTACGCAGTCCCGTCATCAGCTTGTGGAACAACAAGTAGGGAGAGAGGGTGCGAGACGCACCGTCTTGCGGGTCGTGATGCGCAGGACCTTGGTGGGGAGACGCACGGGGCCCTTGACGCGCAGCTGCTTGTCCTTCGCGCGGTTGATCAGGTCCGCCGAGACTGTTAAAAGTGTTGCGTTAGCTTTCTGTAGTCTACCTCACCACCCCAGGTCAAGAAGACAGTCACGCACACTTCTCGAGGTTCTTGACGTTGCTGCTCGTGAGCGTGATGCGGATTTTGTGGATCTTGACGCCGGGCACGGGGGCGCCGGTCGCGTCGTATTCTTTTTCACCCTTAGCGACGTAACTCATTGTGTGTTCCGGAAATGAGTCAGAAGGTGACTGGCGACGAGTGCGCTGTGAGTGGGCGGGCAAGGAGGAGAGGGGGAGAAAAAAACTGCCTACCTAAGGTGGAAGTTGTGTGGATAGCTGGGAATTAAGGTTCAGACTCAGATGCAGTGTCGGAGTTTAAATTGCTGCCGCGACGGCGTGACCTTTCGCGACCCTTGACCTCTGCTGTCATCTTCTCTCAAGCCACGCGCGGTGTCCAGGAAGTCTGTACTCTGTAGCCTCCCCTCAGCATATCGTCTGCGCCCTTCCAAATTCAAGATAAATCTGGGTTAAATTAAGCTTCAACTCAGCGTCATCCAGAAATGCTTCAGATCTACTACCAACCCTCCCTCAGGACCTGAAGGCCTGAAGCAGAAGATGAAAACCCAACTGCATCCCCTCGAAGTGAAACCGACGACCGGCGCTCCTCCGGCCGGAGCCGCGCACACGAACATCATGCTGACCCCGACCACTTAACACCAGCTAGTAAGCAAGTACTAGATGAAAGCTGGCCAACTGTGCGCGAGCGACGCCGCGGCCATGTTCCCATTCTTCGATTACGCGCGCGTTTACAGTTGGCTCACCAGCCCGCCGGTGCCATACCTCCCCGGTTCGTGAAAGCCCCCCTCTAATATGGGAGCATTTGTTCGCGGGCGGCGGGCCTGCAGATCCCGACCGGCTGCGGACCTCGAGCCTGAGGTTGCGCGGCGATACAGCGCCCAAGCCCGTCGGCGGATGCCCTGTGCGTGGGATCCCTCAGGTCAAGAACGACGGGACGTACGTGTAGATCGGGGACTTCTACCATCAAGTTGGCGCACCACCACTGACTGGGAGCTGGCGGATAATGGTAAGGATGCGCGGGAGGCGCCACGACGGGACCCTGATAGTCCAGATGTCTGGACCTTGGGCGGTTAGTCGGACAGCGCTGGGCTACCCGTTGCGCGCAGCTGACCCCATTTCTTGCACCAGATTGCCTCGCCCCGAGCCACCACCGCCGCAACATCGTGTCAGACGTGCTACATCGGACGCTTGTGGGCCGGATGGGCGTCCGACGCATGGTTGTAAGGCATGTCCCGAGAGAAAATGGTTTCAGACTGCCCGGGACGATAGGTGATATTGTGGAAGTGCGGAGGATGAGGTTGGGCATGTGTGAAATTGCGGTTGGAGGCGGAATAGCATGGATATAAGGTCTGATGGAACAGTTGAGAAACAGAATCACTCTACATACATATGGATGCGGGACAACTAACAGGAAAGTATACAATGTGTAATCTAGCTTGCTGCGATCCACTGTGCGGTGGCATGGCGGCGCTCCTCACGCTCCGCTAAACTATCCTCTACCTGTCTCCCGAGATCAAAACCCTTGGATGGCCATTCTGCCTCGCTGTCCGTGCCCTCATCGTCAGAGTCCCCTTCCATCTTGATTGGCATCTCAGAATAGGCAATGTTTGCAAGGCTTTTGTAGTCGTTGTGAGCAAATTTCCTGAGCACACATTGAAGATAGTGCCACCGGAAGAGGCCCGGAGGAGGATTGTCAGGATGCTGGGGCTGGGGAGGGCGCGCAGGATGCCCATGGAGAGCAGGGAACATTGATGCCATTTCTGTTGTTGATGCTTCTCCGGCTATTGTAACCGTGCCAGCTTGTGCAGTAAAAACATGGCACTCATAGATGTTCTAGACAATTCGTTAACAAAAGTTTAATATTTGAAAGAATCTCCTTACAGGGGAGACATAGCGAAAACCCATATCATAAGTATCGAAATAACGGTCCAGATTGGATGTCAAACACACTCCGAAAACTTCGCTGTATATCGAGGCCGGAGGGGGGAGATTTGAGGCACCGAAAGATGTGAACTTCCCGAAAATTAGTCTTCCCAAGTGATCCCCCATGCGCTTGGGTAAGATGTGACTGTTCGATAGCGGAGACAACATTCTTGTCACCCAGCACATTCCATCGCGCCGCCTCACGCGATCGCCCATGGTGCCTGGCTGCCCACTCAACGTTGTCGCAGATTTCCTCACACGGAGACTGATCTTCGAGAGTCCCACCGTGATTCCAGTCGGAAGATCGTAGCGATAGACAGACGCGGTCAACGGGTCGATGGGGGAAACGGGACGCCATTGCTTCTCGGGCTCCTTCCATGCGAGCAGGGAACCACGACGTTCGGCAGGATCGCAGATGTCGTGAGCGAGGTCGATCAACCATTTCGATGCCTCTTGACGGGAGTACTGGAGGAAGTCGTCAAGGGTGCCGCGAAGGAGGCAGAGTGAGGGAATATCCAGAGAGGCGGTGCCGGGGGTCAGGGCGGTGGCGGCGAGCGTGTCGTTGGAGACCGATAGCGGCGGTGCGGGATAGAGACGGACGGAGGAGGGGTTGACGCGGAGTTCAAGTATCCTTGCGGGATCTGGTAGAGCGGCATCGGTTTGAGCATCCTGGGGAAGGAAGGAAGGAACGAGCGGAGAGGACATGGAGGTGTGAATTTTGGAGGCAAGATAGGAGTCGGGACTGAGTAGTCGGCATATCGGCTTCCTGATCCGATCAGAATGACGGTCCGCGAGTCAGTGTTCACAAATTGCGCAAGCTTCGTAGTCAGTGCTGCTTTCGTTTCAGCCTCTCGAGTCTCGCCAAAGCACTGGCAGCCCACTTCAAGCTACGGTGACGTGGGCGCGCGTTCAAGCTGTACAGACTCGCCCATGTGTTGGAATTACGAGTCGGCGCTTACGCGCACACCCCGGATATTGCCCCGCATTTCCCGCCACGTTCCATGTACCCGCCCGCTTTCCCCGCTTTTACTAGGCCCCCGGTCACTACCTACTACCTCGGTCCGGAATAGAGTGAAATAGGAGGCGAAAATTTGGGTTTTTGGGTCCGGGATATAGCGTGAAATAAGGTCAGAATGGCCGATCTTGGTCCGGGATAGAGTGAAATAGGCTGCGCGAGATTTTTTTCTACTTACCAGGCATGACCTTGAATGTGGCCGCCGACTTTTGCAGCCAGCCGATAGCTGCCGAGCAATCAATAGACCAGAATGCCAGCATGCTTTAGACCTCCGGGACGCGAAAACAGCCGCCAGACGTGAAAAAAACACAAAAAATAGGCGTGGGAAAGAAAATCCGGTCCGTGATAGGGTAAAATAGGCCTCGAAAGGCCAGATTTCATAGAGTAAAATAAGGATTTTTTTCGAAAAATTCCGGACCGACATAGTAGGTAGTGACCGGGGGCCTCTTTTACTACTCACTTATTACGCGAACTCTTGTGTACTTATATTCCGCTCCCGACGAATGTATTCCCCGCGCGTTTGCGAGGGTCTTCTGCTACTTCCCGGGTGATCACGAGACGGTCACTCTAACACAAACGCGCAGCATACTCTCTGGATCTCGACTCGCTCTCTGCTTCGCTGCCATTCTCTGGTTCTTCGTCGACGATCGTTTCCCGGAGTCTTATCGATTCAAGCCCTCACGAGACGAGGCACCGCTGAAAGCCCTCACGAGACGAGGCATTCGAAAGCCCTCACGAGACGAGGCAATATCTGAAGTTTGACTCGACGATTCGATTTTGTCCCCCCCCCACTATGTCCGACGACTCGGCTGTTCGCTTTACTCGTCTCGGGAATGCCAACTACCCCGAATGGTGCATGCGCATGGAGGCCGTTCTCACGAGGAAAGGATTGTGGAAGTTGGTTGAGATTTTGGTGAGCAAGAGGAAATCTGATGGTCAGGAGAAGACTGTTGCGGAGATGGATGCTGAAAGAGCTACGCTGATCGCCGCTCGAGACGAGGAACAGATGGCGCAGGCTCGAGCGGAATTGATTTTGAGGGTGGAGGATGGACAGCTGGCGCACATGACGGCGCGCGATCCCATGGTCATTTGGCAGAACCTCGAGCGGGTTCACCGCGCGGCCGGATTCGCGACGAGTCTGGCGCTTCGTCGCAAGTTCTTGACGGCGAAGAAGGAGGCAGACGAGACGATGGAAGCTTGGATCGGCCGCATTCAGACGCTCGTCTTGCGGATGGAGCATGCAGGAATCGACGTCACGGAGCAGGATCAAATTCTGGCACTCACGATGGGTCTCCCTTTCTCATACGATGCGGTCATTATTAATTTCGATGCTACCCCACCCGAGCAGCTCAACGTGAACCACGTTATCACTCGCTTGCTCAACGAGGAGACCCGCCAACTTTCTTCCCCCTCTGCCCCGATTACCCCTCCTTCCGACGACGCTATCGACGAGGCTATGGCTGTGCTCGCTGCACGCCGCAGTGCTGCCGATGTCACTTGCTTCTTTTGCGACAAGAAGGGACACTTCAAGTCCGACTGCCCCGACAAGCTCGCTTGGGAGTCTGCGAAGCGCAAGAAGCGCCCTTCTGGAACAGCCGCGCTCGCTATCGGATTGGACTCCGACTGGGAGGATTCAGACGCGCTCTAAACCGGTGCCAAGTTCGCGGGGGTGCGCGATAGTCTGGACTCGCGGGGGTGTGTTGGAATTACGAGTCGGCGCTTACGCGCACACCCCGGATATTGCCCCGCATTTCCCGCCACGTTCCATGTACCCGCCCGCTTTCCCCGCTTTTACTACTCACTTATTACGCGAACTCTTGTGTACTTATATTCCGCTCCCGACGAATGTATTCCCCGCGCGTTTGCGAGGGTCTTCTGCTACTTCCCGGGTGATCACGAGACGGTCACTCTAACACCATGCACGGGGACCACGGCCTACGGCTTCGTAAAGAGTGCACCGATCCGCGAGCGATCGGCCAGCCTAGTAACTTGAACTTCAGGGAATTTTTCCACTGCTGGCACAGCTGCAACTTGAAGCTTGAAGCTTGAAGCTTGAAGTCCGGACTACGAGATTCTGGGCAGCAAACGTACTACCCTTAGCTCTGCGGTGGTGTCGACTGTCGAGTCGGCAAGCTTCTAGGCTCTCCTCGCGTAGACGACGGGGCGTGGCCTGGTGCGACGCGGTGGCGTGTCGCGCGCCACGCAGCTTTTCAGATCTGCGCCGCTCGCCCTGGTGGTAATAGCGGCAGGGCGCGGCACCTCCGAAGCTCGGCCACGTGAAATTAACAAGGATGGGCTCGTTCTGCCATGCGACCAGCCGCGCTCTTCCGCCTCCAGCTTCAGGCCTCCCGTCTGCGCGTCCTCAAACCCTCACGGCAGGAAGCGGCGCGCATCATTTCCACCCGTCCCACCGCGACTCGGAAACTCACCGCCTACTCCTGCTCCTCTGCTCCGCGAGTCCGCGCGAATGGACGCCCTCCAAGTCGCGCATCTCGGTTTTCAGATCTCGGACCCGGGGCCCACACTCTGCTCGATGCCCTCCCTGTGCTAGTTGAAATCTGGGGCCGTGCCAGTGTCGCCGCTGCGACGTATCCTGTTCGCGGTAGATTCAAGGTCGGTCCTTGAACGTGTTGTCGAAGAGTTCGGCCAGACCCTACATCATGATCTGCGATGTAGGACCTCGAAGGATTTTGAGCAGTTCCGGCCTCGACACGCACCTGGATCGCGCCGCACTGCGCTCAAGTGCGTGCTCGAGACATTTTCAAATTCAAGGTCGAACCCGAAGGGCTCCGACACGTACATATATGTATACGTATATGACTTGATTCATACGAGGACTTGCAAACAACGCAAATATCTGGTGTCGTCGTGGCAAAACTTCCCGTCCATTTCAGGATTCGTAACTCGATTTCTACACCAATCTGCATATGCTTACTCGGTTTGCATGAGCTCCCGTTGCTTTTTTCATCTGCAATGGAGGCGGGTGGAGGGCTATTGAAATTAACTCAAGATATCATAGAAAGTAGATATGTACCCAAGGTATAATTACTGAGCTGTCGAGACCCAATCCGTGACCGCTTGCTGGCGCTCCGCATGCTCCTCCAGGCTAATTTCGGCCGCCCTCCCCAGGTCTAAAGCCATTGATGGCCATTCTGCCTCGCTGTCCGTGCCCTCATTGTCAGAGTCCCCTTCCATCTTAATTGGCAGCTCAGGATAGGTGATGTTCGCAAGGCTTTTGTAATCACTGTGAGCAAACCTTCTGAGCACACATTGAAGATAATGCCAACGGAAGAGGCCCGCAGGAGGATTGTCAGGATGCCGGGGCTGGGGAGGGCTTGCAGGGTGCCCATGGAGAACAGGAAGCGTCGATGCCATTGCTGTTGAGCCCAAGAATTCCCCGTATATTGTATGAACCGCGCCAACTTGCGCAGTATCAAACATATGACACTCATAATGATTCTATAGATTCATCATTGACAACAGTTAGTACAGAGGTCTAAGATTTGGAAGGAACGCCTTACGGGGGAGACATGACGCAGGCCAAAATCATAAGTATCGAACCAGCAATCCAAGGTGGCTGACAAAGACACTCCAAAGACTTCGTTGTATATCGAGGAAGGTAGGGAGAGATTTGGGGCATCAGAAGACATGAATGTCTGGAAAGTTAGTCGGCCCAAGTGATCCCCCATGCGCTTGGGTAAGATATGGCCGTTCGATAGTGGGCCATGTGACCCACTTATCCAGCACGCCCCATCGCGCCCCTTCACGCGATCGGCCATGGCGGTCGCGTCCCCGTTCTCGGCGGAAACAGATTTCCCGGCGCGGAGACTGATTTTCGAGAGGCCGACAGTGATTCCGGACGGAAGTTCATAGCGGTAGGTGGACGCGGTTAACGGGTCAGTAGCAGACACGGGATGCCACTGCTGCTGGTGTTCCTTCCATACGAGCAGGGAACCACGGAGCTGGGCAGGATCACAGATGTCGTGAGCGATGTCGATCAGCCATTTCGACGCCTCTTGACGAGAATATCGAGTGAAGTCAGAGAGCAGACCGCTTAGAAGGCATATTGAGGAAGTAGCCGGAGAGGTGGCACTGGGGGTCATGGCGGCGGCGGCGAGCAGGTCGTCAGATATCGTTGGCGGTGGTACGGGATAGAGGCGTATGGAGGGGGAGTCAACGCGAAGCTCAAGTATTCCTGTGGGATCCATCGAAGCGGGACCGGTATGAGCGTCTTGTGGGAGGTAGGAATGAACGAGCGAAGGTGAGAAGGACATGAAGGTCCTGAAAGCAAGATAGGAGTCGGGATATCGGCTTCCTGATCCGATCTGAATGACGGTCGCGCACAAGTACATCGATACAAAGATTATATATCTGGGATACCTTCCCGCGCATGCATATGCTCCCTCAGCGCTCAGCGAGCCTAGTAAGTGATGTCAGTGGTCAGAATGAAGCATTATTTCTTCGACATCATCGGGACACGGTTCAACGATACTTTGTACAATACGCCCTTCAAGTTCTATTTACTTGGAGCCATCTGAGCGAGATATAGTACACGGACTACATGTAAACAGTCAGTAGTCAAGAAATCGTACAAGTCATTAGCGGTACAAAAATCAGCCACAAAAATACACCGGGAAATTGATTCTTCTTGCGCAGAACGGGTGACCCTTTCCTACATTATGGTGCACCCCTCGCTGTTAGGTTCAGGGACCGCCGGTGGGGAGTTCGCCCCGGACCTGCGGCCCCCGGGCGACCACCACCGTATCCCGCGAGGCGCCAGCTCATCCATATCACTGCTCCCCGTCGAGTCGTTAGCCGCCCGCCGCGTCCGCGCCTTGCGCCGCTTCTCGCGCCCCGCCTGCACCGCATCGACCGTCTGCCATCCATAGAACGTCTTCACCACGACACGCGCAGGGTCGCATTCGTCCTGCCCGACCTTGAAGTCCTCTGCCGCCCCGTCGCGCGCGTCGAGAAACCCCAGCCCGCGCGCGCCGTGTGCGCGCCAGCCCAGCCGCGGGCGCGTGTGCGGCGCCAGGTCCTTCTGCAGCATCTCGCCAAAGCCGCGGCAGTCGATCACGACGACCTTCGCGTCCTGCAGGATGCGATCGCGCGCCGCGCGGACGAAGGCACGCAGCACGCTGGACCCGATGCGCGTGTTGTCTGCCTCGAGCACCCTCAGCCGCGTGCAGCCGTGGACGAGCGCGAGGAGCGCCGCGTCCGAGACGTCCTGCGCGCCAGAGATAATCAGGTGTTCCAGGGGTGACTCCGGCGCGGGGTTGATGATGTTGTCGGGATCCTTGTCCTCAGGCGGTGCAGGCGTTAGTGTTGCGATTACTGCATCGCTGATGGATGACGCGTCCTCAAGGTCGAGCCGTTTGATCAAAGGCGTCGTATTGAGCAGGCGGATGAGCCCCTCGTCTTCGAGGCTGCTGCCAATCCCTGCCAACTCAAGATACTGCAGCTCCGGCACGGAATGTGCAAGGTGGGAGCACGCCGCGTCGGTGAGGAGCAAACACGACGACAGCGAGAGATGGCGCAGCCGCGTCACCCGGCGCCGGTACCTGTTGGACTCGTCGATACTCCGCCCCGCCTCGCGGGCATTCAAGCACACGATCTTCATTCCATTCTCTTCATCCTCCTCGTCATCGTCGCGGCATGCCACAAACGCCTCCACCGCCGTATTGTGCAGCTGGCGCACATAGCTCAAATCAAGCACCTCCAAGTACGGCGCCGCCCGTCCGAGGACCGCCATTGTCCTGTCGTCGACATGCTTAAGGCCAGAAAGCCGCAGCTCCTTCAGCCCCAGATACTCTCCTCGCGACTCCGCCGCATTCGTTATGCTCCGAACCCCCGCCGCATCGATCTTCATGCAGCGCCCCAGATCCAACACCACAAGCCGCGTGCAGTACACCCCAATTATATCACAAGTTGTGTTCGTGACCGCCGCCAAACCCTTGAGGCGCAAAGTTTCAAGTGCGCGGGACTGGATCAGGAGATGGTTCAGCGACCTTGTCGTTATCGCGGAGCAGCCCTGCAGGTTGAGACCAGTGAGGTGGGTGAACGGAAGCGACCCAGAAAGGTCAGACACGCTGTCGGCGACTTCGATCAGCGTTCCCGAATGGAGGTTGACGTGCCCTGCAACGTTGATGTCCTGGATGAAACTGCCGGCTGTTCGCGCGATGCGAAGCAACAAAGACTTGGGCAGGAGCGGGAATGCGTGGAGGTCGAGATTGGCCCAGATCTGACCGTCGAAGACGAGCGCTTGCCAGGATTTGGAGACCTGCGGGATGTAAGTTAGACGAGCTTCCACGGGAGTCAGATTGTCCTACCCGGCTGAACCGCACAAGCTCACGGAGGGCTTTATCTCGTCCCACCCACTTGTTCCGCGACGAGGTCGCCTTCGTGACCGACCATTGGCCGTCTTTGACCGCACGCGCGTGATCCGCCTCATGTACCACAATGAGCGAGAGCAGAACTTGGACACGCAGCTCTCGTGGGAGCACGTCATCGAAGTAGTTGGGGACGACGAGCCTGATCGGCGCGAAAAGATCCGCGGTGGTGGCCGGGACGAGGTCGAGGGCAGAGACAGGATACGGCATTGACTGCGCGCGCGCTTTGAAGGCGGGCATAGACTGGTACTCCAATTCCAAAGCGAGCGCGGAATCATTGCGCCACGGCGCGAAACAGCTCCCCGCGCCCAAATCGAAGGTGCGCCCGTCGGCCGGGGACGAGGGGGGCGTAGGGCATGCGCCTTCATCGTATTTCCTGAAGAGCAGTTTGCGTGCAAGACTGCTTTTTGCCCGCAGCCTGGACTTGGTGTTGATGCTGGGAAGTGAGCGACGGCGGGAGAGCGGACGGGGGACGGTCGGAGTCGGGCTCATTGCTGGGGCTGGAGGAACGGGCACTGAAATCAAGCTAAGAGGGGCAAGTGAGCTATACGAGGATGGCCCGGCTGCCGCAGAGGTATACGACGACGGTCCGGCATTGTCCTCGAGCGCCGCTGACGTGGGCCAGCTAGTGTGGAATTCAGTCGGGGAGAAGGTGAGAGGAGGAAGAGTGGGGGGTTGCTCTTTTTCCTTGCCTTTCCCTTTGCCGCCAAGGTCACACGAGTCATTCGATCCCATCGAGGTAGGGGACTGCTCGATAGGATCGTCCGAACTTGCTGGGGAGAAATAAGACGAGAAAGATGAAAAGGCATGGGTAGGTGACGTCTCCCCCATGTCGAACATATCGGTAGGGTCGGTGATTGAAGCAGAGCTACGAGGGGACACAGCGTCCTTGCCCTTCCACCTGGAAGCTTGGACCGACCCATATGCATATGGCACGTCCTCTCGTCCGTTCGGACTAGCGCATGTCATGGACGATGAGGCCGAAAAGGGAGAAGATGAGGCATAGAAATTGCGGTCATTGTGGCTAGAAGAGGCCGCATTTATGTCAAAGACATCGTGAAAATCCGTTGACTGCGCAGAGGGAATAGGCATGGGCATCGAGACGCCCTTGCCTTTCCAAGTAGAGTCCTGGCCCTGAAGATCGTCCGTGGGAGATGTGGCAAGCGCTCTATGGGGAGTGTCCGTTTCTGGCATCCGCTGCATGGCAGAAAGCATCGCTAGCGAGCTGGAGCCCATAGAGAAGGGGTCAAAGTCCAATTGGCCGTCGTTATCTAGGTCGAACATGGTATTAGATAGATGTCGGTGCCGAGTGGAAGGCTGGAAGTGCAGGTAGGCTCGAAAACAAGAGGCGATGGAAGAGGAGGCTAGGAGGACGCGGAGTCGATCGGATGAGAACAGAGAGGCAAGGTGCAAAGCCCCGAACGCCCACGAAGGAGATTGAGGCGATAAGAGCGTTCACATCCAAAGCTATGGTCGCCGCAATTGGCAACCCCAGGCCGGGCCCGGTCCGAGTCAACTTGCGGTCAACAGACCATTGCCGTTCTATCTTTGTCGAACACACTCAGGCTCACCGTCTTTCCGTGTCTGTGTTGCATTCACCCTATTGCTAGAAGACATCGTGGACATTCTCAACCAACTCTCGCCCGAATCGCGGCCGGCGGACCATGCAATTTGACGCGCTGACATACACCAGATTCTATGGTTACATCCAATCGGATCGGTGTCAAATCCGAAGCTGAAGCCTGCAGCCTGGCCCAGTGGACTCTTGCATCTTGGAAGCGTTACGGAAAGAGACGCGAAGAGATCTAAGAGCGCGAGTATGATTACAGCACGGTTACAGCACGGATTATTGACGAATAACTACCACAAACAGTGTCGGGCGGTGAGTACAAGTCCATTGAGTAGTATGATTCCAAGTCCAGGGCCTTCGAGATGCGAACAGACAGAGGCAGCGGGGAGATGAAGAAACAGGAGCTCAAGGCGAGGAGCCGGAGGCTGAGGACGACGAAGGCTTTGAATTCTGCTCATTCTTCTGCTCGTGGTACGCAACGAGGGCGCGCGCGCGTCTGCCTTGATATCAGGCACGCGGCGCGAGGAAACAGGACGGGAAACATACCGCTCCTTCCCTGGCTCGATGCCTATGGATTTCAGACGGTTCTGTTCCGCGGACTGTAATGCACTATGAGTACGCGTCACTGGAGGATAGGCGCGTGGGCATACCATGAAGATGTTGTATTGGGACGCCCGCTTCTTCTTGTGTCCGCCTGGGGATTTCTCTGAATCAGAGAGGGTGTTGTCAGCGACACAACGGGAGAAGGAAGGTACAGTGGAAGGGGACAAGGACGAGGACGAGGAAACTTACTCTTCTTTTGAACGCTTATGGGGGTGTTCTGGTCGACCATTTCTAAGCTCAGTAGAAAGCGGGGGAGAGAGAAAGTGGGGTGCGGGGGCGAGGCTGAGGGTTCGGAGAGCCTGCCAAGGACGGACGATGAACTCGAAAGGGCGGGACAAGAGTATGGAAGAACGTAAAAGTAAGGGTTGGGGGAAGAAACTCGTTCGCCCTATGCCACCCAGTATTTATACGAATCGTTTGACAGCCGCGCAGATATATTTCTATTATTCAATGACGTGCGTCTCAATTTTTATGTAAAACGGCCCGTTGCAAGCCTTTGTGGAAGAGCAGGATTCTTAGACTGGAAGATAATCATTAAGGATGTTCATGGGCTTATTGAGGGCCGACGCGTCAATTACTACGGTGTCACGGTCATGTGTAGTGACAGAACGCGATAGTCCAGAAGAACAGCCGAGGAGAATCCGAAAAAAATCGACCCGACAATATCTCGTAAGGAAAGACAAGCTCAGATGGCAGCATCCTTGGATCCAGCAGACCTCGCGACTCCCGAGATGCTCTCGATGATGCTGTTTCCGTTCACAATGCCCGTGGTAGCAATCAGGAACTTCCGCCCTATATACTAAGCATGAGCACCGAAAGCTATACGGCGCCAGAAACGACTGCGCACCCCGATTCTGTCGCCCAACCCAGCGCAGCGCAGCGATCTCCGTGTACGTGCAGCCGCCCAGGAAGAACACGACCGTCGTCGTGGGCTTCTGCATCGGCCGGACTGCGGAGGAAGGGTTCGTTCAATACGCGGATGCATGTGCGGACTAGCGAACGCACGGAGCGAGGCCACAGGCGCAGTGAGCGCGCCTCCAGTCTGCACGATGTCGACGGTTTCGCCGGGGATTGTGGCGACGACATCTTCAAATCCTCTCCATCCCGCGATGGGATGGGCCTGCGCTTTGATCGGGGAATGCTGGGCCGTGCCATCTGCAGAGGCAGCAGCAGCCTTCTCTCGCTCTGCAGGATTGCTCAGGACACCGCCTTTCTGCGCGACGCATTGCACGAGTCGGACACTGATAGGAGCCCAGCCCGAGTAGACGAAGCTGATGTCGTTCTCGACCTCGTCGATGGCTTCGGGGCTGTCGTCAATCAGAAGCCGGAGAGCCTTCCGCAGTGGGACGAAAGGATATTTTGCGGCGGCTAATGATGCCGGACTGGCGGCTGGTAGCGGATTAGGAAGCAATACAGCGAGGGAGGGAGAGGCGAGGGAGAGTAACAGAGGCAGATAGTTGTAACCATAAGCCTTGGACCTCCCGTTGGTTTCCGTAAAGAGGATTGAAAGAAGCACGAACCTGTAGAATCTCGCGCTTGAGGTTTTCTAGAGCCTTGAGTTTGACACCCCCGCATGTTATGCTGGCAAGGCAAAGCAACCTTACGACGGTACTTAGGTCGGCCCCTTGCGCAATCAGATCCTCGATAGCTGATATCTGGGCCGTAATCTCATAAGACGCCAGGAGGTCTGATAAGAAGTTGAGGGGCGTTCAGTTTGAACAGGAAGGGGAAATCACTCTGTTGAATCTCAAGAGTCTTGTTGAACTGCTCAGTGTGCGTCATAGGAACAAGAAGCTCCGAAAGTCCAGTGTCTAACAGGGAGTTTAGCAGTTTCCACGATTTAGCGGGACTACACCTACGAAGCCGTAGCGACTGGTGCTCGGTTTGCAGGCCGCCAAGCTTGCCAACAAAGTCCCGCAACTGGGCAACAGTTTTGGCTTGGTGTCGACCCTGCCTAAGCATAAGTCTCGCTCCGTTTCCCGCTATGATAGCCTTGCCTTGTAATCCTCTTCCAGGCGATGAGCGACCCTGTTAAGTCGTTTTCCAACGGAAGAGAAGTTTAGATCCCGCAGCTCAGCAAAGAGAGGGTCCGTAGTCGTCGTCAAATGGTGCTTCTTCTTGGGTTCAACCTTCTTGAGAGATGTGGACGCCGCCGCCGCTGGAGTCGCGGAAGGGGTTGCAGTACCTATCGGCGGGGGTGGTGTCAAAAGCGACACCGGCAGCTCTACGTGGGCTGAAGATAAAGTCGGCGGCATGTCTAGGTCAAGGTGCTCGAACGTACAATTTTTTATGCCAATGAGCTCGTCAGTGAGGCCCTCGTACGTCAGCTGAGTGAGAAGAGGTGTTATCATATCAACTCGTCTGTCCAGAACGATCAGAGAGTCAATTTTCTCCGACTCGGCTTGGAGAGCGTCGGGTGTGGATGAATCCGATGGCAGGTGCTTCGTTAAAAGCGTAGCAAGGCGCTGTGAAGATGTAAGATTCTAAAAAAGATGAAGAGGGGTTCACAGACAGCAGCATGATCTCCCTTTCCAACGATTCGGGGAAACGATCCATATAGCTTCTGTAGCGAGTGCAGTGCTTGTGCTGAATCATATATCACCGTCTCGTCTCCATCCTAGAAACATACGCATGAGAGTCGTACAGTAGGAGTGAGGTGAGTAACACACCACCCATAGCTCCTTGAACGCGTTGTCGTTCTCCAACGACACCACGTCGTCCGCAATGGGAATGAATTGAAGGTTATATGAGGATATGCGAACATCTCCCAGCACTCCCTCCTCCTCCAAGATTCGGGTGACAAGGGTGGATATTCGGGGCACCAGGAGCAACGTGTAAGTATGCTTCTGGGCCTCCCGGGCATGTCGCTTGATCTGCTCTAAGAACGAGGTCAGATAAATTACAGAGGAAAGGGACACACGCACCAGCGATTATCTTGACATATTTGATCATTGGGCGACACAGGTAGACGACGTTCGGCGTTGTCGAGGTCAACGGACCAGGCTCAAGCCAGAACATCTTGTCCACACCATGATGCTGCGGTTTGTTAGCGGGATTCTGCAAGGGAGGCCACATCAGATACCTTCAGTAGAGAAACCTCGATAACTAGTCCCAGAGGTCCAGCCAAGGAGGCATCCAGGACGAGGGTCTTTGCGCCGTTGACCTTCAAAGCTGCCGCTCAGCTGTTCGGTCCAAATGATGCAGCAGGGAAGGACGAACAGAGTTGAGCGCGTCAACCAGGGCCTTCTGTCCGATATCCTTGAGGAGGTTCAAGTCCAAGAGGGGCTCTTCGGTCGGTGGGGGTGCGGTCTCGTCCAGTGTCATGGAGGTCGCCATTTCGCATGATTTCTATTTTTGGTCGTACCGCGTTGTTTGGCGAATTGAGTCGCGCGTTTCTTCACCACTACTACCACCACTACATACACAGTCCCACTTTCTAGGAACGAAGAGATTGGGGGCGCGCAAAAGCCACTCCCTTGGATTTGAAGTCCGTCCGTCAAACAATGCGACTGGCGTACTACTACTTCACGCTGAATAACTTCAAATGCAGAATAGAGGATGCTCTTGGCCTCCGAAAATCAAATCGACTGGTGAATGAACTCGATCTAGCCTTGTCCCACTGAACGACAGCATTCACCGAGGCCTCGAGGTCTGCATCTGCATACTATCATCGTCCGAAGGTTTGGTATATCCTCGTCAACGTACCTCCATCGACAGTGGGGTTTGATTCGAAGCCGCTCAATGTTCGTCAGATGCGACTACGGGTGAAAGCTGACCTACTGGAAAGGGTCGTCCAAGTCACGACGCAATCCCAACTACCGCTGCCGCAGAGCGCACCTCCTATGAGCCGCCATGACGATAACCGTGCCGTGGACTACGTTGCGTTTGGCAGCACCTGTGCATCTAAGCGGCACTTTAAAACAGCGCTGCATGGCCTCGAAAACTCCACTCATCCAGACTACATCCTTCACCCAACTTCTTGGTAAGACTCACCGGTACACCTCTGTTACACAATCACGGTGCTGACCCAGTACGTAGGCATGCTAGTGCTACCGTTTATGAGACTCCTCCTCAAAGCAACCGTATTTTGATCTAATAACCTCGCCGCCACTGCGCATGCATGCTGGATGTCCCATGTACCATGCCGACGAACGCCGGCGTGCCCTCGCCGAAGCTCGTCATCGTCTCCAGCATGGATCTGCGGTCCTCTGCCCACACGTCTCACCCGCTGCTGGTCAAGCCGATGTATGCGATGCTAGGGCGTCCCCCGCCATGACAAACTGGCATGGAGCGTGCTATCACACACTGTGGTGGACGCGGGACCCCAAGATGGACGGGTTTGCTCCTCGTCAGGCCTGCGCTCGCGACCGATGGAAAATGTGTGGCAGATGAGGCTCTCGTGAAGGTTAGAGGATGAGTAACTCGTCAGCGAGCAAGACTTTAGCGCATAAGTACACATGGAGGGACGTCGCCCATCTTATTCCAACGGAGGCAATGCGTCTGGGATGAGTTCAAGAACTAGGCCGTGCGTATGTGGTACTTATTAGCTAGCTCGTTCGCACACACTGTAGCATACTCGACATATCATAATGGACTATTCACATCGCGGCGCCGTAGTCGAGGGGCCGAGGACCAACAGCGGAACACCGGACCCGGCGGACCGCCACTCACACCGTCACTGTGACCAAGTGACTCAAAAAAAAAGTCCTTCCTCCTGCAACCACTGTGCAATTCTCCCAAAGGCCCGCCATCTACTTTCTCCCGGATGGTAATGGATGAATGTGACCTACTGCTCCCCTGGAGCCTGTCCTCGGTGCTAATGTTCAACATAACTGGTGGCTTTTGCCACTATGGACTCGTGGAGGTCCTGCCGACAATCTGAAGCTATCTGAAGCCGATCTTGGCCCCTTCTTGAGGCCTTCTAAAATATCTGGTCTCCGTGGTCAATACAGCGCATCCAAAGTGGGTGTCCCCCAAAATAACGGACTCATATCCATATGATGTTACACGAAAATATATTTGCTACTTCAGAGGGTTCCGACCCGATGAGACTACATTTTCCACCAAGATCTCTGATGCTTCGCATTACCTATCAGATCTTGCGGTTCTCTGTGCTGATTAACTCTTTTTTTCAGGTCAACTGGCGTCACTTGATGAACAAACACTAATTTGGTTCTCATTAATCTTGTCGGCGCGTTTTTGTCCTGCCACCCTATCTTTTTCGCACCGGTTTTCAAGTCTTCAGCGCTTCAACTTATCCCGCCGTCAATTGGCACGACTTCTTGCCCGCACGTTGCTTTTATTGTGAATTACACATCGATGTTTTCCCCCCAGAATATACATCTTGCACGCCCCGTGCCTTTCATTCGCTTGCGTCAGAGGACGATCCGCCTCTATCCGCCTCCACCCTGAATCTCCCTGAATCCCCCGCCAATAAACCTCCGTCGTGGATCCCACACAGCCACTGATATCGAGTTTTGTTTTTGCACGGGACATCGTGATTACATGTGATTTCATCGATCATCGTTGGTCCGTGCGCGCATTTTCGACGCGGTCAGCCACTCTGCCTTATTCAACACTGCCACCCCCGAAACCTATAAGTAGTGACGGCTGCCCGTGACAGTCTCCAGCTTCCCGCTCCTTACTCACCTCCCTCTAGGTTTCCCACTGGAGACAAGGTGCGTCCACCCGGGGTTTGCTGACTTTTCAGATCGTTCGGGGGCGCGCGGGACTGGTCGATGCTATCATCGAGGGCGGCGAGCGACTTGTTCTTTGCCCCGATGCGGGGGCTCCGGCATCGAACATGCGTGAGCCAACCAAGCCAGAGTGCCCTAGGTCGGGTCCCCCACAAGTGCCCTTCCGTGTCCCCGGACGACGAGCGACCACCCGCCAGCGACGGGCTCTTCCAGGTCAGCGCCCTTCTCCTTTCCTGTTCGTCGCCGTTTCTTACTCCCTCTCTACAGCCAGCCGCTGCCTGGGTCCAGCCAGGAAGCCATGCGGCACTTCCACCGTCGAGAGCGTAATCAGACTTGCTTTGCGGCTTGGCTGGTTGGTTCTGCCGGCGTGTGAAGGGTGAGGCCAGCCGTGCGCACCAGAACAGACCTATGGTCCGTGTCCGCATCCCTTCCCCCCGGGCGGTTTGGCAGCCGTACCTTGTGCGTCGCTCTCTCTCTTCCCCTCCCTCCGTCCCTGACGCATATCTGCAGACTAGCCAGGAGTAGATGTGGGCCGTCCACCGTCGAGAGCGTACCAGTCTTGTTTCGCGGCCTTGAGCGTCCGGAACACATGCTGGTTGGCTCTGCCGACGAGTGAAGGGTGTCGCCAGCAGTGCACACCGGAACAGACCTTTGGTCACCGGCCAGTGCATCCTCCTTTGGGCGCCGTGGCGAGCCCCCCCGGTGCGTCTCCTCTCTTTCCCTTCTTCGCATCGTCCCTGACTCGCTCGTTTCCAGCCGGCAACCCAGTTGCGCCGTTGCTCAACTGGTAGGACCTCAAGACGCTCGACTCCTCAAGCTTCCTGGGGGTGGGCTCGCAACCCTCGTGCACCCTTGTCGTGGGCCCCCAGGCCTAATCCCTTCGGGGCAACTAATAGCACGTTAATTGTAGGGTTTGTATTCTCTTCTTTCTCTTTCTAGCACATTAGCACTCTGTACATATGGACTTGAAAGAATTAACCTCGTTTATTTTACCTCTCCATCCTACTGTGCGCTTGAGTCGACCGTCTTCATTTCGTCTTCATACCTTTCGTTCCAATGCGGCTTGGCAATATCCGCATCGTTAATGAGTTGAGAGCCGCTTCAAGAGTCGGATGGACCATGGGCCCATGGTCCATGGCGTCTACCTGGTATTAGGAAAGACTTCGACATTTCAGTCACAAGGCAATGGTTCCAGATATCGGAACTGACAGTGATTGGTGTCCCTCCACTGGAAGCATGGTGCATCATGACAATCGCAACCAGACTACCTCTGACTACTGTAACCTTCGATACAGGATACACCTAGATAATATACGATTATATTGAATTTCGCCTGACGCTCCGTCCCTTCTTCCCTCTCCCTCTTTCTGGCTTCCCATCTATGAAGGCGGATGGCAGCTTCCCCTCCTCGTCCAGCTTCTCTAGTATATTCACCGCTGCGTTGTACCCTTTGGTCTGGAGTTCTTCGAATTTGCCGAACTGCAGTGTGCCATACTTTTAATAGAATCAGGGGCGGTGTTTGCACGAGATGTCCAAATGAAGTTACCTCCTGAACAGGCATTGCGATATACAGACATCCGCGAGTTGCTTTGGCCTCCTCAAGTGTCTTGACGCTAGATACACTATCGGGCGGCATGATCAGTCAAGCCTGCAATCCGCGAGCATGATACGTACTAAGCTAGACGACTTTGTATCTCTGTGATGGGTGGGATGAGGTGGGCATTCGAGAAAGGATTCCATCTGTTTATCAGGAGCCACCAGCCCGATACTGTGTCCCCGAAGTTCCGCGGCGTGTTATCGTCAAGCTGGTCCGGGGTATGAATGAAGAACTTTCGTAATCTGTTCAAGGTTCACTTACACCACCAACATCACAAGCAAAAACAGAGCTTGCTCCCATGGAGAACATCGTAGATACCTATCGTATGATGAGAGGTTGGTTGCAGAAGGGGTATTTGTGCCTACAGGCAAGTTGTCGACTGTTCAGGCTTCAGCCATAGATCGATGCATTAGTTGATCAACTCACCGTATCCACCGTCGACCAACATGCCGCCGTTATTGCAAAGGGGAGGCAGAAGGCCCACCAAAGTCATGGAAGCACCTACATCGTTCATGAGATGACTAGGAATCGAGTAAGAAAAGACACAGACGGATGAACCTCCATGCGTAGCCGTTGTCATGTATCTCCATTTGAGAGGTGATGATGTTCGTCGTATTGCAGAAGAAAGGGAGCCACATGTCCTCGATATGAAGATCGTAGAACGCCTAGGTAGAAGTTAGAGAAATAAAACAAATCTGCGTCTCGACACGAATTACTTTGTATATTCCTCGATTAAATTCATGCCCCTGAGTTCTGGATCAATAAATGAAAAGAGAGAAAGGGAACTGGCAGATTGCGTACCGTCGTGTAAGCGACTAACGGGTACGTAACATCGGACAAAATTCGCCATATGTTTCCCATTCTGCTACTGAACTGCTTGGCGCGTCCCGAGGCTGAGAGGATGTCGCCTTCGCGAGCGTACAGACCGCCGACGAAGGCCCCAATACTCGTTCCGCCAATGTGGTCTATGGGAATACCGTATTCTTCCAGCGCTCGGATCAACCCCTATGCAAAGATGAGGGAACGGTAACAAGGGAGTTGGACCCGACGAACAAGATGCGATATCCCACGGGCCCCGCCACCGCCAAGGACAAGTCCGATCGATTTGCCACAGATGCGTCGGGCCAATCTGGAGAAATCGTTGATATGGGGCAAACGTTGTGGTCGTGGGTCAGTCTCGCTTTTGCGGTATTTTTGGATCTCGCTTTGGACTTTGTCTTTGAGGTTTCGGAGCTTCTGGACAGCATCCGGATCTTTGGCAGGGACAGCTTTAGGTATTGGTAATACCAGACCCTAGTAGTGACATGATAAAGAAGTAAATTTGCGTCAGGACAGAACATACCGGAAGCTCGACGTGGATATGTTGATGCACCTGATGAAAGTTAACGTGATTAATGCGGTCGGTCGTAATAGTCTCAGGTTCTTACCCATGGCCTATTCTGTGAAGCAGCGTTGGGTAACCTCACTTTTCGATACACCATGTTTAGCTTACCTTGAGCCATTCGCGAGTGGATCCCGGCACAACACTACGATCAGGATGTAGAAGAACCAGTTCCTTCCGTGCCGTGGTCTTCATCGAAAGTAACAACCTTTCATATTCGCCAATGGATGGATCGTCGCCCATACCTACAACCATAACGCAGTCCGCCTATTGTGCATGAGCGCAGGTCATGGGTCGAAGAGAGTTTACCGACCTGTCGTATGCATGTTTGCGTCCAAGAGCTGTTGACTGGTGAATCAGCGACGTAGAGAACCGTCCGATACTTCTGTTCCTGATCAGCCAGCCCTGCGCTCAAAATGAATCGCAAGCTTGACGAGATAGGGTGAAAATTTACACCCGGCAGCTTTGAGCTTCCCCATCCTCGTAAAGGCATGTCGGCCGAGATGGCTGGCAATCGAAGCTTGGTTGAGGTAGGAGGTGGTCGCACCAATCCCTTCCAGCGCAGCTTGTAATTTGCGAGCAAATGCGTCGATGGGCACGAGGCGAGACACGGGAAGGATGGCCACAGTCTTGAGGTTATTGTTGTCTGATGCGGCGTTCCTGGGCTGCACCGAAGACGTCGAATCAACCTCGTCCCTCACGCGCGAGGCGATCATCCGCAGAAGCCTGTCAAAAAGTGTTAAACATGCTAAAAGCTCTGCCCAAAGGTACCTACTGAGCAGTCGTTTGCGGATTCCTGTTGTGATGATAAGGAGTGTAGCTGTCGACGGAATCGGTGGGCTCACCGAGCGGAGATGGCATTGAAAAGGGTTTGGGGCATCCTTATGAGCTCTGTATCACGGATCGCATGGACTGTATTACGTCGCGGGGAGCTCGTAATCACGTCGAGTTCCCCAACAGTGTCTCCCTGTCCGTATTCTCCGGTGATAGTCACGACGCCGGTTTCTGTTTCTGTGATGGCCCGCAGACGACCGTTGATGACGATATAGAAACTGTCGCTAACGTCCTCGGGTCGCCACAACACTAGAAAAGGTGAGAATGACCCTAGCGCGAACGTGATAAACAACCTTGGCCGGCATTGACTTGCATCCAGTCCAATGAAGCATCAATGTGTAGCACTACGACCATGTTAGTGGGACGTATAAAAGTCGGCGAAAGTCTTTACAGAGTGGAGAGAGTAAGGAGATGAGTCGTTTCGCCAAGGTGAGCAGCACGATTGGTCGTTTCTCGAGCAATCGTTCAAGAGCATGCGATGGCAAAAATCCGACGTAGGCATCCGTCTTCGCCTTGTTATCCAAGCCGCGCGTTAGAAATGATCGAAAATTCCCGTCCTCTAGCCTACCTTGATGTCGACGTATGATGCAGTGTTGCACAAGGCAGCTAGAGGGATGGTTGATTCGACTGACGATAGGTTTTGAAGGCTTACTCGCCTAGGTAGCCAGCGATCCCTCCCGGCTTAGCGGTGAACAACAGTTTTTGCTTGCCTGTGTCGCTCTTTACACCCGGCGTCCGCCAAGGCTCGGCATCAGCTACCGAAGGAGAAGTACTTTGTGATGGTTTTCGGACGTGAATCTCATCTCCGGGGAGCAGGATATCGAGGAAGCCTTCCACCGCTGTCAGTGATCATACATCGTCACGCGGATAAGAAAAAACCTTCAATGACATAGAACAGCCCTGTGTTCAACTCTCCAGCCTTCGCAAGGGTGGTACCAGCTGCAAAGAAGAGGATCTCCACTTCATTGTCCAGACCACTCATGTAGCCGTCCCCGGAGGCGATTGTCGAAGAGCCACCGGTCATACTGGACGCGTCGTCGCCGAGATCCAACAACGATAGCGATCCAAATGAGGAGGTGAAGATCTCAGAGCTTGAGGAGCGACGAGCGTCGAAAGCTGGAAATGCGGGAGACGCTTCCATGCTCTCTGCGCTACTCATCGGCGGCTGAAGCAGACCGATCGACTTTGCGATGCACGACATGACCTCGTCACGTAAATCAAAATCGTCACCCGATGAATTAGAGGTTTTACGACCGTGGATGGCGTCCGGGATCAGAGTCGGGCGGGAGACACGAGGCGTGTTTAGGATGCTGTACGAGCGTTTAAAAACGGGAAATGTGTCGTTCATAGGGTGGGTAGAGGTCATCAGATCGCCCGCTTGGACTGTGTGACGGGACTGAGCTCTGAAGGGTCCCGGCTGAGTGGAATTTGATCGTCGAGGAGGCAGAGGAGCTTCGGCTATCTTGACTTTCGTATCCGAAGTCGAGGCGCTAGTTATGGTAGTTATGGAGTCTCCAGAACCGGACACGGATGAAGGTACTGGGAGGGGCGACATGACGCCAGAACTACTCAAGCCAAAATAGTCGTCACCGCTTTCTGGCCTCCGTGCGCCATCAAAACGTTGTCGAAGGTGCTCCAAACCACCACCCTCGTAAAATGAAGCCGGGAGTGGATGGCAAGCTATGTCGTTCATGGCCAGTTCCGTTCGAAGGATCTCCGATGTCAGGCCAAGATATTTATGCGCAGCATTGAATGTGACTCGGGCGAAACGTGTGACGATGACTGGTAGGAAAAAATGTAACACAAGTTTCGGCTATCTCGAGGGACGCATACCTTGTACAATGTGGCCAGTGGCTTTGGGAAATTTCTTGGTGAGGCGGCGAAAAGCTTCAGCAGGTATGACTGCCAGCGTCGTGTCTTCGGTGGCGCGAGCTACCACACCACGATGGATGCTTGCAGGACGGCTTGGGAGAGGACGGCGGGAAACAGGAGGGGTCCGCATCGGTTCCGGTTCATCCACGTAATTAGGCGACATCGAACCAGCCCGGGTAGGCAATATGTGAACCGTTGAAGCAGAGGAAGATGTGGATGACCGGCGAGTTATAGGAGCTCCCGGAGTTCCTGGCTTCAGGTCCAGGTGCGACACGTCGGAATTGGTGCGTTCGGTGCGGTTACGAATAGGCATTGCGATGCCCTCGTCGTAAAGGGCCTCGGCCTCCTCCGGATCGTCTTGCCAGCTCATCTTGACGTCTTCCGTGAAAAGCGAAAGAATGGTAAATAAGCTCGACAAGGTGCCTCCGCTGCCGACTTCGTTAAGCAACTGGTACCCGTTCATATCTTCATCCTCCCATGTGCCTATCTGCTCTTCGGTGTCCTTTCCTGTTTGCGCGAAAACTTGGACCATGCCGTCAACGACACAATAGAAGCTTTTGTCTTGGTCTAAAGACATGCTGTCTCCAGCTATCAACCGACGGGTTTGTAGATGCCGTGCAAGCTCGTGGAAAACCTAGAGGTCCTTTGTCAATGCGAGAGAGAACATCGTGTTTGAGTTCGTACGGGTTTCTCAAGCTAAACAATAGTGTCAGTAGTATTCTGCTATTCGATCAAGATGCTACGTACGAATCCAAAGACTCGTACAGCTTGCAGGAAGTCATCCAGGTAATTATGAAAAGTCGGGGGAGGGTCTGTAGAATGTGAATCTCACACCTAACTGAAAGCGCAGCTCCCTTACCAGTATTGACGTCAGGATGAAGTTCATTCGCATCGGGTTTGAGGAGTGGTTGTTCCTTGAGTTGTGTGTAGTCGTTAAGGTATCGAAAACGTATCCAATAATTTAAGGCAACACAGGAAAGAACAAACATGATCGCAAACGACCAGAAGTTGAGCTGGGCACCAAAGAAATATGATCAGCGGGAATAGCGCCTCTTAAGAGATAGCGCACAGTGAGTGTCATTGAATACGAAAGAATCGAATAGATCTGTCGCGGGATAGTGATCGTGGCAAAGGCAATGAACCACTTGACCCAGGAAAGGGCCCACACTGTAGTTGACCATATTCAAAGGCTCTGTCAAGACGAAACGGATCTCATAGACGCACATATGACCCAGAAACAGGCAGAGAGCAGGGAAACAAGCGGGTGGGATGAGATCGGTTGACCCATGTTGTCACCGGGCTGCGCACTGACCACGTCCACCGACATTCTGAAGCTATCCTTCAGTCGGCGACGTTCGAATTGGAAGAAAGGCGTTCGGAAACCAAATTGAAGCGTTTTGGCAGGTGAATGTGCGTCATCACCAATTGTCAGATCGCGGCCACGTGCCGACATATCGCCTTCTCACGACACGTCCCACGTTCGACTGGTTCAAGGACTTGAAGATCAGCCGCAAATGATGCAGAGACCCCAGTTTCTGGCTTCGTATTATCGAGCTTCTCTATTATAGTGATAAAAATACAGTTCCGGCGCCTGTGGGCTCTAGTCATCATGATCATCCGCTCCTGGTTTGCCCCACTTCACAAATCTGACTATCCCGTCGCGCCAGGACTCAACCTGAGGAAGGAGCGAGTTAGGAGCGTCATGAGATCTATATAGAGAGACTCTACCCGTCTCGCGGCCAGTATTGACATCGTGCTGCGGTCGGTGCCAACAAAGCCTAGCCCAGAAGACTGTATGACAGCATCTATGAGGACCGGATACCTGCATTTCATTGGCGCTGATAGGTGATTGAGAGCATGAGTCCAACGCACCAGATACCGAGGGTCTCTTCCGTGCGCGCGTGATCGGGTGTGCGCCACCCGAGCGCCCGGACTTGAGCCCACCAGGCTTGGTCTTTCTCGTCGCTGGTGATTATCACGCGGGTGACCATGATCCCTTTCCGCTGGAAGATTTCGGCCTGAACCTCATGAACGCGGCGAGCCATGACAAGGAGCGGGGGAAAGCAATCCTCGCGCGAATAATCGCCGCACCAACCCTCAAAATCATCGCGCCTGGCATGTACCGAGATGAACTGCAATCGCAAGTTAGACCATGCGAATAGAAGGCAGCATTAACACACCGGTGGGGTGGGATCATGGGCCATGACTCCGAACGTCTTTCGGATGTACGCATCCGCTATTTGCTCCAGTGCGGTTGTCCAGCGCATATGCTGCCCCACATATCGCCAAGCTGGGCTAGAAGCCACTCAGAAGAAGGATTGCAGTCTGTGAAAGAGTTTAAATACCTATAATCCAACCCTATCTCGAACGGCTTTGGTCGATTAAGTCACAGGAAGAAGGACCTCGCAGGTTCCACATACCTCTTGCGCAGCGACATAATAGAGAAAGTCGTAGCATAACAGATGGTCGTCGGGCGGAAGGGAGTGTCGATGCTGGGGTGAAGGACGAGGTGGGACCAGGTTCGCTGAACGCGCCGCAGGAAAGCCAAGTGTAGCTAGCCCCCAAAATGTGCTGATGTTGTTTGTTAGCGGGATAGCATCCGATATATGGTCTACCTACCTGTGCTGGTCGTGCTCGTAGTTGGGAATCATCTTTATCCATTTCGGAGTTTGTGTATATGATATATCTTCAGAGTGTTAAACCAGATCATCTCGTCAATGGAATAGACATACCGAGATTCAACATATGGTCAACAGGGCTTTGGCGCGGGGCGCCGTCGGTGGACACGGTCTCCCATACGTTCCAGCATCCTATGTCTTCCATTACCGGACTGTCCGTTTGCTTCACCTCCCGCCACTCCAGAACGGGCTTCCCGAGTGCCCTCCGCAGGCGCGGCATGTCAAATACATCCCCAAAGACGAACGGGCCAGCATGCTGGGGCAGATGCGTGGACAAGAACATCGGTAGGATGGTCACTCGGTCCGTGATGAGACCGAGATAAATCAGATTTATCTACCAAGGGCGACTGAGATGGAGTTAACTTGTGACGATGGCCTACGTACGTAGCTGATCACGTCGTTTGCTGTGATTCAAGTTGACGGTAAGAAGAGTTGGAGGCTGATTAGAGCACGACACTTACTCCAGCCGGCGGAGCTGCCCCAAGAAGTGACATATTTAATCTGACCTCGGAGATTCTCTAGACAAAGAAAGATGTAGAGCAGTCGCTTACTCGAGACCTACGACGACGGACCTTTATATGTGAGCGCAGGCGGTCCATTTAGTGAGACCAGAGTATCCAGTGGATCCGGGACGGCTTCCGCTAAATGCGAATGCGCGACGGGGGCTTCCGTTGTGGACTCTTGACTGCAAACGGGCCAAGAAGCTCCTGGGTCCGGGCCGACTTGCGCATCCCTTCGGAATAAAAAGGAGTCTCGAAAGACAAAGGTGCAGAGGAAGAGACCAGTGATAGAACCGCATATCAGCGTCGCACACACGAATCGCTTTCGGGCCATCGGTGGCATGTTAAGTGAAGTGCAGACGTGGGCAACGCCCCTTTCAATGACGGCCTGGCTCGATCAGTTAAGACATTCGCGGAAAGAATAGCAGGCTGATCTCCGGCTTGTTAGCGCCTTGCGTTTCCCGTGAGGAATGCCGTTATCTGACGGTTGCGTGGAGGGGGGCCAAACTGTACAATTGCTCTGAGTTTGTTATTCAAATTGGACTCTGGCATTCAAGTCCGTCCGAGGCAGGACATGTACTGAACTGCACCACTTTGGCACCACTGGTCCTGTTCACCGGGAGATGTCCGTCAAAGAATTTCGGACCGGCGTACTATGGCCGCGATAGAAGTTCCGTTCACTCACCCACTGTTGACCCACAGCCTCAAAGTCACCGTGATACTCGGAATAGTACAGTGTGCTGCCTATGCCCAACCGGTATACCCGCGCTTCATTTTATGACTGGAGGCTGGATGGATGAACAATAGGAAGATGGGAAAGGCAAGGACGAGGCATTTCAAGTTGGACTTGGAGAGGTATCGGAGCAACAGTGAGCAGAATCATGATGACCCCGCACGTGGTCGCGATTCAGAGTCGGTTCATATCCTCATAATCCTGGTCCAAACCTCTTTCCCAACGATCTACTTAAACTATCTTCGCGATGGCCACCAAACGCAGAGTCGGGGTCAGCTCAGCAACTACGGAGGCTGCGCGCCGGCAGCTCATGCAGCCCGTTCCGTCATGGGAGAAGGTTTGGGTCGTTCCTGAAATCGCGCCTGCTGGCTCGACACTCAGGGTCCTGAGATGGACGAAGACCAATAAGACGCAGGTAAATTTATGCGGCTGTTTTCCACCAGCAGTAGTGTGCTTAGGATGTCCAGCACTTCAGTGACGACGAGGGCGAAGCCGACGAGCCGCTAGCTCCCTTACCCGACGAAGTTGAGGTTGTGGAGGGCGACGAAGAGGACCAGGACGAAGCCGCCGCCGCGCCTGCTCCGCTCCCGGATACGGTGGAGGCCGTTCCAGTCGAAGAGGAGCCCCCATCCAAGCCGGCGTCGCCCAAACCCCAGCTCTCCATGGGCCTCCAGCCGCAAGAGGAAACGAACGACGCGCTGGACGAGTCGCTGAAGACGCTGGAGACGAACATGGACGAGGGTGTGGGTCTCGGCGACGCGGAAGAGGGTCTCATGGACATATCGTCACTCGGACCAGATGGACTGGGCTTGGAGGCAAGCCATGATCTAACTCAGCTAGACGGCGACGACGCGCTACTGGGAGGCCCTTTGCAGATGGATGAGTCGGTGGATCCTTTTGCGCCGCCCATGGACCCATAGAGGCGAGGGACTAGAGTTCTCCTGCAGATGTCTTTCCACACCTCTGCAGATATACTCTGCACCAAAACCACGGGATCGATACTTACTTGCCAAGCAGGCGGATGCCACCAGACTCTTACACTCAACGTATCCTTTTTCTTTTCCTTGCGGCAGACAGGATGTAAGCTTACAAAGGCGTGTAATTAAATAACCATGTAATGATCCAAATTTCAGAACGAGTTCTCTGTGGAATCTTTTCCGATAGACGAGGTACTTGATGATCCAGAGGACACTGTTTGAAGGATTCTATCAATGTAATTTGCGCCGCTCCTGGTTCGTTTCATGCATCAGCATTGATATGTGCCTGGAGGCTCGGCACTCACCATTTCTGGTGGGTCAGGACATCGCAGCCAATCTCCTTCTCCTTCTCCTGCACGAGCTTGACATACGCTAGCATGCCCTCGTCCTTGAATCGACTAGCAAGTTCCGCTGCGGCAAGGTTAAAAGAGAGCCCAGTAGGACACGAAACAAGACGTACCGGTGGCAACGGCACCGCTGTGCAGGCCAGCAAGGGAAATGAGCTGGAAGACGAAGCTGGACTACTATCAGCTTGGAGCTGTCGATGTATCAAGAAGGCCTACCCCTCCTTCGCCAAATCCCAGACGAAGCTCTTCAATTGAGCGTCTGCGATCTCGATCAACAGCAGTTCGCCATTGATATCTGGAGGCTCTCACCGCTGAACCCATGTGCGGCCCAGTTGAAGCTTGGGCTCAGGTTATATACAAACCACCTGCGAGAAGCCCCTTAGTCTCCTGCGACACAATGAGGCCCCACTGACTTTCCGGGGTATCTTGCACGGATCTTACGGGCAAAGTACCGCGCCTGTTCGAGGTCCGGCTCCTTGGTTTCCAGCCAAATCATGTCCGCGTAAGGCGCAAATGTCATGGCGCGTTTGATTGCGGGCTGAGCAATAGGAAGTCAAACAGCAAAGGGAATAAAGCATCATGGGTACCTCAACGCCGCCGGTGACGTGGTAGTAGCCCTCGCGTGTACGTGGAACTATGGCCACATCAGATATGTACAACCATGCACGAAGATACTTACGATCCCAATCCCAGAACACGGGTTTGCCCAGAATCTCTGTCGCGATCTCGCGAGCCTCGGAATTGGATTTGCCCTCCACCGCGGCAAGGAACGACTTGTAAGCAGCATCCTTGTCCTCGATGGAGGATTGTGCAATAGCGGTTTCAACAGCTGGCGGGGGATCCATCACTGATTGAGGACTGCACCCTATGCGAAAACCATTGCAAACCTTGATTGAAGGTGCACAGAGGATTGCCCTTTGTCCATTGTTGCTCGAGAGCATCAATCTCGGCGCCAGTAGCGCCCCTTGCTTCTGCATCGGCCAATACTTGCGCGAGCCCTTTACTCACTTGCGCTGTGGTCCCCAAGATGAATTCGTGGTCCGCTGCATCAACAGACGAGGAAATAAGCTTGGCCGACTCGGAGTCTGTGCGCGCAATGACAAGCATGGTGGATTTTAATAAATCCAATTGAAATCGGGCCGTGATGAGACGAGAGACATGCGTCGACGTGGGAACGATAACTTTGCCTCCGAGGTGACCACACTGTTCAGATTTCATTCAGTCATATGCTTGAACATTAATATTTACACGAACAAACCTTTTTGCCACCGTGGAGTTGGTCTTCCAAATGGATTCCCGAAGCACCCTGCGTGCCAAAAATTTAGTCGCGGCATCATTTCTACGTCGGAGAAAAGTGTTTACAGATTCAGCAAAAAGTTTGACAAGCTTCAGCACTGCCGAGAGCCCACCGTGGCTAGCTGCAGATGAGAGAGCGTGCGTACGTATTGGGAATCGATAATCACCCAGTGTCGGCGTCAGCGACGATAGGCCGAAGGTAATCAATGTACTTCATTTTCGCCCGGGCTTCTGGAGACGCGGTCATTCGTTCGTCGTAATGCTTCTTGTCATGAAGCTGCTGCGCTCGGAAAATGCGATGAACCTGGTTGGGAACAGTCGTGTATGGATAGTCACTGAAAGGAGTCAGCGCCGTATTTGTGGATTCGTACGCGAATTACGCACCCGAGATCCGGGCCCACGTCGTTATTCCCGGTCGTAAGAACGCTCGACGCCGCCCATCCTGAAATATATACAACTTCTTGGTGCGCAGCCATCTGCGTCATCTGGACGGGGTCAATAGCACCCATCGTATGGACTGGCTGGCCGGCTTCTGCAGCCTTGGAGAGCAAGTTGTATAGCTTGTCTGCGAGTAATGTTGAAGGAAGCGGTAGCACAGGCAACGATCCTTGTTTGGACGCGACATCGGAAGCCAAGTATGGTCGCTTGGTATCCTTGAATCGTGGGAGGTTGAAGAACTTGTCCATCTCAGCAGTCCGCTCCTGAAATTCTCGGGTTTCTTCCTCCAGGGACAGCGGTTGAAGCGGCAATGCCGGTGACGACATGGCGCGCACAAGGCGGGCCGCCTTCAATAGTCGCGAACTAGTGCAGCTCCGGGACAGCATCTATGGCGGTCGAAGGCCAAGTTCCGGTTATGGCCAGACCGAACTGCCGTAAGTCCAAATTAGTCGTGTTGCTCGACGGCATCAACGAGCAGGCGCGGCTAGGATGTAACTCGTACTAGGAATTGGTGCCTATTTCTGTGAGGTGTAGAAAGCGAGAATCGCGTATGAGAGGGATAACTTGAGGCGCGGTGGCAAAGGCTCAGCGCTCAGGTCATGCTGGGAAGTTCAAGCTCAGCCGAAAAGACCAGAGTCGGCCAACATTCGGCTGTTTGAGCGACCGTCGACGGCGGACGCGCCCTTTGCCAAACAACTCGTTTTGCTTTCGCGCCATGGCCAGTACCAGCAAAAGGCCCTTGTCACCTTCTCATGCAAGTTCTCCGTCCAAACGCGCGCGTAAGCAACCCCGTCTCCAACAGACTCGGAAAGAGGAAGACATCATTGTGATCGACGACGACGATGAGGACGAGGAGGACCTCGAATCCATCTTGGCGCGTATCAAGGAAAGCGAAGAGAGCGAGAAACTTGCCAAAGCGTTGCACAGAGAGTATATCAGCTCGGAATCCCTCATTGCCTCTGGGTCATCCAGCAATCTCGAAATTATCGATGTTGACGACGATGCCGCATTGGCGAGGCGTCTCGCAGCTGAATGGGGGAACGACTCAAGGAGTGGCGCCGCCCCAGAAACGGTGGATGTTGATACCTGGCAGGATCCGGTCAATATTGCTGGTTCCAGCACCAACTCCCGTACTACAGATGATATTCCTCCTGATGAGAAATTGGCGAAGTTTCGCTCATTCTTTACTGCAGAAAGACCTTGCAGCAAATGCGGAAAGTCTGTCAACTCTCCTCGCGGCTTCGTGCGTAGTTTTTCTTCTAAATCTGCCCCGTTGAAATGCTGAACCATGTTTCAACAGGTCATGTTTTCAGCCGCCTCGACGACAGACGGGTCGCTACCGCCCTCTCTGACTATGCTTTTACATGCGCCATGCAATTCATGTAAAACCAACCATTGCAGAGGCTGCTTCTCTCCGATACAATGCCCCATAACGTGCAAAGGGACATCCAAAAACACGAAGTGCACTGTCGACTCGTGCTGTTCGGCTGTTCGCGCTCTCGCGATATTTGAATGTCTTGGGGGCTTCGACCGTCAGTTTCTAGGTGAACGCGCTACTTCCGAATCTCGAGCTCTAGCCCTCGTCCAGCAACCTCGAGCCCAAGGAACTTCTGTGGGGCCAGGAGGAACGGGCTACGGGACCGGCCATGGGGGTGGCTACAGAGCTCGCGGCAGAGGCAGGGGCAGAGGCCGGGGCGGCACTTCTAACGATGCGGGCTCATCATCTCGAGGTGTCCAGTTGGCCGAACACTGGGAGGAGATTGTCAGAAGGGCTATGACCACGCTTACAGCGGTTCTTCCCTCACCCTATGCTGATGCTGCCGAGGTCTACGATATGCTTCCGCATGCTTCCATCGGCCACCTGCTCGCTCTTTCCCAGCTTCCGGAGCTGCTCGGTGGTCTTCTCCGCAACGACTCTGTGACGGACTGGCTCGCTCGGAGCGAAGTCTACTATGCGATGATCGCTCTCCTTCGCAGAATGGCGGATTGTGAGCTAACTGTTGAAGTGCTGATAGGGCAGCGCTTTTGCATGGAAAAGAGCTCTGGTCTTGAGGACTGGATGTGGGAAAATGGAGAGATTTTATGGGAAAAGGACAAGAAGGGCGTGATTGAACGGGCCCCGCCGTTATACGATCACTTCAAGAAACTTACCAAGCAGAGTGAAGCGTTTCTTGCAGGTGCCATGCACATGATGCAAGAGGGCGACGGTGGGGACAATGAAGACGAGACGGTCAAAGCTACGTCACTGTGTGGCGATATCATCGCTGCCCGTGATGATATAGAACGTGCCATGTCTGTCCTTGGTCGCGGAGCGAATGCGCCCCCGGTAGGGAAAGGAAAAGGGAAGGACCGAGACGCATCAATCGACGTGGAGAAGTCGTACTCTGAGGCCTGCGAGAGCCTAGCATTCAAGCACGTCGAGCTGGACTACTCACACTACAAGTACAAGGGCGAATTGAAGGCGACAGAAAATTCCACCCGCACTCCCAAGAACCGGCTGCATCTGGTTAAAGAACTGGCGACTATGGCGACGAGCCTTCCTCCAGGTATATTTGTCAGAGTGGACGAAGTCCGGAACGATGTTATGTGGGTCTCCTCACCGCTGTCCATGCACACTTCTAACTTCCACCGCAGCAAGATCATGATCGCAGGCCCGGAGGGTACCCCCTATCATGGCGGTCTTTTTGAATTCGACTGTTTCATGCCGCTCACGTATCCCGCGACACCTCCGTTGATGCACCTACGCACCACTGGCGGAGGTACTGTTCGATTCAACCCTAATTTGTATGAATGACCTTCCGCGTTTGTTCCCGCGCCTTCGGCTCCTGACTTGCCCTTGCAGGTATAATTGTGGCAAAGTACTTGCGCTACATCCTCGGGACGCCGCAAGCGCTAAATGTGTATCTAGGTCTGCCTTTCCTTGTTGGGAACTTGGCCCGGCAGGCCGGAAGAGCAGTGGTCTCCGTCGTCCACGCTTCTGCAAGTCCTCATCAGCATACAAAGCATGATCTTGATTGATGCGCCATATTATAACGAGTCTGTCCATACCCCCGGACCTTTTGCGATGCTTACCCACCAACATACAGACCAGGACACGGACAGGCGAACCCTAGAGCAGCGGTCAGTATAAAGTATAATCAGAATATTCATCTGGAGACATGCAGATGGGCCATGGTTGGCTGGCTGAAGAACACGCACAAGAACGGTATCTGGAAGGTGCGTCGAAAGTCGAGACTCGTTCCGTCGCACCACCACTCAACTCCTTACCCAGGACGTCATTGCTTCACATTTCACTATTCGCAAAGACAAGATCCGCAAACAGTGAGTCTGATTCAGAGGCCTTGCCTTTCTTCGCTTCAAGTTTTGGAGCCGACGAGCAATACTTCTAACACCGTCTAAAGGATCACTGAGTGGGCCGCTGAAAATTCCAGCGTCCGGGCGTACCCGCAACGAGGAGTGGTATCCGAAAACCGCCTGGATTTGTTGGCGGAGTTCGATGCGGGAATCTTAATAGTTAGCCGTTGGTCATAGCTTACTAGTTTACTATTTTACTGTACCACGTCTCTCAAGTCTTGCATACACTGATACAGTACATGTTCCACTAGCCCTGTGTTTGGCGGCTTGCATATTTGTACAGGGCCTTTTCCAGGCACCACTGGCGTTTGGATGACAGAGAAGGCCCAACGTTAACGAAGGCCTAAATAATCGAGGTTCTTTCCTTCGCTTCTGCCCACTTCGGAACCCCTCTCAGTTTCACTCCATCGTGACCTCTTGCCGCCCTCTAGATCCTATGCCCCGCGCAAGTCTCCTGTACTTCCTTTGCCGTCGCGTTTATGCTGTGGAAAGTGACGAAGAAATACGCACAAGAGCGTCGACGTCGTCGGGGTCGTCGGAGTTAACTAGTTACTGACGTTTAGCGGCGTCCATGACTCTTCGTTTTCTTAAGGTTCTCAAGGGGTCTGTCAGTCAATGTAACCCTTGCAACTAGGAACCCTTGCAATTGGAGAAGAATTGCTCAATAATGGCCTTAACCCGGGGGTACGTCACGTCAACGCGGTTGGGCTCGATCGTCCATCTCAGATCCGTCCGAGGGTACATACCACTTACTTATTAGATGCGGCTGAGGTCGAGAGGAACCACGCACAGTGCCCACCCCGGGCCCATTGAAGGTGATCACCAAAGGTTCTTGTTCCCTCCCCATTCTCAAGTAAATGTTTTCGCAGACATCACACCCTGGACCTTGCCTTGAGCGGCGCGTTGACCATGTCACTGACTATCACACGGTCCACCCTTATGCATGCTGCACTTGCCTATGTCTCACCCGAATTGCGCGAGTTTGACCTCCTCGCATTCGGGACTCTGCGAAAGAGAACAGTTTCTCGCTCGCTCTCGCTGTCCTCGCTGCCCCCCGAGATGCTGCTCTTGATTCGTTCCCACCTGCTCCCTGTCTTGATCGCATACTTCATGGAAACCTCCGCGTCTTTCCTGCGGGACTATGAAGCCTCCCTCCGTCGACTCATATGTTCCCAATGCACATTCTACAACGAATTCGTCTACGGGCGCGACGTCTGGATGTGGCGTCTATCTGGTCCATGTCCATGTGCGCCGCATGCGCCTCTCACCCGTCGCCTAGTCAACCCTCGGCAATTCCGAGACCGACATCACTGGCTCGAGGTCCATCTTTCTCGTCAGTCCCTGCGGTTTAGGGGGCTCTCATCTCAGTACTCAACTTCACCAAGCGCCATTTGGGATATGGTGACCGTCGTTTTGAGTGAGTTTGGATATGAGCCCGCCCTGCTATCCAGAAGGGACCGCCAATCCATCCTCGTTTCCCCCCTACCCTCCAACCCGATCCCGCAACAGATGGCACCTCTCGTACTGAGACGGCTGGAACGAGGTCTGGGCTTAGCATGGGACTACAGAGAGCCTCTTCACACATCCCTCGGCACCACTCCTTCCCAGACTGTACACTGCACGTACGCCCACGCTTCAGAGCAAGCTGACGCTCCCATTTCCCCGATTTTTCTTCCCTATCATCTCCACGGCATTCCTACCCACCTTTCCACCATCTTCTCGACACTGATCTCATTCGTCACTCTGTTTTTCACAGTTCTCTGCTATTATATGAAGCCGGGTGCGCTTAGGGTCTTGTGAACCTAGTTACCCATGTATCCAACAAACAAACCGTCCGGGTCACACATTATGATTGTATCCATGCATGCGAGCGCCGACTGGACTTTAGTGGGTACGGTTTCAGCACGGCACCGAGGAGTTCGCTTTTGGCACTTCTTCGTTGGTTCTTCGAAACGGAGCTCAGCACTAGGGTGAGTCGAGCGAGGTTGTGGTGGGTGGTACGTAAACAAAAAACGTCTCTGCCGTCTTATATTAGGAGTGGTGAGTGCAATAGTCCAACTGATGGCCTGTCAAACGAAGCTGTTGCCAATTATCTTCTGCAATTCATGTAATAAGACAACTAATAGAAGCATGTGGGGCTAGGCGCAGGTCCTGGCAGCTGTCATGTCAATCGAACACTCTGGGCCCTGCCTTGATGCGTCTCCCGAGCCTGGTGATGGCGCATCAGGCATGCCGGAGTCCATCAGCCTCGGCAGGTCCCCAAACCTGCCGAGGACATTCGGCCATTCATTATGTAATGTAGCGTTACATGTAACAGATCCTCTTTCCCATGCTCGCGATATCTGGGCGACTCGCGGGGACGCGCGCAACTACCAAGTCACCTCGCTGCGATACTACCGGGCATGTACGGGCTTGTGCTCCTGCCACAGATGCCGTACTGGTAGGTTCCTGTCACCTTTCAAGGGCAAGGACTAAAGTCAAAGACTTCCCACTTAGGCATCAAGACATGAGATTATGGGCCATCGAGACAACCCGCAGAACGACCGCACCACGGGCTACCCCCCGCCCATACTCACCTCCATGCGCGTCTTCGGCCGCAGCGCCAGCCTCGCTGCTAGCCCGCCGCAGATCCTTCCTAAGGTGTCGGGGCGGCTTGACACCGCACATCCGCCGACGCGTAACCTTGAGCCCACGGACGGTGTTGTACGGTTGAGGCGCGACCGACACCGCAGGCACTTGTGCCGATGCCTTCGCGAAGCACGGTCGACTCGCGGCTCTCGTGCCACGACGGGACTGATGCGCCGCTAGCCTTGCGCCCCTTCTGACGCTTCGGCTTTCGTAACTCCGCCCGCCCGCAAACAAATTGCACATCGACCCCCGTGTGCCCTCCCGAAGCTGCTTCGCAACTGCCCCCGCCGTCTGGGAAGCCCGTATTGGCAGTAGCAGGAGCAGGATCGAGGGCTGCGAGTGGCAGCCAGAGTCTGGGACACGGCAGGAAGGTGAGTTTCCTTCGGCCGGCCTGCGTCGTGCGCACGGAATCAAGCCCCACGGAGCTGCTCCACGCAAGTCCCCGCCGTCGATCGCGCACGGTGGTCTACGCCACCCACTACTCGCCCCTCCCCACGACGGTGGTGCGTGTTTTCGCGCGCGATCGTCGCCGGCACAATGAGACCTGTACAGCGCTCGTCCGCGACGCCGCCGCGCATTCCCGCGCGCTCGCTAGGTAGCTACGCTATCTACATACTGCATATAACACACTAACGATCTACTACAGCGCTCGCTTGTCTCCCGCCCTAACAACCTCGGAACAAGCGCCCTCCGCACCCGTCTCCCCCGCCGCACACCGTCAAGCCCAACGTGCGCGCGCATCTTGCAGCGTGTCCCGTCGAAAAAACGCTCGAGTCCGCTGCTGCCGCCGACGCCGCATCCTCTAAGACGCGCCCGCGCCCCCATCTCCCTCGCCGTAGGCCGCCAAGTATGTAGCAGCCGACGGCGACGCACGATCTGCCGCATCTGACCCGGCACGACGCACTCCATTCGCGCGCGGCTCCCGACTTCGCTCGCGCGCGGTGCATTCGAGCCGCGCCCGCCCCCGCGATCCACTGTCCACGCGACGTCCGCCGCCCGTGCCTGCATTGCGCCGCGTCCGCGCAACCGCCGCCGCTCGTCTTGCCGGAATGCGGCGGGATGATCCCCACCTCGCGCGAGGGCGCAGGAAGCCGCCGTGTCGGGACGGGCCGCGCGGGCGTTCCTGCCGCCCCGAAACCGAAACCTCGAAAATCGCGATAAGTAGCCGCGCGCGTAGGTACAGATAGAATGGATGGACTCACTTTTGCAGCGCGCTTCGCGTGCAGCGGCAAGGGACGAGTCGGGCGCGACCACCGCAAGCCCCGCGTCGTCTCGCGGCAGGGCGGGGACTGCGCGCCGTCGCGCGGAGGACTCGATCTTCGCGGCGAGCCGTCTCCTCGCCACCTCGTACGGCCGCGTTGATCCCAGCGTCTGCGCCCGTCCCTCCCCGCCCGTCCCGTCCCGCGCAAATCGCCGTCAAGCCCTCCCCGAATCCCGTGTAAGGCGGCTGCGCAGCGCAACGCGCGTTGTCCACGCCCGATCGCCTGCGCTCGGTGTCGAGCCAAGTCGAGTCGGGGCGGCGCATCGGCGGGGCGAGTCCGGGCGCAAGCGGCCCCGCTGCGTTCGTTCGACATCGATTTGAGTTGTCGGGGGGTGATCCGCCGCGGATCGCGAGTCGTGGCGGGGCGAGTCCGAGCACGGGCGTGGGAGGCGCCGAACAACCCTGCTGCGTTCGGCGTCGAGTCGAACAGAATCGGGGGGTGATCCGCCGCCTGAAATCGGCGGTTCGCCAGCCGCGGCGGGGCGTCGAGCCGGGCGGGCCCGAGTCCCCGAGCCCGTGCGCCAAGAGTGTCCCCGAGGAGCACGGGGTTCCCGGGACTCGGAGGCGCTGCAACGAGCGATCGAGCGCGGGCGCTCCAGTTCGGGGACTCGCGCGGTGCAGAGGTCACGCCGGAACCTCAGAACTAGATAAGTAGCGCTACAACGCTCGATCTCTCGCTCCCCGCCGCCGGACTGTATGATCGCAGGAGCGGCTGCTGCGCGCGGGCTCAGATACGCAGGATGTGCCCGCCCACGCTCGAACGCGCCTCTGGGCTCGCACCCGCCGCCAAGACGTCCGCGCGGCACCACGGTCGCAATTGCGCTGCGGGAAGACATGCCGCGCGGCGGACGCTCCTGGGCGCATAGCGAGCAGATTGGCGGGAGTCGTTCCTCGCGCCCGAAGTCCGGAAGCACGCTCGTCGTGTCGGGCGGGGGCCGGGTTGTATACGCCGGGAGTTGCAGAGGGCCGAGGCGAGGGCGGGCAGATTTGACTAGGGAAAGCTGAAAAAAACAAGTCAGCAGATGTAATGTGTGCTGAAATTGCTTACTGTTCCTCGCGAGTTCCAAGTATCGGAAGTGGACGAGTGCCGTGACCGCTGAGAGCTCGTAAGTAAGGTAATACGAGTCTAAGCTTGAACAACTTACTCTGGTATGCGGTGCTCGGACTACGCTGCGGCCGCGCATGTAACTTGCCGTTGTAGATGCCAAATTCGAAGTCAGTCAAAATGATTGTTGTATCTGAACTGGGGATCGGAGTGACTCGCGCGCTGCAATTAAGTAAACCGAGCTGTTCATAGAGCTTGGATTTAGAAAATCTCACTTTCTAGTGTATGCGCGCTGAGGTAGAGTTGAAACACAATTATACGGACTTGTTCTGGCTGCCCCATAGATAGATAACCGCCGTGGACGCCAAGATCCGGAAGGACTTTGAGCAAACGAACAAAAAACAAACGGCGGTTCAACAGCGCGCCGAGCTCAAGGAACATAGGATGTGTAATGAACGGTGCTAAACAAAGACATGAGCACAAGTTGGACAAAATACAACCGACGATTTGCAGCACCCAGAGAAGGGGCATGGGCCACAGCTTCAATCACGAATTACGATCGCGAACTGATTATGATCGCGAACTGATTATGATCGCGAACTGATGACCTTCGTCTTTACAGACCACAGGGTGTCTCTCCGGCCCTAGTTACTCTCCTATAGACTTCTATGGTCTATTTCTCTTCTCCAGTGGCACTGTGAGGATGGGCGGCCAAGTGCAAGGCCCCCAAATAATTATCGTCGCGAACTGATTTAAGCTCTGAAGTCCACTCACACTTTTGATCGTGATCTCCCTCTACTTCTACCACTTCTCAGCACTGCAGCCACAATGCCCGCTGGATGGTTGTCATCGATATTCCATGAATGCTGTCTACTGTCTACTAGAAACCTACGATCTACGTGTACTCCGGCTCTTGAAACTATCGCTATTCGTGCTTCGCGCCAAATTTCAAGCATGACAAATATGGATTACGGAGGCACGAGGCTTGGCCGAGAATGCCGCTCGGCCAACGTGCCGACGTTGATCCGTGACGGCATGATATCGGCCACGTGTGTGCCTTGCCCGCCGCCTGGCGTGCCTTGATGCGGCCCTGTCAGCCGGCCCTCCCGGGCCTTAATCCGGCCCGCACAAGCCGTGTTCTCCCTGCTTCCTAGTTACTTACTTATTACGTCTTAGAAGCAGATTCTTCGCTGTCACCGAGCTGTCACCTGTCAATCGGTCCATGGCAGTTGGACAATTGCACTATGGACTCTTATATTAGTCTCTCTACGACAGACGCTATGATGAACAAGCTCGTTCCTCGCTCATCTTAGTCTTATATGTCGATCTGGCTGCCCTGAAATCACAGTCAAGACAAAGACCCGGAGGAAAAAAGCGCATGTTGGTGCAGAACGTGCGTTTTGCACCGGTGGCAGTTGCAAAAACCGGAATGGTGCAAAAAGTTGAGAAACCAGGATAGGGGCACGGTAACGTGACGTGAGCGCGGGGCCAAGCGGCGGCTGACACGCTGATGGGTCCGCGGATGCAGTCAGCCTCCTTCCCTCACGTTTGCCTCTTACCACCATCTGGCGCTCTCCCTTCTCCCTCTGGCCCCTTCAACTCCGCCTTCCAACTTAGATTCAAGGCCTCTACCTTCGAGCTCTAGCACCTTCAAACGCAAGGCTCGACACGGTGAGTGATCCTAATCTCACTAGTACCGCTAACCCGCAGCACCGCTACTAACGCCCACACCGATAATAACCTCCGAGCTGTATGCTATTCAACATACAGACTTGATCCTCACAGACTTCAAGACCTCGACTGGACCACTCTGGACGACGAGCGTTTGGCGGGTATGCATGAGTGCCGCGTAAGTGCATATACCCATCTCCTTTCCCGTATTCACCTCCACCGTTCCACAGGCCTTCCGCGCGGCCGAGGGGAGGCTGTGCGTCGTGAGTCAGGCGCCTCTCCAAGTCTCTCCATGCTCATCTGTTCTTCGTATACAGGGTAGTGCACTGCCGATTGTACCGTGGGGAGTCTAGCCCGCTGTAAGTTGTTTCTTCCTTGCCGGTTTGTATCCGTACTCATCGTTCTTCGCAGGAGGGGAGCTCAGCGTGTGCCGTGTAGAGGTGGAGGGAGGCTCAATGCGTCGTAAAGTTGGGGGCCCAATCGGCCCCGGGGAGGTGACGGAGGCGGCGGGGATGCCCTACTAACCTACTAACCCAAACATTTTTTCCTGTCTAGGTTAGGTATAAGGTTGGCCACCTTTCGCGCGCGCGCATTCGATCGATCGTTCGGTGGAAGGAAAGCTGGATGGCTCGGATAGAACGGGCACCGCGTGGGGTTGTTGCGGAGGGCAGGGGCTGCAGTTGCCATGTATCGTTTCCCGCCTCATCGTCGTCGGTAAGGGTCTCTCCCGTCTGGTCCGACTTCCATCTCACCCGTTTGCTCTAGCCCCTTGCTCTCATCACATTCGCTGCACTACCTAAGTCTCACACAAACCATATTATCATCATCATTGGGCATCAAGCAGTCGACTCTAACGAGCTCGAGCACCAAAACAACCCGCACGACGACGAGGCGGTTTCTCAACTTTTCGACGTATCCGGCGGCGCCAACCCTCCTACCCAAATACCTAATCATGGCGGCCGCCGGCGTCTCTACCTTTCATCTAATCACCCGCCTTGTCGTTATTGGTACGACACCCACATCCCACTATCAGCACTATCTTAATCCTTTTCCAGCACCCCGCTCATTGGACGTGCCCACCAACCAGTTCGCTTGTCAAAGACCACCTTACGGTCATCAGACACTTCCAGCGAGAAGATGACACTCGCGCGACGACGAGGCGGTTCTCTAACGGTCGATGTTCCACGCGGCGCCTTTATAATAACCCTCTTCGAACACGGGCAGGCTGCCGGCGTCCGACCAATGTTGACCAGATGACTCGCAATACCACCCGGCGCTCCCGGCTAGGGCTATGACCCAATCAAGGACGAGCCGCCGGCGTCCTATCCACCTTTTGCGCTACATCTCGCAGATACAAGTACCTTCGACCTCGTGTCGTCAGTAAAGGTCATCAAACAAACATCCAGTATCGAACAAGAAGACACGCCTGATCTGCTATGCGCTCTATGTTCCCGGCGGCGATCTCCTACCATTGTCCACGGCGACCAATCGATCTGAATCCTCAAACATATCTTCCTGTGGTCGAACACAACTCGCTGCGCGCAAACTCATCCCGTTTCTTCGCTCTCGAACCCGAGTGTCTATGCTCGTCTGGCGCCAACGCTGCAACTCAAGCACAACTTACAAAAATATGATCCTCCAATGGCTACTTCGATCCGACTTCGGTCGAACCATCCGAATTTTCCAGACCCTTTACCTAGTCCGTCCCACCGCATTCATACCAAACCAAAGAAAGAAAGAAAGAAAGAAAGAAAGAAAACAACAATCAAAGAGAAAAAGAAAAAAACGACCACCATCTTTACCACCATATCCACTGTCATTCACAACCACCACATTCTGTCCCACTCCTCACCATTCTCAATCAAATCCATTCTGCAGATTCTGTCACCATCATCAGCAACTATACTTCCGTCTTAGGCTCCCACGGCTCAGGCTTCGGTTTACTTATCGTAGATAGATTTTAGATAGATATCAGATCGGGGCCGGGCGGACAGCACCACTGGACAAGGCACTTTGGACAGGACAGCATCACACGGTTTCTGCTCTGTTTTGGCGTTTGGCCACACTACGCTCTCATTCTGGGCACTGCTATCTTTGGTCAGTTTTCTCGCATGCGTTGACGGATACATCTAACGTTACTTCAGATCTCATGGCAGTCGCCATCATCGCTCTGAACACTCTTACGGGCCCGGCGATTCCCACCACGCGCTTCGAGCCTCACCACCGCAAGCAACGACACCCTCATCCTGAATACTCCTGCAATGGCTTACGGGCTAGGCGATTCCCACCACGCGCTCCGATGACGCTCTCCACCGCAAGCACCGACATTCTCGTCTCGCCGCGACGTACTCGCCCCAGTTCTGGATCCAAAGCAACATCAGCAGCTCTGCGTCGTCCAACTTGCGTCAAATAATCCTGTCAGGCAGCCCTAGCCACCCGCCCTCGCCGCCACCCGTTCTTCCATCGATCCCGGCGGTGGATTCCCCACTTTCTGCGCCGTGTCCACTCATCTTTGACGGTCGAATCATCTGGCGAGGCATATCACTCGCCATTCACGCCACAACCCACCAAAGCACCGACTCTGGCTTCGTACTTGTTGCATGAAATCCGGCTCCATAAAGCTGCACCAATGGATTGCTACCAAAGCCCTGGCGCCCAAGCTTCACCAATACTATCCGCTCCGTTGCCATGTCATTCTCAGTTGAAGACCGTTGCCCTACCCACAACATCGTCGCCCGGTCCACAGCATCCTCGTCGCGCCCGAGTACTTAACGTCGCCCTCGTGCCTTCGACCCGCTCCAAACTTTGAGCACGCACCACGATCCAATATTCATATCCTCAGCCTGCGTCTGACTTGGAGCCTACGCCTACACCAGCCGTCGTCGCTCAACCAACCAATGCCCTCATCCTCAAAGCCCCATCTTCCGTGTCCTCGCCTTCCGTCCGTCCCTGTGTAGATAGAATCTGAATAGTACTTGCCTCATTGCAATCCAAGTTGAACTTTTTAAGACAGGAGATCGTACGATGTTTGTGATGGGCTGAACACAGCCACGGTCGCTGTGCCTGCTTGGGTAAATTGATGACTGATGTGAGACACCGGGACCTTTCCCGCCGCTGTCTTAGGCAGTGTGTTCTGCAGCAAGGCGAGCTCGAGGCGAGTCTAGCGCGGATTCGTGCTCTTTCCTTCTGGACATTCCGATGGCACGATGAGAGAATGGATGATCTTGGGCGCCCTCGCTGGCAGATATCGGGCCGGAGATAAGTGAGATTCATTGCAACATGATGCAATGGCTAATAAAGGGTAATAATTGGTGGGTATTCGCGGGTTACTGGGCGGGGACGAGGCATGGGCATCTTGCATCTTGGTGGCACGGCAACTGGGATAGTATGCAGGCAGATGCAGGCGGTGCGGATGCAAGGACAGGCCACTTTATGTGTCCATCAGCGGTAAGCCGAATTGACTACGAGATCGAAAAGTAGAAATAGCAAAATAAGCAGCTGCCATGGTGTAAATTCTGCCCTTCCCATGTCCCACCATCCACTGTCTCCGCCCCGACCCATGGCCCTCCCCGCCCTCCTCCACGACAAGCCCGCAAAGGCCCGCCCCGCCCGCCACAGGCACTCGGCCGTCCAGCTCGCCGCCCTCAACGGCGTGTACGAGCAGACCGCCCACCCGACGCTCGCCCAGCGCACGGCGCTGGCGCAGTCCCTGGGCCTGTGCGTCGCCCGTCCTCTTCCCTCGTCCCCGCCTGACCCTTCCCTGCCCAGCGAGATCAAGAGCGTCAACGCCTTCTTCCAAAACAAGCGCGCCTCTTCAAAGAAGCAGGCACGAGGCGGGCCGTACGACGCCATCGCCCTTGCGCTGCTCCCGCCTTCCGTCCCCGCACCCGTCCCCGCCCCCGCGCGCGCGTACTCGGCCGTCGACGACGACTACTATTACCCGCCCGTCGAGGATGTCAATCCCCCGCCCCACCAACAATTTCGATCCCATCAGGACCCACACCCCGGCGATCACGCGTCCCATTTTGCTGCGTCCGACGCACGGCAGATCGACGAGCTGCAGCGCATCTACCGCCTCAACGCGCGGCCCACCCCGGAGGAGACCCAGCGCATCGCGGAGCGTATCGGCAGGTGAGCTGAGCGCATCTATTTCGGCTTCCGCACCCGGGCGCCGTGCATATGGAGTGATGAGTCATCGCTGACGACGTTCACAGCCATTATCAATCTATCGCCGACTGGTTTCGCACTCAGCGGAGCTTGCATCGTATGCGCGCGCGGGCCGACGCCGCCGAGCCCGACCTGCGCGCCCACCTCACGCTGCCGCCGCTCAATCTCCCCCCCGCGCCGCCGTCCCCGCCGCTCGGCGGCCTGCGGCTGCCCGCGCTGCAGGAGGACCGCCCGTACGTCCCGCGCATCCGCCGCCGGTCGTCGTCGCCCGCGCTGCGCCATGCGTCGCCGTACGGCCCCGCGCATGCGTCCGCGAGCAGCTCCAGCACGAGCACGAGCAGCGCGGCGCTCTCCGCCCGGCAGCGCCGTGGGCGGCCGGACGCGCTGCAGCTGGGGCGGCTGCGGCGCCTGCTCAGCGAGACGCCGACGCCGACGCTCGAGGAGCGCGCGGCGCTGGCACGGGAGATCGGCATGGACGTCGGGCGCGTGGGGAACTGGTTCCGCAACGTCCGGCAGAGCCGGCGGAAGAAGGGCGCGCGCGGGAGTGAGGACGAGATGGACGGCAGCGGGGTGTACCTGTCGTCGACGTCGCGCTCGGCGTCGGTGTCGCGGTCGGAGGGCGAGTGGGGGCGGGGCGGGGGCGGCGGGGAGCGGCATTCGCAGTCGCACTCGAGCGACGAGGAGGAGGAGGAGGCGCAGGAGGCGGTGACGCCGGCGTCGACGCCGCCGCCGCTGCGGTACCCGGGACTCGGCGGGGGCGACGACACGGGCATGGACATAGACGGGCCGCTGGACGAGAAGGTGCAGGCGCGGTTCTCGCGCGTGCCGATCGAGGACGCGATGCTGCTGCTGGGATTCCACCGGCGGGCGGGGATGTTTTGAGGCTGGGCACCGCGCGGAGGTGTGCTGGCGGGGTGGGGCAGCCGCTGCGAGCACTGCATGCATACAGCGTGCTCGCGTGCATACAGGTTGCATGCATACATTATTGAAGTATCCGACTGATTCAGAGCATAACGATGTATATACGCATACGGCAGCAAAAGCAAAAGAGTGTACTAATTGTGTACTTCGAGTTGCATTCCATAGACAACGATTTTCCTTGCATTGCATTCATGAACAAGCTTTGCATTGCGGGGGATTTGCGCGTGCCTCCCTGCAGGTGGGGTTATCTAATCTTATCTATATGCCCATTAGATTTTTTTCCAACCACCGTGTTTGATGCCGCGTGTTTTGTGAGTTTCTTGGGCAAGTCGCTTGCTTGCCGCCGCCTCCTCCATCCTCAAGATCCCCGAGCGCACCATTCTCCCTGCCTGCGCGAAACACAGAGGACGACCCCCGCGACCCACCACTTGGAGCGATGCACTCGATCTCGTCCCCACGCGCGCCGCGCTCGTCGCACCGCCGCTCGCCGTCGAGCACGCACACCAGCTCGCGCTCATCGCCGCGCCACCGCGATGGGGGGCAGCAGGCGCACCAGTCGCCCTACCAGGCTCAGCAGTCGCCATACCAGGCTCAGCAGTCTCCGTATGCGGCCCAGCAGTCGCCGTTCGCAGCACAGCAATCGCCGTACCAATCTCAGCAGTCGCCTTACGCGGCGCCGCAATCGCCGCACCAAGCCCAGTCTCCGTACCGCTCGCAGCAATCGCCACAGCAAGAGCGGACCCTGCCATTCGGCGGGCACCGCCCGAACCAGCCGAACTACGAGCAGACGACGCCCGCGCTCGTGCCCGAGAACCTGCGCGAACCCGGCGCAGGCCCGGACGGCGGCGCGGACGTGTTCAATGTCGACTCGACGGCGGGCGTCCTCGCGGCCGCCGGCGAGACGTACCAGGCCCCGGTGGCGCCCGCGGGCCGCCGGCGTTTCGTCGGCGGGTTCATGAGCGGGCTGCGGCGCGCGCTGGGGCGGAAGGATGCGGGCGACGTGGAGCGCGAGGGGCACGTCGCGCGCGACCCGTACGCGTATGCGGAGGGCGACGCCGGCGTGCGCATGCCGGAGCCGGCGGTGGTGCCCGCGGGCGAGCGCGAGTACGAGCCGGTGTCGCCGGGGCCGCAGACGCCTGAGCGGTACGACGGGGCGGCGGCGGCGGCGGAGGTGCGGTATGCGACGCCGACGCCAGAGGGGCGGTATGCGGCCGAGGCGCGCTACGGTACGCCCACGCCGGGCGCGCGGTCGCCCCAGGCGCACTATGCCCCGCGCGATGCGCAGACCCCGTACGCCTCTCCGCGCCCGGACGCCGACGCGCAGTATCCTTCAACTCCCCGCGCGGACACGCAGTACCCCGCAGACACGACATACCCCGCTGCCCCCTCGCGCGAGAACCACGAGCGCCACGAGTCGTCCTCCAGCGCGTCCGAGACCGCCCACGCCACGCACGAGCAGTACGACGGCACGACCGTCGTGCACCACGACATGATCCCGCCCGACGCGTACTACGGCAGCCCGCCGTACGTCGAGCCGCCGCTGGGCTCCGACTACGCGAAACTCTCTCCCCCGCGCTCCGACGCGAGCCTCGGCTCGTACCTCGCGCGCCTCGCCCGCTTCATCGCGCGCGTCAACGCGCTGCCGTGGATCGCGCCCGAGCGCGTCACGGTCGACTACGTCCCCGGGCGCGCGCGCCGCGAGTACCTCCAGCAGCACGCGCACGCACGCCCCGGCGGCGCGCGCCGCTCCGCCATGATCTCGTGGTACAACTCGAACGCGCCGCAGGGCTCGCTCGACATGCTCTCGGGCGGGACGACCTTCACCCCGCTCACCGAGTTCGCGCAGGCGCGGCCGCTGGCGGGCGCGGATCCGGCGGTCGCGGCGCCCGTCGCGCGATACCCGAAGACGGCGCCGCATCTGGACCCGGATGTGGTGTATGCGAACAACCGGCCGATGGCGGGGGGTGGTGGAGCGGAGCCGCCACCGCCTGCCCGGAGCGTCGAGAGTGCGGCGAGCGCGACCCCGGGCCGCCCGCGGCGCGTGCCTGCGCCGCCGGTGAGCCCCGACCTGCTCGCGGCGGGGCACGGCCACCACGAGCCGCGGTACCCGAACGGCGGGTACGTCCCGTACGAACATCAGCCCGTGCCGATGGGGCAGGTGTACGCCGCGTCGTCGGTTGGGTCCTCTGTGCGCGCGCCCCGCCCATAGAGCGACCTATATGCACGTCTTCATCTTGATTAATGTCCCCCGCTACGTATATGACTCTTATGGACTTGTCGCGGAACATACTTACTACTTAGCAGCCCCCATACTACTCCCCTAACGATTGTATTTCTACCCGTCTTGGCTGTTCTGTATTCACGATTCATGTAGGACATGCCTGGTTATACTACCTATGGCGACGCTGTACCACGAGCTTCGTGCTTGCGCCGACACCGATCTGCCCGCGGAACGCGCGCGAGATGAGCAGGAGCGTCGACGTCTCCCCGCGCGCTGCGGCCTTCGCGTCGCGGTCCACCAGCTCGTTCATCGCGACCCTCGCGTGCCCCGGCACCCACACCACTCGCACGCGCACCCCGCGCCGCCGCGCGCGCCGCAGCTCCGCGTCGAGCAGGCGCATCACGCGCATGTGGCGCGGATCGCCTGCTGGCAGTCCGTGAGCAGCGTCACACGCCGGAGGCGCAGCGCGCGCACGGGGGCGCTGTTGACAATACGCAGCGCGAGGACGAGCGCGAAGAGCTCGGCCTTGGCGGGGGTGTGCGCGCTGCGCGGGCCGAGGTGCGCGCGCTTGACCAACGTGCCAAACGGGGTCATGGCGCGCGCGGCGGCGCCGACGCCGTCGTCGATTGCTGAACCGTCTGCCCAGACGGTGAATTCGCGCAGGGCGCTCACGAGGCACATAGCGTTATGTTTAGCGGCGGGTTTGGAGCGCGCAATCTCGTGGGATATGGGCGGGCGCACGCTATGCGGTGGAATGCGCCGCGGAGCTGGTGGGGCGACTGTGGTCGAGAATGCGCGGGTGGAAAATGCGGAAATCGATTTAAGCGACCCAAGTCCGAGCCGGATGGCGATTTTCATGGTGCAGCGGATGAGGAGTGAAGCTGTTCAGTGACGAGGTGAGACGACTCGAACTGAGTGAAGAAGGCGCATGAATGTTCAACGCCTATATACCTCTCCACCATCAAAGCGGCGGTCAAAGAGCCCAAGACGCGGTGCATGAGCAGTTGCCAGACCCAGTGTGCAATGCTTGTACATCTATCCCAACATGGCAGTGTTCAAGAATTCAAAGAGTCAAAGGCTTTCCATGGACCTGGTATGGAGCTCCGGCCGCCAGTTGGTTCCAGATCTCACCATGGCAGGATACAAGAATTGAACCAGTCGAAGGCTTTTCATGCTTTCGGACGGACCTGATATGGAGCTCCGGCCGCCAAAGACACCGCGCCTGAAATCATCTACCATATTAGGACGAAAACGATTGTGGATGTCGCTTTGGTTTGCACGTGTGCGCTACAGTTTTCTGCAGTTTGACTTTGACGGCACAAGTTGGCCTCGAGGCGACTTGTCGGAGCTGAAGAGGATGACGAATCGCGGTGGCAGATTGGGTAAAGCTGTGGCATCGGGGTAGATTGCGATTGCGATTGCGCTTCGAGGTCGCGGCACTTGTTTACTAGTTTACTATTTTATACCACGCCTCTGCCTAATACAAGACTGAGGTCCGGCAGGTGCCGGCCACGAGAGATTCACGCCCGGAAGGTGTCGCCTGCGCATGCTGGCATGGGAAATAATGTTTTTTTGACAAGATGCGAAGATTCAAGAATATTAATTGTGTTCCACGATTTGAAGTGAGAGTAGTAATACTATTCTATCTACGCGGGGATCGGGGTACGGGCGGAAATCGAAGCTTTGGTCGGGAGCAAGGGTCTTTGACTGGAACGATATGGCAATGTAGCACATAGTATGGACGCTTCGCCGGCCAAGTCTTTTGGAGCGAATGCAGCGAGGTACTTCAAATAGTGGGATTTGTGGTGGAGCTGGATCGCGGGCAGCGAGTGTTCACTCTTGAGCGCTTGAGCTACGGTCGGTTTGGAGTAATGGTGAAGAAATGAGGGCGACGTTGACTACTCGGGCGCGACGAGGACGCCGTGGGCTGCTGTGGGTCGGGCAACGATGTTGTGGATATGGCAAGGGGCTTCAACGGAGAATGATATGGCAACGTAGCAGATAGTATTGGTGGAACTCGCGCGCCAGGTTGTTGGTAGTGAATCCAGCGGTGCAGATTGATGGAGCTGAATTGCAGGCAGCAAGTCTTGAAGTACGCAGCTATAGTCGCAGCGGGCCGCGGCATAGAAGAGTGATCTGCCTTGCAAGGTGATTCGACCGAGCTAGTCGTCGTGGATGAGTGGACCCGGCGCAGGAAGTAGGGTGTAGGGAAGCTATCGCCAGGGTCAATGGAAGAACGGGTCGCGGCGTGGAGGGCGAGTGGCTAAGGCTGCCTGATAGGATGATTTGACGCAAGTTGGACGACGCAGAGGCTGCTAATGTTGCTTTGGAGCCAGAACTGAGGCGAGTACGTCGGCGAGACCAGGATGTGGGTGCTTGCGATGGAGAGTTTTACCCGAGCGCGTGGTGAGAATCACTGGGCCCATAAACCATTGCGCGAGTATTCAGGGTGATGATGGCGACTGCCATGAGATCTGAAGTTTCGTTAGATGAATCCGTCAACGCATGCGAAAGACCTACTCAAGATAGCAGTGCCCACAGTGAGAGCGTAGAGTTGCCAGGCGAACAGAGCAGAAACCGTGTGCTGATGTCCTGCCCAAGGTGTCTTGCCCCAGTGGTGATGTCCGCCCGTCCCCGATCTGATATCTAGCTAACTAAAATCTACCTACGATAAGTAAACCGAAGCCTAAGCTAGGAGGGAAGAAGGATTGCTGATGATGATGGCAATATCTGCTGTAGAGGCCGAATGGATGCGATTGACAGTGGCGGAGAGTGGAATATGATGTGGCGGTTATGAGGTGAGATGTGGTGAAGACGGTGGTTGTTTTGAGTTTATTGTTTTGCTTTGTTCTTTTTTTCCTTTTTTTTTAGGGTTTTCTTTTTTCTTTTTTCTTTGTTGGATATGTTTGATATGAATGCGGTGGGACGGACTGGAAGAGAGTCCGGAACGTTCGGATAGTTCGACCGAAGTCGGATTAGAGTAGCCAAACGAACGTCAAATTGTGAGGTGTTTTGAGTTGCAGCGAAGTTGGCGCCAGACGAAGGTCAGTCGGATGAAGAGGAACTTGGGTTCGGGATTAAATAAATGGGATGGGTTTGCGCGCGGCAGTTTGTGTTCGACCACAGGAAGGATTCAGACTGATTGGTCGCCAAGGACGATAGTAGTGGGCTCGCCGCCGGGAGCATAACGCGCACAAGAGAACGGATGTGTCTTGCTCGACATTGAGTTTGAGGACTTTACTGAGGGCACGAAAAGCTTGCATCTGCGAGATGTAGCGCAAGACGCTGGCGGCTCGTGGTCGATTGGGTAAAAAAAGCCCTGGTCGAGGGCGCCGGGTAGTATTGTGAGTTATCCTCGTCGACGTCGCTGAAAGCTGGTACGGCGGTGAGATGACCGACGAGGCTCTCATAGAACGAGGATGAGGGCGGGAGCATCCACGTGCTAAAATGAAAGGATTAGATCACAAAGTTGAGAATCGGACGTAGATGATTACATTATAGAGATTATATGACACTTGGTCGGACGCCGGCAGCCTGCCCGTGTTCGAAGAGCATTATGATGAAGGCGCCGCGTGGAACATCGGCCGTTGAGTAAAACCGCCTCATCGTCGTACGAGCGGGTCATTTCATTATCTTGCTCGAGCCCTTTGAAAGTGTCTGATGACCGTAAGGAGGTCGTTGACAAGCGAACTGATTGGTGGGCACGTCCAGTGAGCGAGGTGCTGGAAAAGGATAAAGATAGTGCTAATAGTGGGATGTGGGTGGCATACCAACAACGACGAGGAGGGGGATCATATGGAAGGTAGAGACGCCGGCGGCCACCATGATTAGGTGTTTGGGCAGGAGGGTTGGCGCCGCCGGATACGTCGAAAAGTTGAGAAACCGCCTCGTCGTCGTGCGGGTTGTTATGGTGCTCGAGCTCGTTAGAATCGACTGCTTGATGCCCAATGATGATGATAATATGGTTTGTGTGGGACTTATTTAGTGCAGCGACTGTGATGAGAGCAAGGGGCTGGAGCAAACGGGTGAGATGGAAGTCGGATCAGACGGGAGAGACCCTTACCGACGACGATGAGGCGGGAAACGATACATGGCAACTGCAGCCCCTGCCCTCCGCAACAACCCCACGCGGTGCCCGTTCTATCCGAGCCATCCAGCTTTCCTTCCACCGAACGATCGATCGAATGCGCGCGCGCGAAAGGTGGCCAACCTTATACCTAACCTAGACAGGAAAAAATGTTTGGGTTAGTAGGTTAGTAGGGCATCCCCGCCGCCTCCGTCACCTCCCCGGGGCCGATTGGGCCCCCAACTTTACGACGCATTGAGCCTCCCTCCACCTCTACACGGCACACGCTGAGCTCCCCTCCTGCGAAGAACGATGAGTACGGATACAAACCGGCAAGGAAAAAACAACTTACAGCGGGCTAGACTCCCCACGGTACAATCGGCAGTGCACTACCCTGTATACGAAGAACAGATGAGCATGGAGAGACTTGGAGAGGCGCCTGACTCACGACGCACAGCCTCCCCTCGGCCGCGCGGAAGGCCTGTTGGAACGGTGGAGGTTAATACGGGAAAGGAGATGGGTATATGCACTTACGCGGCACTCATGCATACCCGCCAAACGCTCGTCGTCCAGAGTGGTCCAGTCGAGGTCTTGAAGTCTGTGAGGATCAAGTCTGTATGTTGAATAGCATACAGCTCGGAGGTTATTATCGGTGTGGGCGTTAGTAGCGGTGCAGCGGTTTAGCAGTACTAGTGAGATTAGGATCACTCACCGTGTCGAGCCTTGCGTTTGAAGGTGCTGGAGCTCGAAGGTAAAGGCCTTGAATCTAAGTTGGAAGGCGGAGTTGACGGGGCCAGAGGGGGAAGGGAGAGCGCCAGATGGTGGTAAAAGGCAAGCGTGAGTGAAGGAGGCTGACTGCATCCGCGGAGCCATCGTGCCATCAGTGACAGTTGAGTGTCACTGTCAGCCGGTGCGCGCCCACGTCACGTTACCGTGCCCCTATTCCATGTTTTATCAGAGTCTGAGTCTCTATTCTTCAACGCGATAGAATGTGCAATAAACTCAACATGTGATGGAAATTTTGCAAGCCGCGGCTTCTGCCCCAATATTCTCTTTTTCCTCTCCGAATATTTAGTAGTATCCTTATAGCAATACCATCGACAGCCCTTGATCATTGGTTGCTCAATCAAGACTTGCAGTTTTCCATCGCCTTTTCCTCAAGACGTAGACTGACTGTATTGTTCAATGTCTTGGGTCGCATCCAAAGTGTATAGCAGCACAAATACATGAAATTTAGAGTACAGCAAATCGATCTCCATTAGCGGATCATGCATTATTGTATTAGTTCCCCGTTACCCGACTTTACATCTTCATCCTCCTCCTCCTCTTCCTGCTCAGCAATATTCTTAAGCCACGCGCCGATAGACCCTCTGTAATTTATGAGCAGGTTTAGCGAGGCACAAAGCAAAGAACTAACAGGAACCCTTCGTGCCGCAGAAACAGTGCGCGCTTCGTCCCTTTGCTCCAGAACCGGATCGCGTACGACAATGTCGTGATCGTCTCCGCGTGCCCTGGGACCAGTCAGCTACCTCTGGGCTAGCAGAGAAATTCGACGTACCCCGAATGAAGCACCCTCCGAAATATATTCGCTCAAGGTTATATTTCTCCGCATTCATATACCTGCACTCGAAGTAAGTCCCGACTCAGAGAGACTTACGTGGCGCGCGCACGCAATCTGCCCGATATTGTTCGACACAGCGTAAAGCAGACTCCGGCTGATGTCCTCGGGGGAGAACTTGCCCTTCTCGCCGCCTTTCTTAAAAACCTTGCCAAACGAGCTCGCGATCATCGTCGACTTGAGCCCGAGCCGACTGTAGTCCTGCCCGTAGATGTCTCCGACGAGCATGTCTACCGTCGCGTTGTCGCCTTTTTCCGAGAACGAGAGCATCTCTGGAGGGATGTAAATTATGCGTCTATTGAATGAGTTTAAAACGCACCGTCAAACGTCGTCGCGGGGGTCAAGAGACTGAGCAGCCCCCATAGGGTTCCGCCGCCGAGACTCGTCCCGCTCACGCGCTCGAATTTACCGTCCTCGTCGACCTTGATGATCGACACGCCCGACCCGATATTGACGAGCAGACATGGCAGCTGCGGCGTCGGATTGCTCTCGAACGTCACAGCAAACGCCGGAGGGTTCGGGCTCGGGCGCTCGAGTACCACGCCTGGCAGCTGCCCGTCCGCATCGACGCGCCCCGCGCCCGCTTGGGACACCGACTGGATCAGCTCGTCGGAGAAGTAGTACACCTCGTCCGGGATAAGCGTGATGAACTTGAGGCCCTCGATGAGACACTCCATCTCGTCTTCCCGGCGCACCTCGACGCACAGCGTCCCGCGGAACAGCTCGTAGAACTTGTGGGCGCCACCGCCCGTTGCCATGATCTTTACGCCCTTGCGCATCTCGCCGATCGACACACCGTTCGCCTCGGCCGAGCGTGCAATGAGCTTCTGGATGAACGCAACGCACTCGTCGATCGAGTCCGTCTCGAAGCGCTCAAAGTTGAGCGAGCCGCCGGGGAAATGCTGCACCGCGCGCCGCAGGATCGTGTCGCGCTCAATCGTCCCTGCCAGGGCCGAGATATGCCCCACGTGCATGTGCGCGTCTCCGAGCACGAGCGGCGTCAGCGCGCCGGTGTTCCGCTTCGGCGGCGGCGGCGAGATGGGGTCGGTCTCAGGCGAGAGCGAGCGGGGTGTGCTCGGCGTGCTGTTCCCCCGTGTGGCAATTATAGACGGCGACGACGGCGGCTCCGGCGAGCGCGTAAAGTAGACGACCTTGGCCAACGATCCGCCGACCTACGTGTCGAATCAAACACTGGTTCCAATGCGGCCCAGCGCACGCTTACATCGACAGCGATATGGGAAACGGGTTCGATGTGGTTGGGGAGGTATATGCCCCGACTGTCTCTGGTCTGAGACGAAAGTTAGACTGCGTGTGCCGCTTCGGTGCTTATGGCGTGCCTCAGGTGATTCCTCGGAGAGTATGACTGCCCCACGCGTATCGACATGAATAACTTTGGCTGAGGGCAGCATGGGTGGTAGAGTTGCGGCAAGTCTGAGGTTAGTTCATGCAGTACGACAGCACATTTGAGGCAAGGAATGTTTCGTGAATCTTACGTTTTCAGAAAACGCAATGGCCATATATCTAAGCGATCCGGGCACCAAGGTTCCCGACGTCGATCAACGGCCGCTGCCACACACCACATACGCACACCGCACCTTGCCACGCTCTCGAACGTTGGGCGGGTGAAAAGATCCAAATAAAACAACAATCTGAATTAGATATGCTGGAGATTTGACCACCAACGGCATTGACGACGAGCTGGCAGACATCCTGCATTGATATTTCTGCGCGAGGGTCACGCCCACACCTTGAGAAAATGTCATCCGGCATCGGACAAGCACCTTCCGGCCCCAACAACTTGAACCTCAGATAAACAACCGCTATGTACTGTAATGGCTAGATGAGGAAGGATGCGCCGAGGGAAAAATGTTCAGGTGTTACCCAATGGACGGAGTTCAGTATGGGCTACGAGATATGAGCACATTGCTGTTACTCGAACAGCTCGGTCGATAGATATACGATCGTAGAGAAGCAAGTGTTACACTCACAGCGGCGGTTCGTAAATAATGGAGGGTTTTAAGTTAATCCCGTTATAGCTAGTTTCCTAAACCAAATAAAGATAATCAAAATCAGAGATGAAACTTCCCATTTCAGACTTAACTAATCTTGATCTGATTTTTCTTCTTATTTTTTGGATATCACAATACACTTCAAAGTCTCCATAATTCGGATCCCTGGACTCTGATTGGCTACTCGTTGACTTCGGAGCAGTTTAAGTGCTTTATGAACTTTTAGAAATAATCACAGGAATCGGATTAGATTTAGTTGAGTCTTAAATGGGAAATTTTGCATCTGATTTTGGTTGCTTTCATTTGCTTTACGAAATGGTAAGTAGCGGGATTAACTTCGGACCCCCCATTATTTACGATCCGCCGCTGTGACTTGATTATTAGCATAAGTGTTGCAGGAAGCAGCGAAGTCTCTCTTTGTTTCACCCACTATCTGCATGGCACTCACTTCTACGTATCTCATTTGGAATCCGATAAACTGTCGGAGACCGCCATGTCTAAGAACGTGGCCATTGTTTGGGGTTACTTTTACCTAAGGGAGGGGACTATATATGTACCGTCTCCCAAAACCGCGGTTGACTCCACATAATTTTCCAGAGCACCGTCGGCGCCAACAGTAACCTGTCTGCACTAAGGATTTGGCGGACGTGCCACAGCGCGGAGGCAACTTCGGCGTCCTGAAACACCAGTCAGGACACTAAAACTGTGGAGCAGGGTCCGTTTCCTCCTACCTGCATAGCAGCAGACATGAGTTTAAACTCAAACAAGCGGATAAAACGTCCAGTGTCTTTTGTTTCGCCATCCATTGGCTCGCAGTTCGCGTTTCCATAATCTAAAGCTGGTTCAGAAAGGAAAATTGTTTCAGGTGAACGGGTACCATGCAATTTCGTACTATCCCTGCAAAGGTCGGCGATTGAATGAATAGCAACGCATGATCAAAAATTGGGTGTACTCACCATAGACCTTGGGAGTACTCAGCAGACCTCTTGAAGTAGCGCACCGCGAAGTCTGTCGGTACGTTGCTCGCTTTTGGATCAGCATTGACGAGAAGGGCGTTGAGCGTGATTCCATTCAGCAAAATTTTCGAAAAGCCTTGTCTGAAAGCGGTTGTTCAGCAGGATATGACTGACGATACGTAGGTTCCTCACCCATGAATAGGATTCAGTTGCATAGTAGCATCACCGATCGCAACGAAATTGGACGGCAATGTCCCTGCGGGGGCCTTGTGATACTGGACGTACGACTGGGGCGCTGTCTTGCGCCGTTAACGATTGGATAAACCGGTGCACACCCAACTAACCGACTCTAATGTGATCGAACCACGGCTCGCCTTGTTCGCATATGATCTCGATGGTTTCGAGGACCCACGTCGGGACTTTGGCATGGGTCCGGAGGCTGAGAATCCAAGGAACGACATCGGAAGCGACGCGAGGCAGGCTGTCGTCCGTGTGGCCGAGTATCAACTGCACTATTACTGGATATCAGTGAGGGCGAAGGCATAAACAACAAGCATACTAGTATTGTTGTCGGTTAGATCAAGACCGAACCAGCGAGAGCCATAAGCGAAGTGTTCAATGTTCCCATACGCCAGCATTGTATTTCTTGCACTCTCCGGGATGGGAAGTTTGGCTTCCAGCTCGGCGGGCACCGTGAAATTCAGGGTCGTATAGCGCAAATTAGCATTGTATGAACAGCGGATGTTTTCTGGGAGGGAAAACCCTGCCTTCCGAAGCCATTTTAGGCCGGCCTGCGTTGCTCCGGTGCATTCTACACCATGAAATCAATTCCATGATGAGGAACCCCGGCAAAACATACCTGCTACCAGTGCAACATCGTTTAGAACCATTTCTGTTCCGTCAAGTTTGCGAACAGTTACGGACTGGATCGAAGTCGCGTCCGAAGTGGCCTCGAAACCTCTTACGGTACCCGGGATAATGGTGATGTTCGCGAACGTGGAATGCTGGATCAGCAATCTCGACAGCACCTTCTGTGCAGTGGACCGCCTGACTATCAAGGTCTCAGGAAAAGAGCCGGAGGGGTAATCCTGATACGGAGTTAAGCTTTTCACTCCAGAATAGCAGATCCCGCTCTCGGCAGGTACTAGTCTGTGCAGGACAGTCATTTGATGGTCCCCGGGAAAAGACAAGGTCTCCACTTACCGACCCGTGGCAGCCAGGTATTCCGAGTCAAAATCGGGCCAAAGCTTTCGAGCACCCTCGAGGAAGAGGCTCAAGAACACTAAAAATAGAAAGTCATGAATCCATGCGCCGCGAATGGTCGAGTTTGCTTACCATGGGTTGCATTATACTGTAAAATACGGGTCTTGGGCTTCTCCGTGTCCTCAAGTTCTGGATCGACGAGGACAACCCGCTCAAAGTGGTCGGCAAGTATCCGTGCAGTAACAGTCCCTGCGATACTGCCAACGCTGTCGTGAGGCCACGAATATGGGCCGAACCACTGGACGTACCTTCCTCCGCAAACAACAGCGGTGCCGTGAAGCTTTTGCTTTCTTGGGCGACCCAAGAGTTCCAGGTCCTTCATCCATTGTGGACGGGCCTTGCAGAATTTCTGCCACCCGATGCCACCCAATATGCACAAGATAGTCGCAGCAGCGCAGAGTCGGATGGAGGAGGCCATGAAAAGCCGAAAGAGCCCGCAAGTTTATGTATGCGCACTATTGTGGTGCCGACGCAAACGAGGATTCATGCTGGTAGCAGTGGTTGCGCTACGAAACACGTTTCCGATGATCGCAAAGAGCTTGAAATTCACTCCGGCACCGGGCTTGGGGCGGGCTAGGCCGCTGGGTTTGGGATTGATGGATAGGGTAAGGTGCTGAGACACGCGTCGTGAGAGACGCGGTCACGACGAAATGGGTATCCGATAATCCGCGTGATACCCGTTTCGTAGTGTGGGGGGAAGAGCCTGCGGCTCTTCAGCTCGCGCCATTGCCTGGGGGCGATGCGAGCGTGAAGATGACGCGCCGACTCTGAGCGCGCGGACAGGCCCCCTGGGGGGACGGCAAGAGGCGTCGTTGGCGCGAAGCCAGCTCTACCACGCACTGGGAAGAGTAAAAGACCAGTGCTCAAGAAAAGGGGAACGCGGCGGGAAAGAAAACGACGCGCATGAATCACGGTCGTGCACGTGGTACGTGTCTCGGTAACCCAGACGTTATTCAACTTGAACTAAGTACTTACCCGAGTTAATACTCGCGTGCGGCGTGGCACGGATTCAGATCACCGCAAGATCACCGGAACGTCTGTACACCGGCATCGCCCTTTAAGTTTCCTTATCCTCTGGCAAAACAAAGCCGCTTGAGCCTCGCGTCGGGATTGCGGAGCTAAGTACACTGAAACAGTTTTTGCTACGCTACCAGTTGACGCGTTGACGGGGGCCCGCCTATACTTAACCTGCTCTAGATCTGGCTTTGCATGAGTGTTGAGTCCCTTGTTATAACTCAGATCCAGATCTGGGTTCCTCTTCTAGAATTCCCGAGCTTATTTAGGCTTCGTTGGGCCTTGTTCGCTTGCCACCGGGGCGCCCCGCGGAGGACCGGGAGAACTGCTGCCGCGTACAAGGGGACTCTTATAATATGTCCACCATTCACTAGGGGGGGGGGGGGGGGGGGGATATATTATACTCGCGTGGTCCAAATACCTGAACAACGAGTTTACTGACGACAAATATGTAGTACTGTATGGGTGTTTATCCTTACAAGTAGCTGCACAATGCCAACAGAACACACATCTGTTCCAGGGGTTAGATCAGGCAAGACGCTGACGATCTGGAACTGGCCGGCCGCTTGTATGGCAGGACCTCCGGATAGAACCTCGTGGGACCTGACCACCAGCAGTAAAATACTGGTGTACGGGAAGAGTTCACTCTTCCCAGGTAAAAATCCCCGGCATCCACCAGTTCCAGAAGATTGTCGCCTGTCGTCCCTTTGCAAGATGCATGTGAGGAGCCCCCTGAACTCAAACAGCACGTAGATCATGCAACCGAGCTAGCTGGCGGGTATACACAAAGCATCGGTGCAGAATCAAATATTTTCGACACGTCGTATGCCAGTTTCGCCAATAGCGGGGTAATTTCTCGGCGTGGCAGGAGCTCTCGGAAGAAGCCCCAAGGTGTCCTCGCTTTTCCGCGCACATCCGGGACTTCAGCATAAAGTTTGAGCAGGAAGATTTCGCGGATCTGCATCAAGGCTGGATGTTCACACATGAACATTGCGTGCGGCGGGTCTTCAACATAAGTCTTGCAGAAGCAACATAGTCGCCAATCACGGGGAACAACCGGCTTCCCTCGTTCCTGCCATCGCCGCCGCTCAACAGCCAATGAATGGCCTGATAGAATCATTCTGGTGAGCGCACGCCGATGATTTGTAGAGGTGATGCGAAGGTAGTGCCTGAAGTCCAGGGATTTTTTGATGAGCTTGCCAGACTCGGAATCCATTTCAAGTCGGCCGGGGAGGAGATCCCGAGTTCGGGCTGAAGACTCGAGCTCGCTATCGATCCACGCCTCCATGGAGTGCTTGACCTCCTTCATCGCATCTTCAATCATAGCCCCGGTCATCTCGGATGAGATATCCAGTGTGACCGGAACATGAAGTTGTGTCGGAAAAATCTTGTTCATCTTTGAACGTCCTGGGATGCATCTCGAGACCTGCCAAGGTCACATGGTTTTAAGTACCTTGCAGCACGGAGGTAAGAAATCCGTAAGATGTTACAAGACACACCATGACTCCCAGACTCTCTCAAGGCGCCCCGGTGACAGCTGACGTCCAAAGAACAATCAAGGCCTCATAAGCCATCTCAGTGATGTGTACAGCGCAGGCCGTTTCCAGCCTATTTCGTCCATATTGGGAGCTTGCCCGTTCGCATCGGAGTGCCACAAAAGAATGATAAACCAATATATTAATGTTCTACGACTGCTATAAACAGGCGGTAGTTGTAATGGGCTGAGCTATATTCAAGGATGAGAATTCTACGACTGTACAGGAGGAGGGGACGGTGCGTACCACAACTGCAAAGAGAAACTCGGAGTCCTGAGAATGAATGTTATGAATGTCAGTAAGAGAGCAGCAACACATACCTGCGCGAGGCGCCGAAATGAAGCCCGGCGGCAAGCGCACTCAAATTAGTAATTGCGGGACTGGCGAATATACGACGCACCTGCACCGGCGTTGCGTGACCCCTCGGAGCATCTGCATCAGCCTTGAATGAGGTCGACCAGGGGCCGAGACAACCGAGACAATACATGCAGAAGTCGACCGAGGCTCGAGGATGGTGGTGGTGGAAGGGAAAGAGGGGTGGGGCGCAGTGTCGCAGATTTCCCGGTTTATATGTCGCTGGCAACCAGTGACATCATGGCCCCACCCAACTCCACCTCGTTGACGAGAACCTACGAGAACCTTCTGCGACATCATGCATCAACATTGCTTCCTTCTTATGCAGCGCTAGCTGCTGATGCCAATTCCCGAGTGTATGCGGCAAGGCATAGAGCAAGTACACAGGTAGAGCAACTTCACAGACCTGTAGCTGGAGCTGCAGAAGCGCGAAGGAGGAGTGTGTGTGCGAGAAGACATCCGGGATTCGGGAATTGATCACCGAGCACAGCCACGTCAACTTTCCCGCGCTCGCGATCTGCGGTTCCTCCGCGGCCAACGTCTTGTTACTTCTCTTCCACCTTCATCGTCTTCAGTATGGCACGGGGTCGACAGCGCAAGAAACACTAGCACACGATGATACTGTATGTATCTTCACATAAACAATATCGATTGACTCTTCTGTGGCTCTTCTGCTGTGCAGCCTGTGCTGCTCGGGTGGGGACCCTTGAGACTGATTTGGAGGGCTCACAAGTGTGGCGGGCGTTGTGCGCACCTTGCCACGGTCTGAGAGGCCTTCTGAGTCGCTCCGTCACGTCTTTGAAGCCCTCGGAAGTCGTCCCAAGGTCACAAGCACACTCAGACCGTTGCAAGCAAAATGGCATTTTTCCGACATGTGCGAGCACGATCCGAAGATCATTGATCCAGGAGAGCTTCTTAGTGCGGGCCAGAGACAAAGATTGTTGAAGCGCATTCCACACAGGCCGCTGAGGCTTGTCATCCTCAGTTTTGAGCTTCAAGATATAACCCAGATTTTTTAGGGCAAGATAGGTGCGACGGTACTTGATGGGCCAAATCCCGGTTTCTGAGAAAAGCACAGCTCTGGTTGAGCGCGACCCCAGTCCGAGCATCCTACGGAGGAACATGCATTGAACACTCTCGAGGAGCTTCAAGCTTTTGAAGTTAACATCCAGACAGACATCACAGCCCGCGGTCAGGTATGGGTCCACTCGTGCCATGTATAAGGTTCGCATGTCCCACGCTGTGAGATTCCCGACGAATCGGTCTAGTCCGCGGATCACATTCGCTGCTCTGCGTGCTTTTTTTGCTTTGACCGCATACTGTTCTTTCCAGATATTTCTGGTGCCTGTTTGAAGCCAGATGCCTAGGTAGCAGGCCTTTTCTACGTGCTTGATGGGCTTTCCGTTGATGCGGAAACTGGGGTAGCCCGCCGGCGCCTGTCGCGGGCCAAATATCTGATACAGACATTTAGGGATCGACGTTTCACATCCTACTTCATACTATTCGTATGTTCAAAATTCAAATCCTTACTATGTTTTGATGATGGTGGACTCGATGGATATCAACCGTGACTATCACGCTCTCGGAACTTTGTTCACACATGAATTGACACTAAGCTGTTGAAAAGAACCTCTTCAACACATATTCCGACTATATTTTGAAGGGAATAACGACCAAAACATATCGCTGCCGAGTTCAGTGATATACCGGAACCACCCGGCCGTCGGATCAGAGTACTCACCAAGCGATCAAATTCCCCTATCATTACACTCGAGCTGTGTGCACACGCGACTCTTAGCAGACTGAGGTTCACATACTGTCAAGATGTGTAAAGAATGTACAGAAGCAGGAAGTAGAACTTACGATGGCGCATAAAACAATATTGACCCAGCCTATGTTCCAGCCATCACGATGGAGCATGCATGTGGGCCGCGCGAAGGACTTCAAGGAGGGCAGCCGCTTGCTGGTATTGACACGAATATGTACTATTAGTAATGCAGTACTATATGTATACATAGTCCGAATGCGCGCCGTACTCCGGGTCTGAGCGCTGAGCCTCTGGAAATTCACTGTTTATTACAAGACGCGCCAGCGTGGCCCCAACTGAGGGGCAAGTTCCATTTGAGTTCCATAAGCAGTGGGCGTACCGCGCGGCGCGCCGAGGACCTCCGGTGTGGCGCTGGGCGCATACTAGATTGCTTTCTCGGCTCCCTTTATGGGCAGCCGAGATCTACGGAGTTATAACAGCGCACTACAGACTCGCTTTGCATTCCAGGGTCATACCTTGCTCGAAATAGGTAGTTCGTTCCGTCTCGAGGGGACCGTCGCAGAATGCATGTAACTTAGATATTCGACATCTCTAGATGTTAATGTGGCAGTAGACAGCAGTTGGCAAAGCACAGTGGATAGCGTGGTTTGCAAAGAAAAGAAAATCCCAGTTTTGTCGTTGAACCAACGTTGAACCGTCCGAACGTATATGTACGTCTACTTGCGCAAAAGCGGCAGATTCTGCGCTGAACCTGCGGAACACGCGCTCCATAGGCATGGAGCGCGCCGCCCGACGCAGCCCGCAGGGGTCGGTGCGTACCCGCAGCGAGGCGCAGCGGTGGCCGGTGGGCATGCATGCGACTCGATCGCCGAATACACGCGGCAAGTCCTCGCGCGCGCAATCGTTGCATCGCCCGCCGCCCGTCCGCAGAAGTCCCCGTGCGGACTCGCGCTCGTGTAACGTCGGCGGCGTGTCCCACCCGGGCACCAAGGTCCCCGACGTCGATCAACGGCCGCTGCCACACACCACATACGCACACCGCACCTTGCCACGCTCTCGAACGTCGGGCGGGTGAGAAGATCCGGATAAAATAATGCATTCTAATATGCTGCAGAATTAACCACCAACGGCATTGACGACGAGCTGGCAGACATCCTGCTTTTCTGCGCGCACCCCAAGCTCGAGGGTCACGCCCACGCCTTGAGAAAATGTCATCCGGCATCGGACAAGCACCTTCCCGCCACCGCCTGTCACGAGCCCCGACAGCTGCAGCGTATGCACCGATGTCGACGTGGGAACCTCTGTCCCTCCCAGCGGCTCCATGTTCAGTACCTCAATGATAGAGTCGCACGCAGCTAGGGCAAGGGACAATCAGTGACTGTCGGCTACAAGGAACAGCGCAGGCGGCGGACGCACCCTTTAGACTCTCCATAGAGGTGCCGAGTCCAAACGTCTCCGTGAGGCTTGGGCCGGCCTTCAGCCGGTCCCATTCTGCGCCAAACGTTGTATACGAAGGCACGATGTAGTCGCCCCCAGCGCTGAGCTCGACCTCCTCGATCTGGTACTCGTCCTCGTAGCCGTCCGCCTCGGGCTCCCCAGTCGTGGGATCCAGTTCCTTGCTGACGAACTGCAGCGTGCACTGGAACGACGCGATAGCGTACTCCTCCGGCTCATCGCGCGTGAAGGACACATACACAATACCAGGCGAGGTGGCAGCAGAAAGACTGGGGATCGGCAGGACAAAATCTTCCGTCAGCCCACTGTCCTCGGTCTGCATCGCCATCGTGACCTGCTCGAGCACAGTGTCCGGAAGTGTGTTCGACACATTGAACTACATGTACGTGAGCACTTCAGATCAAAAGGCAAAGTTCTGTCCGTACCTGGAACACGATGTGCTCCCTGAATATGTGTTTGACGCACGTAACCTGGTACTCGGTCTCGCTTTCCGTAAGCTGGACGGGCTTGGCGCTGCTGTTGAGGATGGCGCCGTACGACGCAAATGAAGGAACAGCAGCGAGCTTCTCTGCATACGCAGATTGAGCCTCGGCCGCAGAGGGAGGTAGTGGTGCAGCGGCCGATTTTTTAGTTGCAGGCACGCCGATAGTGTCGAGTGAGCTTGGCCCTGATACTCCGTTAGAAACGATCCAAGCCAGGGAATGGAGAGGCATACGAGCAGCATCGAGAGCAGCTTGCGAACGACTGATCTTTGGGACGGTCGAGACATCAAATGGCTGAGCAGAAGAACCAGCATCATTAACGTAGGATACTAATTTCGCCTCCAGAGCAGCCAATGAGAACACCGAGTCTAGGAGGAAAGAGTGAGATCAACAAGTGAGAGTCAAAATGCTAGAGTCAAAATGCTCCGCACCCTCTTTAATATAAGGCTCGACGAGCTTTTCTGTCTTGAAAACTTTCAGATACATGGCAGCACGGTCGCGGACTTCGTCGTCGACATCATCCAAACACCTACCGGGCGGATTCAGCAGTATAAAAATCATATATGCAGCACCAACCTGTTTAAGAGAACAGCGATGCTGTTGTTCAGCTTCTCGTCGGTCGAGTTGACGCCAAACTTGGCCATGCTCGAGACAGCCGCGGCCCGTACTGGCGCATTCTCGAGAACGACGCGATTGTAGATGAAACGTATATATTTCGCGGGCTGCGACGACTTGGGGCCCTCGATGCCGAGGAGGTGCAGGATGCGCACAGAGAGCTTTGTGAACTCGCAGTCCTCGATGAACTCGCACAAATGCGAGAGAGCCTGCTCTTTGCATTCGCCGATGAACTTGATCATGTCGAAAATGGCCTCGACGACGGCACGCTTAAAGTCGTAGCCGCCTTCGTCACGCAGGACGCCAGAAAGGAATGTGAGCATGGCCGCGTGTTTGGCGGGGAATTTGAGGCAGAGAGAACGGATGGCCTCGACGATGATGACCTTGAACTCGTCGCTAATCTCAGACATGAAGCCGGTGATCTGTTTGATCAGACGGTCGACAGAGGCCTCGTTACCGGTCTACCGACGAATCAGCATAGCATAATGCAGAGGAAATCGCAAAACATACCTTGAGTAAGGTGGTAATGGCATATGTAGCAACACTTCGGTTGGAGTCGGTGATGAGATTTTCTAGATCAACGTTGCAAACTGCGACGCTTGTAGGGTGAGAAAGGGCGAGTGAAGCGAGTGTCCGAGTGGCAGCGAACTTGAGAACCGGTTTCGGGGAAGAGAGGAAAAGCTGCATAACTATCGGAGTCGTTAGAACGCGAAAAGATTAACACCTTTCAATACCCTACCTGCTATTGATTTAGTCAACTGGCCCGATGTAACATTCTTCATCTCGCAAATGACGCGAGCAGCCTCGAAATTGACCATGTCGCTCTTGTGACGCAGCCAGCCCTCGAGCAAATCAACCATCTGCCTTTGGACGCTACGCCGAGTCAGCATCGTGAGAAAATGGTAGTAGCGCGAAAATAACGCACTTGGGGTCCTCCTCCATGACCTTGGCAGCATACCGGATAAGCATGCACAGAGCCATCGCATTCTTGAGCGTCGTACCCGCGCCGGACTTGCCCCCGCCGAGCTGCTGGATCATCTTCGTCACCGCCATGCGGTCCTGCTGGCGGATGAGATACAGAAGCCCGAGCGCGTGGTACTGCGTGATGTTGCTTGACGACGGTACAGTTTGCGCGGCACTCTGGCCGCCGCCGCCGCCGAAGAACGACCCGCCAGAGACCGTGCCGCCGAAGTACCCCGCGGACTTAGCGCTCACGGCCTCCTGCGCCTCGTTCACCCAGCGCTTCACCACGTCCTTTGCGTGCGGGAAAAGGTGGTACGCAGAGACGAGCGCGGCGGACGAGATGGACGGGTTGCGGTCCACGATCGCGGCCTTGAAAAAGCGCTCGACGCCCTGCGCCATCGACGGCTACGCGTGAATTAATATGAAGTAGCCCAACCAAGAGCCAGTGGTGAAAAACGCACGTCAATGATGCGGCAAAGCGCGCGGATGGCATTGGGCCGGTATATGACCTCCGAGTTGGGCTGCATGTCCTTCATGATGCTGCTCGTTACCATGATTACATCCTCCGCCGTGGTCGCGAGCTCCTTGATAGCTAGGTAGACCGCCTGTCGAAGCGCGCTCTGGAAAAATCATTAAGCAATTAAGCTGCTGTCAACGAGCGAAGCAATCAGCGCAGCTATAGCACGCACGTCTTTGTGTTGGAACAGCTTGGTCGTGCCAAAAAACAGGGTCGTCGCCTCCTGCGTGCCGAAAGTCTCGCCAACATAGAGCAGGTACACAATACGCGTGAGTAGCGCCCGACATTTGCGCGGGCTGATTGGGGATTCGTTAAAGACGCGGGCCTCCTGGATAATGGTGGTCTTGTTATTGTAGTACGAGCTCAACCCACTCTCGTCCTCCTTTTTCGAAAACGCCATCGCGAACGACATCCCGGCGGCGGCGAAGGCGGGTACGTGGTAGTGCTGTGCTGTGCTGGGATGTTTGGTTGGAATGGTGCCGACAAATACTGAGATATGGACAAACTTGAAGTTCTACCTGACTCCTGAGGCCCTGGTTCTGCCCAGTCCACATCCACTTGCTATCCACTACAAACGGAGAAGGCACTGGAGCTCTCCGTTGGACGAGGTCATACGAAGCGAATGAATGCAAGACTACAGGGTACATAGATTAAAAGCGGGCAGCCATACCAATAAATAACTCCGCAGAAGGTGGTAAGTACACGAAACTTTTGAATCTTACTATCTTAGGATCCTATACTAGAATCCGAATACTCGGAAAACGAGGTACAAGAAAGATCCCGTGAACCGAACCGCCGAAAGGCCGGCGCTGAGCGAGCGAGGGTGGTCAGCGTCTGCGTCGAAGAAAGGCTGGACACAGGACTTACAGCGCGAAAAACAGGAACTGGAGGTAGGGGTTGAACGTCGAGTCGCCGCTCCTTTGCACGTAGTTCGCGACGAAGTTGTTAAACGCCGTCGACGTGAAGGCTACTATCATCAGCCTGCCATTCGTACCAATATTAGCTCCATGGCGCATATCTCGAGTCTGTACGCACATATTGGTGCCGACCCACGCCAGCACGACGTTGGTACGGCTGTTGCGGTCGTGATCTGTCTGCTTCGTCGCGGCGTCGCGGTGCTCCTTCTCCTGGGGGGGCGGGACGCGCAGCGCGTTGCGCGACGCATTCCATAGCCCGTCGACATCCTCGCTGGCGGTGGGGAGCTCGACTTCCATCATCTCCTTGCCGTCTTCGCCTTTGACCTTCTTGGCACCACCGAGGTCCTTCGCCGCGCCATTATCTCCCTTCGTTCCCCACGTTACGTCGTGCAAGTTGCACATCGCGTACATCACTGAAAGGAGAGTTAGCAAAAGCCCCGCGTCAACCGATAGCCGTCAACTTACTGAGGATGTTTACATCTACAGGAAGTCAGACAGGAGATCAAGTCAAGGCACAAAAGACTCACAGGAGGGGAGGAAGAACATGTACTGGATGAAGCTGGTGAACATGTGCCACGGCTCCATGTGCATGAAAGAGCCGACGAAGTAGAGGCCGTACGTCGCCGCCAGCGAGATGGTGATGTCGCGGAAGGTCGCATTCGTTTGGAGAAGCGTCCCAATGTGCTTCCACTGGTCAGCGGTGACGGCAGCGACGGACAGGTACACCGTATACGCCGCGCACCATAGCGTGATCACGTTGCACAGACCAAAGAGCACGATCGCAGTGATGTAGATGAACTTGGAGCCCTGCGGCCGGTTACCGAGCGAGCACACGGTGCAGACGAAGAGCAGTGCGATGTACAGCTTGAGAAAGATCTCAAACACGTCCTTCCCGGCACCCTTGCTGAGGAAGTTGAACGCGTCCGTTTCCTTGTTCTCCGTCGCGGACCCGACGAGGAAAAAGAAGGCGAGGTAGAAGTTGGCGATCGCCGTCCAGGTGAAGATGAGCTGAATGCCGTTGTAGATAAACTCAATTTGGAGTGCGATCTTGCGGAAGAAGTTTTGCCCCGAGGTCCAGATGCGGAACCAGAAGATCGTCGCATGGATAGATGCAAAAAGAGAACCATTGAGCCACCGACGACGCTGCGAGATAAACTCTGCGACCGAGGTCGGCACGTCCGTCGATGCTTTGGCGCTCTTGACATACTTCAAGCTGTGGAACCTCAATGCTTATCCTGAAAATGAAACCGGACAACGTACATCCAGCCTTCACGCTTCTTGGTCACGATTTCGAAGCATAGAATTCGATCTTCCGCGAGGTACATGTTACGCTGCGAAAAAATCAGTGGGGAAACTTCAAATGTTTAAGATTTAGTCACCTCTGCGTTGCGGGGCAGAATGATAAATCAACAATCGGACACATTGGATGGATAAGAAAACGCACCGAAGAGTCCAGCACCGGTGACGCCTCCCCCGTGCATCGCCTCTCCCTTGAAGTAGGATGCGAGAGGGCCCTTGCCGTCCGGCCCATTCTGCAGCGCACGGTAGCGATAGGCGCTGAACGCGCCAGGCAACACGCTGATGTACCCGAACACGCTCTCCAGGGGCTTGTCGAGCACGTTGGACATCTTGTACTCGAAGTTCTGGGACGCGGCGAGGGGGGAGGTGAGCAGAAGCGAACAGCCACGGCCAGTGTCGACACAGATCTCGCCACACGCGCCGCCGACGTTGGAATGCTTGTCAAAGCACTTCCAGAGCTCGTAAATTGACGTGCCGGTGGGCTTAGTGCCAACATCGAGTAGAATGCAGACGTTGGGCTTGATGAGCGGCCCGAAGGCGTTGAAGAACCAGCGATGACTGTTGAGCTTCTTCTTGTTCTGCTCCTTGAGACAGAAGAGGATCTGGACGGGGCAGACACCTTGCGATATCTCTCCGTTTGGAGTCACGATAACACTCGAGGTGTACTAATAGGATTTTACTAAATGTGTGAACAGTGATTATGATAGAGGACAAACCTCGAAGATGTGCGCGGTGACATCCTTGCCGCCCACCGTGTCTTTGGCGATGCCGTCTTGGTAGCACCCCATTAAGCTCAAGACTTGCAAAGTCCGCTTGTTGACCTTGCTTCGTCCGTCGGAGACGACGCAGACTACAATCTTCTTCCAGCCCTCGGACCCCCACATCTTGGAGCGGTCGCGACTGCACAGATGGGCGACATTCTTGATGACCGCGTTCATTGTCTTGCAGAACAGTACCTCATCCTCTTTACGATTGTTAAAACAACTCACTCTGGAAACGAAGCGAACTCACCGTTGTACATGGTCATCACAATGAAAAGTTCTGTTTGGCGGCCGTAAAGGAAAGGGCGTAGGGAGTATTTAGAGCGCAGAAAATCGTCGGGGTCGCAGGTGGCAGCGGTGTAGCGCATCTTGGAAAATTCCTCGATGCCTGCCTTGCCGGCGGGGACAATGTGCGTGGGCACCTGCATGTCGAGGACGAGATTGCCCTGGAAGAGCTCGACCTGGCGCATCGAGCGGCGCTTCATCATCTTCTCGTGAACGGCGCTGTAGCCGGAGGTGCTCTGGGCGTAGTGCATGCCGGGGCGTTGCTGGGGTGGGTAATTAGACCCTGGGCCGCCGCCATATTGCATGGTAGGGGCGGGGGCGATGGAGGCCTGGCTCATTTCGTAGGGGTTCAGGTGTGTCTGCGAACCAGCGTAACTTTCCTGATATTTGCCGTCCCATACCTGGTCGTACTCAGCCGGTAGTCAGGGCATGGCATGGACTCGCTCATACCTGGTCGTGGCCGTGTGAGGAGGCGTATTCATTGGCGTAAGGCTCCGCCTGATATTGCTGCTGAGGGGGCTGGGTAGGCTGCCTGTGGGGTTGTTGGACTTGAGGAGACTCGTAATACTGGTCTTGCTGCTGATATGGTTGGGTATTCTGACGGGGAGGTGCTTGCTGTGGCTGGGCGTAGTAAGGATCGTGGTTCTGACGATAAGCCATTGTTAGGAAAGAGAGGGGCAAGGATCAACCAAGCTGCAGGGGACCAAGAGCGAGCGAAATGAGATGGTGGGGAAAAGGAACGCAAATTTAGCATAACAACGCATCAAGATAGCACACAGCACTGCGCAGCTCACGGCGTCGCCGGCAATCCCGCCAAGCATTGGAAACAGTCAAACAGATGTGTATTTCTGAGCGCAACTCTACGAGAAACATGGTGGTACATGGTTCAATAGGATGGAATTACGACTGTAAACTTGTCGAAATCCACCGCGCCGCCAAGGGTCTTTTCATCGAGGAACTCCCCTTCTTTGGCCTGGGCAACGGCATTCGTGTGCATGTAATGCCGGTCTCAAACACGTCCGTAAGATCAAGTATCCTTGGGTTATGGCGCGGATCTGTTGGGCAAGTCAGTATGTGAGAATGGAGCACGAAGCGGATGCAAGAAGAGAAAAGGCTCAGGAAAAAAAATAACAAATGGTCTCATGCGCCGCAGCGTCGAAGTGAGCTGAGTTGTTTGCTCATCACAGGAATAAAAGTCTATCATAGGAACAAGGCCACTAACCTTGGTGGGTACTGGTTTGTTCGCCGAGATCCTTCTTTCGACCTTTCGGTCCTTTCTCGGGACAAAGGGACGTGTAGCGGAGACTGGCAGTTGTGGCCGAGTTGAGGCACTTTGCTCGAGCTGAAGATCAGGTTGAGGTACGATGGGTAGCACGCAAGCCGTCTTTCAATCATCTTCTTTGGACCCTCCGATGATCTAGGAGGTAGCCCTCTGTCACCGGATAGAATGGCGAGGGAGTAGCCCGGGACAAATGGCCGGAGAGCGAGTGGGAAAGGTGGTGTTCGTCCATCGATTGCGATGGTGGGACGTGAAAAAAAAGCGGACGTCAGGCGGGGTTTAAAAAGGCCGGCAGCAGTTCGGCATGGCCGCATCGATTCAAAACCACAGCCACTCTCCGCTTGCCTCCTGCCCTGCTCCTGCCTGCCTCCTTCCCTCATTATCGCCCTTTCCATCTCCATGTAAGTCTCTAATTCCCTTCCCCGCTTTCGCACAGCACGGAGAATTGGCTCATTGCCGCGCGGGCGCCTCGTTGGAGTCATGAACGTGGATGCCTCATCAGGCCTCATCTCATTTCCGCGCATGTCCTGGACGCGCAGAACGGTTCGGCGAGATATCTGATGTCGCCGCTGCACCGCACCATTCCAGCGTGGACTTCTGCGCAAAACTGCCCCTCCACAGCCGATTTGATCCCGACGCCCTCTCTTGTGTGTTTCGTCATCGTCTAACCACCATTGCCCTCCACAGTTCCACGCATCCTCTATAATGGCCGACACGTCTGCGCACAGACTCGATCTCCGTGTAGGCGGGAAATATCGGCTTGGTAAAAAGATCGGTTCAGGCTCTTTTGGTTCGTAGCCCTGCGTGTTAATGCTCCTCGGATACGTCGGCTTATGACCTCCTAGGTGATATCTACCTCGGAATCAACATTATTTCCGGCGAAGAGGTCGCCATTAAGCTCGAGTCCGTCAAGGCAAAGCACCCACAGCTCGAGTACGAGTCCAAGGTCTACAAGACCCTCGCCGGCGGTGTGGGTGTACCGTTCGTGAGATGGTTCGGCACGGAGTGCGATTACAACGCGATGGTCCTGGACCTTCTTGGCCCCTCCCTTGAGGACCTCTTCAACTTTTGCAACCGCAAGTTCAGCCTCAAGACCGTTCTGCTTCTCGCAGACCAGCTCGTGAGTCACTTTGACACGTATGGTTGGCATGTGCTCATGACCCACGTCAGGTCTCGAGAATAGAATACATCCACTCTCGCAACTTCATCCACCGCGACATCAAACCGGACAATTTCCTGATGGGCATCGGAAAGCGCGGGAACCAAGTCAACGTCATCGACTTTGGTCTCGCCAAGAAGTTCCGCGACCCCAAGACCCACCTCCACATCCCGTACAGGGAGAACAAGAACTTGACCGGTACTGCCCGTTACACCTCGATTAACACCCATCTCGGTGTCGAGCAGGCGCGCCGGGACGACCTCGAGTCTCTCGCTTATGTGCTCATGTACTTCTTGCGTGGCGCCCTCCCATGGCAGGGGCTGAAGGCTGCTACCAAGAAGCAGAAGTACGACCGCATCATGGAGAAGAAGATGACGACGCCCACGGACCTCCTGTGCCGCGGCTTCCCCAATGAGTTTGGCATCTTCCTTAACTATACCCGCGCGCTCCGCTTCGACGACAAGCCGGACTATTCTTATCTGCGCAAGCTCTTCCGCGACCTCTTCGTGCGCGAGGGCTACCAGTACGACTACGTCTTCGACTGGAGTGTGCAGCGCGGCGCACAGGACGATGGGAGCGCCGGTACAAGCAAGGGTGGTGCGGGCGGGCGGCGCAAGGTCGTGCAGGACGAGGAAGACCATCGCGCGAGCGATCGGATGTAGGTTCTTCGACCGTTTTTTTTCTCTCGATTCTTCCAGCTGACACGTCATTTTAGGCTTCGCTCGCACACGCGCCAGGCGCAGCAGGGCGGGCCGGGGGCCGTTGGGCAGCAGCGGGGGGGAATGGGGCGTGAGACGGAGTTGTGGTAAATGACTCCTTTGTTCGTGTGGAGTCTTGTTCGGGGTCGGGCTTGGGCTCTGCGTCCCGAGTGCGACTGGGCAACAGCGGGTGGAAGGTGGGAGCTCAGTCAGGAGGTGCACGACGGAAAGGCCACGAGGGGAGTCCGAGCGCGCCGACCTGACGCAGCCTAACCAATGCGCCTGGCGCACGCTTCGCCCAATCGACAACCTAATCGCCACGACGTTTCTCTAATTATCGCGGCCCGCGCACGCATATGTTACAACTGGTCGGCGTCCTCATCCCAGGGCATCGCCCGCTGCTATCTGGCGTCGCTCCCTCCTACCTCTCCAGCATGACTTCCACCTCAATACATCCACATCACAATCCCCCTCCGCCCCGCTCCGCGCCAGGTGCTCTATATACTTCCCCACGGACGCATTTCTCTTCACGCTCGCAGGCCGCCCTTGCGCTTGAGGGGCGCCGCTAGTCGCCTTAATTCCGATCGCACTCTCATACCTCCCCGCACCGCGCCCCGCCTGCTGCCTCGCTGGATCCCCACACCTATAATCATCTTGTTTGTCACCACCGTCCATCCATCCATCCAGCGAGTAGTACCATTGTTGTCACGCCACGTCTTCCCTCCCACCATTCTGCTACACACAACCTACGCTCCTTCCCTTTTTCTTTTTGCCTCTTTTCATGATTACGACGCTACGACTGGCCTTGCCACATTTCTCTGGGTTCTGTGTTGCCCTTCATATACATATCTCCTCCCCCATCTGCGCGGGAGAGGGCGTCCGGAGGTGCGGGTGCGTGGGGGGCAAGTGTAGGGGGATTGGCTAGATTACATAGAAACCTTGTACTTGGGGTGTCCATACTCCATACATGCGCACGGACGATTGTCAACCCCCTACATAGGTTTACAAGAATTGAAGGCACTGTAATTGTGCAGCTTTGGGTCGTAATCGAGGAGAAATGTATTCAGGATTATGAGACGCCATGGTCTATGGAGAGTTGGATACATGTACTTTATGGCTTCGTGCACCCATCGAGCTGAGTTTCAAGTTTGGATCTTGCCGTGTCCCCACTGTTGGTCAGATTATCCTGGACTGCGTGTGTTGCATGATTAGAGCGTTCGACGACGGCATCGGTTGGTTAGCCTCGACAGCGGGGAGACTGGTTGACGGTCGTCAGTGACTCTGGTAAATTCGAGTACCTGTATGCGACACGAGGCATCCGAGCTTTGGTTGTAGGTTTCCAATCTTTGGCCACGGTAGAGGCAGTCCAAGAGTTTTGCCCCAGATGACAATAAGGCAGGCTTGTCCCGAGGCCGTAGGAAAATGTGGCTGGGAGGTCCGTCGATTGATTTGGCGATGTAGCGGCAAAGAACGAGGGGGATGCGAGTGGGAAAGCGACGGAGGTGTCTTGCTGGGAAAGAGATGTGAGATCTTCCGCTCGAACGAGTGTACTTACTGTGCGCCATGACAAAAGAGGTTCCGAGCAAAAAAAAGGAAGTGGAGACGTTTTCTTCAATTCTTCAAAATGCCGGCTTGGGAGAGGATGGAGGATGGAGGCGCTGTTGTCTACACCGCTGCGAAACAGACCGGATGTCGATTGTGGGTGTCTGGTGCCGTAGGAGGTGGTGAAGGAAGGTGAGTGTTCCGCCAACAGAGAACCCTGTACATGCCGTCGGTACTTCTCCGCTAGCGTTGGTCACCGTCGTCTACACCTTCCATCTCAATGGGAACGACGATGCGGGGCTCGCTGTATTTCTGGTCGGAGTATAAGAGGCGATAGTGACATGCGAAGGCTGAGTTGTCGCAGTACACTTTAGCAACCTCATGGGAAGAAAAACTCGGTGTGGATTGCGCTCGACCGGTAACCAGACTGAATGACTCTCGAAAACTCTTGAGGTTCGCGAAACATCATATGGTGTGGCTACCAGCAATGGACTAAGTCAAAATACTTGATTGAGGAGTGCAGAAAACCAGACGGAGAGTCTGAGCAGCGAGGCTTGTAAAAGGTGGCTCATGGTAGCTTGACGAGTGCTCGGCAACTAGTTTCTGTTGTTCTTGGGTTTGCCTTCGCCCTTACCCGGCGAGCCATCTTCACGTAAATAAATGAGTGAGGGAGACCGACGGAAACGGGGATGGTTGCGCCTGAAAACGCTGCGTCTTCAATGCAAGGGCCAGTACTTAGATATCTGCACGTCTTCTGCTGTAGTTCCAAGTCGCAGAGGTGCGATCTGGTCAGGGTAAGCTAAAGAGTTCAGCATATGCGCATGGTGGGGGGGAAAGAAGAGACGTCTATATTTGCGCGTCTTCTGCTGGCCAGGCCACCAGGTACGATGTCGTCTGGACATTGACATGAAACTTCAAAATCGAGTTTGGCGGAAAAGGACAAAGATTTTGCGGAGACAGGTTCAAGCGTCTTGATAATAAAACCCGAAGTCTCCGTAGCAGAGGAATGATAATCGAGGATGAATAGCAGTGTTGACCTTGTCACAAAGAGGGTCTGACAAGTGGCAGTGCCAGGTGGCAGCTTGATCAAATAAGGCAGTCATCGCCGCCGAACCACGCTTTCCTTGTTTGACTTCCACTCTCGTCGGCTTGTGGGCTCCCCTCGTCCGAGCTCACCCCGCATCCTCTTTGCTTTCTCCCTCCATCTGTCCCTCGACGCCCTCTCTATCTCCATGTAAGCCCCTTCGTGCCCCTCAGTCGTTCCTCTACACAGGGCGAGTCAATCGTTGCGGCGGAGGCGCACGGTGACAACGTGGATGCCGTCCTGACCGATCGGCTCTCGTTTGTGTGCCTACTCGGGCCTGAGAATCGCCCGCCGTGACTTTATCTGCTGCCGCCGCTCTGCGTCTTTACAGCGTGCTGTTCCGGCGAGTTTGGGGCGCCTTCACAGCCCTTCATCCGCAGGCCATCCATCTGTTGATCCTTCCGTCTTGCCGCTCTTCCGTGTGGTTCGTCACGCTTACCTTTCCCTCTCTCCACAGCTCCCATCCACATCGTTGTTCCAAATGGCCGACACCTCTTCTCACAGACTCGACCTTCGCGTCGGGGGGAAGTATAGGCTTGGTAAAAAGATCGGCTCAGGCTCTTTTGGTGCGCTGCGTTGTGCTCCCACGCTCTCCCTCACCCAACTAAACAACATGGCCTCATAGGTGACATTTATCTCGGAATAAACATCATTTCCGGCGAAGAGGTCGCCATCAAGCTCGAGTCCGTCAAGGCCAAGCACCCCCAGCTCGAGTACGAGTCCAAGGTTTACAAGACCCTCGCGGGTGGTGTGGGCGTGCCCTTTGTGAGATGGTTCGGCACGGAGTGCGATTACAATGCGATGGTCATGGACCTCCTTGGCCCCTCTCTTGAAGATCTCTTCAACTTTTGCAACCGCAAGTTCAGCCTCAAGACCGTCCTGCTCCTCGCTGACCAGCTCGTGAGTCATCTCGGTCCTTATTAAGCCTTTGTTGTTCCGCTTACGACACACGTCAGATTTCGAGAATCGAATACATCCACTCTCGCAACTTCATCCACCGCGACATTAAGCCGGACAATTTTGTGATGGGCATTGGAAAGCGCGGGAACCAGGTCAACGTCATCGACTTTGGTCTCGCTAAGAAGTTCCGCGACCCCAAGACCCACCTCCACATCCCGTATAGGGAGAACAAGAACTTGACCGGTACTGCCCGTTACACCTCGATCAACACCCATCTCGGTGTCGAGCAGGCGCGCCGGGACGACCTCGAGTCTCTCGCCTATGTGCTCATGTACTTCTTGCGTGGCGCCCTCCCATGGCAGGGGCTCAAGGCTGCCACCAAGAAGCAGAAGTACGACCGTATCATGGAGAAGAAGATGACGACGCCCACGGACCTCCTGTGCCGCGGCTTCCCCAATGAGTTTGGCATCTTCCTTAACTACACCCGCGCGCTCCGCTTCGACGACAAGCCGGACTATTCTTATCTGCGCAAGCTCTTCCGCGACCTCTTCGTGCGCGAGGGCTACCAGTACGACTATGTCTTCGACTGGAGCGTGCAGCGCGGTGCGCAGGACGACGGCAGTGCCAGCCAGAGCAAGGTTGCTGCTGGTGGCCGCCGCAAGGTCGTCCAGGAGGAAGAGGACCATCGCGCAAGCGACAGGATGTAAGCCAATATAGCAGCATCCTCTGCTACATTGTATTAACCTGCCACCTTACAGGCTTCGTTCTCACACCCGCCAGGCCCAGCAGGGCACCCCGGGGGCTGTCGGCCAGCAGCGGGGAGGCCGTGGTCGCGAGACTGAACTCTGGTAGATGACGTTTTTCGTCGTTCGTCTGCGGAGTGGTGCTCGGGCTCTGCGTCCCGAGCGCGGCTGAGCAAATGGGGGTGGAAGGCAGGTGCAGAGGTTATGCTCAGTCAGGAGACGGAGGGGGGGAGATCCCCATGGAAGGAGGAACTCAGGCAACGAAGCGACACGGGAAGGTACATCCCGCCGGCCTGATGCAGACAAGTTGCTCGGCGTTCGCTATCGCATGGCCGCTTCGAATCAATCAGTCAATTCGCCGCCGGGCTTCTCGTATTAATTACTGCGGCCCGCCCACATAGCAGGCCGTGCGCTTCCCAGGCCGCCGCGCGGCGCGATATGGCGCTTCCTCCTCCACCTACACTACATCCGCCGCTTCGCCGCCAGGTGCTATATATCTTTCCCCACGGACGCCCTTTTCTCTTCACGCTAGTCACCGTCCCCTCCGCAGGGAAGGGGCGCTGCTGGCCGCCTTTAATTCCCTCTATATCGCCTACCATCTGTACATGCCCATAAATCGCGCCCGTGTCTTTTCTCTCATCCCTTCTGCCACCATCATCCACTCCAGCTCGCTATCTGTTGTTACTTGACGTCTTCTTTTCCTACCTACAACCACACTCCTTTCCCTTTTTTTTTTCCTTTTTCCCACCACATCACGACTTGACTCGACCGCCGCTTCACTGGGCTCTATGTTGTGCTCTACGCATTTGTTGTCCTCCCCCCCGCGAGGGAGAGGGCTTCGGGAGGGCTGCGGGCAGGGGTGTTCATGCACATGCGGGGAGGACATGGGCAGAGGATTAATTATAATAGATTGACCGTGGCGTCGGGGGTATCATGCGACTGCTTCACCCATGTCATATGTACGCACATTATGCCGGCGCCATGGTCTGCAGAATCGAATATGGTTTCGTGTACTTGTTTGTCGCTTTTGGTCCGGTTCAATGGGTAACTTGAGAATCCGCCGGCTGTCCAGCAGTTCCGGTCCGCGTCCCGTTTGTTTCGCTTCTTCAACCTCGGTGAGCAGCAATGCAGGTCACCCGGTGCCTGGTGCCAACCCCGTTACTTGTCTCACCCAAGTATTGGGTCGGACGACCATATGAAACCTCTTTCGGATGTGGCTGCGATCGATTCATGGGGGCCACTGACTCAGTCGACGCATATATTCGATCGCCCCACACAAATGCCCTATAGACTTTCTAACTTCGGTTTCCACCATGCCCTCAGGACCTCCGCAGTGCGCGCATCCCGACGACTGGACGCTAACCTGCCGGAATGTCATGATCCTGACGCAGGTCCTGGCGACGCTGCACAAGAAGCCACAGTCGGACATCAATGCCAATCTTTTGTGGCCGTCTACGACCCTAAAGCGGGCACGTAAGACACGGGAGATGCTTGGACACTTCATGAATGTGCTCGGCCCCGCGCGGGGAATGGCTGCAGCGAGTGTTGGCGAGGCCGTACTCCTGTCAGAAGATCTCACCTCTGCTACGACGCAATGCGCAGGAACTAGCGGCGAGGATCCTGTATATAGCGCATTCGAGGTCCCTTACCCCCACGCGCCGCCCTTCGAGACAGTGCGGGAGGAGTACGTTCACCTGCGTTTTCCTGCTATTCACTAATCTTAAACCCTCGTAGGAAACGTGCGCAAAGTCGAACGGAGCAGATACGGGATATCATAGCGGCGGTCGGTCAACACGATGTCGAGGCAGCAGAGAATTTGGTGGTACTTCGCACCTTGCCGTGGATACGACACCGAATGAACGCCAAGCATATCTTCAGACATCCGGACCCTCCCCAAGACCATATCCTAATCATACTGGCTTCCCTTCGGCCTCGGCTCGACGAGACCAAGCTTTCATTCACGGTTGCCGCGGACCTGTTTGAGCTTCCTGTTGGGACGACTCTGGACTCAGAGGATGAAGTCCACCATACATGGACAGTATCCCTGTCCGCGCTGGATGTATTCCGCGAGCTCGAGTTGAAGCTTCAGGATGTTTTCAACGGCTTGCGGGAATACGATGAAGCCGCTGCAGCCTCCAGAGACCAAAGGCTAACGGCCTTCTATGATTTCGTGTTGGCTCTAGCGCGCCTGGACGAGACAGTTCACAATTCGGTCTTCGAATCCCGGGCACTCTTCAACTCAGAGGCAATGGCCGAGGCTGCCGAAACTCATGTCAAAGAGAGGCGTTCGCTGGAAACCCAGGTCCCCGAGGAGGATGACGACGAGCCTCTTACCTGCGGCACGCATCAGCTTGGGATGCGCGTTCTTCATCTGATCCGCAAAATTACTCAGCCTATCCGCTCCCTCCACATTCTGATGAATCCCACCTTACGCAAGCTGGTCGACGCGGGCGCACTGCGCATATACACAATCCACCAAACGCATGCCGTGCCTCGTATCTCGGTGCAAGATATTCTCGCGTTTCGAGCGCAGTTCAAAATAACCGACCCGGGCCAGAGATGTGCTTTGGACCGTTTAATTCTCAGAGCGTTTTTCTCCAGGGACACGTTAATGCGTATTGCCGCCCATGATGCTGCATTGTCGGACCTTGTTCAAGATCTAGACAATCTAGCGGGGCGAGATAAGCAAGCATGGCCTGCCTCGAACATTGGCAGCCAAAGTAACAGTGATTATTGCGTCAGCGAGGGCGGCACTTCTGCGATGAGTGGGCTGACCCACTGTTCCGGAGTCAGCGGGGTGCGCGAGAAAGTTATTAGCTCCAATGTCGACCTCTACACCGCTATGTGGGACGCTATACAAATCGATTGTACTTTGGTGGGATGCAATGCATCGCGACATGCGGAGAGCCTGCTCATGGTAGCCTTGCACACAGCGAAGGTAAGGCTCACCTCCATACTCACGTTGCTCATTCTCTAATTCTTGGTCAGGCCCACCTCTCAGCAGAACAGGTCTACACTGTTTCCAGAATGCCATGTTTCTGCTGCAAATGGGTTTCTGAAACCCTCGGTAACCCGTTACCCCCCTCCCATGGCATAATCTTCCCGTGGATCCCGCCCTGTGGCATGTCGTTTGACAAGCTCCAGCGGCTAGAACGAGTTCTAGTGGAAAAGCTCAAGGGGAAAGCGCACTCGCGGGGGTCTCATGGCACTACAGCTTCCGCCGCTCGTGCGCTGCCCGCATTTCAGATACCGCGGCATTCGGACATTGGTCGGTCGCTCCAGGTTCCGAGCAGTTTGGGCTTGGGGCTGTCAATTCTTGCTGTCAGTTCATAGGACCGTGTATACTATGCGATATCTGTGTTTGCCCGGATCTCTTCCAATTCTCATTGTCAAGCTCAGAATATCTTCAGCGCAGAAAGACCTTCGCAGACCTTCGCCATCTCGTTTTAGGCTCCTGGGACCAAGATGATCTGTCACCCGTTTTCAGTCGTTTCCTTGGTACTAGCATATTTCCTTTCAAACTAGGTCTTTCTAAGCGCGATTACGCGAAGCCTATACGCCCACAACACCATATCATATCTGACCTCCGGGCTCCGACGGAGATAAACAGCTCCTTGCGCCTCCAAGCACCAGCAAAATAGCCATGTTCTGCTGGCGAAAAAGATGATATGCTACTTAAGTACCACTCAGTAGCTCGTAACCAGACGAAACTTGTTTCCCGGAAAAGGCAGGAGCGAAGTGAACGAGGGCACTGGGAATTCGAAGCAAGCACATCACTCACGGCAGTGATAAAAAGATGAAAGATAAATGAAGTAAGGCACATGTGCTGCTGCCTTGTGTGTTTTAGCGCCAATTGGTCTTCCTCCGACATCAAACATCAAGGATCTGCCCCCACAAAAACTCGCTAACCTACCGCTAACTTAGTAAGTGTGGATCTTCTCTAATAAGACCTTGAGGGCGCACATTCTCACTCAACCAACACCCTCACTCATTTCATGGCGACTTTGACTGCAGCCTACGTCAAAACCGCGAACTATGCTGCTTCAAACGAGAAGAGCGGTCTACTTGGTTACCTGCATTATTTCACCAGCAGCGTACAAGAAGTCTTGCCATCAGTCCCTTTGAAGCCCTGGCATTCATTTGGTGCGCTTCCCCTCCAATGCAATCCTTGTCAACTCAATTGGGTGTGTAGCAAAGTCTACCGTACTTTCGATTCTCGGCAATCTCCAAGAAGGGGAGCTCGTTATTGAATCCCTGGGAGAGACGTACGAGTTCGGCCGGCCGTTTGTACTTCGGACCGGAGGTCCTCCTACCAATCTCAAGGCCAAGATCAAAGTCTTAAATGAGAATTTCTGGCCCCGAATATTTCTCCATACCGACTTTGGTTTCGCGGGTACGCACTCGCCTATACCCACGACATTCCCTTACCCACTAGTGGCAAGATGCTTTCATGCTCAATGAAATCGAAGTCGACACCTTGAATGATACGTTCAGAGTATGTTCGCCCGTCATTCCGTCTTCTCCCTCATCTGATACCGCGCAGATATTCATCCTGAACAGGAAGCGGCTCTCGGAAATGCACACCTGGGCAACGCCTCTAATCCGTACCGCAAGTTATATGCGAGTTTCCAGTACTGACTCTCGGTTCCAATTCTAACTTTTAGACAGAGCTAACACACGGCTTGCCAATGGCTTGACCGGAAGCAGGAGCAATATTTCGTGGGTCATTGGTTCCGATCCGTCCGCAGTTTTATGTTGATGTCGCCTATTCGTAGCGCCCACTACGATCTACCCAACGAACTCTTCACTGGATTTCTGTCATGGGACCTAACGTAACTGTTTCAGTATCCATCTAACATTGACAGGAACTGACCCATCTCTAGATACAGCGGAGCTGTGTTTGACGAGGAGGCCAAAGGGGCTTGGGGGGATCTCATTGAAGATCGGCCTATCGCTCCCCCGCGCCTTTCATACTATCAAGAGCGCGTCCTGCCGCCCGATGACTTGGAAAGAGGTCAGCTCGAGAAACTCCACCGCATGATCAAGCGAGCACGAATCAAGGCCGGTTCCCGGGTTCTCGAGATAGGGCAAGTATCGCTCGGAACCTCTATCGCCATTCCCCACCGACTTATTCTGTTATCTCACACACAGTTGCGGATGGGGAAGTTTCGCAATCTTGGTGTGTATCCCCAAATGTCCATTTGATCCGGCTTTTCTGAAGATGTCCCAAGGCAGCGGGCACGTATGGTGCAACGGTGGACACTCTTACAATATCCGTTGAACAGAAGGTTGCGGTGGACAAGACTATTGCAGAAGTCGGTCTCTCGCATCTCATCACCGTCCATGTTCTGGACTACCGAGAGATGCCCGAGTCTTTCCACCAAGCCTTTGATGCCGTGGTCTCTATCGGGGTCATGGAACATAGTAAGCACTACCATGACCATTGCCCGTGGACATTGTCCTCACGATTATCGCCCTAGTTGGTATCGAATTTATGCAAGGGTGGTTTGACAAAATGGCTTGGGCCATGAAACCCGAGAATTCGTTCAAAGTGTTTACCATGACCACCGTTCCCGACTCTCGATGGAGTCAATATGCTGGGTAGGACTCCGACCGTCGTCCCCCGTTCTTTCGTCTTACATTTCCCCAGCGAAGTAGATTTTATCCGGAAATATATATATCCGTGAGTCACGCACTCAAAATCTCGGGACAGTGTTAACGCGTCGATGCAGAGGCGGTCAATTGTCGTCCTTGAAGACTCTTATTGTTCATATAGCAGGGGCCGGCCTAAACCTCGAAACAGTGGAGAACATCGGTCCTCGTCAGTTGCCATATGTTTCGGTTGAGCAATAGCTCATGCGATCCCAGACTATCCTCGGACATTGCGAGAATGGAGCCGTAGATTCCAGAAGAACTTCGACGGCCACATCCGAGTCGGCCTCAAAAACCGCCATCCGGATCTGACTGACGAGGAGATTGAGATCTTCCGGAGAAAATGGATCTGTGAGTCCTCCAGATGATGAATACCCCAAAATTCCATGCTGAAGCTGGTGTGTCTAGATTACTTCGCATACAGCGAAGCCGGCTTCGCCCTCAATAACCTGTCCGATTCGATGGTAACGGTCACCCGCGAGGTAAGCAAGCAATCAGCTCTTAACAAATCGGGAATCATAATCTTCCTATCCTCCAGGCAAATCTGAATCTCGGAGCGGAAGTCCAGGGAATGGTATATAAATATTGAGCGATGCTAGGATTCGTTTTTATTTGTATTATTAACGAAGAAGCTGCGCTTTCGAATTTCTCACGTATATATTTTCGATGCTGCGATGTTTTCATGACAAAAAAGGAAGGAAGGTCGTGTGTATTGCTTACAGATCTTCAAGCTTTATCGTCTCATTCTCGCGCATCGTCTTTCTCGCTCCAAACTGTCCTCGGCTTTCTCTCCAAGAGGCACTTCTCCAGGATCGCAACCCCTTCGTCATCACCAGACCGACCAACCGCGCGCTCGTCGATGGCTATCATCCCATCGACAGGGGAGGATTCTGGGCCCAGGGATGTCGCGGCGCGCGATGAATAATAACTCCAGGCAACCCACAAACGAGTCGGAGAAAGCTGTCAAGAAAACTCGGATGAGCGAAATATAGACGGTTCAGTCGAATGCAACTGAAGCTAGTCTTTCTTCAGACTCCCTCGCTCGTTCCCCGTTCTGAAAACTCAAGCGAACTCTCTCGGCTAGCAAACCATGCCCATGCGATTAAAATTATACGATGTGGGATACAGACGGTATACAATGCTGCCAAAAAGAGCTAGATGGAATAAATAGGATCAGTATGCACTATCTACATGCGAAATCCATCCACCGGCCGGTCAATGGTCCGGCTCATGGTACGGGAAATTTAACGTCCCGCCGATCTTCGGCGACACAATCTCAAACGCCGAGGTGTCGAGGCTCGTACTCTCATGCGTCTCGCGCGTCTCCTCGGACCCGTGCGAGTGCTGTGACGACGTCATGGACTCGCGCGCGCGGTGCCGCCGCGAGGACGACGCGTCCGTCGACGTCGACGCCATCTTCGCGCTCAGCCGCCGCCGCGCGATCGCCGCCGAGTTGGGCCGCGGCGCGGGCATGCCTGCCGGCGGGTGGTAGCTGTTGATGAACTGCTCCGGGATTTTAGGGCTCGGCGGGATGTCCATCGGCAGGTTGAGCGGGGACCCTCCCGACGGCGAACCCGTGATGCTCGACTTGCGGCTCCGGAAACTGGACGCCGACGGCGTGAGCGGCGCGGGCACCGCGCTCCCGATTGCGGTGCCACCGTTGGCACTCACAGACTTCCACTTGAGGATCGACTTGCGCACGCTGTTCCGGTGGCTCTCCGCTGGCGGCGGCGGCGCATTCGTGAAGGCCGGCGGGCTGGTACTAGGCGTCGAATTTGGCGGGCTCGGGTTGGGACTCGGACCCGGCGCGTTCCCATTAGCATTCGTAAACGCAGGCGCGCTCATCGAAGACGACGACGGCGGCCGCGAATTGGGCCGGCTCGCAGACGAGCCGATCGACGGCGCGCGCATCGCCCGTGTCGGATACGGCGACTCCTGGTCCCACGATAAGCCGTCCATCGGCTTCCGCGGCGGGGCCGCCTTGGCCGCGACGATCGGCGTGTTGTTCGTCGAGCGCAGCATCGGCGGCGGCACGCTCAGCTGCGAGTGCCCACTCATCTGCGAGTGTACGCTTATCTGCGAGTGGGTGCTCATCTGCGACTGCGTGCGCTCCTGTGACGGCCGTGGGAGCAGCAGCGAGTCCTGCGGCACCGGCGGCGGGCGGTCCATTGACGGGCGCGTCGCGGGGGGCGAGCGGGGCTGTTGTGGCATCGGCGGGCGTCCAACGTTCCCAAACCCACTCGTGATCGGCGTCCGCGGCGGCGGCGGCACGTCCACATCAGGCAGGTCCATGTCCTCCATCGACGGCCGATTCGGCCGCTGCGGCGGCGGCGGCGACAGCGGCGAGTACGCGTTCTCCGGCACCGACGAGATCGTCCGCGCACCCGTGTTGACGCTCACGCCCGAGACCGAGTTTTTGTTGCTCTTCCGCCACAAGTTCTTGATCCCTTTGACCGACATCAGCGTCGTCCGGTTCATCTGCTTCTGCGCTGCGTTTAGGCCCCCAGACGCGCCCTCGCCGTGCGTGGAGTCCGTCGAAAACCGGCTCGACTTGGTCTCCGTAAACGACGCGATCGACCCCTTGCGCCCCACCGCCTTCTCCGGCTCGGGCGCAGGTATCACCACCGGAGCATCCCAGTACGACACCGACTGCCGTGCGCCCTTGCCATTCCCCGTCGTGTCATCGGGCCTGGGCAGTTGCGACGGGTGCCGCCCGAACGGGTCCGGCGAGAGCGGGATGAGGGGCGAGTTGAGCGAGCTCTTGGGCCCAATCGACGGCGTCAGCGCGGGATACAACGCCGTCTCCTCCGCAAGGTCGCGCCGCCGCAGCTCCGACTCGCTCGTTGCCAACGTCGGCGATGTGGGGCCGCCCGCGCGGAACATTCGGGGCATCGCCGCACTGACGCCATTCACCGCGAGCTGTGGCGGGCCTGTGGCTGCAGCCGCGGCCGATGTCCGGGCGGGCAGCGAGGTGAACGGTACCGCAGGCCACACGGCCTGTTGAGAGAGATCATCGCTACACGCAAAGATGGTCAGTTCTGATATGGGCCAAAGAAACCGTCGCGACTCACGCATCCGAGTCCTCTGAGTCGTGGATATTCGGGTGATGGGGAAGGCGCGGCGTCGGGGGGAAGACGTCCGCATTCGACACAGGCGGGTATGGCGCAGGCCCGGGCGGAACCAGGTGGGGCGACGTCGCGGGGCTCACGACCGGGGTCCCCGAATCGCTCAGCTTCCGCGGCGAGAACTGTGCCAGGTTCTGCATCCACGTAGCCGGTCAATGACCCACTAAGTACCAAAACGAGCCACGCACCTTCTCGATCTGGTCCAGCTGCGCGCGCATGACGATCTGGCTCTTCCGCCGGTCGTTCGGATCGTCGACGTCAAACTGTATAAAAGTAAGCCGCCAGTGGGATCCCTCAGCCAGCTACGCACGTCGTCGTCCGGAACCTCGAAGCCCAGGTCCATATCGAAGATGCCCGCAACGCGCTTGTCGGGATTATAGATGCTCTTCCTCGGCATGTTTCCACGGTGCTTGGCGTCGTGCGTGTCGTCGAGGTACGACAGCATCGCCTCCTCCTCCTCCTCCGGCGGGGCCGCTGGCGGAGCGGCTGGCGCGCTCGACCCGCCCGGATGCAGCACAAGCGGCGACGGCGGTGGCGCGCGCCGCGTTGACATCGAGCGATGCATCGCCGGTATATCCCGCCCGAGCTGCGCGCGGCCCATCAGCTCGACGACCTCGCGCACCTCGTCGCCCTCGCTGCTGCCACTCGCCCGCGCCTCCTCGAGCGCGGCGGGCGACAGCTCCGCACCGGACAGCGCGAGCTGCACCACATGGGGGTTCTGCGGCCGCGGGTGTTGGTTCGCGCGCATATCTGTCCAGGTGGCAGCATCTGCGCCAAATACAGCGTCGAGGGGATCCTTGCCTAGGTCGTCGTCCTCGCTGTCCGTCCCCGTCATGGAGTTGGGCGACTCGGATAGCGGCAGATAGCGCGGGCGCTTGCCGCCCGTTGCGGAGGAGAGGAACGACGCGGGGCTGCCGGTCTGCTTCCGGCCGTTAAGACGCAGGGCCAGCGGCGCGCGCGAGCGGCGCTCCTCCTCATCGTCTGCGCTGCTGTCCGCGTAGCCACTGTTCTTCCGCCCCCTGCTCTCAGCGCGCTTGGCATGGTTCATGCGCCGGCTGCGCAGCCATGGGTCATACCATGCAGCCTTGCGGCGGTCGACGTCAAACTCGACCTTGGCAAGGATAGGGATAAGCGCGCCCGAGCCGAGCCCAGGAAGGTCGAGCGAGTCGGCGCGCTCAGAGGCAGCCTGGGACGTGTCGGGCGTCTCTGCCTCGGATGGAGAGCGCGACGAGGAGGACGGCGGTGCGGATTTCGAGGTCGGGGGGAAGCGCCCCGCGTCGGAGGTGGATGACGGGGTCGTGGGCGAGGGTGTGAACGGGTAGGCAGGAGAGAGGGGAGCGAGGCCGTTCGTGGAGAGCAGAGGCAGGGGCTCATGGGAGAGATAGGGGGTGGAACGGGAAGAGAGGGAGCGGGAGGACATGCCGAGGCCGAGCAGTGGGGGCGCGAGGGACATGCCCTCGTCGCGCAGCTCGGTTTTGACGACGCGCGTCCAGAGGTGCCGCCAAATTTCCTCTGATAACCGCGGACCGGGCTCATCGATCTGCTCTGCGCCGGGCTTATCGTTCTGGGGCTGCTGCGACACGAGGTAGAGGATGAGGCCGGTGGTGCTGGGGAGCGCATATTCGCGGGCAATGGCGCCGAGCTGGGACTGTAGTGTCGGGTGAACGGGGACGAGGGTCCCTCGGCGGAATTGGGTGTGGTATCCCGAGGCCGAGGACGGTGGCGGGGTGAGCTCGGAATCGAACCCGTCGTCGTGCGGGAGGTGAACTGGCGGAATGACATGCAGCAGATACTTTGACGAGGACGCGGCGAAGCCAAAGGTCGATGCGCTAGACGGGGTGGGGGACCGTCGGAACTGGTCGGTGCCGTTGTAGGACGGCGACATCATCGGCGAGGGGGTGTGTATTGCGGGCATGGGCGTAGATACACCGAGGGCATTGGCGAGGCGTGCAAGCCTGTGGGGAGGCAGCGGGTTCTTGGGCGGTGCCCATGCCTGAGCAGTGGGGGGCGCCGAGTCGGACGAGTCGCGGCGAATGACAGTGGCATAGGACGAAGACATGCCAGAAACGAAGGAAAGGTAGTATAGTAATGAACGAGGTTAACGGGCCAGCACTGGCATCGAAAGAGGTAAACTGGAGATATCTCAGAGGCCGTTGGATCAGGTTTCAGCGGGGCGCACCTCGATGGTGGATCAGACGGTCGCACAGCGGTCCTAGGCCGGCCAAAGCGCGGAATATGGCGGGGCGGCGAGGCAGGGGAAGGCTGTCGACTAGCAAGAAAGCAAGGCAAGAGACTCGAAGCGAAAACAAACACACATCAAAATAGAACTATCAAAACATATATTCCTGTCTTCGACTTCTCACTCCCACTCCTCCTCCTCCTCCTCCCCTGCTGCCAGTCCCTACAACCACCGAAACAACCACCGAAACAAGGTCTCTCGCTGCACAGCGCCCAACGACGCGCTCATCTTGCGCTCATTTCACGACAATCGGCCACTGGGCCCCTCGAACTGATGATCACCCGACAGCCATCCATCATCACCCGCCGTTCGCCCATTGCACTGGCGCATGTCCAGGTCATTCTCATGCGCGCCGATCTCCACGTTCACAACAACTCCACGCGCGAGCACGATTCACTCCACCGCCGCATAATTAATTCCCATAATTAATTCGCGTACCCCACGGCCCTCCTTTCCGTTCGCCCTTCTCCTGACCCGCAGCATTGCCCCCTAACCTTGAAACTCACTGAACAATGGACATCCTCTTCACATCCTCCGCCAGTCCTCTGAACGCGCACCTCGCCTTGCCTCGCACGACCGAAAATTCCCCCTCCTATCCCCCGACTTTTAGCCCCTAGCTGATCTTCAATCAGCGGCGTCAAATGCGCAGCGGAACCAAAGTATACCCCGACTCCACCCCATGTTTTTCTTGTCGCCATTGGCAACGCCGGCAAGACTCTTCTCCACACTGCTCCTCCCACGCACCGGAATTCTCCTCTTCATTATACCCGTAATCGACATACTGCGGCCGACAGACCGCCTCAAACAACTCAACAAGCGTGGATCACGCGGCCGCGCCACGGAAAATGGCCCGCTCGACACAAAACGCGGCATTCACCACACAAAACGTCGGGATTCACCAGGATAGACCCGGCAGGGGCGGCGTCTGGGCTCGCACCGCCGCGCATTCAGACCCGGAACGCGGTCTTCGTATGAACGGGTCCGAAGACGCGAAACGAATCGGCGCATCACAATCGCGTGATCGTGATGCCCGTGCCATATAATTACCTTGCAGATCAGCGGGCTTCCCCAAAGGGAATGTTCAGATGTTCAATGGGTGCCTGCACAGTGCATACCCGCCCTTCCCAACGGCGAGTCTCTTTTCTCCCAATCGGAATTCTTCAAGATGATGCGTCCGTCCGGACGCCGCGTCAAAAAAGAAGAAAGATGCAGAAGAAAAAACAAACATTCTGCCCGTCTTCAAACGGTGAGAGGGATGCTGCTACAGGTATGATGGCGGACTGTCCGGGACTGTCCCGGACAACGGGACAGCTGGAGGGAATCGCTGGAGCGATTCCCCGCGGCGACGGCCTGGAGCATATTGCCACAGCGATTAGCTACAGAGAGCACATAACACTATTCCTGCGGTCATCTTGTCCGCCGATCTATGTAATTCATTGCCTTGTATATTTCCCTGAAGGCATCCGAGTTTCCCTACAGCAGTTCACTACAGGCATTTCCTGGAGCATTACACCTTGGGGTTCCGTTCTTACATATGTATATCGAAAACCCATAACAGATACCATTGGAACAATCACTGCACCGAATCCATAACAAATACCCTTGGAACAATTACTGCATCAAATCCATTGCACGTACTACTACTACGAAATGCCTTCAGCCAAACCTGCCAGGATTCGGTGCTCTCTATCATCAAACAAAAACCTTGGAGACAAATCCTTCACTCAATTCCTGTGTTCTTTCTCTTCCCTCTTTGCCACTTGTGATTCTCTCAACTATAATGGTTCCGCCCAAAGCAAAAACAAGCGTCAAGCAACTTTGTGGTTTTAGCAGTCTATCATGGAGGGCTTATCAGACGAAGTCTGCCCTCTCTGCAAGTCTGCTTTCATCACCCTCCCGAAGAAGTGTGAGGGCACCTTCAATGTTGCTAACGAAGGCCGGTATTTCCAGCACGTATGTGAACTTCTCGATGTTTTCACGGCTAAAACTCATTTTTTCAGTGCGCTCGACACACCTTCAACAACACCACTCCATGCAAGTACTTCTATTGGAACGACACCATGCAGAGGCGTTTCGGGGAGATAGACTCTGGACCATCCAACTGGGACGTCGATGATAGCCCACGGCGCAACCCGGACTTCGACTCCCCATCCCGGAGTATTGCATCTACGCCAACATCCAGGGGACAGACCTCCACTCCGACATCTAGCTCCCGCCAACCACGTCTGCCATGCAAAAACCAACCGTGCCAGGCTGCTGGCAATGCGAACTGTGTCCAGCTGTACTGTAAAAAGTGCTGCTTGACGTCACCCACCCATTGCGGTGCGCCACAGCATAATCAGCCTACCCAATTTGTTCTCAATTCCTTTACTGTTGTGTCCTCCCCTTTGGCTGGCACTGCAACTACTCCCTCTACCCCACGACGTGCTCCAGTTCTTGACGCGCAGGCATATGCCAAGCCCGTCGATCCTTCATATGCAGCGAAGCTCATCGCTGGGGATTTCAAGATGAACGGTGCTGCGAATCACGCAGCCATCTACAAGAAGGCCCAGGCGCATACAATCGAGGTGTATTGGTGGGCCAAAGTACGTCCCTCTGCCCACTTGCTCTACATCTACCCTATGACATGATATCTTAGGATAATGAACCGTCCGAAGCATTTTCTGTTTCCGCTACCTCGTATCCATTCTTCCATCCCAAAGACTCTGCTCCGATTGTGGCGTTTGTTGGTGATCCCAGCACAAGGAATTACGCTTATTGGACGGGCACTCGGTGGATGCGTACTGATGGTCCAGTAGTCGTCAAAAACGGGACTCCTTTATATCTCAGATCTGCCAATGTTACGATATGTCCTGACGGACCGGTGGTAGGTACCAAGCGGAAACTGTCGTTGACAGAGGTGACCCCTGATATGCCTTCTCCAGTGCGGCCTCGTACCGGGTGCGAACCTCCTTTCACCAACTTCAGTGCAGAAACTGATCCATTTTCCTCAAGTTTACCCCGTATCGAACCCCTAGTGTTACCGGGAACGAATCTGGATCTGAGCGCACCTCCGAGTCCCGAATTGGAGCAACCAGATGTGATGTGTGTACACCTTCATCGTCACTCACTCATCACTAACCAGTCACAGAGATCTCACTGCTGATGATGAGATAACTATGTCTAGAATATCTCGAAAGTCTAACAGGTGCGGATTTTTTTGTTTTGTTTATCCAGCCTCTGAATTAGACAAGTCCATCCCCGACGCCATCCAAGAAACAGTGGCCTTTACGGTATGCCTGTGAGATGGACGAGGGTTTTCGCTTCATGCAAAACCAACGTACTGGCACTGTGGCCGCCAAATTCAAAATCGCCTTCGGTGGACAGGTCTTCGCCCGCACTACCTTCTATGATAATCTCAACAAATGGAAGGCACTTTCATCACCAGCCCGGCGCCACGCAGTAAGTCTGGGCAAAACTCGTGAGGGAGAGTGGCACTATGTCTTGAAAAACAGTGCTCGGGCGTCTCATTGAATCTAGAATAGCTCTCAATAATTACCCTCCCCAAAATTACCTTACATAATTAAATCTGTTATCTCTTTTCCCTCAAGCGTTTCGTTTATCGTAAATACCAACTGCATAGTTTATCGGTAAGTGCCGGTCCATCAGATAGTTGCTCCTACGCATTGCTTCACCAAATTCTAACCACCATTCTCTCTCGATATGTCCTCGAACGCCAACTTCCTTCTTACGGCTGATTTCCTGTCAGTCTTTCCATAATGTTCTAAAACTCTCCTGAATACTTTCCTTTGTAGGCGGTTTAATCTGGACCGCAATACTGGCCTTACGATAGACCATATCAAGGTTCGTCGATCTTCTAGGAGCATTCATTTTGTCCTATCCAATACCGTTCCAGGCTCTTATTCGAGCACACCGCGGTCAAGCAGTGCGCCCGGTTCCTCGAACTCTCGACGCTGCTGTCAATCTTCTTCACGGCGATGCTATCCAAGTAGATTGGGAGTTGATCGAAACAGGCACAGAAGATGAAATGCGCGCCCGACCAGTGGAGGCGTTGATGCGTATACTTGTGGGAGATGGAAACATTATTGTGCCAGTGAGCGATATCTCCTAATTCTTTTGTATTCCTTAACTCATCCGTTAACAAGCCCTCACCTTTGAGTACTCCAACATCGAGCCGGCCTGGTACTGCTATGTCAGATGTTCTCCCAACTAGCACCATAGAGAACGTCAATAATGTAGAAGACTCGGATGTCTCCAAAGGTACACATTTGATAATTCTTATCGACACCACCTAAATCAAAGATGGCCTACAGATCAAGATAGCACCATGGAGAACCTCAATAATGTAGAAGACTCGGAAGTCTCCAAAGGTACACATTTGATAATTCTTATTGACACCATCTAACTTCAAAATGGCCTACAGATCAGGATACTCAATCTGAGGCTGAAGCTCCCCGTCGTCCCTTGGCCACCTCTTGGCGCGGCCCTGTCGATGACTTTGATGACAGTTTCCTTTGGGAGTTTGTTGCCTACGGTGCGTCTTCCATCTTCTTTGTCAGATTACACTGATTGGTTAGACCCCGAGGTCGATGTGATCCCCTACAAGCCTAAAGTCATCGTGTTGAATTACATCCAGTACAATGAGTTTGGAGAGCGCATCCCAGACCAAATGCATGTACGTCGGCTCAATGTCATGGAGTTCCGGACAATCGGAACGGGCCCGGATGAAATGGAGGATCGTTCGGTTCCTGAAAGCGCCTTTACTATCAGTGCCTTCACTCGTACCCTTGTTAAGGGTGCATTAGATCATGTTTGGCCTGGCGGTGCGTGCTTGAGCAAGGATTATTTTTGGCGGCTTACGTTCCTTCAGAGGTTGACTTTGAGGTATTCTGGCGCTTGCCGGGCTATGACAATTGTTCGGAATTTGGCCCTCTTGTAGCCTACCGTGCCAGGGACCCTGGTGAGGCGCGCACAACAATCTGGTCTATTCGAGCCACACATACTCTTCCTGTGCTGGGCCCTCCGGAGGCCGGCCGCGTCATGCTTGTCATTCGGGAATGCAAGGATGACGATGAGGAGGTGCGTCACATTTTCAGCTTTGTTTTATTCTACAAGCTCAAGTCACTATTCCCAGATGGAAGAGGAGTTAGCGCCGCCACCCCCCGCCGCCTGCATATACACCAAACACCGTGGTTCACGGAGTACAACAGGTTGCTGTTCCCCCTGGGCTGGCGCCCCTGATCCCCCCCCCTATTCCTGCTCAAGCGCCGCTCCCTGTGCCCGTAGCCCCCGTCGCTCCTGTTGTTGCGGCCGCACAAGCAGGACAGAATACCTTTGCAATCAATGAAGAAACAGCCGTCTGGCTCCACGAGACTTTTGGTGATTACCCGTTGGTTTCTGAAATTCGTCACACGGACAAGCGGGCACAGCAACAGGTGGTGAAGTTGTTAGAGTGGGCTAAGCAGGTATACGAAATCAGGGCTGCTAATCGCCGGGTGCCTGGTTCTCAGGGTGGAATGGCGATGGGACATATAATCTCATTGTCGAATCTGGGGTCCCTTTTTTTACGTTCTGCTTCCTGGATCAAAGACGCCATTCACATTCACGAGTATGTTATAGCTAACAGCCAGAAGCCGCAGGTTGCGCAAATCCTGGCTAGCGGTCAAAGGATGGGCGTCTCTGCGTTGTGCCAACAGCTTACACGATTGCCTGTGTAGAGTACATTACCTACATTACAATACGGTACAGAATATCACACAACAATAAATAGGTCAACGAATCGGTGTAGTAAACACAATCCTCAGTCTATAGAACGACTTTGGCAAACACACAGGAACCTTGACTCTCATGGTCCTTGGCGTACGGCTTTGCAGTGAGTCCTGCTTAAGGTGCGGTTACGTCTTTGGGACATAGTGAAACTGGTTGTAGATAAAGTATGGCTCGTATTCATGGACGGTTACATTTAGACATGAACATAGCATACTCAACTCAAGCGGCACGAGGACCCTTCCACCGCTTGAATGATTCAATTCCATCACTCCAGCGTGTTTGACGAGCGCGAGCACGGGCAGCCTGAGCCTCCGGGTCGGCCTGTGTTTCCGCAACTGCAGTAAGATCGCTTTTGAACCCGTTGTCCACCCAGCGAAACAAGCCTGCGGCAGTGAACTGGGTGAAGGAGTAGCGGGTCTCACCCAATTGAATGCCGATATTCGAATGACGGAGGATGGCGGAGGGGATGAGGATAGTGGATCCGGGAGGGAAGCGAATGATCAACTTCAGGTCCCACAGCACAAGATGACCACCCAGGTCCGGGTCGAAGAGGCCAAGGGCAGTGATTGCGCACCAGCCCCAAGCAAGGTTAAGGCAGTCGATATGGGGTAGAGTTACCGTTGAGGGCCCAAAATTCAAGGTCGCCGCAGCGAAAGCGGAAACTTTCTGCTGGAAGTTGCGGCGCAGGTTGGGATTGTACTGGTTTGTGAGAGCGTCAAGGGTGAATTCATAGAAGGCATGGACCTCGGGGTTCCAAGCCTTGAAAAGACCTGTCAAGCACGGAGGGGAGTCAGGAGACAACAGTGTGTAGGGTGTGGGGCACGCACCATTGCCGAAACCGGCAATGCGGATGAAGCATTGCATGAGGAAGAGCATGTTAATGACATGGGTGGTAGCGGGGGACTGCTTGAGGTTTCCCGGGATCTGTCTAGGGAGTAAGCCTCCAGGTATGAGAGAGTGAGCCACACGCACCTGCTGTCCGCCCCCAAAGGATATTCCATAGGAAGCCGAGGTAAAGGTACCCCTACGCCCTTCGGCCTTACCGGGATGCATCTTGATATTCTCGCGCTGGGCCTCTAACTGTCGCGCGGCCTCTCGAGTCAGGTCAAGATATCCGGCATCGTTAGGGCGTCCGCCTAAGACACCGATGATCCGAGACTCTCGGTCGACAAGAGGCCGCGAAGACCTAGAATGTATGAGGACACAGAGATGGGACAGAAGAAGAAAGCGCACCTGCCATCCCAGTCGACGATCTTCATCCCAAATTCCTGCTGAAGTTCCTCGAGCGAGTACGTGCGTGGCTGCACCGGCTTCTCGCGGATCCCCCCCCACCCCGTGGACGTTACCGGGTAGTCGTCCGGGGTGGTGGTGATGTGAACGGGAGCAGCGTTTGTGACATGCTTCCGCACAACACTCTTGAGCCGTGTTCCCAGGACGGCCTGCTCGGATGCACGGCGAGCAGCCCGAGTGACACGGGAGTCCTGCGGCGCGGCCAGGCGGCTTGATCGACGGGGAGGCTCGAAGCGCGATAGATGGGCAGGCTGGGAGCGCTGGTGATGAACATCGAAGTCGCGTTGGGGGGGGGGCGTGAACGGAATAACAGGTTCGTCGTCGTTGGCTTTATCCACATCCGAGTTCCTGGATTGTGCGGTCTGCAAATGTTGCAGCATGTCGAAGTCGTCGAGGATGATAGCACCATGTGCGGTGTAGTCATTCCCAGACCGAAGTTTTCCTGCAAGACTAGGTTAGCAAGGCTTGTATGAGGAAAAGAGGGAGCCAAGGAAAAAAAAAGGCGGCAGGGATCAGCGGAACAAGGCTGCTCAATGAGTTGAGATACATATGTACTCCAAGGGCGGAGGTGGGCAGGCCAAATGAGAGGCAAAGGAACTCCAGGGGCGGAGGTAGGAAGGCTAAAGAGACAGGACAGGGAAGAAAGAACTCCAGGGGCGGAGGTGGGCAGAACAGAGAGAAATGGCTCCAGGGGCGGAGGCTCCAGGGGCGGAGCAAAGACTTACCTGGGGGAAAAGACATAGAATCAAGAGGGAAGAGAGGGACAGAGTCAAGACGAGTTCAAGAGATACATCAGGGGTCGGAGGCGCGGGCGGGCGCGGGTTTCATCGATGGATTTGCCAAAACGATCAGCAGCAATCGGTCACGGTCTAGTGACACTCGTGACCGCGATCGGCGGTCACAAGTGCCACTCAACCTGCCCGCTCCCTGCCCGCTCGCTCGCTCGTCCCCCACCCGTTCGCGGGGCTCGCTCGCCCCGTTCCCGGCCCCCATGCTCTCGCTCTCGCTCTCGCCCACGGGCCCTGCTCCTTCGGCCCGTCTCAGACGCCCACCCCCGCCCGCCCGCTCATTCCCTCTTCGGTCCTTGTTTCCCTTGGCCCACGCTCTTGGCCCACGTCACCGGCCGCTTCGGCCCCCAAGCCAGCCCAAGCTTGTCCGAGACAGGACGAGCGAGCGAGCCTCGCTCGCCTGGGCCCACGTCACGGCTCCGACACCACCTGCTCGTCGACCCGCGCTTGCCCGCTCCGGCCCCCACGTCCCGGCCCCTTATTCGTGATCGCTCGCCCCGCGCTTGCCCGCTCCGGCCCCCTCGCCCCGGCCGCCCGTCCCGCCGCAGCTCCCCGTGTGCACGCCGCCTCCAAACAATGCAGAGGCACGCGCTGCCGCTGTCCGCCGCCCTCGCGCGCACGGTACGCACCCCGTCACCCCTCTCCTCCCGCAGACTCCTCTCCCGTCCCGTCTGCGCAGCTCCCCGCGTGCATGCGACCCTCTGAGGGATCCGCGCAGCGCAGGGTACGTACTCTACGAAAGTACAACTGCATTTCTGCTGACCCACCCTTCCTGCGCAGACGCCGTTGCCGCCGCCCTCGAAGCTCGGCGCTCAGCGCTAGCGCTCAGCACGGAGCAGCAAACAGCGGTCGTTTACGCGCCGCGCGCCGCTCGCAGGCCTCGTCGCCGCTCTGGTCCGTCCCTGCGCGTCCTGCGCACCCGTCTCCGCACCCCGTGTACGCGCCGCTTGCCGCGTCCCGTCCCGCCCGTCCCGCCCGTCCCGCCCGTCCCGCTCCCCTCGCCCTCGCCCTCTCCCGCGCTCGCGTTTAGGCGCGGGACGTCGGCACTTTTTGCGTCCCAACTGCCGCCCTCGTCGCTGCGCGGGTCCGAGTCGCGCGAATGGCGCCGTTCGTCTGCACTGAGTCCCAGTCCAATGCGGGCGACCGCGGGCCGGGGCAGCGCAGATGAGCAAGCGCAAACCCGCCCCGCAACCTCAACTCACCGCTGTTGTCCGTCCCCGCGCCGACGCGCTCGTTTACGCCCCTCGCGCATGCTACGTTGTTTGCGTATTCGCGCATGTGCCGCGCCGCTTGCCCCGTCCTCCCCTGCTCCCTCGCCCTCTCCAGCTTGCGGCATGCGCGATCTCTGCGCCTGCCCTCGCCGCTGTCCCATAACACCGCCCTCGTTGAAGCGCACGTCCGCTCTCGCCTCCGCGCCTCTTGCAGGCGCGGCGCGGCGCCTACGTTCTCCAGCCCAGAAGTCGGACCGCTCTATCCGTCCCCCGCCGTCGCGCGCGTCTACTCTCGAGACTATCGCCTTCGTACGTCCATTATCTATCTGTTAATGCCCGTTCTGACTTTTTTCTGCCAGACTACAAGCGCACTTCGAATCTAGTCACTATTGGGCGACTTTGGCGGGGGGTTATTGAAGTTCTTAGTGTGTTGTTATCAGTGCGTCGACGATTCATCTATCGGATCCTTCAAATTTACATGAACCCTTAGATTCCATTCAAATGGCCTTCATATCTCGAATCCCTACTTGTTCCGACACCCTACTCGGATTTCAAACTGGCCTTCAAATCTCGAGCCGCGGAACTACGGCTTCAACGTGAACTATCGGTAGATCTATTCATTCATCTTTCGAGTCTTCATTTCTGACTTTGACCTCCAGATTTCGACTCTGACTGCGCTCAAAGCCCGAGCGCTTGTATTGTCCCCCGTATTGACTTCAAACAAGCGATGGTATGTGCTCTATCATCTATCGCATCCTTCTTTCTGACTTGACCAGCAGGTCTCAGCACTAGTGGCCTTCAAATACGCCCACTTGGGGTTGTATTCTTACTTGAAACGAGCACAGTAAGTGCTTACTTATGCGGCGAATGCTTTATTCTGACTTGACTCTGAGAGTCACAACTCTGTGACTTGAGCCCGTGGCTAGTTTGACCTCGAACGAGCGTTGGTATGTGGCTTATCAACCATCGGATCTTTATCCTGACCGCACCTCTTAGACTTCGCTCGTAACGGCCTTCATATATCAAGGTGCCGCCCGGATTGACTACAAACCAGCCATAGCGAATCCTTCATTCAGATGAGGCTTCTGTTGCTGGGACCTTCAAAATCAAGCCCACCGCTCGCTTTGAGCCCCTGGATTGACTTTAGGTGTGTTGTCGATAACCCTTCGTCGCCTTATCTGCCCTAGACACACACCTGCATCCATCTATTGGTCTTGCGCAGGTCAATAGCATTCGCGCTCGTTTCAAGTGAGTGTCGATTGCTTGAATCAGACTTTGATGCACTGACTCGAGTTGCTCGTCCCAGCCCTTATCCGATCCTTGCTCCCACTGACCAGGGCGCTGACTTCCACGGTTCGTTTCACTGGTTTCGTTCGAAGCCAGCTCGCGCTGACCCAGTTCTTCTTGCTAGATGTCCGAACAAGACGAGGCTACTGCGCTGCGAAAGCACCCAAACTACGGTCCACCCAGGTACGTAGAACGAGTCCGATGCCTCGCAATTACATTGCCTGATTGACCTCTGCTCGTAGACTCCGAGGCAAGCCTTCGAACGAAGCCTGTCAAGCGGAGGTAAGTGCGGAATTACAAGGATGGCATTGATACTGACCTGCTTCGTGTAGCGCGGCAGCGCTGAAGCAAAGCCGACGCCGGCTCCGACGCAGGCCCCGGCGCCGTGCGCATCGAGCGCTTCCAAGGCGCTTCAACGCCAGCGCTCCCTCGACACACCAGCGGCGCCCGTGCGCCCTTCGATAGCTGTGGAGGTAAATTCGAAACCGCTCCGTGTGGCATTGCTGCTGACCTGCGCTTTGTAGCGCGGCGCCGCCGAAGCGACTCGACGCCGTCTCCGGGGTTCGCTTTCGCAAGCTCCGTTGCACGCTGCAAGCCCCGTCGCCGCCCTTCTCCGCTACCCTCGTGCACGTGGCCCGTCCCGTCCCGTCCCCGCTCCTGCCGCCCTCTCCCATGCTTGTTTTTCTGCGCGGGACGTCGGCTCTTTCCCCCGGCGCCGCTCGTGGCCGCGCGCGTCCGAGTCCCTGCCGTCGGACGCCGCCGCGCGTCTGCACTGCGCAGACTTCGGGCTGCCGCCGCGGGGCAAACGAGCGCCGTCGCATGCCGCGATTCGCCGGCGCGCTGCGACTCCCAGCTGCGCCGAGTCGGATTCTCGCCGGCGCGGGGCAAATGAGCGCTGCCGCATGTCGCCATTTGTCGCTGCACCGGCCGCGCTGCGCCGAGTCCCAGTCCGGTTCTGGGCTGCCGCCGCGTCAGGTTGCGGGCGCGGGGCAAATGAGCACTGCCGCATGCCGCAATTCACCCCGCATGCCGCAATTCACCGCAGCGCGCTCCGGGCTGCGCACCGGTGACCGCCGTCAGCCCGCTCGTTCCGCCGTACTACGTGCGTACGTACTCCGTGTATCGTACACGGCCGATTCGTGAGCGCGAACGCGAAGGGCGGGGCGAGCGCATAGGAACAGAGGTCGGGCTGCGGCCCACGCGACCGAATCGCGAGTGGAGCGGGGTGGGGCGCAATGAAGGCGCGGCGATGGGTCTCGGCGAGGAGAGCGAGGGATGCGCGGGGCCGGACTTGGGCGCGCTCGGGGCTGCCGTGGGCCGCGGCAGACCGGGGCGGCGGGTGGGGAGGGCGGACGACGAGCGCTGCTGCGTGTGCGTGGCGGCGGCGGCAGCATGCATCTGTATAGGTAAGCAGGGTGTTCTAGAGGCACCGTGTGTTTGCTAACCTCTCGAGTCAACGCAGACGCGTTCGCGCGGCGCTGTGTACCGTTCGTGCGGCGACATACACAGCGCCACGGCTGCACGCAACCCGAATGGCGGTGAGAAACGCGGAGGCAGCGCGGGCAGCGGGACGGCATGCACGAGCCGTTCAGTCGGGGCAAGCAGCGAATCCGCTGACGAGCGCGAGGGTGCGGCTCTGTTGCATGTCCGTGGCGTGCACGGCGCCCGTACTGAGCGTGTAGGTACGCGGCGGGGGCGCCGGCGACGTCGCGGCTGCATCCGTGGTGTGCACGACGGCCGCAGGTAGGCGTGGGAAGCGGCAAGAGCGTCGAGCGGCGGTGGGTTGCACGGCGACGAGATTGGGGGAGCGAGGTGTTGGTACGTTTGGAGGGAGGCGTCTGTGACGTGACTCTGTGACCTACCGCGCCTGCGCCCATCTCGCTGTGTCCCCGGCGGGCACGCGGCCGCATCGATGTCCCCCCTGCGCGCGCTATTGCAATGGCCAGTACATCATGAATTTATCATATATATATATATATATATATATAATTCAAAAAATATTCCTATTGCCAAGGACGTCCGCAGTGCGCACCGCAGACATCATGATGGCGGTCAAAAGATACAATGAAAACATGTTAGAGAGGTAGGGAAAGGTGGCAGTTTGTGGATCTTGTCTTGTACTCTGATGTCTGCGTCCCCTGGCGGTCGCGACAATCCATTTGACGCCGAAAGCTCAGTTCCCGGGGAGTCGACCTGGAACCCTCTGGTGTTGCGAGAGACCTCTCCGCCTCCGCCGCAAGGTACGTCTTTTTTCTTTTTGTTTCGGTGGGGTGTTCGCTGAATTGAGGATTACCATTCAAGGTCGGGTGGATGCTTCGAGCCCTGAGCTCGCAAACCTTCTGATCACACTCCGGGAGCAGCAGGAGCGTGAAAACCAGCTCGAAACCCAGCGTCGGCAGCGGCAGGCTATTCCGATGTTGCAGAGGGTTGAAGAAACCGATGCCGGCCTGCGTGCAGTGCGCATTGAGCTGGACAGGGCCGAGCGTGTCGTTCTGGAGACCCAGTCCCAGGTAAACGTGCTTGCCCGGACAAACCTGGTTCCGAGGGAGCTGACCAACTCGCAACGTGTCGACCTCTCAAGCCTGCGTGCGGTGGTGTACGGAATGCGGTCTGTTGTAGACGGAGCACTCCGGGGTAGCCGGCTTGTCATCGCACAATTGCGACTTCCGCCCGTGCATTCACTTACCCGCAATGCTGCGCGTGTCCGACTAGACCCTCCAGTCTCACGCAAGGGCCTCTGGCTCACGGACAAACGGCCGCCGGACGTTGTTTCTGTTTCTGAGCACCATGTATGTGGTATCTGCCACTGCGTAAAATCTCATCCGGTGTCGTATGTGTTTTTCTGGGACAGAGAGCCTTTCTGACTTTGGCTTTTGGTTTTGTAGATACCGGTGTGGCCACAGTCATTGCTTCGTTTGTATTCGGATGTGGCTAGAGGAAAGCTGGAGGTGCCCGTCTTGCAGGGAGACAATAGACTGCCCGCCATTTCGGCACTACGCTGAAGAAGCGGGCCTGGGGGAGGCATATCCACTGCGGAACGACCAGAGCTCCGTAGATTATAGTTGGAAGGGCTTGAAGTTTGCTGTGGCGTAGGCAGTCCCAAATAATATATCGTTGTCAATGTGATGTCCTGTGCACGTGACCTCAGATGGCGAGTACAATGCCCGGCTCACGGTGTCATAGCGGTGTTTTTGGGTTTATCTTACACCAAGTTTGGATTGGTTGAATGCAGATTATATTGGAGAAGATAAAGAAACACCGCGAAGGAAGTCCTCCGAAAGGAGGTGTGGGTTATTGCCTTGGGTGAGCAGTTCGCCTACAAGCTCTCTGTTTCGTATAGCAATCATCTCGTCAAGAAAAAAGTTATATCTAAACACAGAGTGAGAACAGAGTCAAAGGAGAGGAAAAGAGACGCACCTTATCACAGGCATTTCTTGAACGATGTTCTGGAACTTTCCAAACCAGACATTGGCTTGCTCGGCAGCAGACGAGTTGAATATCCATTTGCCGTCTGGACCAATCAGCTCCCGGAAACGTGCAGGATTGCAGTTTATTTGACAGAATGTATCACGCTCCGTGTGCTTACACTTGAAGTGAAAGACATCAACAGGAAGGCCAACATTGTCGAAATAGTGGTCGTTGCAATGGCGCAAGTGCTTGAGGAACTGACAATTATTGTCGTAAAATATATAAGATGGGAGGGATGCGGGAAACTCTTCAGGAAAAGTGGCCTTCAGAAATGTCTGTCGGTTATTAGATTAGAGAGTGCATGTCGTGAGTTGGAGAAAGGAAGTACATTGACGCCAGAAACACCTTCGGAACCAAAGAATGTTGCTCGTGATATTATGATACCGCAGCAACGGACAAATAATTGTTCATTGTGAGTCCAGTTTCGGTACAAGTTGCCTTTTACTGTGGTTGATGAGATAGCTGCAGTTGGAGGTGCTCCGGAAGCGTCAGGCTGAGCTGGGGCCTGAGCCAGGTCTGGAATTGATCCAGCCATGGGCGCCTGGGGGATCCCGGCATTTTGTAACCGTGAATGCAGCTGGAACATGGCGGTATTGCGCTCTTCAGAACTTGTCTGGAAAGCGCGATGCGTAGGTTCGATGCATGTCTTGAAGCCGGGCTGGGCCGACTCATTACATCCACGAACACAGCAGATGTTAGCGCGATCCCTATGTGAGTGGCAGAACAAGTCGCGCTGGGACCGAAGGGCTTCAGTGCAGTCGTGTACACTGCATGCAACGTGGCGGACGGTAACACCATCGTGAACCCCGGCAGACATGCGATCTAGCCAGTAACAGTGTTAAATGTGTACAGAAAGGAAAGGCGGACGTACACCAATTTCCATCGTCGCCTTTGTAGATTTTGGTACAGCGGTTACATGTATGGGCCCACATTTCTTGTCCGGTCCCTACCATGCGATAGTTTCGCTGGGCAAGGACCTCATCAAGTCGATGATTTTGGTACCCGTGGTGAGGCAGCATAAGAGTCTCGCCCTGCATCACTTTATCCCGTAGCACGGCATGTAGAAAGAAAGATTCCAAGACTAGGTCTCCAGCTAACTCATCCTTCAAGCGAGATCTGGTTGGGTCCTCAGAAGTATGTGCTAGAGCGCTGTTGTATACACGAGCGATACCCTGACCCGTGGCACTAGGGAAAAGCCGATCATCAGTTTAAAACTTGAAAAGCAGGAAGCTGATTGACGAACTGAGAAATGCAAAGCTGTGTCTCGAAGTAAACACAGAGAGCCCTTTCAACATAGGAGGACTCAAAGACGTGAATGTAGTTGGGAATTGTATGTGGGTCGGGAGTTTTCGGCTCATAATATTGGCGCTGTGCGGTAGGATTGTGTGCTTCACGGATGTAATAGTTGTGGTAATATCGTGTATGACAGCCTGATAATGGATTAGAAATGGTTGTATATCCTACAGGACTTCTCTTACCACGGCAATATAGTGATTTTGAGAACACAGGCAATATACCCCGGCGTAATGTGTACAATCTTGCCTCAACGATTCTCTTCTCGCTGAGGTGGGCTGAATTGCATGATGAAGTGAGGCAGAATGAAACTGGTGGGACCAAAGTTTCTGCGCCTACATTGTTTCAGGGCAAAATTAGATGATATGGTGTTCAAGAAATGAAGATAACTTGCCAAGTTCATGATCATGTCCATGACGCTTGAAGTGATCATCGACTGACAAGGGTGCCGGGTCAAGGTATGTGGTCTCAGCTAGATCAGCAAAAGCGTGCCAACTAAGCTGGATTAAAGTCGAATCCAAGTTTAGCACTGAGGACAAGAAATCGGTGATGTTGGTTGGCAATGTAATAGGACGAGGTTTATCTGGAGGGACGATTTCTAGCCAGAGCCTTGCAGTTAATTCAATGAAGCGTTGAATTTGATAGAACTGAAGGTTGTCTTTCAGGGAAGGATGTGCTAGAAGACGTTCAAGGATTGTCACAGCTAGTTCGGTTGAAGCCATGATGGAGTGAGCTAAGGCGTAGACTCGGACTACATTTGGCGCTGTTTATCCAAGGAACCAAAAGACTTGAAGATATCCTGCAAGAAATGACTGAAGGAGTTGTATGTTGTTAACACCGAACTGATTTCCCTCACTGAATTCCTTGAGCGATATTGTTGGTCTATTCCACTCAGTAGATCCTTGGAGCCCCGTGGGTAATAATTCCTGTCAGACTTACTGCTGAAGCAAACAGAGTTGTGATTTACTGCTAAAGATCAAAACTCGAACATCTGCAACGAATGACTGAAAAGATTGTCTGTTCTTTAACACCGAACCGATTTTCCTGACACATTTTGCTAGAGGATATCCTTCAGCTATTTGACTCAGTAAATCCCTGGAGCAGAATGCCTCAGCATTACCCTCAGATGTTATGGCTGAGACAAACACTGTTGCCATTTCCCTCGGAGTATTTATTGTGTAATGTGATAGAAGCAAGACAATTAAGCAGCTCAATTGATAGTAGCTTTAAGTTGAATGGTATGGCTGTAGGGAATGGCTGTAATGAATCCTTGGAGGGAATCCCTCCAGCAGTCCCGTTGTCCGGCGGACTCCCGGACAGTCCGCCATCACTCCCATAGTCGCGTAGTAGTGCAAACGGTGAACACTAACCGTTAAAGGCACGCACGATCTCCGGACCCGCGGACCTGATCGATTTCGCAGCCGCCGCTAGCCGCCGGCACGTGGTGCGGAGCAATCCCGGCTCACCATCTCTCCAACGCGACAAGGCACTGCGACAAGCCGGCCAAGACATTCCGAGGCGATACCAAGGAGGTGAAGCTAGGCGAATGCGGCACGGCGCTCGCCAACGTCTCTCGAGTCAGCTAACAACGCATCGCGCACTGGCGCAAGGTTCACGGAAAGCCTCTGCATGTCTGCAGCAGCATACTTAGGCTAGGTCTGAATCTGACTGATAGTGTTCCCCAGATGTCAAATAAGATCTACACAGCTGTTCAACAGCTGTTCAACAGCTGTTCGACTTATGGACTGAGTCGGGGTCGCTGTCCGACTCAATGCCTGTCCGAATGATGCGCCGACGATGCGCGCACAACGCAACCGGAGCATTGAAAATCGGTTAAACAACAGAAAAAGATGGACATTGGACAATCTGGGCGCCTTGTGCCGGATATTACCTGCCATCCAGTACAACGATATTTATTGTTCTTCCTTCTTCTTCAAAAAATATACGGCTCCACTATACGAGCGGTGAGAATGCTGACCCGAAAAAAAAAACGAGACGCACAATCACAATCATCCTCCGGGTCGAACTTCTCGAGCCGCTGATCCAGCTGCCCGATGCCGAGATCCGTTGGCAGCGTCGAGCGCGCGGCGGACCTGCCCCACCCGCCGAGGTCGCGCTGCGCCTCCAGGAGGCACCCGACCGGCGGCGCGAGCCCGCCCTGCAGCCCGAACACATGCTGCGCGGCGACCACGTCCTTCCGCGCCCCTAAGAACTGGTCGTCCGCCTGCACCTCGTGCGCCACCCGCGCGCGCGTCTCGCTCCCGATGATCACCCTGCTCAGGCCGCAGGCCTCGCCGCCGTCGTCGTCATCGGCCGCCGGAGGGAAGTAGTATACCGGCCGCAGCTCGGCCGTCTGCGGCAGAAAGATCGGCTTGCGCGGGACCAGGACCGGGGCGTCCCCTTCGAGACCGGACGCGGGCTTGAACAGTTGGATACGATATACGGTCAGGACGTGGTCGCTACAGGTCAGATAGAGCTCCGCGGGCGTCCACGTCAGGGTGTACGGCAGGTTCGACACTGCGATCGCCGTTTTGGCGCCGAGGTCGAGCCGGACGCGGTGCACGAGGGTCGGGGGGCTGCGGCTCGTTTTCCGGGCGGAGAGGCGGTAGGTTGAGAGAAGTAAGGCGAGTTTCACGGGCGGCTCTTCGGCCTCGGCGCCCTTCTTCTTGTGGGTGTGAACCGGTTTCCTTTGACCTTCCAGCGAAGCGAAGTGGATGTAGAGCCCGCACGGGGAGAAGTGGCACTTCATGAAGATGTGTCGGGCTACAGGAGACTTAAGCATCACCGGTAAGACATAACTAGATGCGCAGAAAGGCTTACTATGCGAAGTCGAAGGTCTCAATTTCCGTATAAAGTATGTTTTGCAGTAAAAGTCTGCAAACAGGACGTCCCCAGCACTTAGGGGCCAAACCACGAGATTCTTGGAGGGATGGATGGCAGGCGGGGAGTCGTACAACAGAAAGGGCAAGGATCTGGTGAAATGGAAGACTTTGATTGGTACGGCCGCATCGGAGCTGCTGTCGAAGATGGTGATAGACGCTTGCAGTCCCGTCCAAGGTCGAGGATTCCAGCGTTGCAGCGTTGCCAGCGGAGGCACACCATAGCACCCACTCCCGTCCGAGTCAGAGTCGTTTTGCCATTCATTATCCTCATCATCGTCGTGCCAGATACCATACCCGACGATAGCCGACGGTCCGATGTCCGAATCCGAATCCGACTTGGTCTCTTGTGATTCCTCGTCAGACTCAGACTCGCCGGAGGAAAACACATCGGGACCGCTGTCTGTATCCAAATCACTACCCGGCCCCGCCCAAGGCGTGATGATATCGTCCCCAAAGCCCTCCGAGAACTCAGTCGAGCACTGGCTCCAAGTCTCGTACCCAGCATCTGACTCGGACAAAGAGTCTGCGGATTCCGAGGACTCACTAGCACTATCCGAGTCGGCTTCGTGCCGCGACTTGCGCAGGCCCTCTTCAATCTTCAAGAAATCGCTCCCAAACGCATCGAGCTTGTCGTCCGAGAACCCCGTATCATAAGTTTCTGCGGCGCCGACAAGTCGTCTAGTCGCAAGCGCAGTGAAAGGCCCCCGGCGGGTAAACTCCTCGACGCACGAAGGACAGCTATCTTGCGACCCGGTGAGTCCAGGCATTGGGATATAGTCTCCCGAGTCGTCTCGCGAAAAGAGTTGCGCCCCAATGCGGAGGACTTTGTTTGACTCGCTGAAGGCCGCCGGCAATGCTCGGCCGACGCGCATGTCGGAGGTGTTCGTCGAATGCTTGACGTATAGCAGCCAGTTGGTCGTCTTTTCGTTCGTCGCGATTATCTGTGTTCTCTGTAACGTCGGCAAACGACTGGACGTACACAACCACCGTTCGCAGGTGAAGTGCAGTGCTCCGTTTTCGCGAGATCTAGGCGTGCATGAGCGGGCAGACCTTAGGGGCCTGCCACACTTACCTTAATCTCAGTATCACCACTTCTTTGCCGTCCGCTCCTATGCCTTCGAAACACTGCCCGCCGTTTTGGGCCTCAGCGCCGTCTCCCTGCCGGAAGCAAAAGGTGGTGTATTTGCATTTCAGCTTGGATAAAAAGTTCTGCGAGCCAAGTGCAGGCCACCAACACCGATCGAGTTCACCCGTATACGGCAGGGTGATACATTCCGGATCTTCGAGCTTGGGACACTGCAGGAAGTATTTCCACTCGTGCAGAAACCGCCTGAAGTCGCGCCAAAGTTGTATCCCAGTCGGCGACCCCACGACGAACCATGCAGGAAGCATGCGTCGCAAAAAGGTGTGGTTGTCATTTCCTCCCCGGTAACGGAACACACCAAACTGGGAGTCGACCCAAAGACTCTGAACTTGTATGCAAGTCTGAAAATTCGGCGACATGATGAACGCCGCTACGCGGTTTCCCAGAGCCTCCGAGGGAGTTGCCTCGTCCAGGTGTTTGTCCCAATATTTTGCCGCGTAGAGGTGAAATTGGTGTCGGTCAACTGAGTCCCCAACCGTGTCGACCCATCGAGCATTGAGCCTCTTGAGTGGCCGAGCATAGCGTGCCTGAGAGAGATAAAGGAGGCAGGCGTTTGCGATCACTTCAGGAGTGATGGAAAGATCTGCGGCGGGGTCCGGCATCCCATGTTGCAAGATTTTGGGGTTCTTGTAGAGGAAGTCGCGAACCGTCGAATGAAACAATCGGCAAGTGCAATCATCTGGGTTTGAACATCCCGCTTCATCCTCCACTTCGATCAGCGGCGAGAGGAGTTTGCGCAATCGCGAAATGAACGGCATATCTGCCTGATCCAACACTCGCGGATTCTTGCTCTGTAGCAATCCCGCTGCCTCCCTTAATTCCTTCATCTTTAGGGGCCGTCGGGCGAATGCGACGAGAGCAAAGACTTTGCTAGTAGACATATTAGTTGTTGACCTTCTCTGTGATGCGCGCGAACTCACCTAACCAAAGAGCGATGGGATTTTTCAACGCGATCGAATATCTTGCGGTAATATTCGTCCAACGTCTCGGGGAGGCCCTCTGGACCGACCTCCACAAGGAGCTGTTTCATGTCTGCCAGGCTCTCTGTGTCCTACGCACGAGGGTCAGACACATTCGGTTGCAGAGCGCATATTCATGCTCGAACCTTTAGGCGTCTGATCATCAAGCTTGCCCATAAAAAGTTGCCATCGGCACGGCCCTGCAAACTCTTCAGCACGACATCCTTGTCCCGTTCGGACACCTCCAAGTCTCCCAGCTCAGGGTTGGCACGAGAGAGAAACAATGTCACGTCATCCTTGACCTCATCTTTCATGTCCAAAACAAGGTGGTCTTTGAACCTCTCGCTGATAGACGGACGATACTGGCTGCTGCACCATAGACGGATTTGATCGGGAAGGTCTTTGGCGAGATTGATCAAAAAATCAAGGACAGTCAAAGCTTCAGCCCATCGATTGGAAGTGCCTGTGCATTCTTCGTCGAGACCATCCAGCAATAAATAAGAATTCGGGAGGAGCTTGACGAGCATTTTGATCAATTCTTGCACGTTTTCAAGTGAACAGGTGCTGTGCTGTGTTTGCATGTGGATATCCTCCGGAACGGTGTGAGAGCGCTCCCAGTAAGCATCAAAAAGCTGACTGGCGATGAGGCGGAGCGTTTCGGACGCCGAACTGGACTGGTCGAAACGGTAAAAATGATAAACAACAGTGGCAGCGTCCGCTTGCTCCTCTTGTAGCACCTGTATGACACGCGACAATAGAATTGACTTCCCCGCAGCGGGAGGAGCGTGGACCCAGAGTATGGGAGACGGAGAGCGTTGTTTCCGCCATGCAATATATGTGGTGTGTTGAAAGAGCCAGTCGCAAGTTCCACGCAGGTGCGCGCCTTTGTGCACCCGCAGCAGTCCCATGTTTTCTTCATTACCCCGACGAGCGGAGAGCCAATCGCTGATTCGACGATAGCGCTCTTCTATAAAACATGTGAGCAACAAAAGAGTTGTTATGAAGCCGGTATACCCTGCCGGTCCCCTTGGCTCTCTTGCCGATGTGCCTCTGCTGCGTTCCGTTCCTTCTGCGCGGCTGCTCTCTCCAGCGCTGCTTGGTAACGCTCTAGCTCAGCAGCTTCGCGTTCCTCTTTGCCGCTCGTAGCTTCCAATATGGATGCAAACTTCTCGATCTCATCTGCATCTTCCTCGATGTCTTGTATGATCTTGTTCAGTTTATTCGTGCTGAAGGGTGTTACCGCCTTGAGCATCCCGTGGAAGCCTATCCGTATGTTAGCGTTCATATGCGCATTGAAGCAAGAGGCTACTCACAGCTCCTATCACATTCCTTGTCGACCCGGGACCAAAAACGGAGCATGTTTATGTACGAGCTACAAAACATCTCTTGCAGCCTATCGGAGTCTCCGTAAAGGTACTGATAGTCGTTGATACGCTGCAATTGAGCGGTCAATAAACGCAGCTCCTTCTTGATTGCTTCGAAAAGGCTGAAGAACCGATCGAGGCCCTGCAGGAATATAAGATGAATGTCCGAAGTTGTGTCCAGATACTCACGTCGATCGCGATCTTCAGACCTCCCCAAACAATGGCGGCGGGCATAGGATTCGCAGAAACTATATGTTCGAGTCAACCTGAGAACAGCAAGTGTACGTATGGCCAGGCGCACCCAGGCTCCCTATGATCTCGGCGTAGTCCATAAGAGCGTCAACAACAGGTTTCAGTATCTTGTTCGCCATCCTCTTCCCCGTCTTTTCGGCATTCTTTCCCTCGGCCTGTTTGACGGCTTCATTTATGGATTCAGGCGATGCGTCGGCGCGGTAGGCTGTGACAATGAATTTGCACTTTTTCTTCTTTTCCGGGAGGCTCTTGATATATAGTTCAATTGCGCGTTGGAAGGTGGACTGTACATCTTTCGAATGCCTGTGGTCCCAATTAATGGGGTTGAGAAGAACATGAGAGTACACTCACATTGATGTCGAGGAAACATCCGCCATAGTCTGAGGCTATCTTGTCATGAATCGGAGCCAGCTGATTTTTGATCTATGTCCACAGGAAGGCGCCCAGGCACGCAGGGCGTCAGTTTTGACCTTGTACGTGAATCTCGTTATATGCAGAGAGGCAGTGCGGATTTTCGGGGTTTTGGAACATGAATAACACTACACATGGTGCTGTTGATAGTGACGGGAACGCACTGAAAAGGATGTCGAAGGTTCTTCATGCAGACCAGAGCGGGCTGTTAATAGAGTAAGGGAGAAGCAGATTGCGGGATGCCGGGGACCAGGCCAGGACAAGGCCGCTGCAGGCCGCCCGCTTCGAATATGGTGACACTGCCACTGGCAGTGCTCATCGTCGATCAACAGTATTGTTAGCTTGTGGTTAGCTTCTCGGGGACTCAAGTCCGCCAGAAACCACAGATAGGCTATGATGCCATCCCCTCAGGTCCCAGGGCTTCGACGCCTGACAATCTACAGTACCCGTGCGTATTATATCAACGGGCGCTTGGGCGCATGGGCGCTCTAGAAACTCTCCGCCCAAGCTCCCACCATGAATAACTCAAACACGCAATCTCCTGAGCCCGAACCACAGCAAGCGCGGGTCCTTCGATATGACCAGTAGTAAGCCCGCCGCTCTCGCTTGTGGGACGCTATTGACTCCCGGCCCAGTTTCGATCTGTGCGTCGCATCTCATATATCGGCGCGTGGTTTTGACTTGTTCTATAGGCGCACTTTCTCGATGACCCTGCGAAAGACGAATAAGCCATCCAAGAAACTGAGCAACAAGAAGCCAGTGCTGGTCGTCCGCCGTGTGATCAACAGGAAAGGCGAGCATGTCGCGACGGAAATCGATGTAAAAAGCGCGGCGCTTGTATCCGTACTGCTTGATATCAACAAGGACGTGGAGAGCCTGACGCTCACCCCCACGAACCCCCTTGTGAGGTCAATCAGCAATCGCAAATCTATGGCTCATTTTCTCTCAGATCACGTCCCAAGAGCTCTTCCACTGCCGCCCTGCTCTCGCACGAAAGCTGGCCGAGGAGCAAGCGAAGCCGGAGCCACAGCTTGATCTTGTCGCCGACATCACGACGGCCCTCCAGTTAATTCACGACGACTATGCAAGCACGATTGGTGATTTCGACCTGCTGGCCTACCAAGAAATTTCATACGAGCTTCTCTGGATCCTCTTTGCGCCGAACGCGCTCGTGTACCGCTTCCACCCCCATACAGAGCAGCCCCAACTCCTTCTTGCACGGAGCTTTCAATATGAACAACGACAGGACGGCTCCCAATATGCCAAAATTCTTTGTGACGTCGTGAACAACGATGGAAGCTTCTTTGGCTATGCGCGGTGTAGAATAGAGATCGACATGTTTCTCGGGGCACGCAAGATCGTGGATCTGCCACTCTTTCCGCTTGCCTACCACCCTGACAAAGAGGAGCTTCGCAGCTCTGCCCTGAAACGCGGCAAGCGGTTCGCCAACCTCGATGCGCACAGTTACAACGAGATCAGCGGTCCGGCCATGCGGGAGACAATGAACTCGAAATGGGAAACCCGGCAATTCAAATTCAGCGTGAGTCGGTTAAGCTCAATCCCACAGCCTGAAGCATGCTCATTCATCCCCATTTCAGACATACGGGCGCGTCATGATCGACCCTGTCGCCTTTCGGCTCTTTGAGCCGAACTGCTCCTACAACCTCGCGGTCCACAGACGTCTGGATCCCAAGAACCTCACGGATGAGCAGTACATGCTATGCACGCCCGTCGTGCTTGGTTTCTGCTTTGGTGTAAAGTTGTGGGGTATGTTATCCATCCCTCCATATCTCTCGATGCTTACACGGAAATTTCAGGCGGCTTTGCCCTCGACAGGCTGCAAGACATCGACTGGTCGGACGAAGCATTTCGTTCGCTTGTCCTCGGCGCCAAGCAGAAGACGCTCATCCAATCTCTTTTCAGAACTCACACCGCACATGCCGCAACGTTCGACGACGTTATCAAGGGTAAAGGCAAGGGGCTCATCGGATTGTTTTCTGGGAGCCCGGGGTGCGGCAAGACGCTCACGGCCGAAGCAGTCGCGGAGCTAACGCGGCGGCCACTCTACTCCGTCAGCGCCGGCGAGCTGGGTACCCAGCCGAAAGAACTCGACGAGCGGCTCAAGCTCGTCATGGAGATCGCGCAGACGTGGGATGCGGTCTTGCTGCTCGACGAAGCGGAGGTCTTCCTGCAGAAGCGGAGCATGACGGACGTCAACCGCAACGCCCTCGTGTCCATCTTCCTCCGGCAGCTCGAGTATTACCAGGGGATCCTCATTCTCACCACCAATCTCATTGCGCAATGCGATCCTGCGTTCGAGAGTGCGTCCCTGAGCCCGCGTGTTAGTTGATAGATCTGATGATTGTCTTAGGTCGAATCCACTTCTCCATCCATTACCCGGACCTGGACTCCGAGTCGCGGAAGAAGATCTGGCAGATGTTCCTGCTCAAGGTGTCCACCGACGTCTCCCCCGCGGACCTCGAGCGCCTCTCGCACATCCGGCTGAACGGCCGCCAGGTGCGCATCTCCCTCTTCCGGTGTCCCAAGATGCTTGCTGAGCGTCGCGTCTAGATTAAGAATGTCGTGAGCAACGCTCAGTGCATCGCGTTGGATGGGGAGGCGAAGTTGTCCGTGAAGCACATCGATATGGTCTTAGATGTTGTGGACGATTGGAACAACACGGCACGCGAGCAGCTGCAGTCCGCGACCATTTAAAAGACAGTTGGGGCTCTAGATGTAGCAATTATATCTTTTTACGGATGGACGCTGTATCCAATCAATGGACTGGTTTTCTTTCCACTACTGGTCGGCCCGGCCTGGCCCGGCACGCGATCTGACCGCCCAAGCTCTCTCCCATGCACTGGCCATGTAGTGCCCTCCTCTCGCTTCTCCCCGCCCTCGTCAGCGCCAACACCGAAATTATCAACTTTGCGGCATCGCTGAGCCCCGATGCACCGCAGCTCCTTACGCAGTCCTGGCACGTCCCCTCTATACGCGTCTATAAGCAATTGCGACAGCGTTAATTGTGAACGGGTAGGCAAGTCCTGCGCGCCGCGCCGCGCACGACGACGGACTGGACGCTCGCGCCCGCGCCGCTCGGCACCCCACACGCGGCCGTCTGCTCCTCCACTCCGTGCGCGCACGAGCTCTGGCTCGTGCTCGAGCCGACGGCGGACGCAAAACACACGCTGCGCCTCTCGTACGCCGCTTCCGTGCGTCTCGCCTCTACTATAATTGTAGCGTCGTGCGAATGATAACGGATGAGCGGCATGCAGTCCCCGACGGACTTCCTCATCGACGTGCTCGATCCCGGCGCCGCGGCCGCACTGCTAAGCCTCCCGCCCTCTGCAGCGGCACACGAAAAGTCGGTCGAGACGCACACGAAATACGCGCGCATTCGCGCGGTCGACACGGGCGTGCGCACGCCGCCATTCAATATAACGGAGGAGGCAGCGCCGGTCGCGTTCGTGCTCGTACTCGAGCCGCTGTACGGCGGCGTACTCCCCGCGACGGTGGTACCGCTCCTGTTGTTCGCAGTGCCGGTGCTTGCGCTCGCGAGCATGGTACTTCTACCGCGGGTGCAGAAACACGTCGACGAGCTGGTGGTGGAGGCACGGAAGGAGCTGGCAGGGAAGGGCGAGTAAAGGACTCGTATGTACAGAGCTACTGTCCTTCCAGAGTTACATGCCCCGTCTTCAGTGTCGTGTGAGCACTTGCTACCCGACGGCGGACAACGATCCAAGTGCAATAATATCACACAAAGCAAAAATACAAGGCGTACGTGAAGAGATGCCCAGAATCCAGATCCCGCCCGAATCCCGGCCCTTTCGGCTAAATCCCTCGTATGACGGTACTCCGAAGCCATCGGCGACACACCCAGTGACGACCTGGACACAGAGGGGTGAGTGGCGTGTTCGTAATTGGAGTACGATGTGGAAATGAAAGAAATGTGGATCAGAGAACCGAATTGCGACATATGCAGCTCGACAGACAGAGTCCGGAGGCGTTCAGACGGCACTTCCTAAGTTTTCGGTGGAAATCGTCATGCGAGAGAGGAGGGGAGGGAGGACGAGGAGGAACTGGACTCACCGAGGTCGTGGTTCAAGTGAAAAAAATGTGACGCCGTGACGCGAAGTTATCAGCGAAATCACTCACGTGCCGTTACACCATCGTTATCGGTCACGCAGTTAGGAGGTAACTTAAACTGGAGAGCCGCTTGAGAGCCACTGGCTTGGGCTGCTATTAGGATTTCGATTGCAGTTGGGTATGTTTTCTTGCAGCGGGTAACACACTGATTTCATTTCGCGCGCTACATCCAGTGATAGTGCGACTGGAGGTCCGTTCTAATTTTTGGTGGGCACAACACAACGCTCAAGCAACGTTAACCTTTGGGAATTGCAGATGCAATTGGTTCCGCGGGTATATTCGCCGCGTACCACTGTTCGAGCGTCCCTGGTCGAAGACGGCTCTGAAGAGAGCTTCGGATCGTGTTCGGTAGGGAATTGGCCATAAATGCAATTCCTGTCATGATAGATGGATTGATTAAACGGGAGACGGTCCTGGACGGCGGCCAGGACAGCCCACGAGGCACAATGGGAGCTGCGATAGGATAATAAAATAGCGAGCGAGAGGTTGTACAAAGAAAGAGTGCACTGTTGATACGTACAAACAAGGTCTCTGGCAGTCTCGGCGTTCGACTGGCGGACAGAGCTTGTTCGTTCTCGCATTGTTTTCTTCGTTCTTTCTTCTTCCCTTCAAGTTTACGACCTCGACGACTAGCAACGACAAAATGGATCCCCACCACCAGCAGCACCACCACCACCACCACCAGATGGACGATCCCAACATGCCCGCCGCATCCTACGCCTTCTACGCGTCCGACCAGGAGCAGTCGCCCTACGCGATGGGCTTCCCGACACACGCCCCGATGCCCCCTCAGTACCAGGTCCAGGTCCAGCAGCAGCAGCAGCACGGCGGACCCCAAGCGCGTGCGTGCCGCGTTCCAGCCTCGTGCCCCCATCGGATAACCTGACTCTTTGTTCTCCCAGGCCAGCTCGAACTGCAACACCCCATCCAGCAACAGTACAATCCAAACCTTACCCTCATTTCGTCCCATCAGTACCAAGGCCCCGTGTACCCACCCTCACCGCCGCATGGGCCCCTCGCGCTTCCGGCATCGCCTCCGCCCCCGTCGCCTGACATGTACGACCCCCTCTCGCCCCCGCTCTCTGGCTCGGACACCTCCGCGGACGGGCTTTACCAAGGCTCTAATAGCAGCGGCGCCAACTCCCCCGCGTCCTCGCGTGGAAACAGCCTCGTCCAGCGCCAAGTCCGGTACACTCCCACCCCGTCCCCCACCAGTTCCTCGGGCCGACGCCACCGCCGCGGCCGCTCGCAAGATTCCGACGACGACGACATGAACCTGATCTACACGGAGAACCTCGCGCAGAATAGAAAGGAGGCTACAAGACGGCAACGAATCGAGGCTGAGCAGAGGCGTCGCGATGAGCTACGCGACGGCTACGCGAAGCTCAAGGACGTGCTCCCAGTCTCTAACCAGAAGAGCAGCAAGGTCTCGCTGTTGGATAGAGGTTTGTCTTCTTTCATACCGCGTCTTGTCCAAGATGCTCATGCTCGTCGCAGCCACGAACCATATATCTGTGCTAGAATCGGAGAATAAGGTGCTGCAGGACCGCATCGCGGGACTTGAGGAGGAGATTCGGCGCTTACAAACGATCAACGAGAAGCTTGCGGGCGGGTCGCTCGAGACGCCATCGCCGGGCATGTACGAGCGCCCGCTGTCCCCGCCGCCCGAGGTCACGACGATCCACTCGCACTCGTCGCTAGCCGGCGCCACGGGCCCGCCAGACCCCCCGGATGATACAAGTCCCTCCCCACCCGACGGTGGCGGTTTTTGACGACGCACGCACCTTGTCTTCGCTCTGACCCATCCCGCCCCCGTCCTGTTCCTTTTTTTTTGTGCTACGTTACTCTTGCCACCGCCTTTTCTTTTCTGGGTTATTGCTTCCTCTTCACCTTATATTTTATGCGGGCGGCGGCGCCCTTGCACAGACGGAAGAAATGGATCGAATGTCGCGCAGACGAGGCTCGACGCCCGTCGTGGTTCGTGAGAAGTATGCAGGCGCTGGGGGCGTGTACCGCGGTTCCAGCCGGCTTGCATCGTGGTGATCTCGTTGATCGATGATCTCGCCCTCTCCCCCTTCTTCCCTCACGTCCTTTCCAATCGACAACATCTGCCGGAATAGGTGGATCCACTGGCGATCTCTCTAGGTCTCTCGGGGTCGTCCGTTTCTGCGCCACCGCCCACCCCACGTTTTTCCTTCTTGCACATCTTTATTCTTGACACCTACCCCGCGCTTTGCTTCGGGGGAAGAAGAGTCTGCCGATCTATATCCATGCCTCGTGCCGCCCGCCATCGGCCGGTGGACATCTCGCGTTCTTCCCCCGCAACCACAGCCGAACCCCAAGCCTACCCAACGCACTCATTTTCCGTACGAAAACTAAACGCAACCGCGACGACGCACGGTCCCTCATCGATGGAGGCGGGCCCATATGACTCACGATTCTTGACGAACCAGCAGCCTCACCTGTACGACCACTCGGCACCCCGCTCGGATCAGGGGGAGACGCGCAGAGAGACGACCCAGGGACGAAACCAGAAGCCTGATTTGACGATACGCGCCGAGAGAGTGTGAGCAGGGCGCAGGAGGCGCTTTCGCTCCCGCTCGACGCGGACGACGACCACGACCGACCGACCGGTCTCTTGACGAGGTCGGAGCGGCTAGCCGCTCCGTGGACGCACGAGGGAGGACATGGAATCTTGGTTTTGGTTTTAGCCCCTCGTTTCTTTTTGAGACGTCGCGCGCTGCCCCTCAGGCTGCCGAATGGACGACTGTAAGTAGGTACATACATAGACCGTTGTAGTTCGTAGTGTTCTCTTGGCTTGGAATATATTGTTGTATATATCAAATCGGCCTTGATTCTGAGGAGCTTGGTGGACGCGCCACTTGCATTTTATTACGGACGATGTGATGGGCGTCGAGGCGGAGCCGTCGAGGATAAGCTAGAAAGTTCGATGAGAGCGGAGAGCACGCGTCAATGTCTTTCGCAGCACAAACTCCGACTTTGCGCCCCAGATTTCACCCGGGGTACCATAATTTCGGAAGTGACGGCCCCAGGTACACAGCAGATCCAATGTCCCGACAGATTTGAAGCATCCGAGGGGATGGAAATCGGGATGAAGACGCGAATATAGCCTGAAGCACCGCGTAGATTTTAGCCGCATAGGAAATCTGAGGCTACTAGTTGGAAATGGATGCGAGATGAACGGAAGCTCCAGGGTGACCCAGCGAACCCGGTGGCCAGACCAGCTTTGAGCAGCTCCAGCTCGTCACGGTCTTGTGCTCTGAATCGCAGTGGATGCTCCGCGGGTAGACGCGGAAGCCATTATCGGAATGAGAGTGATACTCGGAGTAGTATTGCGTGTAAATTAGATTTCACACAATCGAACGGTGGGTGGGGCGGAATTGTGGTCACCGTTGGTCTGCGGGGCCTGCAGGTACCCGCGGCGGCGGAGGGGGCAATGGCCGCTGGAATCGAACGAGGGGGGAACCCAGCATGGGCCGTAAGCTTTTGTACAGGTCACCGTGGAGGTTCCTGCGCACGCGGTGGTGGAATACGTAAAAGCGAATACATTGTCGATTAAGGTTCGGCGTTGTTGCGCCTTGCTTGCCAGGCTCCGCGCCAACTAAGTACATATCAATAACCTTGCTTTTCTTGGCCACTGGTCCCGGGATCCGCTCCACTGCTGCAGAATAGGGCACCGGATCCCGCACTGCCAATCGGCGCCCAGGGAAGAGTGCGCCACAAGCCCGTTGGCGTGCTCCACAACGCCTCCTCAAATAATGCGCTTGGACCGGCGCAAACATCACATGAGCGCGTCCGTGTATTTTTGCGGAACGGCTGCCTGCAAAAATAGCGGGGACGGCGAAGTTAGGCGCCGAATACGCAGGAAATCCAGCACGCCCCTGCACGGATCAAGGGGGGTGTTCAAGCACAATGCCCCAAGCGCGAGGAATCCCACCCGATGGCGCGCACGGACGCTTGAAAAAATTCCGAAACATGCGTTAGAGGAGCTTGATGTGAAGGGATGGACGCAGAAAGAACGTGTGCTTCCCCCCTTCGAACTCGATTTTCCTCGGGCCCTGCAAGCCTGCGAACATTCAGGGTTTCAGGAGCCTATCCCTTCCTAGCTCTTGCTTCGCCGAGGAGAATTCCCAAAACCAGCAGCGAGCCTTGTGCTGATTGACGCTGGCTGCAGGAAAGACGTTCTTGTGGGTGGTTGTGGGTGGTGGGGCTGGAGGACAGATTTGGGCTGTGCCAGTGTGCGTCAGATTCGCGACCTCGATTTTGATTATCTCAACTCGAACTCTCGGCGGGGGTATTTGGGGGTATCTCATCACGAACAGAGGATCTTCGGAAAGGCTCGATCCCGCGAGGATTTTCATGCGGGATTGCAGTCAAATCGGCGCGATAGACGCTAGACCGGGCTCGCAAATGAAACTTTCTGTTCAACAGTCTCTATTAAGCAAAGTAAAATCGATATCAGAATCAAGGGTGCTTTAAGCGTGTCATTTGGGACCCACTCACTCTACGCTGTCTGGCGCGGGTAAGAAGTCCCAGGCCGCGTCGAAAATCTGGCTCGACCGTCGGCGGAATTCATGAGAGCTCTATACCTTTCCAGCAGCTCGGAGCTTTGTGATCAATGTGCCAAGCTTGACAGACATGCTCCGGCGCAGATACCGCAGCACCACAGATTCTGGACCGCGTCGCCCGCGGTAGGAGCTCAGACAAAGTTGCCCGCGCTCATTGATTTCCCTGTTTCTCTTTTTCATTAAAACAATGAGCGTTAGCACAGAGCCGAGGCCGTCGTCCTTACGGAAGCCGGCGCGCGAAACGACCTGAACCAGTGACCTGAGGACTGGTCAGATGGTGACGGGGATCTGTACGGCCCTGGCTCACCACCTGAGATGGTCCGGTAACATAAGCAACCGCCGGACCGCTGCCCCGACGTCGTGCGACGACGAAGATGGCCCTCGACGCTCGGAGGCTTCGGATCCAAATCTTCACTTGCAGCCCGAGAGTCCAGAGGCGGGAGGTGTTCCGGATGACTGACAACCCCGAAAGAGAATCGGATAATCAATTTCCGATCTTGAGAGATTCCCAGTCAGTACAAGAATACATAGAACCTACTACAACGCGTCTGCACGCAACTCTGTCTGACAAGACTGCGCTCGTACCAGGGCCACCATCGGGCCCATATCCCCCAAACGCCTAAGTGATTGAGGGCCTGCTTGCCATTGTACCGGCGCGAGTTTGGCTCCCGCGCCACCATCTGTTGCAGTCGTTGCAGTTGTCGCCACCCCGGTGAGAGAAAAACACAAAATATATTCGTGAACACGCGTAGGACACGCATCGCCTTCGACTTCGTGATTTAAGAAATAGCGTAGTGTCCCTTCGCATGGACGGCTCCTTCTTCCTATGGGTGATTCGGGATCAGCTCTCGTCACGTTCCAGTGCAAGATGGGCAGCGATACCAAACAGAGACGCTTCGCGAGGGAGCGAAAGCGCTCCGAGTCATAGAGATAGGTAGACCTAAGCGGCCTCGCGCAGCGGCTGCCGATGACTCGAATGCGCGTCGCCACCAATCACCAGAGGACGCGTAATCGCGCAGATGACACCGGTTACCTCAGAAAACAAGGTGATAATATTGATAAGAGGACGTCTTTGAAGCTCCGCATTGCCGCTCGGGGCCGCCGTCGACGATACGCCCTTCGGGGCGCAAGTGACTCAGCGGGCGGCGGCCACAGCGGCGGCGCTTGCGCGGGAAGCCTATCCATTTCGGGCGCGCGATCGGGCGTCCTGGAACTGGAACTTAGCCCAACACAGAATAAGCCCAGCTGCGGGCGCCTGCCAGAAGGCGCGAGGCCATGGGGGATGATGGGATCGGCGCGGAAAGTAAGGGCAGATTAAAGCTGATTTGCGCGCAGAGGACCGCGAGAAGATGCCGGCGCGCCGCGTTACTGGGTCTTGTTCTGTTTTAGGAAACCATATACGGTCCACCTGGAGCTCGTTGCTGAGACCCGCTCCAGAGCGGGCGGGGTAGGGACTGGAATATGAGGCGGCGCGGGTTGGGGGGCCAGAGGAAGGGCGGTAGCGTAATAGTGTGTGGCGGGTACAGATCCAGAGAGAGGCGTCTCTAGTTGCGGAAACAAAACGGGTGCCTGACTAGATGCCGGACACAGGGAGTGGACACCTGCATCGAGCCCACGAAAAACACACGGGCGATTCTAGAACACACCGCACACCTGTAAGGAGAGACATATTAGGAAGACTACCAGATCGGCCAGTATGAAGTGCTATGAAGTGGCAGACGAGTTTAGCACAGAGAAGACGCAGAAGGGACGGCGCAGAAGGGACGGCAGACGAGCGTTGGCTCGGCAGAGCGTTGAACACGATCGACCGAGGAGCAGGCATTCATTGACTGTGTTCACGTCAAGCATGAAACTTAGGTGCGATCGAGAGACACCAGATGTCTTGAGACAATTTTGAACACAGAGAACACGCCTCAGCGCAGCGCAATGTTGGAGTGGATGTGCCGCTATCGCGGCACGGCAGCTTGAACAGAGGGTCGATCTTGAACAAATGCAACAATGTCCCGAGTTCACGCCTAGCCGAGGTCGACCGGGTTCACAGTCGGATGGGGACACCGGAACAAGGGACCCTGAATCCCGCCGCCGCCGTTCTGCGCAGTATTCGTCGGGCGGCGGCGCAGTCTCGTCGGGAGCTCGTCGGTGAAACGCAGAAATGAATCGAGGGGCTGCACGTTCGCGAAAAAGACAGACACAATTTGTCGGGTGTGACCGTGACGTGACTATCCTTTCCTTGGCTCGCTCCACAACGCCAGTAGCGTCGAAGGCCGTTCCCCCCGCCATTCAGGATCCCGGCGACACCCCAAGACTCTCCACCACCTCTTCCGGCTTTCGCGATCTCCTCGACGATCTTTAACCTCGGTCTCGACCCCCTGATAGTGACGTTCATTTAACAATGTGGTGCGTACTGCGACCGCTTCTCATACGGATACCGTGTGCTGAATGTCCCCAGGTGTGACAATTGCTTGCTCGTTCTTCCCCTGGTATGCTGCTGGAGCATCCCCATCCTCTGCTGAGTTGACTGTGTGAATGCAGAGGGCCGGTGCTATCGCTTGGGCTGTGATAATCGCCGTATGATACAGCCTTTCTTCCCTGCGATATCGGCTAACCGAGTCCGGAACTAGCTGTACAGTCTTGGCGGCGGAATCTTCCTGCTATTGTACGGACAGTATTTGTTCTTTGTCAAACCCGAATGGTCCGGCTCTTGTTTCTGTTCATCTCCGCTGGGCTCACGGTAATTTCTGCAGGCAAATATATGGCGGAATTGGGATGGCTGTCATGGGCGTCGCTGTCGTCACGGCTATCGCACTCTCCACAGTGGGTCCTTCGGGAACGTCACGTCTGTTCGCCACTGACTGACGGTCTGCGCAGCGATCGTACGTATTTTCGCGGGCAATGCAATTTACATGGCCCTTCATCATCGTCACCTGTGCAATCCGCGCGATTCTGATGGTTGTGGAGTTGAATCGGGGGCACGTCTTCCTTCCTTTCATACATCACAACAGCTGTCTGACTCGCACTTCTATTTTCCTTTCGCCGCCGCCAGGAGAGACAAGATCCAGTGGGAGTGCGACAATGGGGGCCAGCTGTGGATCGACTCGCAGACGGCCAACATCAGCCAGACGCCCGCCTTCCCGACGGAGTTTTGCATAGTGGGGTTCCCCGCCATCAACACCGCCTTCATCGTGTCGCTGCTGGTGGACCTTGGTTTCCAGGTGGGTTGTGACTCGACTTATCTAGTGTGGCGCAGGGCTGAATGCGGATCCATCAGCTCTACATGTTCTTCCTTATTTGGCGCTTCTGTGCAAGACTGGTGCACTATTCCGGAATGAAAGGACCGTTCGGGAACGGTAAGCACTGGTTTCCTGTCGTACATGTGATGTTGTCTGACATCGCTACGCTAGGCTACTACAATGCATAGGCGTTGGCGACTGTTCTCGTGCTGACCAAGGACATTGTTCTTTGCTTTGTGCTGACCATGGACATCGTTCCCTTCTCTCCTGTTACCTATACGACTGGTACTGACGACTTTACGACCTTGCTAATGACTTTTTACAATGACTTATTACCTTTACGACTGACTTTCTGTGTCTGTGTGTGCATCTTTGAATCCAGTGATGTGATAAAATGAAAAACATGTGTTGTAGGATTCTGCGGGATCCCTCGGAGGCCGGAGAGGGACACCGGGGACGGAGGAAGGACGAGATCTCGAGATGGGATCATGAGATTGCTGCATCCGGGTCTCTGGGCGCATCGACTCATCGCCTTCAAACTCCGCCAATGCCCCCGTTCCTGCAGACGCATAAATACTTCCGCGGAACTATTCCGTCTTTATTCCTCCCCCCTCATCCTCATCCTCCTCCTCCCGCCTCCTCCCGCCCTCCGCCTCTTCCTCCCTCCTCCCCTTCACTGCAGCTGTCCTTGCGCTCCGATGGAATTCGACCACGCTCCCAAGACCCCCTCCTACATGGACGCAATGGAGTCCAGCTTCTCCTACATGGACAGTGAATACCTCCGCTACCCGCCCTCCCCCTCGTCCTTTGAGCAGTCCATCGAGCGTCAGTCGTTTTTTTTTTCAATCGAGGAAGCGCCACTGACGATCCCACAGTCCCCCCGAGTCCTACGACCTTCAGCTCCCTCCACAACCACATGGGCCTCACGCACACCCTCAATGAGGCGTACTACTCGTCTTCGTCGCCCCCCGCCGCACCGACGCCGATCGCCGCGCCCTTCAACCCGCCGACGCGCCCGTACACGCCACTCGACGGCGCGGGCATCTCGCCCCCCTCGCTCCTCGGGCCTTCGTACACCCTCAGTGCGGGCGAGATGTCCTCCGACGGCCTCACCTCCGGTCGTCGGAGTCGCGGCAGCGGCTCGCATTCGCCCCCCGCGACCTTCTCGGCGGCTGCTTCCGTCCCACGCTCGATCGCGTCACATCGCTTCAACCCGATCGCGTCGCCGCCCGCAAGGACCCGCGCCCCGCGCCGCAAGCCCACGCGGCGCGATGACGACAGCGACGAGGAGGATGACGACTTCCAGCCCACCGCGAACAGCCTCATCGGTGGCGCCGACTCGCGCCGCGAGACGATTCGCAAGCAGCGGATCGAGTCGGAGCAGCGGAGGCGGGACGAGCTCAGAGACGGTTACGCGCGTCTCAAGGACACCCTCCCCACCACCAACCAGAAATCTAGCAAAGTCTCTTTGCTTGACCGAGGTTAGTCTTCATTTGCTTGCCACACTACACAGTCGCTGACGAACATCACAGCAACGAACCACGTTCGGAATCTCGAGATCGCAAAGAACGAGCTGGAGAAGAGGCTCAAGGAGGCCGAGTCAGAAGTCAAGCACCTCCGGCATATCAACGAGGTCTTGAGCGTCCGCGCTGTCAACCAACAGCGCGGCATCCCCTCCTTCTGAACTCCCTCCCTCTTCGGTGGCTGGGCGCTTGCAGAAAATTCCAGAAAATCCATTTCACCCCCAAAAATCAACCAGACGGCTCCCCTAGCCTCTCTCGACTCTGGATCCCTGTCTGGACAGGTGACGCTGCTTGATTTATGACCACGGACCCCTCGCATTATTGTATATAACCACCACGCCCCACTTCCCCCGCGACGCTCTGTCTCCCGGATCGCATCTGCGCCATTGCGCCGCCTTCCACGCCTGCGCGACCCGTACAACGCCTATTTGCCGCCGCGCCGCACACCTCGTCCCCGGCTCCTGGACCGTGAGGCCCCGACCTGTGGTCGGCGCCTCCTCCTCGACTGCCGCCCGACGACGTGGAGATTCCTGAAGAACCCCAGACGACGACGATGGACACCGGATCCCGGTCGACGCTTGTCAGTTGACACGACACCGACACAAGACTCAGGCAGAGCTTGAGGCGCAATATCTCCCTCTCTACGGATGAGCGGAGTGCGTGCTTCGCCTGCCTCTGGCGCTTTCTTGTCCCCACCCTTTTTTCCCTGTCGCATGTCCTGCATCCTGTCCCGATTCCTGGCCCCTCCATCATCGCGCTTGAGGCGAACGACCACTTTGCTGTGGTTCCGTGCCTCGCGCGTGCCGATACACTGGCGTCACCCTCGTCCCTTCTTCCCGCGTCTCATACGCATTGTACCCGCCGCCCCGCTGGTCCGCGCCGCTCTCAACCCATGGCCCGCCCCACGACGCACCCTACGACACCCGCCGCCCCCGCCACGCATCGCATTGATTTAATATCTTTATGTCCTGTCTCCCATACATGTCTTACCACGCCGCTATGTCACGTCCGCTATCGCCTTCGCCCCGCCGCGTCCGCGCACCCGCTCCCCGCGCGCCGCCGCGGCGCCTTTGCCACGTCCCCTGCCCCCGACTCGCGTCTGCCCGGCCGGCCGCAGCTCGGATGGTGGACGCACGCGCGCCCGCACACCACGCTGTCCCCGACTCCGACGACCCCCCACTCAAGACAGCCCCACAGCGCGCGCGCCGCCGTCCTCGCCGCCCGCCCTCGCGATGGCCAGTCCTCCGAGCGCGGGCGCGCTTGAGGGCGCGCCGCCCACTGTCCAGCCTGTCCCCGCCGCCGCGCGGCACGGCGGTCGCCGTCGAGTCCCCAGCGGGACCCATCTCGCCCAGCCAAGTCTGGCGGACGTGGCTGTCCCGCCGCTATGCCCCACCCCGGCGCCGCCTGCCCAGTGCACGCGGCGGTTCGATCTATGCTGCACCCCCGACCGCCCCCCGACGCGAATCGCCCCGCCCCGCTCCCGCTCCCGCTGTTCCGTCGCCCCGTCCTGAATCGTTTTGTTGAGATGATATTTGCTGCAACTGGTTCCGCGCTGTAGTACGATTTCTGTGTGATCTTACGATGCAATGAAACGAAACTCCCTCTGTAAATGTACACGAATGTGCTAGCTAAACTCTGTGAACGCCTTGAGATTTACTGGGTATCTTTCATTAATGTACCGCAAGGCGTAAGATTGCGATGAAATCATTCATTCATTCAAAGGCGGATTAGCGGTTTCTGTGAAGGAGACGGCTACATTCATTTGAAGGAGACGAGTCAGTATCGGACCCGGCTGCCCACTTCGCCATTAGGACGAGATCGATAGCAGGATCCGGAGAGATATCAGATAATAATGAACACGACGCGTCCAGCGTGTTGATACGCGTTTCTCTCCGCCCCCAACCTACTCTGCTTGGGATTATCTCTCCCACCGAAACAGACCGAAACCTCGCCTTACCGACCCTTGACAACCCTTCCTGCGCAGCACAATGGACATCCCCGCACTCCGTAAGCAGCTCAAGATCAAGGCCGGGGCGACAGCTCGGTGAATATCATTTCCTCCGTTCCCCGTCGCGCTCTCTGCCTCCTGGCATATCCCCGGTCTAACCGCATCCGCTGTGCCGCAGGCTCAAAAAGGAGCTCGAGCACTATCAGAAGGAGCTCGTGGATCAGAAAGTCAAGAAGAACAAGCTCATTGCGGACGGTGCTGAGCAGTGGGACATCACGAACGCTGTAAGGCGGCGGCTCGCACAGCTGCTATTGTACACTGCATATACGGTACGTGTGGGCTGAATGCGCGGGCAGGGCAAGATGGAGGACGAATCGGAGAAGATGATCAAGGACGCGACGGCACGGGTCGCGAAGTCGTTCGGCGAACTGAGGGATCTCGTCGTACGTGAAGAGGTTATTTGTTCCGCTCCCCGCATGGGCTGAGTTTGCCTCCCGTAGGTATCGGCGAAGAAGGAACCGGCCCTTGCGCAGGACGAAGATTTCCTCAAGGCCGAGGGGATCCTGGAGGAAATGGCGTTGTAGACATCGGCCAGGCGGGAAGGCATACACGGACTGACCGGCGGCCTTCGAGAGTTGTTCTTAGTACATAGCAGCGAAAGAAATAAACACTGTATCTGTCACTCACCTGAATATACGCGTCTCGTCGAATCCCTGCCCACTACTGCATCTCCGTGTCTGCATCTGGGTTGGCCTGCGGGGCCTTTTCCTGCTCCTGCTCAGCTTTGAGACGCCGAAGCGCGTCAAGAATGCCCTTCCACGCGTCGCGCTCGATGCGCTCCTCCTGCAGCCCGCGGTTCTTGCGCAGCGCGGTGCCTCCGTCGGCCGCCGGCATGCCCACACCGAGGGACGGTGGGACGAAGTTTAGCGGCGGCGCGTTGATCGCTGACGGTGCAATGCGCGAGTGGCGGATGTGCGCCAGGGACGAGCGGATGGCTATCTGGATCGCCTGCAGTCATACATGGTCATGAGAACGCCGCCGACGAAAGCGGTGGCTGTCGAGTACGAACGTCGAGTCGCTCAAAATACTCGCTGACTTCCAGCACGAATTGTTCGGACCGCTCGTCTCCCTGAGGCAAGCCGTCTTCGGGGGCATCGGTTTGCGGTAAAGTCAGCAGAGAGATTGAGGATGCAGCCAAGGCCAGGAGGCGAGTTATGTCCTGCAGCAGCCGTTCAGGTTTGGTTCAAGCATATGAGACGCGTCAAGAGGACTTTTTCGACTTGACCGAGAGCAAAGATCTGGCGGGCGGTACGGCTTGTCGTCCAGATGGGGTCTATCTCGAGCGCGTCTGTCTCTTCGTCGAGCTTCGTTGTGGACATGATAGCAGTTCGAATCAAGACTCCAGATTATTTTCGTCTAATTTGTGCCGTGTATATATTCATTCATTCATGTATAATTCTTGGTTCGATACAGCTGTACAGTCACTACAGAATCCCTTCGCTATACAGACTTCTCTTTGCCACTTTGCCAACTCAGTAGTTGCTTTCGTACTCGTTCTTCCTGCTGCCGCGGTTGTAGCCCTGATTCTCATCGAGGTTCAGGCGCTCAGCCCCGAACGTCTCGTCGCGGTCTCCACCACCGTGGTGGGCGCCGCGTCCATGGTGGCCTTGACGTTCCTGGCCACCTGAGCGCTCCTCCGTCCTGCCGTAGCCGCCGGTGCGCTCTTCTCCACGACCATACTGGCTCTCCTCCGCAGAAGCACCGCGGTTCGACGACCCATAGGCCGAAGAGTTGTACGTTTGAGCCTCGGATCCCCCGTAGCCAGAGGCGCCGCGGCCCGACGAGCCATGCTCATTTCCGCCGCCGTACGACTGCTCCTCGGTCCTTCCATAGCCAGACGACCCGTGATGGCCTGAAGACGTTTTCTCGCCGCCGCCATACGTCTGCGCTTCGGATCTTCCGTAGCCAGAGGCGCCGCGACCAGAAGATTCGTTGCCGCCACCGTACGATGACTCCTCGGTCCTTCCATATCCAGAAGACGCGTGATGGCCTGAAGACTGCGTATTGCCGCCGCCGTACGATTGTTGTTCAGACCTTCCGTGGGCAGTCTCATTCCCGCCGCCATACGAAGGCTCTTCGGTTCTACCGTACCCAGAGGATCCGTGGCCCGAGCTGCGCTCCTGTGGCTGAGTGTAAGACGGCGCGTACCCGCTGCTCTCCTCACGGCCGCCATATGATTCATTGTTGTCCTGGCGGCGTGACTCTTGGCCGCGCCCAGATTGGTTCCCATCATCACGACGAGAGCTACTGTAGCCCGAGGCCTGGTTATTGCTGCTCGTGTTGCGGCCTCCTCCGCTTGCATAAGCAGATTGGGTTGCTGTAAGCTGCGTTTAGCCGGTTTCGAGCTAGTCTGCAGACCCGCACGTACCACCACCATGCTGCTGTTGTCTCTGCTGATTCCCGCCCTGGGTCTGGCCTTGGGTCTGACCCTGGGGCCTGCGCTGCGGCGCACCATGCCCGCATCCGCCGTACCCGGGCTCATTGAGATCTTCATTCTCAGATCCGAGACGCTTGTTCTTTCCTTCCCTCACGCTCTCCTGCGGGCACAGTCAGGAAAAATGAACCAGCCGTTTCATCTGAAGCCAACCTTGGTCAGAGCCTGGAGCGTATCACGGGTCTGATCTCCCAAATCCTGGAACCACCGCTCCATGACCTGGAACATGTCGTTTTGGATGGTGGATCGGCCGTCGGCGTAATAAGGGTGGTGGAAGGCCTCTAGGATCTATAAAAAAATCAGCCCTAGATCCTGGGAGCTCCAGGAAGTTTACCAACCGCGTCGATTGCTTGCGAGGGATCCCCGTGGTCGGACCAAGCCTATAGAGACATGAGCATTATCAACGAGAGGCCGTGTAAAAGAACTCGCCTTGACGATAATTTTAACGGAGTGCTCTACTACAACCACAGCAATCTTGCCCGCCGGCTCGTTCAAAATGAGGCCGAAGTGATCCTGAAAGATCGTCAGCTTATGGATACAGATCACCACGTTGGGTGGGGTACAGACCTTGGAGAGCAAACTGTGGGAAGGGTCGGATGCACGGGGGTTGTCGAAGACCTGGAATCAACAACGCGTCAGTCTGTGGCCCAAGAACGATGCAGATGTGTCCCACCTCAAATTGATCCTCCGTGTCGATCACGGCTTTGCTCCCTTCCCCGAGGACGGACGTCGCCTGCTGCAAGATGGGCTGGATGCAAAACAATTGTGAGATGATACTGGGAGAAAGCGGTAGTGTTTACTGTAATCCAGGGCGCGATGACAGTGTAAACATCTGAAAGAGATTGATTTAACAAGATACATATGTTCGATTGGCGCATGTACGCACAAGCGTTGAGCGCGTTGGAGAGCTGATCCATGAGTTCTTCGAGCCCAGGAATCATGTCGATCTTCTCCAGAATCGAGCGCATCAAGTCGTCGTGCCATTGAAGCAGCTCCGAAAGCTTCTGCTGCACCTCAGGCGGGGCGATGTTGTCCGGGTCGAAACTATATGCTTTCGCTTGCGCGTGCAGTTCTTCTCCTTGATCCATCTTGTCACTACCACCGATGGGAAGCTGCGTGAGAATGGCCTTGAGAGCGGAAACATTCGAGTTGTCGCCCTCCTGCGCTTCGCTCATCTTCGAGGCCAGGTCGGTTACACTTGCTTGACTCAGTTTGCTAGAGTGGAATCAGTAACGCTTTCGTTTTCTTCCGCAATACACCTACTCCGTGGCTTCGCCCATAAGACTGATGAAGTTGTTAGGCGACGATGGTCAAGAGAAAGGGCAATCAAGTACCTGTGAAGGAAGTCCGCACCACCGAAGGTGCCGGTGACGAGCGGGGGTGCCCTGCCATTGGGCGTCTCGATTTCGGTATCATCGCCAACATGGCAAAATACTTCAGAGTGACCCATCTTGCGGAGGGCGATCTCGACCCAATTACTGTGGGCTAAGAGATCCTCCAGAGTGTGCAGGCCGGTCCCAAGAAGCCGGTAGGCCTCAAACAGCTCCGGGCCTTCGCGACCCTGTGCGCGACGTCCAACCTCGATGCACTGGGTCAGGATACGGCGGATGTGGGCGGTTGAGGTGTCCCATCCCTGATTTTCGGATGCTAGATGCCGATGGAATATAAATGACCGGAAGGGAAAAATGGAAAAGTAAAAACAAACCCATGTAGTTCTGAGTGACAGGAGTAAGCTTTATACAGTGGGAAAAGAGACGAACACACCTTCATCCCGGTGCGCGTATCGACTTCGAGCTCACGGGGGTCGACGGGAGGGCGGAGCTTGGGGTGGAATGAGCGCGCATCGCCTTCTTTGGCGGCATACCCTCTGAAGTTCCAATCAATCAGTGGTCCATGAAGATCTACGTGGGACTTGCTTGGGGTTATCGATGTGCTCCTGCGGGACGCGCACGTCAGTGCTTCATTCGGATCGAGTTGTATATGTACATACAACGGGCAAGTACACTCCGAGCCTGTCTGCGGTAACTTCGAATTCTTGAGTGGCAAAGCCGAATGTCTGAAGCGTAGAATTAGACTCAGGATTCAAGTGAAAACAACGAGGGACTCGCCATGAACCCAAGAACAGAAACAACAAGGACGAGACTCTCGGCCGTCAGCTTGCTCAGACCAGCGATATCCATTGCCTTCGACATGGTTGGCACCTTGATGAGACGAAGTCAAGGGGATGCTCACCTGAGAGTAGTCTCTCAACCAGTTGCCCTGCAAAACATAAGCTCAAGCCAGACGAAACGATGACCCGGAACATACAAAGTAGACTTTCTTTATGTCGCCACTGGAGAACGTGTTCCCAGCAGCGCCAGTAGCCGCAGTCTTGATGATTGATTTTGCGAAACCGAGGAGGTCGCCACCGCTGGTACTAGCCTTAGCTGCGGCAACGTGGCCCGCCGTTTTGGCGAGCGTCGACAAGATGTTTTCTATGTCCCCATGACGGAAAGCCTTGTCTGTCACCCAATGAGAACCGAGTAGCTATCTAAGCGACTAGTCTTACCGTTGAGGAAGGCGAAGTCGGGAATATCACCAGCGCCAAACGCATACACCGTTTCCGGGAGCAGGACGAGGACGATGGTGATTAGGAGCAGCGTCGCCGCAAAGTTTGGGGAACTGCGGTTCGACATGGTGGTTCGTTGTAAAGGAGACCGTTGCACCCCTCCATCGATATCGCATCCACAGATCGCTTGGCGGGACCAATTTGGGCTGGGCAACTATGACGCAGGAGCGCATAGTTAGCGCCAAGTAATTTGCTACATCACGTTTGTCGTCACATCACATGGGATCACGTCCTTTGTGACTATCTGTCTAATGATGCTGGCTCTGACCGAGTCTGACGCGGACGACCTGTATCGGCGTTTCTCCATCGCCCTTCTCAACCATTCGAAGCGTCAGTTTGAGGCCTTCGATCTCCGATGACTGGGACGTCGTTTTCTCCGAGTGACGAAGAGGACTTGGTCCACAGAGTTGAGCGTCTCCTCGAAGAGTTAAGCACTTTGTGTTACAAGTAGGTCCAAACTTCAGACTTCCTGCTCTAAACTCCCGTAAACTCCCCACAGACGCCCGTGTATCGGGCTGGACAACCGCGGCAGAAATTCTTTCATTAAAGCTCTTTGAGTCTGTTCAACTGAATGGACCATTATCTTGGCACTGTCGACTTCACCCCGGAACCCCTGGAACCGAACTATTCCTTGTGTCTCGATAATTCATGCCAGAAAATGGGCCTTCATTGAGCTACATTGTCCAAGCAAGCTGGGGAACCATGTGGGGCGATCCTTCATGGGATTCTGTTCCCACGAGACTCAGTATGGCAAGGCAGTTGATAGAGATGGTCAATTTTTGTTTTCATCAGTCGATCGGAATTTCATGAGTACAACAGGGTGTGTGTTTTTGCACAGAGAAGGAGTCGCGCACGGTGAACGCCCGTCGTAGCTCGAATTATAAGCTGGCAACTCACGATGTGATATATATACAGGACTTACACCCCGGCAACATTGCTTGTAATCACGAAGACATTCACCCCGCTCATACGAGGTGGCCATCCGCAGCCTGCGCTCCAAAGCACGTTTGATTATCAACTAGCACTCATTGATTTCGAGTTCGCTGTACGTTTCGCGGTGCAAAACCACATCCAAAAATTCGAACACTGAGGGGCGCCCGATGCATTCCGACCTCCCGAATGTTTCGACGACGCTGAATATGACGTGCTCGCAGCAGATATGCACTGCACTCCCTTGGTCAAGTCCTGAAACATGATCTAGAAATTAATTCAAAGGTTTACAAGTACTTTGGTGTCTGACTCGTTGACCAAATCTTACTGCCAGACATATCCGCCTATCAATACGGGGGTGGTCGCCCCAGGCTATATCACTCTTTTCAACTCGATGACGGCAGAGTGGCCACGAGATCGTCCGGCACGCGCATCGGAGTCGGTTCCTGCGGCTTCGGAGTCCTTGCGCAGGGTACCTGAAATGTGTTCATGTTCTAAGGCCTTGACCTGCCTTGACCGCTTGTGATTGGATGGATCCTCTCATACTTACTGATAGGCGTCATTCCAAACTCATCCCACATGACTGATAATCCGTTATCAAGACAAAGAATGCAGAAGAGAATGTCCTTATCCCCCTGCCCCGTGTCAAATTCAATCTCATTCTATAATGAGCAACTACATGGTACGCAGCTTACCAGAGAACACTAAGTTGAGGCTAGTCAAAAGGTTGGCTTCCGCATCGACGGCGAGCGAATTGGGACACCTATGAGCTTGGTGCTCCGTAAGTCGTAAGTACCACAATCTAGCATGAAGTGGTCATCAACTACATAGATATTGCCGATTTACGTTGGCATGAAGGCGAAACGGAGACATATGTTTCGAGCGCACAGCAGAATGAAGCAGAGGTAAGATGAGCATGGTTATTATGATTATCTCAAAGTCCATATGTACATAGTACTAATGTGCAAGAAGGGAAAAAGAAGAGAATACAAACCCTACAATTAACGTGCTATTGGTTGCCCCGAAGGGATTAGGCCTGGGGGCCCACGACGAGGGTGCACGAGGGTTGCGAGCCCACCCCCAGGAAGCTTGAGGAGTCGAGCGTCTTGAGGTCCTACCAGTTGAGCAACGGCGCAACTGGGTTGCCGGCTGGAAACGAACGAGTCAGTGACGATGCGAAGAAGGGAAAGAGATGAAGACGCACCGGGGGGGCTCGCCACGGCGCCCAAAGGAGGATGCACTGGCCGGTGACCAAAGGTCTGTTCCGGTGTGCACTGCTGGCGACACCCTTCACTCGTCGGCAGAGCCAACCAGCATGTGTTCCGGACGCTCAAGGCCGCGAAACAAGACTGGTACGCTCTCGACGGTGGACGGCCCACATCTACTCCTGGCTGGTCTGCAGATATGTGTCAGGGACGGAGGGAGGGGAAGAGAAGGAGCGACGCACAAGGTACGGCTGCCAAACCGCCCGGGGGGAAGGGATGCGGACACGGACCATAGGTCTGTTCTGGTGCGCACGGCTGGCCTCACCCTTCACACGCCGGCAGAACCAACCAGCCAAGCCGCAAAGCAAGTCTGATTACGCTCTCGACGGTGGAAGTGCCGCATGGCTTCCTGGCTGGACCCAGGCAGCGGCTGGCTGTAGAGAGGGAGTAAGAAACGGCGACGAACAGGAAAGGAGAAGGGCGCTTACCTGGAAGAGCCCGTCGCTGGCGGGTGGTCGCTCGTCGTCCGGGGACACGGAAGGGCACTTGTGGGGGACCCGACCTAGGGCACTCTGGCTTGGTTGGCTCACGCATGTTCGATGCCGGAGCCAGCGCATCGAGGCAAAGAACAAGTCGCTCGCCGCCCTCGATGACCTATGTAGCATCGACCAGTCCCGCGCGCCCCCGAACGATCTGAAAAGTCAGCAAACCCCGGGTGGACGCACCTTGTCTCCAGTGGGAAACCTAGAGGGAGGTGAGTAAGGAGCGGGAAGCTGGAGACTGTCACGGGCAGCCGTCACTACTTATAGGTTTCGGGGGTGGCAGTGTTGAATAAGGCAGAGTGGCTGACCGCGTCGAAAATGCGCGCACGGACCAACGATGATCGATGAAATCACATGTAATCACGATGTCCCGTGCAAAAACAAAACTCGATATCAGTGGCTGTGCGGGATCCACGACGGACGTTTATTGGTGGGGGATCCAGGGTGGAGGCGGATCGTTCTCTGAAGCAAACGGATGAAAGGCACGGGGGAAAATGTATATTCTGGGGGAAAAACATCGATGTGTAATCCACAAAGAGATGGCCGCTGCAATGTCCACAAGTCGTGCCATGGCCACTTGACGGCGGGACAGCTTGAAGCGCTGAGGACTTGGGAAGTGACGTTGAAAGAACCGCAAGGCGACAGCGCGTCGACAAGGTTCCGTAGAGTGATGAGAAGCAAAGTGGTGTTCGTTCATTAAGCGACGCCTTCTTGACCTGGAAAAAAAAGATTGTGTCAGCACAGAGAACCGCAAAATCTGATTCAGGTAACAGAAAGCATCAGAGATCTTGGTGGAAGATGTAGTCTCATAGGGTCGGAACCCTCTGAAGTAGCAAATATATTTTCGTGTAACATCATATGGATATGAATCCGATATTTCGAGGGATCACTCACTTTGTATGTGCTGCATTGACCACGGACACCAGAGATTTTAGGAGGCCGCAAGAGTCAGGGACTAATAATCAGGCCTCAGATAGCTTCGAATTGACACTGGGATCTTCAGTGGCAAAAGCCACCAGTTATGCTTAGCATTGGCACCGATGATAGGCTCCAGGAGAGCGTAGGTCACGTTCCCCCATTGCCATGGGAGAGAAAGCGGATGACGGGCCTTTTAGGCAGCTGCATAGAGGTGGTAGGAGGTGGTTGCAGGAGGAACAGACTTTTTTTTCAGTCCTTGGTCACGGTGCCGGGTGACTCGGTCCGGTGTTCCGTTGTTGCTCGCCAGCGCCCTGCGTGAATAATCCGTTATAATATGTCGAGTATAGTATCATTATGTGCGAACGCTCGAGCTAGCTGTTATCATATATGCACGGCCTAGTTGTTGAACTCATCCCGGAACCATTGCCTCCGTCAAAATAAGATGGTCGACATCCCTTCATCTAGTGTGCTTCTCAAGTCTTGCTTGCTGACGAGATACTCTCCCTCTTACCTTCTCATCCGCCGCACATCTGCCATCGGTCAAGTGCGCGGGCCGCACGAGGAGCACGCGTCAAAGCGCTCCAGGGGCAGCCACTGATGGCTCCCGGCGCACCGTTCATCCGGTCCATGCCCCCCTGCGCAGTGCGCCATGGAACGCTCCATGCCAATCTTGTACCAGTAGGGGACACCCAGCATCGCATACGGCGGCTTGACAAGCAGCGGGAGAGGCACGTGCGGAGGGCCGCAAAGCCATCCCATAGACGACGAGTTTCAGTGCGTCGGCGTACGTTGGCACGGTGTATAGGACATTCAGCATGAGGTTATGGACAAGAATACAGAACCCTTAGGAGGTTTCCTGGACGGCACCACGCATACGTGCCAAGTCAGTACTGTGTTACAGAAGAGCAGGACTTCCGATACCTGAAAGGACAGCATCGAAAATGCCCGCTTCGCCCCGATGCGCGTCGGATGTCTTCCTCCTTCGTGGCGTCCCCCGTCACAAGCCTCGTTGCGTCGCCCGTTACAAGTCGCGCCTTCCCTGACTTGATGTATCCTTTGAGTGCATCTGCGTCAAAGTTGGCGGGGGTTCGTTGGAAAAAACTGACTTGTGGCGTATTTTTTCTAGAGACATTGGAGCAAACCTGCACCAGTAAGTCTTCCAACAAGGCTAACAGCAGAGAGGCAGCAGATTTCGCCGCGGCGGGAGCCACCAAAGTTTTGAGTATGTTGATGGTAGAGGTTGAGTGATTATTCGGAGAGCTTTGCAGGGGCAGGTTCATACGTTTCGACTGGGTTATCTTGAGCTGCGGAGTAGCTGCCTACCGCAACGGATTCCATGGCGCATCCATTGTTTCCGACGCAGCTCAGAGTAATTGCAGTGCCGGAACAGCTGTAGTCGGGACTGATCAGAACCTTGGAATGCGACATTATCATCGCAGAAGATCTAGAACGCTTGTAAAGGATGAATATATCTGGAGCATCGGTTCACGCAGAGGTCCTCGAAGATAGTAGTACTTACTACTACTTAGTTGGAAAGTTTCGACGTTGTAACACCGTGCTCCGCACCGGGAGTCTCCAGCAACTTTCTCCGCGAGCACGATCCAGGAGCCGGATCCTCAAAGTCCCAGAGGAACACAGAGACTCGACTGACTTAGTGCAACTTGAGAGTCGTAGTACATACTATAGTTGAGTCGGAGTAACCGTGACTGACTCTTGGGACGTAAAATAAACATGTGATGTGACCAAGCGCTCCTTGCTCGCAACGTCGAAGCATCATGGGGAGTTCGGACGCGCCTCAGGCGTTGGCGCCACCACAGCTCCTGACTGAAGCGCTTGGATTCTCTCCCCAACTCCTCCTCGACGATATTATTAACGTCGCGAACCATGCCGTGCAAGACGGTGTCAACGGCATCGAAGATTTTCTAGGGAAACGATTAGAAGAGCGAGCAGGCCAGCCCGGGGAAGATGACGAGCTGCACGAGGTTGAGCAGGGCCTTGTTGCATTCCAAACCCTCCTTGAGTTTCACACGGACGTCGCGTTTGACTTTTTCGAGGCATGGTCGCTGCGGAACATCTTCGCTGTCCCCGCGGATCTACCCATTGTTCTGCCGCACCACGAAGGCCTGGATCTCACGCAGACGCCAGAGCGCGAGCAGGAGCTCATGGACGAGGTGGCGGACCTCCAGAATCAGCTCGAGCAGGTAAGGTATCATCCCGTACACTCTGCTCCAGCTCATCTGCGCCCCATGAAGCAACGCCGCCTGAAACATCATCTTCGCCGCGCAAACCAGCGCAACAGCCTCGAACTTCGGCGGGCACGCAAGCTATACGAGAGCTTGGCGCCGTATGAGCCTATCTTGGACACGGCGCAGTCACTGCCTGCTGCGCTCATGCGGATGTATGAGTCGGTCTCAACACTCCCGACCCTTGAGCCCGCAACGGTATCCACGCTCGCGCAGCTCAGGCGCTCGGAGGCGGGTAAGCGCCAGTGGGAGATGGGCAAGGCCGGGTACATGGATTGGGCAATCTCACAGCTTGTGCTGAAAGCTAGGGAAGAGGGTGGCGAGGAGCTTTTGCCAGATATCGCCAATGCAGAGCTCTTACGGAAGGCGTGTGCGGCGATGAATGAGGTTTCGAGGGAACTTGAAGGGGATGATGGGGATGTGGAGATGGAAGAAGCGGAGTGAGTGAATGGCGCGGTGCGTACGACTCCTTGTTCATTTGGTTCATTGCTGACGCTCAATCTTCAAGCAGTTTTTCTTCTTCGTCGTGGCGATGATGTTCATCCCGACCAGAACATTCCGAGTACCCATTCCGAAGCTGATCTGAAAGTAAATGTACATTTAGTTGTATTCTAGGCCTTTGTGTATTTCTATGCTATGTTGCATATTGCATACTGGGTCGTTGTCCCGGTCAGTTTAGCGGCTGTGAACGTCTGCGACTATCCCATTCAAGCAAAGCATTTAAATGACCGATCGCGATACCGCCGAAAGAGTCTAGAGGCTCTTCAGTCTTCGTTCCTTATTCCCACCACTCTCTTCTGCGTCTTCAATTCCGCGCCAAACAGTTCTTTTGTCGCCTTCTTCTCCACCCTCCTCGTCTGGCGCTCCTCCTTGACCGCAGCCTTCCGCGCTTTCTTGGCCTCTTTCGACTCGTTTCGGTCGCGTTTGACAGTCTCAACGCGTGGCCGCCCATCATCATCCGAGGACTCCGTATCGTCGGAATCGGAGGCGAACGATACGCGGCCCTTGGGTTTCGGTCCTTTCGTGTCTGGGGGTACAACAGATGGGAGGCCAGTACGAGGGTCGAGGAGTATCTTGGGTACGAGTTTCTTCCTGAGGTCAGTATCCCGGGCACGAATGAGGCGCGGGTGGTTCTCTAAGTTGGAATATGTTGCTGCAAGTACTAGTAAGTATTGACCGCAACATAAATGTACATCATCTCACAAAGAATAGTTTCACAGTCCCAACGATCTTTTCGGTCATCAATGTCGAATGGCATCAGTATGTCGTCGGCTTCATCCTCTTCACCGGCACGCTCAAGGCGGACACGCTCGTCCTGGCCCATGGCCATGCGAAGTGTGTTGAGCTTCTCGGCGCCACTGTCGCCTTCGAGCTTGGGCCTCAGTTTTCGGCCGAGAATTTCGTAGTCGTCGAGGAATTCGTTCATCATGGATTCGAAATCCTCTCGGGAAGTTATAAGTTCGGGTGCCTCATCGTCGTCTTCCAGTTCCTCCTCGGAAAGCTCTTCGTTTTCATCCTCGTCGTACTCTTTGAGTATCATCTGAAGTGGCGTGAGTTGGCATACGATCAAGTAAAGACGAACGCACCTGGTCAAAGCGCTCGTCTAATGTTTGAAGAGCCTCATTTCGGTACATGGAAGAACTACTCATGCTGTATCCGGAGGCGTCACTAGTCCCCTTACGGCGCTTCTTGCCCTTCCCACCAATAACAGACATTTCAGGTAATCGACCGACGGTGTCACCGCCCTCCGAATCGTCGTAGCCATCATCACTTTTGCTCCCAGTTCCTGTTTGTACCCTTTTGAACTGGGAGAACCGCGCTTCCCAGCCTGCATTGTCGTTTGATACTGCCTCGTCCTTCGAGGCGGCCTCCACACCATCTTCAGAGAAGTCAAAATGAACCTCATCGTCGCTGCCCCTCTCGCCGTCCCCCACTAGCTGCCCGAAGAAATCCTCTTCCAGATCGTCTTCCACGAACGCATCATCCTCGAGCGCTTCGAGGACCTGCCGCAGATGGGGGTCCATGTCAGGCTGGAAGCCCGCAATGCTGGCTGGGATAGCCTGCTGAGATTCATATGTTCTTGGAAGCTCCAATTTTGAAGCCAAGACACCGTCAGGTAGGTCCTTGAGCGTGACGCCCTTGCCTTTCCCTTTTTTCGATGTCGAAGGGGCCTCGATCAAGACGCTCTCGACACCGTCCTCCTGGACGCCGACCTGGCGCAGATGCTGCATATAGTTGTATTCCGAGTCATTGTAGTACACGCCATAGAGCGAGGCCTCGCCGATGTTCGTAGACAGCTCCGACTCGGGAATGATCTCCTCGAGGTCTGCGCGAGATTTCCCTTTCCGTGAGACGGGCTTTAGCACATGCTGGCTTGCCTCCGAATCGTGAATCAGAGGGTCCCGCTGCGAGCGGTGAACAAGCTGAAAGTGCTGAGCACCGGGCTGTCGAAAAATCGACTTTGGAGGCATCGAGAAGAAAATTGACGGATCTAGCCGGCTGATTGGCCAGCTCAACAAGGCCAAACAGTCAGGCTCACGCCCTCACTGGCCTCCAACTTGCTTACCCTTCATCCCGTCTCACCCTCCGCGAAATATACCGCTGCTCGCCGCGCACAACGCGCTAACAGTGGCCTGGTCATAGCTGGGCCGCGATGGACAGTCGAGTCAATGCTCAGCGGGAACAAACACGTCGTGGCTTCTCCATATACGTCTTGTTTCTTGCCCCCGACACATCCAGTACTGACAATTAGGCCTGGTAATCACTAGTCACCAAAAGGTCGTTCTTGAGATCGACTTTTCCGGCTGTCTTTGGGTACGGGAGCCCGTATATGCACCATATGTCTGTCGCCTCATTCTGTCGTCAACAGGGCTACACGGAGATCACAATAGTCCCTACGAGCAAAGACCTGAAGACTATAAATCTCCATTCGCGACAGTGCAGTAAGCACCCCAAAATCGCGCTCGTATTCGCTTACAACCCTTCGTTCAGCGATTCAAACCGTCACTGTGGCGAATCACCGAGCGGACTTCACACATCACGACCCGCTGGCGAACCTCTCGGTTGGAGCCCATGGAGAGCCTCTCGATTGTCACAGACACCCTGAGCTTAAGCGCAAGATCTATTCTGCCCTGCAGGAAAGCGATGAGGGGGAGCTATCCATCGTGATACCGGCGGAAGTCACTTTGAAGCATTCCGGCCGTTCTATCAACCCCTTCGGTGCCGATAGTAAGCTTTCAACATGGCTGCGATCCTTGTCTCACATTCGCGCGCAGTAGCGACTCCAGAGCCTCAGACACCCGGTGCCATACCCCAAGCGTCGCAGGCTGTGCCCGAGTTCGCTCCTATCTCCGTCAATATTGCATACAGCCTTAGGAATCCAGCGGATGGACTTCAATTTGTCTTTCCGACCGATTCGTATCCATATGTGAGTTGCAGGATGCAAGTGAACTGGGTTGTGACTCACTCACCCTTCAAACAGCGCGTTCCGCATGCTTATACGACACCGTCATCACCCGATGCCGCACGGTGTTGGGTTCCATGCGTCGACAACCTGTGGGAGAAGTGCACCTGGGAGTTTGAGTTTGTCGTCCCACGATACCTTGAAGAGATATCCGTTGAGGATGACGAGCCGAGCGATGCAAGTCCGACACTGGTGGTATGTAGTGGAGAGCTGGTAGAGCAGGTGCGTCGCACGCTACTCGGTACCGATAGAACATTGACTGGCTGATTTAAAGGTCGCCCACCCCTATAGCTCTCACAAGACCATCTTCCTGTTTTCTCAGGCTGTTCTTACCTCCGTTCAACACATCGCTTTTGCTGCTGGCCCCTTCCACATGCTCTCCATCCCCATGGATCATCTAGGGGACGAGGCGTCCTCACAACCGCCGATATACGCATTCTGTCTACCAGGGCATGAAAATCTTCTTGCGACATCGACCGCCTGTCTCCGCTCTGCCATGAATTTCTATACTACCGACTTTGGCTCCTACCCTTTTGGCTCGTACAAACTCGTCTTCGTCGACGAGATGCCGATGCAGCGATTCGACAGCTCTACCTTCTCCATTCTCACCGTTGATCTGCTTTATGGAGAAGATGCGATCGAACAGTCGCTCGAGACGCGCCATGCCTTGGCTCATGCCCTGGCGTGTCAGTGGATGGGAATAAACATCCAGCCGAAATTCTTCTCCGATACTTGGCTGGTGAACGGACTCGCCCTCTATATAACAGGTCTCTACATCAAAAAGCTGCTCGGGAACAACGAGTACCGCTTTCGGTTAAAAAAAGACATGCAGCGCGTCGTGGAACGCGACACTGGACTAATGCCCCCGATATGCCAGCCGACGCGACTCGAGCCTCCAGACGCCGCGGAACTTCCGTTCATTAACCTCAAGGCACCTCTCGTGCTGCACATCCTCGACCGCAAGCTCGGGAAGAGCGGGACGTCCCTTGGGCTCCAACGCGTCTTGCCCAAGATATTTCTGTCCGCGCTGACTGGGGAGAATAACACAATGACCACCCACATGTTCCTGCGCACATGCCGGAAGGTCAGCGGCGTCGACCCGCGGACGTTTGCCGACCAGTGGATCTACGGGAGCGGCTGCCCGTCGTTCGGGTTTTCGGCGAGCTTCAACCGGAAGAAGATGGCGGTGGAGATCACAATGAGGCAAGCCTGCCCCGCGCACACGCTTCTGGAGGGAAATGAACATTCCATGACGCTGCTCAAACCTGTACCGTTCTTCGAGGGTCAAATGACCGTGCGCATCCACGAGGCGGATGGGACGCCCTATGAGCATGTGCTGGACATACGTGCGCCATTCAAGCGATACGAGGTACCGTTCAACACGAAATATAAGCGTGTAAGGCGCAATACGAAGCGGTATCTGGCTCGGCAACAGGCAGCACAGGCGGCGGCAGAGGGAGACACGGAGGCGGCAGAGGCGATGGGAATGGTGGACATGGGGTTCGGGCTCGAGGTGTGGGAAAAGGAGAGCGAACGGAACAACTGGAAAGTGGAGGACTGGACGGAGGAAGACGAAACAGCCATGAGCGGTGCGACGTACGAGTGGATTCGCATGGACGCAGACTTTGAGTGGATCGCAGACTTGAAGTTCGACCAGCCTGACTTCATGTGGGTTTCGCAGCTGCAGCGGGATCGGGACGTCGTAGCGCAGCTCGAGGTATGAGTTTTACTATGATTCGATGGCAACAGCACCCATGTATTCGCAGGCGTTGCATGCCCTGGCCCAGCAACCCACCGCTATCGTATCAAGTACGCTCACCAAGACGGTGCTGGTCTCCAACTACTATTTTCGAATCCGCTGTGAAGCCGCAGTCGCACTCGTAAATGTATGGTAACGCTCCGGATATCCGCAACCAAGGGCTGATTTCTATATCTGTAGTGCTCTATACACCGGCTGAAATACCTGGGCTTGTTTCATCTCTTCAAACTGTTCTTGCGATATTGCTATGATCCCGAGAACCCCAACCAGGACCTATTTACCCACACCTACGTTCCCAAACCGAACGACTTTTCCGATCTCTCTGAGTATTTCGTTCGCAAGGTTGGTGACTCATCTATGTGACGCCTGTCTGTTGATCCCGCGATGCAGAGCCTTATAAACGCCATATCTCGAATTCGGTTCGAGAATGGAAAATCCCCGTCTGTTGTTCGGAAATTTCTAATCGATCAGCTTCGGTATAACGATAATACCTCTAATGCTGTAAAAAAATTGCTCCCCTCCCACAAGCTCTCTTTGTTTGCTGATAATTTTTTCCAGTACGCAGACGGCTTTTACATCTGCACAATAATCTCCGCTGCAGCCTACGCCACGGTATCCACCGCTTCTCCGGAACGCGGCGAGCTCCTGCCATCTGAAGTTCGCACCGAATATAATGAGGAAGATGCCGACCTTCTCAAGCAGAGTTTAGCTGAAGTTGACCGCTACCGGAGCATGGATCGGCTGATTCCGTCCACACACAATAACGTCACTATCGCGGCTTTGGAGGTAGAGAGAGATTCTCTTTCTTTGCATTTCTTTGACCTAACGGTCGGTTTGCAAAGTTCTACCTCGTTCTCATGGTCGCCAATCTTGTCCCGAGCGCCCCCCTCCAATTTTTTCCCCTGACTCGGTAATCTCGTTCTCTTCCCCCACTAAACTTTCGCTAAAGTGTCCTCTAGCGAGGGTAACTATACCCAGGTCCGCATCGCTGCTTTCGACGGACTCTTCATGACAAAGTGGTACACTCCTCCGATCATGAATTACATCCTCGCGGTCATGGCACATGATCCCTCCCGAACTATCCGACGGCATGTCGCGCGCAACGCGTGCCAGAGCTTGGCCATCCTTGTTCAAATGGGCGAGATGAAGCTGAGCTCTAAAGATTCCGAGTCTTTGTTGATCGAAGAAGATGGGTCAATCCCTGAGAAAAACAAGGAATCTAGGAAAAGCGAGATGGATACTATGATCAAAGCTTTGCGGAAGGATAAGGAGGTCGGGAAAAACGAGGTGTTCAGGGAACTCGTGATGCCACTTGCTCTGTGAGTTACTCAAGCCACTAGTACGTCTTTGGTCGTGACGTATTTGCCTCCAGTTCTCCCGACGTCGACCATGAAGTTCGGTGGTGCCTCCTCAAATTGGCAGATCTACTCATAAGGCCTGTCGAGGAGACCCCACCAACTGTTCGCTTACACATCCCCATCACCCCAGTATCTGAAACACCACCCCCGTTGCCTCTCAAGGTGCGACCGTTGAAGCTGCCGGCAGCGGTGGCGCAGAGTCCGCTCGTTCCGAACCATGTCCCACCCAAAGTCAAGCTCCATACTTCGACGCCGACTGTCCCAAGGACAACCGCTGTCCGGACGCCGGCTGTGCGGACACCGAGCGTCGAGCCACAGAGCAGGGCTGTTACCTTCGCTGTCCCGGCACTCCCTCCGAAGGCGAAGGCCCCAGTACCAAAACCGAAGCCTCCTCAAAAGCTCCCTCAGAAGGTCAATGGTGTTGCCAAACCTGTGCACGCGCTCAAGGCGCAGGCATCTGGGATGACTTTGAACGACCTACGGGCTGCTCGATCGGCGCTGAAAAAATTGCTTAGTCACAAGCACGCGAAAATCTTTCTGCACCCTGTGGATCCCCTCCGGGATCACGCTCCGAAGTATGGCATGTTTCAAAATTAAAGAAGAGCTCTCTGACGCGTTTTTGATCCAGTTACTTTGATATCATCAAAGAACCGGTAGATCTCGGGACGATGTCCCACAAGCTGGAGGAGGGAAAGTATCCGGACAGGTTTGCATTCCAAGCCGATTTTCGGCTCATGATGTCCAATGCGAAGCGCTACAACCCCGTCGGATCGTATGCCCATAACGAGACATTAGCCTTGGAGACATATTTCGAGAAGCGTACGGCACTCACAGGATGCGATCATCAAATGCTGATTCAGATATAGAATGGACCATCATCAACAAAACCCTCGAAGCTGCCCATGCGAAGGAAGCTCAACGGCCTCCTCCGAAGGTTTTGCCGCCAGTGCCTCAAACGTTCCCAGACCCACCTATATCTGAGCCCACTCCTTCCACGTCTCGACAGACGATCAGATTGAAAGCTCCTCAACACAAAGAAGCGGCACCTAAACCCGCTCTTAAACAGCAGAAGCGGAAACCCAAAGTCGAGCTTCCTGCAGTGGAGCTTCCCGCTCTGGAGCCCCCTCCTCCGCCTTATGTAGATGATGGTTCCCATGACATACTCCAGGAGGTGATCGCACTGGAACGAGAGAAGGGCGAAAAAGTCCGCCACCGTTCATCGGCTGTGGTTAACGGAAAGCGGAAGAAGGTTGACATCTCCACGGAGGAGGAAGACGAAGGGGAGGAAGATGATCTCCTCGCGCTCGTGGCGCCTGTTGCTAAGAAAGGGCGGCCGTCCCCGCCTGAGCCCTCTTCTTCGTCTTCCTCCACCCTCCCCAAGATTGTCCTCAACCCAAGCAAGCCTAAACCGCCGGTTGATCCTCCAGAACCCCGATCCTCAACTGTCGATGTCCCGCGAATATCGACGAAAGGAAAGGAAAAAGAAATCGACGTGGGCGGCCCTCCTCCTGCCCGTTCCAAGAAATCTCCTGCTCAGGTGACGCCTGTCAACGAGAAGAAGTGCAAACAGCTTTTGGCTACGCTCACGAAGCCACCGGAGAGTTTCATATTTTTGGTCCCCGTCGATCCAGAACGAGATGGGTGTCCAACGTCAGTATGTTCTTTGCCGCATCTAATATGTGACTCATTGACGTGGCCAGCTACTTCGATGAAATCGAACATCCCATGGATTTTGGGACGATCTCCGCCCATCTTGCTGCTGGCGAGTATGAAACTATGGAAGAGTTTCGCAAGGATATCGAGCTGGTCTTCGCCAACTGCAAACAATTCAATCCCCCAGCCACCGCCCCCTGGGTCTGTGCAGACGTTGTCGAAAAAATATTTCGAAAGGAGTGGCCGAAAGCTGTCGAGAGAAAGCTGTCACTCAACGAAAAGCGGGGGCTTCAAGGGATACTGTCGACCCTTGGCAAGGAAGACATGTACGTGCCATATCCTTCCTGTGTTGTTTGATTCTCATGCTGTCCACTGCGTCGCTAGCTCCTGGGTGTTTCGCGAGCCCGTTGATCCTGTCCTGCTCAATATTCCCACTTATTTCGAAGTCATCAAGCGACCACGGGATCTGCGCACCATACGGGAGAAGCTCAACAACGACAAATACGACACAGTCGAGGCATTTGAAGCTGATATGCGGCTGATGGTCGACAACGCCATCACATTCAACGGTCTTGAGTCAGATGTTGGTGCACTCGCCATAGGATTGCGTAACAGATTTCAAGAGCTGTCGGCGAATTGGAAAGCGGGGACAACGAGTAAGAAGAGAAAGGACGGGGAAAAGAGTAATTCACAACCGACGAAGAAGATTAAATTTGGATGATGTATGTTATTATACGCTTTGTATTAATCTGTAAGATATTACCCCTGTATTAGATATTAGATGGGGCGTTGGACCTTTCGGTAGCATGTTCCCATTGTTCACGAGCAAGCCTGGAAGTCATGAGTGATTCTGGTGATTTTGAGCGAGTAATATGATGATACATGAACGTTGCGATGATGTACAGATGCGAGTGAGATTGTGTTCTATTACCAAACGGATTCCAGTACATGCGAGTCTCCTTCGAATTCAGGGGAGTCCTTCTGCTTCATCCAGCGATCGGGGATCTTGATGCCGGTCAGCTAACACACACGTGTTACGGGAAGCAAACGTACGAGAGGGAAGTAGCGTTCCATCGCACCGAGAAATCTCTGACGATACTGCTTTGGAGTGATGATGGTCGGTTCCCCTCGACCGGATCCACCTAAGAAGGCCGAGTCCTTCACCCAACTTTCCAATTTCTTGTCCCAGGTGTACGTTCGAATATAATCTGATTAGACTTGAGAGCGGCGCATTGAAAGACCACGGAGAAGAACAGCCTACCGACTATCCCCACGACGAGTTCGTTGTTCTGACTGTCCATCTAATGCATTGCAAGTCCATGAGCTTGGATTGGGACTTCAGAGAAAATAGCTTTACCCCTACTAAGAACGAATAATCCATGACGTTGACGTCACTCAGGAATTTGGAGTCATTGTAAAGAGCACCGCGTAGAATCCGTTTAGAATGCTCCCTTAGATAGAATGGTGCAAGATGGGCAGCTGAAAAAAAAACGATATCCAATCAGAGACAATGCCAGTCGTGACTAGGGACATACTTTGGATAAGATTCTCGTCAAGAAGAACTTCGTTCTCCCTTCCAGTGGACTGGACATGCCGGTTACGTGTGGAACCTTTGAGATCATATAACTTTGATGACAAAATGAATTTCCTTTCTTCAAGTCACACAGAAGGAGGATTTACCTTAGAAAATCGTCTATCGTAGAACAAGTTTTCCATCACTAGGAGATTCATCTGCGTCGATTTTGATTTTCCCTGAGGAGCTTTGTCCTTGCCGGTCTTCTTGAATGTGAGCTTGTAGCAGCCGAAGATTTTTGCCAAGAGTGTCGGGCGCTGTATATATGTTCGTGAGTGACACCGCGAGTACATAATATGCACAAGCTTACATCGGCAGAAACTGCAGATGACATGTAGTCGAAATAGGCGGGTGCGAAAGTCTCCATAGCTTGCAGTTCGGGTCTCGAAAGCTCTTTCGCAATGAAGCGGTCATCTGTGGATCAAGTTAGAGGCAACTTCCAGGGAAGGCATAAGGATCCAACCCCGTGTTTTCAAAAAAGCCGAGCCCGATTTGCCGCCACTGGCGTCCCATTTAACGCAACGCGCCAAAGACTCTATCATACTCTTTTCACAATCGTACGTTCTCCGTAAAGCGTCGAATTGTTCGGGATAGAGGACGGTGCAGCTGATTGTTAAACCACCGCTTTCGAAGGCTATTGCAGTGGCAAGTCAGCTCACAGATGGTAGGACAGTCGTACGTAAAAAATCACAGATAGCCCAAGGAAGCTTAGATGACGCGACCTTCAAGTCTTCTGTTGGATCAGCGGTTTCAAGGATGTCAACATCTACGACGCCCCAAGTCGATGTGGACTCAGCAACAGACCGATCGTCCGGCATAAATACCTCGCCATCCGTCAACTTGGTCTCCCGTGCAGTTCGTTTCTCTGCTCGGGATTTGGTAAGCATATCCCGGTACTGAGGGGAGCTGTAACAGTGTAAGATGGAATGGATACTATCAGCTACCGACGTACTTCAGAGCAAGAGCGATGATGGAAGTCGGCTCGTCTGTACGAACGATCATCGAGGAATCGCGGAAAATGTGCTCCGGATCATTCATGGGATCATCACCTTCGAATGGACTGCGAGAGGTAGGCGGCTGTTGGAGCCAAAATCCCGACAATGCCTTTAGGATTGAATTGCGCTCGGTCCCGTTAGCGAGATCCAAGTCCGGTGGCGGAGGTGTGAATGCATTGCTATGGTCTTTGAACGAAGACAGGAATGGGGAAGGCGGAAGTGATAATGGTCCAGGAGGAAGCATACGTGGGGCGGGATCCTCGGGAGCCGCCGGAGGTTCCGTGGTAGTAGGAGCTGACTCCAGAGGAGGTGCGGATTTCACGGTCACTTCAGGAATCAGAGGCTCAGATTCGGGAGACGATTGTTGGACTAGCTCAGTGACGGTCTTCGCTTCTTCAACGTTTCCATCGTTTCCGTCTCCCTCGTCATCCGCTTCACTCGAATCAGAGCTGTCCGTTTCATCCTTGATTGCGTCCTTGACGCTGTCAAGCACCTCCACCTTCGCTCGTGCAGAAGCCACGGGACGGGCTCGCCGCCCACGAATGATTGCGTAACGGGTCTTGGAGCGCTCCGCATCGCGGCCAAGGCGCTCGAAGTGCTTTGCAATATTCGAAACCTTGCTACCTGGTCCAGTTGCAGGCTTGCGGAACGTAGATTTGCTCCCTGGGTTAGTCGTGCGTGACGGTGTCTTGTCCCTCGTCCGCGCAACCGGTTTAGATCTTCCGGACTTGCCATTGACAAGAGTGGTCGCAGAAGCACCTCTTAGCGGCGGAGAAGAGGGTCTTGGAGCTCTTCCAAACCGCACTTCTCGCCCTTTGCCACTCAGGGACCGCTTTTCAGGTGAAGGACGGCGAGAAGACTCCTCTGACTGAACTGCGGATCCTACTGGACCTGGTATGCGACTGCCTGCAGCCTGGGGAATCCGGCGGGAATGAGTTAGATACTTCGGGGCGATGTTGGCTGCATATCCCTGTTCGAAGTCTGAGGTCGATTGTTTCTTGACGGGCATACGGTGTCGGCTCTTGCTCCGAGGAGCAAGTCGAATGGGCGCGTATTCCTGTTCGCTCTCGGAGACGACAACACGGGGTGCAAAAGCAGTTTTTGTCAATTCATGGACACCCTGGGGAGGTAAGAAGTCCTGGTACTTTTTGACCAGTTCAGCTACATTCAGATTATTATTTGAACGCCTGGGGAGTCTGGAAACACGCTGTTGTCGAGACTGTGAGGGTTCTTCAGTCTACAAAAGATGTCAAAAATTGGGTGAGGTAAAAGAAGCACGACGACCTACACTTCCCGGATGAAGAGGATCGGCACGCTCGGGAGACGCCTCGTCTCTCCCAGCGCCGATCGTAGAATCACTTTCTGGATCAGACTTCAGGTCGTTATCGAGAATCACCGCCGGTTTCGTCGAAGTAGAAGGTTGCTCGGCATCGCTAGAGGCGGCCTCCTTGACAGCACCGGAACCCTTCTGTTGGTTCTCGACATTGGGTTCTGACTCGGGTTCCGAAGCAGAGGAGGCCAATGAATCTCCCGTCACTCTCCTCATGGTGAAGGGTCCTTCCTCTGCTTCCGAAACACTCGACGATGGAAGATGTGGACTATCGAAGGCGCCAGACAAGTCGTATCGTCGAGGCCACATAGACCGGACAGATCCAAATGCGGATGTTCGTTTTCCACCTCGTTCCGACGTCTGCGACGGTCTCGGTTTGGGCAGTCGATCGAAGTCTTGCTGCCAGGCCACAATTTTATCCTGTCGGTATGAATGTACTTGATTCAAGGCAAAGGTGTCCGTTGGAGCAGATTCACGGTAGATCCGATTAATGAGCCGGTTTATATCTTCCTTCTCCACTTCTGCTCTGCTGATCAGCATGTTGATATCGGCAAGCAGATGTGCATCGCTCTCTTCGTCTCCCGTCGCTGCGTCGATGCTGATCAGCTTGAGGTCGTCGATTAAGCCAGTATACCACAACAGGTTGCGGCGATGCAATCTTTCAAAGTCGTTGTTCTTCAGCTCCAACTGCGTCTCAGGACGAACACGGATGCGAAAGGGCGGGTAAACCACCTCATGCAAGGTGATAGGATCCGCCTGGAAGCGCACAGTCATCCCTTTAGTGGCGAAATACCGGATGTGGTGCTGGTAGATATTGTGTTGACATCCGGCACCTTGTACAAGTTTGACATCGGCAGGGTAGAAGTGAAGCTCGAGAAATTTGGCGAACGAATATCGTTGCACCTCTTCGGATACAGGGATGAAAGGGGTAGCGGATCCACAGACGCGACAAGCACTCCAAGTTGTGATAAGATCAGGGGCGGGAAGGTAGTTCATGCGACCGATAATCTGCCCGTCCCATTGCTCTACTGCGACAAACAGACGGGTCTCGTTGTGCACATAAACTTTGCAATGCCGACCAAGGGGCTGGTCGCATCCTTTTCCAGTGCAGACCGCTCTAGGGTCCAAAAATTGAACAAGAGTGTCGCCGACGGATTTCTCGATATACTGGCCCAAGGTGCAGTCATTTTCACCGTAAAATGTGATATAGTCCAGTCGCGGTGGGAAGCATGAGCGGTGGAGACCGAAGTCGGCAAGCGGAATGACAAATTCCCAAATGCTGATGCACTGGTATTTCTCCACCACGAAATCATCAGGGTTTTTCCTTCACGGTTGTAAGAGACCGCGAAATTAGCCTTGGATGTCCGACACATACCGTAGATACCATTCCCAAATTCGCCTCTGTTCTTCGTGCTGCCACTTGACCATCTGGTATTTGCTCTCCAGAGCGATATCCTCGACAGTTTTGAGTGGTTCATAAGCCTCCTCCGATGGAGACGCAACGGACGACCCGATAGATGACCCCCCAAATGAGCCTGGCGAGACTATGCTGTTAACATTGGGCAGAAAATAGCTGGTGGTATCTTCTACGGTTCTGGGAGACAGTAAACGAGGAGTCAAGGCGAGCTCGTTGGGGGTGTTAGGAATGCTCAAAGTAGGAAGCGCCTCAATCTGGGCATTGATGTCGTCGGGGTCAGGAGCCTCTTCCTGCATAACATCAATAACAATGGGAGGCGACATTAATGCCGGAGTTCCAACTGCAGTGTGTTGAGTATGAGGGTGGCCCCTTTCTTCTCGTCTAACAACCTCATCCTCCCACATCCGCTTGGCCTCCAACAATTCATTATCCAGTTCCTTCATTCTCCGTATTGGTTGAGGGGGAGGGAAGCGCAGAGTGGCAGAAACCGATATGAAAGTCTGTGTGTACGGCTCAAGTGACTGGTCGATCCGTCGCGAGAGCCTGATCTGCTCTGCATCTTCGTCGGGGAGGTTTTCGTCAGAGTCCTCGTCGATAGTAATTTCTCGAGGGCGCATGCCCGGGGTAGGGGTGGTCAATCGCGGCGTTGATAGGGAGGAGGGAAACATGAAGGACGTCATGGAAGTGACAGAGAGGTTGCCGAGTACATGACGCCCACTTGGCGAAGAAGGGAACGTATCGGCATTGAAGGAAGGAAGGGTGATGACCGAATCCTTCCACAGATGGGTCTCCAGCTTTAAATTACGGACAATGAATGTGAGAAACCGGGTGACTTTCTTGATCCTCCGAAGAGTTTCGATATTTTCACCGCGCAGGATGAGGGTGCATCCCATGTCACGTGAGCAGCCCTCGAAGCGCATGTACGTCTTGCGACGCCCAGGGATAAGTGGATGATCGTAGGTCTGTATACGGAAGCGAGAGCAATGCCCCAGGCGAGGTTCCAGCGCCAGCTTGTCCATAGAGGAGAACACATCGCTCTGTGTCATCCGTGCGACGGTATGTATCGCGGATGGTTTGACGGTCCTCGCTACGGCAATGTTGTGCTTCGCGAGGGCGTCGAGAGCCAGCCGAGAGACCGACTTTTCCACCAACACCACGTGGGGGCGCAAAGCAGCGATACGGGTGGCTAGATTGCCCAGATACTCCTTCTCCTGGCGCACAATCTGCCCGAAATGCATGTACTGTCCCTCAACGCGGTAGAATTCGAGGGGGAAGGTTACAAGCATGACCCGCGGATTTCGCTGAAGGCGCGACATCTCTTTATGCGCAACGTTTTTGGTTATCACGGCGCCGTCGACGTACTCGGAATCTGAAGGAATCCCGCCCGGAATTTTCTTGATCTTGACATAGCGCCTGACATCCATGTCTTCCCCCTGCCGGTGAGGAAGAGCAGTGAACGTCAACTCGCGGGCGATGCGTAGGGCAAGCTTGAGAAGGGTTTCCTCCCAAGCCTTTATGTTGGGGATCTCCTCCTTTGTTAGCATCTGACGTAGCATGATCTTTAGATGGAGCATAGAAGTCAGATTGAGTTCCTGCGCATATCTGTTTCAATACCGTAGTCAGTCTTTGGTCGGCACCGATTAAGACCAGCTTACGCTGTGCTCTCACGCCGCGTCCGCCAACCCGGTTCCCCGCCAGTGAAGCTATCAAGCTTACTCTGAGCGCGGCTGCGAATGAAAGGCGTAGCTACTTCGAAATCCCCACCGTACGAACTGAATCGCGACCTAAGTTTGTTATTTGGGCCGGGACTATCGAGGTGATCTGGTGATCCTTTGGGAAATTGTATGGAGCTGGGAGCATCTATGTTAATAGGTAGAGCCCCGGGGAACTCGAAGGTCGCTTTAGGTCCAGGTGCCAAGGGGGAGTCTTCAGTACTGAACGGATCAGGCACATTCACTTCGTCATCCGATAGACCTCTACGGAAAGGAGCCGGGTTCTCTCTAAGTGGCTCCCACATCTCATCCTGTCGCTCTATGAAATGAGGTGTCATTGGCCGAGACTCAAAGCCGCTTTCTTCGGAACCCGATATGCGTCGTTTGGTTTCGGCGATTGAGTATAGATTGAACGGCTCATCCGTGCGCCCAAAGAGCTGCGAGGCAGCAAATGGTGACTGCGGGTGATGCGCGAGCGTCATGGATTCCATCCCCAGCTGATGAGCGGGGAACGATGTGACTGAGGAGACCACAGAGCGTCGGTCGTCGTCGTCATCGTCTTCCACTTTGGCAAGTTTCGCGACACAAAGGTTGCAGACACGTATCATGCCGTCATGTCCAAAACGGTAGCCTTTGATAATATTGGACGCGCAACGCGAACAGAATATTTGCCCTACATGCCTGCTCAGAATCGGAATTATTATGACGATGGCGCAACACGCACCACATATTCGACAATGATGCTTTCGCCTCCACGTAGTGAATATACTTTCGCAATCGTAACACTCTCTGCAATTCTCGTCGTCCATCCAATAATCTCTGGAGAGACCTATGGTGTTATGAGTATGTTACCGAAAGGGTCATGCGGAGACACATGCGCACCTTCGCCTCGTATTCGTCTGATGACCTTGGAGACAGAGTTTGATCTGTGGAGGCTAGTCGTGGTTTTGACGCTTCGCGCGTCGTCTTGAATGGGAAAGCCAGGAATCGAGGTCCCAAAGATGCCACCGTCCTGCGAGTCGTAGGACGGAACAGAGAACATCCCCGTGCGCGAAGGGGATCTCTCGTAATCAACACTATAAGTTGGAACCTCGGACTGCGCCGGGGTCAACGATACGAGTGGTGGAGCAGGTGCTGCAGCGTGGACAGCAGACAAGGAATTCGGTCGATCTGCAGAGGAAGTGGTGCGCGAGGAGATGTTCGAGTTGGCCAGATGCAGATGATTGAAAGACGGACGACGTGGCTCAGTCGTGGCCACATTTGCGTTGGCGTTAGTAGTTGCATTGTTCGATGTGCTGCTGGATGCTATGGCAGTCGAGGCTAGGGGAGTGGATAATGAGAGACTGTTCTTCATTCGAGAAAAGATAGTTGTGACAAATGACTGGTCGTTCTCGTCCTCTTCAGAGAAAGGGTTGAACGAGGTCAAACTGGTCAGATCATCTGGGGCGAGTTTGGTGCTGCTTCGAGACCTCGAGGACTGGGTGCTGAAGGTGCCCAGAGTAGGAGAAGATACCTGCGGGGATTCCATGGCTGCACCAAACGATAGAGCGGACAAGAACGCGTTATCGGGCGCGGCTTTGGACCAGGTCAGAAATGGGCATGGACTAATGCCAAATGGGACAAGTCCCATCACCCATCACAACCCGCACGTGCGGTCATTTCGAAGTTGCCTTTGGCCTCCATCATCATGTTTCTCACTTGTTTCTCACTATGAAAATCCCTGCGTATGGTACTAATATGGCGCATCCATCTCCCTCCATCGCCAGCCATTCGCGCAACCTTGGCAGTCCCTAGTCACTGGCACTCACCGTAGGATCTTCAGTAGAGCTTCTCATCTACTACCTATGAGACGATCGAACGGCTTTCGATCTCGCTGTGGCCTGAATTGAACCCAAGTTCTTTCTGGCAAACTCTATCTCTGTGGCGTCATTCTCGCACACAAAGCCGCAGGCTGTTTTTGAATCTTTCGCAGGGGATGCCATTCTTAGAACCCGTTCGCCATTGAATGGCTATTGTGCACTTCTTCAATGGAGCAATCTCGGAATATAACCGCGGGGTGGCCACCTGTCGCTCGGACAGCTGCTTAGGTCGGTGACCGATCAGTTTTTTTCATTTTACCCATTCGAGGCTCGCGCATCCACCCACTTGACCAGGACACTTCTAACCGATGCCATTCACGATGTCCGAGAGTGGTGCGGCTATCGGTGTGCAGCTTGAGCAGACTATTGTACATAAATGTCAAGTTTTCCAGAAACAAAACAAGGTCAGCTGTGGAGAGAGAGTACATATCAAGGCCCTGACTGCACAGCTCTCTTTTGTGTGCTTTGTTTTTTTTACTTCCGCCGACGGGGTGCAATCGCCCGGCCAACCTACACTTTCGGCCCTGCATCCCATTACTTCCCGAACACCCTGCACCCTCCCTTCGCGCACCCTGTCGCAGCAGCTCGCTCGTGCCTCCGTGAATTGAAAGCTACAGCTTCAATCAGTCTTTCATTCTCCGCACCGGACTCTCGGTAACGCGCCATGAGAAAAACAATATTAGCACCGGAGCCGTGCCGTCCGGTTGTGGGGAGAAGAGAAGGATGCTTGCTGTCTGTCTACGTCCCAATCCGTACCTGCCATCTAACATGACCAAACAGCCCAATTTGTCCCAATCCGTCCACTCGCGCTACCGCGACCGGTCTAGAACGTACTGAAAAAACCCGCTCTGTGTTTTGGAGCAGTTATTAGCTCAAGTGGATGTGCGGAACTGTTACCCGGGCTCCTAGTTATCAGGATCGGAGCTCAGGCAAATTTCTCCATTTATGGCGTTTGGCGGTTGTTTTGTCTTGATTGTGCGTGCATCCAGGGACTGGAATTCCAGCACTCCGTGAACGCAAGCGGATTTTGAGCAGAGGCAGACGAAGATTGGAGATAAAATTACGAGAGAATGGCACACTAAGATGATCATCACTCACGTCTCATCCTTCCTCTCGTCAAATTGCAGCATCCACTGCGACCATGCCTTCTTCTCCTCCTCCGTCCCATTGAACACCCAGTTTACTTTCTTGATTTGCACGAACCCTTCAGACAGCGCCGGTTCCTCAAAATCTGACTGAAATTTGGTAAATACAAGCTTTGGGATGACCTCGCGCGGCAGCTGCGTGGGTTGATCAGCGGAGCGACACGAGCGGCTGGAGTCAACAGACCTCATCCGTGGCGCCGGAGGGCGGAACACCGTAAGCGCGATACAGATTATTGTGCCACGCGAGCTCCAGGGACCCAGTAAAATACATGCATCTGCACAATGCCTGCAATGAGTGGGGACACGAGACAGCTCAGGTGCACAGAATGGACCTGACAGGAACCTTGAGTTTCTTCGCGACGTCAAGGTAGTACTTGCGCGTATATGCGTCACGATTGGTGTTGTCTGAACGCCGCGGCGAGCAAAAATAACGTTAGTAGAGAAAATAGGGTGCGTAGCTCAGGATAGAACAGCTGACCGACGACACATTTCTTCCCAGCGGCAAGAGCCTCCTGGACGGTTTTGACACATTTGTCGCGGGTCTTGAGCGTGTCTTGATTGATGTGGAGATACCCGGCGGGCTCAAAGTATCGGCGAAAGAAGGACGTCTTGCCCAGGCACGGGTATCCCACCAACAGGACGAGTTCTTGCGCCGGTGGATCAAGCAACAAGGGGGAGGAGGAAGGAGTGAACAACGGCACTGACACCACTTGATGAACGTTAAGGGGATTGAAGTTTCGCAGACTTACATGACGGCAGAGAACAGACATCGAATCCACTTAATTTAAAGTTCGGATTTATCGCTTGCCCGAGGAAATATTCCTGCCGCGGGTCTCAATGATAAGGTATTTTGGGACGGCACGTCGAATGTACCTCTGGGGTATGGAAAGGAATCCCCACGTTGAGTGCCCATTTCCGATCCGTCGAGGCCCAGTCTTTTTTCTTCGCGTTGTTGGGATCATGTCGGCCAGCCGCGTCGCCGACAAAAAAAGAGGAGGTCCTGTCTAATAGAGGAGGTATGAAATAGATCGCGGGAGGGATGCCATAGCCACACACCGATCTGAACATTTTCTGCAGCATATAACTTTTCCAGCGCGTCCCACATGCCAATCATAGGTTTTCTATAGTTATCCTTGGCAGTGGCCGCAAATAAACGGAAGGGAATGCCGGGAAGCTGGGTCTGAATGAGCATGCGTTCGGCCCGCCCCTCGAAAAGTGCGTTACAGCGTCAGCAATCAGCGCTATCTTCTCTTTCCAAGCTTTCTTTTGTACGGGAGACTTAAGTCCACCCTGATTAGAAATTAGAACGATCGCGTATCTTCAGGTGACAAATTGTATCAGATTCGTCTGAAAAAGAAGGGTACTGACCCGTCGCTGACAGCTTCAGCCAATTTAGCAGGAACCACAGCGTTCCACCAATGCCATGGCAGCTGGCCCGCTGAAAAGGGCTTTGAGGCAATGACAGTGCCATCCAGATCAAACGCAGCAACCTTTCTAAAGTTTTGAGGATCTAGATGCACGGCATAGAGACAGGTGGGCCCATATGGTGTCGACCATTGTAACGAGCCGCCGGCGCCGGGGGTTGTTTCAACGGTCTTGGAGAAAAACGGATGGACTAGGAGGGTTGTAAGTATCGCCAAGTAGCCTAGCGGACTCTATTCACCCTTGGCAATCTTGCTCGACGTAGAACTGTCGCCCGGGTCGAGTTGCGAGGCGGACCGTTTGTTGGACGCTTGTACTGACATTAGGGGCCGCAAGAGCAAGGAAGCGCGCTTACACGGTGCGGAGGCCGACATCCCAAGATAGAGACGACGCGTGTAACTGGCCTGAAAACGCGTCCAGGGCCGGAAGGCTTGGTGGCAGAGGAGAGACAGGATTGGTATTGATCTCTGTTGCTCGAAGGCTTTCTAGTCATGACAGATGGGGTTTGATGTCATGCATCACTCGGCCCCGGATTCCTCTTTACCGGACCTATAAAAATCCGGGGTCAAAGTTTCGACTCACTGTTTCATCGCACCCTCTTTATTCGTCTCCAAATTTCGCTCAACTATACCAGCACATCAAGTTCGTGCCACCATGTTGGCAAGGTTGTCCGCAGCCGCCTCGCAAATCGAGCTTTCCGACATGTCTCGCAACAGCGACGAGCCCTTCGTATGAGCTACGATTCATTTGACTATCCAGAACTCAAATTGTCCCTCCTAGTTTTTAGACATGGATACCTTCCGCCTAGTTCTCCCCGTCCCTGACATAAGTTGGGGCCGCGTGGCGCAAATCTGCGAACGCGCCGTGAATCCAATGTACACAGGTCTCTATTCCATTCTGGAGCAGGACATGGAGCACGTCGCGCAGGTCTTGGCCGCTCTGGAGTCTGACTCTGAACCGGTTCGTCCCCATTCTCCCATTATCCATCCTGCATCTGCATCTCAACATTGTACGTTTAGACCGAAAATCACTTGGTACCGTGCAATGTCCCTGCGGATAGTTCGTCCGAAAGCTCGAGAGCGGATTCTACAGTGGGTCCCACTGTTCGTCTCCCTCCTCTATGGCATCATATGACGTCCGTTCCCAGCCCGAACTATTGATTATTCCAAGCTCTCACCCATCTATACCGACCATCGTTATCACACCGTGCCCACGCCAGCCGCGCGAAGCATCCTACCATGTTCCGTACCAAGACAGTGCATTCCGCAACCAACTCACGGTCCCCTGTCTTCCGTCATTTAACCAGTCCTTCCCTCCCATGACTCCGCCACCCCGCCGCGTTTCCATGCGAGGAATAAAGCACTGGATGTGGAAAAATGGTCACTGGCAGGCCGCTTTGCGCGCATCGGACCAGCCGCGGCCTCGTATCCTCAAGCACAGAAGAAATGGCCGTGCTACCTCCGTCAAGTATTCTTAAGGCTGAGACCCAAAACTTGATGCACTCACACCAGGCTGCGTTTTCGACCTCCACATGAGTGAGAGGCGGGAACAGGTACTCCTGGTACCACTCACGCCAGGCTGGGAGTCTTCGGATCCCAAGTTCTGCACCCGCGTTGTCCAACGCTTGATCGCCTACCACTGCCAGCACTACGATTAGTGGCCGTCCCCGCCCGATGTACCCCGACGCGTAGTTGTACTTCTGTATCAAGCTGTACTTGCTCCGAAATGTTGAACACGAGATTCGAGACCTATAACACACGACGGTCACAGCCACATTGGCGAGCGCGTTGCGAGCGTAACACTTGTCACTCAGCGCCCAGCCAGCACTCATCCGCCCGCAGTAGAATATTTCGGTGTTTTCTGAAAAACTCATAAGCGCTTGAGCTTGAAAGCAACAATGTCTTCAACTTGTCCTAAAATCGTTGAGTAACCTAGTACTAAGTAGTAGCAGTATACGTGCCGAGAGCCAATTAAGGCACGTGGCCGAGTACACCCGTGCCGCACGTCACCAGCAGCAACGCACAGCGCTAGGGCATCGGCCTCTGGAACTCTCCTTGCGTGTCGTCCTGAATGAGTTTCAAGGCCCTCTTCTATGCGTACATTCTCGGAGGCCTTACATTTCTTCCCCTGGTCGTTGCGGGACTCATATACTTCACCATCTACACCTCGGTACCTGTCGGCGACCCAGATGCCTTCAAGAAAAACAAAGGCGAGCTGGCATCAGAGGAGGAGTCTCCCGGGGACGCAGCGGAAGCCGCGCTAGCGGTAGGCCTCAACGATGTGCCCAGAACGCGCAAGGGCTGGCTCACGATGCGGCGCACCTTCGAGGAGTCCGCCGCCGACGGCACGTACATCAATCTCGTACGCTCTTTCTTGGACTCGCGATCGAAAGACCCGAAGCGGTCCCGCCCGAAGGACATGTGGTATGTGGCGCTGAAGGGCAAGATTCTCTACCTCTACGAGGACGAGGGGATGACTGAGTGTGAGGCGGTGATCGAACTGGGCAGCCACGACGTGACGATTTATCCCGAAGACCTCCTCGACGGAGAGTTATTCGCCAAGCGGAACGCCATTTGTCTGAAGGCCAAGATTGCGCAGACAGACAAAGCGATGCCGAGCGTCACGAAGGAGATGGATCTGGAAAATGTGGATGTGGAGGCGAAGGTGACAGAGAGTGCTGCGCCTCCTCGGAAGCGGGAGAAAGAGCGGGAGGTCTTCGCAGAGGAGGCGCAGCGCAAGGATGCGGCAAGGGACGAGGCCTTGGACCCCGCGACACCTTGGTTCATCTTCGTCCGGTCCAATGTGGAGATGGAGGACTGGTACCTTGCTCTCATTCACGCGTCGGACAACCCACCACAGACTCCTCTGCTCGCACCCCTTCAGGCCGTCTTTCAGCCTTCGGAAATGAATCATCTGGTCACAACCCTCGACGCGCAGCCGGACGTCATCCCGATGCGCTGGCTCAACGCCTTGATCGGCCGCATATTCTTCAGCTTTTACCGGACACACAATCTCGAGTCTTATATCATCGGCCGACTTATGAAGAAGCTCTCGAAAGTTAAACGCCCGACTTTTCTTGCCGACATCAACGTAACACATGTCTCGGTTGGCAATACTGCGCCTACCTTCAGCAAGCCCATGCTGAAAGAGCTGACTAAGGAGGGCGACGCTTCTTTGGAGGTACACCTGCAGTATAAGGGCGAGGTGCGCATCACTGTTGAAGCAACCGCCACTATCAATCTCGGGTCGCGCTTCAAGCCTTACTTGGTCAAGCTCGTCTTGGCTGCTGTTCTCAAAGAGATTGAGGGGAATCTGCTGATCAAAGTGAAGCGGCCGCCGAGCAACCGCATCTGGTATGCGTTTACGCAGACCCCGCGAATGGTCTTCGAGGTGGAGCCCATCGTCAGCGACCGGCAAATAACCTGGGGAATGATCACCAGTACTCTTGAATCGAAGATGAAGGAAATTGTGAGCATTCTGGTTGCATTCTGGTTGCATTCGAAAATACGCGGAGAATTAATCGTGTGTTGTAGATCCAAGAATCTGTCGTGATGCCGAATATGGACGATATTGCCTTCTTCGAGAGTGCTTCTTACATGCACAGAGGCGGTATCTGGTCCGATGCAGCGCGCCGCGAAAAACCGCCAACGCCTGTCTCTGAGGAGCTGTTTGACGAAGACGGTCCTGTCGCATCCGTCCCCCTTCCCGATGCACCTGCCGTTCAAGCAGAGGGTGCTGGTTTGCGGACTACTCAATCTGCTGCAGAGCTCACCCGAGACACACCGCCATCGCCTCCAGCCGCGGATGATCTGTCCTGGTCGTCCTCGTTCTCGCAAGGAGACGATGCTGCGCGCGCGAACAAGCGGAGAAGCTGGTTCTCGAGCGTGCGTAGCGAGGATATGCAATCGTTGGCGGAGCAGGATGACGTTGCGGAGGATGGTCGTATTCGGCGAGGGCGGTCTGTGGATATGGACAAGTCCCTGAATCCGAGATCGCGGTCCACACCGAACGTCTCTGAACCTGTTCCACCAGAAAGCTCAGAGGGGAGCGACGACTCACATTTGCAGCCTTCTTCGCAACCGTCATCCTTATGGGCGCATTCGAAGTCGAATTCGGTGGAGGAGTATTCGAAACCGTCTAGCGAGCCGTCTACCTCCTTCCGAAACGGATCGAGTCCGACCACTTCCTCATTCCTGACTACGCTCAGATCACGCGATAAGCAGGCAATCAGCAACACCGCGAAAGAGGCGATGCGGAAGTGGGGGGTCAACTGGACCGGATTGATGAAGGACTCGGGGAGCAGTGGCGCTGGGGGAGACGACATGCCTGACCACGGATCGTTTGTGTCGCGACTTGGGGTGGATAGTCGTAATAGTGTGCCGCAAAAGGCGCGCGCAAGCTATGCTGAGGTCAGAGCGGCCGTGGCGGAGCGGCGGGGCAAGGAGCGCGGGTCGGTCAGTGGCACCGGGCGAACGTCGTCCCCGATCCCTATACCCGAGACGAAGCGCGAACGCGCCGTTTCGATGCAACCAAGACGACCTTCACAAAACGGGTTTCCTGACGCCTCGTCGTCGCTTATGGCCCGCGCAACTGCGATGGAGAGTGGGGGCACCAGCACCCCTCAGAAACGTCCTTCGCCCTCGCCAGCGGTGTCTCGGTCAAACACCGAGCAGCAACCAGAGACGCCATCGACACCGTCTCCCATCCATGTGCAGCCGCAGGCAAATATGATGACTATCCCCGGCATCCACGCGAGCCGTCGCGGCGAGGTCATGTCCATGGGCTACGTCGCACCCGAGCCTGCGACCCCTTCGCCCGAAACGCGCACCAAAAATCCCGCTATCCAGAGCGTATACCGCCTGTGGAAGAGCCCGGCGTCGGCAGAGACGTCCTCGGACACAGCCCCCACGGAAGTCGTCTCTTCGAGCTCGTCGTCGTCGGCCTCCTCGTCACGTACGGAGGTGACTGACGAAGGGGGCAAGGCCCTCGCTCCAGGGTTCTCCTTCCCCTCAAGTCCTTCACCCGCACGCCCTACGCCCCCTTCACTTCCTCCGCGCACAGGCCTAGGGCGCACGACGTCTGTATCCCACGTGTCGCGCCCCGATCTCGGCCCGACCCGCGTATCCGAGAGCGCGCAGCCGTCCGCGTCGGAGGCGCTCAAGTCCATCGCCAACAAAGATAAGCGCGCGTCACAAGAGTTCGGGCTCGGATTAGGGCTACCGTCTACACCTCCGTCGCGGCGAGCGACGCTCTCGGCCTCGGATCGATCGCTGTCGGGGGATTCGCTTGCGGACCGGACGCTGACATCGGGCGGAGGCGACCCTCCTATAGGCAATAATCCTGGACCGCCATTACCGCCGCGCCCAAATCAGTAGCATTAGTTGGCGCGGCGACATTGTGGTATCTAGACTGTAAACTACTCGCTTCAACTGTACACGCTATAACATATTTGATTGGGCCTATGAAGTTGTCGCTGTGCCAGGATGCAGCTCAGAGTGCTTGCCCCAGATGTATATGCGGGCAGATGATGAATAACTGCGCTCGAGCATGGCTAAGGCTGTTGGCGAACATACATTAAAGCGCAAATCAAAGGAGTAGATCTTCCAGCAAGATTTTTTGCAAAGCATGTCGCTTCGGCTCTCCGAACCCAATAGCATCGAGATATCCATCTACACCACCATATTCCTCCTGTAAGAAGTTCCAGACGGTGTCAACAGCCTCTGGCGGCGCTAGTGTATACGCAGCGTCCATGCCAATGGCTTCCACTTCCTCGATCATGGAAGCTCTAATCGGAGCGAGCCCCTCGTTAGAGAGCGAATAGTCGGCTCTCACCAGTTCTATTGGCACGCCGATGGCGAAGAGAACCAACATCACGACCAATCCCGTCCGATCCTTGCCTTGAGTACAGTTGATGAGCACGGGGTACCTCTTGACGTCCGTGAACACCTCCAGCGCTTCGCGGATCTCAGCTTGACAAAAGCGCAGGGAGTCCTTGCTCAGGCCGAGAAGACCTTTCGGACAAAGGACGTTGCGCCCAAGGATCCGAAGCGCGGCCATTCGGAATTGGAGGAGCATCAGCGTCAGAAACCAGCTTCGGATACAGGTCAGCGAGGGTCGAGTGAGCAGGCTATCCGCACATCATCTGCCACCATTTCAGCTGCCTCAGCACATTCAGCTCGAACTCTCTTCCAATGAAATTGATGCGGATGGTCTCCCAAGGCCCCTCGTCCAGGACGCTGTGCGTACCGAGTCCAACACCGGTAGCGAGGTACCGATTCTTACGCGCTTGGTGGGTTTGCGCCTGCAGTATGTGCTCCGACTTGGTTCGGAGGTCAATGACGGTCCGGAGATTGAGATCCGAGATGAGTTTCTCGTTGTCGGAGGGGCTGGCATCGTCGAGGCGCCCAGCTCGGTAAAACAATTTCTCGCGAACGAGCCACTTCCCGCTCGTAGTGTTTACGACACGTCCGATGTCGCGAAAGTTGTAGATTCCGGTGAATGGGGGATGAGCAATTGTGTCTGACATAGCAAGCTCTGGAGGCAGAGAGGTGCTTGTCATGGATGGACTGGGAGATGGTGGAACCAGGAAATGCCGCGGAGTTACGTGCGGGCCGCTGAAGCTTCCGGGGCGCGGCACTGAGCAGCACTGACTGAGCACTCCGAGTCAGCGCTCAGCGCTCAGCTTAAGTAGGCTCAGTGGACAATCAACTCCGATTGACCTTGACCTTGACTAGCTTTTAACTAGCTTGACTACTTGCAGGGTCAATTTTTTATTTTGGGCAATCTACGCTTTTCCCAGGCGATCTCGCATAGGTGATACGTATACCCCCATTTGTGGCCCCCGGATCAACGATATCAGCCCCAAAGCAGCAAGATTTCGCACACACTGGATTCCCATAAAAAAGCCACAGCAGGCCACAGATGTGTTCCACTCGTTAAGATGACAAAATATTTATGTAACACATGACTCTCTCCTACACCTCTGCAGTATATTTTGGCGTGTGCCATGTTTCTCTGTGCCTCCATGGTCCAGTTGGATAACTGTCTCCTCCTTGAAAAACAAAAGTTAGGAGGCGACAAAAATATGGCGAGGGTTCGAATCCCTCTGGAGGCACCGGGCCGTGCCACTTGTGCCGTCTTAGGAACTCGGACCGGAAATCCGAGGCAGGCGCGAGGCATAGAAATGCAAGCGGAGCGCCAAACGGAATGGGTGCGGTTTCATGGTCGCTGCAGGGTCTTCGTTGCCCGACTCATCCACTGGCATAACTTTTTTGGCTCTTTTTGCGTCTTTTATTTTGAGGCTTTGACGCCAGTTGGTTTGTTGCACGTTGATCCAAGAAACAAGAACGCGGGAGGACTTGCCATCGCTTGGTGTCATTGCACGAGGGAAAGACCTCTTCCAGCCCACTGACTGGAGGAGAAGAATCGAAAGCGAATGGGTCCTGAAGCAATAATAATGATACATTTTAAGTGTTCACGCACAAGCCAAGCTCAAGTCCATCCTTTACCGCTGCCTCGCCCGCCCCCGTGCCCTCGCTCCTTCTCCACCACAAATTGAGCGTCGCGGAGGGTGATCGCCGTCCGCGTATCCTCCTCTACCGGCGGAGGTGCAGGCGTTGCCGCCGTCGTTTTTTTCGGAACATAGGCGCGCGCCCACCCCGCGCCCGTGGTAGTCGTCGCCGCCGGGGTGCTTGCAGCAGTCGACGGCGTCGCCGACGTAGCGGACGCAGCCTTCGAGGGCTTCGCCGCCGCCGCCGCCGCATTCCCCGCAGTCATCCACGAGTACTTGCCGCCGATGCCCGCGGCCTGGCTCGCGACGGCGTTCGACATCTTCTTGCGCACGTCCTCGGACATGTTGCGCGCCGTGACGCCGGGGCCGTCCTTCTTCTTCTTGCGCTTCCCGCCCTCGTCGTCGTCGAAGTCCATGCCCGCGGCGCCGCCCCCACCCGCCGCCTGCGCCGCCAGCGCCGCGGCGTGCGCGGCGGTCATGTCCGCGCGCTCCTTGCGCTCGCGGCGCACCTTCGTCTCCTCCTCGCGCTCGATGCGCTCGAGGACCGCGGCCTGCTTCGCGACGTCGCTGCGCACCACGAGGCTCCACATCGGGAGGCCCTCCGCGTAGACCGCCGCGGGGCCCTCGAACTGCGTGTCCGTGCGGTGGTGTGTCGCAACGCTCATCTGCGCGACGAGGCGCTCGAGCCGCGTGCGCAGCGCGAGCGCGACGTAGGACGCGAGCTGGTCCGGGATCGCGCCCGCGAGCTTGTGGTGCGCGGCGATCTCGGCGAGGCGCGGCTTGAGGACCGCGATGTCGAAGTTCGGGTTCAGCGGCTGGTTGCGCGAGCGGTCGAGTTTCGGGCGCGTGGAGGCGGCGGGTGGTGTGGGAGCAGCGGGCTTCTCATCGGCCTGTAGCAGTTGAGCCTAGCCATAGTGAGACAAATGAGCTAGCGCACTACTGCTGTATCGCTGGCTGCGGCGGCGCTTGCAGGCGCGGGTGTGCTCGCAGCGGCATATTGTTGCTGCGGCTGATAGGCCTGGTACCCGGGCTGCTGCTGGTAGTGCTGGGTGTATGCGGTGTAGGCGGTGTACGGGGTCGTCCTGGCTGAACTGCATCAACACGCCGGGGCAGGTCGAGGGAAGGACAAGTTACGGCGTGGGCGTCGACGGGGGCTGGGGCTGGGACTGGGGCTGAGACTGCAGAGCGGGGTCAATGGGGATGACTGCGCGACAATATATTATCGCTAGCCCAGGTGAACAGAGAAGTACGAACGCGCGTCCATCCAGTTAGTAGGTGCAGCGGGAGTGCCCATGTTGACGCGGGATATGCACGTGCACAGCGCATTTTCTTCCGGACACCGACCACCATGGCGCAGGCCGCGAAAGAAAAGGTCGGTGCCAGCTGCACTCTTCAACCATGAGCTAACGCATAGCAGGGCAACGCAGCCTTCAAGGCCGGCGACTACCCGACCGCGGTCGGGCACTACAGCGCTGCGATGCACGCCGACCGCACCGACGCGACGTTCCCGCTCAACCGCGCCGCCGCGTACCTCAAGCTAGGCAAGTATGTTCCGCGCGGCCGTGCCCCCTGATCTCCGCTCAACGTGCCTGGTTCGCCTCCCGTAGGAGCGAAGACGCGGAGCGCGACTGCTCGACCGTGCTTGCGCTTAGTAAGGTTAATGTGAAGGCGCTGTTTCGGCGCGCCCAGGCGCGGGTGGGGATGGGGAAGCTGGCAGAGGCGCAGAAAGGTATGTGGCGCGCTGAGACAGCGTCCCTCAACCACTAACGTTTCCACCAGATCTGACCGAGGCAGCGAAACTGGAGCCGGCGAACCAGTCGGTCAAAGCTGAGCTCAGTATCGTCGCGGAGCTGATGCAGCGGGCCGCAGCGAAGGTACGCAATGAGTTCTGCATACTGCATACCCCGTCCTCCCTCTAAGTGGACATAGAAATCGAAAGTCGTCCCGGCGGATGTGGCCTCCACATCGACGCCAAAACGGCGGCGGGTACCGATAACTATCGTAGAGCCGGATGGGCGACGGATAACTCCGGCGCAGGCTAGCACAGCGAGCGTACCCTCCGGCTCGAAAGCCACCCCGACTCCGATAACGATGGCCAAGACGAGCACAGATACTATCATGAACCCCATCTCCTCTCGGCCACTAACCGCACCATCTACTTCCAATTCCAAAGCTCATTTACCTGCCCCGTCTCCCGCCCCGCCGCAAACACAAGCACAACCGCAAACGCAAACACAACCGCAGCCCGATCCCCAGCCGAAGCCGAAGCCCGCACCGGCACCGGCACCGGCGTCGTTCAAAGACGCGAAGAGCGCGCGCGACACGAGCAAGCCGAGCCGCGTCGGCGGGGGCATCTTCCGCGCGTCGGGGGAGAACACGATCTTCGCGCCGCGCGAGCGGACGTATGTACTAGCGGCGGCGGCGCCCGCTTTTGTACCGAATCCGCCTCCGCCTGCACCCGCCTCGGAGTCAATTCCGCCTGCACCCGCGCCGGTGCAGACCCATCGCCGACCCGCGCCCGCGTTCGTCCCCGCCAAATCCCCCATGACGCTCGTCGCCTTCACGCGCGCGTGGGACGCGGACCCCGCGCCCGGCGCGCGCCGCGCGCTCCTCTTTGTGCGTCCCCCTTCCCTCCCCTCCCCTTCCCTTGCCTTCCTTCCCTTCCCTTGCCTTGCCTTCCTTCCCCCCCTCCTTCCCTCCCTTCCCTTCCCGTCTACTTGCTACTCGTATCTTACTCGTACAAACACTAACCCCCCGCGCGCCCCGCAGAAAATCCCCCCCGGCGCGCTGCCCGCGCTCTTCCAGACGTCGCTCGAGCCCGCGCTGCTCGCGGAGGCGGCGGACGCGCTCGCCGCGGGGCTCGCTCTGGCCACCGGGGACGCGTCAACCGCCGGGGACTCTGGCGACGCGCGGGCGGATAAGGAGGCGAAAGAGGCGGCGGCGGCGTACCTGCACGCGTTCGCGCGCGTGCCGCGCTTCGCGACGGTGGTGCGGCTGCTGAGCACGGCGGAGCGCGCGCGCGTGCGCGGGGTGTGGGGGGTGCTTGGGGTTGGGGTCGTAAGGGCGGACGGGGCGGAGGGGGTGGAGGGCGCGGGGGCGTGGGCGCCGGTGTTCCGCTAGCAGGAGTGTGGCGTCGGGATGCGCGGACCGGTATCGAGACTGTGTGTATGTATGGGTGGGAAGTCTCTTTGGTTGGTGTGTACACTCGACACAGCAGGGCGCCTCGTGGCGGCGTACATATAGATTGTACGTGTACCTGGTTGCCAGCTCAACGTCGCGTCAAGCCTCCGCATCCACTCGGGGTTGGCGTATTATATATCATAGTTGATTCGTCGGGGTACCGGGTGCCGTATATATACGATGCTTGTGCAGGCCCCCGGTCACTACCTACTACCTCGGTCCGGAATAGAGTGAAATAGGTAGCGAAAATTTGGGTTTTTGGGTCCGGGATATAGCGTGAAATAGGGTCAAAACGGTGGATCTTGGGCCGGGATAGAGTGAAATAGGCTGTGAGATTTTTTTTTACCACCAGGCATGGCTTGATTGCGCTCATCCGAGTCATCGATTTTCGCAGCCAGCCGATAGCTGCCGAGAGCAATCGACACAAGTAGACCACAACCTATGACAATAAAGCACAGCTTTTGAAAATTTTCACGCGTGTCGAAGCTTGGTCGAAGCGCGTCTAAACGAGTGCTCCGAGCTCGAGAATCGGCGGAGATTCATGATGGCGCCCGTCACCACGTATAGCAATCCGCCACCTAGCAGATCCCGCCCATGTAAGATCAGCCGCATCTCACTGGAACCACAATTTACGCGCCGCATCACAGCACGTCCTACCCTGCTCGAGTCTTGCAAAAATGATGCTGTGGGTTACAACCGCTTGAACTGGGCGCTTGCAAATCTTGTGCTACTGCTGTGTCCTATCTTCCTTGGGCTTGCAACGGTGTTTCTCTCGAGTTCTCGATTCAGCAGCCTCAAGCATTTCTCTTCTCTGGAACTCGGTTTCTCCCTGGCATACTACACGATTCTCACTGGGATTGGTTCACTATCTATCGGTAGGCTGAACGACTCCCGAGATCTTTTATTTTCCCTCTGATCCGGCTGCAGCTGCTATGAGCTTCCCCCGCTTTTTTCGATATAATCTTGTCGTCCACCTCATATTTCCACGCCGCCGACATCGCTCACATTGGTCGTTCATGTCTATGCGCAGACTGAGAGCAATTTGTGGGAAGAGTAGCCCTCCGCCCGAGTCTCCCTTTCAAATCTTTGTCTTGGGGCTTTTCCACAAGCTCAAGTCGATACCCGTCTGTACGTCCTGGGAGCTATATTATCAAGTATGCGAGCTAATTTCCCACCAGCGGTCACGAAAAGTACAGCAGCCGCCGACATCTATCAGTATCTGGGCTTACCTAGCGAGCTTCGTAATTCATTTTACTTCACTGCGGGCCGGCGCAAACTTTCCTGGGACGACACTATGGAGTCTCATAACCTTGGCGCACTGTCACATCTGCACCTAAGGTTGGTCGTCCCCGGTGGTTCGAAACCTGGACCAGCTGGTATGAAACCATCGCACAACAGACTTCATTTTTGAATATTTCTGCAGATGCAGAAACCCCGGTGATTGACTTAGATCCAGACGGAAGTCCCAGCACAATAGGATCCGACTCCGACTCCGAGCCCACTGTCCTGGTTTCTGCTGAATGGTCCGGCACAGAATGGATTGGCACGGGCAAGGTATATCGAGACGTCCCGGACTATGTCGCAGCAGCTTGCAAAGCCGCGCGCGCGCTACCTGCATCGGTCCTCGCTCAGATACCATTGGAGGCTCTCCCTGTGGCTGAATTTATTTCGATCCCGCTCGCCCCCATCCTAGATCGACATGCTTCCATCTTGAAACGAGCGGCCGTGTGGTTCAGCCCGGACCCACCCAATTGCGAGGACAGTGTCGTCTGGGCACTGAAGTCGATACCGACTCTGGAGCTTGTCCGCCAGCTGGAAAGTGATTTTTCGCAGTCCTGGCTCAATGGTAGCCGCTCAATCATCGATCCTTCCGACCCGCTTCGTCGGCTTCCTCTCTGGTGTCTGACCCTTTTCCGAGAGATTCTTACGCTTCACGCTGCACAGCAAAAATGGATCGAAACTGCTGCTTGGTTGCCGGACGCCGACCGATATCTCCTCAACTATGTCGCTTGGAATACTCACCACAGAGGTGCTCCTGAAGGACAGCTGGACTGGACCCGTCTTGCCAGCGACGAGTGGCTTTCTGGAGGGATTGTGGACGAAATGTTTCGCGCCATCAAAACCGAGGTTCTGGAGCATCCGACCCTAGCGGCGTCCACTGTCATTACGGGCCTTGCCTTCCAGTTCTATATCACCAAATTTGCGATCTATGGTACTGAACCGAAGTCGTTCTTCGATGGGATTCTCGCGGAAATCCAGGGAGGCAAAACACAAATGCTCTTTCCTATCCACTACAACGATAATCATTGGATGGCATTCATCATCGATTTCGCACGTAGAACATTCGGTTTTGGTACGTTGTCAGACATATTGAGTCTCCGTTGATGACTGACACATTTACTGCCAGGCGACTCATATTTCCGCAAGTCCGCCCCGGAACAGTTCATATCGTTCCTCGAGCAATGGCTGGCGATTAAATTCCCTGGCGGGTTTCGCAACCTCGGTGATGTTCTCACGCATGCCCGTCAGACGGACTTCATTCATTGCGGCATATATACCCCAAATACCGCCCGGGTGCATCTGTTCAACGTACCTGTTCTGACCGAGTCGGAATGCAAGGCCGCTCGCATCGAATGGTTCAAAAAGTTGATCGCAAGATCCGGTACACTGATCGTAAGCTCTCTAAACGATTACATCCCGTACAGTACTAATATCGTTGTAGCCTCCCGACTCCGCGTTTCCGCAGATCGAAGAAATGGGGGATTTTGGCCCCGCCTACGATGCCTCCGCAGACAACCATTTTATTCAACGTTCAGCTCGCTCTCTGGATGACATCCTCAATCCAGAGGAGCCCCAAACTGTCTTTCTTGCAGCGGTCGAAATGCCATCAGCTCAGCTGAATGTCCTCGAGACGGTTGCACCAGTCGAAGCCGAGATTCTGGTTAGCGCATCCACGCCACCCACGCCACCTCCTTCAAAACCAAAGATCGCGAAGAGCGGAAAACGTGCGCGTGACAGTTCCGATGAGGACCGGGACAACTCCGACGAGGAAAGGTATTTGCATCTGTACTTGCACACCGAAAACCGTTGAATGACATTTACAGGAATATGTTGCGACGTCTTACCTCGAGTTCGGGGCGAGCTAAGGAATCAGTCCCACGTGCGAAGAAGCTCAACCTCGCAGAACGCATCGCAAAGCTTGTGGCCGAGGAATGCACGGTCAAAAATCCGGACGGGACGTTGAAGGGGACGCCACATCAGGTTCACTGCGCCTGTGAACCTGGCAAAGCTCGCAAGCTCGACTCCGTCAAGTCATATGCACTCGAAAACTGGTATTCGCATCAAAAGTCGTGTACTATCGCCACAAAGAAGAAGCGTACCCGTACCCAGCACCTTGTTGCAACTCCTGTTGCTCCCCCGACGAACCTCAAACAAGTATTTCATGCTTAATTTTGACGTGCTCGGGCTGACATCCATGTCTTAGCGTGGTATTGGCGCGTTCTTTGCCCCTAAGAAAGTCGTGCTGCCCGGGCGTGAGACTGCCGTCACGGAGGAGCCCAAAGCTTTTACGATAGCCGTCAAGAAACATGTCGTGGCAGTAAGTTGAGGTTGCTTGATGATAGATGTCGCATTAACATTGATTGTACAGGATCAGCGGCTAGATTTGAGCTACTTCCAGCCATCCGTTAACCCTCAGAACCCTCAGAGACTTCGCCGCCCCCCGCCTGGTCCTCCGCAAACCGAATTGTCGGAGGAGGTTGAATGCGAAGGGCTGCACGGTCACGGGTACTCAGAATACGCATTCCAAATGGGTGACTCCTCACTCGGGGGTGTTGGAGCTACAGCCTGGCTTCGTTTCTCGCCACGTCTATTCCCGTACAAGACATGGCTTGCGGATGACGCTGGCGCTGATGCCGAAGCCAGCGGCTCGGACGGTGACGAGACCATTCCCGAGAAAGTTGTTCGTGATGCATGCGAACTCACAACAGCCATCACACTCTCCTTGCACGGCATACCCCGCACCACAAACACCTTGACGAAGCGCAGCAAATGGACAGACTACGAAAAGCGAAGGCTTCATCAAAGTCTACTCGTCGCTGCTCGTTGGATTATCCATGCCAACAGTGGTTCAATTTTCGCGAAGGGCTGTCACCGGGTGACAAGGAATCTGGATGGTACATGCTCGGCGTGCACGGCTGTAGGCCGTCTCGATGGCCTCCAACGCGGTATCCGCAGAGCCCTTGCCCGAGCTCGCTTGCCGGCAAAGGAATTCGCCGAAAAAATGCGCAGACGGCTCACCCACACTCCACTCGTTCGCAGCGAACACGCAGCGGCAGCCGCAAAAGCAGCTCTTTCAACCCCAGGAGTTATGAAGATCTTGACCTCGAAGGCAAAGCATGGTCCCGTGGGAGTCTTCCTCAGTCTCTATCAGCAATCTTTACGGGGTGACCTCGACGGCGAGGAGACCTTCCTCGCAATTTCGATGCAGCTCTCCGACAAGGTCAGACGTAACAAGGATCCCTCGGGACGGTTGATCCACGGCATACGCTACGACGAGACATTTGCAAAATACTGCACCCTGATGCGCTCATACGGCCCTCGGTCTGGCGCTCAATACGACCTCCTGAAAGGAATGACCGGCACTATTTCCCAGCGCCAGATGCGGTACAGTGTCCCTCGGGCCCTTACACTTCCATGTCGTTACTAACTATTCATCTGTTCAGCCGGCGCGTTGCAAAAACACCGAATAAACTGTTCAGTCCAGAGCTCTGCGCCGCAAACCTGTTTCCTGTGGTTGAGTTCGGTGAAAGAATGAAATTTGATGGGCCATGGATCTGCGCCGGAGATGGAACCAAGGTTAGTCACAAAATACTCAACATTGCGCTGTAAAATCTGACATCCGTCGTTAAGCTGAGACCGCTCCTGACGACATCTTCTGAGTTCAGTCACGGTGAGAAGGGTGCAGCACATATCCTTGGATCGACGCTTCCTATCGCCGATGTTCTATTCAAAAGTGCAGAAGAGCAATCCAAAATCATTTCCGAGATCGAGGCGGCAAAAGCAATAGCGTCGCAAGTATGGGTTTTAGCGCTTCACGTATGTATCGTCTTTACACCATCTCTGACTATTGGTTAACAGCCCGCATATGATAGATCCCTCTACCGAACATGCCTGTCTTTCCGGTTGCCCTTATTGCAAACAAGGGCAAGATGACCGCCACTGAAATCCGCGACCTTCATTTAAAACTTCGCTCACTTTGCGGGCAAGCGGGAATAAAGTTCCTTGCAAGCGGTGCAGACGGCGCGAAAGCAGAATCAAACGCGCAACAGCTCATGATGAATGCTGAGACCCCAACACGGCTCGCATACTTGAACGAAAAATATGGTGTGTTCCTCGACTGCCCGGTGTACCCGGATACAGGACCTCACATCTGCAACACTGACATCGATCACGGGCGCAAGACTGCCCGTAACAATTTCCTGTATGGAACTCACTATCTCATCCTCGCCTTCGTCTTCCTCTGTCATGCGGTGTTGATGTTCTTCCTCACCGTCCTTCGTGCCCCGCTTTTGATCAAGGATCTGTTCAACCCGGACAAACAGGACGACGGCGCTGCCCGCCGTCTTTTCACGGCTCGAGTGTTCCGCTGGATGCTCGATACAGTAGGGAGACTCAAGCACCCATCGCTCGAAGGTTTATTTCTATTAGCATTCGTTCTCGGTGAGCTGGTTTTGAGCCATAAATGAGCAGTATTAATGGTTGAGTTTTGACAGGAGAACTTTTCGATGCATGGTTAAAGCGCGACATGCCTCACATCGAACGGGTTGTCTGCGTCTTCCGTGCGCGCCATTTTCTGACGATTTGGCGATCCAACATCATCAATGCGGAAACACGGTACCCAGATCTGTTCCCAAAGCAGAGCAGCTTCCTAGCGGATTCTTCGTTCCTCATTCTCATGCGAATGTGCGATCAATTCATTCTGCTCATCCTGGCACACCTCGAATACTATCCAAACACCCCCTTCATGCCATGGCATCACGGCACACATTTTGTGGAACATTTCTTCGGCATCGCTCGGTCCTTTATCACAGACTTCTCGTTCGGCCAGTTTGTTGAGATGTACAAACACATCCTCATCCGCCAGCGAATACTCTCTTCGGGTCAATACAGCACGAAGCGGGAGAAGGACTCCAATAACGGGTACACCTTCGATTTCGTCGATTGGGGATTGAAGCCCGAGGAGATTGCAGCGCTGAAGGACTTTCCATCACGGGATGATATCGACCGCGCCTGCGAAACAGCCTGGAATGAGGCGGCCGCCCTCGCTCGGGAGTTTGCCAAAATGCAGATCCCCGAGCTTCCGTTGAAGCCCTCAGATCTCCATCCGAAGTTTCGTACACCCAATGGACGCACGACAGAGCAGGTGTCCGAGGATGAGGACGAGGACTCAGATGTGGAGGATGGCTTGCAGAGTACTCCGCTTGGACTGGACCCGAGCGCCTTCAAATCTGAAACCGTGCGCATCCCGCAGCCAACATCTCTCCCACCACCAGTTGAAGAATCCCTTCCCGGGTCATCGTTGTCCGTCCCAGAAGCGCTCGCCCACGCTGCTCACCACGTAATAACCGAGGAGTACTTTGCTGAGGAGGTCGCCAAGGATGAGGCGGAGTTGGACGCGATCGAGGAAGAACTGGAGCGCGATCCGGACCGCGAGAAGACAATGTCTGGCCGAATGCTCATCGCAAATCTACTCAATCCAGCGCCGCCGCGTGCAGCGAAACCTCGTTCAATCCCCACGTTCCTTACTCACGGACAGCCAATCTCGCGTCTCGTCTTGGCTGATCAGCGCGATAGGCATTGCGCAGAAACCCGGGTGCATTCCGAGGCAGACCGCAACCCGGACACAGATGTTGAATATCTGGGCGGGAAGTTTTCGCTGAACCATGCAGCGCATCATCTCAAGGAGGCGGCCGAGCGGAGCGAATACATCCGGAACGATACCGCATTCCAGAAAGGCCGATACCGCCGCTGGATCTCAGGCGGGAAACCGGTTGAATGGCAAGTTGGATGCAAGATTCATCTCGCGCTCGGTGATATTCCAGGTAGTCAATCTCATGTCCATTCCTCTATTGCTGAGACTGAAATTCTTCATCTCCCAGTTCCCAACATCAAAACTCGAGGCGTCACCGGCGTTGTCCCACTCGTGGTCAACCACAGCCTTGTTCTCATGCGAAGCGCGCTGCGCATGTATCTTGGGTTGGTCCGGGGTATTTACCGCTATGGCTCTGTGTCCGGGAAGCACGACAGCTTCACTGACGCTGAAACTGTCGACGGCCTGAGCTACCTCAGTCTCGAGGTATATGAGCAGGTAATGCAAGCTTTATTCAAACATTTTAATTGAGGCTTACAACTCTGTGTATCTATTTAGCTTGCTCCCAACCGGAATATCTTCCAACACGTTGTCCCGGGGGATGGCAGACACACTTGCGATCTTGCGCTGTTCACCCATGCTCCGATCTCTGAGCTCGTCTATCATCTCAGCGCAGCCAAGATAATGGTACTTGACGCCGAGACCTTCTCGTTGTCAGCCGGTGACAGCGGATGGGAACGCTGGCGGATTCTCAATTCACGAGAATGCCGGCGTGCTTTAGACATGGAGCCCAGAGGTGACAACGATGAGTCCTCGGAGGATGAGGGAGAGTACGAGGAACCCGCTGCGGGCACTAAAAAGCGGAAGCCGAAACCTCCACGGGGTGCAGCAAAAAAACCCAAGAGATCCGTCGCACAAAGGCCCGCAGCGGCGCGTAAACCAGTCAATCCCAGTGCTGGTACCTCCAAGACACGAAAACGGCCGGCAGACGCGAAAAAACCCAAAAAATAGGCGTGGGAAAAAAATCCGGTCCGCGATAGAGTAAAATAGGCCTCGAAAGCCCGAATTTCATAGAGTGAAATAAGGATTTTTTTTGCAGAAATCCGGACCGAGGTAGTAGGTAGTGACCGGGGGCCTGCTTGTGCTATGTAGTGGGAGCGCCTCGAGCCTCGAGGCGATGGACTCCCGTCTGCTTTCCGGACTTTCACCACTTTCACAGTCACAGCGTTCACAGCTTCACATCTGCATGGACGTGTCGCGCGCGCTGTAGCCTGTCGTCGGACGTCGGAAAGCCAGATACTTGTTCAATGTCCTGCACCTCGTTTCTCTGATCATGGCGGGATGCATTCGTGAGGATACTATACGACGTACGTAGGTCGATATGGACGTCTGGCGGTCCGCGTCTCCATCATCCCGTATCGACGACCCGCCAATAAATAGGCAGATGCAAGGGGTGTCAAAAACCGTAATTGCGGAACTTGACTACCCACTGGTGGTAGTCAGTCAGGTGCCCGGGGTCCTGACAAATACGTTTTGGCGCCCTTTTTGCCAAAGTTTTGGATATCTCAGTCGTTTCCACTGGTATCACTAGTTTTGAGGACCCAGGGTAGTGTAGTTCGACCTCCGGAGTTCGATTATTAAAAAATATTCAGGATTCGAGTCCGCGTTCAGACACATTCGTCGAGCCGGTGGGGCGGCAATTCTTGATGGCATCATCAATAAATATCAACAACACGTCAGTCTTTGCCTTCGCGTTCTCAAATCTCGTCGCGTCCACAACGGCGCTGCACGGTGGGATACCAAATGGTGATTAAGGGTCGTATTTAACAGGGGTCCTGTCCGGGATGCATCATATGCCTACCGAACGTGTTTTCTAGTGTGTTACTCTGGAACTTACTCAGTGTGTTCGCACCTCTCCGATGTGTACTAGTCGTTTTTGACCGTATGAATCCGAAGTAGTAATCGTCGGGGTTGATGCATTGATGTATGGGGAAGATTGACGAGCAATAGGCCGGACCCTGTCTCGGTAACCCAGACGTTCTAGTGGCATCCCACCCCCGGCCCGCGTGATCCGTGCCACGCGAGTAATTCGGGTAAGAAATGATGGGCGGGATAGCCACTAGAACGTCTGGGGCATTTGGTATAGTAACACCCCCCATGGTGTCACAGCCAATTCTCCCCTCCCCCCTCACATTCCAAGGCTGGGAAAAAATCGGGTATCATTCTTGCACATCCTCCCATGATGCTCGAATTTCCCCGGGATTTTTCGGTTTGCTTTTGGGCTGGCGCAGGCCATCAAACTTGGCTCGTTTTGGCGCGGGTTAGAGGCCATCAACATGCCAGAGCAGTTTTGGAGAGCAGAAAAAAATCGAAAAACTCGCAGAGTACAGACAAATGAACTCTGAGTACATTGGAGATAAAATGGAGACCCCACTGCTGCACCCAGCATGGTGTTGGACATGAGGGTGACATTCTAGGTGTGACACCATGGGGGGTGTCACTATACCAATTGCCCCAGACGTTCCGGTGGTGATCTGTGCCCATCTTTTTTACCCGAATTACTCGCGTGGCACGGATCACCGGAACGTCTGGGTTACCGAGACAGGGCCGGACCTGAGACGAACAGTCGCGATACAACTCTGAGTCGGACATTGCCGTGCAAGCGGAGGTGACGTCGCGTCGGTGATACTTCCGTTCTAGGCTTAGCGATTCTTAGCGACTGATTCGCGACTGGTGGTGGTCATTCAGGTGCTCGGGGTCCTGGCAGGGAAGTTTTGGGTAGTCGCGGTCCGGAAGTTTTGGCCTCGACACCCCTTGGGCAGATGCATCGACAATGACATGGGCTCGCCGACGGACCGGCGAATTGAATCGCCCGGGGTTCAAGAGAATTGAATACGCGGTCCGCTAAGAAGCGGAGACAGGTGTCAGGGCGGGCGCCCACGGTAGGGAGCGGGGAGTGATAGGCGCGTAGTACGCGAGGTGTTGGAGGCGCCTCGAGGCTCGAGGACGGATGCATACAGTATGTGGGGAGGATGTGGCAGTGGGAGGATGTGGGCATACGGGGACTTGGACGGGGATGGGGATGGGGATGGGGGTTAAAACGTTAATTGAGATGGGGGTTAATTGAATGAAGAATGAATGAATGACGCGCCGACGCGTGTACGGACGCGGATTGTTGGAGGCCTCCCTCGAGGCCTGGAGCTGGACGGCGGATATGCGCGGGGCATAATTAATCATGATTGAGTGACGCGCCGTGCGTCATCTGCAGGCCGAGTCTGGGAGCGCGCTGTGTGGGAGCGCGCTGCCCGAATGAACCCGGGGACGCGTCGACGCGTGCAATTGCGACTTACGTGGGCACGCTTACTTGAGCGAGGGCAATGAATTTGGGGTCAGGCAGAAGGACGATCACGTCAACGGACGATCAGGGGCCCGGCGTTATCTGAATTTCATCATTTCAGCGAGAGGTAACTGCGGAAATTTGGGCGCTGGGGAGTGGGGGCGTCGGGTGGAATTGGGTCCAGACTGACTAGACGACGGGGCCGGGTGCACCCTGCGTGCAGGGTGGTTGACTAGTTGCTGTCTCGCTTACGAGAGCATCGATAGACGCTGGCACACTCCGCGTTGACGACGACGACAGCACAAAGAATATTGGGTGGGCCCCTAGGGAGTTATGAGAGGCAATTAATTCGAGTTGGATGCAATCCGATAGTTTCCATTTTGGGGTGTTGGAGGTGGTCGGGATGGCAACGGGCTGAATGGGGCAGGTTTTTGCGGGAGGCGGTGCAGAATCGCGATAGTATGTGGACTGAGAGTGGGAATTGGGGGTGGGGATGACGGGGCGGGAACTCGGGACGGAAGTCGGGACTCGCACCGAGACATACTTGTAACAGTTGACAGCGGCACATCAGTCGCCGCCGCCGTCGCAATTCCACCATTTCAACACCACTCCATATGAACCCATCCGTCGTCTGAGATGTCCATGAGTGTTGCTACCCACAACCACATCTGTCCACCCGCGCCCTCGCACCCCGCGATGCGCCCCCTCGACCTCGCCGACGCCCCCACGAAGCCCGCCGTCCGTTCGCTCGTCATCTCCCCCGACCTCGACGCGCTGCTCGAGCACGATGACCGCACGCGCCGAGCTGCGCACGGCATGGGCATGGGCAGCGTCAGCTCCTGGGTCTCCGTGAGCACCGACCTGCCCGACACCCGCGTCGGCCTCCCGCCCCCGCCGCGCCGCGCTCGCGTCCCCGTGTCGCCGCTGTCCCCGCCGCCGCCCCCGCGCAGCCCCCTCGTCACGCCCCAGCCACTCGCAGAACGCGTCGGCACGCCCGACAGCGCCGTCAGCAACCCGTACATCAACCCGGCCCCGCTCTTCGTCGACTGCGACGAAGCCGCCCCCATCTCGCCGCCGCCGCGCATCTCCTCGATGCGCGTCGACAGCACCGGTGCGCTCGGACGGGCCCGCGCCCGCGGCTCGAGCGAGAGCTCGCTTGTCGTCGGCAACGCTGTCGTCGCCAACCCCATCACCAAATCACACGACGCGTCGCCAACGTCTTCCACCAGATCATCCCCTGCTGATCCCCGGTTCCATCTTTCGTCCCTTCCCGCCCTCTTCAAGCGCCCCAACGACCAGCCCGGGCCCGTGTCCCGCAAGCGCAGCACCAGCAGAGCCAAGCTCGTCAAGTCGCCCGTCCGCGACCGCGAGCGCGAACCGTCCTCGCCCCGCCAGTCGCCCCCGCAGTCGCAGTCGCAGTCGCAGTCGTCGTCCACGTCCACGTCGACGGCCACGTCCACCATGAGCGCAGCCAGCCTGTCGCGCTCGCGGCGCCGCTCCTCCATCTCCATCTCCATCTCCTCCTCCGACCACGAGTCCTTCATCGATCTCGGCGACTTCGATCACGAGCAGCAGCACCCCTCGAGCCCCTTTCGCGCTGCGTCCCCCTCGCCCTCCGACTTCCCCCCACGCCAGCCGAAGCCCCCCGTCCCGAGCACGCCCAAGCCCGACTTCCACCGCCGCGCCTCCCGCCGTGGCCCGTCTTCCACCTCCACTTCCACTTCCGCCTCCACCTTCGCCCTCGCCGCAGCCGCTGCCGCTGCGCCGCCCCCCGTGCTCCCCGCCCGCGCCGGCCCCCCCGACACCACCACCATGCCCCCGACGACGAACTTCCTCAACCCCGCCGAGCGCGCGCAGCTCGTCAAGAAGAGCCGCAAGCTCGCGCAGGTGTTCGGCCAGACGCCGGGCGCCGCGGACTTCCGCCCGGACTACCCGCCGTTCCTCGAGCTCGGCACCCCCGCCGGCACAGCGGGCTCAGGGAGGAGCCGGCACCGCGCGGCGGCGAGCACGGCGGGTGTCCTTGGGCTCGGGGGAGGGGCAGGCGGGCAGCGGCCGCTCCCGCCGTGGGCCGTCCCCGAGAAGACGATCCGCATGACGGTGCACGGGCGGCGGCACTCGACGCCGTCGACGCCCGTCAGCGAGGAGGGGCCCGGCCCGGGCTTTCGCGACGAGGAGGACGGGGCCGGGCCCGGCTCGCCGCGCTCGTTCATGGACTTCTCGAACGAGGACCCCGACCTGGCGCCCGACGACTCGGTCTCTGTGACGGACACCGAGAGCGTGGTCCGTGCGCCGCCCGCCCGGCCCGGGCTCGGCTCGCGGTCTGGATCTGGGTTCGAGTTCGGGTCTGGACTGCGCCCCGCGCCCTCGCTCCTCGACACCGACCACGAGCACGACGACACGGACACGCTCTCCCTCTCGCCGGAGGAGCAGGCGGAGGACGACCGCCGCAGGAAGCGCGACAAGCTCGCGAAGCTGCACCGCTTCCTCGGGTCGCGCGTGCCCACGAGCCTCGTGCTCGGGCCCGAGTACCTCGACCCGCCGGCGGTCACGGTCGCGCTCGACGGTACCCTCGCGCCCGCGATGGCTGCTGGGGATTCGACAGGGAGGGCGGAGACGGATACGGAGAGGGGCGCGGCGTGGGTGAAGGCGCGGCGCCGGCGGTCGTTGGGCGCGGTGTTGGGCGCACAGGGACAGGCACAGGACGCGGGTGCGGGGGGGTGGAGCGATGAGCTGGACCGGGTGAGGGAGGAGCTGAGCGAAAGGGAGAAGGCGGTTATCGTGAGGCGGGCGCAGAAGATGGAGAAGGTGCGTTTTGGTTTGACTGGCCTGCCTCCTCCTTCCTTGTTCCATCCTCCTTCCTTGTCTCCTTGCTCCGTGTCCCCTCCTTCCTTGCTCCTCCCTCCTCCTTGCTCCGTGTGGCTAAGCTGACTCCCAACTTCGCGCGGCAGGTCTTCGGCGTCGCGCCGCCGCAAAAGCTGTACAGCGCGCACCACCAGGGCGCGTCCGGCACCACCTCGCCCGGCTCGCCCGCCGGCACCGGCACGCCCTCGCCGTCCGCGTCCTCGCCGTCCACCATAGGCCGGAATCCGAACCAGGCGGCGTACAAGGTGCGCTCCGCCGCGCGGCCGGGGACGGGCGACTCGGCGCAGCGGCTCCTCCCGGGCGCGGAGCCGAGCGCGGGGGCGGGGGCGGGGTCGTTCGTGTACACGCACTACCAGCACTCGCTCAACTCGTTGCATGATATTATCGATCGGGTGCGTCTCCTTCCTTCCCCGCTGTGCATTGATGTGATGATGCTGACTTGATGATGGCAATGTAGAACGACAAGGAGTCGCTCGCGGAGCTGCACCAGTACCTCAACGACCCGCACGCGCCCGCGGACGCGCAGCCGCCGCCGAGCCCGAGCCACGCCCACGCCCACGCGCGCCCGACGGCGAAGGAGAAGGCCGAGCGCCGCCGCTCGCTCCCCGCGCGCACGTCGCTCGCCTCGCTCGCCTCCATCGCGTCCGCCTCCTCCCTCGCCTCCCTCGGCTCTATCACCTCGGGCGGCGCGCACACCCCGCTCGCGCGCACGCCCGAGGCGGAGCAGAGCGAGTTCCAGCTGCGCCGCCGGCGCGCGGCGAAGCTGACGCAGTTCTTTGGCGTGGACTACCGGGACTTGATCGAGGATGTGCTCGACAGCATTGAGCATGGGTTGAATGCGGAGCGGCGGCGCGGGACGTTGGGGCCGGATGAGGCGGAGGTGCGTTTTTTTCTTCTTTTCCTTTTTTGGGTGCTGATGATGTGGTGGGTACACAGGAGCTGCTGCAAAGGCTGAGGACGCTGAAGACGAGGCGCAGCTAGGTGTGGTGGCGCGGACGGCGGCGCTGTGTTGTATATATCTCGATCTCGCTCTCTTGCATGTACATACGCCCTTGCATCTCGTCTCGCATCTCTGCCTCTCTGCCTCATCTTATCTCATCTACCCTCATCTACCCCTTCATCTACCTCCCATCTACCTATCTGCACCTCTCATCTCACCTATCTTTCTACCTCCACGTCTCTTCTCCCTCGCTCGCTACACGTCTCTAAATTATGTTGCTGGACTCTGGTCTCTGGTTTCGCTCGTTTGGGCCGGGGTGGGCTGTGTACAGTATAGTATAGTATCGAAAAGTATGGGAGGAGGGTGTGGGCTTGGATGCTCGGATGAAGCCTCATTTGAATCAAGCAGAAAATGCGCGCGCTGTTCTACATCCTTACACCGTCCGTCATTTGATCTATGCAATAAGATGTTACATCTCGCTGCGTCGCCTTGTACCAGATAGAAATAACAGCGCCAAGCCAAGCAAGCTTTCCCGAGTGACACGAAATGAATGCGGTTTTCGAAAACAAAAATCCGCATGTAAGCAACTAGACTGGGCGTAGTCCTCCCCGCACAACAGTTGAATGTATTCGGACTGCCTACAGAATGACGAGATCTCCTTGGCACGAATGGCACCAGAAGACATGCGAATCGTCGAGGAATTGCGGGCGGTGTAAAGGCGCCGGTAAGCGCGCGGGAGGAGTTGAGGGTCGCGAGTCCCCATCGGCGGACTGCACCGTCGACAGCGCGCGCGACGGCGGGCGAGAAATGTGCTGATGCGCCAGCGCGTGTGCGGCCACCTCGCTGTCGATGCGCGCTTTCAGCATGCTGAGACTGACTTTGCGCTTGTGCCGCGTCTCCGGCGTCAGGTTCTGGTCGAACACAGAGCGCGATAGGGATGGTGCGGCGGCTCCATGGCCCGTCCGCACGGACGTCGCGCGACTCGCCGGTCGTGACATCGACGGGAGGCTCGGCGAGAGTGCGCGCTGAGCCGCGGCCCCCCGCGCCTGCGCGAGCTGGTCCTCAAGTGCGCTGACCTGCTTGCGCAACGCATGCGACTTGGCCTCGGCATCGAAGACCGAGTTTTCGAGCGCGCGAATCTGCGACTGTGCGGCGGAAAGGTCGAGGGCGTGCTGCTGCCGCAGGGAGCTCAGCATCTCGTGGTCTAGTGAGTGAGAGTCGTTGGCCTTGGTGGGCGAAGAGGCGGCTTCGAGCAGGCGTTCAATTTCCTCGTCTTTGAGAGCGATATCTGATCGGAGCGACTCAATTTCGTTCTGCGCACGAACCAAAAAGTCCTGCTCCTCGTCCTGGTCGGTTTGCCGCTCCGACAATTCTTGCCGCAGAGCCGAGAGCTCATCCTGCTGAGCGTTCGAGGCCGCCGTGAGCCGTTCGACCTCCTCCAGCCGCTTGGTGCTCTCCTGGCGATGACTAGCTCGCTCAGCCTCGAGAGATCGGATACTGTCAGTCGATAGATCCAGCTCCTCCCGTAGGTCAGCATAGGCCTTTTGTAACTCTCCGGAGCTCGCCTGCGCTAGCGTACGGTCCTTTTCACGCTGAGCCAGAACCTCCTGCAGGCGGAGGTCTGCCTGGTCCTTCTGATCACGCAGTTCATCCAAGTCCGCCTCCAGCTGTCCGATGGTGGCGTCTCGACTCCGCAGGGCATGCTCAAGCGCATCGATTTTCTCGCCGAGCTCCAGCTTTACCCCGGTTAGCTCGACGATTTTCGGCCGCATCTCGTCGAGCGAGCGCATCAACGTTGTCCCTTCGGCCTGTAAGTCCTTCTGGGTCAGTTCGGCGTCCTCCGCTCGGCGGTTTGCAGCCTTGAGCTCATTCTGCGTGGTCTGAAGTTGTCGGCTGCTAACAGCCAACTCGGAGGTGATTTGCAGGAGCCTCTGGGTAAGCTCAGCAAACGCCGTTTGTGCCGTAGTGAGCTCCGACTGGAGACTCGACTTGTCCTGTGATAGAGCCTCCTTCTCAGAAGAAGCTGATGTAAGATGTTGCTGAATGGTCGAGTGCTGCTCGAACAGCGATGCGTGTTTTGTCTTCCACTGCTCCTCACTCTCACGGAGGGCTTTAAGCTGAGCACCGAATTCGTCGCGTTCTGTCTTGAGAGTGCTGTGCGCCTGCGAGAGGTGATCACATAAGAATATACAATGATACGCGGGGGTCACCTACCTGTTTGAGCTTTGAGAGCTGGAACTCCAGCTCATCGGCGCGGTCTTGCGTATTCTTGAGAGAGTTTTCCGCGCGCTCAAGCCGGTCGTCGCTCTTGATCTGCTCCCTCAACTCCCGCACCGACCTCTGATGCTTCTCGGCCTCCTTCTTCGACTCGTGCATTGCCGCATTCGCCAGCTGCAGTTCGCGCTCCTTTCGTTGCATCTATGTTAGAACGCGTATGCGGCTCGGAATAATGAACCTGCCTGTTCACGGCACTTCTCCGCGAGTTCCTTCTCCTTCGACTCGGACTGCTGGATTCGCACATTCGCCTCGCCTGCCTCTGAGGACAACCGCCGGACATGCTCATCGAGCTCCTGCGCTATACGCTGTTGTTCTCGAAGCATGTTAGCCGTTGACTGAGCCTCTGCAACGACAATTAGTCCTCGTAAAAGCAGCAGGGTGAATGCGCACGAGTCTCCACACCCTCAAGGCGCTCCAACTCCGACGAAAGCGATGCCTTTTCTGAGACTAGCAGCGATATCGTTTGCTGTTGATTCTCCTGCAGCGTCTGATTCTCGGCTTGGAGCCTCTGCACCTGCTCCTCCAGCGCCTTAATGGCCTCCCGCGACTGATGAAGGAGCGCATCTGTCTCGTGTGTCTCTGCCCGCGTCGTCAGTCGGGTGCTATCGAGGGCATAAGGCTGGAGCTTACGAGACTCGAGCTGCTTGAGACGCGTCACGTCCGCAGCTAGGGCCTCGTTCTCCGCCTGGAGCGCGCTGAGCTGCTTCAGAAGTACCACCTCCTTCCCAGGCGGCGGCGATGTCAAGCTCGTGCGGATGGGTGCATTTGTTGGGGGCGGGGGAAACGTCGCTTTTGGTGGTGGGGTTTCCGCAGCTGGAGGGGGTGGCGAGGGCACGCGCGTCAACGACGACAGCCAGTCGGAATTGTCGTCCTTCGCCGTAGAGAAGCTGGCAGGAGGTGAGCACGACCCTAGGCATTCGTGGTCGTAAGAGATGCACCTACACGTCTCCCAAATCGCGTTTCTCTTCGTCCGGCGGGTCCGCAGGTGCCGGGGTGAAAGACCTCGAGGGCGGGGGGCTTATAGGCGACGCAACTCCCGACGCTGCTACGCCCGTCGCGGTCTTCTTCTGCTGCCGCTTCTTGAGCTGTAACGTGGCTCAAATTAATTTCTTGCTCGGTCGCAGGTGACACCAGCGAGCACACCATAGCCTTTGCCCGTGCCGCCTTCGCGGCGCGCTCCTCGTCGTCGGCCATACGGTTGCGGTGAGAGGTGAGGAAGTATTGATCCACGTGTCGCTACAGTGGTCGCAGACCGAACATATCCCCATGAAAAATAGAATTGGACAATATATAGGAAGACTGGAGCAAAATGAGGATGTTTAGGTACCAAAGCGCCCGAGACATATAACCACAACAGACGGCGCGTGATGTAGCTGTACCGAGGTAAAGACCGACTCTCGGCGTCCATAACATGGGCGCGGGTGAGTAAATAGAGATATCATATAACGAGTCGGTGCAAGGAATGAGAGGTAAGACTTTTCGTGCAAGAGACAGGTGCGGATGCACAGAGCGCCGGGGGAGGGGGTATCGGTCGCAGACACGTCATGCCCAGACCTGTCAAAACGATGAGAATGGATATTGAACGGCGCTAAATGAAACAGACCTTGAGTGTGCTGTCCCAGCTCCCCGTGCAAAGGGCCATTCCGTCGGTGCTGACACCAAGACAACTGACTCTGTTTTCGTGGCCGGTGAGCACGCCGACGCGCTCTCCTTTGAGAGTGTCCCAAACGTTGCACGTCCAGTCGTCATAGCCGCCAAAGAGAATGCGGCCGGAGATGGAGAACGCAACAGAGGTGATACCGCAGAGGATATTGTCGTGCGTGAAAGTGTTCAGCTCGCGGTCCGCGCGGATATCGAAAAGACGGCAGGACGCGTCGTCGGAACCAGTCGCAAAGGCGTCGCCGTTGGGGAAGAACCTGGTTGTACGATTCAGATAATTATCTTACTCAGCGGACCTGGATACCCACTGCACAGCATTGATGTCGGATTCGTGGCCAGTGAAGGTCTGAGTCGCGCGACCACTGCGGATGTCCCATAACTTGGCCGTTGCGTCGCAAGCACCAGAGACAAATACGTTCTGGTTAGGGCCCAGGGACAAGCTGGACAAAAGTCAGGCTGATGACAGATGACAAAACCGGATGATCGAACCTCATCACATCCCCAGTGTGGTCGCTAAACTCGACGACCCGCACGCCAGCCTCGATATCCCAAAGCATGCAAGTCATGTCACCGGAGCTGGTGACAATTTGCCTGTCGTTGATGAACCTGCAGCAGCTGAGGTAGCCGGAGTGGGCGCTAAGCTCGCGGGCGCCCTTAACGCCACTGCCGTCCTTGCTATTGAGGTTGTAGATGGAGCAGATGTTGTCGAGACCACCGCATGCGACAAAGTTGCCAGAAGGGGAGTAGGCACAGGTCATGACCCAGCTGGATCGCAAAGGGATGGCGTGGACTTTGTTGGTGGTATAGGCGTCCCAGACAATGAGTTTGCCGTCCTGGGAGGCAGACACAAGGTGACGGCGGTCAGCGGCCCAGTGCATCGCGTATATTTTGGCAAGATGGCCCCTAAGGGCCCGTCGGGGCTTCATTACGATACGAGGAAGGGGGTCAACTTCTGCGGCCATCGCGCGCACTGGGAGGAGAATAACGTTCAGGAAACATGCAGCAGTAAGACGCGGTTAAGACATACAACTGGTGTCCGCCGATGACTCCTTCTTGGTACGAATCTTCTCCTTCAGACTCTCTGCCTCCCGACGCGCGGCGGCGATGCGCTCCTGAATATCTCCTTGATTTTGCGACATGGTTACTAGACGGGGTGAGGGTCGGGGAGCGGGCCCAAAACTGGAGGGAGCGGGGTCAGTGTGAGGTAAGGAGGCACAAAAGGGTCTTACTGATAGGCCGAGGGAGTAAGCTCGGAAAAGAAGGGGGTGATGGGGAGGGGGCGCTGGTCTCTAGCTCAGAGACGACGGCGACGGGGACGACGAGGAGAACGGCGCCCTGGACGACGCACGAAGGGAGGTTGTGATGTGGGAAAGAAGAAGACCCTGATCTTTGCTGATGCTTGAATCAAAGGCGTGTGATCCCTGCTCACTCCGATGTCAAACCCCTTATCCCTCTGCGTCCCCTTTGCATTCCCCCTCTACACTCTTCCCGGCCTTTCCAGCTCATCTATACAATATCACCTTTTTCTGCTTTTGCACCCATAGAAACACACAATCACGCCCTCTGGGCCGGTTGATCGCGCCTGCAGGCCTCCCCTGCCCAGGTGACAACCATCCCTCGGTTCTCCTCCTCGATTTATGGTGGGAGGAGAGGCGATGACTTTGGAGCCCGACGCCTGCTCCGTCCGGCCTCCGATAGTACGAGCATCGACTCGACCCTCCCAAAGTCGTGAAGTGGCTGTGGAACTAACCTTTTCGAGTCTCGATTGAAATCTCCAAGCCTTCGTTTCTAGTTTCTGACTCGCAGCTGTAGTTGCTTGTCTCCCGACCCCGGAGGACCGACCCATGCGACCTCTTGGCGACCTCCGTTCCTGCCTCGGCTCGGTCCCGGCCCAATAGTTTTGCTGTATCTGCCTGTCTTGGCTCCATAACATGTCGGCTCTGGGCGGTCACCGTCGATTCAACCGATGACTAGCGCAAATGTACTGACCGTCGACCGATCGCCTCGTTTGCGTCTCGTGCACAATCACAACTCCCTTTCACCATCTACTCATCTCGATCTCGCTTGTGGTTTCCGCCGCCCGCGCTTCTCCCAATTTGAGCAGAACACACGTTGATTTGGCGTTCCCGGGACAAAAGCCTCCGCGGTATCTTAAACCTGAATTTGCCTTTCCTCCACAGGTTGTTACCTGTTTCACGAGCTGTTGGATTCCCTGAGTCTCGAAATAATTCCTCGGTTTCGGCGTTTCGAAACTTGGTTTGCGCCCTCACCAGTACCGCCTTCCGCCTGCCTCATGAATCGACCATCAGCCGCGAACCCCTATCTATATGTATGTGCAGCCGCTCCACAAGACCGGACTCTGCTGTGGCCGCAACCCAATCATATCAAGGATTCCGCTCTTTCACTGCCTCCAAGTTTTTCGATATCGATGGGAGCTCCATTCCTGCGCAAAACCCTAGCCCTTCCAGTAGTGATAACGCATCATATACTGCATGTTCCGCCTCGACCACCCACGCTGTTAACGGCCGGACTATATGGCGCAAAACTACTGTTGCTCTGACGTTCCCCTCCATTTTTTGCCAGCGCACAACCCTTGAATCCATACGCCTTCCCGCGCGCAGGCTCCGGGGTTTTAATGATCGAGCATTGAGCCAAAGTGCTTTTTTGAGCGCTTCGCTCCGGCGCGACCACGCAGTGTTGGTGAATTCAAAGTAATGCCGGCACCGCGGGTCGGTACTACATACCTGGCGCTTCCTTCTGTTGGGGGTCAAGCAGCTCTCCCCATCTTCTCCTAGAACGAAGGCCCTCCCTTATCCAATCTTCATGACGGTAAATAATCAATACTTGACTCACATCTACAGCAGCTCTAGGGCTACCTGTCTAGCACTGCACACTTGCTTCGGCCCATCCATAGTACATCTAGGCTGGACGCATCAAAGCTCACTACTACAATGCCAGAACTGTGTCGGATATGCCATCAACTGTGATTGTCTCTTTGTCGGATCAAGAGTCAATTATCATTGAATCTTCAAGAGCTGGGGTGTAGCGCACGGCTGTGCCAATTCGCATATGGTCAGAAATTGGCTTTTCAACGGCGAAGATGTATCTGACTCGTATATGCTCTTCGCACTCCGTAGGAATGAGTGATGCGCACATACAACAGATTCCCAATGACTGCAATGACACTCTCGTGGCACTCAGCCTAGCGTTATCAACGCTCTCAACTTCCGCTATAGTGACGGTTCGAGTATTTCAAAACAATCCGCCGGGATGTAGTGGCTAGTGCCATCCGGAATCGGTGGGACCGAGGTCGAATTCACTCTCCGGTAAGCTGTTGCGCCACAACACCTTCACACCAAAAAACTACACCCTATACTGCAGAAACCGCTACTTATATCCGTTCATCTGCAGCTATCAAGATAAACAACGCGATCGGTTGAGCGATTGCCAGGATAGTTATTTGGTGCGTCATGACTCGGGATTTGCCTCCCCACTTGGATATCCCTCCGGGCTGTTGGACGTGCAGGAATGAAACTCCTGTAGAAACCCAACTCCTCTGGCGGGGGTATCTCATTTCCCGTGTCCTGCCCGCATCCCTCATGTACTGCATGGCATATAAAAGTCGCTCTCAGTGTGTTCATGGGCTAATCAACCCACTCACTACACAAGCACCCCTCCCTTCACCTATCTCAATGTCAGAATTAAGTGTGTTCAATTCCACGTTCTCGTGTATCTGCCCATCATGTTCGCAGCAGACCATAATAGAACCGAGCTCAATAATGTTGCTGCACGAAGAGGACAGATCGTTGCATATACGGACTCGCAAACCGGTCCCCTCAACAAAGCAGAATGGACGTCTGTCGTTTTCGGTGAGCGACGCTTACTCTCAAATAGATGTCTTGTCGCTCTCCACAATCTATTCACGCCTACAAGTTTAACGAGTCGACGTCGTCATGCTTATATTTATTTTCCTAGTCAATGGCTACGAGTACGGCCGCGGCTCCGGGAAAACTAAAGCCAGTGCTCGAGAAGGCGCAGCGCGGCAGGCGCTCAGGCTGATTTCGCAAGGCTATTAACCAACCCCTATCACTGCCTTACGAAAAATATCTAATAATCCGCGTAGAGTAACATCTTCGGTTTGCTTCTAGAGTAGAATTAGACAACGGCTTCTCCCACTCTGGACAGTAAGACTCCTCTGTATTACAAGGATCTGGGATTTTTTCAAATCATTTCATTGTCTCGCCTACGAATTGCCAAAAAAAACAATTGAGCGGGAGACTGAAATTGATCCGGTCATCGTAAAGTAAGCTCATGCACCGCTTTGAACGCGTCAATTGATGTGGTTTGAACGTTTAGTCAGTCTCCGGCATACTTATAGTTCCATGGCCAGACGGACTAGGCAAGTAGGAAGCTGGAAGTATCATGTCAGCTAAATTCCCACGGTTGAACTTACAAGAACTAGTACCCAGATGCATATATCACTCTGTCGCAGTAAGTTTGGTGCTCATGTTTGACTGGGAGATCATTGATGTAAATTCTGGGATCGGCTCGAGGCTCAATGCGACAGGACGCAACATCGAGCTAGATTGAGCTGCGGTGAGATCCCCCAAAAGATTGCCCAGGTCATCGATGATCGGAGTCACAATCAGGCTCGAATCGTTTCGAGGAGTGTATCCTTCATAAGAGAACAAGGCCTTGACGGCAATACATGGAATATCATCATCTCATGGAGCTGGTCCTCCATTTTGCCTCTATCGCACAACGTGGATCTGAAGGAACCGTGGGAAGATCACAGTCCACGGCAAAGTTCCCAAAAAGCCGCCGGGTCACGTGCCCATTGAACCTTTTCTCGAACTACAACAGTTGTCATTGAACCCATGCAACTACAACTTCACTCGACGAGAACTTCACTTTCACAGGGAAACCTTATATTCGTGCATCTCGAATGGCCAGATGATTGTCCGAGGAGTGGCTGCATCCGAATCACCACCGTTGGATAACTTGGATTTCGCCGGCAGTCTGTCCTACTATAATCAAACAAGCCCCGTTGCGCCCTGGATACACCGAAACATGACAAATGAACGCTCCTCTGCGGTCCGAAAGCATTTACGACATACTTCGACACTGTCACAACGTGTGAGCTACCAGGCTGACCCTGGATTGATTTCCGCACTCGACCTAACTAGGTCCAGAGTGTCTGGCATAGGTGATGCATTCCAGACGCCTGTGCTTTTCTGCGGCAAGAACATCTACTGATCGTGCTACGTTGTTCCTCCAAAGGCAATCGACAATTTTTTTCCATGGTCACCGACATCAAGCCTGCCAACAGACAAAATTGGAGTGGTGATAATCGATTCTCCCAGCGCTAAAGTGATATGGCGAGTATAAGAGCGTTCAGCTCGGATGTCGGCGTCAAGTTCTACACCTAACTGACAAACATGCCAAACGGCGAGTTCCATGGTGTTTTTTCCGTCTGCCACTTGACAATGAACTTTTGCTTTGAACTTTTGCTTTAAAGATGGCGGAACTGTTGCCCTTAACAACTGTGACTATCAGCTATCGAAAGTTATTCAATTATTTCTGACGGGTACAGATCTCCAGTCGAAAGGGCAGCTCGCCGTTCTGAGCTGGCAGGACTCCAGCTCGGGAAACAAAAGCTCGCCGGTATGGACCTGCATGTGCAAAAGTAGAGTCGTATTCCCACATAATAAGGCATAAGCTGTACTCACAATTCTCACCAGTATCCGGTCAAGTCCGTGGAATTGGTACCGCAGCTCTGAAGCGCACGGCGAGGGATTTGGCCGCAAAACAGGCCTTAAAGAGTCTTACCGAAGAAAGTGGCTGACAGAGGACGAAAGCTGAGGCCTATTGTATCATCATTCGATCGAATCCGAATCTACTGCCGTCTGCATCATGGCCAGAGATCCATAGTGTACCATAGGTATGTCGTATCCAACATCATATACCACATTGATGCATTTCATAGACAATGATACTAACATAGCAATCGTCCAAAAGACGGCTGCCGGTCCTGATGAACTCGAAATGCGCCGTTCTCATATTCTATGTTTCCCCACTGCATATGCCATCACATCTTCAAAGCGAGTTCCAACTGACGTCGGGATCTGCAAATTTCGTTTATGATATCGGAACCGACGGGACTTTTTCGCGTGCCGCGTACCTCACGGAACCTGCCTCTCTTTCACGTTCCCAGCTCCCACGTCAATGTTCGATTCAACATAGCAGATGGGCGGCTCAAGAGTGAAGTCCTCCCACACATTTGCCGCCTTATCGTCATCGCCTCGTTTCAGCGCTTCGTAGACCCGCTATGGCCGGGAGTCCAACATCGCCGTGATAGTGGTTTTCTGAGGTTCGGTCAGTGGATCAAACTTCCGCCCCGCCCTGCCATCCCTTGATCGACCGACAAAATTGTCCCTCTTGATGCTAGACCCCTGCAACTAGGACGGTTCGGCGTAGCCGGCGAGCATACGCCATTCAAGAGAGAAATCGATGTTCCCCCTTCCCGTTGATAAGGCTCAGTCGGCTTCGGGAAGGATGTATCTTCGCCGTTCGACGACGAAGCCCCGAATAGCTCATCTCGACCCCAGTCGATTCAATTTGGGGCCCGGCATCTGTGCATCATCCCGCTGCTGCATAATGCATTCCCACTCGAGCGGCCTGCTCGATAATCATCCCACATTCCCGTCCAACGCCACTCTAAATCTGAACCAGAAGGTAGGCATTTGGTGAGTTTCGTAAAATTACACCCCCAGTCTGGACGCGGACACCTCGAGGCTGGATCCGAATGAAATATATAAGGGCGCGATCTTCAGAACTCATGTTTCAACACCCAACGCCTCCTACGACTTTCTATCTGCTCGAAATGGCCAGTGAGACGAATCGTATATATCGCCCGGTCCTCCTCCTTTGACGCACTCCTCAGGCTATGTCACTCAGTTGAACAACTGTATGTGCTTCATCTTGTCGAGCCGCTCGACGTCGCCCTCCTGATCAATCTCGTGCTCTTCGCGCAGACTTGCAGGGCCAAAAGATCATCCACACTCTGAGCTGGTCAGAGTCCTCTGTGGGCCCATCCCACGAGATCAAGTGGACTGTCCAATGCAAAGGCAAGCCCGTAGCTCCGATTCGTTCCAGTAGTTCTTACCATGACAAACAGTTTCCGGTGTTGTTAAAGGTACGCTATCATGTATGCCATGTTTATTCATTCAAAGTCAACATGTCATGGGACAGGGACGGGTGTCGCTGATTCGAAGTCTGCGGCAAAGGAAGAGGCGGCAAGGCAGGCGTTGGCGGTGAGCTTAACCCACAGTCAAACTGGAGTAAACTCGCTCATTTTATTATCAGTCTTACGGCTTCTGAAAGAAAGCTGGGCTTGTTCCGAGCTCCATCCTGCTCCGTTATGCCCACTATTGCTCGATGTCTCATTATTGTCAATTACCAAAATGGACATGTTAAGTTGAAATCCAAAAGGAGTTGCGTCGGGAAAGAAAAAACTTGACGCCGCATAACATAAGAAGAAAAAAGGCTTCGGGGATATTCTAATGATTCAAATCAATCTGCATTCAGGAAAGGGAAACACCCTGGTCCGAACGGTGTACGAGAGCGTTTTAAAAAAAATCCTCCGCCATGTGGATCATGATCCCGCGTTCTCGGCCGCATTGGGTATGTGCGCCGAAACCGGCGCTTGAACTTACGACACGACTCGGACCTACTCTTTTGCTCCGACCGACCGCTCAACTCATCTGAGAACGGCATCTTATCTCCGCAGAGCCAGCTGGTCCCAAAGTCCACCATCCGTGCGCGGTACCGTTACAGCGTCAAAGTCGACAAATACTTGAAAGAGGCGACATGCAGAGGGCAGGAATGAACTATCTGGTGGCGGCAGCCGCAGGTGAAGTCATACCGCGGGATTCTGCGTAGTCTCATGTCCGATCTAGGGGTTGGGGCCTCAGTTTACACGTTCTGGCCTCTCATCCAAAGTAGGCACCTTGAAAGGTGTGGCGGAGATTAGTATGGCCCACATCGCCATCTCTAACCACAGGCCCACGCAGTGCAAAGGAAATGGCAGACAAGACGGCATCTAAAACATCACATGTGCAACATGCAGCTCCGGTTGCAGAAGAACCAGTTCCTGAGATACAACAAGAGAAAAAATAATGATGGCTGAATGTGTGCGCTCAAAATTCGGTTGGAGCGTCGGATTTTAGGCACGTCAGCAAGTCCAGACAAATCCAGAGAGTTGTATGTTTATTTATCGACATCCATACTGCTGGCTCCCATACTCCCACTTGGCTCTCTGTGTCGTCGCTCCCAGATCTGTTACAATGTGCGTCAGCATGGAACATCAGTAAAGGAATATCATGGACCTGTAGCACTGTTTCGCCCAGGAAGATCATCTCTTTCCGAGCTTCCTCGACAATGAGGTCTTGTATCATAAACCACTTTTCGTTTTCTCCGCCCCCTCCCGCCGCACGAAGATGCGCTTTCCATACTGTGTTTTCCTTGTCCCGCGTCGTGCCCGCTACTGACTCGTGCGTCACATTAGCAATGAGATCGTACATGGTTGATTCGCCAGAAGGAGGTGCATCGACATCTATGGAGATGACACCAGCGGTTGGTAAGTTTGGAGAGGGGGGCGGGCAAATTTTACATACAGTCACGGAAGTCGAGACCCCGCAAAGGGAAGTTGACAATTGTCGGATTCTTCTCTTCCACAAAGGCGTTCTTCGTAAAGCGTTTGAAGTGGAGAACTATGTATGCAGGCAGGCGCTGGCATTTGTATCGCCTCAATTGGCCGGCGGATTCCTTGGGCAAGAGAAATATCAGAACAGTCACTATGAAAGGGAGGAAAGATGAAGCTCACTTGAGTCGTGCGCCCATCATATTTAGCAAGCACAGAGTTGATACTGACTTGCGGGATGATGTTTTTCTCCACGGAGTCCTGGAAGAGCGGAGGTGGTGGCAGATCGACCGCAAGGAATAGAAACGGAGATACTGTAGATTTGATATCTAGGATTCGCCATGAGTTTGCTTCACGACACAACGTGTTGGGAATCACCTCGTGCGATATCAAAACGGGGCTTCTCATTTTCACCTGCGTCAGAACGTAGGACCACCTGTTGGTTTTCCACGCGAAGTTCGCCCTGGAAGGTCGTGAAGATGATGCCTGGCGGTAAGATCGTATCAGAAAAAGCGGGACTAGCTACAAAAATGGACTCACTCGAGTTCTGCCGCTTGGTGCCACCTGTATCTTTATGCAGGCGATTCAATAGCCAGCTCAAAAATTCGACAGGGTCGCCCTGCTGCTCCAGTCTAAATTTGCCGGCACTTGCTCTGTTGACTTCTTGAAGGAATTCGTGTGGGCTGACCTGACTTTTGAATAGCCGAGGGTTCCATAGCTTCTTTGCTAAGCCAGCAAATCGCCTGAGCAGCTCGCTTTCTTTGCCACGAAAGTTGGAGAGGAGCAGGTAGTTCCGCAACGGAGGAATGTGTAACAAGGAATGAATGATCACATTCATATGATCGTTCCTTTTGATGTTGTTGAGCCCGACATATCCAGGCAAGTAGGCCTTGTTTGTCAAGTCATAAGAAGGCTTGGTGAGATGGGCGGGAGAGGAGAGGTTGGCGATGGAGGCGGGACCGAACGTTGGAGCTAGGACGAAAGATATATCGTCTAACGAGGGATCCGATACCGGATATCCGTCGGGAAGCACGTAGACCTAGGAAGGCATGTGAGCGAGAGTAGAGAAGTCTATTGATGGTTCATTGCCTGCGCAGTCTGGAGATTGATAAAGACATGGTGGTCCTCGTGTATGGAATGGGAATAAGCGTACGATTTGCGCCCGCGGCCCTGGAAATATTTTCCGCAAACCAGGCAACCATAGATGTTGATGTTGGTGAGGGACACTGAGCACACTTTCTCGAAGTCAAAATCAAGGATGGCACGGTTTATCTAGGTCGGTTCAGCGTTGAACAGACAGGAAGACAATGGAACGCACTTGCCGTGTCAAGATACAGATCGGACGCGCGAACCTCCGTCGGTTCTTGGAATATGTCGTCCTCATCCTCGTCCTCGTCCTCATCGTTTTTTTCGACTTGTCCCTTCAATGCTTCCGAGATGACCGGGGTGTTCTTATCATCTGAGACCTTTGTTCTCTTCGAGGGCCTTTCTCCCTCTTCCGTTGCAGCGCGCGTCGTGGACGGCATTGAAGAGATCGCTGGATCTCGTGACCTTTGGCGATGTTAGCAACTCGGAATCACTGTTCTGTGTGTACGCTCAGCCCGCCCATGTTTCGCGCGACACGGCATGCAGGCCTACGTGGACTTCAAAGGAGCTCTGCTGCCTTGTCATTCTTCGGTTCTTCCGCATCTCCGTCCTTTCCGCAAGTCAACCCGCGCGTGGATCTGGATCCCGCGCTTCGGGACCTGCTGCGCGATGTAGACATGTCTCTTGGGGGGAAGAAGCAACGCTCGCGGGGCCCCCATGATCCACTCAAAAGAGAGCTCCAACAATTTATGGAACTGCAGCAGAATACTTCCGTGATTGTTACGGACCAGGCAGACGACATCGAATTTGACCCGCAGGAGGCAGAACATGATGTCGAGGGCCGCAAGTCCCCAGCTGCAGCGTTTGGCAGCAGTGGTATTGGCGATGTTGTCTTACCGCTTGAGCTCCAGAATTCCATCAACCTCATCATATCTGGTGCACATTTCGTTGAGCCAGAACAAGCACAGCACCTGCTAAACTAGCCTGCAGAAGGAGATAAAAAACAGTTGCGCAGTGACGCTCAGCGTCTTTTTCAGGACCAGAACGACGAGGATGGCTTCGAGGACAGTTGGACTGCCAAATACGATAAGAGATACAGCACAAGGAGCCAAACTCTTCGGCATTCTGAACGTGACGGCTCCGCGTTCGCCTCTGTGGCCCTCCCTGCACATTATTCTGTTATCACAGCGGTCTTGCAGCACGTCAAGCGTCGACTGGAGCCCGAATGGAGGGTAGAACGCATCATTGACTGGGGAGCTGGCACCGGAAGCGGACTCTGGTAATGGATACTTAACTCTGATGTCATTCATCCTGACCAGTGCACATTAGGGGAGGCGGTTATGCGTTCCAGACCCCCAAACCAGAAGCGGAACCGGTCGATCTTGCTTTGGCCAACACGACGGTTCGACACTACCTTGGCATTGACAAGCGGGAAGGACTTGTCACTGTAGGGAAGCGTCTACTCCGTGGTCAGTTTGATAAGATGCGATTCTTTTTCAGCGTATTGATATCTTCCCTTGTAGACATTGATACCGGTCCTTTACGAGTATCGTGGCACAAATCGTTCCGAGAAGAGGATGGAATACCGCGTTCAGAGGGACATCACACGGTTGCACTTTCTGCCTTTATGTTAACATCGCTTGCCACGTATGTTGCACGAAAGGCGCTCGTCAAGGAGATGTGGTCGAGCGGAGCTCATGTCCTGGTAAGCCAATACTGAAGTCGCGTCATACATAGCATTGACGTTTGCATATTAGATTCTCATTGATCACAACACAAAGGAAGGATTCGAGAGTATCGCCGAAGCCAGGGACTACCTATTGAATGTTGGACGCAAGGAGTTTAACGATCCGGAAGCGGATGACTGGGATATCCGTGGTTCTCACGTCGTCGCCCCCGTAAGTCGGTTTGTATGCTAATTTCATTTGGGTCCATTTCACGCATCTCCGTTCAAGTGTCCCCACGACCATGGATGCCCATTGAATTTCCCAGGTGATATCAAGCTTATCTGCGGATTCTCGCAACGCCTCCAACGGCCGTCCTTCGTGAGACGCACAAAGCACGCTGGCGATGGACATGAAGACATGGGCTATTCTTATATCGTCATCCGACGAGGACCGCGACCGTCTAATCCGGGGACCACCCTGGGAAGGGTCGGACGCGTGGGCCATATTGCAGTGGAAAAGGAACTATCGAAGCAACCGGTCAAAGAATTATCACTTCACGATGAGCATGAAGCGGCACTCCCTGCTGAAGAGCCTGAACCGTCTATGGATCCCCTTGAAGAGTTTCGGGCGCTCAAGGACCACATGTCCCCTACCGCCCTGGACGCCGCACTCAGACTGGAGGCATACAACTGGCCACGGCTCATTTTTCCTCCTCTGAAGAAAAGTGGCCATATCATCCTCGACGGATGTACGCCGGAAGGTAAGTCGTCATTCTATTAGAATGAGAAAGGCCGCATAACAATCTTGTTCTGCAGGAAAAATAATGCGCATGACGATCCCAAGATCACAAGGAAAGCAGCCCTTCTATGACGCACGTAAATCTAGTTGGGGAGATATTTTCCCGCATCCACCGAAAAACCCGCCTCAAGTTCGGCATCAGCCTTTGCGAGTGAAGGGCAAGGAACTTCCGGTGAAAAACGGTGATATCGGGAAGAGAGGCGGAAAGGAGAAGAAGAAGGGAGTGAATTACGAATCTCTCGCCGTCGATATCAAGGCGGAACGGAAAAAGACCAAGCAAGCACGCATTGCTCGGAAACGATCGCAGGAGACAGAGGAGGTCAATTACGATTTGGACGGATGAATTGAAAGTGCTTTATCTTCCTATACCCCCCCCCCTCAGCACAAGATGTATCACCTAGAAGAATCGCTAACATAACATCTAATAATCTGATATAGGTATACTCGGCGCACTCTTGGAGCTGAGAGTGACTTTCGTTATGGGCGTCACTGTAATGAGGTTAAGAAGTGTTGCTTTACCACGGGGGGTGGACGTACCTCTGCGAGTATTGCTTTCGTCTCTGTCACGCAGCTTGATATTGCCGGTGGCCCGCTTTATCGACTCCATCACATATCGGAAATTTGTTACAACGTCGTCGATAGGGAAATCAAGCTAGAAGGAAAGGCACTTGGTATATACATTGAGAGGAAAAAAGGTGGGTACACACCCGTGCGACGGGCATGCGGATGTTTCCCGCGCGGTCCGCCTTCCATTCGGAGCTGTTCTTAACGCGCTTGATGTATGCCTCGAAGTCGTCGGTCACAGTACCACGTCGCTCGGTCGGCATCAAGCCCAAAGGTCCCAGAAAACGACCTAGCCTGGGAGTAATTGCCCGGATGAGTGCGGGTGTGCATAATATGGTGTTCGCTTTCAGCCGGTTGCTGAGGATCTGGAGCGTCAACCATAAATCGTCCATTTCGCGCAGTCAAGGAAATAGTCCCAACCGCCTCGATGAGTTCAGTCCCTCCGACTACATGAGCGCCCGCTCTCCTCGCTTCCTCCGCCTGTCGACCTTCGGCAAAGACGAGAATCGTATCCTCTGGTTTGGGCTTTGGCTCTCGGGGTATGTTAATGCGACCTTTCGGCACCGTCAGCCCGCCTCCACGTAGATCGGTTTTGACATATAGCTCGTAGCATCCTTTAGGTCGCGCGACCTCTACCGCCTGCAGAGCAGCTTGTCGGTGGATCAAATTACATGGCACTGTAGACGTACGCGAAGAACTGCGATCGCTTCTTCCAGAGACATATCGTTCGAATGGTCAACCAGTTTAGCCTCCTTCGCGGCTCGTCTCCTGGCTTTTGCGGCCATGGCTTTTTTCGAGGGAATTTTGACTTTCTGGACCTGTTTTTTTCTAGCGAGTACAACGCGCGTCGTAGTAAACTGTCGACTGAGTAGTGCGATCTGGTGCGTATTGTGGGAAGCGGCCACGAGTGAACGGCGACATGGCAAGTAGAGCGACGATGCAAGCGCGAACATAGTAAGGACTGACTTGGGACTGACCGATCAATTTTCTCACGTGCACGAGGTCCGGACATGTACGTCCGAGTCAGCAAATTCAATGCAGATACTTTATTTACTGAGTCAATGCAGATACTTAATTTACAGTTGGAGTCCAAGAAGTATATGATATATGTGTACATTGCGCAACGACGAAAGCGTGCTCACGCTCCCTGATTGTCATGCTTCTATGATTAGAGTCACTATCACATATATGTTGGCGGTCAGCATAAGCAACCAAATGCCGCACGCGGTGACGGTGGTGAATCTGCCGTTGCTGTAATCGACCATGCCGTCCCAAGAATCACCCACTTCTCGTACGAGTGTATCCGACTTGCGTACTCGCATGATCGTTTTCGAGGAGGTGAGGTAGATTAGCGGTAGGGTGATGAACGGGAGGACGATGGACAGGATGACTTGAGAAGCGACGAGAAGCGCATCGATTCCAGGACGCCCGACAGCAATGGCAACCACCATGGATGGGATGACCGCGATGAGTCGCGTGAGAAGCCGACGGACAACAGGCTAATAGATGGATCAGATACCCAGATTTCGCAATCGAATCCGTTTGGCTCACGGAAACACGCCAATTGAGAAATCCTTCTGAAACCGCTTGACCGGCGACTGTCGCTATTATTGACGAGCTCTGCAGGGTATTGGTGTTAAAGACGTGGGAAGTACTTTGATACTAGAGACAGACCTGGCCAGAGGCGAGAAGGGCAATTGCAAATATAGTGGCGACAGCTGATGATGAGGTCAATCAAGAAATTCTTGTGGAGTGATATAGCCATACGTGCGCCGACAAGGCGATGAATGAGATTGTAGGCATCAAAGAGACTTGCAGTTTTGTGTACGCCCACACCGGTATCACGGTTGAAAAAGACTGCGCTGGCGATTATAAGAATCCTAGAAGTACTTCAGAAGACGCAGAGGTGCAGGAAAGCGCCGAGCGCACATGGAGTTGATCAAGACCGCGAAACCCAGTAGACTTCCCACAACATCAAATACTGCGTGGTTGAGATGTGCGCGGATAAACGACAAGGTATTATTTTCTCGATCAGCGTGGCTTGTGGCGCGGGTGGCGTGTTGGCTAGGTGGAGGTGTGCGGAACATGAATTTGACGGATTCGGATAGACGGCTAAGCCTTGAAGGCCGGTATAGGGTTCTCGACGAAGTCTCTCTGGAAGCGGCAACGCCTAGCACCTCAGGCTTGGGAACCTCAACCTCGGGAGGCACAAGTGGCGTGTTTTCGGTCAATCTGTCTTGTGTGGCAAGTGCAGAGCCCAGAAACAGACTGTGCGGCATCACAGTAGCCCCCAAGATCCCGACAGCTGGCACGCATGTAAGAGAGAGAAAGGAGAAGAAACCGGATGATGATACTGACAAGTATATAGACCGCCTGTCTTAAATATGAATTTGGAAGGAAGGTATCCTTCGAAGGCTTGGGCCCAATCCACTTGTACTTTGGTGATGATGATCACCATGCAAATCAAGACTGATAATACCTGCACGAAAATAAAATCAGCGGTCGAACACGGAATGCGGAGAATCTTTACTAGGCCTGCGATGAGGAACTCGAAAAGTCGCACAGGCCTTGAACGCAGAGGGTCTCGCAGAGCCAGAAGAAATATCACGTCAAATGTAGTGATCAGCACACCATGCCATAGCTCTAATCTCGGGAATAGAAGGCAGAGACCTATCGCTGAGCTACAAACAGTCAGTCAATAGTTAAAAAAGGTGTTTGAGTATCATTACCCTAGTAGCTCGGCCAAATCGGTCGAAATGATAGCGACTTCTGATAGAATGTAGAGAGGATACAGTCCGAGCCATCGCCAAAGACGCGGGTTCCTGGGGCGGTCGTACAGCAGTACACGGCAATGCGAGGCAAGGTCTGCGCAATGACATCAGATCTACGCGGAGAGCACGAGGTTCAAAGGGGATACCGAGGCCAGTAACACACCCCAACCTTGTTGCTAAAACCTAAGTTATCCCTCAGCAGTCTACTTCGGCCTCTAATTCGGCAACTGACCTGCAGGAAGGCTGCAAAAAGACCGGCAAGCAGAACGACGAACAGAAGTCGGTACCCGAATTGGGTTCCCGCTTGCAGGTCTACACCCCAGTTGCCGGGGTCGAAGTAGGCCACGGCACACACCACTCCAACCTACCGCCAGTGTGAGTCGTACAATATAACCCGGGGATCTGAGTGGATACGGACCCCTACGTGCTTTTTCGCATGGAGCACGACTGTCGAGCCGACAGACCTGAGACGGGTGTGCAGAGTTCGGTCAGAGGCGTCAGACTGAGAATCGGCCATGGGGGGAGGTTGACGTGGGCGGTACCAGCAAAAGTGGCATTTAAGAGTGCGAGGCACCCAGTGGACTGGGACATGGAGGAAACCAGCGTAGCGGATACGAAAACCGTCCGTCGGTCACACTGACACCCGCAACTCTCCGGCAGCATCCCGACCCGGCTACTGCTTCGTCCTCTTGGCTTCCCCCTCGCCCTGCGAAAGAAAGGTATATCTCAAACTGAGAATTCCCACTGCGTCTGCTTCATACCACGCCCCTTGCCGAGTTCCGAATCTCTTCCGCTTAATAGGTTCCATATTCCACGACGACAATGTCATACCATGATAACACAACGCTGTAACCGCAACGCTGTACCTAAAAACAACAGAGAGCTTGCTTGGTACGCTCGAAACTGCTCGCCCCTCATTGCCGATCCATCTGTTCCCTCCTAAACCTCTCCGTTATGTGCACTTCAAGTGTGTGGTCCAACCCAGCGGCGATCCAGGCGCATTGGTCTTTCCGGCTCGGCCGCCAAGTTATCCGCATTGACGCGTTCAGACTTGTCCGCAGTTCGTTCTTGTGCCCATAACCTCGTAACCTTCTTCCACACTGCTCCTGCTGAGCTCTTCCTGCTTGTTCTGTCCTGGATGATCACATTTGAGAACCTTGAATAGCCCTTTTCTGCCACTTGTGCATCGGCCCCAGTGAACTTGTCTGGTCCATGAACGACGTCGATCCCAAGGCCTCCATGACTTCCGACAAGGAGACCGAGCTCGCCAACGATAGCCCTACTGCTCGCGTTGCTTTCTGCAGGTCGAATTGCGCAAGGTTCGCGAAGAGTGTTGCTCCTTGCCTGATACCACATCTTGCATGCCAGCCATTGCGGTTCACAGAAGCGACAGGGATTTCTAGTGAGCGGCGCCTCTAGATCATGAAAATTGAGTCCAAATCCGAATCCGCAGTGTGTGCATCGAGGGAGTGCAGGGACAGATAAGACGCTAAATTGTTGGCCCGAGCCCGCCGGACTCGGTCTACCCGAACTAGTGGTGGTGATGAACTTGGGCACCTTGAACGGTGATTGCTGTGCAAACACTGGTATCATCGGTGGCTCCGGAGTAGGAAATGTAAGGACCAGCGCCGGCACCGAATCGTTCTCCGCAGAACCCTGGCCTGAGCAAATCTGGCTCAGAACAGCGCAATGCACTGCGCCTCGTCGACGTACCTCTCTTGCTCTGATACGAGGTCGATTGGAGAATGAACGAGCCACTGAGGTTCATATGATCAAAGTTTCTCGAGTCACGGTCTTGGTATTCTTGTTCTACGTGATCTCCGTTCCTCTGGAAATGCGTCCCATTGAGCACACTGCATGGCAACCGCGACTCACAGTTTCATCTAGGCGTTCGGCGTCCAACACGCTGGACCCATCAAGATTCGGGCTGGCATTACCCATGCTAGGGAATGAATGTATATCCTCAATGATCGGCGACAAATCCACTTCGAAGGACGCTCTTGCGCGCGGTGGTGGTCTACGGTCCTGCTGAGATTGCTTTAAGTACTGACTTCGATTTAGAACGGGGCCTGCACACGTTATTGTTGCTGGCCTCGGGCCGCTCAGGTACCGAATCCGTACGGTAAGACTTTTTCCCACTATTGCGAGAATTGGATAAAGGCTGTTCGAGTCACGTTTGGTCGAGTGGTTCGATTAAATCACGCGAAAAGGAGAACGAACCCATCCGAACCGATTTACAGCAACCTGAGTGGGGTCAACAGTCCCTCTTGTGTATGCTTTCTTGCCTAGCGCGCGCGCGCTTGCCATGATACCTGGACGAGCCTGTAGCAAACACATGAAGCCGAGAACCAGATGAGCGGATTAGGGGCAAACCTAAATTGAGTTAATGCCGCAGCAATGGTGGATGGTGGTTGCGCTTACCTCTGCGGTGGGGTGCCTGCTTCTGTGACCATGCGCAACCCTGGGCTTTTGCACCTAAACATTGGTGTTACTCCCCGGTAGCGCATGGTTAAAACAGGCTAAACCTCTATTCGCGGGTTTGGTTTCTGACACGCTGCATTGATGAAACAGGTGAATGAGCATGTGGCGACGCACTTTGAGGTGAACCGATTGCTGCCCTGAAGACGACCAAGACTTGAGAGAGGCTTTCTGGAAGCGTAACTCAACTCGACTTAGATGCCAAGGGAAATTAGCAGCATACCATCCTGGAATATGTGCCGGATTTCGATTCCTCGCTTGCAGGCTGTTGTGCTTCCAGTCCAACTAGCTCCCATTATATCTAAAAGTGACGACTTACTCTCATTCGGAGGGGAAGCTCGCCCATCTATTTACGGTCGCTCAGCGCTCAGATGCGACAACAGTAATGATGATAAATCACCTCAGAGACCGATGTCGGCCGCCAAATATCCTGGTGGGTTTGATCGGTAAAGATGACAGCGGGCATGATAACATACTCTTTGACTGGGAGCAGGGGGAATAGTCTTCTGCTTCGGTAAGTTGCACAATGTTTAAAAACGTGGAAGGATGACTTGCGGAAAGCAACGACTTTGATTTGATTTCGGCCGGCGAAGACTTCATCTGCAGGTGGTGAGTATGGGCTCCTCCCGTCGGAAAGGTGAATCACAGGGGAGTACTCGTGGCTGGCGGGTTCCTGTTGATGATAAACAAAGATACGACAGAGAGAGGCGGGTGCGCGCACCCTCTTGTGTCGAGAAGAGAACTAGTTGGCTCTTATCAAATCAGACTGGGCGTGAGTATTTTTTGGACCAACCTGAAAACCTTCAGCCGTATTTCAATGACTTATAGGTCGACGGGACGCACCTCTTGTGTTTTCTGGATCTGCAGAAGGATTAAATTTGGTTGTAGACGGAAGAGTATCCCTGAACAGACTGATTGGCTTGATCCCAGCTGCCGGGCGGAAGACTCGCGGTGAGCATGAGCTGTCTGGAAGGAAACAGTTCCCCACATGCGGAGCAGGACTTGTAAGCCCCGGGAGATGACAGGCACAACAGCATGGCCTATACCCCGTTGCGGATTTGCGCGGAGTACTTGTACCAGCTGGACCTTTCTGGGTAGACGCCCACGAGGTGACCGAGGCCTTGCTGCCATCTAGAACAACTTGTGAGCTTCACGTCTAACGGGGGCCGCTTGACAAACAGGGCGTTAAGCTGCTGGCTGCACGACGATTTCGGGTTGAGAAACGGTGGACCGGATCGGGGTCGGATGGCGGGATGGTGAACGCCTAGTAGTGGTGGCAGTGATGAATAGCTTTGACCTTGGCGAGATGGCGATATGGCCTACAGGTTTGCGTTTGATAACACTGCTCAAGAAGATTCGACTGTTCTTGAGACGCGTATTGTTCTCCAACATAGCGAGGAGAAAGGCGTTGAGAACCAGCGGTAAGCGACGCGTCGGTTGAGCTTTGTGCATGTTTGTCAGTTGGCCGCTGATGCCATCGCGTCCTCATTCACGCGTCCTCAGATCCACATCCACTCGAGTGACTCTCGTTGTAGCCTTGAAATTTAGGTTCCATGGACGACGATGATGCCGACTACATGCAGGGGAGTGACGATGAGGTGCGCCGACATATGCCAGACTACCGGTCGTTCACCTCGGCACTTTAGGACTATGGTTTCGACTACTCCGACGGCGACGAGGCGAATGAATCAGGGAGCGCAGACGTCGAGAACATGTACTACAAGGCAAAGTGTACTATGGTATCTTCTTTACCGCGCACCGGTGCTGAGCATGTTGTCCAGCGAAAAAGGATGACACACCAGAAGAAGCGCTGAAAGACTTTCGAGCCATCGTGGATCAAGAGACGGAGCAGGGTGATTGGTACGGGCGCGCCATCCCATAAATAAACACCCGCTGCTCAAATTGACCTACAGGGGTTTCAAAGCGCTCAAGCAATCCACCAAGCTGCTCTTTCTAACCCTCAGACGACCCACTGATGCTCTCAAGACCTACGTGCAACTACTAACATACACCAAATCTGCTGTGACGCGTAACTACTCGGAAAAGACTATCAACGGTATATTGGATTATGTCGGTGGCGGCAAGGGGGGGGTTGTTGAGGTGGATGTCCTGGAGCAGTTCTACCAGGCCACCAAGGATGCGCTGGAAGACGCAAAGAACGAGGCACGCTCTCTATCTTACCCCTTTGATCGCCGGCTGAACCGTCAATAAAGCGCTTGTCTGTAAAGACAAACCTGAAACTTGCGAAGCTATGGTTGGACAGGAAGGAGTACACGCGGCTGTCGAAGGTATGAAAACTGGATTCATATTGTATCTGCGCTGATTTTCCTTAGTTGATCCGCGACCTCCACCGGGCTACCAAACAGGACGGCGAAGGGGATGAGTCTCAATCTCAACGGGACACTCAACTACTCGAAATTTACGCTCTCGAGATTCAGATGTACAACGAAACCCGTAATTTCAAGAAACTGAAGGTCGAACGGCCCTGGTCACTACTGCCTTTCGTGTCGTTCATCATTTTCACAGGAGATATACAACGCCACTAACAGTGTTCGTTCTGCTATCCCCCACCCTCGAATTACTGGTGTTATCAAAGAATGCGGAGGAAAGATGTGGATGGGCGAGCGTAAGCCCGTCGGCCATCAACTCAATGTTCTCTCATTTGCCATCAGGGCAATGGAATCGGGCCTCGGAAGATTTTTTCGAGTCTTTCCGCAGCTATGATGAAGCTGGTTCTCCTCAACGTATCCAGGTCCTAAAGTATCTCGTGCTGGCAAACATGTTGACTGGAAGTGAAGTCAACCCTTTCGACAGTCAAGAGACAAAGCCGTAGGTTCCTTGCCGATGTTATCGTCCCTCTACCAACTGACATCGCTAATCCAGCTACAAGACGGACCCTCAGATCAAGGCCATGACGGATCTGGTTGATGCATACCAACGACGAGAGGTGCATTCAGCCGAGAAGATTCTCAAAGGTGTGTTTATTGTTCTGCGCGATTCAAGTGCTGACACTCGTTATAGACAACCATTCCACAATCATGGACGACAGTTTCATCCGAGCGTACATCGGCGAGCTCCTCCGCAGCTTACGGACGCAGTATCTTATCGACCTCATCAAACCGTATACTAGACTTGAGCTCTCTTTCCTCGCCAAGGTCCGGGTGTTCCTGGATAATCGCGGGGTCGCCGGCTCACGTTCTCTGCAGCAACTGAATGTGGAAATCAACGAGGTAGAAGAGCTTCTCATCGGCTTAATATTGGAGGGCAAGGTTGAGGGACGAATCGACCAGGTGGGTATGCGACTCGAACTAGACCGAAAGTACGTTCCAATGAACTGTTCAATTGTGTTCGATACTAATGCTCCGCTGTAGACAAAGTCTAGAAAAGAAGAGATATGCCGCGCTCAACAAGTGGACAGAGGCTTTGGAGGGCGTGCACGCTGCTATTGTTGGCAAGACTGCGCCGACGGGACGCGGTGGGCCCGGGGGAGACATGGGATTGAGCGACTTCGGCCTGCGAGAGGAGCGATGGGGGTAGAGTTTTTTGCATTGAATGACTTTTGTACAATTCAGACCATGCCTTCTATCCAGCTTGAACGTTACTTGAACATGCGACGCGTTTGTTGTCTAAATGGACTACGCACATCATATCGGTCGTTCTATTGGCTTCCACTCGTAGTTCCACCCTGTCTTCGAGGGCGTGTCAGCCGGGATCTTGAGTTCTCTCGGGAAAAGCCCCCGTATCCTCGCGTCCATCGCCCGAGCCTCCAACACCGGCATAGACCGCATCAACTTCATCTCTACCTCGCTCCGTCTCCTTGGGTCCTCCACCTCGTTGGCCTCCATGAAGAGCTTCATATCGATGCTCTTCAACTCCTCCATCGCACGCCGCATGCACTCATACTTGCGCGTCAACTCCGCTTCTCTGCGCTTGCGCAGGTGCCGCCGGTGAAGTAGCCATGCACGCTCAATTGTGTTGTGCGCTTGAACGGACGGGATCGCGCGCTGGATCGTCTGGCGTACGTCCTTGCGCCAGGTGCCGGTCGGGGTGGGCTTGTTTCGCAGATTCGCGGGGTACAGCACGCGCCGGATGGACGCGAGGCGCTCATCACCCAACCCGGTGTCTGGGGGCTTCGCATAGTGTCGGATATGCGAAGGGGCCTGGAGGACGGCGCGCGGTTTGCAGTAGGCAAAGAGCGTGCTTGACATAAGAGCAGAAAATTATCCGACCAGTTTGGCATTGTTGTCCTGCACCTGCATCCGCTGCCAAAATGCTGTCGGACCGCCGCGCTCGTTCCCGCTCTCACTCTGGCTCTCGGGAGTGCTCTGAGAGCCGGGGGGCAATACAGTACGGTGTTTCCATCGCGTTATAAAGCTGCTGAATCCAGCCAGGCTGCCTCATGGAGCACCCGCAATCTCCGAGTCCGATTACTTTCGGAAGGGGGATGAATTTCGCATCTGGCTCAAAGACGAGAAGAGAAAGGTATATCTAGGAACTGGGATGTGGGCTTAATCTGACCGTCTTGCCAGTACTTCGACGAACTTTCCGGCGAAAAGGCGCGAAGGTGAGCCACATCAGTCATCTGGTAGTGTATCCTAATCATGCGTAGTTACTTCCGCAAGTTCGTGAAGGTGCATATATCTCTGAAGAACAGTGCCCCACCCTAACTACCGCTCAGGCATGGAACAAGGGGAATTTGCCCAGTACGTCGAAACTGATCTTCGTATCAGTCGCAGTTTGAATGTCCCGCTAGAATCGCTGTATGCTGGCGTGGATCCGTCGTCTATTCCGGCCGGGTCGCAGACTGGGTACAAGTGGTCATTCGCGTCGAAGAGCTCGCGCGTGGACAACGAGGCGCTGCGGGCCGCGCGCGAACAAGTCGGAGCTGCCACATATCGTCGCGACGGTCCTTCAGCGTCATCGACATCTGGTTCAGGCCGAGTACAGGGCCCCACGCTGCCCTCCTCTGCGGATCTCGTTTATGCACGAGAACTTACTCGCGAAACACAGCAGGAAGAGCGGAGTCTGAAGCGGAAACGAGACAAGACCGAGGCCAAGGAGCGAATCGAAGAAATGGTCGGCCCGAGGGAAGTTGGGCGCGAGGGAGCGTTGGAAAAGAAACGGGCAAGACGAGAAGCAGACCGCACATTTCGAGACAAGGGCGACGACGGGTTTGAGGCGGACGAAAGTGTACTTCTCGGCGGCGGCGACAGCTTCAGAGATCAGTGCGTGTCACCCATCCTCTTCCGTTCGACTTTTCTTTTGATTCGACAATCGAAGGATTGCCAAGCGGGACGCCGCGCGGAAGCGGTTTGAGCACAAGTCTGGCAAGGAAGATAAAGTTGCTGCTGTTCGGGAACGAGCCAGTGTTCACAAGGAAAAGGAGTCTGCTACAATCGCTATGTTTCAGAAACTGGCAAAAGAGCGGTTTGGCTGACGGTCGTTGAAACAATTAACAACTGCTGCACTCGTCTTACTTGCCTATCTGCGCCGCTCTGTGGCAGTCTGTGCCTGAGTCACTAACTGCCATTCACTATTCCGTCTGTTGTCCAGAGCCCAGACGGCATGCCGCCATACGACTCCAAGTTCGCGAAGACACAGTCAGGATTTCTAAGTGGGACCATGCCGCGAGCATTAATAGCGGGATAATTCAGGAACAGTGTTCAACGGAATAAGAAGTAAGACATGTCAAGTCGCCGTTCGGAGTTTATGGAAACTAATATTAGGTTGTGGTACGAGGACCAGAATAAGTTACTCAGAGGGAGGGTGGATAGCGCTACAGACTGCTACATAATAGTAGACGAGGATAAATTAGACAGGGCGTGTGTGCAAATCAAGCCCAAGCCCGATCCTCAGGTTCCAGCATCTCCGCCTGAGCTGCCATCAGGCTTGTGTTTGAACTGCTGATCAGAGCCCACTCACCTGTAAACCGCGCCGATTGGCGATGGCTACGCTGGAGGAACGGTTCCGGGAAAACGGATTCCAGCGCCCTCCCGTCGATTTTTTGAGGGAGACCGGGGGAGAATACGGAGGGGGTGCGCCATACTGAGGTGAAGGGGTGAGATTCGAAACCTGCAACGTCGGGATACGCACTGCACTGCGCTTTGAAGCGGGGACAAACGGTGAAGGGTCGTATTGTGGAGGAGGGTTGAACCGGGGCTGGGCGTTGCGTTAGTGCGACGGACATTTATAAGATGTTAAACGCACCTCTCCAGCTGGGTAGTGTGCAGTGCTATAGAGAGTGGTGGAAGCCTGGATTAATCTTGAAAATTTGTGAAGGATATCATGCAAGTGGCTCACCATCGTCAAAAAGGCCTGGTTGGAGCTGGAGTCCTGTGCCGGCAGGATATTCTCCTTGTTCCATTTTATACGGAGGAGCGTGATCTATATATAATCCGAGGCTTCGGAGCTACAGAAGATTAATCAGATCTTGGTCATTCGGCCTTGAATCATGTCTTCTGTTTATCTGTAGATATCGCAAACGCGTGTGGCACATATCTTCCAGCTCCAGCGGCCGGAATCATGTCGGTATTGTGTCGGTGCCGGGGGATTCGTGCGCAGGTCGGCGATACATGCTGGCGGTGTGCCGTCAAGCCGGGGCGGAATATTTGCTCAGTTGCAATCATGACAGCGAGAAGGTGCTGCCGTCATCAGGTCGGAGACTCGGTCCAGATACACCTGAGCAAGTCGTATGACACGGGGTCCCGAGTGCGGGGAGACCGGAAAGGGTAGGACCAGCAAGGACGCGGGCCGGCCACTCGTAGACAAGAGTTTAGAGATACAAGGACAATAGATTGTATACCTACACGCAAAACTCAGCGACGTCGAGGCAAGTCAGCAAACCAACCGAAAATGCACCGACCAGTTTTTGGACGATTAGTCCAGTGCCATGTCATCTACGGCTGCACCGTTGATCTCCTCAAACACAAGCGAGCCCTGCTGCTCCTTCAGCCACTGCACACTTCTCTTCTCGTCCATGAAGTACTTGTACGCCTTCCTCAGATCCTCCACATCCACCTCCGACACTTTCCTCTTCCGTGCAACGACTTGAGCACACGAGATGAGATTCAAAGCATACCGCAATGTGGTCTCCAACGCCATCTGGGTAAGCACATTCTTTGCGTCGTCAGTTAACACTACGTCTTCCTCTTGGCATCGGATCTGTATAATCTGCGCGATATCCTCTTCAAGATAGGGTTTCGTGGAAACAATGAGAACTCGGTCCAAAAGGTCAACGGGAAGACCGTGGGGCGAGCGGAACTTCGTGCCCCGGATGCGCGCCATCCCGCGGTTGGATGCCATGATCACCAAGGGCGAGAGCTCGTTCTCCAGGGCACGATTCAGGAAAGAGAAGCATTCTATGTCAAGCATGTGGACTTCGTCGATAAAAAGAACCTAATGGACCATTAGACTCGAACGAAGGATGCATACGACCGGATGCCGACATACTCCAGGAATGATTTCCGCTTTTCCTTCTTCCCGCCATTCAGCCACTTTCGTATTTATTTGGTTTCGAAGTTCGGGTTTGATTTCACCGGTATCACCAGCGAATAGAGCGAGGAACCCTTGCGTCCGACTGTTAATAACGTCGATCTCGTGGAGTGATACCGTGTGCACGACTTCTTTGCGTTTTTGGATTTCGCCCTCTGGACATTGGACAAATTTCGTCTGGGCAAAGGAGGGATATGATGATCATCCAGATTCGAGGAGGCTGAAACTCACGTCCGCCCCCATAGCATCGTAATCTCTGGATCGTGCAAATGACCTTCCAAGTTTCGAAATTTTCCCGGATGTCTTGTCAATCGCAACGACGTCACCCGCAAGAATCTTTTCTTTAGACAACGCGTCTATCATTTTTGTGCCCAGGTCATAGATAGTTTCCATGTCCGTCGTTTTAATCGTCAGTTTTCCCGTTTTCGTAGCCTGTCCGTTCATGTATCAATGAGCAAAGTAGCACAAAGGAGATAGAATGCGCACGCCAGTTAAACTCCGGTCGATTTGTATTTCGACCACTTCGCCCTCAATAAGTTCAGTTTCTTCCTTTATTCGGACCCCAATACTCCGTCTAAAGGCTTGCGTGAGAGCCTCTGTCTTAGACATCGACAGTGAAAAGACCTCGCTCGCAGCAATCATCGTAAAAGGTACGTCAGCACCGAGCGTTTGTGCCATACCTGAAGGGCCATGAGAAAGAACACGCGAGGAGCTCGATTGGTGACGCACCAAGGGCTATAGCAGTTTTGCCGGTGGAAGGAGGACCGGCGAATAGCATAGCACGACCAGCTATCCTGCCCTCTTGAACCATCTTCAGAATCATACCCGCTGCCTTTCGCGCTTTGGCTTGTCCGACCATGCCCTGCGAGTTGGCGCGTGGTTCTAACCGGTCGTCGAGGCCTAGACCGCGTATGTGTGAGTGCGCGCCTACCGACAGACACCCCGTCAGAAAGAAAGGTGGCAAAATCCCAAGACTTCAAACCTATCCGCTCCATTTTTGTTATGTCGCGCAGCTCGGAAGTGCCGGTAGTTATCTGCATCGCCTGTGCCCATAGGTGATGCCTCTTGTTCGCAGCGCACGTTTTATAAAATGCACTCACCATGATCACAAGCTCGTTACGCGATTACTTGAGTATGATGTCCGTGGGTTGCCGCAGAATAGGTTCCGATCCCTAATTCGAGCTCGTTGGGAGTTGTGGTGGATGTGGGACAAGAATTGAATATTGAATATTGAAGGCCGAGCTTGCTGAACGCGTAGGGGAAACCGCTAGTCAATAAGGTCAAATAAAGCTTAAAGGCGTCCATGATCAACAAGTACAACTTGAGTACAACCCAGTCTAGCAACAGTATTGCTTTTCTTCGAACCACTCTCATCTTGACCCCGGTTTGGATTGAATATCTCTCCTCTCCTGGGCAAACTAATAAGCTTTTGATGGCGAGCTCTGGGTCGAGAGAGCTCGACACTTGCTCGACACCGCCCTCGTCCGACCCCGGCGAACTGTCAATGATCATGAGCGCACGGCGTTACCGCGCTTTTAGGTCATGTTGCATGCGCACTTTATTCGGCTCTCCTCCTCTGTGTCGGGTTATTTAGCTCTACGAAAGGGCAGTTTCATGAATCCTCCAGCGTTATCCAAGTCCATTTCATCGAATCCACTGCTGGTGGCATTTACAAAGATTATCCGCTCTGCTTTCTGTGTTCTGTTGCCCCGAGAAACGATGAATACTTCCGATTTTTCCTCTGCTATTCATGAGCGGAGTGAGTCACACTGGCTGATAGAATGGCGGCCACTCGTTGAATGTAATATACAGTGCATCAAAAATCCAAACGGTCGTCCGACCAGGGTTTTCAAAAGGGGACCTTCAAATTTATGTTCTCCGTAAACCTTTCCTAACAGGATCCCTTCCCTTCCCTTCCTTGGCGCTAGATCGGGTCCTCCGGATCTAGTACAGTGGCCAGCCCCTATCTGAAAACCGCCCGATCACAATCGCGACATCAGTGGCGGTGTAGACCTTTGTCCGTCACACGGTGCATCATCCCGGAGGCTCTCGCCTCAGACGCTGCCTTCTACTAAGTTTCACAAGGCATCTGGTACTCATACATCATCCACTGGGTCTGGAACTCATTCCACAGTCAAGCACCACAGTCAAGCATGAGCGAAGGTAGATAGATACTACACCGTCTTCACCATCGCATGGGAGGCAAGGAACTCATCGGATTCTCTCCAGACCACAGCAAACACGTACGGGATGATGATCCATCGGAGAAGATGTGGTCAGTGTACATGAATCAAGTTGACAAGCACCATAGGATCCTGGTTGAATGCTGGAAGGCAGACATGAATTCAATCCTTATATTTGTGGGTCTCTCGAAAATGGATGGATCTTCTACTACTCATTCCAGCTCAGTCTGGCCTTTTCTCGGCTAGTTCGACTACTTTCATTATTGAAAGCTATCGAACACTTACTCCTACAAGTTCGGACCCTAATCAGGCGGCATTAACAATAATGCTGCAGCTGATTCTGGCGCAATCTAATGGCACAAATTCCACGGTTATGCCTCCTCCTTTGTCTCTGAGCAATCAGCAGGCCGATGGAGCACCTTCGGCATCCGCACTAGTTTGCAACATACTATTCTTCCTAAGCCTTGCGTAAGTTTCCTGTGCATAATTTCATCACGTTAAAGTCGTACGTTAAATAGATTCAGCTTATGTTGTGCCCTCTCAGCGACGTTGGTGGATCAATGGGCTCGTAACTACATCTTGGCCACCGAAAGTCGGCCCTCACTCCACAAACGAGCAAGAATGTCGGCCTACCTGTCTCGTGGGCTCCGGAGGTTTCAAATGAATACCGTCGTTGAAGCGATCCCGACTTTGCTGCATATTTCTTTGCTTCTATTCTTCGCTGGGCTTGTCGAATTTCTGCGGCCAATCAATGTGGTAATCAGCTATCTCATGCTGTCAGTGTTACTGTTGTGCGGAAGCCTCTACTTGCTGGTCACCTTCCTTCCTATCTTCTGTTCCAATTGCCCGTATTACACACCCATATCTAAGCCCTGGTGGCATATCCTCCGGGCTTTTGGCGCAGTGGGACAGCGGGAGTCGGGCGGTAGTACTTCCTTGTCCAGCTTCAATTCTATGGCAGAAGCTCGAGAGGCGGATGCCACGGAAATATCCCAGGAACGCGACGAGCGAGACTTGGAAGCCATGTTGTGGACATTTTCGACTCTTCGAGAGGACAGCGAATTAGAGCCCTTCCTCGGGTTTGTGCCCCAGCTGGTATCTGGATTCGATTACAGTGCAAAACTACTCCTTCATAAACTCCTCAACCACGGAGATCACGCAATCGGGCTGCGATATCGCATCCCTCGTCTACTCGGATCTTGCGCTGAGGGCCGGTTAAACCCTACGCTCTCTCATAGTCGATCTACGACTTGCCTGCATGCGATCTGGTCCCTGACTATGATGGCAGTTCCGCTGTCAGTTCCATTCAAACCTTCGTCCCGCGAAACTGTGATCTTCGACGAGGCAACCCTGACCCAGATCAGAGCTGTGAAGGCTCAAATACCTTCTGTGGCAGACTGTGCAGATTCCACAGCATCTGTCGTTTCTCGCAGTCTTCTTGATATGTTTGTAGACATGGCCACAGCGATAGAAGAAGACCTCGCGGCCTTCTTGCGGTCCGGCCACTGGCTTCATCGTCGACCCCCCTCAACGCGAGACCAACAGTGGACGGCCAGGTTCTCTCCGCTTGCGTCGAAGAAAATTTGGCAGCAGACCCATGCACTAGAGCAGCTACTGTCTTCCGCAGAGAGCGCCACGTCTCCTGCCCTGTACATTGTCGTCGATGCCGTGCGGAAGTCTATTGAAGATCTCGTTGAAGTCGTCAACGTCATATCTTCGGGAGGGTCAGTGGAGGAGGGAAGGATATTGGGTTGCCGGGCTCTCGAACACGTCAGGACATTACAGCGACTCCTGAACGAAACCGGGCTATCCCTGACGCTTGATTATCTGTCGACTCTCAGCCGGAGCCCATCGCTACCCTACGAGGCGTTCAATACGCTACGCCGCTTATTCCTCAAAATCAATTTCGACTCAAAGAGCCCTCTCCCTTTTCCAACTTACGCCCAAGCGCAGATTGCGGCGATCTTAGACGAGGCGCTGGAGCAACATCCAAGCCGCGGAAATCGGCTCCCTGCAAGCATCATAAACATCATCCTCGGAATATCCGGGTCCGCTCTCGATGATCTTGGATGCGCCTTGAAAGCACAAAGATCTATCAAACACTATCTGACAGCCCTTCCCATTCCGGCCACCCGAGACGAGGCTCTGAAGGCCATCTCGCAACTCGATTCTGTATTGCCGGATGAGACGAGATCAACTCCCAGCTCGGACCTGCTGGGTTCGCACTTGTATGCAAATACCAAACTTGAACGGAAACGGGCGGATGATTTCCAGCTTACGTTCCCTCCTCCAACCGTTCAAGCATCGTTCAAGGCAGTCTTGACATGATATTAGTTCTGCCTTTGGGGACCACATCGCGTCCACGCCTCTATTCAGCAAAAAAAAACCACAATGTCAATTGGGCAGTAATCCAAAGCTCGGAACAGCTCGGACTGCGGTGTAGTGGATGTATTGTTACATACTGGCGAGTGAGAAGCTGGGAACTATGTAGGTGGGCAGATAAGTGGAGGGTTGAGTAAGGTAACTTTAAGTATGGTAGGGAGCAGGTATGTATTCCAAAAGAGCCGATTGCAAGGGATCAGTGTGTCTGTCGTTATGATGAAGGTGCGGAGTTCTATGCTGGAATGAAATGCATGGAGCATGGTTGTTGGCTGGGAAGATCATGGAAGGATGGATGTATGGGTGTATGGATGTATGGTGGATGAATGAGAACCAATTCGTAAACGTCGTTAAAGCTGTGGGTATGCCGTGGTATATATTGAATGATAAAGCTGCAAGGAGTATGTGGAGGAAACAATGTCCTTGAAAAGTGCCGAGGCTATCGCCGTGAATGCAGTGGGTGGTAATCGTAAAGTTATTTTCGTCGAAATGCAATGGTTGAAGATCTGCAGTCCTCCTTATGATCAGTCAATGTTGAGCGAATTTCGATGGAATTGAGGACTCGCCTTGTGGAAGAGATGATAAAATTGCGCAGTGCTCAGATGGGCACCATCCGGCGCCGCTCCCAAGCCTCGCGTCTCCCACTGCCGTGTGTAGCCCGCCTCGCCTTCGCCTTCGTCCGCACCTTGCCGGTAACGTCCGCGAACACATCCACGTGCCGGAAGGCCATGTCGCCGTCCACGTCAATGTCAAGCCCCATGGCGTCGACATCGAGCGAGTTGGTGAGATCGAGGCGCTCGAGGTCCACGTCAATGTCGAGGGCGTCTAGGTCCGCAGGCTCGATCTCAAGCTGCTCCAGGTCTACCTCCAGATCGAGGTCATCCAGCTGCACAAGCGTAGTGCGTGTGCGATGGATGGGCTGCTTCGCGCGCGTCCGATGCACACCGTGCGCCACGAAGCGGTCCGTCTGCGACACGACGTCTTCATACGCAGGCGGCCTATCCTCCGGCGTCAATGCAAGATCCGAGACCGTCTCTTCCTCGTCAAAGAAGTTCTCCGCGGCCCACTCCCAGCGCCCCAGTCCGGAGGGACGGAATACCTCCGCGTTCTTGATTCCGGAGAAAGAAGACCCCATGGCTTCCTTCCCGCCGTCCAGCCACCCCCGTCGCACAGCCCTATACTCACGCAAACGGTCGGTCTCTTCTTTCTGAAGCCTGACCATCCCCCGCGTGGTCGCGGAGTGCGTAAGGAGCTGACGCAGGCGAGCCGTCATGCGAGCAAAGGCGATGTGCTCAGCCTTGGCGGCACGCTGGACGCGTTTCCGCTCCCTTAGCTCCTTTTTCATCCGTCGTGGTGCGGAATTGGAAGACGAGGGGCGCCGAGGGTGCGAAGCAACCGCGGATGGAGTGCGCGAGTGTGCTGGCGCCGGCGACGACTGCGCAGCCCGCCTGATGTGCGACGCCGAGGCAAGGCAATCCGGCTCGTCCGCCTCCGCAACATCGGAGCATGTGAAATAGGAGCTTGTAGAGCTGGAGGAGGTTTCCTGCACATGCCCACGACCGTACCCGATACTGTGCCTCGACTCAGGCGTGTGCACAGAAGAACCGTCCGTGTCCGTGCATTCGCTGTCACCTTCACTGCCGCCCTCGAACTCGCCATCGCTCACGGTGTCCTCGTCGGTTTCGCTCTCGTCGGACGACCACGGCTCAAATGTCGCGTGTCGCGGGTGCGTAGGGGAGATGGGCGAAACCGGGACGGGGACCGAGGCTGGTGAGAACGACCGGTACGACGGAGAGGTGGGGGACTGAGAATCTGCAGACAAAGAGTGGGACCGGCGCGAGGTAGGGGATGTGAGAGTGGGCCACGTGTCCTCGAGTTCGCGCATACGTGCCTCTGCGCGACGCAACATGCTGCGCGCGACCCAGGCGTGGTAACCGCCGCCGCCGGCGCTAGGAACGACAACTTGGTCGTCTCCAGGAACCACGCGCAGACGAAGAGGGGAGGAACCGGCGGCCTCGAATAGCCCCACACGTCCTCCAAGCTCAGGCAGAACATGCGCACGAAATGCATCTACAAGCGTCGAACGGGCGCGGCGGCGCAGAGCCCGTGGGGTCATCTCCTGACTGCGGGGACCAAGCAGGGACGTTAATGCTTTTGCTGACTGGCTCTGTTGCCTGGAGAAAGCAGAGGACGGCGCGGATGGCGGAGCAGAGGCTGGGGGTGTTTCCAGATTATGTGGCGGTATCGATGAGGGAGAAGGCGGTCTCTCAACAGATGCAACCGACGAGGCTGAATTTGGGGACGGAGCAGCCTCGTTGGACTCGGACGTCGACTCCCCACGCGAAATAGAGGAGAGGGCTGAGATGGATGCACGACGTGCAAATGCGCGCAGGGGCGACGACGAACGTGGTGCAGTGTTCGCGAAACAAGACCGCGTGGCTGGTGCTGACGAAGGGGTTGCGGGGACTGAAGCTGGTGGAGGCGAGGAAGAAGACGGGTTGGAGAATGTCCTGTTAGGAGAGAGTTAGTTCACCGAAGAAGATTCGAGTCAGAGATTTCGGAACGAGGGTTTGGGATCTAAGTGCAAGGAGCATGACAAGAAATGTGACAATGAGTGGTTGGAGCATTCGGGCAGCGATAATGGAGTTCGACGGAGAGAGGCGCAAAAAGAGAGGGCAGGAAAAGGGGAAAACGCACGAAACCAATGCCATTAACAGTGAGCGCGAGCGGTTCAACCGACCTTTGGGCCTCGCACCCTTCATTGACGCCGGGGGAGAGTTTAAGCTCTGTTCCTTTCCCTTGCCTTTAGCATTCTGCGTGTTCCTTTCATATGCCTGATCCATCTCGGCCTCCCTTTCCCTGTCCCGTTCGGCTGCCAGCGCCAGCGTCTGCTCCCGCTCATCCCGCGCCTTCGTGCGCTCAGCATCAAGCGAGCGCTGCCACTCTCGGGCGCGCTCCTCGGCGCGGCCGCTCTCCTCTACGTCGCAAATAACCCTCGCGAGCATCTCCGCGCACCGCGCGTCCATGTCCCACTCCTCCACGGCACCGTCGAGAAAGGTGCACCCGACACGGTTGCGCGGGAGGTCGAAGAGCACCTCTCCGATGAGCGATGGTAACGCTGCAGCACGATCGAGCGCGTGTAGGGACGGTGGGGCTTCCAGGTCGTCCGCCGACAGTCGGGCAAGTTGTGCAGCCCATGCAGCAGGGACCGGAAGAGACGGCGGGAGGTCTGGGAAGGCGAGGGCGAATAAGATGGTTGGAGTAGGCGTCGCTGACGCGGGTGGAGTGAGTTTTATGAGCATCTCAGGGGACAAAGACTATGCCCGTGCGGCGGCGACAGCGTGAAGCGGGAGAGTAATGCCTGAAGGAGAAAAGCCAGAATATAGACCAGAGGGAGCAGCGATAGACAGCGAAGGGTATGGACGACGAGACCTTTTTTGGGGGGCTGCCAGAAAGAAGGGCGATGGGCAAGAGTGACCCCTATTAGCTGCCCGGTATGGATGCTGACTGGTGGCCGAATTATGGTGTGCAGCAGCAGACTCACACCGAGCAAGGAAAGAGAAGAGAGTGAGAGGAAGACAGAACCGGGCCCTACACGACACTCAGGGTGAACCGATCAAACCACCGCATCAGTCAGTCCTTCGCCTACTGAGGCTACCACTGCCGACCAGACCTCGCCAACGGTCCCCTCGGAACACACACCCGCTGCACTCCAGACGATACCATAATTCTCTTCTACTATTCACCCTTGCACGGTGCAAAACTCTACTCCATCTCAGGAGTGGGTGCAGTATATTAACCCTCGAATAAACTCATGAGGACCCCTGCACCTCGATCGATCGTGTTACGCGCGCCTAAACCGAACTGACCGCGCAAGAGAGGGAGGACTGAGAGGAAAACGCGTCGCCAAATGTGCAGTCGCGAACGGCGCTTATTTTGGGTAGTTCAAGTTGCTTCTTCTGATGTGTGTTGCAAGTGCGCCGTGTCTGTCTAAGTATACTTGTCTACCCTGGTGCGCCGCATTACGATGATCGTGTGATCACGCGCTCCGTCAGGATCTCAAGGGACACCTTGGCGTCGCTGTCCGGCAGCAACTGCAGCAGCTCTCGTGCCTTTTCCGAGTGCGCACGCGCAAGCTCACGCGTCCGAAGGACCCCAGATGATCTGCGTACCAAATCGCGCGCCTGAAAAAGGGGAACGTCAGACTTTGCATTAGAACGAGGGAACGTGCGACAGACCAGCTCAACATCGCCCTCTCTCTCGAATTTTCGCAGAATAAGAGGCCCCATTTCCGGATGCTCCTCCCAGGCGTAGAGGGCGGGGCCCGTAGCCAGTCCCAGCCGCAGATCAGCACCACCTGGCTTGCCCAAAGTAGCCTCTCCAGCCTCGTAATCCAACACGTCGTCCACAAGCTGTTCCCGGGTCAGAAATAAACAGGATACAATGCCTGAAACGCGTACCTGGAACGCTAGCCCAAAGTTCCGTCCAAAAGCGTACGCGACTTCCTTCCAGACCTCGCCCTGCGAACACCCGCCCAAAATCACGGACGCGCGGCAGCCCTTTGCCATGAGACTCGCGGTCTTGAGGTAGGTTTTCTTGAGGTAGACACTCCACGCCTCCTTGCTCGCCGTCGGGGTCGCGATGATCCCCAGCTCTGGCGTATACACGTCTTTCATTTGCAGAATCTCGCCTTCCACGAGATTCCCGATGACGCTCGCAACGAGCTCGACGACCTCGAAGTCGCCGAGACGCGAAAGCGCGGTGCTGGCGCGGCCGAGGAGAAAGTCGCCACCGAGCACGGAGAGTTTGTTCCCAAACGCCGCGGGTGCAGATGGAACACCGCGTCGCAGGGCAGACGTGTCAATCACGTCATCATGCAGGAGGGAGGCAACATGTATCATCTCGAGAATCTGCGCGAGGCGGCGCTGGGTCGGGAGAAGCAGGAAGGGCGAAACGAGGGCCGGGATGCCGGACGGCGTTAACGCAAACGAGGCAGGTAGTGGCGGCCGGTCGACGCGCGGTTGGGGGGGAACAAGCGAAAAAACGGCGTCGAACGACGCCGTGCTGTCGGGCATGCTGGGATTCCAGTCATTCAGAACGTCGGCACGCGTCAATGGCCAGTCGAGCTCTTCTGCCCGGCCACCGGCGCCCTCACATTCCGCAGCCCACTGTTTTTCGCGCCAGTGCTGGCCGAGGCCATTCGTAGCGCGCGCAAAGAGGAGGGCGAGGAGGGGCCGCATCTGCTTCGACGGATGCAAAAAATAGTACTTGGCTATTTCATCGAGCCCGGGGTGGGCCGAACCGAGAAGACTGAGGAGGCTCGTCCGTAGAGATGCGAGTTCTGGGGCAACAATAGCGGCGGGGTCGCGGCGCGTGGGGGGAGGCTGTTCGGGGAGCGGTGCCTGTTTTTGCGCGAGAACTGAGTAGGGTCTGCGTTTGTAGCGCGTGCGGACGACAGCGGAGGATACATCGCTCCATCGTCTCATGCTCTGGGGTCTTCCTGGCGGGGAAGAAGCGCAGCCTCGACGAAAGCGATAACGTGGTAGGTGGGAAGGGTCGAGTTACGCGAGGGTAATACGAGCGACTTGAACTCGTCACACTTTTAGTTCGGTGGGAAGATGCAAAAATATACATGCAGATGCAGTTCTACGGATACAATATCCTACAGATTCCTACCGTGTCTCTATTGCCCAGGGCGCGCAGCACTCGTGTGGACGTGGGGTCGAACCAGAATAGATAATCCAGCACGTTGGAGTCAATCGTATCAGCGCGCGCGTGCAGGGGACGTCACGGCAGAGGGCATGGGCGGTGGTTTTCGTACAGTCAAATGCGGTCGGAACTTGCTCAGCGGCTTCGCAATCTGGCTCGCGAGGGCCCTTCCCTACAAGCAGCGTTGACGCAAGATCAAAAGCGCAAGAACACGCGTTGGTTCACCTTTTCCAAGAGGTCCTCTGAGTCCACGGCCTCCGTAGAATTGAGCACCAGCAGCATGAGGGGCTGGTAGTCCTCCGGGAGCGGTTGGGGGATCAGTTCCAGTGGTTCGTCGACTGGCAAAACGGCAATGCGCCCAACCTGCAGGCAGGCAAGTCAAACGCAAGGACAGGCAAGGGGCCAGACGACGGATACCTCGCTATCAACGATTCCGAAACCCTGCTCGAGCGTTTCCTGCCATACCTCTCCAGCCAGCCCTGCAATGACGCGAATCTCGTCCTTGGAGCGCGAGGGATACGACGCGAAGGAGACGAGTTGTCCGGACGGTGTAAGGAGAACCACGGTATGCAATTCCGGCGGCTCGAGAATTTGGCTCAGAGAATCCTGCAGCCGCGAGAGTACAAGCATCGCAAGTCGGATGCGCTGCACAGAGGTCCCTGCTAGATAAGCGCAAACAAACGCTTCGCAATCCGTTTTAGGAAAGAAAATGAAAATAAAGACCGTACATTGTCATCTTCTACAGTATCTACGTAATGCGTTAGTCTAGACATTAGGCGCCTTATACGTATCGGTGTCACAGCGCACCGGAACAGGCCAGATTTGTGGATCTAAGATATAAATACAGCGAGTCCGTGCATCCAGCACGAAAAGTCATCCACCCACGCTTGCTGATGGTACCAACACTACAAATACAACAATTCACAGCGATGTGATCAATGAAGAAGATACTACGTAGTCAAGTGCCCGGAGAATGACAGTGTCTGACAGTGTTCACAATCCACAGCCACGTGTATGGACAAGAATCCGAAAGACTTGACCTAGGCCGCTCAACGAAAGGCAGGCCCTTTTGGAAGGGAGAGCACTGGAGGTTAGTATTATTGCGGTTTTGTTCCTGCTTGACGCTGCATGCAAGTGAGCTCCCTAGCGCAGACTGCACTGGAGACGGACATACCAAGTGATACAGCAGCTGCTGCTGGTACTGCTGGGGGTTTCCGTTCGCCATTGGCGGCGTGTTCATCATCCCCGGAGGCGGGGGCGGCATGCCATACGTGCCTGGCGGGGGAGGCCCACCCGCCTGCTGCTGTTGCGCCGACTGGAGCAAGGCAAGGAGATGCGGGGGTATTCCGTTCAGCGCAGGGTTCATCGGCGGGGGACCCTGCTGCGTCGGGGGGCCAGGCTGCGGCGGCATGGCGCCGTAGGGATTTGTTTGCGGAGGGTACGGCGGTTGCGGCATTGCGTTGAGCGGAGGTTGCTGATAGTATGGCGGAGGTTGCTGTATTTGCATGGCAGCAGGTGCAACGGGCGGGGGCGGGGGCGCACCGCCAGTCTCCGGAGGCTTGAGCGCCGCGAGAAGCTGAACATCGATGATGAGGCAATGTCCAATAGATGCTGAACGATACGGACCGCTTGGACCTTGCGTGCTTGCTCAACTCGATCCTCGTGAGTTTGCTAAGTGACTGTTGGTTTCGAAATCGGAAGACGAACGTAATGGGCGTACATTATGCGGCGCAATGGGTGGAGGCGCAGGAGGGGGCGGGCCATAGTTGGCGGGACCGGGACCGGGACCAGGATGCGGCGGCCCACCTCCGTAGCCCCCTGGGTATCCACCGCGCGATGGCGGGCCATCGTAGCGATCATTGTTGTATCCTCCTCCACCACCACCACCTCCACCTCCGCCTCTGTTACCTCCACGATTGCCGTAGTCATCGTGTCGGCCTCGTCCCCCACGATCTCGTCCACCACCAAAGTCACCGCCCCCGCGATGGTGGTCGTCTTCATAGCCACGGCCTCTGCCACCCCGCCCACGGTTCCCGCGACCCCCTCGACCACCTCGGCCTCCACGGAACCCCTCCTCTCCGCTGCAGGAAAGAAAAAAGTTAGGCGGAACGTAGATTGAGGGGCTTGAGTCGGTGTACCTGTGACCCCCCATGGGCGCATTTCCTTCATTGACATCCCATGCGAATACAATGTCCATGATGCCGTCTTGCAAGCTCTGGTGGCGCAGACGGTCGTGTGCCTGATCACATGCCTAAGCGGACAGATGGTCAGGAAGAGATACACGGTGCGGTAAGGATTCCGTTACCCTCGTGTCATAATATTCCACATACCGCGAGCTGAGGGACAGTTAGTTCGGCTGAAACGATCCTAGATGTAGACTTACTCGGGACGATCCCCCACAGGTTTCACTGTTTTGACATCCCCGAACTGCTGGAACTTGTGGCGCACTTCGTTATCGTCGATATGCCCCACCTGTGAACCCCGGAGGGTAACCTGGAGGCAACCTTGCAGTTGCTGGGCAGATGTGATATATCAGTCTTGTACAAGCTAGCAAGTGAAGTCCACCAACTTGATTCTTGTCGCGGTCGCCCCCCTTGGCATGATCATCACGGGGGAGGGAGTAATGTACATCGATCTAATGGAGTATACTCAGTGGAATGGTTGTGCGATGAGGTGGATGAACACTTACTGGACGCCCACTAATTTCCGACCCTTGCAAACGATCTCTTGCACGCTCGGCGGCTCGTAAGTCATACTAGATCGTCGATCAGCGGCAATCCAAATGCATCCGATAGCGAGCTCACATAAGTTACAAAAACCATTCCACGGGTAGAAATAAGGTCGAAGAAAGTTTTGATCTCGCCATGCTCCTCGAACTGACGGCGAACATCGTCACTGTTCGTCTCATACTGACATGGACATTAGTGCAAGAACCGAGGCTCCTGAGAACAGCGTGCCTTAATGTTGCGGATAAACAGAGTGCGACATGGGCGCTCGCGTTGGATGCGTTCTTCAATGATTGAGTCGTGCACCTTATCATCTCTTTCCTTGCGGACGGGGGGGCGACGGGCGCCGCCCGGACCGAACCCATCATCGAAGTTTGAGCCTACTCTTACAGGTGAGAACCTTTCCGCGAGACAACAGAGGACCAAGCAAAGTGGTGGCACAGCAGGTAGACACGCGGAGGGCCGGCGTAGTGATGCATGCATCAGCAGCATTTGACTTTGACCATTCACAGGACAGCTCATTCAGTATGCATGGCCACGGTGGCGGGGATTCACCACACTGCGGTCGCTGACGGGCGCTCAATTCCGCCGTGTGGACTCAGGAAGAGGGCCGGTTCCGCGTGTCTTACTCGCAATTCAAGCTCTCCTCCTGAATTCGCCGCACGTTGTGTAGTTTAGCAAGCGCACCTTCAAAATTGCCATAACCCTGACCCTGATCATAACCAACTGACGGAGGACCATTGACAAAGGGAGGAGGAGGGGGAGGTGCACCATAATTGTTGTTTTGGTAGTATGGATCTTGTGGGGGAGCTTCATAATTATTGTAAGGAGCCATGTCGGGCGGAGGACCTTGGTCATAAGCGCCGTTGCTCATATTGCCGTCGAACCCGGCATTTCCGCCGTATGCGCCTCTGCCACGTCCAAAGCCCCTGCCTCGATTCTGGGCAAAGCGCTGTGGACGGTCCGGGCCAGGACCTGCAGGGGGACCTCCACGACGCCCGGGAGCTTCGAAACTACCACCACCGTAGGGATGATGACGATTCATTGGATGCTTCAACGGATTCTTCACGTTCTCAGAGAGGGAGATGATAAGGTGCGATAAGAGACGACGCCGAGTGGGTGACGGCGGGAGGGTGTATGCTTTGACCTCAACTCAAGGACTAAACAGAGCCAAGTACGGCTGCCTGAGCAGGGCGACGACAAGCGATGATACGTGGCGGAGCGGTGAGAGGAAAAGGCCAACTGATCGTATTCGGCATCTCCCGCCACGCAGCTCGCTTGAGTGCACCTGAGTCTCTACCTCAATCCCTCATGTCAAAGCAATTCCAGTTCAAGCTCGTTCTTCTTGGTAGGTTTGGCCAGCTTGAACTTCTCATGCTGACTGTGCGACAGGCGAGTCCGCGGTCGGCAAATCAAGGTGCTATCTCTGCGACAATCCTCCAACACAATCCTGACTTTGCCCGATTAGTCTTGTCCTTAGGTTCGTCAAGGACCAGTTCGACGATTACCGGGAGAGCACCATTGGAGGTCTGCATGCTGTTCATTTTCGTTCGAAAGCCCGCTCATTATACACTCAGCCGCGTTCTTGACGCAGACAGTCACCCTCGATGACCAGACCACCGTCAAATTCGAAATCTGGTTGGCGCACCCCGTCGCTCGCTGCCTCCCGTCTCACGCACAGCTTCCACAGGGATACTGCTGGTCAAGAACGATACAAGGTGCGCCCGTCGTTGACTGGACGAGATATTGTTTACTAAGTTGTTGACAGTCGCTCGTATGACGCTCCTTCCACGTCGTTATGCGCATGGCTAATGCTAGTGTGAATGGCAGGCACCAATGTACTACCGCAACGCCAACTGTGCCGTCGTGCTCTATGACATAACGTCGTCGGCGACGCTCGAGAAGGCCCGAACGTGGATTCGCGAGTTGCAGCGCCAGGCGGACCCCTCCATCGTCATTGCGCTCTGCGGGAACAAGTCCGATCTTGCTGCCCGCCGCCAGGTCTCCGAAGAGGAGGCGAAGAAGTACGCGGAGGAGGAGGGTCTCATGTGGGCCGAGACAAGCGCCAAGTCAGGAGAAGGTGTATCTGAGATCTTCACTGCCATTGGTGCGTTTCGCCGTCCACCTACCACTCGATAATAATTGTTTCCGTCGTTTCAGCTAAGAAACTCCCGCTGACGGCCCCGCCCACATCGTCGCGTGCGGGTGCCGGCCGTGCAGCAGGCCGGGCAGGGGTTGATCTCAACAAGCAGGCATCAGCGCAGCCCGGCCAAGACGCGTGTAACTGCTAGGCGCCTATACTACATTCCTTCCTTCCTCTCGCATCTATTTAGCTTGTATCCTATTTCCATTCATGCATAACATTTGTCGCGGACGTTAGGTTACACCATTTTATCTATTGGTCAATGAGCCGTGCATGTTGAGCAGAGCATAAGTAAATTACATTGAGTGAGTGGGTGTGTAGAGTTACAACAAGTTTGGCTGAAACCAGTCTCCTAATAGCATATGTCCCCGTATTTCCCCCAATACCCAGCGGCCAGCCGCGTTAGCGATAACTTACATTAGAATCCGGCGGCCTCAAGTCCCTTGCGAATATCCGCATGTGCAAGCTCCGAATGCTGCACCTCCTGGCTCTTCTCCCAGAACCACGTCTGATCCTTCATACTATCCAACCTCAGGTGCGCCAAGATAAAATTCGACGTCGACTCGCTCTCCGCGATGTTGTACGGCCGCGTCTGGCAGCGCAGCATGATCTGCACGACCTCGTACCAGCGCTGCCGTTTTATGAACGAGATTTGCCCGTCGTTGTCGCTGAACTGGTCCGATATGTGCACGATGTCCGTCAAGTACATGCCGATGAACGGCACGCACGGGCCCTCGGCGTTCAGCAGCAGCGAGCGGTACCCGGAGAACCCGCCTGACGGGTCATTGTACTTGATGAGCGCTTCGAGGATCGACTTGCGGTTGACATGCGCCCAGGTGAGGTGCAGGCGGCTGATGACCGTGCTCGACAGCGCGTTTATCACGGCGCTCATTGACGCGAAGTTGTTCAAGTTTCGACATTTCTGTGGGAGCAATCGTCATGAGCGAAACCTTGCAAACGAGCCCGCACGACCCACCTCGGCAACTTTGATCCAGAAGTCTACGGTGTCAGCACGCTTCCCCAGTGCATCGTTCGTCAAGATGCTCGACTTGACCCACGCCGCGAGCTTGTCGTGCGTCGCACAGAATGTGCACAAGTTCTCCACAATCTTGCCCGTCTGCGTCTTGGCGTATGAAATGCACTCCTGCGCCGTGAGCTTTACATAGCGCTTGAATTCGAGCAGCGCGAGCTGCTCCGCGATGTCAGCAGGATCGAGCCGCAGCAAGTCGTTTTTATGGTTTTTCGACTTGCGCCGCTTTCGTGGTGCGACAGTCGGTGACGGCTCTGAAGAAGGGGCAAATGTCTATGCGATGATGAATGAATTTCGGCTGTACGTGCGTTGACATGACACTTACGAGATCTGCTATACTCTTAATGATGAGTTTCGCGGTGAGCGCCAGGGGCTGGGGCTGCACGATCTGCGTTAGGAAGTCGGTCAGACGCTGCGCGATGTGCGGCTCTTCTTCCAGCAGCCTGTGATCATGCAGCCACATTGTAAACAGTGTGAGGGTGCGGCGTTGCGTCGGAAGCTGCATCTTCTCTCGCCACTCTTCTGCCTGCTCGTCCGTCAAGTGCTCGGGGCGCTCCATGTGGTACCGCGCAACAAGTACATCAAAGAACTGGTTTGCAGTAGTAAACGTGCGAAAGGTCGTGAGGAATATGGTTTGGAACTGCTTTTCCTGGTTAATTTCTGCGTGGCGCGCGTTGAGTCTCGTTGAACAAGTAACATAGCTTGCATACGCACTGATTGGGTCTCTAGTAAGAGGATCTGATGTCAATTTCTCCACCAACGCCACGAGCGAGCCCGTCCGAACGATGCCGTCCGCATCCAGCTTGAGCTGATCGGAGTAGCTGGGGAGGAGATACACGGGAAGAGTGGCCTTGGCAGCTTGAGTATCATACCACGCCTCTGCACTGCCCGTGAGCTGGGCGATTTTCCCCCGCTGCGCATCAGAGATAGCTGACTCCGGACTCAGAAGCCCGTCTCTGATGTTCGTCGACTCGATGAGCGTCGATAATCGTGACAGAGCGTGGTCGTCCAAGCGTATAGGCAGCCGCCTGCCTGTCCTGCCACCAGGCACTGTTTCTGAACGCTCCCGACCGATGTGAAATTCACGATCCTCGGGCGTTGGAGGCGTCGGCTTATTGTATACAGAAGCGCTGTGTAACGGCGGCTGGGGCATCGGGGTAAGCGGAGACGGTGGTGGACGTCGACCTGGGGAGGCGGGATATGTTTCCCGAGCCCTCTACAGCGACCTAAGCATGATAAAGGACACTGGAGTGGATAGAGCACGCACATGGCCATTTCCGAAAGCTGGGGACGGCATGGGCGAAGGTTCCGGCGAGTTGTCGTAATACCATTCGTGATTGCGAATGGTGGGCGCGGCGTTGTAAAGCTGCTCTGCACCATACTCGTAGACGCGCAGCTCCTCCCGGACGTTCCACAGCCTATCCGCCATCTCTTCGGTCAACGGGCTGACGAACGCCTGGGGAATCCAGCCGATCGAGTCGCCGCCACGGCGCATGGCGGCCCACCAACCCGTGTCCTCCTGTTTGATGACATCGAGGATCTCGTTTTTGCGGAAACCGAGGTGGTCGGCGTCGGTCGGCTCGAAGTCGTACATGCAGAGGACGGAGTAGAGGATGACTCCGTCCATGACGCTTCCTGGGGTGGAGACCTCGGTCCCGATGCTAGCCCGAGCGGACGAGGACGGGGAGTCGGAGCCGGAGGCGGACGGCACGCTCGTGAGGTCGTAGGGGGATGCCTCGATATTCAAATGGAGGGATTGACGAATGGCGGTAAGGGTCATTCCGGGGTCGGGCTCGGTGTGCGATGTGTGTGTGTCGAGGAGGTGGTGGGGGGACGTAAGGAAATCAGTGACCGTTCAAGCAGTGATCTCGTTCGTGTAGCGCTGTCTATTTCTCAACTCGATCTAGTGCCTAACGCAATAGCAAAACTGCAGTCCTTTCGCAGCCTCCCGCAGATCGATTGCTGTCTACTGGCTGGCCACTGCGCAGTATCTGAGCCACATCGCAACGCATTATTGAAGGATACGGCAGATCATCAGGCACGTCGAGTCCTAGTCAGATGCGGTCCATCGGCACATCGACGGAACTGCAGCGGCGGATACAGTTGGGCCATTGCTGAGGTCAGTGGTTTTTTGTAAAGCTGAACAGAGCTGAACGCAAGTCAAACGCACCTTGAATAGCTCTGATCGACCGGCAAAATCCGGCAACCGCGATCCGCAATCACCACACCATTCCTCTCCCCATGAACAAGACTTGGAACGCGCCGAAAGCCAAGGTGCGCAAGTGCGCCGGCGGTCCACCCTTGGCTCTGATGACCTCTAGGTGCAACTCCGGTACATCTTGCTCCACATCTCCACCTGTGTCTGCTCAACCTCTTCAATAGCCTATCGGTGCAGCGTCTGCGCACTCTCCAGCAAAAGAAGGAGGCGCAGGCAAAGGCTAGCCGCAGAGGTAACTCGTCTGCCGAATTTCCGTGCTCGCACGGTTGATCCGAGCACCCAGATATCGCCAGTCTACTCGAGCGCGGCAAGATTGAGACTGCCCGAGTTAAAGTGGAGACAAGTACGTTTCAACGTCCCACTGCGGTGGCGGAGCACGGACCATGCCTGTAGTCATCAACGAGGACATCCATGTGGAACTCCTTGAACTCCTCGAGCTCTATTCGGAATTGCTCCTCGCGCGGTTCGGTCTGCTTGATCAAAAGTTCGTACGGATCGTGACGACCTCATCGCCGATGCTCAATTAATTAATTCCAGCACCCGAACGCCGGACCCTGGTATTTCAGAAGGCGTCTGTTCGTAAGGACCTTGTAACCTTGCCGCAGTGCCCATTCATCTGATCTGGGACCCGCAGAATCATCCACGCAGCCCCGCGGACAGAGCTCAAAGGTCCATGGTTCTCGACCGTGCCGCCTGCGCCTCGTCTAAACCTTTTGCAGAGCTTCATGTTCTCCGGGATATCCTCATGCACAAATTTGGGCGTGAGTTTTCGGTCGCCGTCATGGAGAACCGTGACGGGTGTGTCAGCGACCGTGTACGCCGTACACTGCGCCCTCGTGCCTAGGAACTGACCCCGCCGATTCTAAAGGTAGTGCGTAAGCTCGGAAACGCCACCCCTTCAAGCGAACTGGTCGACGCCTATCTGAGCGAAATTGCAAAGGCTTACGGCGTAGAGTGGACGCCAAACCTTCCGGCATATGCAGAGGAAAACGCCGAGGCACAAGAAGTTTCCGAGGTTGGTTTCGCCGCCGTTGTGGGCGTGATGGTCATGATGCTCACGCTGGAGCAGATGGCGGACGGCAACGACTCGGAGAAAGCTCCGACATCAGGCTCCGACCCGGCTGCTACCCTAAAGCTTCCAGCTATTCCGCCGACGGAGGGTGAAGGGAAAGAGAAGAAGTCCTCGGAGGATAGCAAGCCGAAGAGTGGGCCAAACCCGTCCAAGAAACCCTCATCTCCGCCGGACGCACCAGAAGACGAGTTCGATGCGTTGGCCAAGCGATTCGCGGCGTTGAAAAAGCGGTGAACGTGGAAGGATACTTTGCGCGTCGGTGTAGCAAACAGGTTGATAACAGGATGTAATTGCCTATTTGGTGAATTGTAGATTTCGCAGGGGGGCCTGAGAGTATGGTAACAAGTATGCATGATGATATGATAGAGGACGAAAAAGAGAGTTCACACGCATGTGTAGAGCGATCGATCCGATGACCGACGGGTGACTTGCGTTTAATTGTGCAGTGGAGGGCTGGATAAGATTGCCGACACGAGGGCGTCCGAATTGCAAGTAGGATTCAGAGCGATGAACTTATTTTCGGATATGCGGTATTAAACAATGGTTACAGGTGGTTGGTGGCGCAATCGTGGTACAAGTGCTTAGTGAGCAACTGGCAGAAAACCGATGAGCCGGCCGCCAAGCTGGGAAAGCGCGTTGAGACGAACGCGCTTGTTGAACTTGTCTATGCGGAGAACAGATCGCGCGACCGTGGCTCCAGGAGCAGGCCGGAGGAGAAGGTCAGGGAAGAACTTGCCCGGATTTCGAGGCCAGAGCCGAGGTGGAGACAGTATAGCCGTCCCGGAAACAGAAATAGCGCCGGTTGCGAGGAGGTCTGGCGAGGGCTACTAGCTAGCGTTTTTACACTTGGGGTGGACTTGGGTGGGGGAAGCGTGAGTGAGGCGCACGCCCTCATTCACGCTTGCGATTCGCGAAGCAAATGCACCGAGGAATTCTCAAAGTTGGACGCGAGGAGGTGTGGATTCCATATGCGGGCAGCGCAAAGTCGGCTGGTTCAGCACAAGATTGCCAGTATCCCGATCCGGCCACAAAAGGACGAATCACAGTTATTTGCCGGATTCGGAAATGTCTGCAACTACCGCCGACGCAGACACGATCCAAACGGCTCTCCTTTAATATGGCTCTGCGTCTAGCGAATCCGCCGTCCTCCCTGCCCGCCCCCATGTCTTGCAGTCGGCGCCTGCACGACGATAGCGAAAGCGACGATGAGTCGGTCGTCTCCCTCCCGCCGTTCAGCGCGCCCCCGAGCAGTCGCGGGTCGCGCTCGTCGTACGACATGTCCATGCGCTCCGCGTCCCCGACCCCTTCAGTGTGGTCCATGACCAGCTCCATACGCGCCCAGGCGTTCCGGCAGGAGTACGGCCGCGGTCTGAATAATTACTCCGAGGTCTACCGCTTGCCCGCCGACGACGAAGAACTCGACCGGCTCAGTGCGCCCTCACCTGCTCACGCGTGCGCTCATCCTCACCCATCCCGCCACAGACCAGCAGCATGAAATGTTCGTTGAAGTCATGGGCAAGTATCCCCCATGTCTGGCCGAAATAATGCAGGACGACGTGCCCGGCGAAACCAAAGCGTGTCTCGATCTGGGCTGCGGAAGCGGGGCATGGTGGGTCCTCGTTTGTGTTCCAGTAACCGCCATTCAGTGCGTCTCTCTAGGATAATGGAGCTCGCACGAGAGTATCCCCGCTGTCTTGCCGTCGCAGTCGACCTGGTGCCCATGCAATCTCTGTATGTATTTTTTTTGGACGCGACTTGGCACTGACCCTTCCACCGCAGGACAATGCCGGACAACTGCAGGTGCCTAGCCCTTCACCAGGACCACGTTCCGCCTCCTGACTCTATCTATTTAGGAGCGAGGTCGATGACATAAATCTGGGCTTGGAACATTTCTATGGCGACTTCAACGTCGTTCATGCCCGCCTAATCTCCTCTGGCGTGCGTATACTCGATACCGCCCGTCGTCCGCAATCCTAATCATGTTTATAGATCAAGGATTACATGGCACTCATCGACCAGATTTCCCGCGTCTTGCGGCCAGCAGGGTTAATGGACATCATGGAATTCGACTTCCATGTGTACGACCACATGCCTGACGGCAACCACCGCCGTTGTGACCTTCCGACGTCGCACATTGCTGCTCCCTGGGTCGCGCGCTGGATGGTCTTCGCCTGTATGGCGGTTCGGAACGCAGGCGGCCACCCAGACGCCGCCACACATCTGCGTCAATGGGTAACTTCCCACCCTGCTCTAGAGAACGTCGTGTACCACGACTATTGGATACCGGTGTCCCCTCATGCGATATTCAACGATTTCCAGAAGCACGTCGGCGCCCGGATGCGGGATGATATCTTGGTTTGCGCTCTTCTTTTTTTCTATTAGTCCTGGCGCTTACGGCCTGCTCTCCAGTCGTTCTTGAAGTCCGGCCGACCGTTGCTACTTGGTAGCGGGGTTCCCGAACAAATAGTCAATGAACTTCAAAGGAATGCCGAGCTGGAGCTTCGGACTGCCGCGCGCGCTCAGTATGTCCGAGTGCAGAGGGTCTACTGCCGCAAGAAAATATCGTAAGGCCGCTTTCTCCTTGTTGGTCCTTTTTATTGCACTATTATCTGGATATTCATTGCCATATTGACCGTTTTAATCCGCATAACTATGTATGACTAGTTTCACGCTCACTTGGGCAGACATTCTGCTCTTTTTACTACCTCGCATCTTCAGCCCTGTACCACACACATACAATACAACCTGTACATTACGTAACTTGCATCGATGGGAATCACGGAAAGTTCTCCGTCTTCGGAGACGGGCGGACGGGTGGAAAGCCGCGTGCGAGCTGATATGGACGTCGGATGTATCGCTGATATTGTTGTACATCCGATTGGCGAGATGTGCAAGTAGCCGCGTTCATACTAGTAGTGTGGATCAATTTCAATATTAGACCGGTGGATCAGCTGGAATCAGCGGCGGCGGATATAGGGACGGCCAGTGAGCTCCAGTGAGCCCAAGTATTTGCCAATTGCCAATTGCGCGCCGGCGCTGCCCGCTGTTGCGCTGTGTCTGCCTGTCTATATCCATATTTGTGGGACGCAAAGATGTTGAAATCTGATATTGGCCAGGATTTGCCAAGCTGCACTTTGATGCCGGCAGAATAATGCTAATATACGGTCGGTAGAAGTGGAAATACATCCCCACGAGGTTGTTATATTTGCGGCGTGGACACCGGGCGGAGAAAGGCGGAGGTTCCAGCCTTTAATTGGACGCTGCGACAACGGTCGTCCAATGAGCAGGATGTCCGCGGACGGCTGCGCAATGTACACGCGCGGTAGAACGGGAGCCTGGAGGCCAAGAACAGATACATCGCGCAGCGAGAGCAGACGGAGGAGATAGCAGAAATACTCCAGTATATTAGGCTCTCAGTTTGATCCGGCGGGATATATACGTGTCATCTGGATGACGAGGCAAGCACTTTGGGGCCGCCCGGGCCGTCGGTGGTCCGGGAAATGTAGGACAAAAGCTGCCCGAAGACTCCCGAAAGCTGCATACGCTTGTGGGCTACAAGAATGCCTCGAACTGAAAGTGGCAAAGTGAAAGGGCAACAAAATATTGCACAAAGTAGCGTCCCTTCCAAATTGGGTAAATACCGTTGTACGTATGCTTTTCACATGTCAGTTTACCCGACATTCGCTCCAAAAAACGTCGATCAACGCCGAAACGCCGAACGCCGAAATCTCCTCGAGACTCTAAGCTGAAGCGAGTCCCCATCGCGAAGGGTTTTTGTTTGACATATATATATCATCTGCTTGAAAGTACTACATCTACCTACACATGGGGGACGGGCGGTGGAACGAGGGTGGTTTTCAGGCGTTGATGGCGAAACCGGGTTGGATGCTACAGTGGAGAGCGTATGATAGATGCAGTGCAAAGCCGGTGGTTCTCGAAACATTGGCAACGCTTGTGATAAAGTGATGTTTGGCGTAGGCGTCTTTGAGATACGCGAGCGAGAATGGATCGCGGCCCGGGTGTCATTTAGACCCCGGAAAGCATGAAGACGTGGGTTCGAAAAGAGACGGGGGCAACGTAAATATTTGCTGATGCGAGTCAAGTGAGCGTCGGGTACTTGGGTGCGGCGTGTATGATTATCGGGCAAAGGGACTGGGGATGATGTGGCCGTAGTACTAGTAATGAGCAATCTCGAAGCCTGTGGTGGCGCTTGCGCCAAGTTTGAGGTAGCGGATGCAGCGAAGAATTTGGTGTAATCTGATGTGTTGGCGGGGGAGCGACGATGACAGCCGCCAGTCCTATCCCAGTCATATCAATGGAACAGTAGTGGGTCGCAATGCGAATGGCGAGGACTGGGGGATGCTGATGTGACGAAGTCCGACGTCATCGAGCAGAGCTGCTCGTGTCATTTCGAAGCTGGAAGCAGGTTGCGACGAACATTGAATGGCGTGTTATGTGAGGACCCGTAGTGAGGATTTATACTGCAGAGGGTACGCGCGGAGCCCGGAGGGTTGCAAGGGTATTCAAGAGGCCAGCGAATGACGAGCGGCGTGGCTGTTTATGAGATCTGGAGGTAGCGTCAGAAAAAAATGTTGACAGATGGAAGAAAGCAGACCTACGATGATAATACCTGAGCGCGTGGCGAGTGTTGTTGCGCGGAGCCTGAATAGTTGCAATGGTAGAGAACCGCGCATGACGAGCGCTGGAACTGCGCATAAGATCTTGCAATAGTGTGAGCTAAGTACTTGACGCATGAAAGGAGGACGTACGAAAGATAGCGATGCCCAGAATGCGGAAAAGTGCCAATTGAAGAATGAAGTACCTGCCCGGCTGAAAGTGGTCTTGTCCAATGGTCGTGTCTGCCCGCCCCCGTCCGTACTCTGACATCTATCCTCTGACATCTATCTAAAACTACCTACGATAAGTAAACCGAGCCTGTAACGCTGAAGTCCAATGACCGAGAGCTGACTGATGTGGAAAAATCCGATGGTGGTGTGTGGATGAATATGGTGGGGGAAATATAAGGGAGACGAGGTTCTGGTGTGTGCGAATATGGAATGGAATATGTTTTAAAGCGATTTGAATGAATGTTGTTTCTTTTGTTTTTGGTTTTTTGGTGTTTCTGCTTGGGGTTTTTTTTTTCTTTTTGATATGCAAGTGGTGTGGGTAGCGAGTCTGGAATCTTGATGGTGCGGACGTCCGGATGGCTGAGAGTCTAAGGTTTGCGTGGTCGTGAGAACCCTTGGTGCGGATTATTCTTGCAGACACGTCTTGTACTGCGAAGGTCCGTGACGCGAGAACGACTTGGGGTTCGACACACACGAGATGGGTTTGCACAAAGCGAGTTGAGGTTTCAATGGCGAGAAGATGCGCAATGAGCCGATGATGATTGATGTAGATGCGGTAGATGCAACGCGGTTGAAAGCAGTGTTGGATTCCATCGCCGTCGATGGTGATATTTCGTCGATGGTGATATTCGAAGACCACCGCCAAGGACGTCGGGCGTCACAAATAGCACATTGCTGTCTTGCGCGCGTGTTGTCTGACTGACTAGAGCGTTACGTAGCGCGGGGAGCAAGGTCTGAAACGAAGGCCGTTGCCGGCGGACGACCGCTGCTTGGATGGCATTTGATGTTTTGGAGCGCCGCCGATAACGTGGGGAAACCGCCTCGTCTCGCGAATGAAAATCAACTTCTTACTCTACCAGTTGGGTATCCAGCGAAGGCTGTAAGGTATGCCAGCGAAGCAAAGTAGCATGATGGGTGGGAGGGTCTATCGAGCAAGATGCTGTTAAGGGAATCAGAATGGAGGTGAATGGCGAGAGAGGGGAGACCTACTCATAGCGATGGACGAGGGGTTATATCGGGTTGGGACGCCGGCAGCATGATTGGGGGGTATTTGAGTATGATTCAAAGCCGCCGGGAAGTCGAATATTGTAAAGCCGCCTCGTCGTCGTGCGGGTGTGTTATTTGATCGTGTCAATGCTCGTGCTTGTTGGTGCATGGCATCGATTGAGTGCCCAATGAGGACATCTGTTTATGTGGGACTTGGAAAGGAAAGTGGAATTGGCCACGGAGCAAGGTTCTGAAACAAAGGAATTAGCTGTTGTGTCGATAAAGTTGAGTGGTGGAAACCTTACCGACGACGACGAGGCGGAAGACCATACGCGGCAGCTAGATACTGCAGCCCTGCCCTCCACAACAACCCCACGCGATACCCAATCTATCCAAGCCATCCCGCTTTCCTTCCACCAAATAATCGATCGAATGCGCGCGCGCGAAAGGTGGCCAACCTTATACCTAACCTAGACAGAAAAAAAAAGGTTGGGTTAGTAGGTTAGTAGGGCATCCCCGCCGCCTCCGTCGCCTCCCCGGGCCGCTTGGGCCCCGACGCATTGAGCCTCCCTCCATCTCTGCACGGCACACGCTGAGCTCCCCTCCTGCGAAGAAACGATGAGTATGGAGACATAGTGGGAGAAAGGGGCGGCTTACAGCAGGCTAGACTCCCCACGGTACAATCGGCGGTGCACCACCCTGCACACGAAGAACGACATGAGTACGGAAAGACTTGGACGCGGGGCTGACTTACGACGCACAGCCTCCCCTCGGCCGCGCGAGAGGCCTAGAGAGCGATAAAGGTGAGTAAGTTACTACAAGAGGACGGTGTATGGACGTACGCGGCACTCATTCATTCCCGCTAAACGCTCGTCGTCCAGTCGTCCGGTGGTACAGTCGTCCAGTCGTCCAGTCGAGGTCTTGAGGTCTGTAGGCAGGAGGAAGTCTGTATGGGTGAGAGCATACAGCTTGGAATGTGGGAAGAAGAGCGGTTAGTGGCGGTGGTGGAAGGGCAATATGTGGGGGATGTTGGGATTGCCCGTCGTTAGCAAACAAGCCGATCCACCTCGCCGCTCGCGTCGTGACGCGACTCCGTCGTCCCTTTTCTCGCTTACATCCTTGATCCCGCGTACAGTATATAAGAACCCGCGAGCCGCAGTGGAGACCCATCCGCGTCTCACACTGCGCTCGCAGGTAAGCATCGATCTTTCGTACCACTCGCTCCGCGTCTCACACTGCGCTCGCAGTTAGCTATTCTTCTTGTCGTCGCATACGATAAATTAATTGCTGCTCGACGTCGTCGGACTCGAGCACCTTTCCACCTCCACGGCTTTGCCTGCATCTGAACAGTTCAGGGTCAAAGGCCGATTCGCAAAGAAACCCACACTCCTTGCTCAACCTCCCCCTGCGAATACCGCTCTACGGGCCGCTGAACGTGCTTCACCACGTCCATCTACACCGGTACCACAACAGCCACCGCCGATCTCAGAAAACTCTCAGGCTCCCGACATGGATTCCATCCCACAATCCTCAGGCTCTCAGCCGGTCAACCCCGCTGCGCCCGTCGTCGTCATGACCGACTCCCAGAGGATCGACAGCCTCTCAGCACAGGTTGCCCTGATGCTCGCGGCCCTCAACAAGGCCCCCGATCCACGACGCCTCGCGGAGGAGGCCGCAACCAACTTGTACGCCAACCTCCAGCGCCAAATGAACACTGCACCTCCCGCTGCACCACCAACAGTTCAGCATCAGCCAGAGCAACCTCCGCCTCTTGTGATCACTGCACAACCCCGGTTCACACCACCCATCGCACCCATTGACTCTCCCGCAGGTACGTCACCCGCCCTACGCTCCCTCTTCCCCGACATCGAGTCGGCATGCATCACGTCGGTCATCACCCACGAGCTCAAGGCAGCGGACCTATACAAACTCGACACGCGCATCAAAGATTCGGAGCCGTCGTACAGCCTTAGCGCTACGGGCACCTTCGAGATGAACGTCTCCAAGCACAAAGCCTACAAGAACCTGAACACCATCATCTTCCCTCTTCACAATTACTTCGCCATCCTGACGGCCCACCTCCCAGCCCGGTCGGCACCAATGGTGTACTTCTACCGCTACCTCACGCACATCTCGACACTCGCGACGGAGTACGAGTGGGCCGCAGTGTTTGAGTATCACTCTCTGTTCTTCAACAGACGACGCGGTGACATGTTGGCAGGTTCATACGAGGGCTGGGCATCCTCTGACATCGGGCTTCTTAGCTCATATGTCTACCCCCATCGTAAAGCGCTCCATGTGGTGCCCAAAAGCTCGGCACCGAAGCGGCCACAGGCCTCGAGCGAGGCCTGCCGCAACTTCAACATCGGGAAGTGCGCTAGCCCATGCACCTGGAACCGCATCCACACGTGCTCCTCACCGGGCTGCGGGAAGGACCATCCGTTGACCCAACATCCCAACTAGGGAGTTGGCCAGACGAGTAGCCCGCTCTCGTCACTACCGCTATCTCGTCACGGCCCCGCCGACGACCCCATCACAGGCTCTCTCGCACCGGATACTCCCCCCTCCCTACCTTATGCCCAATTCTTTCCCGAGTTGGCACTCCCACCCCGCCGCCCTAATACCGACACGCGAGCTAACACCGCCCCTGTCGACGCTCCATCGGTCCCGACCGTCTCCTCCGTTCTCAACAAGGATGCTTGGACATATTACTTACGTGACTATCCTGACCGCCAATTTGTATCCGCATTAATTCACATAATTCGTCACGGTGCAAATCTGGGATTTACGGGTGATACAACATCCACACAAGCATGCAGCAACTTGAAGTCCGCCTTCATGTCGCCTGCTACCACCGCTGCTCTGTCCGCAGACATCGCCGCACAGGTCGCCAACGGGCGCACCGCCGGCCCGTTCCTCGAACCCCCATTCGAGAACTTCCGCTGCTCCCCGCTCGGAGCAGCAATGCGCAAACGTTCCTCGAAGGTTCGCCGCATCCACCATCTATCGTGGCCCGAGGGCACATCCGTCAACGACGGTATCCCCGACACGGAGGCCCACATCCGGTACGACATGATTGACCGCGCAATCACTGACATCGTCACCGCTGGACGAGGCTCTCATCTCGTCAAACTCGACCTCGAATCTGCCTTTAGGCACATTCCCGTGCGACGCGCAGATTGGCATCTGCTCGGCTTCACGTGGGAAGACAAGTTCTACCACGACGTAGTTCTTGGTTTCGGCTGCCGCTCCGCACCGTACATCTTCAACCTCTTCGCAGAGGCTCTTCACTGGATCTTGCAACACAACCTCCCAGCTTTCATACGTCATTACCTCGATGACTTCCTGAAGATCTTTGCACCCCACATACCACTCGACAAGGTCCAGCACGCCCTCGAGTGGGCTCTGGCTCTCGGCAGCCAACTTGGCCTCCATTTCCAACCGCTGAAGATTTTCGGGCCCGCGACTTCCCTCGAGTTCCTTGGCATCGAGCTCGACACGGTCCAAATGGAAGCCCGACTTCCCAAGGAGAAGCTCGAATACCTCAAGGAACTCCTCTCTTCATGGACGCTCCGGACGCACGCTCAGCTCCGAGACATCCAAGAACTGACAGGATTCCTTCAGTTTGCCTCGCAGGTCATACCAACCTCCCGGGCCTTCCTTCGCGCACTCTACGACTTCCAGTCCGAGTTCACCACCCCGTTTTCCCGCCGCCGCGTCTCCAAGGCTGCACACCGTGACATCGCGTGGTGGTCCGCATTTGCGACGGAGTGGAATGGGGTTCGGTTCATCGCACCCCACCGCGCGACCGTCCACATCTACACCGATGCGAGCGGCACCAAAGGACTAGGGGGTCATTTCCGGTCCAATTGGTTTGCCGTTCGCTGCCCCCGGCGCTACCGCACACACCACATCCAAGTCAAAGAGATGCTTGCTGTTGTCCACGCCGTCCTGTGCTGGGGTGAACGGCTCTCTGGTCTACACGTTGTCTTCCACGTTGACAACGAGGCCGTGCACAGTGCCCTCTCCAACTTTTCCATTAGGTCCCCACCTACCATGGAGCTCATCCGCCGATTCCTAGCCCTCGCATGCCGGCTCGATTTCACTTTTTCCTCTGTTTGGTTATCCTCCGCTGAAAACGCGATCGCTGATGCTGCATCCCGCTTTTCTTTTACACGCATGTTCGAACTCGCTCCCTACCTCGACCCGCAGCCGTCCTCGAAGCGCCTCCGGATTGGTGGTACGAACAGTACCCCATGTGGCCCAAAACCGTCTCTTTTTACCTTTGGCACGGGCTCGCATCAACCACTCGCCGCACCTACTCCACCGGACAGCGATCCTTCATCAATTTCACGAGGCTTCACAGCTTGTACAACGCCGACGGCGCCATTCTCCCCGCCACACAACCTGCCGTTATGTCTTGGGTTGCCAGCCTCGGCGGCAAAGTCCAACCCAAGACCATTAAAGCATACCTCTCCGCCGTTCGTTCCCTCCACGTCGACGCTGACCTCCCCTTTTCGATCTGCGAGTCCCCCGTTGTGCAGCGGCTCATCCGCGGCATCAAACGATTCCACGGTGAGAAAGATCGCAAACCCGTGCAACCCATCACTCGTTCCGTCCTCCTTGCACTCCTTGCCCAGCTCAAACCTGGAGCTATCCCAGGACACACCACCCTCTATGCCGCGTACTGCCTCGCCTACGCCGGCCTCCTTCGTTCTGGCGAGATCACCGTCGGCTCCGGGCGGGATGCTTCCCTCAACCTCACGCGTGGTGCAGTCCAGTTTTTCCCAGACTTCGAGCACTGCACGCACATCACACTCACCCTTCCTGGTTCCAAGAACGATCCCTTTCGCAAAGGAATCACTATCACCATGGCAGCCGCGCCCGGGCAAGCCTCTTGCCCCGTCGCCGCCGCCAAACACCTCTTCACAGAGCTGCCACGTGCTAGTAACGAGCCGCTCTTCCAGGGCATCGACGGAAAGCCGCTCCACTACAAGGACTTCGTTGGTGGACTCCGCACCGCGCTCGATGCCGCAGGGCTCAATCCCGCGGGCTTCGCCGGCCACAGCTTCCGTCGTGGCGCCGCCTCAGAGGCCGCCGCCGCCGGGTACAGCGACTACGAGATCCAGCTTCTCGGACGCTGGCGCAGCGACTCGTACAAACTCTACATTGAGAACCCCATCTCCAGAATCCTCTACCTCTCACAACAACTCCACATGGCTCATCCACACTCCATCCCTTTCGAGCCTCCGGCCCTACGTGACTTCGCACCATTGGCTTGAGTCTGATCCATGATCAGCTCCGGCGCTCTAGGACCCAAATACTCATTTGATCCCAAAATCACCTCTCTTTATCCCTCTCAACTTCTGGTCTCGCGCGTCGGAGGCTAATGGAAGGGCAATATGTGGGGGATGTTGGGATTGCCCGTCGTTAGCAAACAAGCCGATCCACCTCGCCGCTCGCGTCGTGACGCGACTCCGTCGTCCCTTTTCTCGCTTACATCCTTGATCCCGCGTACAGTATATAAGAACCCGCGAGCCGCAGTGGAGACCCATCCGCGTCTCACACTGCGCTCGCAGGTAAGCATCGATCTTTCGTACCACTCGCTCCGCGTCTCACACTGCGCTCGCAGTTAGCTATTCTTCTTGTCGTCGCATACGATAAATTAACCCGCCCACCGTCCCTATTCCATATTTTTCATATCTACATACATGTCCCTCGTAGCTAGGCTTGAGTCTGATCCATGATCAGCTCCGGCGCTCTAGGACCCAAATACTCATTCTCAACTTCTGGTCTCGCGCGTCGGAGGCTAACAGCAGAATCACTCACCGCGTCCCGTGCTGGCCAGGCGCTAGAAGGGTGCTGAGCTCGAGGGCGTTCGAAGCCAGAGGGAAGAGGGAGAGGGCCTGATGGTGGTGCGAGACAAGATGGAAGGTGGCTGACTGCATCCGCGGACTCCATCACAAAGTTCAGGCTCCGCTCCCATGGCGTCCACGTCACGTTACCGCGCCCCCTATTCGAACGCGACTTAAGGCGACCGGATCCGGCAGCCTGCTATATCGTACGGAGATACAGCTTATGATAAATTTTGAATTGGCTGTTTACGCCTCAATCCAGTATCACCTCAAAGGAAGCTCGTGCCTGGAGCTTCGCCTTGGACGGTCTTCATCAGCTCTGCTGAGTCTGCCACCTTCGCACCCGTCGCCTCGTCCACCGCCGACGCAGACCCCACACAATCGAGGTACTCGTGCACGTGTAGCCCTGTACCAATTCGGCAGCCGCAACTGGTAAGGCTTCCGCTGCCGCCACAAGCGCCTCCGCATAGTACTCGATGGGCCGCGTGTGTGCCTCGCCCTATGCGGGCGCCTGCGCGTACTAGCTTGCGGCGCCAGCGGCGTCGCCCACCATATTCAGCAGGTTTGCGGGCCGCAGAAAGACGGTCGCGGGGCGGCACGCCCACCTTCAATGTACGCTTGTAGGACGCGATCGCGTCCCTATTGATCGAATGCATATCGAGGCGGTTATGCCCACCTTCCAGCGACCTAAAAAGCATGCGCCCGATCTTCCCAGGGGGCTCCTCTAACCTACGGGTCGATCAGCATTGGTAGCGGAGTAAGCCGCAGCGCGCGCGATTTACCGTAAAGAGCTTGGAAAAGGCTCAGAAGGCTCACCTAGAGAACATGGTGATTCGAACATCCGGAACGAGCTTCGCACTGTATATAAGGAGTGGGCTTGAATGCTTTTAGGCCCGCGGCGTGGCTCCTAGTGAGAGATGCATAACGGGCTTCCCAAGTTAGCTCCACTGCCCAAAACTAATCGCCAGAAAATGGATTTTCGACCTACCCGTCTCTCTTTGATGTTGATATAACTGATATAGGAAAGGGTACACAGGCGGACACGAAAAAATTGAGCGCCTGACGTGGGCACCACACAGGCACCACGGCATTCTGTGTTGCGTGGATTGAATCAGGCTGGACCTTCTTTAATTTGCTATCTGTGAGCACGTCCATATCGAGATGTGACATGCATGAGCAACCAATGGTGGAGTAGTACCTGCAACCAGGGGACTGGTCCGAAGCGGAGACTGATTTACTTTGAAGGACCATAGAGCCTTGGGCTATACGTCTGGAGTGCTAGACCAAACGTCCCCGATTGCCAGACACAGTTGCGACTCAATTTCCAGACTTTGGCTGGTTGGTGATGTAGTGGTAGAGATCAAAAGAGAGGATTCAATAAGCTGTGGCGGTGCTACTAATCGAACTCGCAATTTTATGGATGGTCCAAGACACCAGGAGCTTATACACCAGATCCTTTCAGACTCCACCGATAAAGAAAGATTATTGAAGGATCTAGGACTCGACGCTCTTCCGTCTCCCGAACATGTCCGCCGAGAAATAGAGGAGAAGTTGCTGCTACCGCAAGAAACATTGCCTTCGCATTGGCTGCCGTTATATCAATTGTATGACTTCAATGGAGGGCTCCCAGCTGATAGCTCAACACTTTCATAGGCATTGGAGCCCAACCCTATCTGTGCCTTCGTTACTTACATTCACTCCGTCACCACCGCCGACGAGTGTGTCGTTTATCAGGACTGGTTTGAATGGACGCGTCACTGGTCATGTCGAGGTAACACAAGGGCCTTCATCGCCTCATGTTGAACTTAGGATGCATCGCAGATCCCAAACACGCGTGCTTCCACTGGTCTCACCTCGACGTCGATGGATCGTGCACCAGGACCAAGCAAGAACTTTGTGCGTGGCCGATCAGGTTACGTTCCGTTCTGGCCCGGGGGTCTCGAAGATGCCGCGTTATCTGGGAACGTAGGATCTCATTCGAAGGCTGGGCTCAAAACAATACCTCCTGGCTTCACTAGAGGGCTGCACATGGCCGATGACGCCGACGATGCCCTTCTCGCCCTGGACAGCGTTCGCGAGCATGTTCTGGTTGGAGAGGAAGAGCTGGTGAGTGCTAGACTCACACAACGACGGCTCCTAAGCTGTCCAGACCGCAGACGCGGACGCCTACTTCGACGAAGTTCAGGACTCTACAACTAATCTGATCCCAGGAAACGAGATCGACGATCTTCTGCCAACAACCGTAAGCATCTGCCACCCGAGCCTTCGTCTTCATGCTGACTGAAAGTCGCATCCAGCGTTCCCATCTCAAACCGATAAAGCCCTCTCGCCGACGTGTCCAGCGTATTGTGCAAAAGCGAGACTGGGCTCATGTAATTGACGTCAACACGCCACTTTCGAACTTCCATGAGCTCGTGCCAGAAATGGCGCACAAGGTTTTTCGCATTTCGATTACGCGGGGATTCATGACTGATCCGCCGCAACTTCCAGTACCCCTTCGAACTCGATACGTTTCAAAAACAAGCTGTTTATCATCTGGAGATGGGGGACTCTGTGTTTGTCGCGGCTCATACGTCTGCGGGCAAAACAGTTGTCGCAGAGTATGCCATTGCTCTAGCTGAAAAACATATGACTCGGTAAGTGCTCTAGTCGGACCGCGAGCAGGAAACTCAATTCTGCAGTGCAATCTATACATCACCCATCAAGGCATTGTCGAATCAAAAATTCCGTGACTTCAAACAGACATTTTCCTCTTCCTCTGTTGGTATCTTGACGGGAGATGTCCAAATCAATCCTGAAGCAAGTTGTCTGATCATGACAACGGAGATCTTACGGAGCATGTTGTACAAAGGCGCCGATCTCATTCGGGATGTGGAATTCGTGATCTTCGACGAAGTGCATTACGTCAACGATGCCGAGGTAGGCAAATTTTGACAGTCAGGAACTGATATTCAACTTTTGAAAGCGGGGTGTTGTGTGGGAAGAAGTCATTATAATGCTTCCTGACCACGTCAACATCATTCTTTTGTCTGCGACGGTCCCAAATACGAAAGAATTCGCCGACTGGGTTGGGTAATTCCATTGGCTGCTATCTGATACCTGCCTTCCCATATTCATCCATCTCCAGACGCACAAAGAAGAAGGACATCTACGTTATCTCGACCGCACAGAGACCTGTGCCCCTTGAGCACTACCTCTATGCTGGGCGAGATATGTTCAAGATCGTGGACGCTCGCCGTGACTTCTTGGCGCTGGGGTGAGCGCAATGGTTACGTCTCCTAGGTTATGCTCACCATGATTGCAGCTACAAAGAGGCAGGGGAAGCTCTTCGACGCAAGCAGGATAAAGAACGGGAAGCCGCCGGGCTTCCTCCTGTCCAGCGTGTAGGTGCTCGAGGCGCTGCTGTCGCTCAGCGGGGACAGCAGCGTGGCGGAGCTCCTGCTCGTGGAAGAGGAGCGCCGACTCCTGCCAGAGGTGCACGGGGAGGCGGGGGACCGCAGCGAACAATGCATCATGCAGCTGACAAGAACCTATATGTCCACCTTCTCGGTCATTTGCGGAAGAAGGCACTCCTCCCAGTCGTCGTCTTCACATTTTCGAAGAAACGATGCGAAGAGAATGCGGCAACGTTAACCAATTCTGATCTTTGCACCTCCGTGGAAAAAAGCGAAGTGCATGTGGCGATTGAGAAGGCCCTCGCCCGGCTGAAAGGTTGGTCACGAATCCATGTTATCGTCCCCGTATTAAACATAAGATCAGGGTCTGATAAGAAACTACCTCAAATCGGTCGCATGCGCGATCTACTTTCTCGTGGAATCGGTGTTCATCATGGCGGCCTCCTGCCCATCGTCAAAGAAGTGTCTCAGCTGTTGAAGCTGATTTTTCCGGAGCTGATGGCTTTACTATAGGTCGTAGAGATACTATTCGCTCGAGGGCTGGTGAAGATACTGTTTGCCACCGAAACATTTGCGATGGTCAGTGTAGTTTGACAACGATCAAGCTTAGTTGACTGTGCACCAGGGTGTGAACATGCCAGCGAAATGTGTAGTCTTCTCCGGCATTCGCAAGCATGATGGACGCAGCTTCCGCGACATATTACCCGGTGAATATACGCAGATGGCAGGTCGTGCAGGGCGGCGTGGTTTGGACCCGACAGGGACGGTGGTCATAGTTGCTAACGATTCTTTGCCTGAGGTGTGTCTCTCTCGAATCACGTTGTGCGGATCCCGAGAAACCAACAGCAAACGACTCTCCAAACGATGATGCTCGGAACTCCTGGGAAGCTTTCCTCCCAGTTCCGGCTGACCTATAATATGATCTTGAACCTACTTCGTGTTGAAGCGCTGAAAGTGGAAGAGATGATCAAGCGAAGTTTTTCCGAGAATGCGTCTCAGAGGCTGCTGCCTGATCAGCAGAAACAAGTCCTAGATGTCTGTTTCGGTTGTGTCATTCGCTGGAGCAACCTAACCCCTCATTCTAGAGCGAGAAGACGCTATCGAGTTTGCCGAAGCTTAGCTGCGATGTTTGCCAATCTGACATCAACTCCTTCTACGACGATTCATTTGCCATCGTTTCCTCCAACCAAAGACTCTTGACAATGGCTGTCAGCCATCCGCAAGGAGCGAAAACTCTTGCTTCTGGCAGGGTTGTAATTTTACGGGATGCAGTACGTCTTAAATTTCTTGTCCGCTTTCGGCCGTTTCCGCTCAATCGCACACCGCAGCACTTCAAGTCGAACAACCTGGCTGTTCTCTTGAAACCTGCTGTGACAACATCGGAGTCTGGAGTGCTCGAGAAAGTACGGACATACTTCGTTCTCGCCTTGGTCGATCCCGACACCAAGAGTCGGAAGCGAGGTCAGACAATTTTTCTTACTGTACCAAGCCCATTTGACTCGATCACCACTAAAGATATCGACCCTCAAGGCGTAACCCCTCGCTGGCCACCTAGTGCGCAATCTCTGGTAGTTGCCGATGGCGTGTACGAGGTTACGGCGGTGCCATTAACAAGCTTCGCGTTTGTTACTGCGCGGACAATCAAGGTTCATCCACTTTATTAGCATTCCCTATTTCCGTTAAGCCGGGGATAGATTGATGTCGACGCCATTGTCGACAGGCATCTCATTTCGCGGATGCGCGAGGCTCTTGCGCTTTTAGAAAGCCTCGTGAATGAATGGGCCATAAACAACATCATCCCCGAGGTGGACTGGGCTCGGATGCGCGCATTGGATTTCCAAGACACGTTACGGTCGAGAAACACACTCGTCAAGCGCCTGGAAAACCGTGCATGTCTGCTGTGCACTGATTTCGAGGACCATGTACGCGAAAACTAGCTCGCGTTGTTCATTCAAGCTCACCCTCGCATAGTATTCTATCTTCCACGGGGAAAAGGTCCTGCGAGCAAACATTGCCAATCTCAAGCTTGCTATATCCGATCAAAACCTGGAACTTATCCCCGATTACGAGCAACGGATAGAAGTGCTTCAGGAGCTCAAATTCATCGACGAGAATTCGACGGTCCTATTGAAGGGTAGGGTGGCCTGCGAAGTGCGATCCTTTGCTGCAACCTCATCGCACTTCTGACCGAAACTTCCAGATCAATTCTGCAAACGAGCTCGTTCTGACGGAGCTGATCCTCGAGAATACACTCGCGGGTTATGAGCCGGAAGAGGTCGTTGCTCTTCTGTCCTGTTTTGTATTCCAAGAAAAGACCGACGTGGAACCTGTCATGTCTCCCAGACTTGAAGAGGGTCGAGCAGCTATCCTTGCCATCAGCGACAGGGTTGGTCGCATACAAGACTCGCATAAGGTCGCGGTGGAAGACTTCCGCTCCAACTTGAAATTTGGACTGGTTGAGGTAGTGTACGAATGGGCGAAAGGGATGGTAAGCACCGACTCTAGAATCTTTCGCACGGAATTGAAGGATAGCATATTAGCCCTTCGAGCAAATCACAAGCCTCACAGACATCGCGGAGGGGACTATTGTCCGTGTCATTACGCGACTGGACGAGACCTGCAGGGAGGTCAGAGATGCCGCGAGAGTCATTGGTGATGCGGAGCTCTTCAAAAAAATGGAAGAATCGCAAATCAAAATTAAGCGAGACAGTGAGTCCGCAGTCACGATTTTTTTCTGCCAATTTGCTTACCTTCAATAGTCGTGTTCGCTGCAAGCCTGTATTTCTAAACTTTAGCTGAGCCTGTAGAATTACTTCTGTAGCCCATATCATTTTTCAATGTGACTGTAACGCCGTCACACCTCCCCCTCCTTCCCCTCATCCAAGCGCAACCTTATATCAATGCACAACCGACGCGACACTCTGTCGAAATCACGCTCTTTTTCACCCTCCTCGAGTCCACCTCAAATCTGCAAGAAGCGCAAACGGCAACCTTCAGAATGCGACGAGGCTCAACCGATGGCTGGGACCAATGATGGCAGGATGAAGGTGCTCCAAGATTCTGAACGCTTTTGTATATCTCCTCATCCCTTACTAGCCTCGACGAATAGATCCAGATCGGTACGAATTCGCCGTGCTCCATCGACCTGGTAAGTAACAAATCTCAAAGTCTGGCCATCCGTCTGGGGCCGGAACTGGTAGGCGAGATGGATGCGCATATAGTCCCAGGGGCAAAAATGCCTTCTTTCCAGGTATATACTTACCTCTTAGCATCGTCCTGGATCATCATCGTTATCGTCAGATTCGGCAGGCGTTTGTCGCAAAGTACAACGTCGATCGCAGGCACATCTACGATTACTTCCACTCTCGAGGTATGCGTCGGATTCTTGCTCGAACCAATCTAAGTGCCCATCTAGGTCTGCGAGTCGCCAAAGAAGATAAGCATTTAAACCTTTCGCACCGACTGTCCCGGAAGCCCGGAGCTGCACGGAAGCCTGCGCCACCACCGAAAGCACTGAAACTTGCACTCTCTTTGAAGCCTGCCGATTCGCAAGTGCCTCCTTCCGACGATTTAACTCCCAAGACAATTTCCGACGTTACCGGACCGTTTACATTGGAAAGCCAACGAAAGCCTGTAATCGCAAACCCATCAAACTCATCCATGCGCAACACTGCACCTCTCCGTCCTCCTCCTCCGCAACAAATAAGCCTACTTCCTTCATTTCAGCCAAGGGATCTATCCTCGGACAGCTCAAGCAGCGAAGATGGCGATAGTTTCATGTCCTCAACTTTCGATTCCATGGATACCCTTACAGAGTCCTCTTCTTTTGGTGAAGACTTGGAACTCTTGTCGCTCGGCTATCCGGCTTCGGAGAGGCTTTCTGAATCCTTTGATCTCGAACTTTCTCCTCTCGAATGCATCGAACATGCTGCCTTTGAAATCAATGAATCATTGCCAGACATACCCGGCTTCACGCGCAATGTCCCGTTCCCTCTTGACGATCTCTCTAGCCTCCTTTCTCAGACCGAACGCATGGAATTTTATGACCTTGTCAATGACAGCCTCCCTCCTTTCCAGGGCATCGAAGAATCCGCTGGGACGTATAAAGCTCACATGGAGCGTCTCAGTTTCAATCGATGGGGTCCCCGTTCCCACTATCACTACGGCGACGCTCCACTATCGCAGCCACCGGTGGTGCAATCCGAGCCTTGTCAAATAAGTCAAATAATAACTATCTTAGAAAAAGAGAACATCGATCCCTCTGCGCCAAACCCTTCCATCCAGCCTCCCAATAACTATCGCTATCCTCAAACTGCCGGTCCTTCTTCTCTCGCGCACGATCGCAGTTCTCATCGTGGCCCCATTTCACACCGTCGCGAACATCCGGCCACGCCTCTCCAGCCTGCGAGTATCAATCGTCTCATGTCGCCTATCATACCAAGTGTCAGCGACCCGCACCAGCTACTTCACGCCGCGAATCCTGGATCCAATGACTCTCAACCTCCCGAACGCCCTACGCCACTCGTCTGGACCACTCCCATGCAGAGCTCCCAGCCCGTTTCTTTCCGCATGCGAACGCAAGAATGGCAAAAACAGATGTCCGACGTGTTCGCTACGGCGAACTACCCTTACTCTGCTCAGGGCTGTTATCACACCGACTTCCGAAGAGGTTAGAGTCAGCTGTCTCCAGTCAGTTGAATCGCTTTTCGCCGGACTGCGCACTTACGAATCCGCACTCTCCAGCCGGTTCCGAAAATGGTCATGTTGATCTCAACCCTGTTTCTTATCTTCTCCACATCGCACATTAACTCCATTCCACGCAACCCCCCGCATCTCCTACAGTTTTCACGATGTTTTTGATTTACATGGTGATATTGACGAAGCAAGATATGTATGATACGATACAGAGTGCGAGAGTGTGATGCGGCTAAGCTACAGATGTACGTCATGAAGCAAAATGTCTACAAAATCGAATAGGGTTCCGTGCATTCAGGGCAGGAACACGGAGATGGGTATGCTGCGATTGGCGGACCATCAGGTGAGGGTAGTACACCCGAGTAAGAAGACGTCATGCTGCCACCGGCCTGTGCTTGCAGGGATGGGAATTGCAGCGTGAGGGGCGATACGGTCGGCGAAGTGGGGCGTTCGAAATGCGAAGGCAACTGCGGGATATTCTCCGACCCCGAGGCCAGCGCTGCGAGGGACACGACCGGGATGCTGCGTCGCGGCTGCGGCTGATGCAGCTTGAGAGGCGGGGGAAGAGAAAGCACTGCTGGTGAAAGGCAGGATACGGTTGAGTAATCCGGCGCGTGTGGGTGCGACACAGCCAACGAGGCAATGGTGGCGAAGCCAGACGGCGCGTAAACAGGAGGTTCCGGCGGGAAGCCTGATCCGGGCGAATCGTTGAAGTACTGCGTTTGTGCGAATAACGCATCGGAATAGTCGTATTGGGCATGCTTTGCCCGCGGGCTGGACTCTGGTATGCCTGTCCCGCGGTGGCCCACCGTCGCATCGTCCTCCTCCCATCCCTCGTACCCATACAGCGACTCGGCTATTGTGCTGTCGCAGTATTCTCGGCCACCAGTAGTGGAGTCCAGCGGTGTAAACAGCATCCCCACTGGGGGTAGCGGCATTCCGCCACGCGCCTGGTAGTACGGCGTGATTGGCGCGTCGGAACCTGAGCTGGAGCTGGAGGACGCGGAGGTAGATGGAGATAAGGGCGTCGTCGCGTCGAATTCGTCAAAGGAGAAGGGTGAGTGGACATAGTCGGACGAAGGGGAGAGCGTCGCTGAGCCTGAGAAGCCGGAGTAAGTCGTGGCAGATTCACAGAGAGTCGCTGCGGTGGTCCCACCCGAATAGATATCATACGGAGCCGGGTAGTCATAGGGCATATTCTGGTGGGAATGCCAGCTCGCGTTCGGGCTGTCTGAGTAGCTGGGCCCAGCGGGGTATTGTCGAGACATGAACGATGCGGCGTCAAGAAGTTACAAAGCGATGGAGAGAGTGAAGGGTGTTAGGCGAAGCGTAGAGTATTTGCTGATGATGGCTGTGGACGATGCAAGGGCGATGAAGGGACGGGAGGGGAAAACAAGAATAGGTGTGTTGACGGTTGGCTTTTATTCGGATTCATTGTGGCGCAGGTTCGGTAGGTTCGGACTAGGAATTAAGTTGGGTTGAAGAAGGACAATGGTAATCATTAATCAGGTACGGCATGTTTCGAAGCAGCGGCGAGATCAATATGAACAACAGCCCGGAAGCGCTGCTATTCGCTGATACTGCTGATAATCGCACACGAATCAGCTCACCACCGAACGCATCCAAGCCAGCGGCCCTAGCTTGATCAGTACCAGCTAACAGAAAAAGGCAACAAAGAAAGCTACCGTGTCAGCGAAGCGCAGCGTGGAAGCGGAATAATTAGAAGCCCCCAGCCGCCATTTTCTGCATCGTGGGCTTGATTTCAGCTTGATTCAGGCAGATTCAGTCTTTGTGCTCTGCGACGCCTGCAACGTGGTTGTGGCCAGGCATTGGGGTGTAGCAACACAATGGACGTCGATGAGTCGCCTTGACGTGTAAATTTGCACCGCAGCATGCTTCTCGCCGAGCTGAGAAGAAAACACATAGCATGTGCCTCGGAGGGTGTATTCGGCGTCCAAGCTGTATGGTCCGAGCCCGAAGGAGGAGATGAGATTCCAACCAGTCCAGGAGCCCATCACTTGGCCATGGTTGATGTGAGTTAGGCTTGGATCTACGAGTACCGCTGTCATAGAGCTGCCTCGGAGTTTGAAATAAACGGTTGCCGTTCAACTGCCGGTGGTTGCCATTGTGCACCTGACCGGAGTCGTCTGAATCAATCAACAAACAAGCGTCCTTTTCGCGCTTCGGTGGTACTTCAGATTGAGACGCGTCGCTGTCCCCCGGCTGGCGGCGCGTTGGGGTTGCTTCTGCGCTCTTTGCGGGTATATTCAGGACCTGGGGACCGGGGTACCCGTAGCTCATGGCGCAGCTAATTAGTGCGTTGTAGGGTTGTATTTGGCTCGGAGTCTGACCGCTTTGGGCTGACGGATCTCCGCAGCACTCACGGCAACCGTTGCTTTCAAACTCCGAGGCAGCTCTATGACAGTCGTACACGTAAGTTCCAGCCTCTATAGTATACGTGATCTGAACGACTGTCTTCAGAAAAAACGCAGATTATACTAGAGAGGCTGGTATCGAGCCTAGATGTGAGTCACTTTATGTTCCCGCGGACACAAATGGATGCAGAATCCGCCCTGCCTTTCGAGTCGGGCGCCCGCTTCTGGATCTCTGTCGAGTGGCGTCTGGCAGCCCACGGTAGATGTCGCAGGCGTTTGCCATTTTCGTCAAGGAATCCCCCGCGCGTTTCTGGTTCGCGGACTCCGCCTGGTTCCGGTTCTAATTGCAGTGAGCGCTGCGAGTCTTCGATTACTCGTCGCCACACTACCGTGACCCTGTTGACCACGATCGAGTGAGGCTCCACAAAAAACAAGGCCGCTAACGCAAGACAAGCGAAGCGAGTATCAGGGAGATGATAGATCAAAATATCAAACCCAAAAACGGTCTTGTGTTTGCTTTGGCCACACTTGGCCCTCTCGGGCGAGGGTCCTCGCGCCAGAATTATGATGAAAAGCTCGCTTGCCGACTCTACTGAAACACCAGCCTTGCCCAAACGTTGTGTATTGACAAGACGCTCGAACCAGGCAAGCTCAATCGTTGTTTTACCTTCTTGCTCCGAGTCAACTTGATACCGACGCCTCATGTGCAACCGGACCTTGAAGATAAGTAGTCGTTCTTGCCCACACGCCTCTAGCTCAGTATACACCAGTGGGCGATCTGTTAGCCCTTCATTCATTCTACGCATCGGTACGGGGACAGGCCATAGACCACTTCTTGTACTTGGACCAACGACAGGAAATAAATACACATCGCCGAGTTTGATATTGACAGACCGGTGTCCGACGGCGATGGAGTTTGCACGAGGGATCCAGTATATGACCGCCGCCGATGGAGGTCCTCTCCAAGTCGGCAGATGTATTTCGAGTGTCTCCGAAGTGAATGGCGCGTTTTCGATCCTTAAAGTAGACTTTGGTCGATGATCGCAACGATTTGGAAGACCTTGGCGCGTTCAACGCTGAAGCGCTGACGTTCAAAGTTCAAGCTTTCATGTAGGCGAGGCTTGCGCCACTACAGTTTCGGAGATAAACGACTTGCAAATAAATTAGCAACCAGGAATACAGCGTGCAAAAAGGAAAGATCATCGTGCTGGCTGCCGAGGTAATACACGTTACTGTATCAACTCGTTATAACGAAGGGCTGCTGGGACGAGATGAATGAAAGCTGCGGAACGATACAACGAGGACTGCAGAGCGATAAAACGGGTCTGCGCCACTCGCTCGAGGACCAAAGCTCCGCTGGAAAGAAAGAGGGAACCACAAAATGCATACGTATGTTTAACACTCCCGCATCAGCGAAGGGACGCGACTGGGCGCTCACTCAGCGACGATCAAGCCGCTCATGGCGCGTTGCACCTCGCGCATCGCCTGGTCAACACCGCCACCCTGCGATGGACTCGTGCCGGGGCTGCCGCCGCTGATGACGCGAGGACCTAATGCCGGATGCCGCACGCCAAGAGCAGCACCGAGCATACGCTTGCCGGGATCGCCGATTCGCGGGCCACCGCCGGCGAGCATATCGGGGTGCATGCTCGACGCTAGGATGGCGGGGTCGGAGGGGGGCGAGCCGTTATGCGCATCACCGAGGGACAAGTTGATAAGCGAGTTGAGTGTGGGGTGCGAGGGCAGCGACGGGAGAGTCGGGGACGGCTCGCGGGCGCCGTTCATGTGGTGCTCGGGGATGGGCATGGAAACGTGCTGGGGCATGCCAGGATGGAAATTGGGCGGGGCGCCGCGCGAGATAGAACCGGAGGAGGGGCGGGTGGAGATGGGACTGACGCCCGGGAAGCCAGAGATGGAGTTAGAACGGCCGTTATGCGCGCGGGAAGGGTTGTTCGCGTTGTGCTGCCCGCGGGAGTTGACGGTCTGGATAACATTTTGGGCGTCAGGCCCGTCATACGGCCTGATCGTGGCAGAAGTGCCGGTGGTGGATGAAGTGAGGATGGGCGGCGGGAAGGCGATTGTGTGGAGGTACGCTCGCTTGGCTGGGGCGAAATGAGGATTGATAACAGAGCGCGCGACGATGACTACTCACCGACAGATGCATCCTGGAAGACGATGAGGAGACTGGTGTCGTCTCGCCACTTGATCTTGAAGCCGCCGTTGACCGCCTCCCACTCCGAAAAGGCAGCCTGGATGTCCTTGGTCTTTAGTTCCTTCGGGAAGCCAGTCAAGGAGAGGATGCGGGTGACGGAGGCAGACAAGCCCGCCAGAGATGCAGCCATCGCTTCGAGATTAAAGGGCGACTAGAGGGAGGGTCGGACGACGGGGGGTGCGCACAGGTCGGGCGCAGACTCGGTAGGAAATATTTAAAGGAGGATGTAGAAATAATAGAGGGCAAGAGGAGAGATGTGTTGGGTCAGAGTCACAAACACAAACAGACTATATTGTCCTCGGTGTCTTCTCCTCCTCCACTATGCTAACATCACCGGCCTCGTGCAGCCACACAGCATCTTCATGCGTTCTACCGTGAACCGGCATGCTTTGTAGCCTGCCCAGCATTCAGAAATGGTATCCCCGCGAACCGTCGACTTACCTGGGAATCGCCGTGGTTTGACAATGCATTCTGGTTGGTCCCACATCGCTGTCGACTGCCGCGTTACCGGAACACTGCGGCAAAGCAGCAAATATTGCGTCCGATCCCGATAGGATGTGCGCTGCACCGTCAAAGACCCAGAACTTTGCGACATCGAGCGACTACTCACAACAGACTTCAACCACTGCGTCTCCTCCTCTGAGGGCTCCCGACGTATAACATCGTCTAGCAATGCGATGCATCGTTGGTATGCCGCAACTGTAGCATTTGTGTCGTGGTTGGACGCGTCGAACTCAACGGCGACTCGCGCAGCCGCCAGGGCGCGCTTCAGGGTGCGGTGGAGGGATTCTGAAGGAATGGGAACGTTCCAAGACATGGTGCCAGGGGTAACATTACTGTTGGATTACTTGTACCGACAACGTGTACTGGCAGAATCAGCGCCCGTGAAAGCAATCCAGTGACTGTGTAATAATCCAGTATGACACTGTTTTTCCGTTAGCGACCTGTCACATCTTGCGCTCAGAGTCTCGGACCTGCTCGGACCTCTTCAACTACCGCCATGGAATCAGAGCTTGTGCGCATTTGGCAAATCGTCCACGAGCTCAGCGAACAGCTCGCGCAAAACCAAAAGACTACAGCTTCCCTGCAATCCCAAGCGGCCGCCCTCAAGGTACTCTCTTTCATCTTCTTTTGCACTACCTCTTTATCCAATGCTAGAACCAAGCCACCCACACCGGCACTGGCTTCGTTCTCCGACGCTTCAACACTGACATATCCAATGGTATGTCGCCCACGTCGCGCGGAAAGCACTTGTTAAAAAAAAGCACACAGAAACGTTCGAGTCCGAACTCGAGCGCATGAATGCGCAGATCGTGATAGAGAACCAGACCCTCTCGTATGAGAACAAACAGCTCAGCATATTGCTAAAGGAGTATGAGGGCACCCTGGAGACCGTCATGACGAAGTTCCGCAACCACGCCGTACGAATTATCTTTTCGTTGCACCCCGCTGCTACTGACCCAATCTACGAAGCTGGCGACACAACAACACGAACTGAATCTGACACGGCATTACGAGGCGCTGCTTCTGACGCGCGAAACGCAGAATCTGTCGTTGGACCTGGCATCGGGCACAGACCTCGCGCGGTCATTGCAACGCGTCTCCCAACTGCTTCGCGGCATGCTGCGCTCGATGGCGGGCGAGGACACCGATCTGCATAACCCCGACCCAGACTACGATGGTGGCGAGAGCGGCGTGGGCTTCATCGACCCGTCGGACCTGCAAGCGCTCGTCAACACGCTCGACGAGACGGGGCAGGCGGGGTACGCAGGGACGGACGGCCGCGAGGACTGGGCGTTCGAGCGCGAGTACGAAATCGCACGCCTGGAGCAGGAGAACGCGGAGCTGCGGCGCATGTTGGGCATCGACCCGGCGAGTCTCGCGGCGAGCGGCGTCAGCCTCGACTTTGAGCGCGAACCGGGGCGCTATGCGTCCATTCTCTCTGCCCGGCGGCGGAGCGGGAGCGGCCATATGCAGCAGGGGAGCGGGGACGGCCCCCGCATGTCGTACTGGGATAACAACGGCGGGAATGTCCAGCATCAGCAGCAGCAACAGCAACAGCAGCATCAGCATTATCAACAGCAGCAGCAGCAGCAGTTATCAGGTGCCCCGCTGCAGCGAGCGATGGACCTGCAACCTGGAATGCGGGTGGGACAAGGCACGCGACGGCCAGGGATGTTTGGTGCTGGACGGGGGATGGTGCCCGGCGCGCTTGGTCCGAGTCCTTCACCTCCGGGTCCCGGATCGCTGTGGAGTAACCAGCCGCAGTCCCCCGCGCCGATGGGAGAGCGGCCGTGGCAGACTCAGGGTGGGGTGACGGGCATCGAGTTTAGTCGCTGACAACTCTGTATTCCGTCCTGGCGGCTTGTATACTGTATTAATATTCATTATTATACCAATTGCATTTCCTCGTGTCTTGAGGCCCTCTCTGGTCCTTGTGACTTTACGAGCTGAGAGACAGAGACGCCTCATTCGAGTCCAACTTTGAATCTAGATTAGGTCGCGTCCTCACGTGTGCCACTCACATTTCTAATCCGAACGACTATCTTCAAGGCAGCTATGTCTCTAGCCTCCCTTCCTACAGAGTTGTACTCTGTGATTATGGACCAATTGCCCCCCGAATCTCTCCATCATTCGCTCCTACAACTAACACGGGCTCTCCCCTCCGCGCCAATATCTTTACACCCTCTGTTCCAGTGCATTACTTTGCGTCGCCCGGAGCAAGCTACCAGCCTCATTCGCCGCCTCATTAAACCCGACGGCGCGGAAGTCTCTCTCTATGTTCAGGAACTCTCTCTGCACGACGTGTGGACCGTCGACGCCGACGTTATGGTAAATGTGCTTCGTAAGCTCCGCAAGCTGAGTTCACTGAGCCTTTGTGTCGGGACGAACTTCGCGCCCGAGCATCTCAAGGCTATCCTCGAAATGTGCGCGTCCGCATTCTGTGTCCTCTGCCCATGATACTCATAAGGAGTAGACCTCGGCCTGACCTGCGATATCTCTCTCTGAGATTCCGCCCCTAGTAAGTGTTGCGATCATGCGCACCGTCGCAGATAATCAGATGTCCGACAAAACAGTGTGCAGAGAGCGACCTATCAACAATTCCTAAGCGTGGGTGAACCCATGACAACTGTGCTGGTCTCCACTGACGACCGTCTAGGGCTCGTACTTCGACTCAACGCTTGCCTGCCTTGCGGATTGGCCGGAATCGGATTTCCGGACCCTCTCTATAGTGCAGGAACCCATGGACCCTGCACAAGCGCCCAAAGTTGCATTTGCGCAGCCCATCGTCTTTTTTCGCTTAGACTCGAACCTGTCGGCCCTTGCACAGTCACCGTATCTCAAAAACCTCACCTCGCTACGCCTTCGCATCCCCTCGCGGCCAGTCGCAAACGCACTCACGATGGCACCGTTTTCCTTGCCCGCCGTCGAGCTCCTTGACCTCTCAACGTGCAATGTCTTTGGCTCTGAGCTCACGGACGTGATCCTGGCGCGGCTGCCGAAACTGAAGTACCTCATTCTGGACAACGGTGCGCTGCTCCGCGGCGAGTACCACGCGGAGGACTGGGCTGTGATGGGCAAGGGTTGCGCGCTCGCGGGCTTGAAGCGGACGAAAGAGCGCGAGAAGATCCTTCGCCAGGCGCGGCTTGAGACCGCGCCCGCCGCCGCGAGAGAGAAGCGCCCCCACCGCGGCCGCAAAGGCGTGAGCACCGCGACGGTCTCGCTGCGCGCGTCGTCGCCGCCCGACGCGCATGTGGTCAGCGTCAAGGACACGCCAAGGGCGCACGCGCTGCACAAGATCCGGCTGTATCCTGCGTCGCCCAGCCTCCGCTTGTTCGCAACGACGCTCCCGCCGTCCGTGCCGCCTGAGAAGCACGATGAGATCCGGGAGGAGTTTGAGCGTGGGTGGTCCGAAGGGCTTGCGCAGCTCATCGAGGTGCGCGCACGGCTGTACCAGTCGTACCGGCTCGGATCCACGATCATGCGGTTCGCAAATCTGGATGAGGACGAGGGCGGGGATGAGACGGAAGGGCTGGAGGGACTGGTTGAGGTGAGCAACTGGGATGACGACGTAGAGATGCTCACCGCACCTTCGCTCTGCCTCGTCGGCCCTGGGAAATCTGAAGCGCATGTGGTGGGTTGTGCTCATTCCATTGCTTGGACGGTTTGGAAGGACTTGTAGTTTTTTGTCTATCGTTATGATCACCTTATGGGCCCCTATCTGTCAAACTGGACAATCTAATCTAATCGACGTCATCCTCGTCATGGTATGTATGGCTCTATTTCTGTCGCAGGTTACTGGCAATGGTCGCAAGCGCGCGACTCGGAGCCACCGCAGACAATTTGACGGCTCTGTCTTGTAACACACTGATGTCATTCGCAGCTCCTCCATATAACCAACTGGTCCCTCCGGTCACTGGAGCAGCTCACGTCGACGATGTTCCCCTGGTGTCTCCTCCCCTTACTTTCCTACGCCAGCGCCTCACCGACGCCTTTGCCTGGGGCAACGCCTGTCTCCGCGAACGCTGCCGTTCGCCCCCCACCACAACCCACCGTGTTCAACTCCATTTTGGGTCAGCGTGGCCTGCTGGATGATGCTACAAAGGACATAAATTCAGTCCTGAAGGGTCTCGGCTCAGCCATTCCCTCCTACGTGGCCTCCGGGGTCCCCAATTTCTTCCAGGACTTCCCAACGGGCACGGCTGTTCAGAGCTCGTTGGGCCTGAGCGACTCCGACGTCGCTGCGCTGCCAACCCAGGTCCTGAACCTTCCGTACGTCGTCGCTTGGTCGTTATTGTGAATCATCCGGGATAACTGTGTGCCCTTTCCTTCATGCAGAAGTTACGCGAACTGGACGGACCAGGGCTGGAGTCTTTTGGTTCACGGAAACGTGTTCAAGCAGCCCAATATTTCGCAGCCGAAGCTCGACGAACTGGCCAATGCCTTCCTCATCGACACTTCGGTCGCACAACTGCCCCCCGACCAAGCGGCTCAGGCGCGCAATTTCACCGCGTCTATCTTTGTTCTACAGCAGTCGGGCCAGAGTGTTGTCCTTAACATCACTCCGATTTCGTCCACCGGGAAATCAAATGGCACCAGCCAGACGCTCACCGTTGGCCCAACGAGCGCCGAGGGCGACTTCAACTCCCCTATGCTCATTCCCGATCCCCAAAAACAACTGATCGCAGGGAACAGGACGTCCAGCATCCAGCTCCTGAGCGAACATGTCAACGGCACGGACACGGGCAACGCCACGGCCTACCTCGTCCCCCCCGAAGGCCTCACCGTCATCTCCGACATCGACGACATCCTGCGCATCACGAAGATCTACCAGCCCAAGGAGGGGCTCCTCAACTCCTTCGCGCGTCCGTTCACGCCGTGGATGAACATGCCCGCGATCTACGCCAACTGGTCGAAGGCGCTCCCGCAGCTGCACTTCCACTACCTCACCACGACGCCGGAGCAGGTCACGCGCAACTACATGCAGTACATCTTCGCGACGTACCCCCAGGGGAGCTTCGACACGCGCCCGCTCAACTTCAGCGACGTGTCCGCGACACTGGCGATCCGCAAGTTCCTTCTCGACCGCGTGTTCCAGACGTTCCCAAAGCGCAAGTTCGTGCTCGTGGCGGACACGAGCAACGGGGATGTGATGAAGGACTATCCGGCGCTGGTGGCCGCGTATCCGGGGCAGGTGCAGTGCATCCTGCTGCGGAACACGAGCGCCACGGACGCGGGGGATAAGTTCCCCTACGACACGTCGGGGTTCAAGGGCATCGACCAGAGCATGTACATGTTTTTCACGGTCCCGGTGCGTTTCTGCGTTTTCTCTCAGTCTGTGTCGCTTCCGTCATTTCGGCACTCACGCGTCACTTTTGCTTTACTGTAGGACGACCTGGCGGGGTTGGACCTGACCAAACAGTGCTTCAACAGCTCCGTGAAGCAGAACGTGACGTTCGGGTACCAGGGGCTGCCGTTCAGCGGCAAAGCCACTGCGGTGGGGGTGGACTTGAGGGCCGTCGCGCTTTGGGCGTGCGTTGGACTCGTTAGCGGGTTCGTCGGTATACTGTAAGGGCCTGGACGCTGGCATGTAGTCACCCGTTTGTACATCAACATAGTGCGACGTGGCCATGGACGGACATCGTACATCGGGTCGGTCTTCTACTATGTAGGAGGCACCGTTAATCCATGTTGTCCCAGTTCGTTGTTCGACGGTTTCACTGGCATGTGATCGCGTCGTTCTGACCTGCCATCATGCTGCCGCATCGTGGACAATGCCTTTGTGGGCGCAACCTTCAGCTTCAGTGCTACCTTCACCTCCTGCCCGAAACCGGCCACACAACATCAGCATCCGAAGATGCCCCCTTCGACCGACGCGGCCGAGTTCCAGCGCATCCTGCGCACCAGCAAGCACATCGTCGCCATCGCCGGCGCAGGCCTCTCCGCTGCATCCGGTTCGTGAACGACCCTGGGGGGTCCAGAAGCGCGATTCATTGAAGCCTAGGTATACCGACATTCCGCAGCGGAGGAGGTCTATGGCAGACGCACGACGTGACCAAGCTCGCGACGCCCCAGGCCTTCGCCGCGGACCCCGTCCTCGTCTGGCGGTTCTACCACGCCCGCCGGCGCGCGTATGTCGTTTCTCATCATCCACATCCGAACCCTAATGTTCGTTCGGGTAGGATACTGGCCGCGGCGCCGAACGCCGCCCACTACGCGCTCGCGGTGCTCGCCCTGCCCGCGTATCGCGCTGCGGTCGCCCCGGACGCGCGGTACACCCTCGTAACGCAGAACGTCGACAGCCTCAGCACGCGCGCGCACCGCGAGGTCGTCCAGCGCCACTCCGGTGACTCTGACTCCGCCTCTGACTCTCCGCCGGATCAGCCGAGTCCGATCCTCGAGATGCACGGCCGCCTCCTGGACACGCTCTGCACCGGCTGCGGGCACACGGAGCACACCACCGCCGACCCGCTCTGCCCCGCCCTCGGTGAAGCCGACGACGCAACGCCGATCGCGATCGAGCAGCTCCCGCACTGCCTGCGCTGCGGCGCGCTGCTGCGCCCGGGTGTCGTGTGGTTCGACGAGATCCCGCACCACCTCCGCGCGATCAACGCGCTCGTCGAAAAGGCCGATCTGTGCCTCGTCGTCGGCACCTCGTCTACCGTATGGGTTTCGCGTTCGTTATGCCGGTCGTTTCGCGCTGACTCGGATGCGTGCTTGCATAGGTGTACCCTGCGGCGGGCTACGCCCACGAGATCGCGGAGAACGGCGGGACGGTGGCTGTGTTCAACAGCGAGCGGACGGACGACGACGACTTTGCGCACTTTTTTTTCGTGGGCCCGTGTGAGGAGACGCTCCCCCGTGTCCTGCTAAATGTTCAGTCCTCCTCATAACACTAACACTCCCTCTCCATCGGCTCATGCTTCCGAGGGACTTGCTGAGCATGCACGGCGTCAGCGCAGAGCTCGGCGAGGAGCTGCCAGCGGGACACGAGGTGCCAATCGGGCGGTGCGGTCGTACGCCTCGCGGCGCGCGGGTGTGAGAATAACACACTTGCTGAGTCGGAGGGGGGGGGGGGGGGGGGCAGAACCATTGGTTGACTTAGAGCCGCCCAATTTTTTCTCGGAATAACTAGCGCCCGCAAAGTGATTCGCGCGTTGTCAGAGCCAGAAATATACTTATTCAGACTTATTCTATATATCAATTCTGTAGGTCCACTGCCTTGACGCATCACACAAGTTTAGCAAGTGTGTATCGCGGTACATTTACAAGACTTTCTACGAGACTACTACTACTCTATGTATATTTCGGGGGACGGGGGACGGGCAGAAGGACAGTCGGGAGTTAGACTTCAGTCATTGGTGGTGGGTGTTGGCTGATAGCGGCTGAGACGAAGGTGTTGGCGCCTCGTAGGCGGGTTTGGCACATCGGAGACTCTCGGGCTGCCTTGGAATGCAGCGCGAAAGTAGATTCGGAGTGGTGTTGCTTGTGTGCATCGGGAGGGTTGTGAAGCCCAGGATGTAGAACTCCAAATCCGGCATGAATGGCAAGCTGGGAGACGGGCGACGTCGCATATGCGGGGGCAGGCTTGCAATCGGGCGACGATGTGAGACGAACGACAATCTTGCCCAGGAATGATGGGGCGATGCTCATCGTAGGCAGGTGACGTATGCCTGAGGAGAAGCTCGTGTGCCAGGTTTTTTGATAGCGGGCAGCGAGGAAGGTGGGCTTTGTGGTTGAGCTGGATCGCAGGGCAGCGTGAATGCGAGCCACGAGGGTGATATATATCGATGCAGCAGTGGACGCGCGCTAGGACTGCCTCGAGATGATTTGACGGCGTAGTGTGTCGGGTAGGAGCGAAAAGGCTGCTCGTAATTTTTTGGAGCCGGAGGCGCGTCGTGGTGGGATATTGGATGGCGTGTGAAAGTAGCTGCCTGCAACGAGAATTTGGACTGCATCTGAGAGCGTGGCAAGTGTAATCGCGCGGAGCCTGAAGAGAAAGGTCGATGCTGGGCGCTGCTCATGAAATCTGAATGAGCGTCAGATAAAAAGACCTTGACGCATGGGGGGAAACAGACCTGAGACAGCGATATTTGAGCGCGTGGCGAGTGTCTCTGTCGTGCGAAGCATGATTGGTTGCAATGGATTGAAGAGAAACGCGAATGGCGAGCACTGCAAGTGCTCGTGAGATCTAAAGGTAGTGTTAGCTGAATGCATTGCCAACACATGAAAGACGACATACGAAAGACAGCGATGCCCAAGATGTGAAAGAAGTGTGGCCAAACGATAGAACCCGTGAGATGCCTGCCCAGCCAAAAGTAGTCTTGTCCACTAGTAGTCGATCCGCCCGTTCCCGTAACCTGACATCTATCTAAAGTCTACCTAAAGTCTACCTACAATAAGTGAAAAAGCCGGAAGTGTTGAAGCCCGATGACCGGGAGATAATTGCGGCCCATGTGTAGGAATCCAATGCGGAAGAGCCGACTGAGTGCGATGGTGGTGCGTGGGATGCAATACGGTGGGGTGAATATGAGGCAGACGGAGTTCTGTTGTGTGCGAGTATGGAATGATATATCTATTAAGGCGATTCGAGTGGTCGTTTTTTCTTTTCTGTTTTTTCTTTGGTTTTTTCTTTTGAATTTTCTGTTCTTTTCTTGATAGGGAGGAGTGTGTTGGAGAGCGAGTGAAATTATGTTGGTTGGGACGTTCGGATGTTTCGACCGTAGTCTGGGTTTGGATGGTCATGAGAATGTTGGTGCGGATTGTTCTTGCAGAGATGTCATGTAAGACGAGCGATGGTGTCATGCGATGCGGAGAACGACTTGGGGTTCGATAGACAGCAGACAGGATGTGCGCAGAGCGACTTGAGGTTCAATTGCGAGAAGATACGCGAGTAGCCGATGACGACTCTTGACGTAGATGTGATAATTGCAACATGGTTGAGGTAAGTAGCGTTCAGCTGGTCGGCGTCGACGTGAATATTCAAGATCATTGCCAAGGGCGTCGAGCCTTGAAGAACGTCCTGTCGTGCTGCAAGTATTGTCCCATTATCTTGCTCATGCTCCTTGAAAGACGCTTCGATGCCCGTTGAAGGTAGGGAGCGATCAATATGAGACGGATGATGGTGCAAAGTACAAAGCATGCGCAGTAGGAACATCGGTTGAGCAAGACGCTAAACGGAAGAGGGATAAGAATGGGTCAGAAGATGGAAGGTGGTATGCTTACTGGCGACGAGAGACGAATAGTTTTGCAGGCAAAGCACGCGCTGGAGCGTGAAGTTTGACCAAAGTACGCGCGGTCGGATTTTTTGGCAATGAGAACGACCAGGCTCGGATGAGGCAGCGAGGATTATAGCGCGGGGACAAGGTACTAGAACAAAGGCCTCAGATACGACATGACAGTCAGAGGTGTCTGCGTACCGATGGATGATTGCTTAAAGTGGGACGTTGCCGGCTAGCTACACTACTCGAATGAAGTTTCGTGTTTCAAAGCGCTGCGGACAACGTCGAGAAAGCGCCTCGTCTCGCGCGTGGATCCCCTGATCATCTTGCTCAGGCTCGTTGGAAGCTGGCGGTACATAAGTGGTGTACCAGAAGAGCGATGGGTAGGAGGGTTTATAGAGCAAGATGCTGCAAAGGGAATCAGAACGAAGATGGTGTTGATGAGAGTGGGGAGACTTACTCATAGCGATGCACGAGAGGTTATATCGGGTTTGAGACGCCGGCGGCCTGCCATGATTGGGTATTTCTATGAGGTTTGGCGCCGCCGGGAACGTCGAGTGTTTGTGAAACCGCCTCGTTGTCGTGCGGGTATGGATGGTCGTGCTCGTGCTCGCTGGTGTATGGTATCGGCTGGTCCAGCGCCCAAGGATGATAAATGTGTATTGGGTTGGGGCTTGGGGAGCAGCGGCCCGGGTGAGAGCGTCCAACGAGCAAGTTGCTGAAGCAAGCAGATTAGTCGGGAGTTGATAAAAATGAGAGGCGAAGACCTACCGACGACGACGAGGCGGGAGACAATATACACGGCAGCTGCAGCCCAGCCCTCCACAACGACCCCACGCGATACCCAATCTGTCCAAGCCATCCAGCGTTCCTTCCACCAGATGATCGATCGAATGCGCGCGCGCGAAAGGTGGCCAACCTTATACCTAACCTAGACAGAAAAAAAGAAAAAAAGTTTGGTCAGTAGGTTAGTACGGCATCCCCGCCGCCTCCGTCACCTCCCCGGGGCCGGTTGGGCCCCCGACGCATTGAGCCTCCCTCCATCTCTGCACGGCACACGCTGAGCTCCCCTCCTGCGAAGGAACGGTGAGTACGGAGGCATGAGGGGAGAAAGAAGCTACTTACAGCGGGCTAGACTCCCCACGGTACAATCGGCGGTGCACCACCCTGAACACGAAGAACGACATGAGTACAGAAAGACTTGGGCGCGGGGCTGACTTACGACGCACAGCCTCCCCTCGGCCGCGCGAGAGGCCTGGTGAACGATGGAGGTGAGTAAGAGGTAGGAGGACGTGGGGTGGACGTACGCGGCACTCATTCATTCCCGCTAAACGCTCGTCGTCCAGTCGTCCGGTGGTCCAGTCGTCCAGTCGAGGTCTTGAGGTCTGTAGGCAGGAGGAAGTCTGTATGGGTGAGAGCATACAGCTTGGAATGTGGGAAGAAGAGCGGTAAGTGGCAGTGGCAGCAGAATCACTCACCGCGTCCCGTGCTGGCCAGGCGCTAGAAGGGTGCTGAGCTCGAGGGCGGTCGAAGCCAGAGGGAAGAGGGAGAGGGCCAGATGGTGGTACGAGACAAGGTGGAAGGTGGCTGACTGCATCCGCGGCCCGGGACCTATCAGTCTGCCATCAGTGAGTCTGAGATCTGAATCCGGAAACGCCCCTGTCTTGCGACGTGTTCAATTTGAAAACGTGGCAGACGACGCTCTATAGCTAAGCGAGAGTTACCTGGAGGTCAGTAGGTTAGTACGGCATCCCCGCCGCCTCCGTCACCTCCCCGGGGCCGGTTGGGCCCCCGACGCATTGAGCCTCCCTCCATCTCTGCACGGCACACGCTGAGCTCCCCTCCTGCGAAGGAACGGTGAGTACGGAGGCATGAGGGGAGAAAGAAGCAACTTACAGCGGGCTAGACTCCCCACGGTACAATCGGCGGTGCACCACCCTGAACACGAAGAACGAAATGAGTACAGAAAGACTTGGGCGCGGGGCTGACTTACGACGCACAGCCTCCCCTCGGCCGCGCGAGAGGCCTGGTGAACGATGGAGGTGAGTAAGAGGTAGGAGGACGTGGGGTGGACGTACGCGGCACTCATTCATTCCCGCTAAACGCTCGTCGTCCAGTCGTCCGGTGGTCCAGTCGTCCTGTCGAGGTCTTGAGGTCTGTAGGCAGGAAGAAGTCTGTATGGTGAGAGCATACAGCTTGGAATTGGGAGGGAGAGCGGTTAGTTAGGGTGGGAACAGGATCACTCACCGTGGCGAGTGCTGGCCGGGCTAGAAGGGTGCTGAGCTCGAGGGCGGTCGAAGCCAGAGGGAAGAGGGAAGAGGGAGAGGGCCTGATGGTGGTGCGAGACAAGCTGGAAGGTGGCTGACTGCATCCGCGGACTCCATCACAAAGTTCAGGCTCCGCTCCCATGGCGTCCACGTCACGTTACCGCGCCCCCTATTCGAACGCGACTTGAACGTTTGAATGCCGGCAGCCTGCAAGCTCGTACGGGGATGCTGCTTATGATACATTTTGAATTCACAGTCTACGCCTCAATCCAGTATTACCCCAAAGGAAGCTCGTGCCTGGAGCTTCGCCTTGACGGCCTTCATCAGCTCCGCCACCTTCGCACCCGTCGCCTCGTCCACCGCCGACGCAGACCCCACGCGCTCGAGGTACTCGCGCGCGCGTAGCCAGTCCCCATTCGGTAGCCGCAGCTGGTACTCCGCCGCGGCCACAAGCGCCTTCGCATAGTATTCGACGGGCCGCGTGTGTGCCTCGCCCTGTGCGACCGCCGCCTGCGCATATTCTGCCGCGCCAGGAACGTCGCCCACCGTGTTCAGCAGGTTTGCGAGTCGCAGGAAGACGGTCGTGTGGTGCGGCGCGTCCATCTCCAGCGCACGCTTGAAGGACGCGATCGCGTCCTCGTGTCTGAGCAAATGCCGCGAATCAAGATCAAGCGCAGACGACGGCAGTTATGCAAGCCCACCTTCCAGCGACCTCGAGCGCATGTGCTTGATCTTCCCAGCTCTCGGCTTCCTCTGGGCTAGGGAACGGTCAGCGTTTACGAAGTTGCGATGTATGATGGATTACCGTAGGCGCAGCGCGCGCGAATGGTAATATAGTGCATACGGGTGCATGTTCATGCCCCCGTACGCCTTACCCAAGCCGGACCACGCCCGGTAGTCTTTCGGATTCACGTCTAAAATATCCCATTCAAGCCGATGCTTCGACGGAAGATGAGAATACATACCCACAGCCCGCCGGAAAGACTCGACGGCCGCCTGGAAGTTCGTCATCTCGAGGTACTCGATCCCCATGAGCGTCCACGCGCCGAAACACGTCCGATCCAGCTCCGTCGCGCGGCGGAAGTACTTGACCGACTTCTCATGCTCCGCGCGCAGCGAATAGTGGCAACCTAAACAGTGTCAGCGCTACCAACGCTGTTCAGCACAGCTACCTACCAAGGAGACAGCAGACTTCCGGCCGGTCCTTGTTCAGCACGAGGAAGAACTGCGCTAGCATGGACAGCTTCTCTTTGTTCTCCACAGCGTACAGGATATTCGCGAAGACGTCGAGGTCGTCGACGCGGTACGGGTCGATCGTCATGATCGCGTCGAACTGGTCCTCCGCCTGCGGATACGCGTGCAGGTTGTACAGGACGTTCGCGCGGAGGCTCATTATCCAGAGGCTCTCCGGGAAGAACGACTGCCCGAGGAGCTGGTCACATATCTCGAGTTCGTTGGGGGTAGCGCTGTAGAACTCGTTCATCATGCGGACCATGAACATCTGGATGAGGGGGTGCGATGGAGGAAGCATGATTTTCTGCACATGTTTGGCTAGCTGGGGCGCGTCAGCGCAGCGCGCGCGGGGGCAGGGAGAACATGTACCGTTTTGGGATCGTCTATGCAGTCACCGAGGAGCGTCCAGGCGGACCAGTTCCACGGCAGCGCAATTATGGATAACAGCACACAGTCGATAGCTTCCTCACGGCGGGCGAGCCGGAATAAAAACAGCGCCTTTCTTCCTTGGCAAATTGACGTCTAGCTCAGAAGCACCACGAGAGCACTCACAAAAACAGCAGCCACGGCTCGGCGACGTCCTCCACGGACTGGTACAGCTCCGTGAGCAGGGGATTAACAGGCGTCGGGGGCTGATGCCGGCTGGCTGCACGCTATCAGCCACGCCTCGCACAGCCCAAAACGCGCACCATCGAGCATATGCCAGTCGCGCAGCGCCTTCTTCTCGCTGACCTGGCCGCCGCATCAGCTACGCGTAAGCCCCGGGAGCAGGTACGCACGATGTACCGCGAGTACGTGCGCAGGAAGACCGCCTTGTCGCTGCGGCTGTCGCGCAGAAGGTGCTCCGCGCGCGCGTGCTGCTTCTCGTCGACCGCCTTCCGCGCGAGCTCGAACACCTCCTCCTCCCGCAGCTCCGCCTCCGTCTGGGGCGTGGCCGCATCTGGCGCGGGCGGCGGCCGCACACGCCGCTCCTCCGGCACAGCGCGCAGCAGCTCCAGGGCCCTAGTCACAAGCTCGAGATCGTGTGAAGCGCGTCAAGTACTTTTGCCGCCTCACCACTTTGTGGCCGCGAGCAGGCCGCGCTCGTGCGCCTCCTTCGCCGTCTCACGGATGTCAAACACCATCTGCGCGTCGACAAAGGTGACTTCGGGCATGTAGTCCATTTTGTGGCAAGAACGTTGGGGGAAGCGGTACACGTGATGCGACGCGCTACTTTCCCGGGTGCAAGCAAGCATCCCCCAGTAGCCCCTATCTTTTACTAACGGAGCAGGTTAAGTCGGATCCCCAGACCTCAGCGGTCAAGATACAGGACGATTATTTGAATGGGCTTGGCTTCACCCGGCGAGATAGCAACATTAGTGGTGTGTGTACGGACGGCCTATAGATGTTGAGGAGATATTATTGATCCTTGAAGGGCGTAAATAGATGGATGAATCACCTCAATAAGGAAGATAACCTGAACTAGCCTCCGCGAAGTCAGATACTTCCTGTTTCCCCCTCAACCTTCGAAGACGCCTGCTTGCTTCCCCGGCATCTCCCCTTCTCCTTTGTTCTCCGAGTCCCATTGACAGGCTGCCGCGATTCTCTCCTTCGGTTCCCTCTTTCCAAGTTTACATCCTTATCGCACCCCCGGCCTCAGACTCCCGCGCTGACAGTCCATCTTCCTGGTCTGCGCCCTGATTTCATCTCCCCACCCCCATACGCATCGATATCCCGCCCGTGTCCGAATATTAATCCGCACGCGCATGCTCAACAGCCCATCCTCCTTGCTCGTCGGCCGCATCCCGCAAAAATCAGCTGCTAGCGCAGTCCACCCACGCCGCATCTACATCCCGCATGTTAGATAATTGACACTAATAGTAACTTCCACTTCAGCACTATGCCGGGGTAGGACATTGGGCACTAGAGAACCGGGATCGCCCGCTATCGTGGTAGTAGTTATCTACCCCGCAGTGCTTCATATCCCCCACTGGCTCGGCATCTGCCTACCGCCTACAATACTACTCGTCTCCGACTCCAGCAATAGCACTCACCAGCACCGGCCGCTGTCGTCGCGAGTTCCTTCCGGCGAGATCCGCAGCGAGTACTACGTTCATAAATCACGCCCCCGCGTTTCGGATAGATATACATGAGCTAGCAGAGTCAAAGAGACATTAATATTCGAGCTCACCGGCTCTTAGATTGCAGTTGCATGCGCACGCGCACTATCGTATACGTCTCGATACGCTTCTAATAAACACGGATCGATGCGCTGGACTGCACCCAGCCAAGACCGGCGCCGACGCATATCCTACGCGCGCGCGTTCGCAGAATCGTCTTTCTCTCTAGATTCGAAGCCCCTTACGACTCGGACGCACCCGAGCGTCCACCGGCCCGATCGATATCCGCGCCCACAGCCTCAAACACGCGCACCGCGGCGTGTCCGCCCTCGGGGCCCTTTTAGGATAGAAAATCCCTCACATTCGAAGACCTCGGCCGCGAGAGCACGATGAGAGGAGGAAAGCGCCTCGCGCTCGCGGCGTGTTCGCGCGCAGAGCCCGTTCGAGATAGCGCAAGTCTGAATCACTGCTTTGTTTAGTGGACCTGGACGACCGCGCGAGCGAGAAAAGAAAGGAAAAAGCGCGCCGCGTGCCTGGCCGCCTCGGCGCTTGCCGCTGGGCGCTTGATGCCCCCCATTCGGGACTCGTGTGCGCGCACGTAACGGTATCGTACATACGCGCCTGCAATCCCATGATTATCCCGAGCGGGATCAGAATCAGGTCGAGTTCATCTTCCTGATCACCCCAAAGCAGGAACGCGATGAGATTAACAGGGATACGCGTCTCGTCTAAGTAAAGGATTAGACGAACTGACACCCGGCGTCCATCCGTCGATCGGTACCAGCTTTCGTGGTCTGTAAGCGCGCGCGGGTAGATGACGCGTCCGTGTAGGAATTTGCATTCAGAACAGAGCACATGAAAGAGCGGCAAGCGGGATAAAGCAACGCACGAGATGGACAAGGTGAAACGCGGGATCAAGTATGGGCAAGCGCGACGGTGGAGAGCACCCGGCACAAAGGGCAAGGAGGGAGAGAAAGGAAAAAGACAACCCGCCTCGTGTCGGCGATTACTCGGGCGTGCTGTGCGAATTGGGTTTAAGCGAGTCGCGCAGTCGCTTGAACTCAATTCGCACAGTAGATTCGAAGGGGGAAAGTGACGCGAGGCAGATTGCGAGCGGGGGGCGAGATGGAGGCGAGATGGTAAGGTGTATCGTGCATGCGACTCGGTGAATGGACGAGCTGGACTCTTTGACAACCCGCTGGAATCAGAACAGCCAGTGCAGAACGGGGATCTCGTCGGAGTCGTTCGAGTTGGGTTGGCGATGGGATATGTTTAGCAGCAAGCGCCAAGATAGCACGGTGATAGCAAGACGGGGACGCCACAGGATAAGATGGGAACTGCAGGGAACTGGGAGGTGGATTTGGCACAAGGAGATAGTGGGCAGTGGCAACAGGGCGTGGTGTTGGGTGTGCATGAGGAGGGACCGACGGGGCATCACGGTGGCGGTGTTGGAAGCGGGTCGGGGTAAAACGGATTAGCAGTGTGGGGAAAGCAGCCGTCGCTGTGGGGGACGACGACGAGAGGGTGGTTGGGGACGGCGGTCAGCATTCGTAGGATTCCTAGTAGTTCGGTAGCAGCATAGACAGGATGTATACAGGTTGTGGACAAGCAGAGTTGGGATCCACGTCATGATGTGTGCACGCGACACAGCCGCAGATAAGCCTTAACCGCATCCTATATATGCCCGTCTCCGCTTTTTTCTCTCCCTTTTCACTCCCGCATGCAGCGACGCGGTCGCGACAGAGCCGTCTCCGTCGCCGCACTCGCCCGCCTCCACAGCGAGGAGCGCGCCTACACCCCGCCGCTCGCCCGCTCCCCATCCTCGTCCACCTCCGCCTCCGCCTCTCCCCGCTCGCCCGCCTCACGCTCCCCCACGCCACCCCTCACCCTCTCCGACCAGGTCCACATCGCCTACGCCCACGACGACATCCACCTCGCCAAGGTCTTGCTGCTCCGCCTCCAGGGCATCGAGGTCACGTCCGACAGCGACCCCCGCATTGCCGCGGTCAAAGACGAGGACTTTGACGCGTGTTTTATCCCCTTTGGCCGCCTCGACGACGGCCGCGGCGAGTCTTCCTGCACGCCGGTCAAATCCCCACCCGCCGTGGACAACCGGAGAGCGAGCGTGCGCAGAGCCGATGCTCTGCGCGCCAAGGAGCAGCTCTGGGAGTCCGAGGCCCGCCGCTTCACGGAGGAGCGTGTCCGATGCGCCGCACGCAAGCGCCGCGAGTCTGACCAGCAGCGCTTCGCCGCTACCGAGCAGGAGCGCACGCGCCTCATGAAGCAGAAGGAGGCAGCCGCCGCCGTCGTGGATCTGCGCCGTCGCCGGGTGAGTTCCTTCGCACCGGCTATCCGCGATCCCACTCACCCGCCCCCAGATGAAGCCCACCGCGCGCACGCTCAACTTCTCCCTCGTCACTCCCGTGCCGAGCCCGCCGCCAAAGTTCACGTATGACTTTCCCTTTACCCCGCGCAACATCGCCCCTCGCGTGACCCTCAACCCCCGCCGTCCGCCCAAGCAGTCGGAGCCCCCGCGGGAGGAGCCGACCGTGGAGGCCGCGCCACAGCGCGTTTCGTTCCAGCAAGTCCTCGCGAGCATGGAGGGCCCGCTTTTCCCTGTCCTCCCGGGCGAGCGTCTCCCCGCCACAAACACGGACCGCACCAAGGCCCGTCGCGAGCGCGCGCTCCTCGAGGCGCTCCTTGCTGCCGACGTGGATCTTTCGCCCGGCCGTAAAGGCAAGGGTCGTGCACGCGCTCTCGCACCCACATGTGCTGTGTGTGCCCCGCGCACACCATCACCAACCCCGCTCCCCTCGCCGTCGACGCCCTCCACCTCGTCGTCGGGTCTCTCTCGCGCGGGCTCGTGGCTCTCCTTCGGCTCGAACCGCGCGAGCACGAGCAGCAGCGTCAGCACGGCGCCGTCCTCGTGGGTCTCCGCATCTCCCTCGGACTCTCCGAAGTTCTCCGCGCCGCCGCTGCGCCTCTGGCTCCCCGGGACCCGGCGTACCTCGTCGCCCGTCCCCGTCTCTGCGCAGTGCCACTGCGCGCCTACATCCGACTGCCCTCGCGCCCCCGCCACAACGCACCCGCTGTCCCAGCCCCCTCCTCCGCCACCTCGCAACGCCGGGCGCCGCCCACCCCACATGGAACCAGGGGTTGACCGGCCGCAGGGCCCGATGCCGTTCACGCTTGCGCTGGGGCGCATCGTCGCCCTCGCGCGTACCCTGCAGGCGTCATACGTCCGCGCCGTCGTCGTCGGCTACGGCGGCGTCTCGAGCGGGTGGGATGACGACGCCTATACATACGGGCACGACCCGTACACGGAGGCATACGCGCAGCCGCTCGCGTACGCAAGCGAGAAGCCCGCGCGCGCGCTCGTGTGCACGCTGCGGGTGCGCCAGGCGGGGCAGCGCGCGGCCCCCGCGGACGTCTCTGCGTTCCGCGCCGCGCCCCCGCCTGCCTCGTCCTCGGCACCGGAGGACGTCCTCGCGCCCCTCGCGCGGCTCTCCCCGCTCGCGCCCCACGCGCGCTCTGCCGTCACGCTCGCCGACCACGCGGGCGCCGACGCGCGCCGGACGGCACACGCGCGCGTGTTCGCGCCGCCGCCGCCGCTCCCGCGCAGCCCGTGGGCGCCCAGCGCGCGCGGACAATCACACGTGCGGCTGCGCGTGGACGAGGCGGACGCGGCGTGCGCGGAGTCGTCGTCCGCTGCTGAACTTGACTCGGCGATGGGGCGCGGGGACGACGGCGATGGCGATATCGACGTTGATCGGGCCGGGGGTGAGGGCGAGGGGGGCCAGCGTCTGCGCGCGCGCGCGGTACCGAACAGCGCGTTCCTGCGGCTTAAGGCGCTGCACAACGACGCGCGGGGGCTGGTGCTCGCGCCGCCCGTGGCGCTGCGGCGCCCGCGGGAGTGCCTCGTCGCGCTGGGGGTGGACCGCGCGCCGGGGAGCGGGCTGCGGTTCGTGTACGCTGGGGCGGCGGGGGTGTAGCGCCGCGTTAGGGGGCGCGTCGTCCCTAAATTCCAGTAACCTCCAATCATCTCTTTTTTCTTTCTGCTGCTTACGAACTGTAAATGTTATTATCGCTCTCGCCTCGCTCTGTACCCGTCTCTTCCTCTCTTCCTCTCTGTACATATATGCCCCTTGTTTTTCTAGTGCACATTGGTTGGAATTCGCATACTACATACTTGCTACTTATTTAAATAACTACATTCCTGCAATTACATTACACTGCGTCTGTACGATGCACAATAGATACGCTACGCTACGCGCCTTTTATAACGAACAGAGTTGATTCAAATCCGGTTTTTGTGGTGGGGACTCGGAGATGCATACTTTTGTGCTCTTTTGTGGTACCACTGGAAGAAGTTGAGAAGAAGGGCGGGTGAAGGATTAGTCTTGCGTGGCGTTAACGCGTTCGGTGTGTTATTGGTTGTCGAACCGACGCAAGGATGAACCGGATAGCATGAACGAACGGACCAACTGACTCGCTGAGCATGAGGCGCGCGAACCGGCGGCGCCTTTACGCGTTAAACATGAGCGGATGGTCGAACTCGTCAAATTATGAGCGTGTTTCCGGCGCCGCCATTACCGATGGACGAAGCGACCTCTGAGCTCTTCGGAACATGAGCGTGTATCCGCTGCCGATTCAGAATCAAGCGCCGCCTCAAGGACAAGGCTACAAGGTCCGCCTGCCGATGCGATGCGGGTTCGTATTCTCAATCTTTCTCCCATCTCCACGAGGCGGGGGACTCACTGGTTGGACGGACGGACGAACGAACGCACCCCCGAATCGACGAATCGACGACGCGCGAAGGAGATGCGCCGCGTTGCGTGCCTTCGCTGAGTTCTTCGTATGTTCCTTGTCAATGGATTGACAGCGATTCGGACAGCAGACTCGGACTCGGACACGGGGGCTTCGGATAGGTCACTCCTTGTGGTTTGGTGGCGCGGCGTGGGTGCGCCGGGGTGGTTGTGCGCGGTGCGGGAAGGGCTTGTGGGAGCAGGTATGTATGTTCATGGAGGGAGGACGGAGGGGGCTGGATATGGAAGGAGGATGAAGGTTAGGCGGTTGAGAGAGGCGGGCGCTGGGCCGACGGGTAAGCTAAATGGTGAGTATGCACGCCTTCGGTCAAGAGAGTGTGCTTGGGCCGCTGCAGTGGAGTCACGGAGGTCGGGCTGAGATGTTCGCCGGCACGTCGGTCCGGACGAACTTGGACGAATCGGGGTTCCAGTCGCTCAGGCACGGAAGGGTGCGTGGGAATTTCCGAAGTACTTTGCGTCTTGCTTTTACTTCCACGGCCCGATTCTGAAGAACAGTGTATCATATGTATCCTTGGCGCATCTGCACACAATACAAGGTACAAGGCCCGAAGAAACAAGTCTCATCAGGCCGCCGCCGGGTACGCGGCGCTATGCCGCGACCACCCGCTTTTCTATGTACCACCACTTCGTCCCTCGGATTCACTCAGCACCGGTTTGAAAGCGCACGAAGGGAAATAGCCCACCAGAAGGCGACGTCCGCGCCGGGCCCGGGGGAAGCTGGTCCTCTCTATCCAAGTAACCCGACGCGGCGTCCGAGTCCCTGCCGCGGACGAGCCCGGGAGAGTCGCGAATCGTGACGTTCGTGCTGTGAACAGAGCGAATTGAATAATGGGAGCTCTGGATAATCGCAACAGCTGCTTGCAGGTCAAGGAAGGCGCTGGATGTGCTTGTGGTAACGACGGCCCGCCACGCCTCGTGTGCCCTTCGCACAACGTTGCGCGCAAAATCGACGCCCTTGACCTCGCCGTTGAGCTCGAGCACGTTCTCCGGCTTGCCATCGGGGAGCCTGCACAGCCTGCCGTCAAGTGAGCGAAGCATCGCAAGCATGCGAGTACACGCCGCACCGGAACCACTCCTTCGTCGCGGGGAGGATGCCCGGGCACTCGCGCTCCAGGTCCGCGATGCTGTGCACGCGCGCGCCGAGCGCGTCGGCGGTGTCTACGGCAGCGTCCAGCGGAGGACGCCCGCTTCGCGCGGCGCGAGCACGCCCAGCACACGCACGCGCCGCACTTGCCCGGCTTGTGCCACCTGCTCCCCGAGCTCGCAGGCGTGCAGCGGGGCGCCGCCCGCCCAGGTCTGTAAGTGCGTCGCCAGTCAGACTCTACGTCACAACTCGGACGAATGGATTGGGGAGCAGGCGCACCTGTGGCAGCGCGCCGTAGTTCCATATGTAACCGTGGTGCGGGAAGACGCTGCGCACGCGTGCGGGGCGCCGGGCGCGCTTGAGCTGCGGACGGATCGGCGCGTATGCCTCGCTGGGTGCCAGGGCCGTCTGCGCGGTGGACCAGCGCGGGGCCTCGACGATCATGGTGAGGATGAGCTCTGTGGCGCCTTGGGCCGGGGGAAGGGCGCACGTCGAGGGCGAGCCTTTCCTGGGTCCCGGGAGGAGAGGGACGTCGTGCAGAGCTGAGACGACGTGCCCGTCGTGCAGAATGAAGATGCGATGCTCTGCGAATACTACAGTTAGTCGGATATACGGAGTGAGGGCCGGAGGGCCACCCGGGGTGTTTGGGACGCCGACGGAGCGTGAGGTGTAGTTGTGGCTGCTGGCTGGGTGAAAGGCCATGGTTGTTTAGACGCCCGCAAAAGCGTAGTACTTAGCTTGATATACTAATCAGTACTAGGCGTAGGGGGAGACTGGATTACAATCTTGATGAGGCACCCAGGGTTTTTTCTTGGTAGGGGGAGCAGCTGCTGGCCACACGTATGCTGCTCGAGAAACTGGAACAAGCGGGGACATGAGAAGACTTGGAGACGTCCAACGAAAGGTCTCACCATGGCACGTGACCGCGACGGTGCATCGTCGCACTGCAGATCGTCGCAATACAGGAGAATACAGGGGCGTTTCCGGATTCAGATTCGCTGATGGGTCCGCGGATGCGCCGGTCAGCAGTCAGCCACCTTCACCCTTGTCTCTTACCACCATCTGGCCCCTCTCCCTCTTCCCTCTGGCCTCAACCGTCCTCCCTTATAGCGCCTGGCCAGCACTTGACACGGTGAGTGATTTTGCTCCCGCCCTCACTAACCGCTCTTCCTCCCAATTCCAAGCTGTATGCTCGTCCCCATACAGACTTCCTCCTGCCTACAGACCTCAAGACCTCGACTGGACGACTGGACCACCGGACGACTGGACGACGAGCGTTTAGCGGGAATGAATGAGTGCCGCGTACGTCCATACTCCGTCCTCCTGACACTTACTCACCTTCATCATTCTCTAGGCCTCTCGCGCGGCCGAGGGGAGGCTGTGCGTCGTAAGTCAGCCCCGCGCCCAAGTCTTTCCGTACTCATGTCGTTCTTCGTGTTTAGGGTGGTGCACCGCCGATTGTACCGTGGGGAGTCTAGCCCGCTGTAAGTTGCTTCTTTCTCCCCTCATGTCTCCGTACTCATCGTTTCTTCGCAGGAGGGGAGCTCAGCGTGTGCCGTGCAGAGATGGAGGGAGGCTCAATGCGTCGGGGCCCAAGCGGCCCGGGGAGGTGACGGAGGCGGCGGGGATGCCCTACTGACCTACTGACCCACCTCTTCTTTTCTTTTCTGTCTAGGTTAGGTATAAGGTTGGCCACCTTTCGCGCGCGCGCATTCGATCGATCGCTGGGTGGAAGGAACGCTGGATGGCTTGGATAGATTGGGTATCGCGTGGGGTCGTTGTGGAGGGCTGGGCTGCAGTATCTAGCTGTCACGTATTGTCTCCCGCCTCGTCGTCGTCGGTAGGTCCCCCTATCATCTCTTTCAACTCCCGACTAATCTGCTTGATTCAGCAACTTGCTCGTTGGACGCTCTCACCCGGGCCGCTGCTCCCCAAGCCCCAACCCAATACACAACTATCATCCCTCAAGTTGGGCGCTGGACCAGCCAATACCATGCACCAACGAGCACGAGCACGACCGAACATCACACCCGCACGACAACGAGGCGGTTCCATAAACACTCGACGTTCCCGGCGGCGCCAAACCACATCAATACTCAATCATGGCAGACCGCCGGCGTCTCGAATCCGATATAACCTCTCGTGCATCGCTATGAGTAAGTTTCCCCACTCTCATTACCACCACTTTCTTTCTGATTCCCTTTCCAGCATCTTGCTCGATAGATCCTCGTACCCATCGCTCCTCTGGTACACCACTTACCGCCAGCCTTCGTGGAGCCCGAGTAAGATGATCAAGCGATCCACTCGCGAGACGAGGCGCTTTCTCGACGTTGTCCGCAGTGCTTTGAAACACGAAACTTCATTCGAGTAGTGTAGCTAGCCGGCAACGTCCAACTCCAAACAATTATACATCAGTAGGCAGACACCTCTGACCGTCATATGCATCTGATCCCTATGTTTCAGTACCTGCTATATTCTCGCTTTCTCATCCAAGCCTTGTTGGTGGATAGACCACGTGCCGCTTGATCACACTTCACGGTTCAGCGCGTGCTTCGTCTGCAGAACTCCTCGTCTCTTGTCGCCAGCAACTACTGCCTTCCATTGTCTCATCCATTCTCATCCCTCTCTCGTCCAACCTCTTGCTCAACCGATGTTCCTACCGCGCATTCTTCGTTCTTCGCACCAGCATCTGTCTCATAATCATCTTTCCCTACCTTCAACGGGCATCGACGCATCTTTCAACGAGCTCGAGCAAGATGATTAGACGACACTCGCAAGACGACAAGACGCTATTTCCGACGCTCGATGGTTCTTGGCAATGATCTCGAATATCCACGTCGATGGCAACCAAACTGAACGCTGCCTCCTCCATGTTGCAGTTATCGCATCTACGTCATAACCCTCATCGGCTTCTTGCATACCTTCTCGCTTTGAAACCTCAAGTCGCTCTGCGCAAACCCCTTGCCCAAGTCATTCTCCGTGTCACGAACCTTCCTATCCCTCGTCCTGCAAGACATCTTTGCAAGAATGATTCGCACCAACATCCTCATGATTCTCCAAACCCATCGAACCATCCGAACGTCCCAATCAACATGATCTCACTCACTCTCCGACACACTCAATATCAAGAAAAGAACAGAAAAAACCAAAGAAAAAACCAAAGAAAAAAAACAGAAAAGAAAAAACGACCACTCGAATCGCTTCAATAGATATCTCATCCCATACTCGCACACAACAGAACTCCGTCTGCCTCATATTCACCCCACCGTATTGCATCCCACGCACCACCATCGCACTCAGTCGGCTCTTCCGCATGGGACAATGTATTCTTCCAGATGGACCGCAACTAGCTCTCGGTCAATCGGCTCCAACACTTCCGGCTCTTTTACTTATTGTAGGTAGATAGGTAGACGTTAGATAGATATCAGGTTACGGGGACGGGCGGATACGACCACTGGTCAAGACCACTCTTGGCTGGGCAGGCATATCACGGATCCTATTGTCTGGCCAACTTCCTTCGCATTCTGGGCATCGCTGTCTTTCGTATGTCGTCTTCTATGCGCCGATGTATTTAGCTAACGCCGCCACCTTCAGACCTCACGAGCAGTTGCAGCGCTCCTCATTCGCTGTTCTGTTCAATACCGAAGTCGCAATCACTCGGGCTTCGCACAATGACACTTGCCACGCGCTCAGGTTTCTTGTTCCCCATGGGTCAACGCCTTTATCTGACACTCCTCCAGATCTCATGAGCAGTCGCAACGGCTGACATTCGCCTTTACTGAAGAATATCATCGCAACCAATCGGGTTCTGCGCGATTAGACTTGCCACACCCTCATATGCAGTCCAAAGTATCCTTGGCAGTTACTCTCATACGCCATCCAATATCCCACCACGACGCGCCTCCTCCGAAATAATACGAGCAGCCTTCCCTCGCTCGTGCACGACACTCTACGCCGTCAACTCATTCCATGAGGCAGGCCCAGCGCCCGTTCACTGTTGCCTCGATATACCCAACTCTGGCCACTGGCTCTCATTCTGGCTGCCCCCACCATAGCGTCCGCCATTCTCAATGCATCCGCTAGCAGACATCTGGCACACGAGCTTTTTCGCAGGCATCCAGCACCCGCCTATGCACACCACCCCATCATTCCCGGGCAAGGTCATCGCTCGTTTCGCACACCTCGTCACCCGATTGCAAGCCTGCGCCCGCATACGCGACGTCGCCCGCCTCCCGGCATTGCCACTCTTACCGAATTTGGAACTCTTCATCGCTGGGCTCTATGCCCTCCCAACGCAACATCATTCCGAATCCAGTTTCGCGTTGTATTCCAAGGCAGTCCCGACTTCACAAGTCTTCGCTCAGCCACTTTCGGATACAAATCCCGCCTCCAAGGTGCCAACACCTTCGTCTCAGCCGCTACTACCCGCCAGCACCCAACAAGTGACTGATATCCAGCTCCCGACCGTCCTTCCGCCCGTCCTCCGTCCCCCGATATATAGATAGAATAGCAGTAGTCTCATAGAAAGTCTTGTAATGTACCGCAATCCACACTTGCTAAGCTCGTGTGATGCGCCAAAGCAGGGGACCTACAAGATTAATATAGAATGCAGATTGGCGCTGACAATGCGCGAATCAGAGTCGCGGGCGCTAGTAATTCCCAGACAAGCTTGAGCCTTGAGCGGCCCCAAGTCAACCCCAAGTCCTCTCAAGTCATGGTGCTGCCCCCGCGACCCAGCAAGGGTGTCATTCTCGCCGCGCCCGTGGCGCTCTCCGCGCGCCGCCCGTTCATCCCCGTCTTCGACAACCCACGCGCCGCACGGCCGTTCCTGGCCGCCCTCCCACCCGCGCGCCGCGAGGCGTACGACCGCACCGCCCGATTGCTCCTCGTGTCCCAGCTCCTCGCCGAGCTGCACCGCGCCGCACACGCGCTCTGGACGGGCGGCGTGCCTGTGCTCCGCGCTGACGTGACGCCGTGCATCCTCAGCAAGTCCCTCGAAAGCATAAGCCGATGGAGAGGGAACCCCGAGCAGGCCTGGTATAACGCCGTCGAAGCGCGTCTCTGTATCGCGGTGCTCGATCTCGTCATCATCTCCACCGCCTCAGCGGATGGAGGTTGAGACGTTGCCTCTGCAATCCAATCCCACTTGACTCCGCATCTTGGTTTATTCAATTGTAATATATCACCTGTTTGTACATCCATGCACCACTATTAGAGCGTTCCTCTATAATCTGCTGTCTGTATCCCGTATTTTATTCGAGACGTCGCGACGCAAGCTGCGACGCGACACCCCTCGACACTGTACGTACTAATAACAAGTTGGACAAAAAAAAGTGAGATGCAAATTGCAGTTGAGAGCAACCCCGCCCCGCTCCTCCGTCAGTTCATTTCGGCGCTGGTTTGTCCAATTTAGAATTACTTCCGCTTCTTTGCGCCGGTCTCATCCTTCTTCTCTCCGCCCGCGGGCGCAACAGGTGCAGCGTCCTTGGTTTTCTTGTCGTCCGGTGAAGGCGCGTCGGTCTTCTTGGATGACTTGGTGATGGGCTTCTGGCCAGCGCCAACGAGGCCGAACAGAGCACCGATCATACCGAACAGGGTGAGGAGGGCGCCCCCAAGGGCGACACCAGTCTCGGGGTGCGTCTTGAACGCAAGGAGGGGGTCCAGCTTCGCGAGGTCGATGAACTTGAACACCTTCTGACGAATGAACGCCATCGGGTCGTCCTTGAAGGAGCCGGTGCTCTCCTCATCGTCATCGTCGTCCGCGTCAGGCTTGGCCGCCGCTGACTCGAGCGGCTTCTTGATGTCGAAAGTCTCGGCAGCGAACGCCTTGGCGTCTTCAGGAGAGTGGCCAATGTAGATGTTGTCGAAGAGGATGTCCTCGGTCATGGTCCAGAGCTCAATACCGACACCGCCCTGTAGGGTGTAGATAAGTAAATGGAGAACTCGAACCAGTACATCGAACTTACAATCTTCCCGAGGGTCTTGACGGGGGTAAGGTCCTCGTAGAAGTTCGGGTTGGGGATCATACGAGCGGCCCATTCACCCTTGTAAGCGGGGTTGTCGATCATGGGTGCGTACCATTTTCCCTTGTAGTCGGGGTTGGCCTTGAACGGACTGCACACAACGTAGCAATTAGTCGTGACGATGGCGACAGTCAACGACCAACTCACGGTTTCCATTCACCGCATCCGGGGGCCTCCGTGCACTTGGGGTTGGGGACGGTGGGTGCGATCCAGTCACCATCTTCCTCGTCGTCCCACTCTTCGGGCTTCTCGGCGTCTGCGTGGTACATTTAGAAGAAGTTCCAAAATGAAGGTCGGTATGAGCATACCAGGGTCGGGGACGGTCGCGGGCTCATTATCGAGCCAGCCCTCGGGCTTGGTTGCTTCAGTGTCGACGATCTCGTAGGGTGCATCCTCGTCCCAGTCAGCGGGCTGTGAAAGTGCTATGAGAACCGAGTTGACGTTGTGTGTGCCGAGCCCACCTTGGAAGCATCGGGATCCTGGATTCTCTTCTCGTCAACCCAGTCCGAGGGCTTCTTGTCATCAGGGTCGCTGATTTCCTTGGGGGGGTTGACGGCGGGCTGGAAGTCCTCGAGAAGGCTGCCGGATTTCTCGCTGATGCCATTGACGAGAACGTCGTAGGTGTTGTCGGGTCTACACGGGTTGAGTATGATAGACATATACGGTCAAGAGAAAAAAAAACTCACTTGACAATGAGAGTGTAAAGGTTGGTCAGCTTCTCGATCGTGGGCTTGGGAGGCAAGTTGAGGTGTTTCTCCTCGACCTCACCGGTCTTAGGGCTCTTGTAACGGAAGATGAAGTGAACCTAGAAGGACATGCTGTCAAACGCGCGTTTTGAATTCGCAGTGGGAAACACAAACCTTGGTTCCAGGGCAAGTGAGATCAGGACCGAACATGACCACCCATGGGGTGGTGTCAGAGAACTCCTTGCCGCTGGTCTGGAAGCCGTCTTCGAGGAGCTTGACATAACCGCCTCCGCAGTTGCCGCCTTTTTGGTACTTGACCTCGTACTGCACAACGAGCGGCTTGGTCTTGAAGTCAATGGGCTCGGCGAAGGGGGCAGAGATGGCATGGTGGGCCGCCTTGCTCTTCGCTACGAGACCCTGGTCGCCGTCGACGACCGAGATGGCGGGGTCCTCGACTTTCCATTCACCGACATAGCTGAAGGTCTCACCGCCGACGGGAGTCTTCTTAGTTGCTTCTGAGGGTGTCCAGCGGTCGACCCAGTCCTGCGTGAACTGCTCGACGAAGGGGGCTTTGATCTTGGTGGGCTGCGGACGGTGTGAGCGCGAGCCACGTCTGACGACGAAAGACTGACCGTGAAGGATGGTTTGGGTTCTTCTGATTGGGCCAAGACGCCAGAGGCGACCAGGGCAATGACAGAGAGCGATACGCTTCGCATGGTACGAAGGGCCAAGAGGGAGAGACGCAGAAAATGGTTTGGACAGAAGTAAAGAGCAGATACGGCTGTGAAGCGGACTCTTATAGCGTCAGCACACAAAGTCGCCACGTATGTATTCTCACGGGACCGCCAGCTATCTCCGGCAGATACTCCGGACTCACTTCAGCTTCAAGTTTTACGCTATAGTACACACATAATACAACTACCCTAGCAGGTCCGCGTGCGACGCAGACAGCGCCAGCTGCATATCAAGTCAGCAAACTGGTTCGTAAGAACAATATACCAGACTCACCACAAACTCATCGTCCAGATATTTCGACACGGCGATCTGCTCCCCGAGACCCTTCCGCCGACGCGTTTTGAGTACAAGATCCCGCGCAAGTGCCTGCCCAGACGCAGGCTCTAGCGGGCGAAGCTTGATACTGGTGTCCGTAGGGTCACCTACAGGCTAGACATTCAGCTTCGCGTAGTACATGCATAAGAAAGCACCCGCCTGGAACGATAGACCAGTGATCGAATATCTGCAGGCAAAATGCCTGCCCCTGCGTCGCCGTTCTCAGGTCCGTCTCAAAGCCGTTGGCATCGATCACCGGGATCAGCGCCTTGACGGTGTACAGAGGTGATCCGGCTTTGGGGATGTCTTGGGTGACGTGGCCTCGTCGGCGAGCGAGGACCGTGTACACCGCTGATATACAATCCGCAGGTGCTTGAACCTCGACATAATAAATGGGCTCCATCAACCGCGGCGCGGCCTGGCGACGATAAGTCTGGTACGGAATATGCGGGAAGAAAGATTCGCACCATCAAAAACGACGAATAGCAAACTCGGCGCGCTGTGGGCACGATCTGCCCGCCACCACGGAAGATTGGCTCCTGCGCCAGGCCAGCATCCAACAGGCGAAATTTGACGTTACGCATGGCTGCAGGTACATTCAATAAAAAAAGCCTTTGATAGGAACTCCTCTGCAAACTGACGTTCGTCGCATAAGGGACCCTCTCGGGCACCCCACTGGAATCCCTGCTTGATATGATCTTTGACAGTACCCAGGAGCTTCTTGTCGATCTGGCGCAAATCCCTGTCAATCAATAGGTGATGGAGTAAGCAACAGTCTACATACCTGAGAAGGCAGGGTATCGTCAAGCAAGATATTGGGACCGTTGTCATCTGGCCCGAAGGCCCATATTGATCGAGAGGCTAATAGGTCCCACTGGTATTTCTCTTGGAAGAATTTCCCTCGGTCCTTGGGAGTCATGCGCATGTTGACTCGACCCCGCTCAATATCTTCGGCTACCCCACGCTCCAGAGGCTCCGCAATCATGGTGATTTTGTTTCTGTCATCTGATCAATAAAGACGAAACAGATCTAGTTGAAGGATTACTTTTTATTTGGCGTGTCAGCGTAACACTTCAGCGCACTGGTTTCGAGCACCGTTTCGCAGAATTTCGTGACAGGGTCCGAGACCTTGATCTCGATCTCCGAAAACAACTTCCGCAGGTCGTGCATCACTGAGTCGAGATACAGTTCACCCGTCCCAATCACAACATGCTCGCCGCTTTCCTCAACTTTTGTGGAAACAAGAGGGTACGACTTGTTGATACTTCGCAGACCTGACAGCATCTTGGGCAGCTCAGACGGCGCGATGGGCTCAATAGCAATCTTGAGGACAGACTGCGTCATGTGCTTGATAGGTCGGAAGATATGGAGATCCTCCTGGATGTCCACTCCGGCCAGTGTAGCAGTCTTAGTAATCGATGCATCTACCCCGCCAAGGAGAACGAGATTTCCAGCGGGAACCTCCTCTGCAGGAATATAATATCTGCGAAGAGATGAGCATGCAAGGCGACAAGGTCAGTATGTAGTACCTCGATTCGCTAATCCAGACGTCTTCGACCGTCGCCTTCATCATATCTTCCTCATCCTCCGGTGAGTAGCCTTCACCGAGGACCTTGATCTCCATGCCCTTCCTGACGGTCCCACTCATGACACGCCCGAACGCCCGGAAAGATTGTGCGTCGGTCGTTTGATATAGCTTCGTGATTTGCACCATCACAGGTCCGTTCGCGTCACATGCCTTCATCGCCGTAACCAGACTGGAGTTATGAGGGCCGCTGTAGATCCCTTCAATCTGTACATGAACTGAGATATATTTAGGAGCCCAGAAACAGAGGACGAACCTTGTTCTCGGCCCCGTCGATAGGAGAGGGAATATGCTCCACGATTACGTCCACCAAACCCGTTGCTGGTCCGAAGAACTGCGACAGGACGGCTTTAAGAAGGGGGCGGACATCCATCTTGAACATCACCGGCTTCAGGTGGATTCCCAGCCCGCGCAGCGTGTCCTTCAAGGTCTCAGTATCCTCGCTGAGGACATTGCTGTACAGCTTATAAAGCGGTTCCAGAATGAACTGGACGAATGTCCGATTCGACTCTGGATCTGCTTGTTTCCGAGTGAACCTTCGGTCGCTGTTAAAGTAGATGTCGCCCCACAGCCGATCGGCAAAGGCGTTGACGTCAAGGGAGCCTTTTTATAGCTTAGGTGAGAGTCCGTTGTGACAAAAAAAGGTATACGGACCATAAGTATCGGCATACATCTGTGCAAAGGAGCGCAGTGTAAAACACCAATTCATGTCCGTACTGGCAAAGGCAACGTTTCCGTTCTCGGGACTTAACCGCAGTTCAGGGTCAGGGTCAATCGCGCTAGATAAAATTCAGCGCTCAAAATCGTGTGTCGGTGGTGAGTGTAGCTCACGCGATGAAAGTGTTAATTTCTTCGATTGTGTGTTTAATTTTGTAATAAGCGTCAGCAGGCTTTATCCGCAATTCGAGGATTAATCGATCGAGTTTGTTTACTACGAGCGTAATTTTGACGTTTTCCTGTAGAGCGTGTCGGAGGATATTTTCAGTCCCAACCATCAACTGTTCAGACTGTCACCAAAAGTTACCCAAGTTATGAGATTTGGAACGCACCCCTTCAACTACATCGACCACTAAAACGATACCGTCAACCAAACGAATGGCGGAAGCAACCTCATCGACGAAGTTGACATGTCCCGGGGTGTCGATAAGATGAATCAAGTGCGATTTTCCGGCAGTCGTGGACAGAACGAGGGACATTGGAGACGACTTGATTGATATCTGACGTTCTCGGGATAGAATGTGGGTGTCAGTGTATCGCGTCTAAACAAACTGTTCATTGGCGGCGGTTGAGAAACAAATGGTCCAGCTAACCTGCTGGTCTGCGTCCCAGACGAGCTTATGCGTCTCGAAGACAAGCATATCCAAGAGCGCCGTTTTTCCGTGATGTAAATGCCCCACGACAGCGACATTACGGATCATGTCAGGAAACGCAGTCATGTTCAACAAGAAACTGAGCTTTCGTTAGAATGGGCAACCTTGACTTGGCTGAACTCACCCCTTGTCAAAACGAGTCTCCGGCATGTTCTTCTCCTCGATGTTCCATTTCCGCACTTTTATTGGTGCAATAATGGGTTGTGTCAGAGGTTGGGCGTCTTCCTCTTGGACCATTGTTTCGACATCTGGGCCATATACGTCCGATGCAGATGGATAGTACTGCTTATCTTCATGTAGAACGACGGCATTATGTACAGGCTCTGTATGATACTGCTCAACGGTGAGCATCGTCTGCTGGAAACAGGTACGTACCGTCCATTTCCATCAGCGCATTTTTGTCAGTTCCCTGCATGGGATCATCGTCGTAACCTTCGAGAGGCGCGGCGGATTGGGGCACGAACTGTTGCTGGGTGATCTCCTCTTCATCGTCCGAGTCCAGGTCAGCGCCGATGTAGTTCCCGAATTCATCATAATCCTCAAACGACGCCATGGCCAGTGGGTTCTAGATGAGAGAATTCAAAGAGGAGGCCCGTTCGGAGGTTGAGCGAGGGGTTGCAGCGCAGGGACAAACACCTAATGAGGACCAGGACGCGCGCTGCGTTCAAAATTCGCGTCAAGAGCAAGCCCTCCGAATTCAACAAGCACAAACTTCCTGTTGTACACCACGATGTCTTTACCGGACGAGACCCTCCGAAAGGTTCCAATCTCCTGACGTGTGCCTGTCCATCGCTCTCAAGACGAACGTCTGTTCAGATCTTGGTTCAAATCCAACAGACTGCCGTCCAGTCCCAACGCGCTCTCAATATCTCGGTTCAACAAACCGCCGCTAAGGACCGGGAACGGCGTATACTTCAACTGACCATCGACGAGATAAGTGGGATTGAAGGGGATGTAAACCTCTACAAAGGCGTCGGCAAGATGTGAGCAACATCTCTCGGACACTATGATTAACTGACAGTGAAGCAATACAGGTTTATGATGGTGCCGCGGAAAGAAATGGAGAAAGAGCTCAAATCACAGGAGAAAGAACTCTCAGACGACATTAGTAACCTCACGAAAAAGGTTTTCGCCCTCTGTCTTTTTGAAATGCCGCAATTAACTAGTTTCCAGTCAAAATACCTCGAGAAGCAATTTAATGACGCGCAAGGGCAATTGAGGGACATAGTGCGTCAAGCCCTTCTCTTGAATTCGAATGTCGTGCTCTAAACGTGGTCCAGTTTCATCATGCCCCCAAACAGCAATAGAAGCATGTTACGCGCTCGCGCGTTTTCCAGTCTTTGGACCTTGTACTCTTTTTGCCCTTCCGCAAGTCATATAATCTGTATTATAGCAAAGCATGTCCAGGCATGAGCAGCGTCATATCGAATTGATTTTCAGGTACATGTCACGCAGACGCGTGGTGTCACATGCCTCGGCGCGCTCGCTACGCAGCGTGTTTTGAATTTTCCGTATTTCACAGACGGCAGTGCCGGTGGTCTCAGTTCTTGATTTTGTTTGGCGCCTTGCACAGAATGGGATCCCAAGGCCTGGGCTAATTGATCTGATCTCCTGGATCGAATCGTGACACTTGAGCTTGAACGCTTGAGCTTGAGCTTGATCAAGCAACTCGTATGTGCAACAGGTTGGCAATGCGTTTTCGTTCGCTGAAAGGGCTCAACACGGCAGATGTACTTGGTGTAACGAATCAGCAAGACAAGAAATCAGAGGCTCGGAAACGTCCGGGCGGAGTTGCGATTCTTATCGATATCCTTGATCTAGAGAAGAGGTTACTATTAGCCATGTCCCGTCTGCCCAATAAACGCACAACGCACCATCAGAACTTCGCTTTTTTCCAATCGCCATGGCCAGTGTCGCCGGGGTGGACAGTAATGCAGTTGAACGCCTCAAAGCTGAAGCGAATGCTCTCCATAGAGAAGGCAGTTACCAAGCTGCGTGAGTCCCCCCGTTTTCACGGTGTTGGCAGCCTCAGACTTAGCACTCAGATATCAGAAGTATTCAGAAGCAATTAAAGAAAAGCCGGACAAGGCTGTCCTCAGCATCTTGTATGCAAATCGTGCAGCCAGCTGCTTAGCCCTGAAGGAGTGAGTAAAGCGAATGTAATGTAATGAAAGGCTTCGGGACCGACTTCAGGCTCTATCAGATACATGGACGGCTTTCACGACGGCCAAAATGTTTGTCTTTGTCAAATTTCATCATCGAAGTCGGATCATCTCTTCTCACAGGCCGCAAAGCTCGATCCAACATATGTCAAGGCATGGGCGAGAATGGGCACCGCGGCCCATGTAAGTACAGTTTGCAGTTCTGGCATATGGGTTAATGACTTGGCCAGGTTCTGGGAATGTGGAGTGCCTGTCGATACGCTTGGCAGTCTGCCTTAGCGTGTCTACCGACCGCGAACCTCACGGACGCCCAACTTATTTTAGAAAGGCAGTTTAAAGAGGGCATCAAGGCTGCGGATGCCGCAGAGGCCAAATCCCATTCCACCGCTGAGAAGCAGCTTATGTATCTCAACAAAGACTCGAGCGCGCCTTGGGACCGGGCACTTGCATTGGCTGAGGAAAATCAACTCGTAGAGGGTGAATTGCCGAGCAGTGTGAGCTGCTCAATTTGACGTTTTCAATTTTGGCTCACCTGTTCTCAGGGCTTTGTCATTCTCGATGCGTATCGAGTAAGCACTCTTTAACTCGGTCACACAGCGATGTGTTTGGCTCAAGTCTAATACCAAGGATTTTGTTCGAGGTATAAAGGCAATGCAGCAAATAGTTATTAACCGTCAGGGGGACAATCTGAGAATCAAGGCGATTCCTAACGTAAGCATGATTTTTAGCGAGCAAGCCTCTCTAACAACAAGCTTTCGCTTTGATTTCGCCACAGGCTCTTATTGATATCACAAATGGATTACTCAGAGATACCAGGGTTTTTCACGCAGACTCGCGCTTTTTCGAACAGCTAGAGGCTCAAAGTATGTTCTAATATCGGTGTTGAACTTTCGAAGCCGACGGTCTTCATGGATAGTTCGTTATGAGGGCGAGGCAACAGCTGCTTGGGGCTCGGGCGGCCCCAAAAGGGTACAAAAGGAAGCTATAGCCAGGCAACGTAAAGAAGGGTGGCTTCCTGTTCGCAGGGCCCTGTCTGTGACTGTCCGGTTGGCAGGCTTCATCTTCTCCTTTGAGTCTCAGATTAACACATCACACGCAGGGCATGGATCATCAAGGGCTTCATCGACACTAACATGGGTTCGCTGATCAGCGGAGTTGAGTTTTATCAGCGAACACTAGATCTCCTTGAGTGGGGTCGCCGAACCTGGCACAATGTCGCATCCGAGGCAAGTGTTCCCGCCTAGTTGTTGGCCGCGGTTTTGAAGGTGGGCTGTAGGATCGTGGCATCATATTCGAAGCCAGCTTCGTGCGAGGTGTGCGAAGGCTCCACCTTCCAGCAGTCCTGAGGGTAAGCGCGTACATAAGTCGCTCAGATTTGCACCGAAACATTTTATATCAAGCTGTACCTTAAGGAAGGCGTTCAAAGCGGGGTTTCACTTGAAACTATCGCAAATCTAGCTCGCGAACTCATGGCTGAAACCGAGGCAAGCGTCAGGCCACCTGATTACCTTCTCAACCCGGGATTCTATGCATCGTTCTGGATATATCCTGCAGCTGAAGCACTGTCGTAAGTCTTTTGCTCCACGGCGCAACAGTTGACGACAATTGTCCAAAGGATCATAGGATGGTATCATATGCAACTTGGCCTTCAGCGTATCGACAGCAAGCTGGATCTGGACCAGGAGGCTGTGAAGACATTCAGACAGGCATCACAGTACTATATCCAGGCTGCAGATAGATATCCTGAAGACGAGGAGGAGCGTCCGAGCATGCTTGCTGTTGCCTTGGAAGCTTTATGGTGGAGTGAAACACCTTTACGGGAGACGCTCCCCCTTTGCCGGAGAATTCGCGCCGCTATGTCCAAATCAGCAACCCTATGGAAATCCTCGCAGAAGTCGGTGACCAATCAAAACGCGAAGTGTAAGGATGCCGTCCAATTTTTGATTGCCTGCGAGAAGGAACTCGCGGAAGGAACAGCGACATTAGATAGCACTCTGGTGCCAACCGACTTGGTCAGCAACCCGTTCCCCTAGTTCTCCTTTGGTAACCATTTCATCAGTCGGAGCGACGTGCCAGCAAGATTGCTCAAATCCGAGACGATTTGTAAATGAAGATAAGCTGGCTTTTGTACCACAGAGGTTCGAGTTGGTTCTGCGAGGTTATTATACGGAACACCGATAGTATTGTAATAGTTGCGAAGTGACAGGATTTTATGCTTTCTAACGTATAATATACACAATGTGTGCGTTGCTTCATCTAATTCCGGGTCACGAAGTGGACAACCGGTCTAACGTTTCGCATAACGAAGGTATCGGGAGGCGATTACGGTCGCAATGATGTTGAACCCTGTTGGAAGTGAGACAAAGATGTCAATTATGCAAAGGAGATACTGACCGACGAAGGCCAAGAAGACAAAGGCGTCTCTCCACCGTGTCGAAAAGTTCATTCCCAAAGGCGTATAGAATTCATCGCCGACGGAATAGGTGCAATACCGGCAGGCCGTCGTGTCGTTTTTGTTATCCAGATAGCCACCGGCAACGTTGACAAAGTCTTGCGCCCAGTCGGCGCACGTTTGCCCACTCGGAGGATTGAAAACGGCGAACTCGTCGCTTTTGCATCGAATTTTCAAGCCACTGTTGGTACCATTAAGTCTTCTTTGATATTCTTTGATAAAAAAAGATTGTGGAGTCGTACTGTAGCTCGGTCGAGACCATGGCTGAGAGAGACCTGGTGTATGGGACGAGCTGGTACAGCCAAGTCCACTATAGATCCGTATGATTAGCCTGTCGATAGAGACGCACAGGTGGAGCAACCAACCCAAAATGAGCTCGACACATGTGGAATGGTCACTCCGCAGAACGTAGTGAGGACTAACACCAAGAACGGATTGAACAGCACAGCGACCTAGATTATGCGTCGTAAGCTTGATTCATCGACTCTTGCAATGAACAACATACTTGGATAGAAGGACTGATGGCAGCTACCAATTGGCCTGGGGAGAATGCGTCAGGACGTGGCCTCAATAACAAGGTGCAGGTATCATACCCAACGTCACACCGAAAACCTGTAAATATGATGTTATCAGCGGTGGCCTACACAATGAAAGGAAGTCTAACCATCATAATCAGTGTAACCAGCAACTGGAAGCCCGTGCCATTTACACCGGCGCTGCCTTGACCGAAGCCCATCGGGTAAACCTGGATGGTTGTTAATAAATGGCGAGATACGAATAAATCATTTTCACCATCAGAACCCAATAAACGACTGCACAGATAATTGAACCGGGGATTTCACTGATGGTCTGTGCGATAGCAAATACAAACGGAGAGTAAATGCGACTGGACGCCTCTCGGATGAAAATTCTGCGATTCGTGATGAACATGGGCTCGATCTGAGACATAATGATGGCCTATAGGGGAGTCAGAACAGGAATCACGAAAAGGCTGCGTTCGATGTTCCAGGAATTGGTTGGATTGGCGGTGGCCGAGTTCCAATCTGATGTCGGCAGACACGGCGAGGCCGAGGGATCATCGCGAACGGCAGACCTAAAAGTTGAAACTGACCGGGAGAATCCCAACCCAGAAGCTAGTTATTGCCATCAGTTGAAAGGTAGAGTGCGGACGTGACGAACACTTACATAGAGAACACCCTAAACTGAAGGTCTCTCAGGCTAATACCCAGCTGGAGGAAGGACAACGAGACGAATAGTGAAATGAAGCCGCAGACGAAGAGTCGTGTAAACAGGTAGTCTGGTTGTCTGTTGCAGCTCATTAGTCGCAAGGTTATCTTGTTTAAAACTTGAAATGCAGACCTCCAAAGAGCGAGATAGTTGCGGGCCGACACGATGCGCATTTGATACAGGAAAGGGGTAGCATCTAGAACCCAGTCAAGATTAATGACGGGGGGAAGCGGACCTGAAAGACTCACAAGTGCTGAGGGCTCTCTTTTCGGGCTCGGGGCGGGCAAGGGCCTGACTCTTGATAGCCTCGATGTGGTCCCGTAGCTTCTGGCACTCGCGGGACTCCAGCCAGATGTCTTTCCAGTCCCGGTCGCCTACCCTCGGGGTCGTCCCAGCACCGATGGCCTCCAACATGTACTCGGCGGGATTGACATTTTCAGGGCAAACTGCCCCGTACTTCGCAAAGTAATCGCGGATAACACGCGAGTCTTCGCCGATGTCGCCGAAATACACAGTCTCCCCACCCCGCTCGAGCTTAGAAGAATGTTAATGTGGAAAAGACTTGATGTCATTCGATCGACTAACCAGCAACAGCCTATCAAAAGATTCGAACAATCTATGACGAGAATGAGCATCTCAGAGTGACGTAGTATGCAAGGGTCTCACAGAGCGCTGGGCTGGTGAATCGTGCACAGGATGGCCTGACCCTGGTCCGCAAGCTTACGCAAGAAACGGACGAGATTCCATGCAGATTGCGAATCGAGTCCCGAAGTCGGTTCGTCAAGGTAAAGCAGCAACTCTATGGGCAAGTTAGTCAGGAGCTGGCGGGGAAGCCGAGCATCGCACCTGGCTTAGAGGCCAGTTCAACGCCGATAGTCAGCCGTTTCCTTGACTCGACGCTGAGGGAGAACACGAGGGCTTCAGACAGATCTTGGAGCTCTGAAAGGAAGATGTCACGACGAGGTACAAGCAGATGGCGTCGAACAGATAATACCTAGGAGCTCGAGCATTTCTAGTACGCTGTCAGTAACTGAAGAAGAATAATAGGGAAGTTGTCGACATTACCTTCGACATATGCATCCTTCTCTTCTTTCGAAACTTCGGCGGGTTGGCGCAGATAGGCAGAGAACCGGAGAGCCTCGCGAACAGTGGCAGTTCCTGGAAGAAATCTCAAGATCGACATTCGTAGGCCAAGAAAGATCACCCACCTTCGTGCACATCCATTTGCTCAGCATACGCGGTGCCTGTATGCTTTTAGCGTTCTGATCCGTACTAAGAAGAGAGATAATCCGACTAACCGCGCGCAAAATCGGACGTTAATGGCCGCCCATCAATCAAAATGTCCCCAGAGATAACACCAACGTTTTTGCGCTGCGCGAGGACGTCCAAGCACGTAGTCTTGCCCTACACTCCGGTGAGTGCCACTCCGTAGATTGTGAAGCGAGATAACGCACGGCTCCGCTGGCTCCCATGAGCGCGGTAAGACCAGGCCCGACGTACCCCTGAACATCATGCAGGAGTCGGAGCGTGCCCCCGGGAACAGGAACATGGTAGTTGAGCTTCTGCCAAGTCAAGATCTTCTTGTGAGTATGTACAGCACTGCTATGGATATCAGAAGCAGCTACTTAAACCAAAAAGGGACACGACAGACCTCTTCTCTGGTTCGGGACCGTTAGCCGCCTCGATCTGCGCGCGGGTCTTGCCTTTCCGCTCGGCCTTGCGCGCGCGAAGAATCTCGTTCCTCTTTTTGGCGTCTTTGTCTTCCTTCGCGAAGATCTGATCGATGACTGAGCGAACACGAACCGATTGAAGATACAAGTACAACGCATACATTAACGCTGAGGTCTTGATCGTATTGCTGGATAAGGATATTAGTGATGTCTGTTTGCGGCAGATGAGGGCACTGCACTCACAGGGAAATACTCGAGCGACAGGATTTGAGTTATTTGGAACAGAATCAGGAATCCAAACAAGACAAGGAGATTGCGCCTCCAGATATCGGAAACATTGATGCCATAGCCCGCCGAAAGGTATGAAGTGCCAGAAATGATGCTGCTACCGATATCGGAGCCGAAAAGGGTACAAGCTTGGTTCGGTCCCAGTCCATCCCTGACCGGGCACATTAGAAAACACAGATCATCTGCTGAAAAGGAAATGAACGCACGGATATTTAGTCAGTGCTCCAATGTTGCGAGGGATAACATAGGTCCCATCGCAAGTCAGCTGCAAGGGACGGAATCAGACACTTTTAACGGGATACAACGCAATATGTACCCGAATGCGCATAAACTCATTCTGCATGCAGCCCTGCCATGCTGAAATGGACGTTTGTAAAGTATTCGAACAGCATCTTGCTGCTTACCGTAAGCAACAGGGTTGATGTAATACTGGTGACGTAAGTTAGCAAAAATCACCAATCCGAGACGGCCCCACGCACGATCCAGAAGAGCCATCGCTTCATGCGCATAACGGGGATGATGTATCCGGTGTACTCAATGCTGTCATAAGCAGATCAGATGAGGCACTCCGAGAAGTTGAGGGCCAACTCACAAGTTGGGGATGAAGAACACCGCCAGACGGAATGCAGTGTCGAAATTCGTGCATATCAGGCCAAACGTGCGGAAGAATCCCTGCATCGCGAGGTAGGCGACATAGTTGAATAGATGGAAGGTGAAGAAGGCACCGCCCTAGGGAGCAAAGAGATATGAATGTCTCATAAGGTTCAATAAAGGGAGCCAATACCGAGCGATTTAGGTTGGTCATGAAGTAGACGGGAATATTGAAGATGAGCACTCGCGTGGCGGAAAACGGCAGATCGGCCAAGGTGTTGGCGACAGAAATGGCAGACGGGCGATACATGCTGTAGCTCGTTTGTTTCCGGAGAATTGGTCGACCGAGCATCTGACTGGGCATTTCACCTGTGATTTTATTGAGCGAGACGATTGTTGTACGGGAGGAAGCAATTCACCGAAAGCGTCCAAGCACGTCGTTAGCAAAGCGGCGAATATGACACTGTCGACGGGTTAAATTATTGTTTGATCGATGCAGTTTGCCTCTTACCCGCCGCGGGTGAAGGCGCCTGCAGAAGTAGTTGGCAGGTTGATGAAAGCTGCGCCAAGAACAAGAGACAAGACCGTCGAGAGCGTGAAGCTGGTGTAAAGTTGGAACTTGTCCTGCATCCTCATCTGGAACTGCCTCGCAGTCAAAGCCTTGACCTGGCCCATAAAGCCGAGCGTGTAAGGGCTCGACTTCGACACACCCTTCTTCTTGTCAGCGGCCACAGCGGCGCGGAAGGCTTCCTGATCAGCCTTTTCCGTCCCTACAAGCAGCCTGTATTTTTCCCGGCTGTCATCGAGATCCTGGCACAGACGCGACGATCGGAAGGCGCTCTCCAGCGCCTCAGGAGTGGATGGTGTATCGTCAGCGGAACGTCCAGGGGCAAACTGACGCTCGTTCGGGTCGGTGCAGCCCGTCAAGTAGTCCGCCGTGCTCTGCCGGGGGAGCGCCTTGTATCCCAGAGCCTCAAAATAGCCGCGAGCCTCGGTCGGGGGTCCGAAGAAGACTTGCCGCCCTTCCGAAATGACCATGACCTTATCGAATAGGTCGTAGATGCCTTCTCCTGCCTGATACCTATTGCGGTGACATGATGAGCACCAGGGGACAGCTCACACAAGAACAACTTGCAATGTGACAAATGTCGTCTGACCCAAGACATCGGTCATGATCCTAAGGCATTTGACGAAGTCGAGAGCCGTTGACGCGTCAAGACCACGAGTGCTGTTGTCCCACGCTTGTACGCGAGCTGCGAAAAGATCGATAAGACAAACACATTGGAGCACAGGGAGGCGACCAACCGCGCGTTGCCATCATCTCCGCGATTGAAACACGCTTACGCTCACCACCAGAGACGCCTAAGATAGTTGCCGGATGTCAAGGCCATGCTCGGCTCGAAGTTAGAACTCAGACGAACCGCGGACAAACTCGTCTCCAACTAGGGTCTGTTTGGTGTGGGAAATGTTGAGCATGCGAAGGAGGGTGTCTTGGACTTGAGCATCGAACTCCTTTCTTGACAATCCAGGGAGACGACCGTTGGGCCCGGGAGTTTTGCTGAAAGGACATTAGTCCAAGAGAAGACACATGGTGGAAATCATGTTACGTGGACAGAGCGAAAGCTAGGGTCTGGGCGACCGTAAGGGTCGCAATGTGAACATCATCTGCGAACGGATATTAGCCGGACATTCCCGGGGACGAGAAGGAAGATGGCTGCTGACTCTCTTGATTGAAAACGACTTCGCCTCGATAGTGTTTTTGCATGGTTTCCGCGTCGATTCCCTCATAAAGGACCTCACCCGAGACACTAGCAAACGTCTCCCGATCATTGGCGATCGCTTTAAGGAATGTTGTGCAGCCAGAGCCGGGGCAGCCCAGAACTAGGCACATTTCGCCAGATTTTAACACCCCAGATGATCTGCAACATCTCAGAATGTCTGAGACATAGATATTGACGAGCGACACACTTGTGAAGAATCGTTCGACCAGGCCCTTCCTCTTTGGCAAAGAGGCCGGCGACAAATCCCCATATCCACAAGGGGATCGCAATGAAAAAGTCGATGCAGGCGCCTGGACATGGATATGAGCGGAATAGTCTATCAGACGCACAAAGGTTACACAGCACCTCCAAACGTTCCCACATACCACTTTGAGGCGGAGTCAATTCCAAGGCAGTTCAGGCAGCGGAAAGCTACACACCTTGCTATCTATGCTTCCGGCTACTCGAACTTCAAGGTCATCCCAGGTCACACCGACATGCTTGACAGTAGAAAGAAATTAATTAGATGACGGCGTGAGGTTCAGGCGATCGACGCGTACTTTATGCTGATAGAGGGGAGATGAGCATAAGTAGATTAGCGTTCAAAGAAACGCGTAAACACGCGCCTTGATCCCGGCCTGCTGCTGAGCATCATTGGAGGTGGTGAGGTACTCGCGTAGATCGAACGGCGGCGCAGAGGAATCGCCCTTCTCTATGTCTTCCGAGGCAGCACGCGTTGTTAGACCTGAAGGAGAATGGTGCAGGGGGTGTTGGGAATGCTGGGAGAGCTGGCGAGCAAGTGCCTCAAATTCCTGCTCCGCTTTTACGACATCGACAGAGGTAAGAGCGGACGGTTGACGAGAAACGGGTCTCTTCTCTTCGTTGAGGGTCGCTGCGTCGCCCGAGGTGTCCATGGTCAGTGGGGGCAGGCGAAGCGGAGACGCTGACTCCCCAACGGAACCGCCCTTTTATATTTCACCGCTTGGTAAGAGTTGTTGCGGTTAGCCGAAGTGTTACTGCGTTACAAAGAGGGCGGAGATTGGATTGTCGGATCGCGGGCAAAATAACGCGAAAATAATGACAGATGGAGTCAGCTTGCAAGTTGCTATCGCCAATGACCATTTGAACCGCTTTAAGCGTTGTGTCAACGTTGTGGGTGCTCAAGTCTTTTTCTGGATCGCGACTATGTATAGGGCTACGGTGACGGTATGTTTACGAGCTTTCTGCAAGCTTTCTGAGGACTTGGGTGCACCACAAATGGCTGGTAGGGTCTTCCCAGGGGAATCTTCCGGCTCTTCGGAAGTCTCTTACCAAGCTACAAGTCTGTGCGCCGGGGCCGAGAGGGTCATAAGAAACAGCATATACTGCGGCCCGCCGCCGGCCGCCCGCACGACAACTTCGAATTACATGCGGCCGGTCGCAGAAATTCTGCTCTAAGCGTACCCAATGGGGTCTGTTTCACGGCTGCTAGCGGAGAAGCGACTGCTAGTCTTGTTGCAAAGCCCCCGGCTGTTTCTTATCTGGCGGAATATGCCTACATCTGTCTACATCGCCACTGAGGAACCGCAGTAGACCCAGTCTGCAGAGGCACTAGGAGGTTGCGAAAGGCAGAATGAGAGAGCCCAAAGAGAGCAGTAGCCTGATCCGGTAGATTAGTCATCAGCTCTCCTTGCACTGACCTTCACGATGAGGGCTGCCTGTCTCTCTTTTCTCGTCCTCGCCCGGCATGTCCTGGCTCACGGCGAACACGGAATGAAGCCAGGTGAAGACATCAAAGCCTATGCACAAAGACACGTATGTCTCCGCCCTTGGTCAGGCTGCTGGTGTCTCATTTCGCTCCTAGATGGCCTCAGAGCACCACATGTACGCCCTGAAACGCCCCTTCCACACGCGAAGCTTAATTTTTGTATCACAGAGACTCTTTTGATCTTCGGAGTTTCTTCCAACTGCACGACCTGAACCGGTGCGTGGTTTCATGTCGTTGTGATCCTTTTGCCAACGTGTCTTTCCAGGGACGGATTCTGGGACAAGGACGAGGTAGAAGCTATATACGGTGTCCACCACGTCTACTCCCAGAAAAAATCAAAGGTAGGAGAGCGAGAAGGCGCCCGGGACTATCCCTGACGATATATCGTAGGACGATGAGGAGCACCAAAAGAAGGCGGATCACATCTCGGGCACGGTCCTCAACCTGCTTGACACTAACCGTGATGGGAAAGTATCGCCGGAGGAGTTCGAGGCGGTTGGGCTGGATGGGTTACCAAATTTCGATTCAATGGGCGCGGAGGGCCACCACTACGACATCGAGAGCGAGTTCTTCCTCCACCACGAAGGTGCGCCCCTACGTCCTTTTTTGCGTGACTCCTCTCACACCCATCCACAGAGGAATTCCACTCGACACCTGAGACCCAAACAGACGAGTCGTACAACCACCCCGAGGACCTCGAGCACTTCGCGCACCACGAGGAAATCGAGCGGAAGGAGGCCGTCAAGGAGGCAGCCTTTCAGGGCATTACTGTTGAGGAGGCGCTCCAGTCACACGAGCACGCCGCTGCGCCCGCAGGAGGCGAGACCCATGCGGACGGCGAGACTCACGCGGAGGGCGAGACGGTTGTGACGCCCGAGGAGCTCGCACAACATCCCGCGGCTGTCCCGCACCCACACGACGAGCAGGTCGTCCCGGAGCCAATGGTCGACCCGCCCGTCGCGCAGAACGCGCAGAAGCCCAAGGTTACGCGTGTCCCCCCTCCGGAGAAGCAGGCTCCCAACATCAAATACAAGGGCGCCAAGAGCGAGGGCGACCGGAAGGGCGAGTGGGGCACGGGCTCAGAAGGGTACAAGCCCCCGACCAACCCCAGTGACAAGATGCGGTAAGCTCAAGCTTGGTCTTCCCCGTGCTCGCCCCTTGCTCATGCTCATATGCTCAGGAAAAACCTACCCTACAAGGTGATGCATCCTTCCCTTTTCCCCTCTCTGGAGCTGAGGTTACTGACTGTCAGGAACGTATGCAGTATAAATTCCGTCGCAACTGGGGCGACTTCTAGGCTCGCGCTGGGCGTGTGTCTTACTTCTGCGCACGGCTACGGTGGAGCCGCATTTAGTCGAGTCGATCCATGTGCATGTACACCAGCTTTATATTTTTCTTCGGAGCAATAAACGAGACAAGCAAACTGATGGCGGTAGTGGAAAGTTTTTGGTCAAAGCTCATATGTAATGTCATGATTAGCGCCAAACTAATGTATCAGTATGCAGAGGTGAGAGAAAATTAAGTTAGATGTATATCCTTGTGTTACCGTCCGTCGAACATATCGTCCATCAGCCCCCTCTCCACAGCGACCCAGTCCACATTTCCCGCACTTGCGTACACACTCTCGTATGATGATATGCTGACACTCGAGAAGAACGGAACGAGGTCCCGAATGCTATCTATCTGACGCACGGAATTGAGCAGTGGCCGCCGCATCGGGCGCTGGATGCCGAAGTTTGCCGTGTACGGGGAAGGGCTGACGATCAACCCGTTCGTCGCAGGCGGCTCCTAGACATGGGGAAGATGAGGACTGGATGCGACGAGGATGAACAACGCATCTACGCACCCGCGACTCCCCGACTGGCAGACTACTGACGATCTCAGCGAGCTGATCCATCATCGCTTCAGGGAAGCATTCGTCTGGCCGGTAAATGGCGTCCACAGTATCTGTGATGAATATCCACTGGTGTCTGCAGACAATTGTTAGACCACAAACATGCACAAAAGAGATGGCCCCATACATCTGGAACTCTTCGGACTGCAAAGTAAGCAGCAAGTCAAGACATTTGCTGGCTGATAAGATCAGCTGAAGATCCTCGGAGCCGTCAGGCGGGAGTGTCGTCATCAATTGCTCGAATAGTCGGTACTGCGCATCCTATCAATATCTAATAACCCGGAGAAGACTGTGCCACGAACCAACTCCGTTAGAAGTACAGGCCAGAAACTCGTTAGATTATGTGCGGAGAGCCGGCACAAAAGCACTCGTATACAGAGGTACACTTCGCTTTGGACGATGGGTGCCGTGACGTTCCGCAGGATATCCACAAGTTTCTCTTGGATAGAAGGCAGCAGAGTAAGAAAGTGGTTTTTGTCCCCGGTGAAGAGAATGAACGATAATCGCCGGATATTCAGGGATCGAAGCAACATTTCGTATTCCCGATTTGTGAATATATTAGCAGAAGGCGCGGTCGCAACTTTAGCTGTAGAATTTTGCAGTATCAGTTTTCGACGGTATCAGAGGAAGATCAAGGGGAAATACCAAGGAGCTCAGGAAACGCCGTCTTGTCGAGGTCGAACAACGACTTCATGATTGGCTTCCACTTTTCAGCACCCTCGGAGCTACAATTGAACAACCTGTTATCGCTAAGGAGCTCAGACACCGGAGGCCGCCAAGTTTTGAGGGCCGCCGGCATCTTTGTCATCTCCTGGATAATGGCCACCACGTCGATATCCACGTCCATTGGTCTACTTTAGAGATCATACATAGTAAGAGCGGCGGCACCTGGTAAAACTTGAAAGCACGAACCTCGACTTGCCCTTCATCGCTGGACTAACCACGTAATAGACAATGTTGGTGCAGGACGCGATGACCTTATCATTGTCCATTAGGAATCTGCGCAGACTAGGCATAGCTGTGGTCGCGATGAATTGATTGACCTGTTGATCACTTAATTGAATTCCCAAAATGTAGATACTGGCTCAATTGACCTGGGAAGCAAGTTCCGCGGAGGCTGGCCGGGGTGCTGGATCAGCGTTTAGCGACGAAACACTAGCGGAGAGCTTTTCGTCTGTTGAGACCCAATAAGTGATGTGCACTCGAGCAGAACAGAAAAGAATCACCGCGAGGCGCCGGGGACTCTCTGCCGTTGGTACCCAGTGAATCTTTCGTGCTCCGGCGAATCCACGAGCCCTGGTCATATGCCCGGCCTACAAAGACAACGCACGAATCCAAAAGTTTGCCGAAGGTTTCCTGCATACCTCAAACATTGTCACAAAGTGAAATGCCGGAAGGGCGTACCTGCAACTCCTTCCGGATCCGGCGATCCTCGATGGCTGTCGTCTGAGTGATCTTTTCCGCCAGCACCGTCAAACATCTGAGAGCTGGGTAGGTTTGAGGTTTGAACTCTCGCGTACTGGGGAGAATATCTTTGACCAATTGTAAAAATCGACCCCACACCTGGAGGGCAAGGGGGCCTTCAAGCCGTAAGAGATATTGTTCCAGAAATTTGAAGAGAACGGGATCGGTCCTGAGAACAGTTATAAACTACAGAAAGGATGAAGGCTAGACCTTGACTTACAAGTCAGGGTTGATGGCTTGCTTTTTAGTCTTCTCCGAGACACCCGAGATGCGGCATGTAATGCTCTCACATATCATATGGACAACGCTTTGCGCACTAGCGATCAAAACATCGACTAGTTCGAAGGCTTGTTCGTAGGGGATCTGTGTTTCCTAAGTTTGGTTCAAAAAACTGCAGACAAATGATTTAACGTGTTACGCGTACCGGGAGTTCCCGATTCCAACAATCAATCACGGATTCGAATACTTCGGCCGACTGAACCCGAAACAGATGTTCCAAGACTCGTCTGCATCGTAGTCTTGTCCGAGTGTAGATCAGCGACAGAGATTCATCCTTCGACGACCAAGCCTCTCGATCCGTCCACAATAATGTTGACCAGATTAGGTACAAAACGCGGACGCCTTCGTGCAGAGATCTATATCCAGGGGATCGCGCCTGACGGAAGGTTCAGAGGGTTCCCACGAGACTGCGAGCTTGAATTACCGTCAGTTGCTCGTCCACAGAGTTTTGAATATTCTCAGAGCTGAAAACGGTTGAAACGTAACCAAGAAGACCGCTATTCTCCGTTGTTTTGTCGGGAACGGGCTGGTCGTCTTCGGAGCTGATTAGTTCCGTGGTATAGGCAAGACTGAGCAGAATCAATCGCTCGAGACCACCAAGCAACATGATCAATTCCGCGTCCGTGGCGCTCGAAGTCAAATCATCTGTGAATAGACCATCCTTACGTGTGACGTTCATGACATCGCCCAGCGATACACGCAATTGCTTGCACATGCAATCGTTGAGAGGGGTGACCACAGCCTGCAGAGCGGGCTGGAATTGAGGTACGGCCATAAGAACGAAATCCAGCCAATGCTGTAAAACGGGTCGGTTGCTTGGAGTGGCGATACCATCAACAAGGGTTTGTATAAGGAGTGGGTTGACCGGATAAGCACGAAGGCCAGTGTCTTGTGAAGAGTCTGGTCCTGAGGTCAGATCAACTGATCCATCGCCTTGCCGCTGCTTCCCAACCGGCGGGTCATTGTTGACGGTAGAAGCAGATATAATGGAGTGGAGGAGGTGCAGTAACTTGTTCTGAAGGTCGAGTCTTGTCCCGTGGATACAAAGGAAAAGTTTTCCGACAACGATGACCTCAATAACCTCCAAAGTGACAGGGTCAGTCTCCCCTCGGGCAGCAATGGCCTGGAGAAGATCAATGGATGTCGACTGGATGACCACGTTATTGGGCTGCATGGCTGCCTCCGATGCTGGTTTCGGCTCTGATTGCAAAAATCTGTCAAGGTCATCATGGTGCATACACAGGATGAGTGCAGGTCTCACCGAAGCAGAATTTCGACAAGGACTTCCAGATAGCTTGACTCCGGATCAGAAATGCCCCCTGAATGCATCTCTGTTAATTTGTACATGGACGAAGACGGTCTACATTACCAGATTCAACCCTCTGGATCAGACCGGCATGATGGGATCGCTTTATTGAAGTAATGCGAGCCGTCTTGGCAAAGCCTTGACCCCCGAACCGAATTATGGAAAGAAGGATTTCGAGGAGGTGGTTGGTATAACGTTGGTCGAACGGGCGCTCATAGTGGTACGCTTGCAACTCTTTGCCTTTGAGTTTGATAGTGTTTGGTATTCTGCGGATAGATGGGTCTAAGAGATCAAACAAAATGGGATCGAGAACCCTGGGGCTTGATTAGCAGCGGCTCAAGTATTTAAAGTAGTCACCTACCGGAGATATGACTTCAGACTACAACGCATCCACGTCTCACCGACTCTCCGGAGACAAGGATCGTCATTCTTCAATGTGTCCAGGACTATCATCATGGGCACTTTGAACCGGAAACCGGGCAAAAGATTGTCCTCTGCTGGCAATGAGATGGTTTGAGCCAGGGAAATGCGGCAACTGACCGGTCAGCCTCCATAAGACGCCAAACGCCTCGTACGCCTCCTGTACGTTACGAGATTCGGGGGATGTCATGGTTTGAGCCAAGATAGACTCGACGTGGGATCGACGTGTCGCGTTTTCCAGCGACCAGATTAAACTGACAGACCGAGCATGATACACCGTAAAGTTTGGGCGCAAGTACTTCAGGAGCCTGTTCACCATTTTCGACATGATCGGCCGTTCGTCAGCGAGCAATCTCGGTTGCAGGCTTGGAGTTCCTTGGAGTGCGACGATTAAAGATATGGTTCGATCGACCATTGTAAAATTGCAGGTCTAGAAGTACAATTGAGGTGAACGACACTCAAAGAAGCGAGAACGATACCTCATGCTCCAACGCCCCAAGGACAGAGGAGAGCCATTGGTCCGGATCCCATGCTATCGTTACCGGCGAGTTTAGGCGACCCACCAGTCGGTCCAGTATAAGCAAACATCGGGAGGACACTTCACGCAACGGGCCTGGAGTGTCACAGCCCTCTGTTATGAATCGGGAGCAACGAGCGCTTATGGTCACCAAATTTTGAAATGCCGAGGCGAATGGAATGATGAACGGCCCCGAGAGGGAAGGTATGTCCAAGGTTGGTTTGAAGCCGTAGAATGTGGCAGCGAAGACGTAGGGTCTTTGTGACTTGGCAGTTACCTCCATCTCACTATTGAGCTCCGGACGCTGCATAAGAGCAACGTGTGGAATCTGCCGAAGGATTTCTTCCAAAAGGAGGAGACATTCGCGAACAGCTGACGTCAATATCTGCGAACTGCTGCGCTGTATTTGGATCTACATATAGTTCGTCAGACTCGGTCGACGTGGATGCCATTATGCGTACGTCTAACACGTCGGTGAGCGAAGCAAATATGATTGGTAGATGTATTGTTTGAATCTCTTCTTCTTGTGTGAAGGTTCTCAGTATGAAGAGCACCATGCGGATTGCCTGGAAAACGAGATGTAGGTGACTCCGGCAGAAAAAAAGGCGCCACAAACCTCAACCTGAGTTCCGTCCCCCGTTATCTCATCGAACACGGCAGAAAGTAGCTGCTTCCAGAGAACCGCGGGTTCAACTGCCTCGTAAAGAGTACTCGCCGTCATCATGACCTACAGAAGATATAAGTACAGATGCGGGGATGTAAGGAAGCTGGAAGGCACGTCTTCACCGCCGTCCGCTGCCTCTATAAGACGCTTGATCGCCTTGAAGGAATCGAAGACCAAGATTTCGGTTAATGAGGCACCTATCTCCCACTTGTCCAGTAGAGAGATGAATATTTTGAAAGGCCGTGACTCTGCATATTCCCCGGATGGCGCAATCATTTCATCCTGATAGGCTTGTAAGTGACAGATGTAGAGAGAAGGTGCGTGGAAAACCTTGAGTGTAGATTGAAGAAGGTCGAGGGCGTGCTCTCGCAGGTAAGCGACTTGATTATTTTCGTCAGGGCCCAACAACCACGTATATAACCGACGATTCAAGGACAGGTCACGTCGAAGCACGACACTGGTTGCAGCACGCATGAGAATAGTACGGTCGTCTGACTGCGCTTTGCGTATAGCCGCGCTGTCCACCCGCATGGATTGAAGGAGGAGATCCAAGGCCCCACGTCGAACGAGGAGATTGTCGTCCTCGAGAGCAGCAGCGAAAGCGCGAATCATGAGACCAATATCTCGGCCAATGATGACAGTGATATCTGATGACATATGAATGCGGACTGAGTAGATAGTATCGCGCCTTACCTTCTTCGGCGTTCAGCCGAGGTAGACGGCGAGCAAGAAGGTTCAAAGCTGTCCCTCGCGCCGGAGGGGTGGTCAGCATCACGAGCCAGATATTCTGGAAGAAGAAAGCGGGGGACACAGTGCCTGACAGTCTGTCCAGGAGGCTGAGCACCTGAGATGGAGTTAGGAATATCGACAGGCAGACGTGAACGCGGTCCAACCTTCTCGAAAAACTCACCGGTCTCCTCTTCGAGACCCGGAAGTAGTGCGAGAATGAATGACTTCATGACGGGACGCAAGGCTGCCTGGAGAGGTAGATAGTGCGTATCATACAGATTCAACAGCGCCGGCTGTGATTCGTGGTTAGTCTAGATGATTCGCGGGCAGCGAACTGGTGCGTGCCTTTACGGAAGTTGCTGCATATTCAAAAAAAGGAAAAAGTCCGGAGGACCAGAGAGCGAGGTCCTGCTTGAGGCCCTCAGACTTGTCGCGATGAGCATAATGACCAAACAATGGGAGTGCCAACGTACCCCCAGGACCGCGAGAATGTGCGAATAGACATCCAGGGCACGCTGGTGAACGCCAGTGGGTAGGGCAGGATTCAAACACTGGGCAAGACGCTTCGCGACGATCAACTTGCGTGGAATCTCCTTGAACTGCATGTAGGACTGGAACGTCTGGACCGCGCGGGCGCTCAGACCCTGCACGCGCCACACATTAAAGTACACGCACCTTCAGCAGCTGCTTCAGAAACGCGATGCAATCCGCCCATTCGTGCACGTTATCGAAGGAATTGAGACACCTCTCTACCTGCTGAGCATACTTTTTGTATTTAGGGTCTGCGGCAAACGCCTGCTGGGCGGCGGCTACCCCGGGCAGTATTAGAAGATGGTTCATGTGGAACCAAGAAGCTGGACGGACCGCGCTCGCTATTCCTCTCCGAAATCCATTTCTTGACAGAATTTCCCGACCCATCAGCCCCAGGTGGCTTAATCGACATTGCGCGGACGCCCCAGGAGGCCCGAAGACAACAGGTAGATCAGGTACGCGGAAGAGAAGCCCTGAGCGAGGTTACTGCGCGGTGGGGTTCGAAAGCGTAGTTTCGATCCCGGTCACGTTGTGACCAAAGTGCTGAACGACGACGCGTCGCAGGACACGTATAAATTCCGGATAATGACTGCATTACAGGATGACGATAAACTACAAAGTAAGGAGAGGCGAGGGGCTAAGAGCCAGTAGCGGGAACCATGTCGGAGTCTCCGCCGTCCGATGGGGCCAACATTATGGTGCGCATCTTCGACGGAACGGTGGAACTTGAGCGAGATGGAGCAGCAGAGGCCGCGAGCGACGAGTTCTTGGTAGCCCGCGCTGCTTTGGGCTTGCTTGAGGCGGGAGCCGAGATCGACATTGCTGGTAATTTAGGTAGAGCGACGGACGACGACTGTCTATCTCCAGCAGCGATAGCCACGGCAAGGGCAGACTCCTTCTGTCCCACCCAAGACCGAGTAAACCATCGGCCGCCTGCAATGCCTCTGATCTCGCGGTTGACCACTCGCCAGTGGCGGACCTTTGCAGCAGTACGATCAAGTGGCAGGACGGGCGCGAACCCGGTGTTGATTTTCTGAGGCGGTTGAACGGAAAAGGGTTTCACGGGGAGCGGATATTGCGGAAGAGGTACCTCCTGGAGGTTTACAGGTGGTTCCTCGACTAAAGGACCATTGGTGTAGGGCGGAAATACTTCTGGTTCAGGGGTGTTGGCCTCAAGATGAGCAGTGACGGGTGAGGAGGCAGCTGTGACACTGTAGCCAGCTATACAGAACGTCCGAATAAGTTCTCGAGGTCGAACAGCTGAACGAGCTGAATCTACCTTCGCTGATGACATCAGTGTCCTCGGGAGGAACAGGGAGTAGCACGGCTTTTGGTCTAGCAAGGCCAAGCAGTTAGTGCCAGAATTGGCAGCGACTGGGATGAGACACGAACTTTGGTCCAGGTTTCGCGCGGACGCGAGGCACGGCTGGCGGCTTCCGCGCAACTTTCTTCTTCGGCGGTGGTTTTGAAGGCCCAGGATCGAGAGAGACAATATTGAGCGGTGGCACATGGCCCACATCTAGGGTACCCATCTGGCTTACACCTACATGTTGGTGAGCTTTGGTGGCTTGAACTTCGAACCATGTCATCGTTGGTGCGAGACTTGGCGCACCAGCTTGCATGATCTTCTCCTTGGATTTTCGCTCCTCCTCTGCTATTTTCTTCTCGCTCTTACGAGGCTTGCGCTTGCTAGGCGCCTTTCGCTTCGAGGAAGAGTCGGCAGGAGCAGAGGGCGGTGCGGCAGGCGGTACGACTACGGGGGGTACGACGTCGTCGTCGTCGATGAGCTGATCCTCCTCGTCCTCTTCATCGAGCTCGTCGTCATCGGAGAGGGCGGCGCGCTTGCGCGATGAAGATGACTGGCTTGCGGTGGCTCTGGTGTCCTTGACCAGCAGCTTCACACGGCGCGGGGGTGGTGGGGGACTATCCTCCTGGTGGAGGGTAGATATCAGAGGAGCATCCATGTCGACGTCCTGATCTGGCTCTTGCTTGAGCTGGAAACTCTCCATGATGGGAAGGAGGAGCCAAAAGGCAGCTTGATGTCAGCTCGCTTAGAACCATACAGTGTGTGTGTTGTCTTACAGCTTGCAAAGCGGTCAAAACGCTTTTACTTTCCAAAAATATATATATGTATGTTTGGGGGTCAATTTACAGGATCCTGGTCGATGTGCCTTCGTATCCATCCCACTTGCTGAGCTGGTCGTTCACGTCCACTAAACGCGTATCGTAGAAGATATGGGCTGTGGGTTTCAGACCGTCCAAATTTGCACCACCTTCTTGTTTATCCAACTGCACTCCCCAAACGCTCCATTGTTCGGTCTTGGTATTGTACGACCCAACACAACAGCCACATCTTTTGCATCGGTATCGCGTCTTCCAAGGTTTCCCGTCGGTCACGTACGTGTCGAGCGCATCGTCATGCGGCTCTGGATGCCTCCAAGTGAAGGCGGCCGCAGGGAAATGTATGGTCCAAATGAACGCCGAGCCTATGTCCTGCTTGTGAAGTACTGCAAGCTCGTCTGGTGCGGTACGAACCGTTCATTACTTGACAGCGAGTGCAGTGACAATACGCGCTCAGTACCGGCCTCCCAGTAACCGTATAAGATACCGAACGGCAAAAGCAAGCTCCTGTATGGACAAGAGTGACCATCATTGAGACGTTCAAGAATCTAGGGGTCAGGTGAACAGAGCACCGGATATCCGCGGAGGCAGACCTGCAAAACAGTATCTGGCGCTTGACATCACACGACGCCAAAACAAGAGGGCTTCGCAAATAACGTCCGGTTCATTTGAGATCTTAGCTCTGAGGATCCTAGTCAGAGCACAGGAACAATGCGCATGCAACCGGTGCTCACCTCAAAGTCACATTCACGCGGCCCAGATGCACGTTCAGCCAATCTATATGTATTGCAAAGGAGGACAGAAGATGTACATGCTATGCAGCGGTCTCCCATCGTGCAATTAGCTTTTCGAGATCGAACCGCGGGTCCTCCGGATTTGTGACGAGACCTGGGGAAGCTTCAGCACGTGAAAACAGCCGGGCGGGCCCAAAGACTGAATGAAAGAGCGACACGCACTGTCTGCGGGAGCCTTGAGAGCCTCCTGCTTCTTTATCCATGCTTCCTTCGCCTGTGCTATTAGGTGCTCCCGCTGGTATGTTGCAGCGTCAATCTTGTGCACGTCATAAGCGGCCTGAAGTGTTCGGCGATGGTACCAGCCATAGACAACGCCGGTGAAGAGCGCGGTGTATCGCACGACCTAAAGTTGCGCCCTTTATGTGAACTGGAAAACGCGGCAAGCACAAGCGCACGTTAACAGTGGCCGATCCCATATCTGCTGGAGTATATGCGCAGAGAAAGGTTTCTAAGCGCTTGAGTGTCGAACAGTTAGCGCAGAGCGCTCAGGAAAGCCTCCATTCACTTACCACAGATTAATTGGTGTAAGGACGGGATGAAATGGGTGAACTCGGTTTTCAGTCACGTGGAAACCCGGACCGTCGGGAGCCGATCACATAGTAGGCTTAGCCGAGGGAACAGATTGAGACACTGTATGTTCACTGGATACAACGCTAAACTAATGAAGACTCCTTCTCCAGATCTCTGAGAGCAAAGGAAACACCGCCCTTCCCGCCCGTGATTTTTTTTGGCTCGAGCCTGAACCGCTGTTTCGTCATGGCCTGCCGCTTCTTCATCTTCGCGCGGCACCTATCGCACAACGGTCCAGGCGCGCCAGAGACGAGCGCCCGACTGCAGGTCTTACTCGCACACATGCGCTGCGGGGCTGTCTCGGGCACAGACACCTGCTCGTTTTCATTGAGAGCGTTCATGCCAGTACCCAGCGGCAGCGGCAACTCTTCCGGCGGCGGCATAGGTACATCTGCGGTAGACACGATAGTTGCTGCGGACACAGCAGTAGCTGCTGAGGAGGGCTCATCGGGAGGCTCATTGGAGCCCGCGGAGGGCGGTGCGGAAGTAGTAGTTCGTTGTTGCCTCTCATCTTGCGCTAGGCCATCCGCCTCGTCGCTAAGTCGTCTGCGTTTATTCGGCAGCTGGAAGGACATCAGCAACAGAAACCAAAAGCACCATGGAGTACACACCTCAGGAGGATTCTGAACATCATTCTTGAATCGATAGAAAGTGTATCCTTGGGTCGGGCTTGCCGCAAGGGGCGGCTGCGGCTGCGGCTGCGACTGCGGCGTGGAATAGGATTTGTACATCGCATAAGGTGTCGGTTGACCTCCCGTCGTGATCTGGGTAGGCGGGGGGTACGCGTAGTGCGCGCGGGGATAGTGTTGAGGCATTCCGTAGCCTGGTGGTTGTGCTGCATACGGATAATAATAGGGAAAGGGGGCAGGTGTGTTCAGCGATGGAGTGATAATGCCTGTCGTGCTGGGCGGGGGCCTCATAGCGTATGGGTAAGGGGAAGGTATGAACACCAACCGAGGCTGGCCTGGCGCGGTAGTTACTGGGGGAGGAGGCATGTCATAGTAACCCTGAGAGGGCATGTAACAAGGGAAGGCACCAGGGCCTGGGTATGGATAAGGAGACGGATGTGATGGAGGCTGAGCAGACGCCGCGGCGAATGAAGGGGTAGCGCTGGAGGATGCTACAGCATTGCTACCACTCTCCGCGCTAGCATCTTTGTGGTACCGCGGCCACTTTCTGTATTTGCGAACAGTACGAACACTTTCTGGCCGCTGATATAGGATGAGCGCCTCAAAATCGGACTACGTACGAAGAGTCATACCTCGGATTTATCAGGTAGAGGTTCATTCACTGTCAAGAGCGTGGATGTCGAGGTGTGCTCCGGAGGATTTGATACTGAATCTCCTGGTGTCGCAGAAGGATCGGCAGTTACGATGGGAATAGAAATTCCAGAACCCAAGGCAGTCGCTGGAGTCATGCAGAAATCGGAGACGGTTTCAACAGCGTCGGGGGTGATGTTCGTAAAAGACCCCGTCGCTTGGAGCTTGTTTGCCATCCTCTGCTCCCGCCTTGAATCTCGTTTCTGCGCTCTGCAGATATCGCAGGTTCTCCACCGGGTCCCTGGCATGATTAAATTCAAGCATTCACCCCCTCGGCATGAAGTCGCATCTTTTGAGCGTTTTGCGACCGGCTGTACAGGAGTCAGGAGGGGAATACATGGGTAGTATGAGGGATGAACCTTGGAGGAGTTCGTTTCGTCTGGTGCCCCATCGACGTTCTCCTCAGCCGGTACGCCTTCACCGCCCTCTACTTCTTTGCCTTTGCCGCCACGCTTTTTCCTCGATTTCTTCTCCTTTGGTTCCTTTGGGTCTTTCGTTTCGGCAACCTTCTTGAGTCTTATCGGACCAGGAGCAACGAGAGGCGTCCCATCCGGCAGCATAAAACCCTTGTCAATCTTCTCTCTGCCTCGCTTCAACTTGCTGTGCCAGCGATTTTGGACTCGATGCGTCTCGCAACGCTTGTACCGGTAAAAGCCCGGTAGGATCTTGTGGCAATGCGAGACGGTGCACATACGGGCGGGAAGGGGAACTGCGGAAGGGACCTGGTGAGAGTAACGCGTGTCAAGTGGCCCCATGGGCATAGCGACACCGCCGCGCGGAGTATATTGATGATTAGGAACGTGCTCCTCGATGAGTGAGAGCTCCCAAGCTCGAAGCTCTTCCTCAGAATCGACAAGCAGCTTGGACAAGTCAATCTCGGTGACGACGGAAACTGAGCATTTCTTACTGGAAGTCCTTCGGCCGCTCTGCGCATATCTTCCTTCACCCGAAGTCCCTCCAGTTCTTTGTCGTACGTCTCACGTTCCGCCTTCCACTTTGCGCGCTTCGTGATTCCGTAGTTCCGGTATTTGTCTCGGCAATTTCTACACATTTTGAAAGCATATTCCTCTGTGCGGCTTCAGTATGAAAATCGAGACGATCCATAGAGCGTACCAATGGTTTCGAGGATGATCGCCTTGCACCCTTTGACGGAACAATATCGGGGCTTCTCATTGGCTAGTGCCTGGGACGCAACTCCTGCTGTCCCATTCGCATTGAAGAGCGGGACTCCAGAGTGTGAAGGACTAGCATTGGGCAAGGACGGGGCTGACGCTGTTGCTACCGAGACTTGTCCGTCTTGAAAATTGCCAGTGTTTAGGTCGCGCGGCACAGCAATCGAAGAAGAATGGAAGGCAGGACCAGCTGGCAAAGCAGCTAGAGGATTATTGGACGGCGGGTCTGTGGAAGGAGGCAGCGTCAATGCCCCTGCCAGGGTTGAGCTTGAACTCGGACCCGAAGGTTGTGAATACAATGCCGGATCGATGACCCATTGAACGGGTTCGGACGGTGGGTCATCTACAAGAACAGTTGGCTGTGGTTGCGAGGTACTTTGAGGCGCTGTGGCCACGATCGGCGAGGAATACTGCGCGGTCACGGTGGCATTCCCTGTTAATACCTGGAGCAGATGGGTCAATATACTGGTACAGTGTAGGTCCTAGCCACCGCGTTGGCTTTCTTGCGCTCAAAACACACACCTCGTTCGCCCACTGCGTGGCTTGGATCTGCGGCACTTCCCCCGCCGATAATCTGCTGACCAATATTTTTTCGGCCTTCCGTCGGGCGCGTTTGGTACTCGCGTAAGAACGGTGTTTCTCGCGACAAGGAGCGCACATCTTCAGGCTCCTGTTGGTGATCGGGTCTGGGGCCAGCAAATCTACGGGGTTGGCGCATCCGCGGACAGAGCATTCACGCGCTGGCGCGCCTGCAATTTCGGCAGGAGCTGGGTCGTCCTTCAACGGTTTATATTATCGTCAGAGTGGTCTGCTGGCAAGTAGGGGCTTGCATACAGGGTTGGCGGAGAAGAAGCTTTCCTCGTAGATGGCATTCGGGTAGTACTCTTCATGAGTCCCTGACATTAATTCAGCGGCCCCAGACATGGATGATGAGATCTAGATGAGAGCGTGGGATGAAAATGATTGATGTATGCCGATGCTGCCGATCGCGATCCATTCAACCACCACAAATCCTCTAGTCCTAGTCAACCTCTATGTAGTCGCTGGAAAACAATCTGTAGCTCGGCACTTTTTACCTGGGCAATTGCAAACTTGGGCGTGCTTTTGCGGCCGCAACGCTTCGTGTGTCCTCGAAAGAAGTTGCCGCGCGATTGGTAAGTAACCTGGCGTCGCTCAGTCAGCACTTCCAAGCTACATCTCTTGCGTTCTTCACACCACCATGGCTCGAAAATTTGCATTTTTTGGCCCCTACATCACCACTCCCAGCGCCAAAGAGCTCCGATCTCGCCTTCTGGCCGCACACAGGGAGGCCCTTCAAGCAAAGAAGGCGGCAGGGGTGCTGAGTACGTCCCGTCGCCGCTGCCAGTGGTGTGGGGTCTGCTGAAGCCGCCCAGAACTCGGTGGGCCATTCTATAACGACGGCGGAGAAGGTGAGGGCGCGGCCGACAGGGCGTTCGGAGGCTCCTTCCTGCTTCTGGAGGCCGAGAGCTATGCGGCGGCGCTCGAGATAATTAAGGGCGACGAGTACTACATTCACGGTCTGGTATGTTTCTTTAGACTCTCTTGCCGTTTTTCTCCACGGTCTGATGGCCGTGACACAGTGGGACGTTCCCAACATCAAACTAGTCGAATATAGCCCTGGACCAGAATACCCGTTCTAATAGTCTGAAGAGGTTTGAAGCAAGTCTGAAGTATCGAATGCAATGGTACAATGATGAGATGCAAGTCGGCAGTAAAAGTTACTTCTGCGTTCTTGTTCTCAATGTGGACCAGAGCCTCGTGGGCGGGCGACAATTACAAGGGCCATTCCCCATTAGTCGATTGCCTTGTATTCTGAAAAGGCAAGTGTGGGCGCTCCGAGCGCTTCGCGTCGCGTGTGGACCTGACCTTGTATTTTCTTGGGCATTCCCACCGAGTATATAAGCGCGACAGAAGATGCACAGAGATCAAGCCAACCTCGAGTCAGCTCCCGCAGAGACAATAGACCAGCCACCGCTTCGACGCTATTGTCTCGCCGCGCCACTTTGCTTATTATCTCGATAAGCATACATACGCGCCCACACCTCACGACGCCCCATCCACCTCTCCCCACGTCGTACTCGTACCCCCCCCCACCCTAATTTCTTGCATCCACATCCTCACTGCACACCCGCATTCTCGCATCGCATCCGCATTTTCCGGCGCATTCCATTCATTCATTCACGACCACACAACTTATCTTTATTCACCACCACCACCACCACGAACGGATCATAATGTCGACTTACACCAAATTCGGAGCGGCGACCGCAGCGCCTGCCTACGGGCTGTTCCCTGCCGGCGCGACGTCGCCCAATGCATTTTCCTCCCTCCACCAGTCGCCGCGCGACACGCACAGCATGTATGCGCAGTTCTCGACACCCGCAACGGGCGCCGGTGCACCGGGCGCACAACCGTCATCATCGGGGCAGGCGAGCGTGTCGAAGCGGTTTTCGACGCGAAAGTAACGCGTCGGAGGGGAGAAGAGGATGTCATGATTACGACCTTCGCTGCCTTGCAGCGCCTTGATTGATTTATTCGGGCTGGGAGAGCGGGCAAGGCCCGAGGAGACAGCAGTGGCCTGGGCGTGTTGAGCACACCATACAGGCGGCGATCCATCTACACGGACCACACCAGCATCGATACCACATTGTAAAGCATAGACATGGCATATTGTATTCTTGACATGGGTTTCCGGTGCCTGTCAGTGTCAGTGTGTGTGGTGGAACGGAAGCAAGAGAAGGGTGCACGTGCGGCTTGGCAAACGGGACACTGGGACAGGCCACTCTCTTTCACCCCTTCTCCTCCATCGCAGCGACCACAATGGCGCCTCCCCGCGCCGCAGTCTCCGCGCCGTCGCCCGCGACATCCGCAGTCTACTCCCTCGCCCTCCTCAGCGAGTATACCCACACCCTCGACTCCCTCCCTCTCGACCTCTCCCGCAACTTTGCAGATCTCCGGGAGCTCGATGCCGTGCTCTCTGCCTCCATGTCCTCCATTACCTCCAAAATCAGCACGCTCACAGAGATGATCGAGCAAGGCGCAGGGAAGCAGGAGCAGCGTCTGTGGCTTCTCATGGAAATCGCAGAGGAGGCCAATCGCCTCAGACTTGGCGGAGAGGACAAGATTCGCGTCGCCTGCCAAGCCGCAGACAACCTCAGGTCGCACAGCGGCCACCTCAGGACACTCGCCGAGCAGATCCCAGGCTTCGACCTCACCACCCTCAACCGCCGCACCACGTACCCCCATGTCGCGACGAGGTCGTTCATGCCCGCGACGTCGTTAGAGTCGGGCAGGAGGCGGCGGACCGGGTTTGCGTCGGCGTCGCTCCTCGTCAGCGCGCCCGAGCCTACCCCCATCAAAAGAAAGCGAGCGGTCCGGGATGACGATCTCGATCACGGTCGGACGCCCAGAAAAGAAAGACTCCTCGACGTCGTCCCCCGCCCGCGAAACGGAGGTCGCAAAAAGTGCGTGGATCCCACTTTCCCGTTTTTCGCTTTTTGACTGAAACGCCTCAGAATCGAGCGCGCACCGTCGCCCACCGAGTCGTTGCTGTCCGTGACATCACACATCCCGCCGCAGTCCAACGCGCGTGCTTCCGGAAGCACAAACTCTCGCGCGACCAACGGGACCGCCAATAAGCGCTCGCGTACCGCCGCTGCCAATGCACGCGACGCGAGCAATCAGCCCAACGAGTACTACTCGACCAACGGACATGACCATCCCAATGGACACAGCGTCTCCGCGGCCGCAGCCGGCAACGCCCGCCGCGAAGCCTTCAATGTGCCCCCCTCCTCCTCGTCGCACCCGTCCCTCATCCCTTACCAAAATGGGCACCAGGCCCACGCGACGGCCTTCGAGCTCCACGCGCGCGGCCACTCCCATTCCAATACGCCCGTCCCCGGCGCCGGTGACTGGAACCCGCCGCACCCGCAGACGCTTGAAGGCCCCGGGATGCCTGTTGCGCGAAACCACGCCGCGCTCGTCGTGAACGCACCACCACCGGACACTGCGCCCCCGGACGCCGGCGACGGGGAGGGCGACGGCGACGACAAGCCGTACTGCTTTTGCCAGCGCGTCAGCTTCGGGCAGATGATCGCCTGCGACGACGCCAACTGCCAATGGGAATGGGTAGGTTATTTTATCTTACGTGCCGCGACTAGGACTCATTAAACGGCGCTCAGTTCCACATCGCGTGCATTGGGCTGACTACACCCCCTGACGGCCGCTGGTTCTGCGATACGTGCAAATCAAAGCGAGCGAAGCGCGCTGGCCGCGGGGGTAGGCGAAAAGCGACTGGCAGAGCAAGAGCAAGCTAACTTGGCTCGATCGTTCTGCTTGTTGTATTACTGCTTTGCATTTCTTATATTGTGCTAGACGTGTACTCCCTGTATCCAGTTTTAATTTCGATTTGCCGCCGTTGGGCGGCTAATGTACAAATCAGAGTTCGCAAGAAAAGACCTGAACCCCAACAAGTATTGTACATAACCCAGGGCTCGACCGGAGTGCACAGCGAAATAAAACCTAGTCAAGGAGACGTTTCACCGCCGTTTTGATCCCCGCCCTTCCTCGAGCCCTGGGGAGCTCCTCCGTTTACTGAGCCAGGGTCTATTCAGCGTCGCCGGATTGAATCAACCGAAAAGCTCACCGGCTACGTTCCTCTGGTTCTCCACTGGTCGTCCGTCCGTCTTTTGTGCCCCCGTAATCCAAGCCGTCCACCGCAGGTGTATTATTGTCTCGGTCCTTGTACTTGTTTTGGTTGCGCGGCCCAGTAGGCACATTGGGTGGAAGGGGAGACGTGGGGCGCACGGGAGCGGGTGGTGCTGCACGTGGAGAGTGATCAACGCCGACGTCAACACGCAATGATTCAACGTACCGTCGTATCCCCCTCGCCCCCGCCCTCGACCGGGAAAACCTCGCGCGCCGCGCAGGCCACGCGCCCGATATGGTACAGCGGCGGCACCACGTCCGACAGGACCACTGGGAGGGGTGGGCTGCGGCGCCTCCATCTGCGGATACATCTGCTGCTGCACCATCTGGTTCTGCTCCTGGAAATCCACTTATCAAGCGGCGCGAACCAAAACCGACGAAGGGCTTACCTGTCCCGCGTACTCCATTCCCATCCCCATCATGCTCTGGTTGCCGCCGAAGCCGTCTTGCATCGCGCCATGCTGCTCGGGCGTACCGTTGCCGACCTGACTGCCGTCCTGCATGCCCATCATACCCCGCCCGTCGACTTGCATCATCGGCCCGTTCATGCCCATGTCACCATTCATGCCCATGCCCATGGGCCCCATCATCCCTGACATGTCCATCATCATGCCCTGGCCCATCATGGCGGGATTGGCAGCGCCGTTCATCATCGCCGTTGTCCCCGTCATGACCATCTGCCGCACCTCCGGCGGGAGCACAGTCAACTGCTCTTCGGGCATTCCAGAGAAGTTCTGGAAATCACAAACTCAGTACCATGGAGTTATGCAGCATGGCGTATGCACGTACAAGCACATTCGTTTTTAGCACATTGGCAAGTTCACCGAGGTCTCGGCGGCGGTAACAATACGCCTCCCAAGAAAGCTCGTCGAACCCGTAGTTGAACCAGTCGCTGACGTCCGACCCGGGCCGCCGCCACTGCTTGTCCGTCATCGAACTTAGATCCACATCGATGATGGGGCGCCCCTCCATCATGCCCGTCGCGTTCGGGTCAATGGCTGGATGTGACGGTGGAGCAGGCACTGGAGGGAGGGTCAAAGGGTCGACGTCGTCATCGGTCGGGGCGGGGACACCCTCAGGCGTGCCCTCCAGAGCCGAGAGGGCGACTTGCGGAGCAGCTTCTAGCTCGGCACCGCCCGGGGCTTGTTGTGGGGTCGCTGGCAAAGCGGTTTGTGCTTGCGGTGTTACGCGGAGAGGAGTGCCCGCTTGTGGAGGAACAGAAGCGCCTGCCCTTTGAATGGGTGTGTATTCGGTGGTCAACGAAGGTTGGCCTACAGCCAGAGAATCAGTTAACGCCTCAGCATAAGAATGGATAGTTCGACCTCGCAAGGCTGTAGATGATGCGCTGTTGCGCAACGGTGGCCGGACAGACGCAGATTGTTGTCTAGCATATGTTAACTTCAACCTTGAATCGAAGAACGCACTGACCGAAAATCCAGCGAACGAGACTGGGCCTCCATTATAATCTCTACATCCTTATTTTACGGTCAGAACAACTTTTTGATGACAAGAAAACGCGTACATCCTCCTCGTCTTCCGTCTCCCCGCCCATGTCAACCGCCTCCTCGCTCTCGTCTTCCGCAGAGACATCGGTAGCCTGGCTCGTAGATGCTTCTGCGACTAGGGCTCGAGCTTGGGCTTCCAGTTGCGCAACGGAACCTTCCGAAACTTGCAAGCTGGCCAGCGATGTTCTGGGTCGGAATGAACAATAGAACAATGGTCAAACTGTGCTTGAAACTCACGACGGCGTAACTAAGTATCACACAGAATACGAGAGTCAACGAATTGATATTGACATTCGAGATACGACAGAACAAAAGGTTGGTTCCGAAAAGAAAAGACGCATACCCGAGACCGGTGTCGGATTTGGCTGAGAAGTTCCCCATAAGAAGTCGTCGTCGTCGTCGTCCCTAGCAGAAGTATCAGTCGACCGGAAATTTGTGGTGCTGGCTACAGACATTGGTTGGGCTCGAAGCAGCAGAAGAGGGACTAGTACTAGTGACACCGACTGTGACGTGTCACGCAACTTCCTTATTGAAGCACTTGTTGAGCACTTGGAAGCTTGACAGATTATATATCTTTAGAATGGTATCAAGGTGGAGATACGTGCTCGGCAGTCTCCTCTAATCCATTCTTCAATCCCTCCAGCGTACGCGCCAGACGTCCCCCAGAAGCCTCGCTCAGCGTCATCGCGAGCTGCGTGCCAGGAGAGCTCAACAGCCCCACCAGCTGCTCGCGCAGTGTTTGCAGCGTAGGCAGCTCTGCCAAATCCTTCACCCTGTCCGGGAGAAGTATCTGTCCATCGAGCAAAACGCCGAGGACTCGCAATTCCGGGTCCACCACCTGTTTTACCCGCTTCACCCTCCGTCCTGGATTTGCGGGGTCCGCGTTCTTCTCGACGATTTCTTTTTGGAGCTCCTCTTTCGTTTTCGCTTTTCGCGGAGGAACGGTGCGCCCGAAGGTGCGGAGGACGGCTTTTAATTGCGGTGGGTCGAGGACCGGTAGTGAAAGTATAGCGAGTGCGCCGGAGACGCCTGCCGTCATGCGTATAACATCATCGTTGTCGACGGCGGGGAAGTCGCGGAGAGCAGCCCCGAATATGCTCGAGCGTATGACGGTGAGCAAAGGCTCTGGAACAGGCTCTTCTGGAGCACCAGCAGGAGACACGACAGACGGCTTTGAGCGCATTGCGGCGGCAGAGATATCTCTGCGAAGTTTTATGAGCTTCTGGGCGGTGAAGTCATTGTGGAAGAGGAAGAGGAGGGGAGAGTTGGCGCTGCTATTGAGGATCCGCATGTACCAGTTGTACTGGAATGCCTTCTTCCCAGTGAAATGGCGAGGTAGAGTCATCCCCTTTGCAATTTTGGGGGGAATAACGGAGAGCGCATAGCTACGAGATGACGCGTAATTCGGCAGATTTGGGCGTAAATCTGCTTGGGACGAAGAACATAATGCGGTTGCAGACGAAGAGAGCCGCTGGATGGGGACTAGTCGCCGGGTCGTCGCGACTAGCATTTGCGTTCAGAACAAAACGGATTTGTTTGATGTTGACAACTATAACAAACCGCGCGACACTAAGTACTCAAAGTGTACCACTTCCACGGTCTATCCACGCTCGCCTTTGGCGTTTCTCTTCGAATATTCTTGCTCGTTCCTTGCTCTGAAGACTCAAGAAGCACGACACATATACGGAAACTTCAAGTCACCATTACTCGGGGACCCTTGGCCTACTTATACACATCTTGCCTAGGCACTGCCAGTGGTTCCCATACGGATCTTCAATGTTACGCTGGGTGGCGGACCTACCCTCACAGAGGACCCAACCTTAAACAAATTTCTTCACGAATTGTCTCCGCTGCAACAAAACAGGGGCGGACTAATGGACTGTGGGAGCCCTCACCGAAGTTTAGCTGTATGCTCAAAAAACGAACTTGCGTATGGAGTCTAGACAGCACTGGACAGCACGCAGCAAATCAGTCGTCTCCGTTACAACCTGTTTCCCTTGGGAGGAGCTGCCGGGCTGAAAAAAACTCACAAATATGAGACGAGGAATCAAAGAAGGATGTATTGTCCAACTTTAATATCTCACTCCTGATGCATGAGAGGAGGGCGTTGATAGTAGCTGAAAGCAGGTGGTGGGTATCTAGCCACGGCACGGAACCTCGTTGCTGAGGCCTGAAGCCTGAGGTCCGAAATCCGCCCTCAAAAGATAATGTTCGGACCCCAACATCCAACTATGCTATTGGATTGGCGCTCAGCGCTCAACATCGGCGTGATGTGAAACCGCAGATTCAGGGCTGCGTCGGTGAATCGTCGCACTCAGTCCTGCAAAAAGAACTCCCAAGTGCGGTCTTCGCCACCCTCCCCTGTCTTCCCTGTGCCGTATGCTCGCTCGCCCTTCGTCATCCTATGCTCGTACCCCTTCCATGCATTCCGGCTGAAAGCGAAAGACCGCAGAAGGGTATATGGAGGGTTGGACGGCGCGCTGCCTGATGCTGGTGGAGGCGGATGCTTAGCTAGCCGTGGAACGTCCCTGGAAAGATGGTTTCAGCGCAGCGCGATGTGGTATTGAAATATCGACCATTGCGTGTACGGGACGACGTTTCGGAGTGTAATGAGAATCGTGCCTCTGCATGCGACGGACTTGCTGATATCCTCGTCGTCTGGGTGCACATATCCGTCTACGTCTTCGGGTTCATCGTCATCGTCATCCGTCGGTCTTTTCCGCTTCTTGACATTGTACTCGGGGACAGACCCAGTTGCTAGTAAACCAGCGGCAGAACGCAGGAAACCAAGAACAAGCAGCTGGTTCGAGAGTATATTCCGATCTTGGTCTGTGATCCCCTTCCCTGCAGGTTTCAAGTCAAAATGATGACTGCTGGTGTTCTGAGCTTCGTACCCGCATGAGGGAAATTCCAGACAATTCTATCCCATGTCCTTCCCTTGAAAGCAGCCACTCTGCTTAGTCGCGTCGCGTCAATTCCAAAGAGCACCTCGATCCCAGCCGCCTTCAGTTTGAGCACGATCTCTTCTGCTTCTGGATACTTTTCGTAGCACGCTGGCTCGGTATCATACGCGGTCGCTGTTATATTCCTCGCAGGTAGGTGCTCCAATTCTGCCGGGGGATCGACGACAAGAGCGCGCGCAAACGAAAAGTTGCCTTCGCCAATGAGGAGGATCTTATCTGTTGCGCGGAACGGAATGGTGGGGGCGCGAGGGTGCGCGACCTCTTTTCCTTTGCCTTTGACGGAGTGCGCTTTCGACTGCGCTTTACTAGCGCCATTCTTTTTCAGTTCGGCAGTCTGCGCAGCCTGAGTAGCCTTTTGCTTTAGTTTTAGACGGGACTGTTGAGACTGGAGTGCGGCTTTCAGTGGTTTCTTTGCTTTCGCCATCGCCGCAGAGGAATAGATGTTGCTTACGTGTGCTTGTATCCCAGGTCGCCGGGGCGGCGCACCGAAAGCCGGAGACAGTTCACTTTTGGCAACTGCCACGTTCATATCGTAAATCCTACGACTTTCGCCCCAGTCTCTCCTTCAATCTCAAAATGGCACGCAAATGACCGGACTTTTCGCGGCACATAGTTAACAAACTTTCCTGGCAGCCCACCGAATTCGAAATGCGGCAGCGCAACGCAAAGTTTGCGAGCTCTGCAAAAGCGGGGAAGAAGCCCACGCACCCGTCGAGGGCAGAGCAGCTGGCGAAGCGCAGCCCCATAAATATCTGGGCCCTCGGAGCAATCGTGTTCGTCGTCATGGGAGGAGGTGCGCCGCGGTCTTCCCTCAGAAACGTCGTCTGACAGCCATAAAACAGTAATATTCGAGGTTGTGCGACTGCTGTTTCTATAGGTTCTCGACGGCAGGACCGCGGTGATATCAGCGATGCGTGCTACCATGCCCATGTACAACAGCTTTCTCGAGTTCATTTTTTCTCGATCCTGTGCACTGCTCCAATACGTTGATACAATATTTATCAGTGGACGTGAATTACCGGAAAACAAGAAAATCGACAGGCTCAGTCGTCCCCCGAAACGCTGGCGCTGACACTCATACTCTGACTGCTTAAGCTGCCTCTGCTCTCCGTCATCTTTCCCTTCCCCTTGTCCGTCCCTGTCGGCTCAACGCCCTCCATCGCGTCGCCCTCCAGCTCCTTCTCGTCGATATTGACCGCGTCGCCCGCCCAGACGCGCATGGTGGGTTGCCATACCATAACGATGTTGTCCTCGGACGCGCTCGTCGCGGTCCAATTTTCCGCCTCGCCCGGCGCCCAGCAGAAATCAGTGGGCCGTGCAGTATGGCCTACACTCTGTGAGTCGAGACGAATAACGCGGGCAAGGCGAGAAACACACCGCCGTGCACGAACAGCAACTCCGGCGGCCCATCCTCTTGGTCGTCGGGGGTTTGCTCCGCGCCGATCATCGACAAATCCCAGATGTTTATCCGCCGGTCGCTCGACGCAGATGCGAAGATAGTCGCGTTATGAGGCGACCATGACAGATGGAGGACCTCGTCCGTGTGGGAGACAAATGTGTGGAGCTTCTTTGCAGGTGCGCGCATGTCGTGAAGAATGACTGTCTACGGGATCCGTCCGTGAGCAAATTGCATCCTTGGCGGTCCACCCGAGCACACCTTGTCCGCACTCCCTGTGACAAGAAGATGTTCGCTCGCTGGATTGAAAGATACTGCAAGGATCTCTCTGTCATGCGACTGAATTTTAGTGGACGCGTCCGCCGGGGCTCGAGTGTCCCAGCTGTAATCCTGCAATGAGAAATTGAACAGTAGTGCTGAGAAAACGCATACGCACATCATGAGCATTTTATCGTCTCCGACGCTTGCAAAGACATTGTCTTTCGTCGGATGCCAGTCGACATCCTGTTCCAGGCATCAGATGAATACAAGGAGAACCGTCTAAACTCACTCCGACCACCGACGTGTGGCCCCGAAAGATGTTTGTTGGCTCAATTGTTGACTTAGCCTTCGTGTACGAGTTGACGTCCCTGGGTGCTTAGCGTTCAGATACACGACTGGATGTGAACCACAGAAGCGCTTGCCAGTGGCAGATAGTCATGTCCTCCGACGCCCCTAGGACATTGCCAGCTTTGACGGGGTTCCATGCCAGTCCGTATCTTCATCTCGTCAATGAGCATCTGCGAAAAGACGCTCCAGAGAGATATTGGCGCACCCTTCCTGGGTCTGGCCGACCAATCGAATGTCAGGCTTGCACACCCCATTACGCTCTGGCTCGCTCGAGTGTTTCGTGCGGTCGAACACCAGGACCTCACCCGTGACGGCTTTTGTCGCGATGAGGTCCGGGTTTTGGGGCATATACCGCGCACGGTTGACCTCCCCAGTATGATTGATCTTCTGGATGATCTGGATGCGCGGCGCGGGGGGAATAGTGTGCCCCCCAAGCTCGCCCCGCTCGTCGTCGTAGTCCGAGCGGTCAAGCCTCTCCGCGCCGCTGACATTCGTGCGTTTCGGGATCTGTACAGAGGCGATCTGGAGGTAGTCTTGTGCCTGCCCAGACGTGTGTGTCCCCAGAAGGAGGCGGTGGGTCGTGTAGGGCTTGTTTGGCGACCTATATTCGCCATTTGGTGACTAGAGAGCTCGAGAGAAACAGAACGCACGATTCTTTGTCCGGAAACCACTGGCAAGTCAAGCTCGGCCAGTCCAAGGCGTGTGTAATGACGATATCATATAAATACGGCGCGTTTTTCTTCCTGTTCCACTCGTTAGAACAAACCGCGAGCATAAACAGCGGGGGCCGCTCACCAAGTTTTGTATTCCTAGGGATCAGAGGCGGAAACAGGATCAACAAGGACGCAGATGGCGACGAATAATGCGTGCTACCTCATTGATAAGTTTGTTTTCCTCCTCTGCGGCGAGGTCATCCTCAACCTCCTCGGCTTGCGGGCGCATGGTATAATGGATGGCTCAAAACGGCGCGTACGGAGATAGCGATGGAAAAGGGAGTTGACGAAGTCGGATTGACGCGACGCGTTCTTTCCCACGGTCCTTTTGTCCGCGCCTACTACTTGTGCGCCTGGTAGCTTCTTCTGGAGTTATATCTCGAATGCAGCACCACCGGCCTGCCAAAATTGATGGCACTGCGAGGCACCACAGTAGCGTACGCGTCCCTTATCTCACTGTGCAGCATTTCCTTCCGCTGCCACATGCTTAGAACCGCTTTGGCGGTGAACAAGGGGATCTATTGCCTCATTCAAGACAGCCTAGACAGCAGAGGCTCGAACAAATTTGGAACGGATCTCAAACTTCAGTGGGACGAGGGCTATCGCCACATGAGCTCGGGGATTGAACGGTTGCACAACTCCGCTGCCAGCTGGGAACGAATGCCAAAGTTTCAAGTTGAACATGCTCTGCCGTTCACACAGCGCTTCAGGATGGCACAGGATCCGATCCATTGGGAAGCGCTCCAAGCGGAGTTGGTATTAATATTGTTGCCTGCAGCTGAACGGTGTTCAAAATACATTCGTTACCCTTTCTAAGCAATTACGGAGCAAAGATTCAGAACACGTCGATGTAAAGTTGTGACACTGACATTTTTTTCTGCAGTGCGACGTCGTCCCTTCGAGTTTCAATTGGGCTTAAGCTTCGTTTCAGACGGGCAGCCTTGATTTTGCTGGACTTGGATATTTTGATTGAAGCTTCGTCTCTGAAGCTCTCTGAAGATTGTCTGAGGATCATAACGAGATAAGATTACATTAGACAGCGGCCGTCATCCGAGTCGCGATGACTTGCCTCGATCAGTGGCACTGTCGTCGGGCGACCATCTTGTCCGGGCGTAGATGCCTTTTAAACCCGCCTCAGTGCCAAGGTCACCGAGCCCCCGATATGGTACCAGAACGCGTTGTGTCCTCCGCCCAAGCCGCCGTGGTATTCATCGGTATCCATCGGTCTGCGTTTATAAACCTCTGGCACTTCAACGACAATGCAGAGTCCTATCATTGTAGGCACTATTCCCTTTTCACCTCGCCTCTTAGATTCGCTTCGAGAGCTCTCAGGCACTGTTGCCTTCACCCTTCTTCTAACTCTCATCGGGAGGAGCCCGGACATCATAATAACCCGATTGGTTAATATTTCACCACGAGCCTTTGCCTTCTGTACCTTGCGATAAACGGTAGAGCCGGCAAGCTAGCATGGCCACACCTTCTCGTATGGCCACACCTTCTCGTCCGATCCAGAGCTGTTTCCAATGTATGCCAGTCCTTCTTCTCTCTCCGACATTGCTACTCACCACCCTTACAGGTCGAAAGCGCAAAATAAAGTGTACTCATACGCCCAGGCCTTCGTTCGCGCTGCTAATCGTGTTGCGCAGGTAATAGGTCTTATCCCTGCGCGCCGTGCATTCTTCGCGGTGAAAGTGAAGCTTGCAGAGAGGTCGACAAACAACTGGACAAGTGGGCACGGTCTAGGTTTAAATTCCGCCATAAATACTGATGCCTCTCGCAGTTCATCGAAGACAGCCTCAGAGATCATCGAAGATCTACTGCACCGTGTCTCAATCCTCGAGGCTGCCGTTTTCAAGCTTTCCGACACATCACGGACACTCCCCGACGAGCGAAGTCATCCTTCCTCCCCGGCTGTTTCACCCCCGGTCGGCCAGAGTGGTCCTTCCATCATCCGCTCGTCGTTTGGTACGGACACATCAGACGAAGATGTTGCCATGATGCTTGAGGTCCGTCCACTGCTGCTTGTTAGAGCTATATAAACGCCATTTAGGATCTTGCCATGGGCCACCGAGTAAACGCGACTCGCGCGACCGAGGACCTTGGCGCCCTTCCATACGCGAAACCTCACTCGCCCGAGTTCGAGATCACATCAAGCGGCTTGCATCCCGGAGTCCCAGACGGGCATCCGCTCGCGCTCTTGATCGACCCAAGTACAAATGTCATGAGTCGATTATTCGCCTCCTTACTTCCCGATGCCGAGACACGTACCCTAATACAATTTTATGTATGTCCTTCCGTCTGCTCCAACCTTCTTCCACTAATTATCATCTGCAGTTTGACCGACTTGACTGGTATACCAAGGTGCACTAATATTTTCTGCTCCGCGTATGCCGATCTGAGACCGGTCCAAGGTTCTGCATAGGCCCTCGTTTATTGCCGATGTGAGCTTCAATGGCCGTAATCCCCGCTAATCACCCATTCCCGCCCGCAGAGCGAAGCAATGGCGATGAACGTCGTTTCACGTAAATACGGCGCAACCCGCATCGGCTTCCTCGCCGTGCATTATATGGTTTTGTGTCTTTCTCTTCACCTAATAGAGCCTGTGATCCGCGAGCGGTTGGGGTTGAGTTTTGCCGCTGCATCGGAACTGGCTCGGCGCATGTACTCGGCCGCCCAGGTGTGTTGTTTTTATTGACCAACGGGCAACAGTGTGTTAACATACAGCTTCCGCAAGGCATGCTTGTACTACGATGAATTTATCGGCTCACACTCGCTGGAGCATCTCCAATGCATAATGTACAGCATTCCGTTGTCCTATCAGTCGCATCATTGACGTTATGCAGCTTAATGGGTGTTTATCAACAAAATCTCGATGAATCTGAGTAGGGTTTTAATCTGAACTCCGGACGAACGTGCCGGTCTCATAATTTACAGTGTTCACTGGGCCCTAATGGGTACCGCTATCAAGGCATGCCTCATCCCACCCGCCGTCCTGGCAACCGCTGAACTACGCCTTAGATAGCACAGAATTTGGGAATCTCACGATTGGGCTCCGAGGGGGAGCCCCGACAGTACTCGTCAGCATGGCGGTCTGTCGTCAAACGCGAGGTAGCCCGGCGAGTTTGGTGGCTTCTTGTAAGTCGTCCAGGGATATCGGCAGAAAAAATGTCCAAGTGATACCATTTCCAGATATGGGCCGACTGGTCCAATGCCGCTGCACACCACGGAACGTACTCCATCCATCCGAGCCAGAACCACACAGGCTTTCCAGGTAAACTCAGCTTGCCGGACGATGAAATTGATGGCTAATGCACTCAAGCCAATATCAACGACAGTGATCTTGCGGATGGTCAACCATTCATGCCGCAGCCGCCACGCACATACACGGTTAGAGGACTCGGTCGATTCATTTAGGGTGGTATTCACTTTTACGCAGGAGATGACCTTCTCCCTTTGCCGCCTGCGTTTTGTTGAGCTCTACCGCCAGATCGTGGACAATATGCAGGCGCCTGCGGGGTATGGGTTCGTGATTGACATGGACCGCAAGATATCGAACGCGATCCTCGAACTACCGTCGCATTTCCGTGGGCCCGGTCCTGCGGTCAAGGGCTTCGAATTAACACTTGCACTCATCATGGGCGAAACGCGCAGGCTGCGGCTTCATAGGCCGTTTTTGTTCCGCGGATACAAAGAACGCAAATATGTGCGTTGATTTCGGCCACTGTATTGTGCGTTCCGCTGAGATCATCGCACCGCCAGGTTGACTCGCGCGTTCAGTGTGTCAGCTCGGCCACTGCCATCCTAGATTACTTGAAATCGGACAATGAGCAATCTGCGCTCTTGCTCAAATGGTGGCTTGTTCTTTTCTATGGGTTTGCTGCGGTTCGTCAAGAACGCCATTTCAATCACGAAACTTATGTCCCCATGTTACAGGCCGTCGTGCTATTCATTGACTTGTGTCACCAGAAAGCGGACCATCAGCCAGATTTGAAGGCGCGCCGATTACAGCTTCGGGAGGCGCTGGATCTCTTCAAGTGCGCTTTCGACGTGTCAGTAGCTGCTGTCCAAGATCTGACCACGCTCTAAGGACTGCGGAACATGTTTCGGCGGTCTCTCGGAATGCCATCGCATTATTGGAGGGTCTCCTCAGTATGTTGAGATTTTGCTTGGCTCAACCTGCATGCTCATAAAAAACTCGCAGACGTGGAGCCTGGTATGTCATCAAAGCCGTCTCGGAAGCGCGGCGCTATGGACGACGAACCTTTCGAGCGGGTCGTGAAACGTATGATTGTGCGGTAGTTGCCACTTCCCTTGACACCCGTCCTCACGGCAGTGTCTCTGTAGATGGATGCCTCTCGTAACCTGACTGTGCCAAGCGGTTCCTCGTCAAGCGGCTCGAGCGTAGACTTCTCCTCTCCCCCTATGCTCAGTCCATCCGCCGGCACGCCTCCGACATCCAGCCCAACCGACTATCCAGTCAATGACCTCTTCCTCTCTGGCACGCTATTCCGTGACGAGGGCATGTTCTCCGGTCCGCAGTTTGATGACCAGGCGATGGCACAGATTTCGCAACTGCTGTATAGCGATCATTATGGCTTCATGGATGGTGGCACTCTGCCGAGTGGGTTCGAACTGTGACTGACAAGACGGACATCTATGTTATTGTATGTCAGATAAGAGGCGCTTTTCAAATTGCACGGTGTCCTTTAGCAACTAATAGCATCGTACCGTTAGACATATATGTAGACATCGTCTGGGTCGAAGATTCTGGATCCGGACGCTGTCCGGACGGATGTCGACACGTCGAGGCACTGTCGTGGCGCATTGGCATACAACTGCCACTCGTTGCACGTCCTCTGCATGGCCAGCAGCATACATACTTAGTATTCAAGTAGAGCTTGGGAACGAAAGCCCCTATCTGTCAAAATCTAATCTAATCGACGTCATACTGCTCCTTTGATACCGCCATGTCTGCCTCTCCCCCCGCCAGTGAATCTACCACACCGTCGCTCTTGCGACGCTTTCCGACCCAGAAAATTGCCTCGTATATCCGCTTCAAGACCGGCGCGGGCGCGGCAGACAAGCGTCCACCCATCATCTTCCCGCCGCCATCTTGGTCCCTCGAGGAGACGCAAAACAATGGCGCCGGGGCCTCAGAGCTCCCTGATGAGCCCTCTATGCGTAGAGATATATCAGAGGACGACATCCATACGGAAGATGCTCCCGAACCTCACACTTTTGCTCGGCGGATCAGCGCACTCATCGATGAACTGCCCCCGCCTGCGCCAACCACAGATGCTGATATCGGTGCTGTGGACCCGAAGGGCCCCCCGCTCCATGCTGCGATAACAGCAGACTCGAAACTGATGAAATGGCTCTCATCGGAGAACGTCATGAGCGGCTCCATCGCCCTCGGTCGCCAGAGCGTCTGGTCCATGCTAGACAGACTGAATCATCAATCTGCAGCCCATAGCAGCACGAAGAAAGAAGACGACGGTAAGGGTGATGAGCGGGAGGACGAGGGCGTGATGATGTACGCCCCGTTACAACCCGATGCCGATTCGCAATTGGAGTTGGCCGATTCGGAGGTGGTGCTAGAATATCTCGATGAACCGGTAGAGGCCGATAAACCAGACGCGGCGGACACAAAGCCGCCATTGAGCTCGAGTCCACAGCCGGAGCCTCTAGCAACGGGCGGCGTGAAACCGTCTCTTAGTCGCCGCAAGCGCAAAGCGAAGGAACACATCCATTGGGTGCCTTCACCCACCAAGATTTCACTCCAAGCGATGTGGTACGCTATCCGTCAAGCCCAATTTTAATCCGTAGTGAATAATTGCAGGTGGGGCTACCGACTGTATCTGCCACCCCCAGTGATGAAAGTCCTCAACAACTCACATCTCGCGGCCGCCAAGCGCGGGGCAATGATCACCGCTGCGCTGAAGTGGCTGCTGGACAAGGTACCGATGATGCTCTTGCCGCCGCCACTTCGCCCTGCGATGATGGTGCTTAAGCGGCTCACGCCGTTCCTGGGCTATGTCGGCGTCTTCATTGCGTGGAGCTGGACGGCGATCAAAGCGCGGGACAAAGGTCGGTCGGTTTGTTGCGTCCGAAATCTGTATTCCATGGAGCTGAAACTCGAAAATAGGCGAAGGGGTGGTGTTGACTGCGACTTGGCTGTTGCCTGTCGCCCTGGTTCCCGCCACGCTGAACCGGGAGGACTTTCAACGTCACCCGGGAGGGACCCCGACAGACACAAAGACTTCGAATAACTCCACCGCTCCAGCCAACCCTGAAGCTGTGAAACGTGCCGAACCTGTTAAGCCTGATGTTGCGCCGAAGAGCGAGAGCTCTACGAAGCCCGCTCCCGAAACTGAAACGCCGCACAGAAAATGGGCCAGTTTCCTGACCCGTGAAAAATCCAAGGGCAAGGCCGATGAGGTGAAGCAGACATGATGACATGTGGATACTCACTTCAACAGATTTCGTATTGTGCGTTGAACTGTTCTGCTCGCCGGGATATCTCTTCCTCTTGGATATGTATGCTTAATCAACGGCCATTTCTTATGCTACGGACTATGTACTGTACTACAAGATCATCCAATGCGAGTAATCTTTTTTTTCTGATCTCATTGGGCCTCTTCTACATCTCTTTCATTACTTTTCACTTTCCAACCTCTTTCAACTGCCTGGCATATCCTTCAATACGGGCGGGATGTTTGTGCCGGGGTTGGCAGCACTGACACATCTGTACTCCGTCGTTGACCCCAGGCGCCTGATTCAGTTCATCCGGCCCTTTCAACCTGGAGTCAAGTTACTTAGCAGCAGCTACTGCTACAGACTGCTAGTCTGTCACTCTTCTGGGCAAGTCTTGCATCTTGCAGTTGGCCCCATTGTGATAGGGCACGGACTATCAGTTAACGGACATTTGATTCTCAGTTGAGATATACGAGTCTGGCTACACTAATTTATGTACGGGGACGGGCAGAGCGAGGGAATGGACAGGGAAAGGCAGAGGCAGCGAGGTTATAGACTTTGGCAGGTGTTTTTGGTGGTGGGACTCAAGCCAGCGAAGGCGAAGCAATGATGAATGGAAAGGTTTGGGACACAATGTCGGCGCGAGCATCCCGACCCGCACGGATTGGGAGCGTGTGGGACGGTGTGAGGATGGACGAGATATGTGCAAATGAGTTGGTAGCGCGGGGTTTCCTTGGGTATGTGGGCATGGAGCCATTGAGATGTTGATCGATGTCTGTTTGCGTATGACTCGGGATGGGGTGGGCGGATGGGTATGTGCGCGGATAACCGTGGCTCATTGATTTTGCGACACGTTGATTGGGGTTTGTGCGCGGGGGGATATGGAGACCGTGAAGGGGGAAGAGGCGACAGTCTGTTTCACGAACAAGTGTCGGCCGGACATGCTACACCTGGATGGCTTTGGACGACGAAGACGGATCGTAAAGTGGTTGTATTTGGCTCGTGGAAAACGCTGCGACTGCTCTAATCTGAAGGTAAGGTCAGATTAAAACAGTGAGAGATGGGAGAGAACAGACCTGAGATGGCGATATCTGAGCGCGTGGCGAGTGTCATCGCGCGAAGGATGGATAGTTGCAATGGTATTGGAGTGGACCCCAAACGACGAGCGCTGCAACTGCTCATGATCTTACGGTAGTATCAGCTAAATGGATGTCAACATGAAAGGGGACGTACGAAAGATGGCTATACCAAAAGAAATGCGGCCAAAAGATGAGATACCTGCCCGGCTGAAACTGCTCTGGTCCAGTGGTCGTAGCCGCCCGTCCCCATAACTGACATCTATCTAAAGTCTACCTACGATAAGTAAAAGAGCCGGAGCTGCTGAAGCCTGATGAGGGAAAAAGATAGTTGCGGCCGCTGTGGAGGAATCTGATGCGGGAGAGCTGACTTGGTGCGATGGTGGTGTGCGGGATGCAATAGACGGAGTTTTGTTATGTGTGTAACTGGAGTGAGATATCTGTTGAAGCGATTTGAATGATTGGTTTTCTTTTTTCTTTTTCTTTTGTGTTTTCTGTTTTTTTTTTTTTTGATGTACGAATGGCGAGTGGAAGATAACGAGTGGAAGTATGTGGGTTGATGTGAGGTTTGGATGGTCATGAGAATGTTGGTGCGGATTGTTCTGGTAGAGATGTCTTCTACGACGAGCGATGGTGTCATGCGATGCGAAGAACGACTTGGGATTCGAGAAAGGAGAGCGACTCGAGGTTTCAAGGTGGGAAGATACGCAAGGAGCCGGTGATGGTTCTGGACTCTGATGCGAAATGGCAACATCTTTGGAGCAGCGTTCAGTTTGGTTGGCGTCAACGTGGATATTCGAGATCGCCAAGAACGTCGACTTTTAGAGATGGTGTCTTGTCGTCTTGCAAGGGTTGTACAACTACCTTGCTCATGATCGAGCGCATTGGAAGATATCCGATGCCCGTTGGAGGTAGAGAAAGATCATGCTGAGAATGATGATGCAAGAAACAAGGCATGCGCAGTTTTTAAAAAAGGGTTGAGCAAGACGTTGCATGGGACAGGAATGAGAATGAGCCAGAAAACAGAAGGCGGTATGCTTGCTGGCGACGATGAGCGACGAATATTTTTGCAGGCAAAGCACGCGCTGGAGCATGGAATTTGATCCGAATTCGTGTAGTCGGTCCTTTTGGCGATGAGACCGACCAGGCTCGGATGGGGCAGCGAGAGTCATAGCGCGGGGACAAGGTGCTGAAACAAAGGGATAAGATGTGATATGACGGTCAGAGGTGGGTGCGTACTGATAAACTGTTGTCAAAATTTGTTGTTGACTAGCTACACTTCTCGAATAAGGTTTCGTATTTCAGAGCACCGCCGACAACATCAAGAATCCGCCTCGTCTCGCGGATGAATCACTTGATCATCTTACTAGAGCTCATGGAGTACCCCGCTACGGCGGTAGGGTCGCATTATGGTATTCCAGCGGAGAAAGGTAGCATGATAGATGGGAGTATCCATCGAGCAAGATGCTGGAAAGGGAATCAGAACGAAAGTGGCGTTGATGGGAGACTCACTCATAGCGATGCATGAGAGGTTATATCGGGTTTGAGACGCCGGCGGCATGCCATGATTGGGTATTTCTATGGGGTTTGGCGCCGCCGGGAACGTCGAGTGTTTGTGAGACCGCCTGGTTGTCGTGCGGGTGTGGTGTTTGGTCGTGCTCGTGCTCGTTGGTGTATGGTATCGGCTGGTCCAGTGCCCAAGGATGATAGAGGTGTATTGGGTTGGGGCTTGGGGAGCAGCGGCACAGGTGAATGCGTCCAACAAGCAAGTTGCTGAAGCAAGCAGATTAGTTGGGAGTTGATAGAATGAGAGGCGAAGACCTACCGACGACGACGAGGCGGGAGACAATACGTGACAGCTAAATACTGCAGCCCAGCCCTCCACAACGACCCCACGCGATACCCAATCTATCCAAGCCATCCCGCTTTCCTTCCACCAAATAACCGATCGAATGCGCGCGCGCGAAAGGTGGCCAACCTTATACCTAACCTAGACAGAAAAAAAAGAAGAGGTGGGTCAGTAGGTCAGTAGGGCATCCCCGCCGCCTCCGTCGCCTCCCCGGGCCGCTTGGGCCCCGACGCATTGAGCCTCCCTCCATCTCTGCACGGCACACGCTGAGCTCCCCTCCTGCGAAGAGACGATGAGTACGGAGACATGAAGGGAGAAAGAAGCAACTTACAGCGGGCTAGTCTCCCCACGGTACGATCGGCGGTGCACCACCCTGAGCACGAAGAACGAAATGAGTACAGAAAGACTTGGGCGCGGGGCTGACTTACGACGCACAGCCTCCCCTCGGCCGCGCGAGAGGCCTGGAGAACGATGAAGGTGAGTAAGTTACAAGAGGACAGCGCAGGGACGTACGCGGCACTCATTCATTCCCGCTAGACGCTCGTCGTCCAGTCGTCCAGTCGAGGTCTTGAGGTCTGAAGGCAGGAGGAAGTCTGTATGAAGGACGAGCATACAGCTTGGAATTGGGAGGAAGAGCCGTTAGTGAGGGTGGGAGCATGATCACTCACCCTGTCGAGTGCTGGCCAGGCGCTAGATAGATGCTGAGCTCGAGGGCGGTCGAAGCCAGAGGGAAGAGGGAGAGGGCCGGATGGTGGTAAGAGTCAAGGGTGAAGGTGGCTGACTGCATCCGCGGACCCATCACAAAGTTCAGGCTCCGCTCCCATCGCGTCCACGTCACGTTACCGCGCCCCCTATTCGAATGCGACTTGAACGTTTGAACGCCGGCAGCCTGCAAGATCGTACAGAGCTGTTGATTATGATACATCTTGAATCCACCGTCTACGCCTTAAGCTGAAAGACTTAAAGTACCTCAAAGGAAGCTCGCCATGCCCTGAGCTTCGTCGTTGACGGTCTTCATCAGCTCCCGCCACCTTCGCACCGGTCGCCTCATCTTATATAAACCACATGCACGACTTCCTTTGTGCATATGGTACTCTACGACCATATATATCTGTTCAATGCATAGATGCAACTCCGACTAGCCCCTATTCAAGGTGACCACGCGAGCACGTGAACGTGACCTGACGTGACTCTCTTCCATCCGGCATTCCTCGAAGTTCAACTAGATTCTCTGTCAGGTCTTTTCGAAGACCTGCATTCCATAGCGGAACCTGTCTTAACTTCTTCCGACTGCAGCGGTGGCATTTACAATCTCCGCTCGTCCCAAGACACAGGATGGCCAAACCAAAGTACTACGCTGTGAAAGTAGGGAGAGCCCCCGGGATATACACCACCTGGTAGCTTGTCTTCCGAATACAAGATCTCCTGGAAACTTACGCCCAAAGGGCTGAATGCGAGGCACAAGTCAAAGGCTCGCATGCCGCTAGATATAAGAAGTTTGATAGTCGTGAAGAGGCGCAAGCATGGATCGCAGGAAATGCGTCGCCGGGAAAGGCTAGCGGATCGACTGCATCAAGTTTCGAGTCTGCTGCACAACAGAATGGGTCGGAAAGCAAAGGGACAAAGCGGAAGAGAGCCGATGTCTCAGACGAAACTGGTTGGGACGTCGTGTATAGTGACGGGGCTTCGAAGGGAAATGGTGGCGAGCACGCTAAGGCAGGTGTCGGGGTTTGGTGGGGCCACGATGATTCAAAGTGTGTCTGGCTCTCTATCTGTTGTGCAGTACTACCCTGACTCGACCAAGAAACATCGCAGAGCGCTGTCCTGGCGTCCAAACGAACAACCGCGCGGAGCTCATAGTGCGCCCTAAACCTGAACTGTGTATCTCCATCTACTGAGCTCATCTGGCAGGCGATCGTACGGATTCTGGAGACCACTCCGCACAGCAAACGACCTCTATTAATCAAGACCGATTCGCAATACTGCAGAAACTGTACGGTGGCTTCCTTTTGTCAGAATTTGGCTCTGATCCCTTGGGTCCTGGATAGGTTTTGAAAGTTGGATGCCGAAATGGGTCCAGAACAATTTCACGACCGCCAACGGCGCCCCTGTCATGAATGAATTGATCATTAAGTATATCGCAGCCCACCTTGATGCACGTGCACGCCGCGGTCAACAGGTCAGACTTCAGTACGTCAAGGCGCACAACGGTGAAGAAGGGAACGAGGGCGCTGATAGACTCGCGAACATCGGTGCGTTCATGGCGCCGGTGGCCGAACGGGACTGGGCCCGACTACAAGCCGAGCTCGAGGGAGGTCTTCAGGCGGAACTCAATGCTAGTGCGGAGAGGCCACGACCCACACCCCTGGAGGTCGCTGATGATAACGTCGTCCGCATCCTCGGGGAGAGTCCGCCGAAAGTACGCAAGACTTCTGCGGTGGTCGCTGACAAACCCAAGTCCGGGCCAAAGATACAAGCAAAGCTTGCCACAACTCCCTCCTTCATTCCTCTGAAGTCACCCTCAATTCCTGTGCCTCACATCACTCCTGAAGTAAGCTGATTTCTACACAACACTTAGCTTGCCCCTTATCCCGTGCGCCTATTCCAGGACTTGGCGGAGTACGCAAACTGTATACTAGACGATGATGATCTGCTGGCAGAGCTGAGCGACTAAATTGGGTCCAGCATTTGTGGTCTTCCCAAACCAGTCCCCAAAATGCCAGTCTAATTTCCACGATAACCGATTCATTGTGCAGTGTACAGTTGCGTTGTGAAAGCAGATGAGTAGCGGTCATGTACCAAATGCAAGATAAAATACGAAGGCGAAGAATGTGAGGACCACCAACCTATGTGCGCAATTAAGCATGGACTATAATAAAGAGTTCGCAAAGGCACACAGAGGAAGTGTAGAGGCCGCCGCGCCCGAGTCAAGCTGCATAAAGCAAAATCACAAGAGCACAGCGGAGGCAAGGCTATAGAAGGGCTGCTCCGTCCTTGCCCGCGGCAACGAGCTGTTTCCAATCGGCTCGCCACCGCGACATGTTGGAGCGCAATCTCTTGTCGCCTAGAGTTTTTTCTATCCACAATAGAAGCGAGTCCTCGTCCTCTGGCACGAAAAACGAGGAAAGCAGAGACAGAACAGTCTCGAAGTTGGCGGCTGCAGACGTTATGTGGTCTGAAGACCCGCGTCAAAGAATGCGAGCCGGAAAGGGGGAAAAACGCACCTCGATAGACCCACACGATGGCAACAGCCACTGCAATGAACAGATCTGTCCCTTCCAAGAGAAAGGCATCCCAAAGGCGCAGCTGCGTCTGGAATGGCACGGAGTTGGAGAAGAGAGTGATGTACCACTTGGTTGCATACGACGTCGTTGAAATGGTGTGTTTCTGAAACGCCGCGTATACATCCGGCATCATCTGCTCCGTGATCCGTTCCTGCACGTAAATTGCTTCCAGGAGGCCAGGGAAGCCCGGGCTGAAGATTGCGTGCATCGCATATGCATTGTGCAGCCGCACGAGGGACGCGTACACCTTTTCAGGCTCGAAATAGCAGAGGAGGGTCGCTGCAATGGGCCCCATGCCCTGAACGTAACCACACTCTGTGCATCGAAGAGAGAAACAATGCAGGACGTGGAACAACGATCGTTGACTGCGCATCGGAATTAGAGCTTTCGTGATTGATGCAAATCTCAGACGTACCCTGCCCCGTATCTCGTCCGAAACATAATGTGTCCACTGATTGTCCGAGGTACGTCCAAATCAATTTGGATATCGTATGTTGACGGCTTGTCTAGTGAGTCGCGATATTGTTTACCGAGGCGAGCCATCTCGGTCGGGGAGGTCTTAGCCACACTAGTCAGAAACATATCCCAGGCTGCAGGCCGCCATCGGTCAGGGATACCCTTGTACGTTCGCAGACGCAGCTTTGCCTGTTTCGAAGGCTTGACCTGCCATAATTCGACATTCCCTCCTTGATCGCGCAACAGAGGCTGCATCATCCGTGTCCATTTCTCTATCCGTATCGCTTCTTTTGGTGGTAAAGAGGCAGGTGGGACAGCTTCCAGGGACTGAGCAGACGGTTTGTGAGATGGTGGGCCGGCACGGGTTACGGAGAGCCGTTTCAAGAAGGGGGTAGAGGGTAGAAGAACTAGTCGGTCATGGGAGGGCGTCGAAAAGAAGCCGTAGCTTGCACGACGTGAGGGGAACAAATTATATGCTATTGTGATGGAGCTCACCGATCGACAGCAACTAGCGTCTGGATCTCCTTCGGGTCGAGTTCCCGCGACTTCTCCGTGCCATCGCCCACTGCGTTGTCGGCAAATAATTGGCTGGCACGACTGGCACCTATCCGGGCGCGTGTTCGCTCCACGCCTTCCTCGTATCCGTCGCCTTTGACACCCGACATTTCCAACTGTGCGTACGTGTTTCGAACGTGGAATCCATCCAGGTCCTCGCCCTCGGATGGAACGAGTGAACTCTTGCTTCCGGGAGAGACATAAGGGACGGGAGGATGCTTCAGCGGCAACGTAGGGCTTGCCAGGCCAGCCGCTGCCAAGAGTGAAGGGGATACCGGAGCAGGCGGAGGTGTCGGCGGGGGCGTTGGCCGTGGAGAGATAGGAAGAGGGGGTAATACGAGGAGAGAGTCGGGTCGAGGTGAGCTGTGTCTTGAGGATTGGCGTGACGAGGAGGCGAATGGAGGGGAATGGGTATGACCAGTGGATGATCTACGCTCCTCGACCGGGGTAGCGCTCATGCGAGAGGAGGTTGAGGTCGTAGTGTAGGACACGGGTCGGAGGCTCGAAGTTCGCGGTGGACCATTTACAACCACCCCTGCCTTTGTCAAGTCGATTGTACGTGTCGGAGGCGGCTTCGGAGGGGGTTCGGGTTCGTAGTAGGCCAGATCCGAGTCCCCATAGCCGTCCGAGTCTCGATATCCATTTGACTTGTAGAAAGAGTGCCGGTAAGATTCCGGGAGGGTGAGGCTGACGGTCGGGATGTGGTCTCCGAGTCTCGGAGGGGTGTCGGAACGAGCGTACATGGAATAGATGGAGGAGACTGAAATGAGCGTGGCCTCGGACGTTGTTCGTTCGTGCTCGGCGACGTGAGTGCCCGACGAAGTGGATGCGGAGGAGGAAGTGCGGGAGACGGTTAGAGACGGTGCAAGTTCCATAAGAGGTGGTAAAATAATGGCGCAGCACCAACAAAGTCAAATGATCTTCTGATAGCTTTCCTTCTGCCGACGTGGCAACAAGCGCAGCTCGAGTGCCAAGGGGAAGACTTGAGGGTGTATGGTGAACGAGGATGAGTAAAGAAGATGAAGAGTACGCCGCACGGAGTAAGTATACAGGATAGATTTTACAACAGCAGGACTCGTGGCTATGTCCGACTCGGAACATTGTGATAGCCAGTCGCTCAACTACCGCGACAGACCGGATGTACATACAGACCTTACTACATAACATTTATGCGAGCAGGCTCAGCCTTCATCATCGTTGCCGGTGGCGCTAGATGGTCTGGTTTCCCTCCAGCTCTTAAACAGTGCTTTTCGAAGCTCTCGTCCGAGGGCTTGAGAAACTTGCCAAGGTACAGCGTTTCCTATCTGGCGGTGAAGCTAGAAGGTACCATCAGCTGCACTTCAGCGTTCCGGCTGACAGTAGTACCGTGACCACGTTGTTGTTGACCGACACGAAGACAAACCAGTCCGGAAAGCCTTGCGACCGAGCGAGCTCGCGCACGGTGACCATCCGCAGGCACTGGTAATATCTGGTAAATAGAGTACGTGCAGACGACGCTTAAACGTACATGAGGATGCAGGACCTTGCTCTGTTTCGCAGTGGGATGCATGTTGGTCACCGTTGTTGGGAAATAGCTCTCAGGGTCAAGTCGCCCGTATAGACCTACTCAAAGAATCAACAACCTTAGTCCGGCTGGGAACAACCCGAGTTACCGCCCCGATATCTGTTGCGACCCACAGCAGAGACGGGGTTGGAGAATTGCCATTCTCCCAACCGAGCCGGTAAACCTGTTGGAGGAATAAATGACAGCCAAAACAGGGTAGAAAGGGGGGGAAACGGACTCCGAAAATCGGCTCCCGGTTGAAGAGGTATCGTAACAACTCTACGTAAACGTGTTGGCACACATATCATAAGAGCAATCTACACGTACCGCTCCACTGTCTTGGGCAAGAGACATCGAGTGAAGTGCTGCAGGTTCTCCGTTGGACGCTCGCGAGCCTCCCTTTGAAAGCTAGACCGCGGCTCGTGTCGGTATGGGACGACTCCCTCGAACCCGCAATGTGTTTTATCTCGTTCACATGCGAAGGCGGGAATCCCTTCCCGTGCACGACGGGCAATCAACGCTCGCAGGGACGCAGTGGCGCTCTTCGGATCGGGGTGTTTCCTTTCCGCACGTCAGCCTCGAGCACAAGTCGCAAAAAAGACCTAGGATTGCACCAATCATATTGCGCTAAATCCCCAATGGCGTCCTCGATAGAAACAGCTGCGTGAGGCATCGTCCCCCGCTTCGTGCGAATAGGAATAATAGATGGTCTATGGTTATACGGTAATCGAATCTTGAGTTGATTCACGACTTCGAAGTCATGTCTAACGAAAACTGGATCAGTGCTAGCTCCGGGAGGTAGCCTCCAGGTCATTCTCACGTCGGTTGTGGCATCTCGGGCAATGGAAGACCACGCCGGGCCGCGACGAGGAAGAAGCGAATTCGACTTTGCGGGAGCTAGAAGCCAAGTTTAACGCATAACCATAGGCGACGACGGAGGGACAAACCCCGTAGTTCCCAGCTTGCAGTAGGGCGAACCGGAAGGTATAGCTATGCATGGTAAGCTCGAGGGAATCAAGTGCCCGATAAGTCTGTTACTTCATGTCCTGTAATGCCCTCAAAAGGAGCTTCAAGCCACCCATTTCCACGCCACCCTCGACTCGATGCCGGCTTGCCTGCTGGGCAAGAAGATTATACTTGAGGAAGCCCGGGACATTCTCGAGGAAGACGTAGTCGGGTCTGAAGAAATCGACAAAGGACGCCGCGGTGAGCATCAAGTTGCTTTTCGGATCCTCAGCCTTGAGGTATCTGAGAGTGCTGCAACCAGCGGGTGTACAAGAACACACCTTTCGGTACATATTGAGGCGAGAGTGAGACTGACTAGTTGGTATTTTGTGTTGCTTCAGTGACTGGTCAGCGGATACGGCGCTGCACTCACCACGGCAGCCCAATGAAGATGGCGCGCATCTTACCGGGTTTAATCGGGGGCGGCAAAGGTGTTTTGTTGTCGAATAGCTGGAGTGGGACATCCACACTCTTATTGGCCGCCGATCTGATGAAGTACCGCAGTACGGTGTTGGCGTCTTGACAGTAAATCGTCGTAACTGAGTTTTTTCTTTATCGTGGCAAGGTCAACTCAGATTCACGGGGGAGTTCAAACCTTACTGCGCTGTCCTGGCGGCGCTGGGTGTGATTTCAATCAGGTGCGTTGGCTTGAGGCAGCCCCCGCTTCCTTCTGCAACCGCTTGACTGAAGGCACCTAAGCCGGGATGTTCATCATGGAGTCTTTTGAACCGAAGGAATCCCCTACCGGTGCCTCCGAACAAATCAAGACAGTCATAGTCGTTCCTGGTACGTTCCTGTTCCTCCTGGAACTCGCGCTCCTGGCGTAACAAGCGGTACATGTCCGACGGACAGAACTTGCATACGTTTAGTGTACTTTGCGAGACTTCTTCCCGCCGGGCCCACGACGCAGCCCGAGGCTCGGCCGTGAGCGAAGGGAGACGATACGAGCAATAGAAATGGTTAGGAGAGTATTCGACCCAGCGCCTGATTTCCGCGAGGTTCACGAAGAAATCCCGAGCGTAGACGTGTACCGGCCGGATCAGCTGTTTCACGGGAACGGTGGCCTCCTCGTAGGTCAAAAATACGTGACGTTCAGGCTGAAGTACGATACTTCTAAGAACCTCACTCCAAAAACTTGCAATGGACTCACATATTCGTTGTGCATACCGGCCCCTATGCGTATCTCCTTCAGGTCAAGAGCTACTCGGCCGACTTTGTAGTACACGATCAGCGGCGCGTCTCGTCCCCGTCGACTATCCTGTATATTTTTGATATACCCGATATGCGCCGGGCCACCAGCAGGGTTCTCGTAGAGGAAAAAATCGTTCAAATGGTAGTTTTGACCTTGATAGCTTACGCCATGACGAGTAGATTCTTCTCTCAAAAAGTGGCATTCGGCGTTGTGGTTGTAGAGCTCGGCCTGCGAACACGGCAGGCAGTTATCCGGCGGGCGGTTGCTGAATATTTTGTTCATCTGCGCTTCGTTCAGGGACGTGAAGGAGGCATCCCGTTCATCGTAGATAGATCTACATGATGATGTTCAGAGTAAGAGTGGCATTGCACATGGAATACCGTATGAAGTACTGTCCCTCCTTGCGCGGAGCCTCCATTGCATATACAACGGAGACCTTTCCAGCGATCCATCGGATTGCTTGGTCGTCACAAAGCACATTCAAAAACAGCTCTTGCGGATGCGCCATTTCCTCGAATATGATCTGGGACCCGTGCTCCAGCCACTGGACGTGCACCATCCGCTCGTCGTACTTGAAGTAGATGATCCGCGCAAACCAGAAATATTCGGAGAGCGTGGCATCGTCCGGGACGTCGCAGATCTGGACCATAAGCGGGGCAGGGACTCCAGGGTAGGAACCCTTGCGGATGCAGATGAAGTCCCCCGTCTGGCATCATTTAGCAACTTATCTATAGTGTTCTGGGGGATGGCAACTATGTACCTTGTAGAGCTCGCCGCCAACCTTGGCCTCCTCGACATAGCCCCAGCGCCGCGGACACTGCGTGGTAAAGGACACGGTCCCTGCTTCCTGCGCCCTCACCCGCTTGATGCAATCCTTGAGGAACCGAAGTGCATTCGCCTTCCGCAGATCCACGTCTGCCTTGCTCGGAATTCGCGGGCGCGCGCCGACAACCTCCAACGTTTCTTCATAGTACCCCTTGGCCAGCTCCGCAATGAACGGCGTGACATGTGTGGCGCTCTGGTTCTCGCTCTTGAGCAGCGCCAGGTCGGGGTTCCCGATGATCGCGCGACTCTGGGGTGGGGCGCGGCGGGGACGCGTGCGGCGCCGGGGCTCATCGTCCACGCCAAGGGAAGCCTGCTTGAACAACCCTTGGATCAGCGGAGAGTGCTGCAGCGCGCCGCCCTGCTCGTCGACGACCTCGCGGATGTACGGGATCTGCGGCGCTACAAGTTAACGCACAGAGACGACGAACGGCATATGCCTGCGTACCGCTTCCGCCAAATCCTCGTCGGTATGGCCTTTCGCGCGCGCGCGGAAGTCCTTCAAATCCTCCCGCGGATGCGACCGCGCGCGCATCAGGACCTCCCGCGCCACGCGCCGCGGGGCAGCGAACGCGACGAGATAGGGCTTGTACCGCGTCAACGGGCTCCGCAGCTCGTAGAACGCGAACTCTGTTTCGAGGTACAGCGCCCTTTGGTAGATATATGAGAAATGCAAGCATTAGCGGGGTACAACATACGCGTCGAGCGAGAAATAGTCGAGCGGCGCCAGGCCGACGCCGTCGAGCCGCAGGTGGTCGCCCGCGTCCTCCACGTCGACGCCGTCCTCCTGCGCGTAGTCCTCGTCGTCCTCGTCCTCCAGGAGCACCACCCCCACCGCCGCGTACCGCCGCCCGTCGTCGAGCTCCAGCGCATCGAGCAGCACGAACTCGTTCCGGTTCTCGGGGTCGAAGACGCAGTAGTTCGACAGGACGCGGATCGGTTTCTGGCCATGGTTCCCTGATCAGGAGGACATCTGCCAGTGAACAAAATAGTCGCCGACTGGATAGGCAAGCAAGACCTACTGTCGTCCGGCTCCGGGTCCTCCCCCGGCGCTCTGTATTCCGCGGTCTCGACCACGAGGCTCGGCGGGGGCTTAAAGTACCCCGCTTCAGACCCAGGGCGGATCAGCAACGCGTGCAGAGGGCGGCGCGGCACGCACTTTTCAGCCGCTGCGCTCGCTTCCTGGCCTGGGGAGCAAGTGGATGATGATGTAGAGAGCAGAGTGCATGGGCCGCGCGGCGCGACTTACGCGTTGGGGGGCGTCGCGCTCGTCCGCATTGTTCGAGTCGGCCTTGCGCTTCAGTGTCTTTTCGCTCGCGCCATCGCTTGTTTGCGAAGTTTGCGAGATCTGTAGGGACGCCATCGCCTCCTCTGGGAACGATACCTCGAAGGCCGATGGCCTGCGCGGCGGAGCCATCTTACGGTCACACTAAAGAGAGGACAGGATGGGACACAAAGTAATGGATCAAGTTCAGAGTCAAGATACACACGGTGACACCTGACTGCAGACCGCAGAACAGAACCGGGCGTAGACCTCGCAGACACAGAAAAGCTGGTGAAGTTACATATTTCCTTGCTACTTGATACTGGCTACGCGCATTTTATACCACTAGACAATGTAATACATCGGAGGCGGGGGACCGGAACAGCAACCGCGCCCGCAGCGTTTATGGCGGCGTCGAAGCAATTCCTACACGGTATAAAACCGAGGGGTGGTGGTGGGTGGATAATTGAACAAGGGTCCGTGAGAGAGAGAGGGTGGAGTAGGTCGTAGGCGCGTCTAGTAGCCACAATCGCCAAGGCATTACAGTGAGTTGATATATAACCAAGAACAGAGAGCAACGGAGATGTGCGAGCGGGGCATGGGTGTGGGGGAGCTACGCCGCGGTGGGCGGAGCGGACGATACGGCGCTCTCCGGGCCTGCCAGAGCTCCTCCGGGTACCGCGCTACCCGACGTGGCAGTCTCGCTGACTTGGTGGAAATCTGCCACAGGTGAGCCATTATTGCGGTGCATGACGGGGGTGTGTGAGACTTACCTAGGATTTCGCTGTACATCATGACCTTCCATGTATCGACCGGGAGGTCTGCGTCGTTGAAGCTCCAGTCGAATTTTTCCACGGCCACGGGCTCGTCGGTGGGGTCGTGGTATGGAGAGACGTATTCGTGCGCAAGCGCATCTGTGGCGTCTATCCGTGTCCGTGGGTCGAATACCAGCATTTTCTCGAGGAGATTGATCGCTGTAGAACGCGGTGAGCAAAAGACTTGAGAGCGGCGGCAGATCATGTACCATCGGCGTCTGCAGTGCGGATCTTCTGGCTGAAGGGAACACGCTCCCGTTTAGGCAGGCTTTGAACGAACCGAAGGGTCTGAGAAGCGCGCAAGTTAGATATCTTATCAGTCGGGCATCACGGAAGTCATGCGCACGTTTTCGCTAGCAATGGTCTCAATGACATCATCCGGTGGCGTGCCTAGCAGCTCTGTGATAATCGAGAACTGGTTCACGTCTGGCGAAACATGAGCGAGACATTCCAGAGATTGAACAGAAAAACATACGGTCTTTGCCTGGGAAGAGCGGCTTGCCCTCCAGCATCTCCGCAAATATGCACCCGGTACTCCAGATGTCGACGGCGACGTCATACTTCTGCCAGGTCAACATGATCTCCGGCGCGCGATAGTACCTTGTCGATACGTATCCGGTCATTTGTGGATCCTGGATGCGCGCCAGTCCAAAATCGCAAATCTGTGTCCAGCAACGCGTCAGAACATGCTCGAGAGCTGCGCGGAGGGTGCGATGTACCTTGAGATCGCAGTTTTCATTGACGAGGATGTTGCTGGGTTTCTGCATGGCAAGGATCTGAGTTCTGCCGCTCCTTCAGCCAAAAATACATGCCGGACGTACCAAATCTCGATGGACAACGCCGGCGGAGTGCACATATTTGAGACCGCGCTAGATACGGTTCGATGAGCTAACGAGTGCTGCAGCGAGACGGAACACATGGCGCACCAGAATTTGGTACAAGAAATACTGGATGAACTGCTTCTCCAGCGGTCGGGATGTGAGCAGACGATGGAGATCCGTGCCAAGCAGCTCTGTGACAAAGTACCTGGTGGAACGGGTTAAACGGTGCACAATCTGATTGACGCGGCGGCGACACACAGATCCTCAAGAGGAGATATGAAAACGTCACTGAGACTGATAATCTGTGATACGGGACGGGGGTTAGAGAGGGTGGGGACAAGGGCAGCCCGGACATGCGTTTTCGTGTTGCAGATGCTTCAAGAGCTTCAGCTCGCGGTAGGTGCGCTTGCTAAGGACCGGTGTGCTGAAGGGCTTCATAATCTTCTTTATCGCGACGGAGGTGCCCGTGAGCTGGTCCTTGGAAGAACTGCAGCCGGGTGAAGCCTCAGAGATGAGACATAGGGATGTGGATGCGGGACACACCATACGAGGCCGAAAGCGCCTTGGGGGAGGGGAGGTTAGACTGGGCAGCGAACGGGGTACTGTGAGGCGTGAACGGACCCATTCCGACTGGCTGGAGGTCGACATATCGAGTAGTAACCTTGAGCGGAGTCAGAGGAGAGTTGCTCCGCGGGCAGCGTTTGGACGGACCTCGAAGGAAGTGCCGAAGATGCTGAGCTTGACGAAGGACATCCGGGCGAGAGAACGAGGGGCGTGGGGCAAGGAGAGGGCAGGGAAGGTCGCCCTGCGGTGGTGTACTAGAGGAAAGCAAGCGGGCACTGGAGATTTGATGTGCCTCGATCAATCGACCATCTTGCATTCACTTTTGGAATTTTGCTTAGGCGGACTCCTTTGGGGGTCTGCGGCCTTAGATTCTTGTGAACGTAGCACAGTAGCATTATTCTACAAGCTCAGCTGCTCTGTACACGGACTAGCTTTCGACTGGGTCTGCCGGGTGGAATGACGCCCTTTGCTTGAACTTGTTACTGAGGCTGTCACCCCAGAAATGTCCTTCCTCAAAGCGGCCACCCGGTCTTCTCTTGTTCGTCTCCGCTGCTCACGCGACATCCTGTATTTGACCCATCCCTAGCCCGCGCGCGCTCGTGTCCGCCGCTTTGCTACCGACGCCCCCAAGAAAAAGTCCAATGTCGTCCCCATGGTCCTTGCCGCCGGTGGCCTCGGCGGGCTAGCTTACTGGACGTACCTCAACCGCGCCGGCGCCCTCGCCGCGTCGCCCCTCCCGAGTGTCCTCACCCCCGACGAATTCGTCACCCTCCCTCTCAAGAAGATCGTCCCGTACAACCACAACACGTCCACGTAATCACTTTCGCGTTGTCGCGCGCGAGTAATCTGAACCCTGCCCCAGGTTCATCTTCGCGCTCCCGCCACAGACGTCGTCCAAGCTCCCCGTCGCGTCCTGCGTCGTGGTCAAGGCCGCAGACCCGGAGGCGCTGAAGGACAAGAAGGGCAACCCCGTCGTGCGCCCGTACACCCCCGTGTCCGCCGCAGACAACAAGGGCGAGCTCGAGTTCCTCGTCAAAAAATACGACACGGGCGTCATGTCGAAATACATCCACTCGCTCAAAGTAACTCCATTCACATATAAACTACGGCGCGTCTCAGCTCACAATCGTCAGGTCGGCGACAGCCTCGCTATCAAGGGCCCCATCCCCAAGTTCCCCTACCGAGGTACTTCCGCACGCCGCCATAGCGATGCACAAATCCTAACCTCTTGGCTCAGAAAACGAATTCGACGAAATTGCCCTAATCGGCGGCGGCAGCGGGATGCAAGTGCCGTGCCTCTCCCGCTTTGTCCGTCGCTCACGCCCCCGCCCCGCCCCCTTATAGCACGCCCCTCTACCAAGTCCTCACCCACGCCCTCTCCAGCCCCTCCAACACGACCAAGTTCAAGCTGCTCTTCTCCAACGTCACCGAAGAAGACATTCTCCTCCGCGCGCAGCTCGACGCGCTCGCCGCGAAACACCCGAAGACGCTCGAGGTCGTGTACCTCCTCGACAAGCCCGCGCCGGACTGGACAGGTGCGTCTGCTGGCTGTCGGCTCCGCGGTGCCCGCGCGGAATTGTGAATCGTGAATGCTGACAATAAGCGTGTTGCAGGCCCGACGGGGTTCATCAACACGGAGGTGATCAAGAAGTACGTCGCGCCCGCGACGGCGGAGCGCACCATGGTCATGGTCTGCGGGCCCCCCGGGCAGGTCGCCGCCCTCGCGGGCAAGAAGGCCGGCATGAAGCAGGGCGAGATCGGCGGCGTCCTCAAGGAGCTTGGGTACTCTGCGGACCAGGTACGCATTATCATGCATCATACATTGGGGTTGCGGCTGACTGATGAACGACACAGGTGTTCAAGTTTTAGGAATAGGAATAGAAGATTACTTAAACGACGTATACGTGTTTTTCCTGGATATAATAAACCGGTTTCCGAGGTAAAGCCCTTTCGGGCGACGGGGGCCGACAAGGATTTTCCCGATACTTTTTTTCATCGGTCAAGGCCCTGTAGCATCAACCGAAGTTTAGCTTTTGGGACTCTGCCCCTCGGTAACGCGACGAAAGCATAAGCTCTCCGGACTCGTCGTCCTGGGGGTCTATCTGGTGGGCACTCTCAAAGCCTTACGATCATTATGCAACCTGCGCTGTTCTACTAACTTGACCCCCGAGATATATCTTGGACCAAAATATGTACACCGTAACAATTTTGTTTCCCACCAGGCTCTAGAATACCGCGAGGCTCGCATGGGAGCGCAGGTCACGGCTGGATGCGCCCACAGATACTCCGATCACACCTTCGGGCGCTGCAAAGTTCAAACAAAAGTCGGTCAGACTCAAAGCCCTCATGATGCAAGCGCGCGAGGACGACTTACTCTCCCACCGCTGGGCGGGCACACTCCACATGGCCACGTCCTTCCGTGTCAGCTCGAACGTCGCCGTCTTCGATTCGCCCGGCGCGAGATCGAGCTTCTCGAACCCGCGCAGGAGTCGGGGCGGTTGGCCTGTGCTCGGCGGGAACTGGACAGGGCGGGGCGTATAAGTGGTCCAGGTAAATCCAGTATCACGCAGAGTGGGGGAACGCACCGAGATGTACAATTGCGCGACTTCGGCGCCGCGCACGGAGCCCGTGTTCGTGACTTGTACGGAAGCCTACGGAAGCAGAACGCTCAATGACAAGCAAGCGCGCAAAGCAGGCAGGCCTGACGCACCGTGTACAGGATATCGTACAAGCTGCGGCCCTGTTGACCGACGGACTGGATATGGACGAACGGCTCGTGGGTCGGCTGTATCGAGGTCGTGTCGGGCTTGAACGTCTCCGCGATGCTCAGGCTGCCGAACCCGAACGTCGTATAGCTCATCCCAAACCCGAACTCCCAACGGGGTGCGATATTCTTGGCGTCGAACCACTGATGTGCAAATGCGGTCAGATGAAAACTTTGTAGGTTGTCGAATAACGAGCCCACCTTGTAATCCACGAGCAGCTTCTCGGTGAAGTCTGCCTGGGGCTCGAGCACCGGATGTGCGACGATTGTGTTCGGCGGCCAGTCTGATTGCGCGGGATGTCAGAAAGGCTGCGGACAGCGATGGCGGGAGGGAACAGACCTGAGGGGTGCTTCCCAAAAGTGTATGGGAGTTTCCCGGACGGAGACTTCTCCCCCCAAAGGACAGGGATTAGGGAATTTCCGCTTTCGGGGCCGGGAAGATGGGCGATAATGACGGCGGTGACCTGCAACATAGATCATCAGCGAGGGCCTCGCAAGTGCCAGCAAAACACAGACGTTCTCATGGTCGATCCACGATTCAACGATAACGGGACCTGCGACGTGCAAAACCACGATTGTGTTGGGGTTCACAGCAGCGACGGCCTTGACGAGTTCGTCGCCGTTGGCATAGATTGAGAGATTGTGGCGGTCTTCGAACTCCCTCGCGTACGCGTTCAAAAACACCAGCGCGGTTTCGGACCGACTGGCCTGTTGCGCCGCGGCGGCGAGGTCCCAATTCTCGAGGTGCTGGTTGATGCCGGGGCCGTCGGCCCGCACGTACGCGTTGATGGCCGCAAGCGGGTCGATTGTGTAAGGCGGGTACGCCCAGCCACTCCCGCCGCCTATGGTCATCGTGCCGTTGTTCTGGTTTGCGCAGTCCATGCCGAAGTCTCCGCAGGATGTGGCACCGTACGGGGACGCGGAGGCATCTTCGCCGATGACCGCGAGGGTGGACATCAGACTCGGGGCAGGGAGAGGGAGGCCGCGGCCCCCAGCGCGGTTGTTCTTGACAAGCGTCACCGCTTCCTCGCCAATTTGGCGGATAATTTTGTAGTGGTCTCGGCGGACGTTGTTCGTGGGGAGGTTGAGATCGCGCACGTCGAAGCTGGGCTGCGGGTAAGTAGCAAGGTCCTGGTGATGCAGGATCGGCGAGAGAATCCGGACGGCCTTCACCCTGCGTCAACGAAAAAAAAGCCGTGCAGAAGCGATGGGAAATGCATACCATATCGTCGAGTCGAGCCTCCGAAATCGTTTTGTTCTTAACGAGTGCGATCAATTCGTCGCCAAAGAAATTTCCGAATGCTCCGCCGTACGCGGACCCAGGCATTGAGAGGTCGAGTCCGCCGTTGGCAGAAGATTCAGTATCCCAGGTTCCTCCCCAGTCGGAAATCACTGCGCCCTGGAACCCCAACTCTGTCTTCAACATCTCGTTGAGCGCAGGGTCGTTGGCGCAACTTTGAGTTTGATTGATTTGGTTGTATGAACACTGGTAAAAAGTTGGAGAAATGAATGCGATACCTCATTCAAGAGCCTACCATGACTGTTCCTGCACCGGCGCGGATAGCTTCAGCGAACGGCCACTGGGGTCCCATTCAGATGTAGGACTAGAAAATTGTTACGGTCGATCGTGACTCACCAGGTAGATCTCATGCATAGTCTTGTCGTCAACATTGGAGGAAATAGATGATTGAACGAGAGGAGGGAAGACAGAGTAAGGTTCGGTTTGGTTGAACGGATTTCTGAATGTTTCCTGCCCTGGTAGTCAGTACGGCGTATTTGATTCACGGTGATGATCCTGACCTGCTCATAGGCGATGAAATGTTTAGCGCAAGTAACGACACCCTCTTCCTGCGCGTGTTTTACGGCCAGATACGAAGCAACACCGTTGAGATATCTGCACCGACATTATCAGCGACAGGAATATACACTCCAAAGAGACGCACGAATCCGGGCTGAAACCTGTGAGTGCTTACAATTAGTTATGTGGAAAAAATGGTGAGCTGTACAAAACTTTCCTTCCCAGTTTCTCCCCATGAGTGGACTACGACCATGGGGACCTCCTGTGGTGGGCCCGAGCCTGCGAGGCATAGATGAGGCATTGCGAAAACGATGGCAAAGGGGTATCTACCATATGTTCACCCCCTTGTCGTGGAATTCTCGTGCCATCGCGACTGCTGCCGCAATGATAAGGTCTCGGTTCCAGGTGGCGACAGTGGTAATCTGAGCAGGGAACTGCGAGGCGCGGCGGACAGGCCGCAGGCCGGCAGGGCCGTCCTGCAAACACACAGCGGTCAAATTTAGCCGCGGAACCTCTCCGGTGAACCCGACACATTTCCCGGTATATCCAGTCGTGACATTAACCTAGCGCTTGTTAGAGACAAGAGGTCCACCGACTCAAAGACAGCAGCCACCTTTTCCTCGATAGTCTGTAAATGCAACGTCAATGGCTTCAAACGAGGAGTGCGGCTACTTGCATACCATCTGACTAACGAGAGCCTTTGCTTTGACGAATCCATAAGTCCAGGAACCACCATTGGCAATGGGACCACCGAGGACAAGGTTGGCATGGACGAGAATGAGATGCAAGACGATGGGCAGGAAAGTAGCTCCCATGGCGGTTGAGAGAGCGTTGGAAATCGGCCACTGGCCTGTCGCATTTTATACCACCCAGCGGCGAAGCTATAACGTATGAAGGAGTGCATTGGTGTAATCATTCTCAATCTCCTACGTCTGAGCTCCGCTGACAGCCACAGGTAATCCCCTGGCATACGATGAGTTGTGGCGTATGTGTGCATCGCAGAGAGACCTTGGTAGCTTGAGTTCAGCAGAAACCGCCAAAGCACTTGACGACACAGTAAAGCTGGGGCAGAATTCGGAAGTAGATGTTGGCAAAGAGTGGCTCCGAGTCTTTGCAATTTTTTTGGAGACTGCAAACTTGAAACGCTTGGGTATGTAAGGTGTTGCGGATGCTTGAAAGGCTGCCTTGAATGAATATCCAGCGTCACCGGGGTAAAAATGACGCCGAGTTGTGGACAGGGTTTGACGGGGAAATGCTGTCAACGGGAGAAAGGGAATCCACGAGGGGCAGGTCGCAAAGAAGAGACGATTCAGAGTGGAAGACAGTATCTCCTTCCAAATCTGACTGTGCCCTGGATCGTCGGCGAGAAAACGTGATCGCATATTCTGCTCACGAGTCGCAGAGTCCACTACCAGTCCAGACCTTGCGCAGACCGCGCAGACCAGCAACCAATACCGGGTACTGCTTGAAACTTCGCCAGACTCGAGGCGCACAAGACGCCCCCAGGACGTCAGCCAGGCTCACCGCTGCATGCGGGCTGGCATCCGCTGGAGAATTTGGACTGCGTGGCCGATGAGTCACTGCGACCAGGATCTCAGCATGGCGGCGGCGGCGGCGTTTGCTGTCCTCGAGAAATCCAGGAACAAATGCTTTCAATGTGATGAACGGTTGAAATGACAACGGCAAGCTTCGTGCGTGCCCTAGTAGTAGATATCTAACTTGAAAGACGAAGTTGAACGGGGAACATGGAAGACTCCGGAGTCGGCGATCAGTGATCTGGAGTCAGCCAGTGGCGGTGCTCAAGTCACTCGTTCAACCTCTGTTTTTTTTTCTCCAAGTTTTTATGCTGCGACTTGAAGGACATTGACAATGATAATCCGCGCACTCGTGCCAACCACCGTGCTTCAAGTAATAGGCTCCTCGGTCACTGCTACCCCCGAGGCGTCTTGTTTTCAACTCTCCCCTTGTCCGGATTAGGACTCGGAGATGTCGTACTTTTTTTGGTTCAAGGCAAGTGGAATACAAGGTTGTGGCAAAGAACAACAGTTTTCGAGCTCGATAAATACTGTTACAATCTCAGATCTCAGTGCTTCCCCCCGTCTCTGCTACTCGCTCGTCTGGATATCGTTTTCCGTTCACTTCCTCCGTTTCTATCAGTGGTGCTGAGCACCCTTCACCCAATATGCCTTCTTCCAGCGCGTTGGCGTCATTCCTTCCCAACTTCTTGATATCCCCCTTCAAACGGACCTCAGTTTGCTACATCCAGCGGCTGTCATTTGACATCCTTCTCGACCACATCTTCATCTATCTGGATGTCGAGGATATAATGTGTATACGAAGAGTACGTGATCAGCAGGCTCCTTTCTGTTTCCCGTCTCATCCGGGGACCCTGTCAGGTTGACAGAACGTTTTACCTACTCACAAACGAACCAATCATCTGGAAACGCTTCCTGGAGCGCATGAAAACTCCCATCCCTCCTTTACGACCCACCTTTCGGTATTCTCTGCAGGCCACAGACTTTGAAGCAGAACAACTCGTGTCCCGTGCCATATCATTGGAAGACAATTGGCGGCAAGATGAGCCGCGAGTCAAGGTTCGCAGAACTATGGATGCGCACCATCGCGTTCTCGATATGAGCCTGCTGCCAGGAGGCAAGTTCTTGATAGCCTCAGTTCGCGACCTTGCCAGCCATCGCTATTACATCACTCTGTTCTCCTTGGATCATCCGAAAGGAAATCGCGCAGTGGCCCGTGTGCCGACGATATCCAAGGCCTATGACCTCCAAGCCAAGTACATGAAGTACAACGGGACGCATGGCATCATGGTTGCATACACGCGTCGGACATTCAAGCGCGGCGAACAATGCGAGCAAGTATCTTCTCTTAAGATTATTTGTTCCGTAATGTTAAACCATTGTCTAGTATCGACCCTTCGGCCTACCACGACACGGATGCGGTGGATCCTCCATTCCCGTTTCTATACGAATCTCTTTGTCTGCACGTGTCGCTGGATGCCCTCGAGGAGCTTGTAGACCCCAGGATCCGTCCAGGCTCTGCAGCATTCTTCAATATCGCGGTAAACAGACCCCCACCGTTCCTTCAAGTTTCCTCATTCGAATCCGACACACGAATAACTTCTCTCACACTTTTCGAGTTGGACGATAAAGCGCATGTTGCCTTCGTACAACAACCTCGCCGCATCGTGTTCATTGACCTGGCGTCCGGTGTACTGTCACCGATGCTGATCGACAACTACGAGAATTTTCCGGAAGACGTGAGCCTTCGGTGCGCTCGGGGGCGCACTCCACTAACATCATCCAGGCCCACCAGATCCGCACAATCCGAGTGCTTCCCGCGCAAAAAGATGTTGTTCTCATCCGCACCGTCGTATCTGAAGAGACCCCCGAGCACCCTCTCACAGAGCACCTCGCGGAGATGTTCCATATCCCGATTACTCCCGGGACCGCCACAGTCAAGCCGTTTGAACGATGGCCCGTCGATTCTAGAGTGTACGACAGCTTCCACCTCTCGGACCCTGTCACATACTCGATCGGGATAGATCATCCCAACCTCCAGCCCGCATCTGGGGCCCCTCCTCCTATCTCGCTCTTCTGTCGAACGGTCGGGCCTGTAGGGATCGTGCATTACCTAATCTGGCCGAAGATCGAAGAGGAGGTCGGAAAGCCACCGCGGTATCATTTCAACCTCGAGTATGTAGTCCCCCAGACGGTCCACGTGAGCGCCCCGTGGGTGACCAACGTCCTCACCGGGTCCTCCAAAGCCCTCATGTACACGGTTGAAAGCGAGCGGAAGGACACCCCTCGTCTGTTGACCATCCGCCGATACCTGTCTCCTCAGCTCCAGCCTCGCTGGTCCTTGCGCGAACCGGAGGACCCAATCGAACCAATATCGCGCAGGGACCGCCCCGCGTTATCCCAAAAGTACTATGTGAGTTCGCCAAAAGTTGCGATACCCTTGTTCTCAATGTGCATCGCCCAGTCATCTTTCAACCTTCCACGGGACTTGAGGCGGAAGCTAGATGATATAGGTCTCGCGGCGATAACTTGGGACGAAACCATCGGCCGCGTTTGCCTGGCGTGCGGCGATGAGTTTAAAATCCACATTCTGGATTTCGCGTCTGCCGTAACTCCAGATTCCCGATTCAAGCAATGGCAGCTCACCCAACAAATCAAATTGAGCATTCCCGCCAATCCTGGACGAGATGCTTACGGACATGTAAACATGGACATCGACTCGAACTAGAACGCATGTATACAACCTGTACACTCCCTGTAGCGATATAATTCTCTGTTCCACGATATGGTTGATACATTATACATTACGATGGCTGGATTAGTGTGAGGTGCACCTAAAGGTATTTCCGTCGCGAATGTGGGTAAAGTACAGCGAAACATGCAGATGTAATAAAAATTGGTGAAAGTTGCGTACCGTCCGCGATAAATTATATGATACAAACCTTTCGCCTCAGTGACGCCTAGATCTTTCCAAAGTGGAAGGAACTAGGGGACTTTTCCTTGTCTTTATGCTTGTCTTTCTTCCCAAACGAAAGCCCCAGAAGCGGCGACGTCAGACTCAGCTTGCGCGTCGGCCGCTTTGCCGCGCTGCCGTTGCTGCTCGACGTGCTCGATGAGCTATTGTTCACGCCAACGAAGGATCCGACCCCGACGGGGCTGGAAGGCATCTGTAATGGAGTGTCGTCCGTCTCGCCAGCGCCGTACTCCGCCCGAGTCTTCCCTTTATCAAGAGAGCTGCCGGGAATGCCGGAGAGCACAGTGTCGCCATTTAAAAGATGGGTCGCGGGCGGTGAGGATGCTACGACGTTCCTGATGGGGGGAACGGGGGGGAGTGGACGGGACGCGGGTGCATCCCCCTTGCCGGGTACCGGGCCAGCGGTGGAGGGACGTGGAGGGGGGACAACGGTGGGCGGGCCCTTCGACTTGGCCTTCTTGGGAGATAGATTGGACATGGACTTTTTGTGTAAGGAGGAAAGCGACAGCGCGGGCGGCCCCGGATGATCGGGGAGTGGTGGTGGTGGGAGCAGGGGCCGCGATTGCCCAGCGAGAGATGTTGTCCGAGCTGGTGGAAGTTCCACGACAGAGTGTTGCGCCGACTGCGATGCGGACCCAGTCACAGAAATGAAGGACGAGGAAGCAGAGCCGGGTGAAGGGCTCTCGTAGCCGTTTACTCTTTCCTCCCGCTCGGGCTTTACCGAAAGACCAGTGGATTTCGGCCGCATGTCGGCTGCCGAGAACGTCTTGGAACCCCGGGCAGGTTCAAAGGCTGGTTCCGAGGGTCGTCGTGACTTATCCTGCCCATGGTTTGAAGTTAGGAACCACGTTGAAGAAGACGCCTGCGAAACCGTGTCTACGCTCCGCGTTGACAGAATGGGCGAAGATGGTAGATCATCGGACGCTTCCGAGCGAGTTTTATCTCCAAGTCGGAAACTTTTCCGCTTGCCGAACCATCCACTCGCCTTCCGCTCCGGTTCCTTACGCGGCTTGTCCTTCTCTTTGCCATTCAGAGGCGCAGGGTGTGACAATACAGTGGAAGGGGTCGGCAGCGGCGGTGCAGACTCATCCGTAGATGTAGTTGCAGCGCCATTCGACTGGAGAGATCGGTCCGTCGTGGATCGCCGTGCTTCGGCACTACTCATACTAGGACGAGTAGAACTCGAAGGGGTCCGCCGCAGTGTGAACAGCTTGTTTCCCTTGACAGGTACAGGGGACGATGTTAGCTCCTCCGTAAGCGCATGCGTCAGGATGTCTATGGGTTGACGGGGGTCTTGTGGTGTAGGGGGAGTGACAGGGAACGTGGGGTCGCTAGTGTCAGAAAGATCAGCATCTTCGGCGGCCAGACCTGGAGGAAGACTGGGTGAGGGCGACCCTTCAAGATGTGACGCCGTTTCCGGTTCGTCCGCTGCGATGCTTGTCGGAGCGACTGGAGGCGACCGTAGGCCCAGGGACGGAAGGTCGATATCGACAGCCTGGTAGTATAGGACATACGCAGAGCCGGAGTTGGATTCTCCAAAATATTTTGGAATATCAGCCTCCGTTATCGAGTACACATTCTCGTCATCAAAAACTAACCAAGTCCCCATCGTTTTGATGATGGAGATGTAGTGTCCGTGATGAGGACCGCTATCACCAGGTCAGATAGGCTCGGCAGAATCAGACGACGGGAAGCGCACTTTCCAATGTGAACCACGATTCCGAAGAGGTTGAACAAGCGGTCCGCGTCGTCCATCTCGTCTACCGTATTGAATAATCGCAGTTCAAACGGGAACGCGACGCGATATGCCAGTTTGATGTACTTTTGTACATCCTCCTGATACTTGAATCTCTTCAAATGGAGGGCGAGAACGTTTGGTAGCTTCTTGATTTTCATGCTGGGGACATCTAATGAGTATGTTGGTCCAGACATCGGACATAGACGTGCCGTTTCTCTGCCTCCTGCAGGTCGCAACAAACATCACAGAAAAACTTGTTCTTCTGGCAAAGCATCTCGCTTGCGCTGAATTGCCGGAGACAAGCAGTCACACTGGCATTCTGCTCTATGTCTATGGACAAGTCAAGGAACGACTCGTCTCTGGAGGAGACCTAACGCCAGTTGATACGTTTGAGTGACGCGGCGAAGCGAATAATACGCACATTCTCGCATGTCAAGCATCTCGTCTCGCTCGTCAGAACACCCTCGAACAATTTGTGTACTAAGGTGGCGTTTTGGGGAGAAGCGCCGGAGTTGGTAGTGGCAACGGTCGGAGCATGTTTAGACGCGAGATTGATAGCGGAAAGGGATACTGAGAAGCGTTGGGAAGCCGGAATGCAAACAGTGAACAGACTCACATTCGTCTCCGGCGGGCGGTGTCGCCGTTCCGTTCTCCGCTGTTTTACGATCCTCTTCTATTTCCTCTACAATCTTATTAAGCAAATAATTAAGAAATTCGTGAGCATCCTGATGCATGGTGGAACGAAAGAGCTCGTTGAACTCCTTCAGCTTGTCGATGAAAGCGCGGGGCGCCACTGTGCCCTTCTCCGCGGGGTTTGAAGAGATATAGACGAACAGTGAGCGGAGGGCGGAGAATAGGCTGGGAGGTGACGGCGGGATGCCCGGTATTGGAGGGTGCAACACAACGCCATTTGGATCACCACTAGCCGACGGTTTGCGCTCTGGCTTCCGGCGGACCGGTGTTATGGGCGGGTGGACCGGTGTAGGTGGCACCACAGCCTGAGGCGGATGGGGAGTCTCCGAGAGCAGCGACGTGTCGGTGGCCTGTATCAACAGGTCGCGAAAGGGCGTGCAGAAGTAGAGAGTCTGGATGACTGAATTGGCGTAGCTGCGGTTGCACGTTAGCGAACGTAGAGACCGCAGGCTGAAACGCACCAGGTATTGCCAAACTGCAGCACCGAGGTAAGTGAGGGTTACAAAGGACGAGGGGAATGCGGACGGACATTCTCTAGGCCAAACTTCTTGGCATCCGCGGAGGATACGAGGATGGGCAGCGGTTGGGCAGCCTCGGGGGCGTGGGTGGGTTGGCCGAAGGATGGTACAAACCATTTGGCTCTGCTGGCCATGCCTGAGGGCGAGCGCTACAGTCCAGCTCGTCGATGTGATGGCGCGGAAATAGCTGGTAAATAATCTGTTGTGATGATCTCTAGGCACAGACACGCGTACGGCAACTGTACACAGTAACAACTTGTGCCTGCTTCCAGCTGCGGCGCTTCCCCGCTCTCTGCTCTCCCTCATCGAGCTGCGACCTCGTCTCCCACCCGTATCTCCCCAGCCCCCATCGGCACCCCGTTGCACCCGACACACGGCTTCATCTTGTTCTGCGGATCGAAGCCAGTCCGAAACTTCATGAGCGTCTTGTAAGGTACCGCCTTGTCCCGTTCTCCCGTCTCCGGCGAGACGTTCGGCAACTAGGGATACCAGTCAGCAATGCACATGCGTGGAGGGCCGGGCTGACCAGACACCGCGTGCACTTGGACACCAGTCTGATAATTGAGGCGTCCGTCCCGATCCGGATTTCTGTCCAAGAATCCTCCGCAAAGGGCCCCGCACCTTCAAAAATGATGTTCGGTCTAAATCTGAGCGGCCCGGTTTAGAATTGATTATGACATGAGAAGGATGGCAGCCACCTTTCTATCACCAGTTTATCCGTTGCCCAGCGCTCATCAATGCCCTGAGTCCCCACATGATCGCGGAGTTCCTCCTCAATCCGGGTTGTCGATTCTTGTGAAAGCACCATTAATGGGAAACAGTCCTGGAATACGGCCGTTGCCTCAAGCTCCGGATGTGTGGCGGTCGCGTCGCACGCCCTTGGCTGCGCACCCTTGTACACCAGATGCACAGGTCGTCCAAAGTAGGACGATAAGATCTCGGACGGACTGCGAGAAGGCGACGAAGGCAAAGCTTCACAAATGTACGCGTCAAATGGGACATGCCACATCATAACCTTTTCAATCCTGGATATCATGACTGAGTACACATCTTGCTGAAAGAATGGGCAAGAACCGTTTCCAGCGATTCAAGATAGCCTGACTAGGACATAGCGGCATCGAAAAAGGCTCGCATCCAGATTCGTCAGGGAAGGTGACCGATAGCACTCCAGAATGCGGGGAAGTCGGGTCTGCCTCGATCTGCGGTGCGATTAAAATCATCTACATATCGAGTTCTACAGTCAGATTTGTAAATCCGTTCAAGTCCGGTGCTCCTTGCCTTGGGAAACTCCCGCGCTGTAATCACAGTGTTGTCTTTCCCTTGAATTATGCACCATTTTCTGTCGAACTGAATGGAGTTTAAAGACAGATCGACGGCGATACGTTCTACCACTCACTTCGAGTCCCTCAGGTGTATACCGCGACCGTTGGACAGGTATTCCCCGGCAGCTCTGGCAAAAGTTGTACATATAGCATCGGCGGCAATCAGAGAAGATATACCTTGATGGGATGGATTAAGATTTTTGAGACGCGGACGTTGGCCATTGTCATACCCTCGGAAGGAGGGCCAGGGCTTATATATCCGTACAAAAAGAGAACAGGCCAGATGACCCACGCGGAACTCCAGCCCCAATGTCCCGGAAGACAGCGTGAGGAGGAAACAAAGATGCGATCGAGGAAAACGAGACTTGATTTTGCGATACGGAACCTTATTACCGTCAGATGTTAGACAGATGCAGAATCCGACTGGCAAAGCACCGCCTGTCGATGCAAGTGATAAAGGAAGGTTGCGAAACCGCCTCGATCACACAGGCTTGCCAAGGCTCTGTGATCCAAACAACCGCTCGTGTCCCGAGTTGGATTATTTGGAGCGACCAAGAAAGTGCCCGAGTAAGCCGTACCATCCTGATAAATTTGGCAAAAAAACCGTACAACAACATACTTCTTTCTTTAAATTCTTGATCGTCAATGCGCCCTCATCCCGTCCTCATCACCAGGTGCACACCGCTATCCGTGCTGATTACGTCGCTAATTTGGCCTACTTGCAGTCCGTACGCTGCCTGCTCGAACGGCTTCTGCATCTGTCCGGGGCCAAACCAGCCCAGGTCGCCACCCTTCTCATGGGAGGAGCAATCCGAGTGGCTTGAAGCAAGTTCGCCGAATTTATCACCAGAAGTCCCGATCTGAGTTTGATAGCCTCGAAGAATCTCGATAGCTTCCTCCTTGGAGCGTGTAATGTTGCTCTTCAGACTTGAGATGAGGTACAGGCGCGCAGCGGGAGTAGGGGCGATTACGAACCTCCTTCCAGCTCGAAGGGCGCCTGCTTCCGCTGTGCTTCACGAGGAGATGGCTTGCGCGTACTTGACCCTGTGATGCCTGGCTCGCGCTGAGAAGGGCGTTGGCCTGTTCCTCGGAAAGCTCAGCAGGTCGATCCCAGGTTGACTCTTTCGTTTCAGGATTGAAGTAGTACGGAGCTTTACGAGACGACGACATGCGGACTTCCCATTGAGACTGGATCAAGGAGTCAGAGTAGCTCTCCAAGAACGAGTAAGAAACGGACCATGGTGGGACTCGGGAGAGCGGAATTCGTGGCAGTGCAACCATCAAACCTTCCTAACTCAGCCGAAGTCCTCTCAACCCTCAAGCTCAAGCTTCAAGGATCATCTAATGGCGCTCGAAGACGCGCGTAGGAGTCTACGGTGGATCCGATGTACGCTACCTGACGAGTTCGATCCCCCATTCAAGTGGCCACGAGTTCATGACGTTGTTGAGTGCAACTTGGAACAGCGCCGCCCAACGACTAAACCGTCTCAACGCACAAGCTCTTGTTATTATCCTATGCTGTCATCATTTCCAGCCCTGTTCCGCAGTTTCCATCATTGAATTCACCGTCGCATTTCCCTGAGCGCAGCGCAGGACGTAAATACTAAATCACGGCTTAAGGTTCATAAAATCATGTTCCCGCCTCAATTAAGGTTCATTTGGTTGCGCTTCTATCACTCCTCGCCGCAGCAGTCTCATTGAATGCATCATCTTCGTTCCTCACCCTAGCTCAGCCTTTGCCCTCTCCCAATCCCAAACACTGTCCATGGACGACGAGAAAGACGACGCTAGCTACCAGGGCTCAGAATCTGGCGACGAGGAGGAGCAAATTTCTTTGAACATCTATAACTTTGTTCTACCCACTATCCAGACATTGACCGGGCTAGTGCGCGGTTTCCCCCACGTCCCGGAAGAACAACGGAAAGCGTGGACGAGAACTGCGCAACGATTGAGCAAAGCACCTCCCCCGGCCTTCAAATACGCGTTCATTGGAAAAACGGGTACGTATGCCTGCTTCAACGCCAATCTTCTTCAGAATCACCGCCATCAAGGCTCCGGCAAATCGAGCCTCCTCAACTGCTTGTTGGGGGATACCATCCTGCTCCGCTGCAGTACGTGACTACGTGTCTTCATGCACTTAATGTACAATGATCAGTGCTTGCATCAAGGGGTAAGAGCGCGCATCTTTCCCGAGTCCATGGCCAGTTCATATTATCGTCGATAGGGCATGCACTTCCACGGTTTTTGAGATATCGTACAGCGACTTCGATACGATTGAAGTGACGATAAAATACAAGTCTCAAGCAGAGTGGTTACCGGTACATATCGGAGAATTACCGCCAGTGGATGTTCTAATTGTGGGACCGTAGAGACTTACTTTTCTCCTCGAAGACGCGTCAGTTCCTGTTTACCTCCATATCTAAAATTTCAGCCGCAAGCAGCCAGGCGAACTCTGAGTCATCACAGAAGTCGAGGGATACGCTACACGCAGTATGTTGAAAGGCTTCATTGGGAAAGGAATATAGCTAAAGACTTCCAGATGCATCCCCAGTAAGCATGATAATACACGTTCATTGGCATGCCTCATTCGACGATTTGAGTAGTCTCAGTGACGAAGAACTCGCTCAAGTGACCGCAACCGAACTGCTTGAACCCGTTCAAGAGCGACTGGGAGTCTCCATCACGACACACGTCACAGACGGAAAGAGTTGCAGGGATAAGGTTGCCCGTGTCAGGATCGAAATGGAATGTCTTGCTGACCTCAAGAAGCTTCAGCGATATCTCATCCCCTCCTCGCATTCCATGCCAGCTGTAAGTCCCCTTTCTTCACCTATAGATCATTCCGCTAACTGCAGCATGTTCAGTTTTGGCCTCTCGTGAACAGGTGCTTCGCCGTTTACTTGTTTTGCCATGCACTTTCTCACAGTCGGCAAGAGTTGAAATACGCGGAAGGTTCCCTGTACTTGCAAGTGGTATAAGTCTAGTGGATCTTCCCGGAGATGATGACATCGATGATATGTGAGTGTCTGGGCGAATGCTTGGGCGAGTGTTCACATTACCTTTGCTCAGGAGAGATGGCTTCATCAACAATTATATCAAAATTGCAGACGGCTTCGTTCTAGGTGCGTGCGACAAATAAAAGGTGTGCTAATATTCACCCTCATTGTAGTAGCCGATGTTAAACGAGCCCAAGACGAGCGTGTACGTCTGCATGCAGAACAATTAAATAACTGAACGACGCACTTTCTTTCTCAGGGCACCCACGATAACCTTTGTAAAATGTTGCGGGAATCTATTTCATTGAGCTAAACTGTAACACTGACTTCTCCCGAGTCTCAATCAGCTGATTCTAGACGGCCGTAATGTCTCTAAAACGGTCATTCTCGTCGCAACACGCAATGATGTATCATCCCTGGATTCACGATCTGCTTCATGTTTAATGTACACTATAGGATGTGATCGGCGAAGATGAACTTCACCTCGAGCTGGATGATCAACTGAAGTTGGATGCGCTTCTGAAGGTTCGTTCAAGTATGTTTCCCTCATATTGTGCCTCTTTTTATGACTTGCAGGAAATCAATGCTATCTCTATCGCCATGAGTAAGAAGCGAGGGCGAACAGGGAAAACAGGAAAAGAGGTACTGTTCATGGTTATCACGACATATCGTCTTCATCCATGCGTATAGCTCGCCCTCGATTTTCGTGAGAAGCAGGCGGAAAAAAGGCTATTTCTCGCAGTGAGATTTCTGATGCTGCTTTCGTATCATGCCCGAGCTTTTTCAGAATATACGAGCGACTACTGTCCGAGGAAAGTTGCAAGACATGTTCATTGGACTCAGCACTGCTCTTGACATGGTGAAGATCTCTAATAAGTGTTTCAAAAGCGAACCTCATCTCGTTACAATAGGCTTCACATGTGCAAGACTTACCCGCAGTGTGTTGTGTAGCGAGTCGGGATTTCCTTGCTATCAAGCTCTCAAACGACGTACCAGTTGTTTTCACAGACGAGGGAGAGGTGAGTATCTCATCTATAGGGAGCCGGATAGTTACCGCTTGTCAGACCGGGATTCCTGACTTGATATCACAACTTTCCAAGACCGGTCAACACCGGCGCCTGGGATGGGCCATCGATGAACTCGATAGGGCGTCTGCCTTCTGTGAAAGTATCTTTTCTCACTTCTCGGAAGGGCGCCACCCTGGCGAGTTGGCTGCAGGGACTAGAGCGGAAGCCCTAGCTATAATTGCTGAGCTCGAAATGGTGACTGTTGTGTCGGTGGTATGACTTGGTCTCTAATTGGTTTGCAGAGGAACCTGAAAGAAGCAACGGAACTTCTCGAAAGCATTCAGGATGAATTCAAAGTTGTTCGGCAGTGCGTGAAGAAGGCCGTGAACCAGGTTTGATATATCGAATATTCCGACGGCGTGTCCTCTGAACATCAAATGGCAGGCCGCGGGAAACGCGCCGAAAATAATGGAAAGAATCGGTGCACGGGGGAGCATGCATTGGAGCACATACAGAGCCATGATGAGGTTGAACGGGCTGTATCCACCGCACGACCTTAACCGAGATCTGACAAAAGGGATTCTCCCCGATATACAACGCAGCTGGAACCTTCGCATTAACCATCGCATGCCTCTGATCCTGCGGGATGCGGTCAAGGTGCGCCGCAATTTTTCCTCGGTCTACGTTGGACGTTCATAATCATGTTTGCATAGAACTTTATACAAGCTACTTGTACCGCCGTCGAAGCGGCCGTAGAAACTCTCAACGGGCAGGGACCAACCTTCCAACAAGCCGTCGCCAACGCTCGTCAATCACTTGCTATTGAAGGCATGCTAGGTGATATGCTCGAACGGAGTCTCGAAACAATCTCTGTTGCCCAACAGTCCGTCGTACCCCAGTTAACAGTCCCAGTCTTTTTCAACAAAGGTTATTCAGAAATGGCACTAGAGCGTTCAAAACAATACTGCAAAATCAAATGAGACAACAATATCTTTCCGTCTCCCAGATAAATGGACCTGGCACTTGGGACCGGATGCGGGTATGCTAGCTCTGAGCTCAAGCGCTGGTGTAACATCTTATGGCTCGTGTAGGAGTCCAACCAGGAATATATGGAGGACAACGCAAAAACCATCTTCAACGCAGTAAACATCCATATCGCTGAACTTTTCCGCCGGTCGTCCTGTGACATCGAGCAGGATATCCAGCGCGAACTCAAAGATCTTACCATTCTCCTGCGACTGGCTTTGATCGGTGAGGGCTTCTTGAATTCTCGTAGTAAACTCATATGGAGAAACCTTGCTGGCATAGATGACATTAATCTATCTCAAGACCACAAGGCTGTCAGAGATGAAATCCTCCAGATAATTACTGCGACGAGGCCGGCATTTAACTCGCGAAAAATCGTCCTCCGCAACCGCCTGAGCGAACTGGACGACAAGCCACGAGGAGACTAAGAGACTAGATACAGAACCCCAAACTTGGAAATATTGCGTACTTGCTTCATGTAGGATATGATTTTTTACGGGCTACATCTCATTCAATGCCGACCTATGCCGACTTGACCCAACCTTTCGGCTGCTTGGCACCAACACATTGCCGAGCCAATGGACAAAATAAGCAGTAAAAAAATAAGGATACATACAGCCTTCGATAACGAACAGCAAGCACAAGTTGAGAGCACGACATCGATAGCACTTGGAAATTAACGAGGCCATGATCAAACCAATTTGCGGTTCATTTCAGAGCCCGCAAACCTCTACTGTTTTCCGTAGCCGTCAGGGTTTTTTGACTGGAAGTTCCACAGATCGCGGCACATGACAGCGAGATCCTCGTTGGCCTTGAATCCGAGCTCCTTCTCCGCGAGCGAAGGATCCGCGGTCAGGTCGGGAACGTCGCCTCGGCTGCCATACATAAGCGATGCGGAGCGCATGGACGGTGGAAGAAGCTCACCGCCGGCCGACGATCTCGTACTTGAAGTCGAAGCCGGTCGCCTTGCGCATGGCATCGATGATTTCAAGGACACTGATGCCCTTGCCCTGGCCGAGGTTGTACGCCTTGTACCGTGCGTCGGGCATACTGGCGAAGACGCTGCTCTCGGGAGTCAAAGCCTCTAGTGCGAGCAGATGACCTGCAGCCAGGTCGAGGACGTGAAGATAATCGCGAACACAGGTCCCATCACTGTAGCTCGGAGGTCAAGATGTGATTTTGTTGGCAAGGGCAATGAGCGTACGGAGTTGGGTAGTCGTTCCCGAAAACTGTGAGAGTCGACGCGTCGACCCGTCCGACTGCCATGTGGGCGAGAAGGGGCAAAAGATTGCCTGGGCGTCCTTTCGGATCTTCGCCAATCTGACCCGAAGGGTGCGCGCCGGCGGGACTACGCAGGTCAGCAGCGTAGACATACTGAGAGATAGAGCATTTACTTGAAATATCTCAAGGCGATTGCGGACCATTTCGAGTCAGCTGTGAACATCATGAAGAGAAACAAAAAAACAGGGCAATTTAACGACACGCACCGTGGCACAGGTCGTCGAGCATGGTCTCGGACATGACTTTGGTCTTCCCATATGGACTGTCGGCTTTGAGCCGAGTTGTTTCCGGGATGGGGATGACCGGCGGGATGCCATAAACGGTCGCAGAGGACGAGTACACTATCCGGTTGCAGTCAAACTCTGCCATGGTTTGCAGCAGATAGAGCGTCGCGGTAACGTTGTTCTCATAATAAGTGAGGGGGATCTCTGTCGACTCCCCGACAGCTTTGTACGCCTAGACACGATGAGGATCAGGACTCAGCGCGGTAGTGCAGACGTACGGCAATATGCACGACGCCCCAGATCCTGCCCTTGCCATACTTTTCGAACACAGCGCGGATCTCATCGCGCCGTGTGAGATCGCAAGCGTAGCTCTCGATCTCCGTGGTCTCGATGTCGCGCTCGGATGCATCTGCCGGGAGCTCGCTTCGCGAAAGAGCGGAGACCCTCGAAAGGGCATTGGGGTGCGAGTTATGGCCATTGTCGAGCGAGATGACCTTGTAGCGCCTGGTTTTCTGCAAGGTGTATATTACGTGCGAGCCTGCCAAACGCAAATCAGTTGTAGTGGGCCGAAAAGGAAAGGTCTGACCTATGTAGCCTGCCCCGCCGGTAACAAGGACTTTCTAACGGAACGGTTAGACGGGAAAGTAGGACGGCTGGGGGAGCAATACTTGGAGAGGAGGCAGCTGAGACATGGACGGGAGAGATGGGAGGTGGAAGCACAAGCGAATTTTATCTGGGATCACTATATAGGGGTATCTAATCCATCTTCACATCCCCATCTCTCTCACTTCTTCCCTCGCTCGATGGCGCAGCAGCGTCCAGAGCCACCAGCTGCTTCGAGGCGCTCGTCATCGGGCTCGCTGAGCCGACATCCTCCGTGCTAGCCTGGTCCTCGCCCCCCTCGCCCTTCGGAACCCGCTTCTCGTTCTCGATCTCCTTCGCAAGCAGCTCGATGTCGCCAGTACCAATTTTCCCAAAGTGCTGCAGGTGGTGATCCCGGGCTGTGCGCAGCGCAAGCCAGGCCCATCGCTGCTTGTTCTAAAACCAAGTTGGTCATCACGGAGAAAACATATGATTCGAAAAGACGTACATCTTCAAGTTTGTTGATCTGGTCATCGGTCGTCGGTACGGGTGGCGCCGGCGATGACGCAGGCGGCACAGCAACTGGAACTGGAATTGGCGTCGGGGGCTGCTCTGCGACTGCAGGCGAGCCGGGTTTCGCCGGAAGGGACGGATGTATCGGAGACCCGGACGCACGCGTTGCGGTCGCGTTGACGTCCAGACTCAGTTCTTTTTGGGGTGGGGGGGCTACACTTGCGTCGGGTTCGGCATCAATCTTGGCCTGGGCAGCAGCCGACTTGGCCTGGGCCGCGGCAGAAATCCTCGCAAGGTGCTTCTGTCGCATTCCGATCCGGGCATCCTCTTGCTTGATTTTCTTGAGGAAGTCCTTGACATCCCCGGCCCTAAAAGAGTCTCAAGACACACTCTTGAACGCAAGGCGACCGACTTACTGGAACGGATTCTGGAGATCGTCTAGATCCCTGTACCCCATGTCCCAGATTTCCGTCAACGGCTCAGTGCCTAGTCTCCAAGGCCACTCAGCAGGCGGGTCGCGCATCTTCCGACGGGCATCCCGAGTAGCTTCTTCCAAGCCAACCTTACGGTTATCGAGCTCCGCAAACCAAGGCTCCTTATCGAACGGCTCACAGAATTGGTTTTTCCATCTGACCCAATTCTTTTCTCGCTCGAGGACTGCACCAACTGTGTCCGCAAAAGCCCGACCGTTTGGAGCAGTCTGTTTCAACTCGTCCATCACTTTTGAGAGGGTCTCCTGAACCCATTCGCCTTGCGCGGGCTCAAGAGTAAAGTCCATCTGCAAAGAACGATTTCGAGCATTGGCCCAAACGGTCTTTGCAGGTTTCGTGAACGTTTGCAAATGGGTAAGGAGGATGGTCAACTGGAACAGAAACTGGCGTCGGAAGTGGGTGTCGGCGATCTGGGCGCCCAGATCAGCGAGAGGAGACAAGTGTCTGCGACTGATAACGTACTTCCAAATCGAGGAGCTCGGGACTAGTCAAGAATTTCGCGAAAAAATACTCTGTTGCGGAGCTGTTTTCTTCTGTGTCCGGTTCACGTTTCCGCTTCAACGACACCGAACCACCGGCTCTGCTCCCCATCATAGCGCGTTCTTTCGCAGTAGCCTCCCTGATGACTGGGATAACCTTGTTCACGGCATCTTTGAATTCGTTGAAGGTATCAGGAAGAGCGAAGAGCGGAGGTTTCGAGAATGGCAGTTGGAGCCCCCAGAATGTATTGTAGAAATCCTCTGACGGAACGGTTAACAGCTCATACAAACCCGTAATTTCTATCACGCACCTGCTTTCTTGTCCTGGGGAGCCGTTTTTTGGGGCTCCTCATCCACTTGCATTTTGTCTTCCTCTTTCTCCTCTTTCGCGTCTGCCATGACCACATCCTGCTCTACTGCCTCGGCGGTAGCCGCTACTGGCGCCTTAACCCCTTCCCATGTTGGGCCGTACTCTCCGCGAAGGTTGACGCCACTCCGCTCACCCAGTGGGAAGACGCCACTCAGAAAGGTCAATATCCGTCCGCAGAATATGGTGGTTGAGCCGACTTTGGAGAGGCGCCGCAGCAAATCGTTGAGAGTACGCAGAAGCACAAGAGCCTTGCCCTTTTGTGGCACCAGCCCGTCGGTCAACCGTTCAGCGCGCGACTCGATCCATGAAAATATGTGGGAGCACGAGGCAATCGTCTGAGTCTCGAGCAGGTCCTGCAATATAGTGAACGGGACTGTTTGCTCGCAGGCGTCTTCGATTTGAGTCAGCACCATCGACAAACGATGTATACTGCACGAACCGTGTTCCGCGAAGGTCAATACCACATCGAGCAGGTCCCGGAGCTGGCCGTAATAGGTGCTGTTTTCATCCTTCAAAGCCCTCCCTTCTGTGCACTTCGTGCTATTCAATCAAGGGAAGACTAGATAGGGCAGACACGCACGGCAAGGTCGAAGACCTCATTTTTCAACAGGAACTCCCACTGGCTCTTTCGGTTCTCTGGTGAGGACTTTGCCTTGGTGCTTTCTAGGGTTTTCTTCACGAGCTCATCAAGTTTTTCTTGCGTCGGCGAGGGATGCAGGGACTGGAGGAGGCGAGCTAGACCAGGTTGAAGAGAGGCCATACATTGATGGTCTGCCCAAATGGGGATTGCCGAGATCTCATTCGTGCGCTCATGTCGTCCGACAAAGTCAATGGCACAGACACGGCTCAAGCCAACGGTTCCGACCCTAAATCCCCTCAGATCACTGCATCCATCGAGGCCGATATCGCTGAACTGAGTGAACTGCTATCGAAGGACACCCTCGACGACGCTGGAGAAGCAAGCGTCGCGGAATTGCTTGCTCGGTTGGAAAGTGCAGACGGTGTAGCTAAAGGGGTGGAAAGCAAGCTTGATTCACTTCTGGGGAATCTCGATACTCTGTTGGCATCCTTGGAGAAAGATGGCGCCTCCGATCACCCTAGTTCTGAAGCCCCTGCATCGCAATCTACCGACAAGGAAACATGATTGTTTCGGTACGCAGGTACTTTCAAATGGGTCCATAGGGAGCCCAATTCATTCCCTGTGTATATAGTTCTTCGTGGATCCCATTCGCAAGCCATTTGGATCGTTATCAGCTGCTCCGACACCAGCTGGATACCTCCGCTTCATCGTCCTCAATAGCAGCGACTTCAAATGTGACATTATGAGGTCACCTAGGAGCCACCGTTTTCATCCAAAAATACAATTAACTGACGCTCTGTGAGTGTAGACGCTATACATCCTTTAAATAATTGTGTGCAGTGGTTGACGGTACAATTGATGGATATTCAAGATGATGGGGTTAGAACCGACGTGTCGAAGCGTTTAACGGTTTCAACCACCTCCGATCCTTTTCTTGCAAAGACAAGCTGAATTCCGAAATCAGTCATGTGTCTCAGTGGGAGCGAGAGCGACCCACCAAGTATGGGTTGGCAGTGGAACCTGTTGTGTCTGCCAGGACCTCGCTCTTGTTTATAACGCTGACGTCCGAATCATTGTATTTAAACCACGAGTCCGGGTCATCCGGAAGGTGCCGCGAATAAAAGAAATAGTGGCCCCAAGATGGGGACGAGCCTCGGTGAATGAAGACCGAGGTGAGTTCGTAAGGCGCATCAGTGGCATCGCTCCAGAGATCCTCGAGGGCAACTTTGAGCTCTTGAACACGGACTCTGAGCCGGTCAATGTCATGCCCAATCCAGTCTTGTTCTTCCTGGATCTTCAAGAGAAAGTCGGCATCGACCACAGTTCTCGGCGCGAGTGCAGGAGCCGACAGGAAGTGGTGCGAGAGATTAAGTACCGTCGTACGTGGCCCGTTCTGTAAGTACTCTTCAGAATACCATAGCGATAATAGGATAGCCACAAGGGCGGCGCACCTTGCTCGATAGCAATATACGAATTCGTTCTCTGCACTGCGAAAGTTCACCTTGAATGACTTTTGCCTGTGCTTTCTTCTGGGGGTCGGCGCTGTCAAGGAACCGATCCATGTAGATTGTTTCCCCAAATCTGACATATGCTTGTGATTTATAAGGCTGCAGCGTGTCGCGATTAAATTGAACTCGCTAAATGAGGTACGCGATAAGACGAAGAGCACTGAGGTCAATGGAGTAGAATACTCGCCTGCAGCTGGATTTGCAACAGCGGCGGTGTCTCGACGAGGGTGACCTCCATTCGTGCTTTGTGGCCTTCAAATTCAACAACATCATCGAAGTATCCGCTTAGGCCATCGTAGATATCTACTCCGTCATCTGTGACGTTGACGGGCAGATGAGAGAACAGGTCTTCTTTCTCGTGTATAGAAGATTTCGCTTGCGGCTCCTCAGACGCAATTCGTTGCCGAATTTTTCCGTAGAATAGCCTGATGTATGTTCAGTTCCGAACAAGGAACTGAACATCGGAGGTGGTTCGTACCGTTTGACAACACTGGTCTTATTATCCTCCTGCGGCCCACTTAAGGCATCGAATTTGAGGAGAGCCGTTTCGATCTGGAACATGCAGTTGTCCATGCACTCTGCGACGTCATGTTGCTTCCCTGCACATTTGATCAACGGAATTTATCGACAGGAGAGACACATGCCAAATTCACCGAACATCATCGTGGAATCTGAAACCTCAGCAGACTTCCTCGGAGGCAATGTCGGCGGCTTTTTCAGACTGACCTCCCCAGATGCGGGTGGGATTTTCGATGAACTTGCTTCTCCACTCCCCACGGGCGAAGCTGACCGCATCAGACTGCTCTCCGGACGAGAAGTGTCGACATCCATGACACAATCTTGACTGGGAGCAGCTACAGCTGACAAAGTTGATGCGGTAACTCGGGCAGGTCCGTCTTCAACCAATGTTGCATCGGTGTCGTTGGATGAATCAGTACCACCCTTATCCTCGTCCTCTTCTTCGTCTTTGGAAGTGACCAGGGCCAGCTTAGCCAGCTCACGGTTAGGTGTCACAGCAGCCGCCTGACAGGTTTCGAGGTCTTGGAAGAGAGAGGAGAGCAGAGTGACGACTGCGAGGAAATCAGCGCCAAGACCGGCATGAGCGAACTGCGAGGCAGACATTTTTTCGACCGGATTATCTCTCTGCGTGTTACAAGCCTTCCACCTACGCGGTGTCGCTTTAAGTCATCATCCGTCAGCTTGTCATCCTCAATTGACTTGATATCCATATCGCCCATGGGAGTCACTGCTTCACGGAGTTCTCTGATGGTGTAGAAATACTGGGAGGACTGTTACCACGACGCCTGCAGAGGACACTGAACTTTACCTGTAGCAATGAGTTAAGGTAACACGTATTGCCGAGCTGATTAAGGCCACGGGGAAGGTCGAATCTCGTCGGCGGAACGATCACTCCAGCTGAAAGTATATGAACAGATATAATGATCCGTAAGTGAGTACGTACGATCTTGGCCAATCTCCAAGAATTTGCGTAACCGTGCGCTGTCCCGTACTTCCGCGATGACCTGCATTGCTTCTTGGAACTTTTCGATCTGCCCAGGCGTTTCCTCAAGCTATCGAGAAAAAATCAGAGAATGGGGACCAGAGCAAGGATACACTTGCGCGCATGGTGAATACAGTTATTAGCATTTCCTCGTCCACGTCTTTGGGAACTTCAAGGGTGTCAAACGCCTTTTCGGGACTCATGACGCCTCTTTGCCCGTGTTCCCAGACTTTCTGCAAAGTATGACTCCCTCGCGCATCTGCGATGATCTTCAGGGCTTGAGTCGCTTTGTTCTGGAGAGTGCTGCCGCCCTGGTAATCACGCCAAGATTTTTTCACGCACTCTTTCCACGCGTTTTCAACGAAGTCGTCAGACACATCCGTCGCATAGTCAACTTGGAGAGGCCCTTCGACTCCAAAACCGAGAGTCGTAGCTGCGTCGTCGATATCCTCATAGGCGAAACGACCACGCTTCGTTTCAGACTCCATCAGCGTAGCGAGCATGACACAATCGTTGCCCAAGACTTCCAACGCAGCGGCAAGGCCGCGAGTGTTTGAGAAGTAATCCAAAGTTTGACTAGGATCACACCGACATTGTGCCAGATAGGCGAATGTAAGTAGTTCTGTAAGAACGAAGGAAAAAGTGAGTAAGAGACAGGTGGCCTTGAGAACTACACTCACTAGGAGTGTACGTGATTGGCGTCATCCCTAAGCTTCGCCATTCTTTGTGTCGCATCTCGAGACCAATTCTACTGGCGCTATCGTGCTCGCCGCGGGGAACTAGGATTAATCAGTAAGAAGTATACAGAATGATTCGTGTTGCTGACTTTGATCCGGATGCGCGCCAATAGCAAGCTGATATTTCTCCCTGGCGCTTTCGAGCTTGACCCATAGGGGATACCCATTGTGATCGTGTTGAATCAATGACTCTATGTAACGTTCAGTGCCATTGCCAGGGAAATAAGGCTAGAAACCTACTATGAGTGCGTTCATAATTGGCCATCCAGGAGCCGATTTCAGTCCATGCTCTCAGAAGTTTTGCACGATTTTGCTTCCCCTGTGGAAGGTTGATATCCGTTAAGGGAGGACGCAGACCGGATTCAGTAGCAAATGTATCGTCAGTGAAACCAAGAATATCGAACACTTTCTTTCTATATGAGAATTCCTCAGCCTGGCTTCGAAGAGGATTAGAATATGATCTCACATAGTCGGATTCCACCCCATTTTTTTCTGGAATCCAGGACGACTGACTCGCAGCATGCGGTTTTCACCCTTCCACAATATGTTTTCTATGGCCCTAGAAAGTGGCTGATTTAGACCCTTCTCCGACCGTCGGGTAAACAGCTTGCTCACAGCAACAACGTTTCCATGGCCATTGCGATAGATCGCTCCGGGGATCTCCCTGGCAGGGGGTTGGCTCTCTTCTCGTTTATCAGATCGTCCCACAAGGGATTTGGAATGACGCCCGGTATAACAGGAGAGCGGAGAAGAAAGAAAGCACATTGACAGCACACGTATAGATCCAGCAGCGGACCCTCTTGGTCGTCCACATCCATCTTGTCTTGATCGTCAACGCATATCTTGTCAAGATCGAGTTCCTCCGGAAGTACGGTGCCAACACGTCGTCTGTTCTTTACGGTTTCTATTGTGTCCCATTGGTCGAAATGGAGAGGAACGGTCAGTTTATGTCCATCCACTGCCTTCTCATACTTGTGGAAATGGTGTGTCTCGTTGGCCGTAGAGTCGACACAATTTTCGGGGCTTCGTCGTACCGGCCTTGGCAGTGGAGGGTGGGACGATCTCTCGAACGAACGGGCGAGCTCCGGAGAACCGTCTGAATATCCCCAGATTAGGACAACCCAGCCGTTATCCTTCGGGCAATAATAGGCGTCGGGATGGGGGATAGACGCGCAGACTTCCTTAAATGAGGGTGGATCAGGGGGAGGAAGTGTGCTGGCAGTAGTACTGGTGACACTATTGGAAGACTGCGACGGTTGAATTCCCGCTGGAGGTTGCCGTTGTATGTCCGGTGGAGTGAAGGCGACCGAGTACAAACTGTGTTCCGGATCGTGAAGGGTGTCGGCCAAGAGTGGTGGCAATATCCCGGGGCCAGGACGATTTTCGGCATTGCGTTTGGGATCCCACCAGTTCTCTTCTTCCCGCCTATCTCTTCCATCGATTTTCACAAGGTCCCCGCTCCATGAGCTCGCGCCAGTGTTCCAGTCGCCCCCGCTTCCATCCCAGGTTCCCGCTCCCCAACTGACAGGATCTGACGCGATGAGATCAGGCATCTCATCGTCGACGTCCGGTATCAGCTCAGGTTCTCGATAGCCTGAACTTGAAATGGAGTCAGAGTAGGTCGGAAGGGGATCATTTGGCGGCCAAATCGAAGTATGACTGGAGCCTAGGTTTTTCGGGCGGGATGGCAAAGCCGGTGGTTGGGGCCCATAGAAATTCGAGGTGGAAATCGACGATGGCGGCCCTACAAACGTATCTTGCCTGACCGGAGTGGTTGGTTTCCGGGGCGGGCTAGGAACGAAACTGGTCGATGCTACAGGCTCGAGAGGTGGTGTACTAGGTCGTGGTGGTTGGGTGCTCGTAGTCCCGGGAGTGGGAAGCGGACGCCGACTTGGGGACTTTGGCGGGCGCCCCAATGACGGTATATCTTTGTTCTCCATCGCTATGGCGCGAGTCGCAGTGTCAGTCGACGGGAGAGGCGGAATATGAGAAGACCGACATATACTGGACGATGCACCTCGCAAAAGGATCACTGCTCAAGATACGCGCGTTACGTACGACATCACAATTGACAGAAAGATACAAAAATAAAGGTAGGTCGAATGGACGCTAGCCAAACTATGTACTTCTTTACAATTGCTCTCATTCCACCTTGATAAGAAGCTTTCCCGTCGTCTTTCCGCCGGTCAAGTCTTTCTGCGCCTGTACGGCTCCCTCTGCTGTGAAAGGATACTCTCCGTGTATCTTGACGTTCAACTTGCCAGCAGATGCCAGCTCGAACAACTGGTTGTTGTAGCTGTAACGCTGTTACGGAGAAGCGGTCAAAGGGATGTATGAGTAGCTAGCGGTGTAATACCTCCTGAGCAGTGAAAGCGTAATTCCCAACTCTACAACCCGAACGCGCTTCAGATACGCTTTGTCAAACAAGAGGCCAACCCACGTTGGACGGACAAGCTTGAGATTCTTTTCCACCAATCGAATGGGAGCAAAAGGAGGCACGGGGCCCGATGCGTTTCCGAACAAGACAAGAGTGCCTATGGAGAATGCCCGTTGACCAGTCTGCCACATCGGCGGATGAAAGACGATCGGAAATTTGCACGAACCTTTTCGCTTGAGCAACTTGAAATTGTTGTCAAACCTGACCGAAATGATCAATTCCGACTTGCAGAGCCTTTGGAAGTCCGTACGTATCCTTGCCGACGCCGTCGAAGACGGCATCCACGCCGACTCCATTGGTGAGCTCCAGAACTCTTGCGACTGTGTCCTCCTCCTTGTATAAGATGACGTGGTCTGCCCCGTTGGCTTTGGCAAGCTCTGCCTTCTCCTTGGTAGAAGTCGTTCCGATGACCGTTGCGCCCCGAGCCTTGATGAGTTGAGCAAGGAGAAGACCCACACCACCCGCAACGGTATGGACGAGAATGGTCTCCCCTTTCTGTACGTTATGAGCCTCCTCCACGAATGTGAGGGCAGTCAGTCCCTGGAGCAGCGTTGCTGCACCGATTTTCGTCGAGACGCCTGCTGGCAAGGTGTGCACTGCGTTCCACGGTACTGACGCATAATCCGAGTGCACCCCAAAAGCTGCTCCCCCACCCTAGATACGACGTCCATATTAGTTTGAAAGTGTTTGAGTGGACGTGGACGTACTACAACGACTTTCGAGCCAGCGTTGAAGCCTCGCTTCTTGTAGTCGGGGTCCTCTAGGACGGATTTGTCTGTGGGCAACGCAACTATAGTGCCGCTCATCTCAACCCCGATGATGGCAGGGAGCTCTTTCACAGGATAAAGTCCGTTGCTGAAACAGGATGAGCAGAATGTAACACATTTCGAGGTTTGCCTACCGGAAGTACTAAGACAGATTTGATATCAGACACAAAGCTAGCACATATGGAAAGGCTCGACTTGCCGTGTCGATGTAATTGATCCCCAAGTAATCGGCCTTGAGAGGTAAGGTTGGCGATCAAGGTGAGAAAGAACAGAACGTAGGGACGGATTAAATTCAGATGCGGAGGGAACCAACGTGAAGATCATGCCCACTTTGACGACAATATCGCTAGCCCCGACCTATTCGAACCCATAAGATGCGGATCAGAGTACGATTAGAGACGAAGAGTCGAACGTTCAGGGGCACCGTGATTTTCTATCGAATTTCAGATATGTTTGAAAGGTAGCGAAGCACAAAGCGCGAACCGCAATAACATCGTAGTCTCCGGTCTGGCAAACAAGAAATCGCTGAATTGTCGTACAGTCTGATCGACAAACTTGCCTGAGTAATTGCGATGCCGTTTCTGTGAGAGGGGATGGTGGACATCGCTTTCCTATGTGCAGAGTTGCAAGACGCAGGCAGTGGTGGGTGGTGCTTGGGATGGCGCGAGAAAACGGTGACATTATAACGCCTATGCTCTCCGTCGGGTGACCCGCAGGACCGTTACTTTAGTAAGGCACCGTGGATGCCAATGGAGGGATCCTAGTGGACTGGAATGGCGTACTAATGGCGGTCAACGTTACTAATGGCGTTCAACGTTTGGCGTGAGTCAGCGCTCAGCGTCCGGGCTAGAATTTGACACTCGTGCACAGCCACACGACGGCGGTTCTTGCCCGATGTCGACGATGCCGGGCTCACGCACATGTTTCACCGCAGGTCAGAAATCAAAGGGAAAATAAAATGGCGGTGCGCACCAACTCCACGTCAACTCCACGTACGACTTTTGGGCGAGTCTTTTTGAGCACTGGGCGATTTGATAAGGAGGCTCGGAAGTTGTTTGCAACGGCGGAAAGGCTGATCGTCGGGGTATGTGTTTCTTTGCATCCTTAAGCTTCCATTGACTGTCCAGACGACGCATTCCACCGACCCTCTACGTGTCCTCCACATCATCCCGCCTCTGCGCTCACCCTCCGTATCCCCATCTGCCGCCCCTTCCAGGACCACTAGTTACAGCAGAATAGAATCCAAGTTCAAGTTCAAGTTCAAGCCCGCCTCAGATACGACTCGGTAGTTCATTGAGTGCGCTCAGCGCTGTGTGTGGGCGTGTTTGATAAACAACAACCTAGTTCTCAGGTTTCTGTCCTCCGATGCAGTAGTTGGCACACAAGTGCTTAGCGCTTAGTAGGTTTCAAGCTTCAGCTTCAGCTTCAAAGCTTCAAGCCTTCAAAGCTTCAAGCTTCAAGCTTCAAGCCTCGTTTCAGGCTATCCCAAGGCTCGGTGGTTGCTTGTGAGGCTGATGACGTCATCCACTTAAAAATAGGCGAGTTAAATAAGTAGCACGCTTCGCACTCTCCAGACGATTGCTATCTCCGCCTTTCTCAACTGCAACCTTCATGGATCGCCAGATGATCTTTCGCGTCGCCCTGCGTGGAGACGAGTTGCTCAACAATCCTCGATTCAACAAAGGGACAGCCTTCACTGTCGCAGAGCGCAAAGCATTTGGTCTTACGGGGCGTCTCCCCTCCAAAGTCAATACGCTGGATGAACAATGTGAAAGGTATTCTTTCTTTCCAGGCCTTCTTCGTCGTCCTCAAGGTGGAAGGGCCTACCTCCAACTGCAAGGCCGCGATTCTGCAATCCGCAAGAATTCCTTCCTGCAATCGATGAAGAGCCAGAACTTTGTCTTGTACTATACCCTACTCTCAAGGTCCGTCCTCAAGTGCGGTGTTCGTGTCCTGAAATATTCCTGAAGGCATCTGCGGGAGCTCATGTATTTCTTGTTCCATGATGTCATGTACTACACTTAGGCCAGCTACTCAGACCGATCATCTACACGCCCACTGAGGTGCGCCAAAAATATTCGTGCTTCACAAGAATCTCACCTTCATCTAGGCCGAAGCAATTTCTGATTACTCGCACTTATTCAGGCGCAGCGAGGGTCTCTATCTTACATTCCCAGACCAGGATACAATGGAGCAAGATTTTCTAGAGCAAACCAGAGGGAAAGACATCGATCTCATCGTCTGCAGCGACAGCGAGGCAATCTTGGGGATCGGTGACCAAGGTCGGTTCCAGAACTCGGGTTCCCTTCCATGTTCTTATTTCTACATCCACTGCTAGGTGTCGGTGTAAGTGCATACCACTGGCGACTCGCATAGTCTTATATTCCATTCAGGGAATTGGGGTATCTTATGTCCTTATTGTTTTGTTTTGTTTCAACATGCAAACATTAGATATCTACAGCGAAAGCAGTGATATACTCGTGCGCTGGTCCAATCGTTCACTCGCGGGCACTGATTTTCAGCACCAGTTTAATCGGGGGCATTGATCCGTCCCAATCATTGAGCGTCGTTCTTGACGTAGGCACTGATAACGAAGATCTTCTCAACGACCATCTTTACGTCGTATGTCATAATTCAGCAAGACACTCGCGCCGCTCGTTACCATGCTTGTTAGGGCTGGCCGCACAGTCGGATCAGAGGGGAGGAATACGACAAATTTGTGGACAAGTCAGTCATCCGCGCCATGTGTTTCCCGTCTTTTCCGAGTATCTCTTGCCAGATTTGTCCAGCTTGTCCGAAAATATTTCCCTCGGTGTCTTTTGCACTTCGAAGATTTTGGCGTGACCAACGCTCAAAGACTTTTGAAACGTTACAAGGAAACACACGCTGTCTTCAATGACGACATGTGCGGGCGTCCTCTGTATCTCGTGGACGAGCCTTAACGTGGCCATTCCAGCCAAGGAACGGGGGCCGTGACGCTCTCATGTGTAATGGCAGCCGTTGGCGTCACCAAGACTAAACTATCCGAGCAGCGGTACATCATATACGGCGCTGGCTCTGCAGGACTAGGTGGGTCACTTGTATGTATCCGCAATCTAAAAGATAGTTATCTACTTTCGTAGGTATCGCTCGCCAACTGCGGGATGCCATTGTATCCACCGACTCGCTGTCGGAGCACGAAGCCAACAAGCTGTTCTATCTCATCGATAAGCACGGCCTCATCAAGCAATCCCTTGGTGACGGTAATATTCGCGAAGACCTGAAGGACTTCGTGCGTCCAGACGACGAGTGGGCCGGAGTGAAAGAGAATGGTGCTGGGGAGATTAGTCTTCTTGAAACTGTTAAAAAGATCAAGCCCACAGTGCTTATCGGATGTTCGACGCACGCTAGCGCGTTTACGGAGGAGGTTATCAAGACAATGGCGGAAGGGTGCCAGCGCCCAATAATTCTCCCCCTCTCCAACCCGAGCAAGTCCGTATATTTTTCTGTCCATTGATGTTACCGGGTGTGGATTGATCGGCTTGGTCAGGCTCGTCGAGGTTGACCCCAAAAATGCGAACGATTGGACGAATGGAAAGGCGCTGTTGGCCACCGGGAGTCCATTCCCACCAGCAAAGATGCCCAATGGGAAGGACTATATGTATGTGCAGATTTTCTGCTGGCAGCACATCTGTTGATCGCACCATGAAGAATCGCCGAATGCAACAGTACGCTACTCTGCATTTGGCATGGCGGAAATAGCTAATTTCGCAGATGCTCTTATCTACCCGGGATTGGGATTCGGGGCCATTGTCTCCAAATCCCGACGTATGACGGATACCATGATCATAGCAGGTCAGTATCATCATTCTGTTCAAAATAGCCGCACCAACGCATTCGCAGGAGCGCGGCGTCTTGCTTCGCTATCCCCTGCCTTGAAGGACGCGGACGATGCACTGCTCCCTGATTTTGCGGACGCACCCCAGATCAATTTTGAGGTTGCTGTGGCCGTCGCCGAGCAGGCTATCGAAGAAGGAAGCGCCGATGTAACCTGGACGAAGGAGGAAGCTCGGGAAAGGGTCCAAAAAGACTTGTGGCTGCCGATATACGGTGAGTATGTCTACGCTAAGGACGGTATGATGTAGGAGTATTTGATGTTGGCTCGGGTTTGTGCGGGGAGGAATCGGAATCAATCGCATCTTGATCGGATCATCACTTCTGAGGAAAATCGCGTATTGTCACGGCGTGACGGTACGCGTCCTACTTGCAACTCGATATGCCAGGCTCCTCAGCTGCCCAAGGCAACGAGCTGCCTGAAAGCTCGCCTCCTTGTAAAAAACTGAAGATTGGCGTCAAATCCACAGACTCGGACTCGAATGTGAGACGCTCGAAGTCCACGAAAACGAGAGTAAGTTTCTGTTCACGATATGCGCTAGGCTTCTAGCTCACTTTTTTTTTAGTCGAAGCTCTCAATGCTTCCCTCTTTGCCTCTTGATATCTTATTTGAGGTCTTAGGCGTGCCGCTTTTCTCGTCACATTGATAACCTTGCGACACGTAGATTTTTGGGCACCTCTCACCATCCGATGTTCTAAACATGGCCCGAGCGACCAAGGATCTCCGCCGCGTCTGTGCGTGTGGGAATACGTATCTAACCTGTCCGTATGTAACCTTCAAACTCTACAGTGATGCACAGATCCGCTGTTTCCATCTGGAAAGCCTCTCTTCGCCAGATTAGTGGACTCCCAGAATGTCCCCAGGAAATGTCGGAGCCCGCTTGGGTCAACTTGGTGTTCAGCACGCATTGCCATGTGCGTGTATACGACTCGTATCTGATGTGGATTTTGACGTTCAATCTACTGTATAGAACTGCTTCGCTCACAGAGTACAAAAGGTCGATTGGATCCTGAGAATCCGGCTCTGCAAGCAGTGCATCAAGACGTCAAAGATGTGAATCGTTCTGTGCAATGTCCTTCTCTGACTCACACTGAGCAGTCTGCGTTCGGATGAACATTTGGATTCGCAGGCAAATAAGCTAGACAAGATAATTGCGCAATGCGTTCCTTTTTCATCCACTTTCCATATCCGCGGACGTACGCGTGTTTCCTGTCTACCGCTTTGGAAGGCTTTAACTTCCGTTGCAGACAGAGGGAAATGCTGTCTGGCAAAACAAGAGCGCGCATTTCGTAAGGAGCTGCAGAGTGTGGATGGCGACAAATCAGAGTTTGTCAGAATCCGAAAAAGGTCCACGGAGGCTCGTGAGGCGGTGTGTGCCTTATCCATTCATTCGATTTGCGTTCATCATCAAACTCTCATAGCATGCGGCGAAATGCGAGGCCTGGACGGCATCACTCAACCAAGATCGCTGGGACGAGCTTGAAGAGATAAGAGACAGACGCAGGGCCGAGTGAGTGGAAGTAGATCTGGATGACCTTTCGTTGACTCGCATTCTCAAGTATTGTTGATAAACTGGAGGATCTTGGGTTTGTTGAAGAACTCGAATATCTCGAAGATCTGGAACTGAGTCTTGATCGTGTCGCGCCGGCTCTAATCTTGCTTGATGATCATCCCGATGTCAAATTGGGCAAGCCATTGACAGAGCGCAGTAAGTACAGCAAGTTTTATCCTGGCTTCCCGTACCTGACGTTATTCCAGGCTGGAAGAATATGGAACCTCGTCTCGTTGAGTATATGCAGCAGGTTAAGGCACACCGAGTGGCTGCCGAGCGCCTTCGCGTCGTACGTCAACGTGAAAAAATCGCGGTCTCCTCATGGGTTCAGTTTAGACTGGCATACTCTGCTGAGAGACTTTTGCCATCGGGAACCGACATTCTTTCTTGGGGTACAGTCAAAGCCATCATCGACCTCCCTTCCTCTGTACAGACGGTGCTTCACGACCCAGAACCTGTAGAAACGGGAGTGATCGCGGGCACCCTCGATGAAGTGGAAAGCGACAAGGGCCGCACGGAAACCGCCTCCGTATCAACAACCATCTCTCCCGCGTCGTTCACTAGCGTCTTCTCGTCGATGTCTGGACTTATCATGCGATGGGAGGCCAAGAAACTTCACGAGCTTTGTCGGTTCAACACATTGAGCGCAGAGATACCTTTCTCCTGCTCTCCCACTTCGAGAGATCTGGGCGCACTTCGACTGGCCGCGTGCGTCTTCACTTGCGAAGACGAATCAAAGATTCATCCATGGATCGAGCACTATCAGAATGGGGTCTATCCAGCGATGTACTATCCCGAATTTCTCCATCATCCCTGCACAACTGTTGCCAGACGGGAGCGCGGAGACGATAAAGATGCACCTTTCAATCCCCTGTTCGAGGCCTCAAAGGATTTCCATTATCATCGGAGGAAGGAATGGTCGACTCATTCTCTGTTCTTCGACGAAAAGGCGTCTAGAGCCGTGAAACGGCTGCTCGAGGCGTGCGGATTGGACTACAGAATCGTGACAGTGGAAGAGATGGATAGCGCCGACCCGTTGTTCATCTGCTTGAAATGCAGTTATGGCGCTAAATGCGACGGGCAAAGACCTCGCAAGGTTTTTTCGTGGAGAAACGCGGTGGGTATCATATTCGAAGATTCAGGGTTGGAGCGTTAAACATACTACAGGTGCAACATTGCATGCGAGTTCACTGGGGCGATGGTTCGGTGACTTGGGAGAGTATTACCGAGGAGAGTGCCGATTTGGCACGAGCCCTTTCAGCAGCTCGCGGCATTGACTCCAACATCTGGCAGTGTGCGCATTGTCGGTACTCCTCGCGGGATCGAGATGTGGTGAAAACAGAAGAGCTTGTACATAATCACCTGGACGTGTGAGTGCTTGAAACCGTTCTGCCTGTTCTGCCTGTTGTCTTGGCTGATGCATTTAGATGCAGGTATCACAGCATCCTTGACCCAGTGAAGGAACGAGATTATTACGAGGCAGTGGATCGTCCTCCTCCACGCACTGTAACGGTCCAGATAACGCCCAAGACGGTTGACAGTGCCTGCTGAAAGTGAAAGTCATTCCGTAGTGTGAAGTTGATATTAACAGAAGGTTGCGATTTGCCAGGGCCCAGTTAGTCTCGTAAACAAAAACTTGATGTACTTTTTTTGTGAAGACAGTATCCCAGTGGCCTTGCCGAACAAGTTGAGTATATGAGAAAGAGTCGCAGACCCGCGGTCGAGTCTCGAGTGGGGTGAAACACAGGATATAAACAGCAGTGGGTTAGACTGGGATACATACGTTGGATGTGTACGTCACGGAAGTTCAAGTTGAGTACATAGCACCGAGCAAGCACCGAGCTTGAAGACGTTGCCGCCATCTAGAAATAACTCGACCACACACCTTCTTTCCGAGTCGCATTCCAATTATGGCCGAAGTCGCAGCCCCTCCCGCTCCGGAGGCCATGGAGGGCGTCGTGTCCGAGAGTGCAGCTCAGGCTGCACCCGAGTCCGTACCGGACGCCCCTGTCGTCCCGGAGGAGCCTGAACACGTTTCAGAGACCTTGTACATTCAGAACCTCAACGAAAAGATTAAGATCGACGGTAATATTTCATTTGCAGCCTGAAGGACTGACCAGAGCTTTTCCATAGTCCTTAAGGCTTCCTTACGAGGGCTCTTCAAGTCATATGGAGAGGTTCTGGACGTCGTCGCCCATAGCAATCTCAGAATGCGTGGCCAGGCGTTTGTTTCGTTTGCGTCCGCCGACATCGCCAAGAAAGCTATGAAGGAGGTACGGGGCTTCCCGCTCTACTCCAAACCGATGGTAAATTTGACACTTTTTCCATTGGTCCTGCCTGAAGCCCCCATAGCAAATATCTTTCGCAAAATCCAGGTCGGACGCTGTCGTCAAGAAGATAGACGGGGAAAACTACGAGGCTCATAAGGCGCGGAGGGATGAGCACAAGAGTGTGTTTTTTATCAAAGCTGGTTCCCTTGAACTCAAATTCGAGTTGCAGAGACAACGCGTTACAGCAATCCATTAAAACAAAAATCCAAGGCCAAGCGGTTAGCAACTGAGAGTGCGAGCTTCCGATGGCTTCTAGCATGTTCTCCGCTGATATTACGGTGTTCTAGTGGACGGAGCCGCAGCCGCCCCTGCTCCCAAGCGGCCCAATGTACAAATGCCAGACGAGTACCTTCCACCAAACAAGATTCTTTTCCTGCAAAACCTGCCCGAGAGTGTCACGAAGGAACAACTGGTTTCTCTGTTTTCTCAGTGCGTGCTCGTTTTACTTCTCCTTCGATCCCGATTTATCGTTACAACAGATACCCGAATCTCCACGAAATACGTCTCATTCCGACGAAGAAAGACATCGCTTTCGTCGAGTTCATGGACGAGACAAGCTCCGGAGCGGCGAAAGATGCACTGCACAATTACAAACTGGATGGGGAGAACAAGATCAAGGTGTGCTTTCCTGTTCTCCATATTCTCAAAACTAACCACGCTCCAGATCACGTTCGCCAGGAAATAGTGGTTATCTTGTGCTGTTCTTGGTCTGTTGTGCAGTTGTTTTTGTATCTTGTACGATAATAATATAACTTAGTTTGTGGTACACACACCCCTACTGTAAGGCACGTCAGGTATGCTGATGCGTATGCATCTTGGGGGCTGTGGTGGTACAGTCGTTGGAGTTTTGCAGCAGAGAACGGAGTATAAGTAATGCGGCGAGGAGATATATCAGTAGGCCTGGAACGCTTCCCATACAGGTACCACTCGTCCTTGGACGTCGACGTCGACCCATCGCCTCATTGCTTTCTCCATCATGCCCATCTCGCTGACGGCGCCGAAGGCCCGAGTCCATCCCAACGGGATGGCAGCAAGCTTGCAAACAACCGAACTGTAGCGATCACATATTAGCTACTCGCAGTCAACCAATAGTGGTGGACGCACCTCACAGCGCAGACAGTGCCATCAGCAATAAGGTCGCCGTGCTCCGCCCATGCGCCAGTAAGCACTGCGAAATCCACAATCATGCCGCGCGTAGCTGCAACGCGGAAGTGCTCTGCTAGCAATGCGAAGTCTTCCTGCCAATACTCCCCCGGACTGGCGAGAGCTCGCAGCTCTTCGCGCTTACTGCCTGACAACGAGAATACGCGGTCCGGGGAGAAAGAAGCCGCGAATTCTTTTACAGCGGCAGGGGAATCCGACGCGATGTAGACAAAAGGTTGCACCCGATTGTTGTCGGCCGAGTGCTCCAAGCCTAGGCGACTCCAAGCGTCGACCACGCCATCGACATAGTCCGCGATGGGGACGTATGATTGGTTGTATACTAGCCAACTGCGTTGACGGTCGCCTCGTCGGATATGCACGCCGAGGTAGCCCTTCGCAGGTCCTTTATATTGAACGCCCTGGGCTGTTCGCGGATTCTGATAATGCGCGTTGACCTTCTCTGAAAGCTCTTGTCTGGCCAATTTGATCAGCTCAGCGGAGCGTGCACTCGGCCGAATGGTTTGTTGTAAAGACTCCCCCGCCATATAGTACATGTCTTTAAAACGGTTGAGACCGTGGCCATAGCTTAGGATTCAAGGTTTCGTATTTGATCTCAAGTTGAAATGCAGCGGATAACGTACGGGTCCTGGTAATTTTCAGCGAAGGCATGGCCGAAGTGGTATCTCGAGGTGCGGGAGTTGACGATCTGAGCTAGTCAGTACAGAGCGCGCGGAACAGAACAATCATACCCAGTGTCTAGTACGCAGAGCTTTTTAGAGCCAAGTAAAACATCAATGACTGGCAATCCTACCTAGCTGTCCGAGGGCATGCGACGAATTCTAGAATTAATCAGATTGAGCGTGTTTCAGCTGAGAATGATGTTCACCCTCTGGAGGCGGGGGTCTACAGCCAGGCTCCGGTCCGGGTTGGCCCAGTCTCACTTGCTGGAAGTGGTCCTCCCATCTGCAAACCGTATGTTAGTACCACTAGAAGTTATACACAGGCTCGTATTGACCTACTTCCCGCGGTTCCAGAACCTGTCGTCAACAAAGAACGTGGCGTTGCGCTAGAAAGTCCCCATCGATGGTGCGGACATAGACGACGTAGGTAGACGCACCTCGCGTGCCAAAGCGGCTGCCTGCGCAATAAGCGCCAAGTCAACCGTCAACCCAGCCCACCCATCGAGCTGGTACGTGATCGTGCGCGTACACACCGGCGGCTCGCCCGGCGGAGGCTCGTAGCCAGGCTGCTCGTCGTGGTGCAGGACGTCCCGCGCGCCTTGCAGGACCGCGTCCCAGTATGGATACGGCTTCATCAAGCCAGTATTCAGCTTAATGCACTCTGCGCGATACTCGATTGGGTCGAGCGGGAAGGAGGTGTAGTTCTCGTACGAGATGAGAGTGATGTTCGCTGTGCTGGCTATTGGGGCACCAGAGGTCGCGCCGACATATTTCCTGAGTGCCTCTGGCTCCCGTAACGAGAAGAAGACGAGCACCAGGAGCACAGCGGCAACGGACGAATACAGGGCAAGAGGAAGGCGTGCTATTATCTTGTCGGCACCCAGCCCGATCGACTTGTCCTTGCTTTCGTAGTCGTCGCCCCGACTTCGATAGCCGACTTGGGGGAAGCTGTCGCTGGCCGAAGAAGAAAGTAGGGGAACATTCTGCTGCTGTATAACAGAATTGTAGTCGCCGTCGAAATCAATCTGCTCCAGTTCGGCGGCAGAATAGGCCTCCTCTGCTCGGCCGGCGCGCGAATGAGGAGTGCGGGGAGTGAGTTGGGCATCGAAACGGGGATCGAAACGAGGGTAGGAAGCCGAGGCACTAGAGAGGGGAGTGGGACGCGGCATTGCTCTACGAGGCCGTAGCCAGCCAAAGTTTGAACTTGAAGGAGAGAGAGAGCGACGGCGACCATCATAGATATATCACCCCGCACCTTGCCGCACCAGGCAATGCCATCACATATGTCCGAATTGTACACGCAGACGAAAGCAAGCTACATATCGACGCTAGCAACAAAATTACCCCTTGCTAGTTACACCTCCGACAGTTCCTGCGGCCGTCCCCGCCCCGGTCCTCACGGTGCTTCCTCCAGTTCCAACGATACCGACAACCGGTGCAGGGGCAGCGCCCGCAACTGTACCGACCGCGCCGCCTACGGGGGCTGGAGCTTTGCTGACGAGTGTAGAAGGCACAGTGGATGGAGCACCGGCGACGACCGATGGAGCAGCGCCAACCAGGCCAGGGGGTGAAGGCGCTTGGGGCGGCGCAGGAGCCTGGGGGGGGAGTGCAGGTGGCTGAATGAAGGCAGATGGAGCTTTGGAGGGAGCTTGGGCTGGTGCCAGTTTGAGGAGTGCAGGTGCTTGAGCCGGTGCTTGTGCAGGGTGGGCTGAAGCTGCACGAGAATCCCAGTGACGGCGCAAAGGTACGGGGAGGTCGACCTGAACGCTGCCCACAGTAGTAACTATCCCCACCACCGGAGATGCAGCACCCGCTACTGGGGCAGGAACGTTGCTTACGACTTGACCCAGCACACCGCTTACGGCGCTGATACCTTGGCCTGGTACCGTACCGACGATGCCGGGGGCTGGATTGGCGGTGCCCGGGATTGTGCCAACCACACCGGGGATTGCCCCAGCTGCGCTTTGAACTGCGCCGACCGGCAGGACGCTGGTGGGGAGTGCGGGCGCATCACGGCGAGCAGGAGTATTCGTTGATTCGGCGGACGACAAACTTGATGGCGCAAACGCTATAGTGGAAGACGTGGACGCTGGTGCAGTTGATGATATGTCGGGTGAGTAGGAAGGGTTCCCGGGAGCGGCAGCCGAGACAGCTGCAGAATCATAGTCCGCCATGGTAGCTGTTTCCGTTGGTTCAGCAGACAAAGTGCTTGTTGAAGCATACGCTATAGTCGATGAAGCGGACGCTGCTGCATTTGATGACATATTGGGCGAGTTGGCAGGGTTCGCGGGAATGGTAGGCGAGGCGGCTGCAGAATCGGACACGGCCGTAGTCGCTGTTGACGGGGTGGAGTCGTCGCTTGGCCCGGATACGCGCGCCGAGTACCAGTCGTCGCCGTCATTGCCGTCGTCTTTCCTCGCGTCGTCTGCTGGAGTATAGGAGTCTGGAGAATCGTCTTGAGCGCTCAGAACAGCTATTGCGCTTTGGAGCTTTTGTATAGCCTCTGCCTTGGACATTGATGGACTCGGACCCGCCTCAAAAATTGCTTGCTTGCCACCGTGGGTCTTGGCGGGGCAACTGACCAGTGCGGCGGCGAGAGGGCAGAGAAGAGCACCGAGGGGGTCAAGTAAACCACGAGCTTCAGCATCACCGTTGCCTGTTAATAACAGTCAGAGCCTTCATTGGGCATCCACGACAGTCCTGACCTAGAGCCCGAGCCATGTCAATCGACGACTGCATATTGGGCGGGCGACTTTCTCGGCGAGCAGCGACATGACGCCTGCTGGGCGAGCTTCTACTTTCTGGCGCTTCACCGGCAGGAGCAGCGAGACTGGTTGAGGACGACGAGATGGCAAGGGTAGCGAAGATAATGGAAGAGCTGGAAGGGATCTTCATTGTAGGGGTAGACTGGGGATGAAAGACTGTATGAATAGGTTGTGAAGGGAAGATGGTGGTTGAGGGAAGAAAGCGGATGTCAGCCGCCTCCTGTGGCTCTAGAATTTATACGCCCTGCACCACAACAAAGCCAACCACTGCACACTGCGAGATTTATTCATAGCGTCCGTCTCCCCGATAATGATTCATCTCCCATTCTTCTGTGGGCGCAAATCTACCCGTCGCCCGCCGCCGAGCTTGCAGTGTTGGGTCGCTTCCAGCCCTGGCGCTCAGGACGAGGTACTCCCAGAGGTCCGTGAAGGATTGGATGATGGGGGTGCCAAGACAGGACGAGAGAAGGCACCAGAAGACCGCACAGGTTCTGAAAAAGTGTGGTTACCACCGGAGAAACTAGGAGCGGATAAGGGGTACATTAGGGCAGCGAAGACGAGGAGGACGGGTATGAGAGCGGCCAGGTCTTGATTTTCCATCGCGGGCTGAGGAGGAGGAGGTGCAGCCGGCGCCAAAGTACTGGGCCGTTCCAACAAGGTGGTACACATCGTTTTCCTTTGATTTGGGTTCTGCACATCGCTTACCGTTCCCTTGGTCTCAGCGTATCTAATCGTGGGCCACTGTCCTCGAGCTGGACTGCTTCCCGCGGTCTCCCCGCCGTCATGCTGGAGGAAAAGGCATCGGATTCGACGTCCACTAGGTCCCCCCGCCACCGGGTACCATTTTTCTCCGCTGTGTGCTATGCTGCATTACACTTAACGTCACCACAGGCCTCCGACACAGTGGTACCTGATCACACATCCGCAAATGTGGATCTAGAACGCGCCGTTTCGGACCCGTACCACTTCAGAGGCGCTTTGAAGACACCTACTGAGATCGATGAGCTCCGACGCCGTAAAAAAGGGAAGCGTCTGGCGGCCTACCACGGCAACCAGAACACTGTGCGCACAAATTACGCTTCACTTCTAGTCCAGCTAAATACGCTCATATATAGCTTATTGCTTCTTTGTTAAAGCCTATGGAGCAACACACCGAGGATGCCCGGGTGGACGAGGCTGCCGCTCGTTTACCTGTGCGTCGCAGATTGCACTTCCCACCTTGACCGCGGACTCGAGCTGTCATCACCAGGTTAAAATCGCAGTGTGGGCAAGCCTAATCGCCAACTTCTGTCTCTGCGTCCTGCAATGTAAAGCTATCTTTCGGTCGCGTGCGAATCCGTTGTCTTACTTCTCACGCCAGTGTACGCCGCCATTTCTTCGCTGTCCCTGTCGTTGTTGGCAACCGCCATCGACGCGATTTTCGACATTGGGAGTAACATTATGTTGTTCTGGTTGCACAGGAAGGCCGTAAAGCTCGACACAAACTCGTGGCCTGTCGGTGGTGCGCGTCTGGAGACTATAGGAAATATAGTCTATGGTGATTGCGATCTGCTACTCCCGCATATTGAAGACTCACGGATTTATTTCAAGGATTCTTGTTCGTCTTCGCTGCATCGGCTCATTCACATTTGAACTTCGATCCCACAGAATGGGCTCCGTTAACTTTGTGGTTATCGTCGAATCAGTCCAGTCACTAATTACGACAAAAAACGACCCGGACGATCTAAAAGAATTCCATCTCCCTTCAATCATTGCCGTTGCGGCTGCATTAGGTACTCATGAAAGTGATAGGCCCCAATTATTTTGTTGTAACTCCCACCATCAGCTGTGAAATTTTTGCTATTCGTCTACTGTTTCTCGCTTCGGACGAAGTCAAGTCAGGTTCTGGTGCTATGGGAGGATCACCGAAATGATCTGTGGATCAACGGATTCGGTGGGCGCCCTGTATCTCCTCTTCTCTAGCAATGTGATCTAACATTCACGTACAGGTATCCTTATGTCAACTGGTGGTAGTAAGCTCAGATGGTGTCAGTCTCCGTTCATCATTCAAAGATCACGACTGAGCAGAATATCGATTGCTGCAGGGTTGGACCCGACAGGAGCCATTATAGTAAGCATCAACCTATTTCGGCCTTCAGACGTATACAAACGACACTGTAGATCGCTCTTGGTGTGGTTATCTCATGGGGACGGACTATATACACGCAATTTGAGCTTCTGGCGGGAAAATCAGCGTCGCACGACTTTTTGCAACTCCTGATCTATAAATCGGTCACTTTCAGCCAATATATTGATAAGGTTGATACTGTAAGAGCATACCACGTTAGTTACTTCGCGTTCAAATTCTCCGTGTGCCGCTGATCAAACTGTGTAGAGTGGACCAGTGCGTCATACACCCAGGTGCCCTCCGTCATTCGCTTATCGTTCTGCAGGATTACTTCGTCGAGATTGATGTTGTTATGGACGCGAACACGCCGTTATGGAAAGCCCACGACATAAGTCAAGCGCTGCAAGAAAGAATTGAAGTACTGCCCAATGTTGAAAGGGCCTTTGTACATGTCGACTATGAAACGACGCACACACCGGCAAGTCGAGTTACTCGTTGTCATTCCCGGTTTCCAATCTACGAGCGAGCAGGAACATCGAAAAATAATAACGACGACAGCAATCCACGTCGACAAATAAAATTAAGGGAATTATTTATCAAACGTACGCTCCTTCCGGTCCAGACTCGATCAACCGCTGGTCCTGACGGTCTTCATCAGACCTACTATTAATCTAGAGGGAGTCGAACACTGTACCATGTACCATACATACGCGTACTAGTCACCTAGTTCGAAGTCCCTCCATGGACTCGTGTACGCATTCTCCGTGCGCCTCATTCAATCCACGGTGCAAATTGGAGAAACCTCCAATGAATCCAATCTCACTCGCCTGTTCAGTCTATTGAGGACTTTCCCGGATGTTACGTAATGTGGGCGGCTGACCTGTTTCTGCAACCATTTCTCTTCTTGCCACTGCCAGCCACTGCAGCAGTAGCATCCTTTTCTCTGTGCTCTATGGTCTAGAAGACTCGTCAACTATATCTGCCGCAACTCTACATCTAGCCATTGCCTCGCCGAGGTACTACATTCTACCCCAAACGCGACTCAGAATCTTTTGCGATGAGCCCTCTGCTTCGCCGCGATGGTCCCGCCACATATGCTTATCTAGCCGCGGACTTACCTTCTCCTTCGCCCTCATTCGCAACATCCTCAATGAACGACTCGAGCACCACTGTCACTCTCGAAGCCTACACTATCGTCGCCTGTCTCTCCTTACTTCTGTTCGTACTCTGGGCCGTCGCCATCTTCTTGTTCGCGCCTTCACTGCACAAAACCCTAATGAAATATCGAGCCAAGCAGAGTTTCGGGAAGAAGATCAAGACACGGATTCAAGGCCTTGGATTCGGCTATGACGGACTTTCCCAGGCGGCGTTTGAGGGGTTGATGCAGAAGGAGCAGGAGGATGGGCGCAGGTCGTACATGCGGTGGTCTCCGTATCCGCCATCCCTGGGCGTCATCACACCCCTGCCTCCTATCACGATTCTTGAAGCAAGATCCGAACATGATGTGCTAGAAGCTCAGGTGCATGCCGGGTCGGACCAGCTCCGGTCTATGAGCCAGGAAACTACCAGTGGGAAGGTCCAAAAGGCGACGACTCCAAGCTTCAAGCCGTGAAATAGTTAAGACGCGGAATACATGTAATCGGCACAGGCCCTCTTGCTGTGCGACACTGCGAACTCGGCGAGTTGACGCGGTCTGCGACTTCAGATGCGTCAACTCAACATAACGACTGGCATAAACAAGTGCTCCCAGTCGTTACGGTAAGTCATGTAAGCAAGCAATCCAGAGACAGACCTGCTTACCTGGTCCTCGATGTGGTGCTCGTCCACAGCGGTTTCGCTGAGCCTCACTCCCCTGGGTGTACACTATCCCTTCATTATGATGTTGCGCCAGCTTGACATAGAATGCAGCCAGAGGCGATAGCCTGCTGGCAGTCTTCTGTCGCTCAACTGATCCTCCCGCCGGCGGCCCAACAGGGTCCGAATCGAATACACGCTGGACCTTGTGAGCATTTCGCCCAGGCGTTGTACTATAGAGCTCGTCTTTCCAGCCGTGCCCCCGATGCAGGGCTCCGTCCCAATTGAACAGCTTTTACGATGTGGTGTTGAATCAATTGTGGCAGTTCCGCTGCGGCCCTCCTGAGTTCGCCGAAAGTGGTAGTTTGATATTTGCTGCGGCTTTCCTTCAGCGTTAGGAGGCACACACTCGATAAATTAAGACATCGGACTTGCTGCTTTCTCCCCCATATTATCCGCTTTCTTTGACTTTTCACTTCACTCGTTGCATTGCCTTCTGCGCCCTCTGGTTGAGCTCTGACGCCTTCATACACTCCCGACGACTTACGACGTGACACGACCCCACTTTTCACCCTCTACGACCACTCGACATGGTGCGTTCTTTGTTCCGGAAATCGCCCAGCATCTGACGCGCACATCGTGCAGGACTCGCAGCACCATCAGGATCCCGAAGAGTTCTATGTCAAACAGGACCGGATCGGTGCGTACGCTTTGGTTCTCCCTGTCCCCCCAGCCGCTCATCAACATCTACTCATTCAGGCAAGGGCTCGTTCGGAGAGGTGTATAAAGGGTGCTCGCCTTTGACGTTAGTACTCCTATCCGTGGTGGGCTCACCGCGCGCACGAGCAGATACGACAAGAGAACGCAGAAGACAGTAGCCATCAAGATAATCGACCTCGAGAGTGCCGAGGACGAGATAGAAGATATCCAACAGGAGATCCAGATACTTTCGCAGTTGGACTCTCCGCACGTCACGAAGTGAGTACTGTACCTTTCCCTTTCACTCCTGTGATGTACGGGCTGACCTGTCGCTCAGGTATCATGGATCCTACTTGAAGGGTTCTAACCTTTGGATCGTCATGGAGTTCGTCCGAGGGTTTTTCTCCCTCATCTCAGACTGATTTTCCCAGGTACTGCTCCGGCGGTTCGTGTTCAGACTTGGTAAGTATGTTGCCTTATTGCGTAGATCTAAATCTAACCCGGACACAGATGAAACCCGGTGTCTTCCGTGAGGAATACATTGCGATCATCGTCCGAGAGCTATTGCGTGGCCTTGAGTATCTGCATAGCGAAGGAAAACTTCACAGGGATATCAAGGGTGCGTTTCCCTCCCACCAAAAAACCGAGGCGCTTATTCTTTCCTCAACGCAGCCGCCAATATTCTTTTGTCCGCTGGAGGCGAAGTCAAGCTTGCTGACTTCGGTGTATCGGGCCAGCTTTCCGGCACACTGTCTGCGAAAAAGAACACTTTCGTCGGCACACCATATTGGATGTCCCCCGAAGTCATCAAGCAGAGTGGGTATGACCACAAGGCGGATATCTGGAGTTTAGGGATCACGGCGATAGAGCTGGCCAAAGGCGAACCTCCATATGCTGAGCTGCATCCGATGAAGGTGAATTAAGCAATAACTGGGTGTAATACGGTATCTAACGACGAGAAGGTTCTCTTCCTCATTCCTAAGAATCCGCCCCCCGTTCTCGATGGCAATTTCTCGAAGCCTTTCCGAGAATTTGTTTCGTACTGCTTGCAGCGCGATCCTCGCGACGTCAGTCTCTTAGTTTTTACATTGCCCTTTCTAACCATTCTATAGCGTCCCTCGGCCCGTGATCTTCTGAAGCACAAGTTCATAAGAATGGCCAAGAAGACGAATTATCTGACAGAACTCATCGAGCGGCATGAGCGATGGAAGGCAGAGGGTGGAGATCGGCAGGATGAAGAAGACCGCCACTCGGCCTCCGATCTGTATGTCCCATTTACTCATTCCCTTCGGCCTTTTTAGTGGTGTGCGTGTAATCAGGCCGGCAAGTGGTGATCCCGAGGACCTGTGGGATTTCGGGACAGTTCGTCATGCTGCCACCGTTGGACGCGCGCAAACCCAAATCCATGTCTCTGGGCCGCCACTTACCTGGGAAAACAACGGTACCAGACGCTCGGATGGCTCATCGGATTCCTCTGGGTCATATATATCGACACACTCGTCGATTACAGTCAAAGGCGATCTTCCGCCCTTGCCGCCGTCGCCTGCAGTATCCTCCAGGCGTAGTGACCAGGCGACCGTACGGCATATGCCCCCCGACAATGGAGGGTCTCGGAGAAGCAACCACACTGTCCAGAGGGAACCTTCGGACGAGTACGACGACGACTACGACGATCAATACCCGGACACGTACACTACTCGTGCAGGCAGCACAGCGCAATTATCAGAAAAAATGAGCCATGTGCAGTTGGAAGATGACCTACCCGACACGACTATGCTTGATTCTGTTATATTGCCGGCCATTTCATCAGTACGCTTTTCCGGTCTTCATTCAATTTCCGGTTCTCATACCCCGTCTCCAGCTTTTCCCGAGAGTCTCCTCCCAAGAAGCGCGGGTAGCCCTCAGCGCTCTTCAGCGCGCCTTTACGGATGCTGAGAGAATCATTCCCGGAGTTACAATGGAATTGGTGAACGAGATCGTTGAGTCTGTCGAGCGTGTCGAGGACGAAAGATGACAAATCTTTTATCGTTTGTGTGGAACCCTCCTTAATCGACGATGCACGCATTATTTTGGACTTCCGCAATAGTTACATCCTGCCATCCCGACACCCTTGTGGTGCATAGTTTCCGCAATACTTTTGTATCAGTCTATCCGTTTATCTCGCTTTCTGTATACCGCTCCGCTCCTAATAATATACAACTTGCATGCTATGGACTGGTGGATACCTCAGGAAGACTTTTTGGTGTCCGTAACTTTTTCCCTGGGGTTTTCTTCTTGGGCCGAGTGACTTTGATAGGCTCCGGTGTGCTCGTTCTAGCCTCATCGTCGAGGACCTCGTACTGTGGGAAGGAAGACATCATCGGAGTGGATGTCCTAGTGGGTGTGTGGCTGTCGCGAGAAGCGGGAGTGGCCAGTCCCGGTAAGACAGCGCCTTCGGGCATTTCACCGTCCCTGTCGATCACAAAGGAAGTGGGTGTGTAATCTTCCCTCAGTGAAGGTATTCGGTTGTTGTCAACCTCTGAAAGCCGCGATGTAGTCAACTCGTGTTTCAGAAACAAATCGCATCCTACCTGAAAGAAGTGAAGGCATTCCTTCCAGCTTGACCACTGGTATTGAGTCCAGGTCATCAGCGCGCATCGGTGTTGAAGGTCGATCGTCGATTATATAGTACGGATCATCGCGCAGTCGCTCTCGCCGCTCGGCCAATCGCTGAGAAAGTCATCTTCAACTTCAACGAGTCTTCAGCTTCTGACTGATGCATACCTGTAACCTTTCCTCCGATGTCTCCGCATCGTCTTCAAGGGGCTTTAAGACCACTCCATTGCTGCCATTTGCTTCATCCTTGTGTTTTTTTCTTTCCACTTTTTGACTTGGTGCCGTTCACCTCCTTGCCTTTACCTTTCCGAGCCTTCCGAGCCCTCGTCTCTGGATCGGCCTCTGGATCGGGTTCTCGAGGAGGGGGTACAAACCAAGAGTCAAGATCCAGACCATCGGGAATAGGTACACTTGCTTGGGCGCTTAACGCAACCGGGTTCAATTCGTACGTCCCGTGTAATGGCTGAAGAAGGTACAGGCTCTTCGGGAAGCGCGGCTCCGCGGATGCCATGGGGTCGAACGAGGAAGAAGCTTCAGCAAACGGATTGTCAACAGGCTTCGGCCTGTACGCATTCAAATCCGCTTGGATGAAAGTGAACAGCTGGAGCGTATTGGCGGCCTGTAAAGTCTGAGATGAAGACTGGTTTAGAACGGACTGGAAGGGGGCTGACCCTTTCTTGAACCTCGACGTGCGTATTACTGACGAATTCGCGGACGCGCCCGATGATAAGATCGACCATGCTCTTGACTTCAGGAAGATCTTCATTGTCCCATCGTTGTGCGACTTCCGCCGCCCAATACCCGAATATTTTGGAGGTGGCTTGAATGTAGACGGCAATGATTTCGGGCGACAGGTTTGCGATTTCAGATTGCAGAAGATATGGCAGGAGTTTCTGGGGATCGGAAAGTTCGCTAACAAAGAACGATCGAGATAAGCAACAGCATAATTCAGTCATTGCGCGAACTGACCTGCAATATTCACCGCAAATCCAAGCAGCAGCCCAAAGTACTTCTGAGCAGCTGCCCTCATCGCGTGCGTTGTGTAATATCGCATCATCGCACAACAAGGTGTACATGAGCTTGACCGCGTAACGTCTCACCCCTTTCACACGCCCGACTACATCGACGAGTTGATCTCTGATCTGCGAGCCTATATCGACATTCGCAACGTGGGCAAGGTCTACAAGGACAGAGAGGTACCACTCAAAGTTGGTCACGTTCTCGTACATGGATTGTGAACAGATGGTCAGAATCCTTTGCGAAAGAACGATACGGTAGGCGGGGGATTGGCTGGGAGAGACATGTGATTTCGAGGTGCTGGGCGAAGCAGGGACCGTATGCTGAATAAGCGATTGCGCAGCGGTAGGCAAGGTCGAAGACGAGGTATCTGGAACCAGGTGGGAAAGCACCTGCTGCACGATGGACTGGAGACTATCGGGAGTGATCTATAAAGGATGTAGATACATAGATGTTTTGACGACCGAACATACCATGGCAGAAACGAGATCAAGCGCCCGCATTCGGATGCTGATATCTTGGTCGTTGACGCTGGCGAGGATGGTGTCTTGGTATTCTGCCACAAGATGCGGATGAGTGGGCACAATTTTGACTAAGGCAAGGAGAGCGATGTATTTGACTATGGAACATGTCAGCGACCATTGAGGAGGAGCAGTGGAAGCGCACGATTCTGATCTACATCCTGTATAAATGCGGCGAGTTTCGAAACACACATCCTTGCCAAAGAGTCGCCTGAAGGTCCCTGCAACATTCCGCCGATGATGCAAGTGTGAACGCATTCGTAAAGTAGTGAGATGGCGGGCGTTGTCGAGATAAGCTCTGTAATGGGAGGTTGGAGCTTCCTGACTAGGCGTGGCTCGAATGGCGACAAGGATCCAAACTGGAAGCTGGCTTGTCAAGAAAGAGTAGCTGTCTCGTTGCCTGCTTACCAGTTTAATGATTTTGATAAGCATCCAGTTGTTTGTCGAAGTAGTCAGGAGATGGAACAACTGCGGGGCTAACGTGAGGTAGTCCTCTGGATTTCGTCGCGCCAGTTCGCAGAGAACATTAACAGCTGAAGCCACAACGCCTGATAAACAGGATTATGCACGATACACAGACGTGCAATACGCGAACACACCAGGGTCAGGGTCCTCCAGTTTCTCCTTCAGTCGCGCCACGCCTTGTCCTAAAGCCTCCGGGTACTGGGCCATAACTTTGTATAAAGCAAGAATAGCGCGCTTCCGGATTTGGGCTCGAGAATGCGTCAGCATTGTGATTAATTCAGGCGCTAGATCTCGGGCCAAATCAGGCGTCACGATATGGGATAGACCGTTCAATGTGATTGAGATATCTGCAGGCGTAGAGGTCAAGTCCTGCGAACACATTGAATCAGTTTGGGGGAATTTCCGCGGATTACGCCCTACCGACCTTCTTCAATAAATTTGTTGTCAGCATGAGCACATCGGTCTCTTGATCAAAAGATTGAACAGCAGCAAGATATCCGACGCTCTTGAGATGAAATCTGGCGGAGGACATAACCTCGACGACATGAAATGATGCCCAGCTCATGTCATAACCCAGCATATCGAGCTAGCCACGATTGTGAGAGGGGGGGACAGGATGTAGAGCAAGGCAGGCGCACGTAGGTCAACTTCAAGACAGCCCCGGCCTTGAGCTCCATATCTTCACTTTTAATTTCTTTCCGGATCTCATCGACGGCCTTTGCTATGAACCTGGATTCATCTTTCTTGTTGGCGCGAAGACCACGAATGAGATCCTGCAGTGTTCGTTCCCACATGGAGACGGCGCGTGTATCCCGAGCTTGGTATTGTCAACGATCGTTCAAAGCGCCAACTCAAGCCCGCATCGAGGTTTCAGAGCATGACGCGTCGTGACCGTGACCGTGACACGAGTACAGCGGAGGGCCGGGCCGGGGGCGCGTGAGGAATCTGTCTCCGCCTGTCTCCGCTTGCCCTGAGTGGGCGATTCGAATACAGGCAATACAGGAGGTGTCACCCACTCGGAGCCCGCCCGGATTCACCTCTTTCTAACCAACTCGAATATTTATCGACAGATGAAGAGTACTTACAATCTTTAGTTGACCAGATATCTACACCGAAACGGGTGCAGGGGATAAGTACCTTGCACCAGACCAGACATGCGTATGTATTATATAAGTACGTCAAGGAGGAGGAGGAGAGCTGGCAGCCATCTGCATCAATGCATCAACACCCATCGGCCGATGTTCGGCCGAACAGCATGGATTAACTATTAACTTAGACGGAATCCAAACGGAATTCACTGAAGAACTTAGAATACTGCTATCTAAAGCCATGCAGGCGGACCAAAGGCGGGCTGTCCCGCCGACATCCCGCATCATTCTAGGGCTTCCGTCGTTCACCCGTTCACGGGCTGACCATGACAAACTCAGCAATGCAATGCAACGATTTCACCACTCTCGACTACTCTCGAACTGGGATGCCATGCCGGCGAAGCGCCGCCGTCAGCAAGAACGTATTCTCCGTTGTTCGTCGATCTAGTTACAAGGGGCCTGGCCAAGAGACATGGCGATTCGTCAGATGAAGTTCTTGACGGGAAGTTGATCTGCTATCCGGTGACCTCCCGGAATGTTGGGACATATATAAGCAGTGGTCGTCCTCCCACCTTTATCACCTAGCGGAAGGCATGCCTAGTGAGTTAGGTCTTTCTCGTCAACTTCGCCGTTTACAGTCAAGTATAGCGGAACGCGGCGATTTATTCTCGGGATCTGCCATAGATGCTGCCCGTCCCATGCGGGTCGTCATTATAGGCGCAGGGTTCAGTGGTACGTCGATACACAGCAATATTGCGTGACTCCAACGGTCCTCGCGCACCGCAGGGATTATAGCAGGGATTCGGTGAACGGTCTGCTATCAGCTGTCTTTCCCCTAGCTTATAGCGTTGCAGATTCTTGCAAAAGGTCCGAAATGTCCAATTGACGATCTACGAAGCATTGCCCGGTATCGGAGGGACCTGGTTCGTAAACAAGTATCCGGTCAGACAATTCGTTCGCGAAAGACGTTATTGCGCTAACGCCAATCGGATTATTTCAAGGGAATTGCATGCGATATCCCTGCGCACTGCGTGAGTGGGACGAGCCTACTGATCTGCCATCGTAGCCTGAACGCGTCTCCTTTAGTACCAGCTGACTTTTCATGAAAAGGTATAAAGACGCACAGTGCTAGCTGTAATTGACGGCCTCGACAGACAGACTGGTCGGCTTTCTATGCAACTGGCCCTGGTACGAAAATGTTCGATACAAGTTCCTTGCGCTAAATCCGCCTCATAGAGATCCAGTCGTATATGGAGTCTGTCGGTGGGATATTTCGGCAGCCATACTCGTGAAGCGCCAACTGATAGCTGAGCCGCACAGTGGACAAATACAATCTCCGGCCCTTTATCAAACTGGAGCATCGTTTGACTAGTGCTATCTACTCAGAGGCCACTGGCAAATGGGATCTGACTATCCAGCGCAACAACTCGAACGGCGACGTAGAACTGTTCGAAGACAGGGCCGACGTACTCTTCACAGGAATGGGGGGTTTGAGCAGGTGGAAGTGGCCAGATATCCCAGGTCTCCAGTCATTTGGTGGCAAGATAGTTCACAGCGCCAAATGGGAAACCGGCGAAGGCGACCCGGCTAGTCCTTGGGAGGACACCGTTCGAAGCTGGAAAGACAAGAAAGTTGGGGTTATCGGTGTTGTACGGGCGTTGCTACCAGCGTCTCGTCTGTTCTCTAACTTTTATCTCCAGGGCTCTTCGGCCATCCAAATCGTCCCTTCCCTGGCAAATCGGGTTGGGCATTTGACCAACTACGTTCGCGGCAAGACATGGATCTCTTCCCCGTTCCTTGGCGAGCGCGCCGAAAAACTCGGAATGGGCAAGCAGGAATCCAACTGTAATCATGTCCTGATTTCCGAATCACTTTGAGCTGACGAGAGCACAGACGTGTTCACAGACAAAGACAAGGAAGCCTTCAAAGATCCCGCTTACTACAAAGAATTCAGAAGGGAACTCGAGTCCGATTTAAATGTTAGCCGTCCCACAGCTCTCAAAGGCGATGACTCATGTCACGATCAAGTCGATCCATGTTATAACCCTCAAAGGTCACCCTGTTCAAGAGGGTGGTCGTGCCGCATTCAAGGCAGACATGCTGCAGCGCCTGGCAACAAGACCTGACATTTCTGAGCATCGTAAGCCAATGCTAATCTCGCGTTAGCCGCGTTTGTCTAATCTGCCATTTAGTCATTCCTGATTTCGCTGTTGGCTGCCGCCGATTAACTCCTGGACCCGGATATCTCGAGGCGCTATGCAGAGAAAACGTACGCATTCCTACCCTGTTCTCCATCCCCGTCATCGAGGTGCCGCCGTAAAGGTCGAGTTCAACCCCACCGAAATCAAGCAAGTATTGCCCAATGGAATTGAGACGGTCGATGGAAAGATCAACGAACTAGATGTGATTGTTTGCGCAACAGGTATCCCTCTGCCGGGCCGATAGCTTTGAGCGCGTTAGTGATCGCAGTTTAGGATTCGACACGTCCTACCAGCTCGGTTTCCCCATCATAGGACGCGGTGGCGTCCAGCTATCTGATAAATATACGCCGCACCCCAAGCTGTACCTTTCTGTGGCTGTCGACGGCTTTCCGAACTGGTTCCAGTCGCTAGGCCCCAATTCGGCGGTCGGGAGCGGGTCCGTTTTTTATTCTATATTTTTTTTTGCGCGCCTCCATATCATCTACACCCCAGCTCGCTGCTCATCGTCATTGAACGCGTGAGTCTACATCGCTCATAGTACGTGCCCAGCGGCTCATGATCTCGACGTCCAGCAAGTCGATTATGCCGTGGAGGCAACACTTAAGCTGCAGCGGGAGCACTTGAAGAGCATGGAGATCAAGTCCGAGGCCGTGGAAGATTGGGATGCGTATATCGAGGTGAATGAGTGTCTGAGGTCCACGAACGCAAGCTAATACGCCCACCCAGCATCATTTCGCCAAGGTGACACAACTCGGGCTTGAGCGAACCTACTTTCGATACTGATGCACGGCAGACGATCTTCAGTGAGAGATGCAGGTCGTGGTACAAGCTGGGTAAATACGAAGGGCGAGTAGTTGCGCTGTGGCCGGGGTCTTGCTTGCACGCAGTACGCGCCTTGGAGCATCCTCGATGGGAAGACTATACATACGAGCCCCTGGATGGCCATTCGAATCGCTTCTTTTGGGCTGGCAACGGCACAACGGTCGCAGAGGAGACCCCGGGCGCCGATAGTAAGCTAACACACCCTGTTGTCATCCCTGATGTGCTGATCGCACTCACTTCCTTAGAGGCGTGGTATCTATCGGAAGTCGATGTCCCTCCTGGTTAGTTGTATTACAAGCCTCTTCTACCGCCGACACTAACAGCAGCACCCATTCAAGTGCCACTGCATTAACTGTTTACTATACATCGGTATTATGCTCGTGCGAGTTCCCGTATACACCTCCATGCCTCTACTTGTGAGTCAAATGTATCAAGATCCATGCAGTGAAGAATGCCAGAATCTGGGAACAAAACGAGTGCGCCTCATATCATGCCCTCGCGCTGTGGGACGGCGACGGGGGATGGGCGACTAAGCGTGCTGCCGGGGCGGTTGGTGCTACGGGGCGGCGGCGCTGGGTTCGAGCTCGGGGCCACGCGTGCCGACCGCGGGGGCCGCTCCCGGAGACCAGTGGGCGTGCGCGGGCTGGGCCCGGGAAGCCCGGCGCTCGGCGGCGGGGAGCGCGTGCGGCGCGGCGTGGGGGACGTGAGGTCCGGCACGATTCGCAACGGCGCCGTGGGGGGCGGTGCACCACGAAATGCGCTCCTTGTCGCGGTCGCGGGGTCGCGTGGCAGGGGATCGCGAGTAGAACTTGCGTTCGTTGATGTTGCGGTGGTATTGTTTGCGGTGGTATTGTTGCTGTACACCGACGCAGTGGAGAACGCACTGCTGCCGCTCGCAGGCGGACTTGCGGAGTTGCTTATGGAAATGGTCAAAGCGGGCGCATGCCGCGGTGGCTTCGTGACCTGGTGCCCGCGCAGCGTGAACGTCGGCGGGACTTTAACGTGATCCTTCGGATGTTCTGAGAGCACGTCGCTGAACAGGAAGCGAAAATCAAGACCGTATTCCTGGAGCAGCTATGGGAAGGAGGATAAGACCACGAGATAGATAGCAAAGCAGGAATACCTTTTTGCTTTGAGAATACGTGATTTTGAGCGCCTCGTCGACCACTTTCGCGTCGACATCTGAGCTGTACACCTGCCGTCGAAACTGCTCTCCGTAGTCTTCAATCTGCTTCTTCGCCCAGTCAATGAACGCTGTCGTCCCAACCGTCTGAGCCAAAAAGATACATGGAAAGAACACGGCATACCACTCGCAACTTCATTCTCCTTGAAGCTCGCGAGGAACCAGTCCGCCGTATGCTTGATCCCCGTGAAGTACACGACCGCCAGGTCCCCCACGTACGCGCCGACGTGCCCCTCGAACCGAATGCGTCGTACGTGGTTACGCATCACCTGGCTCCGCATGTTGAGGAACGCGGACCGCGCAGCAGGACCGGCATTCAGGCGAAGAAGTAGCGTGATGAGCACAATGACCGTACTCTTACGGTTGCTTGGCTGCGATAGCGACGCGAGCAACGCCGCGGTTAGCTGCGCCGTCAGTGGTGGGAGTTTCGCCGAGAGCGCGGGAGTCGTCGAGAGCTTGCCTTTGCCTGTTGGTGCACAATGAGAGCCGAGCAGTGAGATAGATTCGAAGCAGGAGACGGACCTGTCTCGACCAGCTTCGTCGCCTTTTCCCATTCGCGCAGTGCGATGGCGACAGTGAGCTCGTCCGCCCAGTCGCTCACCCAGCGCGCGTCGCGCTCGACCTTCTCCTTCGCGTCCGAGCCCGCTGCGCCATCAGGGTCCACCCGGCTCGCCAGATCCGCCATCCAGTCGGGCATCGCGGGCATCTTGTCGGGGTTACCGAACCCCACCTACCGAAGGTATGAGGGGAGGCTTCAGAGCAACAAAGCGACGTACATCTCCTCCGCCGCCGTTCCACATACTCTTCCGCCGCTCGTGTTCGCCCTCGCGCTCCTTGCGCTTCTTTGCCGCGAGCTCCTCCGCGACATGGCGAAACTGTGATAAGAGCGACTTTTTATCGGCCGGCGTTTCTGTGCGATATACATGCGTCTCTTTTCCCTGGCGTATCTTGAATACATTTGTCATGCCTGTGCGCCTATTTTTAGACGTGAATCGTACATATAGTTGAAGGACATACTTGGTGAGTCCTTCGTGTCGAGTACGAGCATCTCGTTCAGCGGCCAGCAGCGTTCAGCCACGAGCTTTCCCTCACTGACGTTGCCTCCTCGGCCTTCCGAAGAAGCCCCGCCAGTACGCCGCCGCCGACGAGCTACGAGGACCGCGTCGTCAAGCACGACGAATTTAACCTTGCCAGTCGGCTTGTAGGTGGCGGCATTGAGCGCGATGACGCCCTCGACCTCGCCCACAACGTGACGTCCAGGCGTCGTTGGCGCGAACTTGGCGGACCCCTCGATCTGCGTGTGCAGCGTCTGCATCTGGTTAAAATACATGATGCGCAGATCCGCGACCGACGAGCGTCGGTAGGAGGAAAGACCGGACGAGGAGGTCGAAGCCGGGTCGGGAATATGCAGCAGCGAGGGCATGGACTTGTACTCAGAGAGCGATTCTTTGAGTTCGAGCATCTCATTTTCGAGCGTGGAGATCTCTTTGGAAATCAGGACGAATTCTGCGTAACTAGGTAATGTCAGGGCCAGCAGATATAAGTTCAGCGGCGCATACTTTTTGAACACGTTCCGTTGTAAGTCGGATGAGACGTCGTCCTTTGCGTTTCGTAGAGAAGACTGCAGTGTCTTCAGCTCGGATTCAGTCGAGTTGGCCAGCTTGATCTTGAGGACTGTTTCAGAGTCAGTCCTCACCCACAAGATGGCGATATGCACGCACACGCATCAGGGTCGAAGTCGTCCTGGTCGAGGAGCTTCTTGTCGTCGGCACCGCGGTCGCCGCGGCCTGTAGTGCGGTCCATGACGACCTCGTCCTGCTCCCTGCCCGCTGTGCGGCTAGGCAGACCCGGCATAGCGGGGATTGGGGGCATATTGAGGTCTGAGGGACTGGATATGTCGGCATATCGCATGGACATGCGTTTCTTGATCTTGTCATCAACGCGAGACTTGCGGGCGTCGCGAGTACGAGGGGTAGCAGCGCCATTGGGCTTTGCGAGGCGGGCAGGCTGGCGTTGGGACTTGCCCGGCGCCTCTGATCGTCGTGTCCGTAGTGACTGCATTGAGACAAAGTTAGTTGCTGGCACGTGCACAGATATCTTTCACATGAACCACCACCATGGACCACATTCTTTCTCCTCAGCGCTATGTAACACATCTCAAGCTACGCCCTTCGAGCGCTGTCTCTGAACACTCCGCGGTATTAATGAGACCTCTTGTCCCCTTGCTCAAGCGCGGGACTCAATAACGGGACGCATCTCAAGAAGACATGACTCCTGCAGACTCCTGCCTGCTCCCAGTCCCGCAAACTCTCGGTGACTTACAACAGCTCACAACGAATTGCAAGGCATCAACATTTTTTTTGCCACGGCTTTTATGACTTGTTTAGGCTAAGGCTGAGCGCTGAGGCTCATTGAAGTTTTCCTAGCAGCTAGCTGCATTAGGTCATCTGCCTTGGCACTGGGCATTCATGATACCACCTTCGACAGTGTCGGACGATGGCCACGGGCTGGGGCTGTCGAGTGATGCAATGAGCTGTAGAAAGCTGTTACAAAGACGTGTGCATTAGGCTGTAGAAAGACAGGAAATACCAAGTACTTATGCTACGCAAATGCTTACGATCAGGCCGACTGCCAACCCCAAGTCCGGAATCAGCATTTCGACCACCATGTATGCCGAAGCTCCTCCTCGCCCCAGGACAGGACCGCCACCCCAACAGCAGTACAGCCAACAGCAGTACGCTAACTACGACCAGGAGTACGACGACGGTGGTGAACGAGACGAGCAGTACTCGGAGCCCGACGATGATTTTTACAACGGAAATGCCGCCCCCTCTTCCTACAGCGTCGACGCATACGCCCAGGGCTCCCACTCTGTCGCAGCTCACTCCGTCCGCGCTCCCTCACCCCCGCCAGGGCCTCTGCTCGACCACTCCCATCTGCGGCCGGGCAATCAGGCCGCACTCCTCTCCCACGAGCGCACCCTTGAGCTCTACCGTGCCAATGCAAAGAAGACCCAGGACCCAGACCTCCAGTTCGAGTTCGCCGTCTTCATGATCGACGCCTCTAAATCGCTTCCCATCCCCGCGCCAACGCACGCCAATGTCATCGAGGTCGAGCGCGCAACGGAGAAGCGCGACGAGCTCATCCGCGAGGCCACGTCGCTCCTCAAGCGCCTTGCAGACCGCGGCCACTCCGCATCCCAGTACTTCCTCGCCGACTGCTACGCCAACGGCATCGGCACCGTCAAGTCCAAGCAGGACTTTGACCGCGCATACCCGCTATTCGTTCTCGCGGCCAAGCACGGCCATCCCGATGCCGCCTACCGGTCAGGCACCTGCTGTGAGAACGGCTGGGGCTGCCGCCGTGAATCGGCCAAGGCGCTCCAGTTCTTCCGAAAAGCTGCGGCGGCGCTGCACCCCGGCGCCATGTATCGCTTGGGCATTGCAGAACTCAACGGCGAGCTTGGCTTGAGCAAGAGCCCGAAGGAGGGCGTCAAATGGCTCAAACGAAGCGCGGAGCATGCCACCGCCGAGTTCCCCCACGCGTTGCACGAGCTCGCGCTCCTCCATGAGCGCGGCATCGACAACGTACTCTTCGTCGACTACGAATATTCGACGGAGCTTCTAGCACAAGCCGCGGAGCTCGGCTATGCTCCGAGCGCATACCGTCTGGGCGAGTGCTACGAGTACGGCAAAATGGGCTGCCCCCAAGACCCCGCGCTTTCCATACACTACTATGTGTGTTCTGCGCCACTTGCGCTTGTTCAAAGCTCACCTTCTGCAGAATATCGCCGCGCAGCAAAACCACCGCGACGCGTGCTTTGCCCTGACCGCGTGGTACCTGGTCGGCTCGCCGGGCGTCCTCCCGCAGTCTGACACTGAGGCATTCCTGTGGGCACAAAAGGCCGCGGACGCTGGCCTCGCTAAGGCCATGTACGCCGTAGGTTACTTCCTCGAGGTTGGCATCGGTACGCAGCCCAACGCGCGCGAATCGCTCACGTACTACAAGCGTGCGGCGGAGCTCGGCGATAAGCGCGCAGCGCAGCGGCTGCGCGGTGCACCGAACCAACCCCTACACCCGCCCGGCGGCCCCGGCTCAGTCCTGCATCGCGGCCCCGGCGCGGACGATGCGTCGACGGGTGGCAAGGGCAAGGATGGCAAAGATAAGGAGTGTATCATAATGTAATCTTTTTGGGACACGCTGTATACTTATAAACGGACGGTAGAGAAATTATCATAGAGCTGTTATTACACGCGATTCGCCAAAGTCCGTCCAACCGATCCTTCAACGCATGGTGGTATATTTGAGCCTTCTCTCCCTTGTTCCTCACCAGAAGTCAAAGTCGTATCCGTCGTATCCGTCATCATCAGAGTCCGAGTCTCCATAGAGGTATGGAAAGGGGAAACCGCTGCGCCCAAAGGGAGTCGGCGCCTCTAGCGGCGGTGCAGGGGGCATCAATACCTTCAGCGACGGCGCGGGGAAGTGGCCCTTGGTATAAACTTCTGGGGCGGCGAGCGTGCGGTAGTAATCTTCGTTGAGAACTGCACGTCCGATGATTCCATGGCGCACGATGAGGTGGTCCAGCATGACGTCAAGCGTCATCGGCGGTTTCTCCAGCGTCGTGTCCATACAGTGCGCGCATGACCATGCCACTTCCGGGAGCTGGCTGGGGAGCATGCGCGCGCTGTCACCAGCCGCCTCATCCTGCATAGACACATCGGGGTCCTCCGCTGCATCCGCCACCTCTATCGCGTTGTCCACCACGTCCTGCACGGTGTTGATCTTCTCATCGTGTCCCTCCTCCGCCAACACCACAACTTCCGCCGCGCGCGCCGCGGCAGCATCCGCTTCGTTTAGCATTACCCACGCCGTAGGCTTACGCCAGTGGCCCTCCATTTCGTGGCGCGCCGCGTGGCGCCAACTGAATGCGCGCACGGTCGCAAGAGCAGGCCCCTCAGCTGCCGCCTCCGTTTCCTTCGGGGCAGAGTTTGACGTGCTGGGTTTGCTCGAGTCTGGAACTGGGTCACGGTCGGCGCACGTGTGACAGGCAAAGCGGTAATCCGCGGCGTCCATATCGTCCACAGTCGTCGTCGAGGGATCCTTCCCACACAATATAACGATCTTTTTAACGATCTCCGCCATTTGCGAGTCCACCAAGAACACGTTGGAAGTCCAGGGGACATCCCGTCTCAAGTCTAGGAAGGACATGAGGCTGACTCCGTAGTCGTAGGGTCTCGTCGCGCAGCGATGGGCGAGCACGCGCGGCCAGAAGAGCGGCCTACAGCGCAGTTCGATGTGATGACCATCGTTGTGGTACATGATGGAATCGAAATATGGGTCCCCGGCATCGTCGCCGCACGAATGGCACTTGAACACAGAGGTCGCAAGCTTAAGCTGCCTCATAATCTCTTCGTCGTCCTCTGTTTGATCCTTGCAAAGGCGTTTGCGTTGGTGAACGAGCAGCTTGACGATGCTTTCACGCCAAGTCGCGATCATACCGGGAAACGCCGGCAGCAGTGCCTCGAACGACTGCTCGTCAACTTCAACCTCGAAAGCCTGGTCGATGACAGCCTTGATCTCCGGGAAGCTCAAGAAATCGGAGACGCCGGGCATGATGTCAGTCCATGGCAGCTGCGACCGCTTGAAAGTGCGTAGAACTTTCCCGGCAATGGCTTTACGTTCCACAACAAGCGCGGCAAGTTCACGGTCCAGGCGCTTTTTCTTCATGAGCTCCATAAAGATAAGCAAGTCTGGCTTGATGGTTTTCCACGTCCGCTCTGTGAGCGGGTTCGGTTGTTTGACATGTTTGTGGGACCTGAATGACGAATGAACATATCAGAGATTATGAGGTGGCCATCGAAATAATTCAAGACCTGAGTGAATCCGGATCTTGGATGTTGTCCAATTCCATGCCCCACCCAAGAGAGATTAGTTTGGCGGTAATGCTGGACCGAAATGTTAGAGAAATAGATACGAAAGGTGACTACATACGCCGCAAAGCGCTCCTCCTTGAGATCGGCCAATTCTGAACTACGACTCTCAGCAATGGTCTCCGCCCATGCCTCGCACAGCGTCGTATGCTATATATGTTGAGATTAGGCCTGTTTTGCAATTTTTTAACGTCCCAGACCTCTTTCAAAGAGCTGACGAGTTCTTTCCTGTCTTCGACGAATTTCCTTTTCTCTTCAGCACCTTGGATAGCGTTGCACTTGGTCTTGATGCTTTCGAGTTCTTTCTTGAACCATACTTTTCTATAGGGCTCTGTTCAAATTTCAATCAGAGGATCTCGTTGTTTTGTATAGTGGCATGCTAACTGGCTGCATCTCGACGTGTGGGGATCAAGCTCATGAAGTCTGTTTTCTCTGATTCCGGCGAAAATAACATCCCGGACCCAAGGCTGAATCTAGAATCAGCTCTCTACCAACACCAAAGGCGTTTGAGGCTCACTGGCTCTTGGCGCATTTGTTGCAAATCCGAATAAAAAGGCCCCAGTCTGCCTTACGAGCAGTCTTTTGGCAGACCTAAGAAGATATCACGTTGAGGCGGCAAAGAACGACTGATATAGCTAACGCACATAGCAGGTGGTATCAAAGACCAAACTAACCCATTGCGGCTCTGTCATGCCGGGGGCGCATGGGGGAAGGGTAGGCACGACGCTGGATAAGCTAGATTTCCAGATGTGGCGACTTGATTTGTGCATAAGGAGGTTTCTGAATTCCTTCGAGATGCGCGAGATGCGCAGCAGGTCCAGAGGATGAAGGTTCCCGAATATCTGTCGATGATAAGACATGAGATATGTCCATTACCGCGGCGCGAACCTCAAAAACAATATCTAGGGAGATATCTAGAAGTCCGGAAAGCCGCCCTTTCTTTGCAGTCCTTGCGCGTTTCGTAGCAGGCCCATTGGCACTAGGGGTATCGGATTTGCGTTTCTTGGTGGGGCGGCGCGTAGATTCTGAAACAAAATCCATGCTGGTGGAGGGAAGGATACTTGGTCAAGGTCAAACAACAGAAGAAGAGCGGCGTACGTGGGTAGAGTTGGCCCAGCGTCCATGCTGGTCAGGGTCAAAGGTCAAAGCAAGCAAGGACAAGGCTCGCGTAGCGCCTGTGGCGTTACATAAACAAAAGGGACGCGGTCACGTTTCAGGCGGTTCCCACGGCAAAATGTGATCGGAGTCTCCAGGTTTTACCCTCCAGGTGTATTGCCAGGCAGCTCAGATCGCCTCTGCATCTTTACCGGACGTATCCCTTTGCGCTTGCATCCCTGGAAGTCGCCCGCCTTCCATTCTGTCGCGTCGAGAGCCCTTCCACCTAAGTAAGTGTCGGCAACCTCAGGCTGACTGCCACAGGCAAACACGATACTTTACCTCAACTCAAGATTACCAAACCAACTAAAGGGAGCGACCGCGTTTGCATTTGGGTTCATTGGGTGACTTCCCGTAAGGTAAATATATTCTGGCGCAATTTCCGAGCCTGTTTGAAGGTGCCAGTGATGTGATCAATCCAGCGGATATTTGAGCGTTCGCGTTTCCCGCAAGGAGCAAATATGAATATTCAATCAATCTTCTGATCAAAAGAGGCTTTTGTGTATGTTCCTCAGCACTGACCCTGTTCCAAGCACTGGAACTGAACATGTGCTGCCAATTGGTTACGCGGCGTGCATGATGTCCAATGATCCGGAAATGGTTTGTGTTTGCCTTTCAACGAGCGAGTGGGTAGTCTCCTCCGCAAACTTGTGCACCGGGACTGTCGGAACTGGGAGTGGTTGATTCTGGGAGGTGTTGCGCGGAGTACGGGCTGGACTTAGTCTCCCGAACGTCGTGTTACGAGGATGCCGAATTGATGCCGGATGCGATCGAAAGTGATTGGGCATCAGTATCATCCCAAAAGGTTTATTTGACGAAGCTAAATCCTGGAGGGGGGGTCGCTACCCCCCCTCCAGGATCTTATTCTATTCTGGTGATGGGCAATAAAATGTCTCCGCTTTTGGTTGACCGAAGTGATGGGGTCCTGACAGCTGCCTCGGCATTGCGCCGAAATATTCCCCCAGAATAAATCCACCTTACGGGAAGTCACCCATTAGTCAAACATCGGTATCGAGAGCGTGCGGTTATGAAATGTTACTTTCGATTTATCCCCCACGATTTTCCCCTCGCAGCCGCCAAGGCTCTGTGTGCTACTGCAACGGGGCGATTTTCTCTGCACTCGTGCGAAGAGTAGATCCGATTGGAATCTATCACTATCTATCTCATAGCGCCGCGGATCCTACCGAGAAGACAGGGGAGGCTGCACATTCTTGCGCTTCCGATTGACTTCCATGAGGCACTCCGTGTACTCGACGTCTGGCAACGTATTGTTGGTCCCCAGCGCAGCAATATGATCTCGAAGCAGCTGCTTTTGGGGCGTGCCGGGAGCCTGTTGACGTCTCATGGTCATGTTTGTTCCGGACGTATTCCACTATATACAGCAAATATACAGGACGAGATCACATACAAGACTGTGAAATCTGATTATTGTTCCATGCCATTATACATCAGACATAATCGCATGCCCGAGGGTGTAGCATCGTATTCGCATGCTGGGGCCGAATTATCTTCAAGGTAGTGCTCGCCTTCTTGTGGCTCCAAGGTTGCATGTCTAAAACGGATTAAAACGACGAAACTACCGCCGACTCAGACTCGTCTTCCATGTGCTGTATGTACCGTACCGCTCAGATCCATTACCTGTGGCAACAAATGAAGATTTTTATCTAAAAACTATGCTCCCTAGAACCTGTCAGATACACAGCAGAGGATCGTGCACGCATAAGACATACACACCCGTGAGTTGTGCAGGAATTGGGGCGAGCATGAGGATACACGCGTGTGCTTATATATGCCAAGAAAGACCAGTAAATCCGTTCGACCCTCGAGATTTCTGATTGACGAGACTGGAAATGGATTCAGCTGACGATATTGGGGGAGCATGCGTTACAGTCTGTTTTCTGGTACATGGACTGCACTGCACGCTCGCAATCGCATCCTCTTGATCCCTTTGGTGAGACAAAAGTGACATTGTCGATCAAAAAAAGATATTCGCCCAGGCAGATTCTGACATGTTCGGCGGGGCATCTTTGTCCAGAAAATGCAAGTCAAAGAAGGTCTTATATCGCGCTCAATGGAGGCACACCTGGAAGCCCAGGGACGGTGCTGAGCACACCATTGGGGATGATCTGTGCATTGATACACGCCGAAGCGCTTTAGTGATTCAAGCGAGTCCAAGAAGGTCAGATGGAGTCAAATGCGCGAAATCCCTGGGTGGAATCAGCGCGGGAGCTGGAAAGAGCCTACTATGGGTTTTACTTCGAAGATGATGTCTAATGGCAGAGTCAACACTCGTGCAAGGCTTCCTGTCTGAGTTCCAGGGTTAAAGCGGGCTTTATTTTGGGCCACTTGCGCGAGGTCTTCACCGAGGGGATGGTGAAGTTGATGGTGAACGCGAATCGATAAGTACAGGTTCACAATCTTGGTAGTCACACAGCACGTGCACACATCCTTGCAATGGCGTCCACGACTGACCTTGTCCAGTATCTGAGAGCGACGTTGGACTCCAACCCCAATATCCGAATCTCTGCCGAACTCAAGCTCGCGGAGTACTTAGCACTGCCAGGCGCGTCGTCCTGGCCTTTCCTCTCTTTTCGGCATCCCTCATTAATCATCTTCGTCGCGTCAAATAGACGCGGGATTATCCCTCTCCTCACTCACCATCGCGCAGGATGCAGAAATGCCTCTCCGTCAGATGAGTTGTCGCGTTTCTATCTATTTGACGCGTCTTGATGGCTTCTCTGTGGCGAGCACTCCGCGAGCATTATGCTGCGCAAATACGTGATGGAACGCTGGTCTCCCTACTTCCCATCTTTCAAGGGATCTGCACCATCTGTCGAGGTACGAATGCCGCATCTTGCAGCTTCCTCCGTTGACTAACTCGAAGTAGGCAAAAGGTCAAATCCGGCTCGCTGTATTTCATGGGCTTTCAGACCCGGATCGCAAGATTCGTACCCTCTGTGTGCGTATTCGAAGTGAACATCGTGTGTAATCTAGATGTCTCTCACACCAAGGATCTACCAGGCCCACACCCTTTCGTCAATTGCCAGTAGCGACTGGCCGGACGAATACCCCGATCTTTTGGCCTCCTTGATCGGGCTGCTCTCCTCTGGATCCTCAGACTCCGTGCATGGCGCTATGCAGGTTTTCACAGAATTTATCAAGTCTGACTTGACGGAAGACCAAATCTTACCCGTGCTACGGGATCTTTTGCCTGTGCTTCTCTCAATTCTGGGGGCTCCAGAGGTGCGTTCCCCACCAATCTTCCAGGCCTACCCTTGAAAAAACCTCAGGTTCACGCGCCATTGACGCGCGCCAGAACTGTCTCCGTTTTCAGACAATGTGTTACTGCATTGTACATGGTGAAAGGGCAACATCCCCAAGCCGTAAAGGAAGCTATCGCGACGATACTCCCGATCTGGCTTGAGGCGTTCAAAGTGCTCTTGAGCACCGACCCGCAGGTGGACATTGCTAATGCCCAGGATTGGGATACACTTGCTGTCCGAATCCAAGTTTTCAAGGTACCACCACCCATCAAGTTGAAGGTCCTGTCTGACTGTCTGCCAGACGCTGGACATCATCCATACCTCATTTCCCCGTGCCTTGACGCCTTATCTCAGTGGTTATCTTTCGATATCGCTCAGCCATCTTCAATCTCTATACGGGACATTCTCTCAGTTTTACCTTTCTACAAATGAATCTGCCCCGCGTTCTTCAGAAAACGAGACCATCGAACTTCCGCAACTTATTTGCCCAATCTTCGATTTTACGGCCGCCGTTACTCGCGGCGGAAAATCGAAGGGCTGGTTTGAGAACCAAAACCTTTCTGTTTTGATTGCGTCTGTATTCAATTTTCTCCAAATGACTATGGAAGATGTGAGTTATTTTCAGGTTAATCGTCTTTTATTGACGTCTTCTGCTTCAGGAGGACACATGGGCGACCAACCCCAACGCCTTTGTTGCGCAAGAAGAAGACGAGACCCAGCCGTACAGTGTCCGCGTCGCTGGCTTTGATCTTTTGGCTGTGAGGCGCTTCAGCATTCTGTCAACAGCTTGCCTGATATCAGATTAGTGCCTCATCGATCAAACACGGTCTCAGACTGCAGTCGCTTTCGAATCAACTATTCAGCAGGTGTTAAAATCATCTCAGCAAGCGAGAGATGGTGGTAGGCGTGACTGGTCCGTGCAACTTGCCCGGCTGTTATCTTGTCGTTCATCCACCGTTCAGGTGGAGACCATTGGAGGCTGCCCTTGCCGCAATTGGTTCTCAAGCAGAAGCCGTTCAAGACTGCGTGGAAGATGAGCAAGACGCAGGTCGAGCGAAGCCGATAGACATAGAATCCCTTCTTAGCGATATCGTACCCTCTGTGCTCGGTCTCTCAGGTTCGTTGCGCGTCTCTGCATTCGACCAGTTATGACCGTTGGCATAGAATTCCCGTTCTTGCAGGGCCGAGGTTTCGTATTTGCCAGTCAATATGCCAAGTTATTGCCCGTACAATTGGCAGGTCAATACCTCGAAGCTGCGATTCAAGTCGTCGAAGCTAGTGAGGCTGGGGTTCCCGTTAAAATCTCCGCTGTCAGAGCGATCCACAAGTTTGTCGTTTGGTCTGGCGACATCGTCTCACTCTGATGTTATTCAAAGCTTCTTCCAGGGTGGAGACGCATCGACTCTTTCTCCTTTCGCCCCTCGGATAGCCAAAGATCTGGGCCCCTTCCTGCTTATGACTTCCGATGATACACTCTCCCTCGTCCTCGAAACGTTATCGGTTGTGGTGCAGGTTGATCAAGGCAGCTGGATCACCGTGAATTTGGCCGAATCATTGGTCCAAGCAATTCTGGAGGTATGGACGAAGAATAACAAAGGCATGTAGCTTGTTCTTCGTTTTGGACCCCTTCTTGAATAGGTGTTAAATTGCGCAGATCCTATCTTCTTGTCGATCGTGGACAACATCTTGACGTCGCTCGCATCATCCTCCGCCACTGCCGTATACCAGACAGTTGTGAAACAAGCTTTGCCAAACTTGTGCCAGGCAATCGCTGCAGCTCCTCTTTCAGAGTCGTGGATTGCTGCATCGGCCATCGACCTGGTCAGCAGCCTTGTAAGAGGAGCGTCAGAAGGTAGCCTCGGCGAGGGCTTCTTTGCCATGCTTGCACCAAGCTTGTTCAAATGCTTGGGAGAGGCCGAAGACAGAGATGTCGTTCAGGTCTGTCACCGTTGTCCAGCACAACTATGCTCCTGAAATTCTGTACAGAATGGTATTGCTTGTCTCACCCTCGTGATCCGGAAGGATTGCGGGCAACTACTCGGATGGTCTGACTCGGGGCGAGGTGGTCTCGACTGCGTTCTTTCGGTCATTGCGAAGTCGCTGGAGAGCCAAGACGAATCAGGAGGGTTGGTTATCGGCGAATTGATCATACATTTGCTCCGCAGAGCAGGGGAGTCTGTCCTGCCTGTTTTGCCCGAACTCCTGCAGGCCATGATCGGGCGCATGATTACTGCGAAAACAGCGACCTTCCTGCAGGTGATTGTCTCTTTAGCACAACCCGACGGTGCTGATTGCTCGACAGAGCCTCGTCATTCCCTTTGCTTTCCTCATCAACAATCAACGAGACACAGTGCTGACTCTTCTTGAATCAATGAATGTTCAAGGCCGCTCAGGCCTGGACATTCTTATTCAGACATGGTGCGAAAATGCCGAGACGTTCCAGGGCTTTTGGCCATCTCGGATCAGCACCATGGCGCTGTGTCAGTTATTCGTCTCTGAGCGACCTAGTCTCCAGAACCTGATGGTCAAAGGGGATATAATCGTGAAGCCGGAAACCCAAAATGGTGAGAACTACAGGGGGCATGGAAATGACATGGCGTTGATCACCCCAGCAGTCATCATGACACGGTCCCGGACGAAGCTTAGTGCGCCGGGTCCAATTTGTCTGTCTCAGGTCAACCTTTGACTAATAGTTCCTTTCCAGGCCCGCATGAATTCAGTTCGATTCCTTTCCCGGTTAAAGCACTCAAGCTGTTGCTGCACGACGTACAGTCTGGTGGCGAGTCGGCCACAATCACCGCACAAGGCGAATCTTACGACGTTGACTCGGACGATGGCGTAAGCCAAGATCATATAACATTTCATTCCTCTTACCGAAGTTTTAAGGACGAGGATTGGGCCGAGGAAGGGAAACTGAACCCGAACGACGAATTTGAGTTCTTGTCGGAACTCATTGGCCCGAGGGGCATGGCCTTTGACAACGACGATGTTTTGGAGGAAGACGATGACGAAGATCTACAGAAGGATCCCGTTTCGACCATAGACATGCAGGTCGGTAGATCGCTTACTTTTTCGAGCCTCATTGAAGCCGACTTTCTTCTGTAGGATCACCTTCTCACCTTTTTCCGAGAGTGTGCGGCCCGAAACACCAGCAATTTTTCTGCCGTCGTGGATCAGATGAGTGCGGAAGAAATGTTGGTTGTTCGTCGAGTTGTTGGTGCTGCCTAAGGCAGCATATACCCGCCCAATACTTATTTAGGAGAGCTGCAGTTGTTTCATATAGATCCATTGTATTACAATCGCTGGGATTATTGCTATCGTACAAGTGTGTGTGGGAGGAGGTAAAAATCAAGTCAGAGAAGAGAGATCAAAATCCCTCTTTGCCCATGTCCCATTCTCTGACCGACCCACGCTTGTTGTACTCGATTTCCATGATGTTTGAACCCTCCCCACTCCATCTCTCCTTTACAGCCGTCGACGAGACGGGTTTGTAAGCCCCCGACTTGTCCTTGGTCAGGCCGAGGCGCTCCATGAACTTTTTCTCTTCGCGATCCTCTTTCCGGATCCGAATGAGGTCGAGCATGGCGTCCCACCCCTCGAACTCGGCAGAATTGATGAGACCTGTCGCCGGGACGTTTGGAGCTGTGAGGGGCGCGATATCTAGTCGTGGATCATAGGACTCTTCGAAGTACTTGTCCATCTTGGATGGCAATTGGATGTCCGGGTTGGGCCCGGGGGTCGGAGAACGAGACGGTGCACGCGTCTTCCGTGGTCGCGATGAAGAGAGCGCAGCTTTCATCCGCTTGAGGGCGGGTTCCGGCGACTTCAGGCGGTCGAGGCTGCGGCTTTTGTCCCCTTTCGCCTTACAGGACGTCTCTATTGAAGAGACGTCGCGGGCAGACTTAAGTTTCTTACGCAGTTCGAGCTCGCGCGCAGCGACATCGTCGTGTTTATCCACCGATGGAGATGCGCGCCTGCTGGGGCGGGGCGATGGACGGGACTCGGAGGGGGAGGCTGTACGCCTCCGCTTCCGGGGACGAGAGTTGTCAGTAGCGGACGAGCGGGCCGGAGAAGGGGAGTGCGGGCGGCGGCGTTCCTTGCTGCTCGTTCTCGTCGGGTGGCTACGGCTGTCCCCCGAGCCTTGCTCGTCGTCCGAGTGAGTGTGTCTGCTCGACGACCTCCGCGATCTGCCGTGGTGGCGTCGGCGGTGTTCAGAAGGCCGGGTGCTTCTATCTCGTTCCCGTCTGCTGTGTTTGGACGAAGAGTGACGGTCGTCCTCGTCGTGGCGACGCGACGATCTATGCCTCCGGCTGTCGCGGTCGCGTTCGTCCTCTTCGTCGTCGTCGTCTCCAGTCCAGGTTTCCCAATCTCTTGGTTTCCTTTTGGGACGCGCGGCAGTCCGTCCGTCCCATATATCCCAGCCCTCTGTGTCATTCGCCCTCCGCCGCTCGGCAGTCCGCCCCTCCCATCTATCCCAAGTATCGGTGTTCCTCGACCTCCGGCGGCTACTGCCCTCGCCTCGAGATCGCCGCAGCTTCTCAGCTTCCACCGCCTCCTCGGCGCGAGCACGTCGCTCCCGCCGCTCAGTTTCGTCTCTCTCCCGTTTCAGCTCCTGCGCTGCCTGCGCCTGCGCCTGCAGAATGGTCTTGTTGTGGTCGTCTGTACTTCGAATGATGGAGGTGAGGAAGCGCTTGTTAGTTCGAGGGGCATTGCTGTCGGCACTGCGCGAGAATGAAACAGCACTATATAATTGGCAAGAAGCATGGCCTACAGTCCGCTCCGCAGATATGCGCGGATTCCGTCCTGGCCAAAGCGCTCGGCCTTCTTCTTGGCCTCCTTGAGAATAAGTTCTGCAACGTGTCTGTCCAGGTCGTCGTCCGCGACCTGGGGCGAGACGGAGGACCCCATGGAGGCACGGACGAGGTTGGATACAACCGAGGAGAGCGTGGACATGGCAGTTCTGCACCAACCCCAGCTTGTGATGTTCCAGCGGCCCAGCCAAACACTTGCTATCCTCCTCCACTCCGATTCTCCGCGGCTGGGCTCGGTAACGCCCCAGCATGCGCCCGACGCAGCTCCTCCTCAAGGGCCGTTCCGCTTGGAAGGGTCCGTGCGCTTCCCGGCGCCCAACACCACTCTGACCGCATGCCGCAGGTCCCTTTTTCGTCGCGTTCCCCAACCTGCGCGAGGCGCGCGACAGCCACATCCCAATCAAAACCAAGGCCCGTGCCTGCACCATCCTCCCCACCTTTGTCGGGTGCGTCTGCCCCCACATGCATCGTCGCGTCGACACTGACGGTGCCGCAGAATCCGCTTCCTGGTGCACAACGGGAAGGACTTCGTGCCCGTCCTTGTCTCGCAGGACATGGTCGGGCACAAGCTCGGCGAGTTCTCGCCCACGAAGAAGCGTTTCCTGTTCAAGTGAGTCTCCTCGCGCTGGAGCGGTTGACCGTCCTGATCGTCTCGTAGGGCCAAAAAATAATGGACTGGCCCGCGTTTGGAAGTCCTTGCAGCGCAGCGCCGGGCCTCATATGGAGCGCAGACCTCCCGACTACCGTTACATACTCCAATGGGCTATGTGCGACGCATGTGGGTGTAGACGCGATCTAGGTGTAGAGTCCGCTGGTCGCCGAAATAAAATCATCCGGTTATCTGAGCAGCTGATCCGCCGCTGCGGAATAAATGTCAACAGTGGATCTCACTCTGGCGAAGTGAAAAGCAAAAAGGATGTAAATTAGCCCAAGGAAACATCGCAACTACTACAAAACTAGAACTTCTGGGACATGAGCTTGCCGACCGCACTGACCGACCCGTCGTCGTTGTAAAGCGTTGAGCCCGTCCCGACAAACTTGGCGCCCGCCGCGTCGTTCTTGGCGAACAGGCTCGGCGTCGACGCCAGGAAGGGGAAGTACATCGCGACGAACGGCGCCGCGTCCAGGAACGCAAAGGCCTGTTTGTAGAACGCGACCCTAAGAAGTTGTTCGGTTATGCTGGAGATGAAAGCACCAGGATGCGTACTGGTCGGCCTGGCCGCCAGGGGGCGCCTGCAGCGCAAACTCAGTGATGACGATCTGCTTGCCCGGGAAGCGCTTGTTGGCATCCAGGACGTGCGCCTTGAACTCGTTGAAGTTTTTGCCATAGTGGTGCTGCGGACGATGAATGAGCCACCCGCTGTTCCGGGAGCGGCGCCGTTACTCACCAGGTTGATGTAGTCGAAGAAGCACTGGCCGGCGCACGCGTCGAGCATCTGCTTGAGCCAGTCGAGACCCTGTCCGGGTTTCGTCGACGAGGTCACCGCAGGCAGCGCCTTCTTGATCGGCTGTTCACATGCAAATTAACTCTTGCCTTTCTCTCTCGATTCCCTGGAAGAGACGCACCATCGGGTTGATGTTCTGCTTGTACCATGCGGCGGCTTGTCCCGGCGAGATGCCGTTGATGTCCGGCTCGTTCAGCGTGAAGAGGGTCGAAAAGCCGACCTGCTTCTGACGCGCCGCGAGCTGCGAGATCGGCGACGAGTCGCAGTCGAGGCAGCGCTGCATGCCGATGAAGTTGAGGCCGCCTGCACCGTTCGTGGATGGCGGCGCGAAAGTCTCGTAATCGTAACTGGGTAGACGTTACAACACGTCGTGGCAAAGGGTTGCATCTGCGTACATGAGGTTAACGGAGCCCTGGCGGTCGTTCAGCTTTGCGGGGTCCAGGGGACCGTTGTAGAACGTCCACACGAGTCCGCGCTTTCCGGGTCCTGCGCGCTTCACGTTCGACTCCGATAGAGGGGCGGCGACAGCGGACGAGGCGAGGGCAACAAGGGAGACGTATGCGGCGGTTGAGAACTTCATTGTATCGTTGCGGTGAATGAGAAGTGGTAGATTGGGCTAATAAACGATCGGGGGGTGCGGGAGTAGCGAGTAATCGGCCGGCGAAGAAAGTAGCAATAGAGCGCAAAGGCGTTCGTGAACGAGAGACGAGAAAGTTGAAAGACCGGACAAAGAGAGAAAGCGAGAATGGGAACCAAAGCGGCTGGTGCAATCTGTTATAAGGCGGCGGCAAGCTGCCGCCGATAGTTGATGAGCTTCCTGTGTTTTGAGTGTATCAGCAAGCCATCATGGTTTAGGCGAGAAGTTTCAACGCTGCGCGACGACTCCGAGGCTCGGACTGAAGACTCTTCGACAAAGCATCAGACCAGCGGCAGGCTAGTCTTGGTCTAGGCTTGATGCAAGGACGTTCCAGGGAAGCACTTGCGATTGACGCATGAGAAATGCGCCTCGGAGGTGGTGGTTGAAGTTGGATTCCGACTCGTTGAGGCGCAAGGACTGATGTGATCGCAGCCTCGTGGCTATGCAAGCGCGATGAATATGATGCGCGCGGATCCTGGTCGACCGAGTTCGAATCCGAGTCGATATGGTTTGCAAGGATATTAACGGTAGTAGATGGCGGTCCAGTCCGTGTGAGGCATATTCCAGTCTAAGCGCTGAGCGCATGCCAGCTCATGCAAGTCGAACGAATACTCGGAATAGCCACGAGCTGCCACGAGAGTGGCACGCGCTGGCACGTGGCGGTTGCACGAGAGTTACTTCCGGTCACGAGGCATCGCGTCCGAATGCGGAGGCGCTGATCGCTGCGGTGGCGGTGCGGGCGCTAAATCTTCCAGGCACACAGAAAATCGAGCAGAACAGCGTTACGCAGCTCTACCTAAATAATGAGGTGCGGTATAGTGAAGAATAAGAGTAGGCATCTAGGAGGTAGGTAGGTGGTCCACGTGCGCGCCGAAGTCCCTCGAGACCATTTGGCATTATGTAGCAAGATGTAGATGATAATAGGTGCGTGTAGATGTGGGGTGCGGATGGATGGGTTGGGAGGAGATCGGGATGAAATCGTCTGTTGACGCCCCAGCAAACCGCTTGGGGCGATGAAATTTAAGCCGCCGTCCGGGTGTGAATAGATAAACCGCCGTGGATGTGAATAGGATAGAACGAAGATGCGACGAAGGGTGGATGGATATTGTACAATGCGTGAATGATCGTCGTAGATTTCGTGATAGAAGGGATGGTAATACAGCTGAGATTCGAGATGACTTGCATGGAAGTGTTCATTGGGCCGGAGCCGTCATGTCGCGGCGCTATGAAAAGACATTCCGTCAATCGGCTGCACCGGGGGAGAATGGAAGAAGAAGAACGCACAACAATGTACCGGAAAAGCCGGATGTCTTTCGTTATTGCGAGATCAACGCCGCGGTACGCACACGTGAGTTTTACAACGGGGAGCAGCGCGTGCCGCTCGCCGCTCTCCCAGACCTGCAGCGTGAGCGCCGCAAGCGACTCGCTGGCGCGCACGGTCTCGAGGATGGGGTGGAGGCCGGTGTCCTGGTCGACCGCGAGCGCAAGGTGCTGCAGGCCCGTGGGGAGCGACTTGTACAGCATGGGCGTCGTCCACGGATTCTCGATCCGCAGCTCGCGGAGCCCCTGGCATTTCGCGACAGCGCGCGCCTGCGCGTGGGAGGTGCACGAGGGGAGCGAGAGCGAGCGCAGGGTCTCGCGGTGCGCGTCGACAAGGTACTCGAGCAGCTCGGGAGTCGGCTCGCGCGCGAACTCGAGGACGCGGAGGCTCGCGGCCGAGTTGTGGAGGAGCCACTTCATGAAGTCGACCGAGGGCGAGGTTTGGAAGTTCATGCGGAGTTCTTCCAGGGCACAGGGGAAGGCGCGGAGCGAGGCGGAGGGCAGCTGGGGCGGCGTGCCGCTGACAGTGAGGGACTTTAGCGACGGCCAGACATCGAGGAGCTGGGTGATTGAGTGGCGATTCTCGGACCAGTTGCTGAACTGCAGGGTGGCGATGGGTGGGCCGGCCCGCAGCAGGGCGAGGGTGCTCTCGTCGAAAGAGGGTGCCGGGCGGCGCATACGTAAAAGGTCCGGAAGACCAACCAAGTCTTTCCCTGGCGAAGCACACCCATATAGAGCGAGGTTGAGCTGGGCGAGGTTCGGGCACGCGGTGACGGCGTGTGCGAAGGCGTGCTGGGACACACCGAAGGGCTGGTTGTGGTCGAGAACGACGCGGAGACGGAGAACCGCGTCACCGAGCATGCGGCCGCGGGGTGTCGCGCGTTCCACGGCGGCAATAAACGCGGCACAGGCCATCTGGGAGCGCAGACTGACGGCGCTGAAGAGCAGCTTCTGGGCGGGGGCGGACCAGTCGCGACAGACGAGCGCGCACTGCTTGAGGAAGTCTGCGCGGACATCGAGATCGCGGTCGTCGCAGTGGGTCTCCTCGATGATATGCAGGACGATCTCAAGCGGCAGGTGGGGTACAGGGTGTGCTAGGGGAGTAGGGGTCGTTGATGCAAGGTCGTCTGTGGTCGTGGGGCTGAAGAGGCGGACATGAATGGGGGGGGCCAGGCGGGGGAAGAAGCGGGACATGGTTGGGGGGGCGGCGGGGGACCATGGCGGATGGGTGCTTATATAGGCGACTCGGAGCTGTGTGGTTGACTCGAAAACGTTGTGCACAAATAATAATATTGCCGACCATCTTCTGCTCGGGCAATCTATCCCCACTTGTGATCTTTCTTTTGTTCCGTGCCATCGATGCGATCGTCGACCTCGACCACTTGGGATACTCTCCTCCATTTCCTCCTCCACACCCCCATCACCCCGGCTCGAGCACAATAGGACGCTGCTGCACACTGCACACTGCACACTGCACACTGCACGCTGCACCCCCCTCCGACACGGGCCACATCCATATCCGCGATCCACTGCCGGCTTGCACCGGGTAGTCTAATCCACCCTTCTCACTTCACCCCGCTACGAGATTTACGTTGGCTGCACGATATTCGCGGGCATTAATAGCCCCAGTCCAACACGCCTAATACACGCCGTTCGTTTGGATCTTTCTCCTCTGTGCCCCCTCCACAGCGTGCCTGCATTGTCGCCGCCCTCATCGGATGCCTTGCGCGCCGCCCGTATTCCCTGTCGTGCTAACCGCGCCTGCTGACATGGGCCACCGGTCCAGAAGAATATCTCGCCTCAACTGGCTAAAACGCAACCACTAGGACGCATCGGAATCATGTCATCTATTTTCTGCGAACCACTGGCAACATTCAATACCACCCGAGAGGCAGTGGCGCAACAGCCTGAAGACATGTACAGACATACCTGCTGCGAACAAGGACATTGACTTACATAGCCTGGTGTCCACCTGAAACGACTGCATGCGTTCCCTCAATCAGAGCTGCGGGAAGACCCAGATAACTTTAACTTAAAAGCCCAGATTGTGCCGCAAGAAAGTGCCACAGCAATCCATTCCAGTTGGCATCACGCTGGGCACCTCGGGTGCTGCGGGCTGGCCTTTGACTTCCATCGCTACTGCTGGGGATCCTTGTACGGCGTTGCTTGGCCTGCCATGCTGCAATCCCGGGCGTCCTCGGATTTCGTTCTAGCATTTCCATCATTCCCGTTGCGCGTCCGAGATTTTTCTTTCGACTATGCAATCCGCTGAAAGAGACGTCTATCGGGCGGACCATTGGCTTCCATCGCTGCTGCTGGGGGTTATTGCTTGGTCCGCTAGCCGGCCATGCTGCATTCTCGGGCGTCCTCGGAACCCATTGACATTCCAGCGTTTTTATTATTCCGGGGTCTCTTACGGTCGGAGAGTCGCATTTATTTTCGACCACCCAATCCACTGACAGAGACGTCTATCACTGATTGCGTTCTTTAATGGCCCAGGCGGGCAGCCGTAATTCAATTTTCGCCGCTGACTCTGCATCCCTGGGAATAAAACAAGGCAGGGGGCTCCCACTCGCCGCCGACGCGTCAAGGAGTACGTCAACGGAGTTGCTCGCTCAAGAGTACGGCCGAGCGCACTTATACCGTGCGGGCGCTGGGTACCTCCGTATCAACTTGAGCCTTGGGGTACCGGGAGTACAAATCGCCTTGACGGCAACATGTTTCACTCGCAAACCCTTGGGCCAACCGCAAAACTGAGACAATAAAAAAAAACGGGTCGTGGTCCGGTGCACGGACCATAATAGCGCGCACAATGGCAGCGGCAGGCGTTCAAGTCCCAGTTCCGGGCTTGGCGAAGCGAGCCTGCAACGGATCACTCGCGAACGCGCAAACGGACGCTTCGAGGCGCTTCGCCGGGGGGTCGATCTGACATAGACCCGGCCAGCGCGCCTCCGATTCGCGGGATGCGAAACTCGGTGCCCGTTGTCACAGTGTTGTCACAGGGACGGCGAAGAGAAAAAACGGAGGCGGTGCATGAAGAAGGGCGTGCGAACTTCGAGACGGGAGCGGCGGTCCCACGCCCGGCGCGGCGCGGGTTGTGGGAGCTTGTGGGATTCGCAATGGCGCGATTCCCCTCGAGTCAGCGCGCGCGTTTGGCGTCCGCGGGTGCGGTGATCGCGTCGGCCTCGCTCTGGCTCGCTACATAGCGGTCCCCATGGCTCGGACCCAGTATTTTATTGCGTGCTGCAATGCCAGTTTCAGTCTGGGCTTGGTCCGATTTTTTGAATGTTGCATTCGCGGTAAATTGACGGCGCGTACTATTTATTGAGGCCACGAGCTAGGCTCAGCTAGCCCGTGTAATGGTCGAAAAAGGAACGCGGCGTTGAGTGATGTGCTGAGGTAAGCGCGCTACATGGCGCAGGCCAGCACGCCGCCCGCCGAGCAACAGCACAATGGCGACGGCTCCCTCGCGGAGACCCTCCTCCCCACGGACAACAGCCCTGCAGCCCACGCCTACCTCGCCCACCTCACCTCCTTGACCCTCCCAACGCTGCTCGCGGAGCCCGCCGCACTCCAGACCCAGGCACACCACTTGACCTCCAGCCTCACCTCACTCACCCACACCTCCTACCCGACCTTTCTGTCCCTCCACCAGACCACCAGCTCACTTGCCGCGTCCCTCGCGTCGCTCGAGTCGTCGCTCGACAACCTGCTCACCGCCAGCCTCCCCGCGCTCGAGGACAGCGCGGCAGGCTGGCGCGAGCGCACGGAGCAGGTCCTGCTCGACCGTCGCAAAGCCCGCGTCGTCCTCGAGCAACACGACAAGCTCCGCGACCTCCTCGAGATCCCGCTGCTCATCGACACCTGCGTGCGCAACGGCTACTTCGCCGAGGCGCTGTCCCTCGCGGCGCACGCGCGCGCCGTCGCCGCGGCCACCACCAAGCCCCCGCTCATTCTCGCCTCGGTGCTCGCGGAGGTGCACAACTCCATCACGCAGATGCTGCTCTCGCTGCTCGCGACACTGCACGAGCCGAACCGCAAGCTCCCCGCGCTCTGGAAGGCCGTCAACTTTCTGCGCAAGATGGACGTGTTCGGCACGGACACGGGCCCACGCGCGGATGGGGAGGAGCAGATCGCCCTCGCGTTCCTCGGCGGCCGCGAAGGCTGTCTGAAGGCGGCGCTCGAGGGCAATTCGCGGGACATACTGCGCCTCGTCGGCGGCACTGGGCTCGCCGAGCGCGACAAGGAGGACATGGCGCGGTTCCTCAAAAAGTACATCGACGTCTGGCGCGAGGGCGTGTATGACATCGTCACGCAGTTTTCGACCATCTTCCTCGAGCGGCCGCCCGCGAGCACACCCAAAACGCCGACGACCCCCGCTGCACCGGGTGTAACGCTGTATCCGTTATTAACAACGTACACGACCTACGCGCTAACGACGCATCTTCTCCCTCTGCTCAGGCAGACGCTCCCGCTTCTGCCCATATCGACGCTTCCGTCCCTGCTCACGCAGCTGACATACTGCGCTACGGCCTTTGCGCGGGTGGGCATGGACTTTCGCGGCGTCCTCGGGGGGCTGTTCTGCACCGCGGTAGCCAGTGCCGTAGGCGGGGAGCTGCGGTCTGCCGGCGCCAAGTGGGTCGAGAAGCTCAAGCACTCAGAGGGCGACGCGTCGCCGCTTTCCCCCGCCCTTTCCTCCAACTCACATACGCCGCGCAAGATCAAGCTGACGCTTCCGTCGCAATGGCTCGTGGCAGCGCCGCACGTCGCGGCCCCGCCCCAACCGTCTGCCTCCAACCCACCCGGTGCAGCGCATGTCCCGCCACAACTCATCGCATCCTACCCCCCGCTCGCTGAGCACACGAACGCACTTCTCGGCGTGCTCAACGGGCTGCGGCTGCTCGCGCCCGTGGAGATCCTCGCGCAGCTGGTCGACGTGCTCGATGGCGTGCTGGCCCAGGGCGGGGACGCGATGCTCAGCTACGCGCGGCGCGTGTGCGAGGAGGGGAAGGAGCAGGACGAGAAGATCGTCGTCGCGGCGGGCGAGGTGTACTTCAGCGTTTTCGTGCCCTTTATGCGGCGTGCGCTGGTAGAGGGGGTGTACGGGGCGGCGGTGGAGAGTGTCGAGGTGCAGTCGGCGACTGCGATCCGGGAGTGGGAGGGCTGGCTCGCGGGGCGGGGCGGGTGAGGCAGGGCTATGTTAGGTAAAGTAGGGATAATAGAATTCTGGGTTCGCCGGAGCCATGGCCAGCCGCAGACGCCTTCGCGCGCAGCTCCTCGCCACCCCGACCTTTGCCGTCGCCGCGCTGTCCCAGGCTCATGCCCTCTACACCGGCCGTGCACCCCCAGCCGACGCCGTCTACACCCCGCACCCCTATTTCCTCATGGCGTTCTTCGTGCTGCAGGTAGGCGTGCAGGGCTACTGGATTGCGCAGATGTTCGGCCCCCCGGCGCGCGAGTCGAGCCCCGCATTGCTCTCTCCTCTCGACGGGCCCGACGCGTTGCGCGCGGTGGGCACCGAGCGCGAGTGCGAGCCCGCGCAGATGGCCTACATCCCCTTCTACGCGCTCGGAAACGTCTGCATCGGTGAATAATACGCGTGCTCCTGCCCTGCTAACGCCCGTTAACCTATGTACTACGCAGTGGGCTCGACGCTCGCCTGGGCATATGAGTACCCGATCTTCGCGCAGCTGTTCATCGCATGCACCACTGCCGCCCACCTCTACTTCGTGCTCTTCGCCCTTCGCGCGTCCGGCAAGCTCGAGCGGACGCGGAGAAACCGCCTCACGCACCTCGTCGCGAAGACCGGTGCGGGCGTCGCGGTGCTGTACCTGTGGAGGGCGTGGGGCGCCGCGAACCTCGGCGTGCGTCGCGTCTTCTTGGCTATGCGCGCGCGCGACGCTGATCCCACCTCGACTAGTCCTCCCGCCCGGCCGCCCAGCAGCAGGCGCACTGCGGGGTGCTTTTCCTCCTCCTGGTGCGCACTGATCGGCTCCCTACTCGGCTAAGCTAACGCGCGCGCCACGCGACAGGCCTTCGCGTCCGGGCCCGACCCGACCCTCAGCGCGACGCTCTCCCTCGACCTCGCGGCGCTCGCGGCGGGCGACACGACGGAGGGGTGGCGCTTCGCGTTCCTCTGCATCATGGGCCTCCTGCTCGTTGTCGCATTGTGCGACTGCATGCTCGCGTGGAGGCGCCGACACGCGTCCCCCCCCCGCGCACTCGCGGGCAGGGTCGGAAGAGGAGGAGTCGGCGCTGCATGACCCAGAGCAGATTTGGATGTCTGATTACACGAGAACTCCAGTCATGTAGTATAGAGGCTCCCTCACGTTGTAGTAAGCGGGTCCTGGTTCTCCGATACGCAGTCCTTTCCAAGTTTACATTGTTTTCAGGTTGTCGTAATTGGCTGGATGCAATCCTATCTCTAGTTTGCGTCTACGTCCTCGACAGAGGAATAAAATTCTTTGATGATCCTCTTCTGTGCTTCTACACAGGTCTCACCCTGACAGAAACCGTTATAGGACTCGCCAGAATGACAGAAGATGCTAACCTCGGTCTCTCCGATGGCCCGGACGACAATGTACTTGCGTCCCGTCAATATTTCTTCTGTAACATCGCCGAACGAAGCGCCGGAAGAGGTAGATGAGAAAACGTCGTGCGAGCCGGTCACAATACCGCCGGCCCCTTCAGCGATGACGATCCCCGCGCACACGTCCCTAGAAAGCTAAGCTAAACATACCATACCCCGCACCTAACGACGAACTCACCATGGCCAGCACCCGACCTCCCTATTGGCGCGGTTAGCGGAGTTCCTGGGCAGTGGGAGGAGAGCCGCACCAGTACAGATCAAGGCCGCCTTGCGCGACCATCGCAAAGTTGAGAGCGGCGGACCCCATGGAGCGGAGGGAGTGCGCCATCTTGCCGCCTCGGACGTCCTGCGCGGGGTTGCCCGCGAGGCGCCCGAATGAGCCGGATTTGCTGGTGATGGTCTGCTCTCCGCGGTCGGAGCCCCATTCGACGGCTGGGCGCGGTAAGCTGTTGGCGAGTGGCTCCGCAGGTAAACGGTCACAGACCGATGAGTGCTTGTGAGAGCGAGGGAAGCGGCTTCGGGGGAGACGCGAGGGGGAGCTTGAGGGGCTGGCCGTTTCCCTTGGTGAGATACGAGCTCTTTCCCTTGATTCCGGTGTACTTTTGGGAGTTAGGTGAGAGAGGGAGGCTTGGCCGGCGCGAGACTGACGAGGTGGTTGAGGAACGGGTTGAATATGACGCCGAGGACGGGGCGGCGTTTGTAGAGGAGCCCCAGGGAAATGCACACGAAGGGAAAGCCGTGCACGAAGTTGGTTGTCCCGTCTGACCCGAGACATCGAGTGCTAATTCTAGGATGGTCAATCTAACGCACCGATGGGGTCGACGCAGAATGTAGGCTCGTCGGTGAGTGGGGGGCGAGAGCCGGCGGAGTAGGATTCCTCCCCGATGCTGCATATCGCGAGCATCAGGTAGAACTTGAAGCCAGTAGGAAGCTCGGAGGGACGCACAACTTGAAATCGGGGTACTTGCGCGCGAGCTCGGTCTTGACGAGTTCCTCTACGCGCACATCGTACTCAGTTACGAGGTCGACCGAGTTTTTCTTCTCGTTGACGTCCTTGGACGCCGTGACCGACTGGATCGCGTCCGATCCCTCGAGGATGAGGTCACCCGCGGTGCGCGCGAGCGCGACAGTGAAGTCGAGGATCGCCTCGAGGGCCTCTGTGGTGAGCTCCGGGATGGCCATGGTGGATGGTTTCTAGAAGTACAGTGGAGCAAACGTGGGCAGCACTGGGTGCATTCGGAATGGCCGAGACGGAAGTACGCGATCCAGAAAAGGCGATAGATTAGATGGTTCCCACGGCCTCTGTCGACGCGCGTCCACAACTCTGACATCGCCCTCTCCGTTACATTCCAAAATCCATGTTCTTGACGCGTTCCGAGTATGGTACACCGTCTCTTCCACTGCACCCGCTTTCTGCTCTGACCAGCTCTCAAAGACCGAGGTGTCAACACCTTTTCTCCCGAGGGCCGTTTGTTCCAAGGTATGTGTGCTTCCTGCCCTACTTTGCGCCAATTAATTCACACCACCCAGTCGAGTATGCCATGGAGGCAATCAAAGTCCGTCCTCACCTTCAGGCCCACAGCTCACGCCCTAACTCGTCCTAGCTTGGCTCGACAACCGTCGGAATCCGGACACCACACGGCGTCGTCCTCGCCGTAGAAAAGCGCGTCCATTCCCCGCTCCTCGAGTCGAGCTCCATCGAGAAGATCATGGAGATCGACACGCACCTCGGCTGCGCCATGTCCGGCCTGACCGCCGACGCCCGCACCATGATCGACCACGCCCGCGTCACCGCCCAAAACCACTCCTTCACCTATGACGAGAAGATCAAGGTCGAGAGCGTCGCGCAGGCCGTGTGTGATTTAGCCCTGCGGTTCGGAGAAAGCGTGCACGATGAGGAGGCCATGATGAGCAGACCGTTCGGCGTCGCGCTGCTAATTGCTGGTATTGACGAGCTTGGCCCACAACTGTGCGTTGCTATATCTCCTCCCAAAATATCTAGCTAAATTCTCAAATTCTCACAGATACCACACCGACCCTTCTGGCACTAATATGCGATACGAGGCTAAAGCCATTGGTTCAGGGTCGGAGGCAGCACAGAGCGAACTGCAAGATAAATGGCACAAGGTGCCTGCCCTCTACCCATCCCTGTTTCTCGCCACTTAGACTCTTCTCAGCAAATGACGCTCCAAGAAGCCCAGATACTGACGCTGCGTGTGCTGAAACAGGTTATGGAGGAAAAGCTGGACCAGCACAACGTCCAGGTGGCTCAGGTGCGTCCATTTTCGACCCCTTCGCACACATGCTCACAGCCCGCCGCAGGTTACGAAGGAAAAGGGCTTCGAGATCTTAGACGAGACAAATCTCAAGAACGTTATCGAGCTCATGTGATGATAATCAGAAACGATGCATTTTTTACATTCTTCGACGCGACGCGCGTCTCTTTCCTTTCTTTCCTTTCCTTCTTTCCTTCACTTCAAGCTGGGCCGGAGCAGGTCAAAGGGTATCAAAGCCTGCTCTGCGGCTCGACGCACCTCGCAATGCACTCAATCTCGAACAGGACGTCCTTCGGCAGCCGCGCGACCTCCACGCACGACCGCGCGGGCTTGTGCGTCCCGAAGACGCGCGCGTAGATGCCGTTCACGACGCCAAAGTCGTTCATCGACTTGAGGAACACCTAGACACGTACATAGCCCTTGAGCCTGCACCCATGGATTCCGTGAGGACGTTGAAGACGCACGGTGGTCTTGACAACTTTTCCGAGCTCGGAGCCGCCCTCCTTGAGCACGGCCGTCATGTTCTTGAGCGCCTGCTCCGTCTGTGCCTCGATTCCGCCCGGGACGACCTCGCCCGTGGCCGGGTCGAGCGGGATGCTGCCCGAGCAGAAGAGGAGATCGCCAAGCTTGATGGCCTGCAGTGGTGATGCGCGTTATTCGACAGCAGGGCCGAGCAGGCAGGGGACCATGAAGGCGCTCACCTGGGAGTACGGGCCCACCGCAGCAGGCGCGGCTGTGAGGTCGTGAGCTGCGATCGAGGTGTGATACGGACGCGATACACACTCGAGGTGGATACGATGCTCATGGACATATTTCTGAGGGACACTGGATTAATGGATGACGGTGCTAAACGAGCGAACGTCGGGCGCGATGAGAGCAATCTCAAGGTCTGAGCTCGAAGCATCCAACTTCTCAAGTCCGTGAGACGGCCGAAAAGTCCGAACAAGTGGTCGTATCAGATTCTTTGCAAGTAGTAGATCGAGTCCGTACATGTATAAGAATTACTCGTATGTAGATACGTATGCTAAAAGAACATTAGATGTCGCCGGGGCACTAAAACAGAGAGATGGTATGTTAATATACAGGTGCAATATCAGTCAGTCAGTAATGCGAATGAGAGCGAGTGGACGCAGAAACTAGGGTATGAATATCATCGAAAACAAGCGAGTAGGTACGCAACTGCAGAAAAATACATTGGGACGAAAGGACTGTGTGGGTTGATTGCATTGTCGAAAGATTAGACGTAGATGGGAGCGGCGGGCGGCGGAGGGGTGCTGTTGGGACGGGCTCATACGAGCTTCATGGTCTTGAGGTTGCCCTTGATGATGATGTCCCGCACTGCGCCAAATGAGCTTGTTGTGTGAAGAGCCGAAAATACTACCACCCACCATTCGAGATGATTGTTGCTGTGCGTCGGGTGTCCGTGACGGCCGTTAAATGAACTGTTGGTTGGCGTAGTCAGTCCCAGCCGATACCGCTCAAAAGCTTTCCGCCTACTGTAAAGCTCTCGTTCTTTATTGGGCGTAACGGCATGGTGTAATGCTCCAAATTTATTGCGGAAATCTAGAATAGGGCGCACATCGGACCTGTGAACCACCAATGGAGACACCGACATACATTTGGAAACTGAGTCATAATCATTTGGGCGATCACCGTATGAAATCATGTGGTGGTTCAGTCGCACGCCAGCGTCAAGCTTGGCCTGGCCCGGAATGAGCAAGGCCAGATAACAATCCCGCAGATAGATGGTACCTGAAGCAAATCGCACTTATTCAGAAATAGCACGATGTTCACTTTGGCGAGAAGCTTGTTGGATACTACCCCCTGCCAGAGTTGCAGAGAGTCCTCGACCCGATTCACGTGTGGGTCCTATAGGACATGTTATTTCCGTTGCTACATAAAAATCTGCGGCACCCACCTCGGCCAAGACTTGGTCGAACGCAGATATGGGGGCAAGGAAAATGATCGCATTGACTGAGAGAGGCGTGGGCCTGGGGCATCCGTTGTACAGCTCGAACACTCACTGTCCTCAAAATAGGGCGCCCATGCTTGTCGCTGATTTCTGGAGCCACCGACGTCGTATATCTTCCATTGTACGCCACGATTGCTGCCGGAAGAGATAGAAAAGGTGTGCTCGACCACACCCATAGTTTTCAGTCGTGCCTTGAGCACATCAGCTGTGCAGAAGATGAGCTATCAGACCGTGGATAAAGTAGGTGCATGAGAAAGATACCGACCGTCGGTTGGGATATACTTTTTAGCAGTGATCCGAGGAATTTCGTCCAGATAACTGAGAAAGGGGGTTGGTCGTAAGGAGTGGAGCAAAGAAAAACTACTTACAACCCACTGCTTTCCTCCAGCCGTATTCGTTTTTCTCGAAGCCGTTGCCGAACGTTGGGATCTCTCCACATCTCTTGCATGTACGGCGCACATGCGTGGAGCGTATGCACAGGGTCGGAAGGATCCTCCCACCACCCTTCGATTTCGCCAGAGTGTGCGCTCTTGGGACTCTTAGACCGGCTGCCCAAAGAAAACGCCTTCTTCCAGTTCGTTGATGTGTGTACCGTGACTTCTTTCGCCTTGCTACCATTGCTGCTCGTCGGCGAAGATGTGGAAGAGGAAGGAGCGCCATTCAGAGGCGAGGGGATAGAGTACTGCGTCGTTGGTGGTATTAATATCGTGGGCGTAGGCCGTACATTGTGACCAAGGTCAGGATAGGGTTTGAATGCTTGGGGGGCATAATTCTCCCAGGGACCAAAGTGGGTGGCCTCGTCTTCATCCGGGGAGGACAGAAGACGAGTTAAGCGATCCTCGAGTTGTATTAGAGGCTGCAATCGGCGGCGGTAACCCTCATAGTTGGGGACCTTGGTTCCCGAGATGGCGGACGGGGGCCGGCCGTTGGACGAGATGATGACTGATGCTGTCTCGAGCGAATCGACATCGTCGTGTTCTTCGACGGACTCGGTCTCGGGCTGGAGCGCGTCGAGAATCCTGATAGAATTTGGTTATTTTGTCCGGGGCAAATTTGACACGTACCTTCTGACGGATCGGACGAGGTTGAGATAAATTACTGCGCGCCATGCAATCCGCTCGGCGTGGAAGGCAGCCGTATTGTGCAATAGTTGGAATTCTGCAAAGTTGGGTTAGCCGACGCGCCACGGGATTGGCCCCGCGCCGTGCCTAATTAGGCGCCAATGTCGCCAACTCGGCAAAGACATTCCATTGAATGTTCCACAAACGGATGCAATGCGATACGTGGCCGCGCGCCGCCGACAACATCGAAGATGAGATACTCACGCTTGAGGCATGTGCTCTTGCCAGACTCTGACCTGGGGAGGACATGAGCGGTGTTCACTGCGCGGACGCGGCGCGGACTCACTGGCCAAGGAGAAGAACCTGGACCTCTGCGCGGTTCTTTTTGCGGTGGTTGCGGTCGTGCCTGATCATCTCGTCGATTCCATCGCTGACCTTTTTTGCATCGGTCGCGGCCTTGAGGCGGGATTCGCGCTCGTCCAGAGTCTCATTTGGAGGGGGAAGGAGTGCGGCGGCGAGGGGGTCGGAGAGAGAGCGACGACGAGCAGCGTCTGGCTGCTTTGGTTTTGCCATGCCGGGGAGAAAGAAGAAAGGAAAATAATGAATTAACGAGACCAAGTCGATTAGGCAATGGAGGAAACTTCCATGGAAGGAGGCCCACGTGAGCGATTGCTCCCATGTGCCCAGCTCGAGTCTATCGCGACTCGGACTTGAATGCTGCGTTCATGGCAGGAGGGAAACCAGGGAATCATGCAAGATACCCTTGCATCCCACACCCTTGCTCGTCCAATAAATCACACAGAAATAATCAATCCCACGCCAGGACAATTCTTAGTATATCAATCCGTTGTCTCAACAAGTTTCTAGCTTTCATGTGCATTCAAGGCAAAGCATCAGCCGTCGCGGGCTACGGGACGCGGGTAGCTGCGTGCGTCACTGCGTGCAGACACTGCCAGTGTCCGCTTGAAACCGAACTGACATCCCATCACCGTGATGGGTTTGGCCGACGACGCAAAACATATCCGGAGTTCTTTTGCTTCCTACTCTCATGCTCTTCGTTTCTGCGCTGCCGACGCCTTCTTTCGTTTAATTCATTATGCCTGCGCTCCCCCGTCGTTCGGACGGTCTTTCTTCGCACTCCCGTGAGCCTCGCGGCCATCATCCGATCACTTTCACGCCGTTAACAAGTTTGCAGGCGCTCCGGCAGCGCATGGGCCTTTCTTTCCTTCTTTCCTTTCCTTTTCCTCTAATGTTCAGCTGAAGGGGAATCCTGGTGCGTTTCTACACCTGGCGCTCTCCTGGCTATCACAATTCTTGCTGACAACGCATATCATGCAGTTCGGGAGGTCGGAGCTCGGTCTGCTGGTGCGGTGGCTCTCTCATCATCGTATTCAGGCTCTTATTTGCATCACAGTTGACACGCCTGTGGTGACACAGGCAGATGTAGATGCGGAAGAATCAGCATCAGCTGTAAGTCCGTCCTTTATAAAACGCCGTTGCCAACGATTCTGCTCTTACAATGAAGGCAAAGGACCCACCTGTCTTTACTCGACACAAACGCGCCAACGCTGATCCTTCCGCCTCAGGGAAGAAGGCCTCCGGCGACGATACCAGTAAAGTCTCCATGTCGTCCTTCGACTCCCGTTCGCTTACGCTCGCTGCCCTCTCAGCCTCGGGCTCTCCATCCGCAACTGACACCCCGGCTACCACCAAAGCTTCCCCTCCAGCAACTACCTCAGAGGCGGGGGCGAAGGTGGCCTCCACCTCGAAGGCTGTGGCCACCTCGACGGCCGCCACAAACAAGTCCGATGATGCACCTGCCGCAACCTCCACCCTCGGGGCCGTTACCTCGACCCGAGAATCGACCCAGAAGTCTGTTGTTACTTCGACTGCAAACGTCGCCTCTTCCTCGATTGTAGATGTCACTGTCTCCACGAAGGGTGCTGAGACCTCGACCTTGAGATCTGCTACCTCGGCAGCTGGCGCTGCTTCGTCGACCGCAGATGTTACTTCGACTGTGGACGCTACAACCTCCACCACCTCGATTGCACCTTCTGCTACGGGTGGAGATAAGACGACGACTAAGGACGCGGCAACCGCGACTTCGACGTCCAAAGCTACCGAGTCAACGGGCAAGACCATTATCGACCCGCTCACATCGTTCCTCCCTATTCTCGGCGGAGGTGGAAAGGGCAACGGCGACGGCAAAGGCACGGCGACCGCGACTCTGACATCGAAAGCTTCCGGCTCCACGGGCAATCTAGTTCCTCCGCCTAGTGGACCCCTTAACTCGCTCCTGCCCATCCTCGGCGGAGACGACAACGGCAAAGGCGGCAAGGGCACGTCAACCAAGGACACCGCGACCGCGACCGTAACCTCGAAAGCTTCAGACTCGACGGGCAAGAGCGGTGGCCTGATCCCGCCCGTCATCGACTCTCTCACTTCTATCCTCGGCGGCAACGGCAAAGGCGACCAGGGTCCGACGACCAAGGACACTGCGACCCCGACTGTGACTTCGAAAGCTTCCGACTCGACGGGCAAGAGCGGTGGACTGATCCCGCCCGTCATCGACTCTCTCACTTCTATTCTTGGCGGCAACGGCAAAGGCGACCAGGGTCCGACGACCAAGGACACTGCGACCCCGACTGTGACTTCGAAAGCTTCAGACTCGACGGGCAAGAGCGGTGGACTGATCCCGCCCGTCATCGACTCTCTCACTTCTATTCTCGGCGGCAATGGCAAAGGCGACCAGGGTCCGACGACCAAGGACACTGCGACCCCGACTGTGACTTCGAAAGCTTCAGACTCGACGGGCAAGAGCGGTGGACTGATCCCGCCCGTCGTCGACTCTCTCACTTCTATCCTCGGCGGCAACGGCAAAGGCGACCAGGGCGCGACGACCAAGAGCACCGCGACCAAGGCCACTGCGACAAAAGACACGACAACAGCACCTTTGACGTCCGCCGCAGCCACGGTTACAGGTAAAACTGGTGGGTTCAATTTCAATCCCTCAATTATTGACCCACTCACCTCAACTGTGGGGACCATTTTAGGGAAAGGAGCCGGCGGAAAACAAGAGCAGACTACCGCGACTACAGCTCTTGCCGTCTCGACTGCGAACAATGCAGGTTCTGGCAATGGCCAACAGGTTACCGACCAAGTAGCTTCTGCGGCTGCGACTGGTCAGTCTGCTGGCACCATTGTGCAGTATGTGCATACCGTTGGTTTTGAGCCCTCTCTTATCTCCTGCTAGATCGACCCCTACCGTCACAAGTCTTGCCGATAGCGCCTCTCTCCCCGCTCCTACCTCATTTCGGTAAGCATGTCCGTATTCATTCGACCATCGACCCACATCTTCACCAGACTTCTCACCGGACAAGGAACGGCCCCTCCTTTGAGTTCCAGCACCTTCACCTTCACTACTACTAGTTTCTCTGAGACGGTATTACCCGATGGAGTGACATCGAGCTCTGCTGTGGTCATTACTTCGACCTCCGTCACTTTGGTGCCCGCTCAAACTAGTTCGAGTAGCGATAAATCGAAGTGCGTGTCAATCCCTCTATGATGCTAATGTGCTGAAAAGGTGCATTTGCTAGGTCTGGCAATGCAAGTGTGCCCATTACCGCAATCGGCGGTGTCGTTGGTGCTGTGATCATCCTTGTCGCTGGCGCTCTCCTATGTCTCTTCCTTCGCAAACGCCGACGCATTCAGGCTCTCTACATGGGTTCCCGCCCCGATTCGCCACTGCGAGATGCGGAGCGTTCCATGTCGCACACTGCCACCAGGGCCCCTGTCTTTTCAATGGTAGACCCGCAGCCCCCGGCTGCTCCTTCGGTTCCCTCGATCGTCGTGGCTCCCGCTGCTCGGCCTTCGCACTCGCAGGTGCACAAGAAACCCGTGCCCAATTTCTTGGAACAAGATCTTGGAGCGGTTGCAGTCCTGGCGCCAGGTAGCAAGCCCGCCTCATACGTACTGGACGTTGAACCGCCGCCGTCGGAGATGGGCTTTGACCAAAGCACCTTCGCGCAATCTCTTGGTCAAAACCCAGCTTGGGCCAAAGTCTTGGCTGCTCCGACCACAGCATCCGCAAACCCCTTCGCTGACCCAGAGAACCCTTTCGCCGATCCCCAGTCCAAGGCCCCGACACGAGTTTCGCAAATGCCTGAAATCCCCAAGCACCTTCGCATGTCCACCACATCGTCGGCGCTCAATGATGACGTACGTTCGCTTCAACCATTTCCTTTTCCGTGCCCGCTGATGATATTCAAGGCTTCCGTCTATGGCTTCGCCGTTTGAGGCTACCTAGTGGTGCTGGACACATTGTGTTATTGAATAGCATAATGTTGCTCACCGGACTTTTCACTAATGGACTATTAAGTTATCGCGCTGTGCGCATGAACTATAGATACTCGGAAAATAATATATTTCGGTTTGCCGGTAAGTCCCACAAGCCACCGCCGGGAGTTTGGTTCGTCGTCATTGAAAGTTGAATGATTGGAGCGTGCTCACGATGTAGAGACATTGTTATCGACTCGATGCAATGGTCTAAACAAACATTCTGGAGCAGCTGCACTCCTTTCCATCCAGTGAAAACAATTCATCCACTGATTGTCCACTGAAAACAACGTCTTGACTGGTCTCGCGCGGTAAACGGTCCGTAAACCGGTAAGGGCTTTGATTTTGATAGATTTTGTATCGCGCCTGAGTGCATGACAGAAGCCCCCTAAGCTCCGAGTCTCTTGCTAGTGTCACCATGTTAAGCAGCTCCCCTCCAAAGGTCGGAACATATGCTGTTTCATGTCCCCCCCATCAGCCACTACTCCCTGTCGCTGTCGCCGAGTTTCTCGCTACTACGCTGCCGGACGCCAGCCCTCAGCAACGACAGTGTGTTTTCGACGACGCCGTCAACACCGAGGGCGGCTTTGAAGCCGTGGCTTCCTTTAAACGTTTCCAGGATGCTGTCGATTCTGGTGTCGTTATGGGTGTACGTCCCTATCCCTTTGTTGGGGCGTAACGTCACTGTGCTTTGTAGGCTCCGTACCCCACACCAATGCTGAGGTCAAATCTTCCGAAGTTGGTCCATTCACGATTTTCTATAACTCAACTCTCCCTTGCCACCTCCAACATGGCAACGTGTTTACGTGGAACTTCTATATTGGCTGGCGTGGGCAAGGGTACGCTCCATTATACAAGGCTTGGCGCAACAGGGCATTGTCGTCAAAATCCCGGGTCTCGACAGCGAATGGGGGGAGTGCCAGGCGCTAACAATTCCCATCCACGAGGGTCCAAATCACGTATCACGATACTACCCTTGGCAAGCACAGTCAGATAAGGGGACGCGCGGCCCAACGTAGCCTCAATGTCCGGAATCGTGGATTATATATACAAAAAAACCGATACATCTATTCGTACAGATACCTACCTACCTACCTACCTACCTCCCCCATCAAGATGTGACGTAAAATCACCGTGGTTGCGCTTCAAGCTCTTGTAAACGCGTCTTCAGACTGTCCAGCATTGCGCATATGGGATCTTCGTTCTGGCTAACAAATGCTTTGATTTTCTTCTCGGCTTCTCCCTGCGCATGCAAAGCTTGGAGCTCGGTTGACTTTTCCAAGCCTGTGAGTTGTTAGTCGATAGCTGTACACCGTACTCGCAGTATTATCACTGAACCCACCGATAAAAGCATGTCGAACTTGTTGCAAAAACCTCTTCAGATGTGTCCGAGTATACTCCTGAACTTTGTTAGTGCCCTCGTCGAAGATGGTGTAGATCATGGCGGCCATGTTGGAAAATATTAGGGAGGAGTTCTCTTGGATGAACTTTTCATTGGCCTGCGCTGGATAAGTGAGAGGATCGGTGATATATTGTGACACTTGCCGCCTGATGAAGTTAGTAATGCCTAATGGGGAAGCAGGATGCCAAGTCACCTTCATTCTTTTGAACATCCCACCTCCTCGCTCATGACAAACCGCTATATACTGCGGTGAGAGCTGACGCTTGATCAGCGGCTCCCATGTGCGGCTGCCCTGTCTCTGTGCGGTGCTGGTATATTCCTCGTTTTTCCGGTCGAGATCCGTGATAAAGGTTTCTATGCCGAGCGACTTGCGGATACCGTCAACATTGGGCAAGGTGGATTGTGCACCTTGTGTCAAGTTCGTGTGAGGAGATGAGGTCGGCATTGGGTAGGAAAAAACAAACAGATGATTTTGATAGCCGCCGATACGTCCTCTTGGGTGTTCTGTATGATACAGGTCAGTTGATTGCCATGGAGGAAAAGCCAAGCAGCGACCTTATAGAAGTCCGAGAGAAAGAGAGGAATCCGAACATTAACTGCTAGGTTCCTAAATGGAATCATATGAGTCACGATCTTGGTCCAGGTGTCGGGTTGGTGATTACCACTCCTTGGAGATCGTGGGTAGAATGCTGGCTACGAGGTCGGTATTCAAATTTCCGCCCTCATATTGGCCTTGGAGGCGCATCATCGCTCTGCAACGAAGCTCAGTCGAAGATATGCATGCTATTTATTTTGTTACCGATACTGGTTCCATTTCATTCTCTTCGCGTGGCCGGCAAACACCTGGGGACTTTTGATCTCGGCCTATCCTGGTTTCAGCACGTGGGAGAAATTGTGTATCTCTCCAGACCTCGCCAATGGCAGTCCGGACATGCCCACGAAGCTCCCCGTACGCTGTGTTGATCCTTGCTATCGTCTTAACAAGTCTGTCCTCACAGCGCTGCGGAGAACAAAGATAAATGAGCAGCAAAGGGAAACGAGAGGCGACTGACCTGCTCCAGTTGCTCCAATGTATCATGAATCTCGTGTGTGCCATCATCTCCAGCCGTCTTCGTACGAATTTGACATGCGCGCGATATATACTCGAAGAAACTGGTCACAACCGCAACTGCATTCGTCAAGCTACGACGTTCGCCGTCAGCTTCAAGGTGTCGTTTGAGCCGGGGAATTCCGGTCTATAACTTTTGTGGAAGTCATGATGGATAGTCAGGACAGCTTTAGCGTACCTCTTCTGGATCGAAGAAAGTCATGGGGTCATTGAGGTCAATGTTTTTCAAACACCTGCCAGCGGTATTAGTGGGAGGCGAGATATCAAATCAGCTACATGCAGATAGTCCCTGCTGCCTTCAAGAAACGATACAAGATCAGGGGCTGCTTTACAATGAACCGAAGACCTACCGAGGCAGAATATCGGAATGTGCGGCGCAGGCTCACCCGGTGGCATCATACCCTGGGATGCGGAAGTGAGTGGGAAGAAACTGAGGATGGCGGCGCTACTGACACAGTATAGATCGGTGTACCTGTCTCGCAAAGCTCTTGACACGATCCGACAACGCCCGTGCTACAGAATATGACAGAGCTGGAGGACATAGTTGGATGGGACATACTGCTAGTAGGCGGTTCCTCTGCTTGTTCTTGGCATCTTTCTGTTGTTTCTTCTGTGAAATCTGTCTCACTTTAACGTTGGAGCAGATGGTTCTTCGCTCATAGACTCACTTGCTCTTGGTATTGCAGTATGGCAGCTTCCTTCTTCTTAGCCTTTGATTTCTGCTTCTTGTCTCTTCTCGACATGAGATCTTTGATCTCGTCGCCAAGTTTGTGCGAGGCCTGCAACACTCAGGACCTAATAGATGTCATGATTCGGTATGGAAATTACCTTGGTCAGGGCGTCTACTTTTGCCTGTTCTGCGTCCTCGAGTGTACATTCGTTTACGCCAATTGGGTTCTGACCCAACAACCGGTCAATGACAGCTTTTCAAAAAAGAAGGTACGCACATCGGCGCCAGTCAGAATAAGGGAGATTGTCTTCTGACGTACGCGTCCATCGACAATGATTTGAGACAAGCTGAGGATTTCGTTTCGGTCTCGACTTCGGCCAAGATACGTCACACTGGTGCTTACTGTTTCTGAAGATATGTATGAATGTCCTGGTATGGGTGTAAGTAATGGTAATCTGTTGCACCAGCGGCACTGACACGGTCGTCTTTGGCCCTGACGATATTAGCCACTAGAAAGACCGAGTCCGCGGACTTCAGATATTCATTTGCCACCGAGTCGCGCACTCACAAGAGGTCAGTACATGTCCGAAATGAAGCTGGTCGTGGTACGCTTACCGTTGTCGATGTCCCCGTGTCCGGGCAAATCAACGAGGGTGATGCCGGTAGACAGCACCTCGAAATTCCCTCGGATTTTCACGCTAAACTAGAATAAGTACCCTGCAAAGCCTGGACTTTCACCACACTGACATTTTCACCAATGGCCAAAGCTATCGATCGATATTTCAGGTCAGAAAGTGAGGAAAAGCAGATACACGTACCTTGCGAGTTTCAGAGCCCGTGAGGGCATCCGAGGCTAGGAATTGTTCTAGCTAAGATAGAGTTGGTCCACGACTGCCGTCGTCTGAGGGGCATACCTTGCGTTCGAAACTCATTGTTTCGGTCTCTGAAGTGAATAGGGACACCGTTGTGTCAAGATATTGGTCGAGCAGGCTATCACTAAGAAGCGGTTCGATTTTCCACTTATCGGTCTCTATATTCCGTAGACTGCGATGGTCAGCGACGGCGGCCACAAAGTATACGACCGAAAAACATACTGAGGGAAGATCTGAGATGGGTGATAAGCTGTAAAGGGGAAAGCGAAGAGAAGGCAGGTACCCCAATGATTTTCTCCCTCGCCTGGTAACCCAGAGATAGATCCATCACATCTTTGGCTTCCTCCGTGTCCACAGTCTTGTCGGTCCTGTTGGATACGTTTTGAGGGATTCCAAAGATTCAACCAGGAGCTTTGCATACGCATCCTCAAACAGGCGAGGGAGATCCTTCGGAGCAGCATCATCATCCGCTGCGTGAAGCTGGAATGAGCAGACGTACTTGTTCCCTCCATTGCGCTCTCGAAATGAACTCGATGGTCGCTTCAGTGCCACCGGTGGCTGATAGGGTATTGGTTTGGGATTATGAGAGGCTGAAAGACTCGCCTTTGTACGACACCTCGGTTGGGACCGCAGTGCAAGCCCCGGAAGCCGACGAGCTTAGAACGGGATGTTGAAGCAACGCGTTGAGAAGGGTGGATTTCCCAGCCTAAGCCTGCTCAGACTGGAGCTACGATATATACATGATTTCGCACTGACCCCTTGACCGTGTCTGTGAGACGATAGAGAACCGAATAGCATAAAGCACGAACCTGTTCGTCCCACTATCGCAGCCTTGTGGGGTTTCTGATAGGCCCTATCAAGAATTTGCGCCGACTCATGCTTCAAATCTTCTTTGCGGTCGGCAGGGAGCGGTATTTCCTTCAGAATTTCGGCGGTGAAGGCGTCAATCAAGGGCAGTATGAAGTCTTGGCCGAGGTTGTTGGAAGATAGCGATAATCTAACGGAGAGTTCGCACCATACGCCTTCTGGGCTGAGACCGACGAAGACTCCTCCATTTCATCGTCGTCGTCCAGGTCCGTCTAAAGTAGCGAATATTCACAGGGTTTCCAGAACAACGACGTTGGCCTAACCTACCAGCTCAGATTCAGTCACGGACATCCGGTCAGACATCGTTGGGAGTCAGTAAAGAGACAAAACGCGTCGGAAGGTCGTTGCTCGTGCCACCGTGTGAGGGGACTACAAGGCCCGATTTGGAAGCAAATCATTTGGGAGTTTTTAGTCAGAGACTTTGAAATTGTAGATACTAATGGACCTGTAATGCTACTCAATTCTACTTAGTTCTCTTCATTAGTGCCCTCTTCTTTTTTGCGACCAAGTCCCGGTTTTTCAATAAACAGTAATCACCAAACTCATTTAGGCTCTGCCACGTCTGCCCCGGAAGCCACAGTGTGCGGGTCAAAAGATTGGAGTTTCTGGTATCTAAGAATGGTGTGCAGTGAACGCGCTCCCATGTCTTCTCATCGACCGCATACCGGGGCTCCAGAGTGGAGGCGCTGGGATTGGAAGGAAAGTCCAAGTCAAGTATGTAATCGCATGTATCAATGGATGCCTGGGCGAAGTTAAAGAAAAATGGGAACGACAAGTGGCGGCATGGACTGACATAATGGGAACGCTCTTCTTTGTTTAGATCGTTCAAACCTGCTGGAACAAGTCGAGTCGCGGCTCTGCTCCCACCGTACCATCCCACAGACCAAGCGGTAGAGATAACATCGTCTTTCAAGGAAATTTTCTTCATCTCTCCTTCGCCAAAGTGCCCAGGCAAGAGTCCATCAAACTCGCTCTTGATAAAATCGACCCGAACTCCGGTGGGAACAAGGTAATGGCCAGGGAACCTATACCACTCCTTGCTCACGCACATCGTCAGATTGAAATCCTTGACAGGTGTGAGATCTATGCGTGGGATGTCTTCTTCCGAAGTCCCTGGAGGATACACAGGAAGGAGGCCGGTGTCATTGAGGAGACGGGGCAATTCGTCGACCTGGAAGGTATACACGACAGATAGCGGGGAATGATAGTAGAACGTCAGAGCGAGGATGCGGGACACTGAGATGAAGGCCGACGCCACGACCACGGAGGACGTAAATGTGCGAAATATGGTCGATTGGGACGCCTGAAATGATCTGAGTGAGGGCAGGAATCTTGGATAGCCTTGACTCACACGGTATGGAGACTTTGTAATGGATATAAACGCAGTCTCAAGCCAGCCTCGCATGAGGTACAGTGTCACGGCGGCATTGAAACAGAGCAGTGGATATGCCGGGAACATGAACCGCTCCTCCTTATGTGCCTGGGAAGTGAGAATGCCGATCCAGAGGTAAAAGGGCGCAAGGCGGAGCGCGAGAATTGTGAATGGAGAGCTTTGGTCCGCAGAGGGCTTAGTAATCCCAAGACGTTTCCGATCGACGATGTAGGTTATCCCCAATGCTGGAAGAGACACGAGAGCGAAGGGTGTCAGGACATTGAAGTTCAGAGCCAAGTTGAGGAAGTAAAAGCTCCATGGGGAGGTGCCATAGAGGTCCGGACCACGTTCCGCCCCGCCGAATATGTTATACTTGACGATGTTCCAGGGAACAATCGCCAATTTCCCATATATGAGACTGTCAATAGCGATAACGGGGATCTAAGTTGTGTCAGAACCAAGGGCACAAACGTGTGCAAGACGCACAAATACGAGGGAGGCAGCAAGCCCCGCAGAAAACAGCCTTTTCCAACGATTGAGCATCCACTTCGAACGGATTTCTGGGGCAACACGGTCCGCGCTAAACACAAAAAGCTCCTCGAACACAAAGGGCACAGAGAGAGCTAGAGCAAAAGGCCAGCCTACGATAGCTCCTGTGGCAAACAGCACAGTGGCTGCGAGGGTCCTTCGATTGTTTTGGGCACTGGAAGGCGCGAGTGCGTACGAGAATGCAAACGTGGACATGTACATGGCGAAAGAGGAGGGAAGAAGAGCTGGAGGTAGTTTCAGGATTATTTGAGGGGATATAGAAGTTGTAAGTACCTGCAGAGGCGTTCCACATCCCTGCGCTAAATAATAGCATGAAGAAGAGGTAGCGTCCGACTCTTTCGTTGATTTTTTCGTACACTGTACGGTAAAACTTGGCCTCTGCTAGTACAGAAATGGTAGCGAGCGAGATCCTGACGGCGAAAAATGCAGCTCTCTATTGTATCGTTACAGAGTGTGCGTCCGATGCGATGCTCATGCTTACTTTATCCCCCGTCAGGAGCAGCTTGGAAAGTCTTGCAGGAAACAAATGCAGTGCGATGTATGCCCAACTCCGAATGGCATATTCAGGAGAGACCTCCCACGTCTGGAAGCCATACCCATGGTCGAGAAAATGCAATGGCTCCCAAAAGTTGAAGACTGATTCGGTTCAGTGTCGGGAGTATATGCAAGTGATCTGCCTGCACACCTTCATCACAGTCATCGATATTCGAGTACATTGCACCAGTGACGCGGACGAGCAGCAGTATACGCACTGCGAGCGAAAAGCTGGGATTCCATGGACGGCGAGCAGCCCTGCGCAGCTGGTCCTGCAAAATTCCTGTGTGGCGCGGCTGCTTCTTCGGCTTGACCTCGGACTCAGGGTGACGAAGACGGATGTGCTGAACGTTCCCCGCCATGAGCGGGAGATGTGGGAAGTTGACGAGGTGGCTGTGCAATCTAATCTAATCTGTGCGTCGGCTCAACTCCAACTTGCAAATCAAGCACAGCACACCAACCTTCTTCTGCTTGTGAGGTAATTGTAACGAATGAGCTACTTTTTGCCCGGGGTAGCTTGCGGCTGTCGCGAAGGCTATCAACTAGCAAGCGATCTTGGCCTCGTTTTTTGTGTGTGGTAGGTCATTGTCTCAAGCCAAGAATGTGTGGTTCGTTCACATCGCCATTTGGCATTGGCACAATTCGGACCTTAAAATCTAGGTGCCTCTGGGCAGGCTCTCACCCCCCGGTTTGAACGGTAAGAAAGGCGAGTAAAGCCACCTGGGCGTTGCGGAGGTGACAGAACAAAAAGAGACGCGAAGAGAAGAGAGTCGTGACTTTGCTTTTCCGTACTAGAATTCTTGATTGAGCCAGGCGTTGACGTACGCACCCGCAACTAGTCGACGCTTCTGCTCTCTCTGTTTGTCCCTTATTTCTTGTCTACAACTCCCATCCACCCCCGTCGTCCAAGGCTCCATCCACGACTCCCGATCCCCGATGGCTTCCGACTCCCTTGCTACCGCAGGTTCTCTCCACCCTTCTTCGTCCTCTCCCTCTTCTGACACCCCTCCAGACCACTTCATCTACATCACTCAGGTATACTTTTGTGGTACGTATTTTCGACTCGCTCCTCTCCTTTCTTCACCTCGCGTTTTAGCAATGTGTGAGTCTGTTCGCCTCAAGTGCCTGCCGCTCTGAACTTTCCCCAGACGCGGTGGTCATCTGGGACTGGCTCATCAGTCTCCCGCGTGAATGGCGATTCGTATGTCGACGCCTCTTCCGTTCTTGACATCGACCCTCTCGACGCTGACTTGCCACTCGTGAAGGTCTGGAAGACCCACTGGACACCCGTCAAAATTGCTTACCTTTTCTGCCGGCAAGTCGTCCATCCCTTATCAGCCCTCAACAGCTCACATGGCCCGTACACCTAGCTACTGGGTCATATTCGTAGTGCCATACCTGTTGTATTGCTTCGTGATGGATCATCCCCTCAGGTAGACGACTAGCGTAGTTTCCCCGCTCTCCTGACCATCATTCTCGCTCCAGTGTCTGCCAAAAGATCTACAAGGTATATGAACACCGAGATAGTCTATTCTTCCGCTATCACTGATGCTTTTACCGCTTTAGGTGCCCGTCGCGTTAGCCTTGTGGAATCAAGTCGGCTCCGAATGTTTGGCAACTTGCTTCCTTCTCAAATTCTGGCATTTACACCTGCATATACGCAGCGGTGCTACTCATCCGCACGTACGCATTTTTCAACAGAAACGTATACGTATTGTGGTTCCTTCTTTCCGCCATCTCTGGAGTCGTCGCCTACCAGCTCTACGTGGATACCACTCAGATGCTTTGTACGTCCCCAATGCCCCGTTCTTCCATCAGCTAAACGTCTGCATTTAGTATTACCGTTTTTCAAACCCCCCTTTGTAGCTTGATCGATGTCCGATCTAGCTCCGTCTAACTCAGGCTTTCTTTACAGGATAAAGGCCCTTGTTTTCCAATGTCGAAGCCTCATTCTGCTCACCTTCTCGGTATGTTGCCAATCACTGTGGCCATATTTCTGCTGAACACGACTAACGGCACGCGGTTCAGGATTCTTCGTGCGTGTATGCGTAGGATTCCCTACACCCTCGTTTCATACCGAAGTTACAGATCGCGCCACTCCTTTTCGATACCATGATCACGGCTATGACTGTGTGGAAGGCCTTTACGATCCGCAGGCGCAACGGTAGTCCCAACAGCAGGCTTATCCAGACTTTCCTTCGTGAAGGTATGTATAGCTCGTCGGAGTTCTCATTGTCTGTCCGACGCTTCAATCCTAGGCGTTTTCTATTACATTCTCATTTCTATTGCGAATTTGATCAACGGTATCTTCTATCTCCAGTAAGCGACCAACCAAATAACAAGCCACCCTCACACTGGCTCATATGTTACCAGACCGCGCCAGGTCATCTCAGCTATCAACATTCCCTTGAGCGTCATGATGGCTCCTGTTCTTGCTTGCCGCTTGGTTTGTTCGATTCGATCCCAACAATCAGGGATTGTCTTACGATGTGATGTGCACGTAGATTTTGGATCTTCGAGAGCGCGGTTCCGAGACGACAGTATCGCACTCTGAGGGCACCGGGATTGCCGCATTTACCACAAAGACCATGACCCAGCAGCAATGCTCCCCCTTCACCCCTCCCAATCATCGTTCCAAGAACGGCCACGTTTATAGCCGCAACGCGCGCGTTACTGATTCCAACATCGTCCTCAGCACTCTCGGGAGCATTCTTCCCGACTTGGACATCGAGCAAGACGTTGCTGAGTTGGAGGAAATCCGCTTAGGGTTGGGAATGGACTTGGGGAGCCTGAGCACGGCCATCGGAGGCGACGATGGCGAGCCTATATGCGATGAAAAGGAGGAAGGGAGCCCCGCACCTGCGTACACAAGCCGTGCCCTGGAGATGGGTTTCCGTGCGGCGAGCCGGGCCCCGAGCCTCGATTCGGAAGTGAGAGGCGGCATCAGGGTCACAGTTGACGTTGAAAAGGCCACCGCCAGGTTGTAGCGAAAACTGCATCTTTCCAACCTCGACCCCACTTCAACTTGCATCGCGAATTGCATCTTGCTTTCGAAATCTACGGTAACTTTCGACATCGCAACTCCCTTTCCATCGGTGCCTCGGAACTTATCTTCTCGGAACGAACTATCCCCTCGACCCTACCTGAAATCAACCATTATCTGCATTCCATCGCGAGTCCAACGCGCGGCGGCTTATCCCCCCATCCAAGCTGGCTTTCATGTCCATAGCAACTTTGTAGCATTACTACTTTCCGCTTTGACTGCATATAGTACTCCTAAAAGACAAATTCTCTACATACGCAGCATGTTTTCAAATCCATGTACGCTGGTTTTTCCGGAATTGCATGGATGATGGTGCTCGTGCGCGTTTCGCGTGTGATCGGACGTGTCGTTGTGTTTCGCGTGCTGTCACTGTCAGTGTCACGGTGTTGTGTGTCGGTCACGTGGTCGTATGTGTGGTCTCGAGCCGAAAGAGGCCGAAAGTTTAAGTAGCAGCTCGTGTTCTTGTTCCCAACTACCATCCGCAGCGCCATGTTCCTCCTCCTCCTTCCTCCCGAACTCGTTCTTGAAGTCTTCTCGTACTTGGACCTTCCTGACCTTGCTATCCTGAGCAATATCTCGTCTGCGCTCGCTCGCCTGGCTGCGGATCCAGCTCTTCATAACAACCGCCTTCGCGTTATATCCCCGGCCCGCGTCGAACACAACCTCTTCGGCCTCAGTCCTCGAGGTGACGTTCTCCGCCCCTCCGTGGGTGATCTCGTCCACCGAGGGGTGATGCGTGGGTTGGCCATCGAGAGAAGATGGCGCGACGGCAGCTACTTCTGCTCCCATCCTGTACGCTTGGTTCCGTGTCTTATCCGCAGTCACTGACTCGGCGCAGTCCGTTATTCAGTACGAAGTGTCTCTTCGACTTGCCCGTCAGCATGCAAGCCATGTTTTGTCGACGCATCTCCGGCAGCGCAGCGCGGCGCCGAATCCGCTCAAGCACCTGCATCAATCGAAAGTATACCCAGACGTGGAATCGTCCTATCTCTCGATATCGCGTTTGCTCCTTCCAGTGATGCGCAAACTCAAGTGGTCACTGCAAAGAGACAAGTTGGCTAAAATGGTTAGAGACGATAGCGGGATTCTTGGCGTAGGCAAGTGGTTGGAGGGAAATCCAATTGTACATGAGGGTGAGAGAGTTCGGCTTGCTATCTGCCCCGATATCAGGAAAATTGTGGGTTTTTATGAGGGCATAACAAAGTAATGCAACTTTGTTCTCGTCCTTTTTTAAATTTCCCAGAGCCGTGATTGCGTGATACGCGATATTTAGTATCGACTTGATTGTGTGCGTTGATTCGTTTGGTGTGCGCGACTTTTCCTCTGAACACAATGAGGTGAGCCGACCTTCAATATATGAAATATGAACCCAACTCAATACCTTGTAGGACGGCAGGTTCGCGAATAACTCGTGCTGACCGGGCACTCATAAGGTATCACCTCCAACTCACTGCGATCTCTGCCACCATACTGTTACAAGAAGCATTGAATGTATCAGAGCCAACAATGAAAAGAGTAAGAAGAACCTCCACAATGACCCGGTTGAGGAGGACCGCCTGTACCTCCTCAGACAAGAAGTAATTCAAGGCGACGAGGATGCTGGCCTGGCTGCAAGCTCGCGCCGGCAATGTATGCATCCCGAGAACAGGGAGGCAAATCGAAGTCATCCGACATCCCTCCCAGCGCCCTGAGGATCCCTTCAGCCACCGACTTACAAGATTGGAACATGCTCCACTGCGCCCCGGTTTCGGACAAAGCAGGCTTAAGCTCCAAGACACTGGCGGGCTTTGATACGCTCAGAAAGAATCTGGCGAAAGAGAAACCGCGTGAAGAGGTCGGATCTCGATGCCAGGTAAGGGTGAAATGGTGCTCGAGGATTGGTTGAAGATTGCTAGATCATTGGTCCTGACGATGGGCGGTGAACTCATAGTACTCGGAGATGCACGTACTTGTGTAGTTCTAGGCATGTTGTGTCATATCCATCGAAAACGATAAACGAGGTAGAGACAATAGGACAGAGTGTAAATAATCGATTTCACGATACTTACTTTATGTATGCACTCTCATGCATTTGTCCCTATATGAGCTAGTAACAACCACGGCTCATAAGGAACTTACGGCGAAACAAGGGACATGCACGGCCAACTAAGACGGTGACAGGGACAGCAGATATTGGGTAACACTCAATAAGTACTTAGGCCCCTGGTTGTATGTCGGCCTCCAAAGCACGGGTCACTGTGTCTCATTAGAATGATACTGTCGGCACGGAACAGCTGTCCTTGGACCTTGGCATAAACGTAAGCATGAAGAGTACATCGGTGGTTTCGACGCATCCCACTTGCGTTTCCCATAGGAACGCACCGAGTGGCAATATAGGCAGCTTCCGGGCACACTCATGGTAGTGTGCTTTCGAATAGTCTACAATGTAGCACGGGGCTTTGCCGTTCAAGCAATCGGCCGAGCTCAGACCCGGGGCTTCGACGTCGATGAGGATATGTCGAGTATCGGAGACGAGGTCGAGTCCGCCGTGGTCGGCGCAACGGTCATGGATAGCTTCGAATGTACGGCCGATTAGGATTCTCTAACGAGTTTAGCACCTCGGATAAGAGGAAGGAGACGCGCACCTATTGGCCTCGGTATACATGAGAGTATGCAGCAGTTCATTCCAAGAAATGCCGCCCCACTGTGTCAAGCTGAATATAATCTTCCCCGCCCACTTCCCCGTGTCGATGACCCACATCCCGTAGTGCACCGGCGCGTACAATCCCTCAATATCGCCGAGAGATGTCGAGGTAGAACCTAGCGTCCTTCAGGAGCCTATCGTAGACTTCGTATGTGCCCGATTGGACATCGGAGGTGACGTGCTTCGCGTTAAGGACCATTCGCAGGCAAAACCTTCTAGATGCGTCGGTGGTTTGAGCTTGCGCGTAAATCGCCTCTGTGTCGTCCTCGTCGAAACCCCATGTCCTCGCCTTATCAAGGCTTATTTGAAATCGGCGTCTGTCCCCTGGCGGTTTAGGAAGAGTTGACCTCGAGGAGTGTAGATGGAAGTACTGTCCGCAGGTATTGGTTCGAAAGACTCGGTCTGATTGGGAAGCTGCAACTGCCTAGCCCTGTACTTGGAGGGAAGATCTTGGAAACAGACCCATAGCGGGGCGCTCATAGAGAGTCGACTTGAGGAGCCAACTCTGTATGGGATCAATCTTGGTGATTTATTCGGATTTATAGTCGGAACCCTGTACTATTGGCCAAGATGGAACTGGGCAGTCGGAATTTTTCCAGCAGTCAAAAGGCCGCTATGGTCGTTGTCAAAAGTCCGAAGTCAGAAGTCAGAAGTTTTGATTGATCTCGGCACGCCGGCCTCGGTTGACAGGTATGTTCTCACGGTTGTAAATATTCGCTTTGGCCTCCCCTTGGCCTCCCATTTAACTCAAAAGAAAGCTAAGGTAACAATCCTAGTAGAGTTCTATTACTCTGTGTTTATGTAGTCTCATAGGCGTCTAGTTATCCCAATATCTTTTTTTTGGCTGATATTGAAACCTGTACCCAAATTTGTTTTGTGAGCAGATCCAGCAAGTGTAAGAGTGCCTGTAAAAACCTAGAGCATGAAGATAGGATGAGGCCCGGAGCATCAAAGCTGATCATTAAACCTATCGGGGCTTCGTACCCAATAGCCAGCCACTCTCTGGGGAAAGCTGGATAGCGGATGTGGTATTTTTCTGCCCAGCAGTGTTCTGGCATTGGCATCTTCAGCTTGAACGAAACAAGTGGAGATCTTCATAGCTCCCCATAAGACTTCCTTCTATAGGAGTTAATAGACAAAAGCCAACCAAAGAACTACTGGTGCCTGGCAATTAGATAGCCTTAGATATTGCTGAGAAAGCTGTTATTAGCAGGAGAGTAGATATTTGTGTAGGTTACAGGTTTGCTGAGACCCCTGGATGCATGGATACTGTTCTCTGGACTGGAAGGCTCAGATAGGGGGGAGATGTCCCATTTGGGCTGACGGCAACACTCGGGCCGAGATCACCTCGTGATCAAAACTTCCAAGTTGCAACTTCGCTGTGGCCCCAAACTTCGGACTGCGAAGTAGTATTAAATAGCGAAGAATAATCCCATAGCTCTGAGTTGAGCCACTGAGCAGTGTTGGAGCAGTGCTAGTGAGCAGTGAGCACTTTCTGGTGATCCGGGAAGGACGGGCACACTTCTCGTGATCGGCTGAGTCATATGCTTTGCTTGAGCTCAAGACTTGCATGTCGCAACTCATCCCCCCGATACTCATCGAAGTCTGCGTTGATTCTGTTCAATCTGCGCGCAAGTGAGATCACCCACACTCCAGGATGCGCTGATCTGAAGAGTTCTTAGCGCCGTACAAGGGGGCGCCAACAGGCTCGAAGTCTGCGGTAATCTGGGCGCTGGTGGCGGAACGACACCTAGCTTGGGTCTTCTCAAAGCCATTAAGAACTCAGTGGGTCCAGACGTTCCGATGATGGTTTGCGCTCGCGGTCTGCACCACTTTCGCCTTTCACGTCCGAGTCGTCTAGGCCATGATCCGTCCACGGATGGGCGACTTCTTATATTCAAAAGATGAAGTCGAGGTGATGCTTGAGGATATACTTCTTTGCAAGCAGCACGCTGTTCGGGGAGTCGTATTGGGCGCATTGAAGCCTGATGGTCGCATCGACATCGACACTACTAAGCGGTACGAGGTATGCCTCGCCTCAGCCCTGGAACGTAACAAAATACAGTCTTGTCATTGCGGCATTGCCTCTTGAAGGCGCGGAATATTGGCAGGCTACCGATAACAGGTCATTTACCCCAGAAATACAGTCTGCTTCCATCGCGCGTTTGACATGACACGCGACGCCGAGGAAGGTATCTACACAAACCTTTTACAAGTCTACCTCAGCACTGTCAATAGCTCTTCGAGATGTGATGCAAATTGGGGGTGTTTCGCGAATTTTGACAAGGTGTGGCGGTTCCGATTTGCCTTTGGCCCGCAGCCCTCACTAAAACCAACCCAGCGGTCATGGCGCTCTAGCTCTTGAATCGATAACAACGTTGGAATCGCTGTGCCAAGCGACGCAACGGCTTGCAGCGGACCTGAGTATCCTCCCAGGATCAGGAATCAATTCCGGCACTGTAGGCCCGATCTTGGACGCGCTCTTACCTTTGGGTGTCAAGGAGATTCATCTGAGCGGCGGCAGTTGGATTGAGAGTGAAATGATACATAGACGCGACGGTCTAGGTATGGGGATCGGCGAGGGTGAGTGGGGTATCTGGGAAACCAGTGAATTGAAGGTGCGGGCTGTGAGACAGTCTGCAGAGGACGCGCAGAGCAGATTTTCGGAAAGGTCGAGAGACGTGTAATAATCATCCTCGCACATAGTGTAATCATCATGATGCGTGCTGCGTGCGCAGGCCCGCATCGTCTCGATTGGCGGCGGTTGATGTGACTTATGATTGAGTTCTTATACACTTTGCCGTCCTCTTCTATGACCGCCAGTCCAGTCCGCATCTGGTGGTCAAACTCAATTTTCTTCGCCGCAACACATGTATTCGCCGTCTGGGGAGCGTTGTACTGGCGCCCACTACATGCTGTTCCGACATCGACTCTCGTGTTGGCCTTCCTTGTATGGCAACTAGCTGACTTTGGGTGCGCCGTCTGTTTTCGTGGTCCCGGCCTTCTCTTGAAATTTCTCTAGCATCACGGTCAGCGCTTCTACCCTTCATGCTATAATGGGCTCTGAAGTCTAAACCATTTCATACGTTCAGATTGGATATCACCGTTTGTATTCCCACCGAGCTTTTAGAGCAAAATTTGCTGTTCGCGTAGTGCTCGCTGCATTGGGTTCGGCAGGATTCCAAGGGTCTATCAAAGTGTGCAGTTCTGACAATTGTCTTGGCATCTCTTACCCGATTTCAGTGGTGGTATGTGAGACCATTTCAAACCGTAGGAACATAAGTAACTCTTACGGCGTTCTATAGGTGTCTCAGACATCGGTTGCATCATGTACGGCAGTGTGAACCTGGTTTCCTGAATGACGTCCGCTCATTGGTATCCAGAGATTCACCGATGATCCAGTACACGATCCGTGAGCTTCAAGCCAGCCAGCCACGCTATTCTACGCTGACGTTACGGTACCCAGGTATGCTGCTACTCGTGGTCTGTTCTATTCGCACATGGGGTGTGTATCGACCGCGCTGAGCTACCGATTCTCATTGTTGCCTTCCAAAGATGGATATTTTATAAGCCAACGTATGAACGTATGGAGCTGGTAGACCGCGAAGACCTAGACAGTGATCCAGGTACGTGCAAAACACTTCAATGTTATGCGGCTCAACCTGAAAATTTTCACAGTTGTGCGGTTCCAGCACAAATATTACGGTATTCATCCGAGCGATAGACAGTGCGAGTGCTCATGTGCTCATGATCAGTTCCATTGGCATTTTTCTTCGGATTTCTGTTGCCCACAGCATTGGGCACGATCTGGGGTGACCCTTCCGGCGCTTTCGTTTGGGGCGGGCTGGTCTCCAGACTTGCAAGTGAGTTATGAGTTATGAACTATTAGCAAAGTTAGTTATTTTCTAATCATTCGTGTAGTATGGCACTGCACCTTTCTCGTCAACTCGTAGGCTCTTCATATCGTCGCGGACCAGACTCATCTCGTATTACTAGCCTCGCTCACTGGGATGGATTGCAGCCCTACTCCGACGAAGATACTTCTAGAGGAACTTTTGTGCGCCTTGTTTATCTCTTATGCTTCTCGTCAAGCCTAGATGATCAGTTTTCAGCTGCTAGCCTTGCTCACGGGTGGCGAGGGCTCGCATAATTTTGTGAGCTGCCCGCCTCTTCATGTGAGTTGTGATCGCTGATGCTCTTACAGCACGTATGTGCTGCAGCAATCACAGCTCTAGAGTCTAAGAAAACCCCACATAGCACTCATTTCCGCATGACTGGAGATCGGGTCCCCATCTGTGGAATTGGGACCCTTCGAAATGGATCATCCTTTTGCTCAACCGACTTGGCCTCGTCACAGGCTTAAGAAGCGTCCGAGAAGAAGATCTCAAGGAGGCTATGGAACATATGCGCTTCAAGGAACAGCATGGTGTTGCGCCACCCGAAGAAGATACTTGGGAGGGTGTAGAATGGGATTTATCTCAGGCGCATGATCTTCTCAACTCGAAACCGGGGAGCTGCCTGGTCATAATAGATGACCATTTCGTCGATGTGACCGCATATCTCGGGGAGCATGTACGTACTTCATGGTCATGTTGCTCCTGACTGACGAGGTCGCTGGCAGCCGGGCGGAGCCTCACTACTGCGCAGATATTCTGTCAAACCGCACAAAGAGCTTATAGAGGCATCATGGGCGTTCGACGGAGGACTCAAGTGCATATTCCTTCGACATCTCCTGTGCCCTGGCAAGTTCTAACGCATACCTTTGACAGTAATCACTCCCGATCCGCTCGACGACGTATGATGGAATTTAGAGTTGCACGCTTTCAACGTTGATTTTGACAGGTTATTTTCTTCCCTTGCTCTGATATTGCTTTCTCTACATAGAATTTCGCCCCACAATATTGAATCTCGAATTATTTGTTGTATTGAGCTATTTGCGATGAAAGTCATCACGTGTATTAGTTCACTCACGTGCGGAACTGAACGCATATTCGTCGGCGTCTGGACTCTGGACCTCTGCAGTCTCTGCTATCAGCTGTCCTGACAATTCCCAGCCAACTTGAACACTGCTCGCCATGAAAAGGGTGCACGGACAACTGAACGGTGGTGACGCCGAGGCGTCGAGGGCAAAACGACGAAGGGAGATGGCGGTAGCAGGCTCCTCCTCGGACGTGGATATCACCTCGTCTGATCCGCTAGGCGAGCAAGATGGTTCAAGGACGCGGGTTAGCGAAGTGCGCGAGCAAGGGATGAAGATATGGCACGCGGTCAGGGATGCGGTCAACAAAGAGTGAGTGTTGCGTGTTTACACTGTGACCTGACCGCTTACTGCATTCGGGCCAGAGGTCGGATTCTCTCCACTGATTTTGTCCGGAAACCGTCCAAGAAGCTCTATCCCGACTACTACAACTTTATTCAGCACCCTATAGCTCTAGAGGATATCAAGAAACAGTTGGAATCCGACTTTTACCCAACCCTCGAGGCGGTTCGTCAGGACTTCGAGCTGTGTTTCGAGAATGCAAAGGTATACAACCGGAAGGATAGCGATATCTGGAAAGACGCCAAAGACCTCCTGGTGCGTCTCCAGCATCAACAACCCGTTCTTCATCTTACGACGGGCCCAGAAATTGGCAAACAAGACCTACAACAAGCTAGTACCTTCAGAAGACGGGGACCATGTCGAAAAGAAACCAAGTTTATACCGTCTTGCCAAGTCACGGTTGACGAAGCTTATTGCCAAGACGGACGATACGTGAGCTCGATTGTAGGCTAGTTTTGGGACGTGCTAACAGCCTGCCAGTGGCCGGATTCTTTCTGATATTTTCATGGAACTGCCTTCGAAGCGGGACTGGCCTCAATATTACGATCAAATCAAGCGGCCACAGTGTTTGGAAGCAATATTAGTACGTTACTCGAGTTTTCTGGCCACGGCCGGTCTCAAATTTGGCACTAGAAACGTCTCAAACGCAAGGAATATCCCAGCTCGACAGATTTTGCGGATGACGTCGAATTGGTCTTTGCCAACGCGATGCTATTCAATCAAGACCATACTCAGATCTGGGAGGACGCACTTAATCTCCGGGTACGAAGATAGTGTTTTTCTCCTAGGCGTTATTCAGTCCGCACTGTAGGATACCTTTCGCCAACTCATGTCCGACCTGCCGCCTCCATTCGCTGTTCCACGGTATCAGAAATCCTCGAATGCGAAGATCAAGATCAAGATGCCAGCTACCGCGGCTGCTGGTCCTGCACCCCCCGCTGCAAATCCACCCTCTGTCGTACTGCGAGTATCAACTGCCAAAGCCTCCACACCGGTCGTTGCCCCTGCGCCCCTTCCTACGACCACGCCCCCACGGGCGACCGCGTCTCCTGCACTCCCGCCTAATACTTTGCCTTCCACGAACATGATCCAACCTACTCCTCAGCCCCCTGCTCCGACCTATATCAATACTACCACAGCGACATTCGCGCACTATCCAAACGCAGCATACATACCAGGATCCACTCCGTTGGCCCCTGTAGCGACGCCAGCACCAATGCCAGCGCCAGCGCCAGTGCCAGCGCCGGCGCCGGCGCCGATCGCCAAACCCGTACCTCCGAAGATAATGTCTGTATCCAACTCACCTGCACCCCCCCCGTTGCATCCGAGCCATATGCTCAAAGGCGTGGCGCTAATGGTCGAGCCGTGCAAGCGGCCGTTTATACTGGATCATCTCGACGGCGTCAAGACATGGGCAATGCGTTTGGGTCCAGGAGAACGTTCCATGAGTGTCGCAGATGTCACATACATGGGGGAAGATGAAGATGATAGTAGTGGTGAGGAGGAGGAGGAAGATGACGACGAGGACAACGAGGACGAAATGGATGTCGATCTTCCTGCCAAAAACGGCAAGAAGAAAACGAAAGGAAAAGGCAGGACGCGAGGGAAAGCTACAGTACTCACGGCTGCGGCCAAGGCGCTACAAGCTGCCCGGTCGGCGAAGAAAGAAGCTCGGAGGCTTGGAGAGGTGCAGGTAAAACTTAATGGACTTGTAGTCGCAGAGAAGGCCGACCATCCTGGACAATGGATGGTCGACCTACAAGCTGGGACTAATGTGTTGGAAGTGGGGGAGAAGGGCGGTCTTATCTGGAAGGTATACGCAGAGCGACTGGCGGGTTGAGTTTAGCTTTGTACAGAACGTTACGTCATTCAAGTTGTACTAATGTGCCTCATCGATTCTATTCATCGCGTGTGAAGTAAAGTGAACTACAACAGTTGGAAGTCGAAGTGAATAGCACACTGTCTCGTCCTGCCTTTTTGATGTTGGTCAAATGTCAGGTAAGCCTTGACATCGATTACTTTTTCCCGAAGTAACTCAAGTTTGCAGTGGTTTGACGATGAGAGCACACCCATAAACGGCGGCTGTCGTCTTGAGGGTGTGAGCTGCCGGTTTGTCCATCCCTCCAGTCCACAGTGGAGCATTGCCACCAGGAAGGCGATGGCGGTACGCTGTGTCAACATAGTTAACGTTGTCACCCAAAAGACCCAACTATATTCACAGGGGCGAGGTCGTGGCAGGGGCCGCGGTCGTGGATCCAGTCCTGTGAGCTCCAGGGACAATGGCTACGCTCGGCGCATTAGCTCGGAGTGGGACGAGGACCGATGGAAACCAAGATCGTCGACTTCTCGGATTGGCGATGATTTCAGCGCGGGCCCTGTTTCTCCCTCAGAGTCAAAGGGTCCCGAGTCATCGAGGAGCAACGTCATGAGTCAACGGGGGAGCGAATCCAACAGCGGAGCCACCGGTGGACAGGGCAACGCAACTGCGACTGGGTCGGGGAGCGGTCACACGACGGCTGCAAGTACGGGTTGGCGGGGAAGCGGTACGGGATTGGAGGACACAGGGAACACAGAGACAACGACGGCAGGAGGAGGATGGGGAACAGCAAGCACGGACGACTGGGGGGCAGCGAGCCCAGGTAGATGGGGAGCGGCGAACACGGGCGGGTGGGGTACGACGAGCACTGGTGGATGGGGGGAGTCGTCAAGCACTTCTGTCTCGAAAGATATGCCTCCGCCAGCACGTCCAAAGGCCCTCCAGGTCGACACCGACGACAGGATGCTCGTCGATGGCCCGGCCCCGCCCCAGTCCGCTTCCTCCTACCGTGCGGCTTCCCTCGCCCCATCGGAGCCAACAGTTTGCGCGACGCCTCAATCAGCCTTCCCCCCGTTCGCTATTCCCTCGTCTACTTCGATCCAGAATATGACTAGGTCGGAAATCCATTCGGGAATCATCAAGTTTGTCATGCCGTTGTCCAGGCTTTGGCTCAAATCTCATTATAGTCTAGGAACTCTGTACGCGCAACGCGAATAAGGCTCGAGCTGCACGAACTTAAACGCCAACTAGCCAACTGGAGGCTCACGCAGCTATCTCCTCAGTTCCACCGCGTGTCTTTTGCAGCTGGCCAGCGTTTGAACACCATAGGGCACGACCTGGTCTCTCGAATCCACGGTGTAGAAGCTCGGCTCAAGCAGGCAGAGGAGGAACTTCTCCGCTTTCCCGACCTACCCTCCTCGGCTCCGAGACTATCTGACGTGGACAAAGAAATGATGGGGTACACAGAAGAACTCAAGGCCTGGTTGCAGAGCTTTATGGCCCTTGCTGTTCCAGAAACCAAACCTCCGATAACTTCGTCGCCCGACGACGCTTTTGCCATGGATCTTGACCCAACGTCCCAACCACGCGGCCTATTTGCCCAAGTCGAAGAGAGCATCGACATGTTGGAAGAAAGACTCGACGAAATGTATGAACAGATTCAGGAGCCAGATGTCAATATCTCTTCGCAAAAGATTACAGAACGTGTCGACGCAATGATTTTAGCTGCGGGCAGAAAGGTCAACGCCGACCAGAGCACGGTCCGGGGGGAAGCAACTGAAACTGATGCACAATTGGTTGCAGCCGACGAGTTGCATAGGAAACTCCAATTTCAAGCAGAACAGGTCGCCCTGCTTGTCGAGAAGAATATACAAGGACGAAAGCAAATTGCTGCACTCGAAGCACAGCGCGAACAACGCCGTCGTCTGAAACAAGCAGTTCGTAGCTCCCGTGATTCGCCTTTCTTTGAGCTGACATATATTACAGATACAATCCCAGCTCGAGCAATCCGAAACGTTCCGGCAGGAGCGGCGTAAACAATGGGCGGTGATGACCGAACAGATTACCCACCTGGCTCGTCCCCAGCCCGAACTGGCCCCCGTTCTCGATGATGCCGTTCTTCTCCGCGTACGGGCAGCAGTTGAGGCGATGGTACAAATGGAAATCGTCCCGGCTTTAGGGACGCTTAAGGTCCAGTTTGCCGAAGCTATTGAGCGACGTATGAACAGCCTCCAGCAGTCGCTGCAACCGGCGGTCGACCAGACAAATGACATGTGCAAACGCGCCGAATTCATTCAAGTTTGAACTTGAACTTGTATATCTCCATTATAATTGATACTGTACTGTTGTATAATGAACTCTAATGTTTCAACTGCTGTCCCAGCGGAACGTCATCACCCTCACTCTCGCTGTCTGGTTGAGGGATATAGCGATGATAGCGTTGCGGAGTTTCACCTATTTCGAGGAGGTACCTTTCCAGCATGTCTTCTCGAGCAGCCGGCCGAACTTCATATCCTTCCGAGCCGCGTCTGACCCAGGTCTTGTTGTCATCCTTATATCCGTACTCCTCATCTTCATCGGAGGAGTAGTCGCCGTTCGTTACTACGCTCGCCTGGTAATCCGGATGATAAGGTGGGAGTGCGGATGCGCCGTCATGATCCCTTCTCCTCCGACGAGGTGCGGCAGAATTGGACGGCTGCAGGTCGGGATTGACGGAGCCGTTTTCGTATGTCCACGGGGAATTGGGAAGAACAAATTCTTTATCGGGATCCCCTTCGTGCATCGAAGATGGGTCTCTGGGGGGCCAATTCTCTGAAACGGGTGCGTTGGTGTCTACAAACAGTTGAGTGAAAAGAAGATAACAGAAGTGAGAAGGGAAATTGAGAGGTAGAAATGTGCTTGCGAGAATGGCATTGGTGAGCGCGAGAAAGAGATTGACCTCGAGACCTGACTGTATGCTCACCATCCGGCGATTACACAGGCTCACGCCTCCCACCCTGAATCATCTCTGCCTTCTCCGACCCGAGCCATTTCTACCCACTTACCATCACTATCAGTCAGCTTGTACTTCAATCCCGTTCCAGGAGTAGGGGCTGGCCAACACCAGAGCCACGGATTTGCGCCAAGGATGGACTCGATGTTCTGTCTTCTGCCAATGTTCTGTATGCACACTTTAGAGTGGGTCGATAGCAAAGAAAAATTGCGAACATATGGAAATTTAATCTGTCGCGTTATGAGTCGAATGAGAAAGATGACTATAAACCAGACTGGCCTCACGAATCTTCCCCCGTCTGACCATTGTTGCAACCTTATCTTTTTCCCAACCCTCGATAGTCGTCGTGTTGTTCATTAGGGCACTGAAGTGGTATAGGCTACTCCATGTCAAATCAGGCCCGAAGGAAGACGAGGTTGAGATACCTGAAAGCCCCAACGGACATGAGGACGGGGACGCATGCCACAAAATTGAGGATTATAAATACGAGTTCCACGCTGTCCGGTTCATCCTGATGAAGTGTAAATGTCATCACTTCCAGAAGTGTAAGCAACATACCCAATACCTCCCTCCCATGCTAGACAGAACCCGACGGGTCACCATTGCCAAATGGTAGGAGCAAGCGACATCGACATAAAACAAGAAACGTATAAAGTACCCATGGGTGAAATGACCAACGCAGTTGTTGATCCATGGACAGTGGTGATCTGAGTGAAATGAGATAGCTGAATGTTTTTGCATGAAAATATCTACCCATGCGCAGAACACACCTACGAAGGCCATGAATATTTGTATTTGATGAAGGGAAGGAACGGACCTTCCACACTGTCGGCAATGGTGCGTCCTTGGGGGCTTTGGCCGCTCACACATGCGGCAGTATCTCGGACCTCCTGTGAGCTTTTTCACCTCGTAGCCATCTATATGGGTGTCTGGTCTCTAGTGAACAAGTTCATTCGCTTGATGGGTAATGTTTCCTAGGTCGAAACTAACCCAGTTCTCGGGCACTTCGCCGGGGTTGCTAGTGACACACAAGAAGTAGTTCCAGAACAACATGCCGACAAGAAGGCTACATAGAGGATTAGAAGTAACTTAGAGTGTCGGAGGGTCTGAGGCTGCGCTCACTTGAATGGTAGAAGTAGTGTAACCAGTTGAACAGAGAGGGCTCGGCCGTACCAGGGCCATACTACAAATATTTGAACGGAGTACGCGATGAAACAGATGAGGAGGACGACAAAGTTGACGATTAAACGTCCAATAAATCCACCCGCCATGAGAGTAGACCAGACGTTAGACACAGCCACACAGCCTCTCACTGATTTTGTTGTAACTTATGCGCCGATATTCTGCGCGTGCTGGAAGGCTCGTAACCCAGCCCATCCGCTGGAATTCAACCGTCCAAAGTCCTCCAAAGGATTCAGTCGACCCTCCGAGTCTCCCTCGTACGGTTCTTTCCTCCTTCAATCTCCATTTTACATTTTGTCTCGACAGTCGAAGCCCATGTCCCGCGTGCAGACGGATATCGACCTCGAGTCGGTCCTCGACCAGGATTAGATGATAGCTCTTCCTATGCGCCCAATATAGACGTCCTAGCTGCGACCGCCCCTGCTGGCGGCCTAGCTAGCCGTTTACTAGCAAGGATGGAAACTCTGAAGTCGCCCGGAACGTCGTCCCAGCCGTCGTTGAAGGTCTGCATCATGGCGGTATAACGAGATAGACAACCCGGTCTTACTTTATCTCTCAGCTGGACCAGCCTGTCAATGAAAGCCCAGAAGCTTTGGCAGCGCGTCGACGTGAATTACCGGAATTGCAACGCGCTGAACGGATAGTTCGGGATCCTGCGTCTGAACTATCGCAACCAGGACCACTTCCCCAGGAAACCGTTGTCCCGCAAAATTCTGCACCGTCGTTCTCCTCGCTTACCTCCCCGAACCTTTCTCGTGAGGATGCCGCCGCTCGTCGGTTCGAAAACCTTTTGGCCCGGCGTGCAGAGCGCGTGGCTCGTGAGCGCGTGACTCGTGAGGCGGAAGTCCGAGCTCAAAGATACGCGCAGCCGCGCTTTCCGAATGCACGGCCGCGACCTCCCGGTGCCCTCACACCACGAGAAGGCTGGGCTCCACAGCGCGGCGGAGGACCTGGAGGTCGAGGTGGGACGACCTTAGGGGCGAGCGGAGGTCGGGGAGGAGCAGGTGTCAGAGGCAGCGGACGAGGGCGAGGCGGCGCACGAGGACGAGGCGGTGGTCGAGGTGGCGGACGTGGCGGACGCACCGGACGTTCTCGCGAGGGTGACGACGAATCGTGGCCCCCTGAGGTCGTGGAATGGCTCGAAAACGATGATATCCACGTTGCTAGCTTCGTCGAAGCGGAGATTGGATCGTCCGACTTGGATCTACTCCGTAACGCATCCTCTGCTCTGGAGTCTCGCGTAAAAGGTGCCCAAGCCAAACGGGAAACTTTGGGTGGCGACTATTCGCGTTTCACCCCACAAAACCCACAGCTCTTCATTTCGGCAGCCAGGAAACTAGGACCCTCGAAACACTCTTCCGTCGCGTTTGCGCACAACAAACATCTGCCAGTAGTTGAGCGAACTCATGTCCAAGACCTTGCGGGTGCCGTAGGTAAGCAAATCTAGATAGTCACCCCAAAGATGTATACTAGAGTAGAAACTTGAAAACTTCCTCTCCTCGAGATAATTTAGCACGAATACAACAGATTTGTGATAGGACTTCAAGATATATACGAAAACAGTTCTCCAAAATCTAAGGAAAGTGGCTATGTCCCATCCAAATCCTGATCACTGTCGTCGTCGTCGACTGCCTCAAGGTGTTCGTGGGGATCCGGAATGCTACCCTCCATGTCCTGTTGTTCAAGATCGTCGGTGTCATCAGGAGCTTGACTTCCTTCAACTTCTCTGGAAATGTCCGGATTCTCCGTTTGGTCGTTGAAAACCCCTTTATCATGGACTTCGGGAGGAAGCTCGAAGTCGTAGGAGTCGCTGCTCGCCAGAATGGGTGGTAGTCTCGCGCCGAACGCCATGAGATGGCGGCTACGCTCCAGTTGACGCGGATTTATAGACGTGCGGTCCGCAACAGTCATTATGTTGCATGGGGGGCGCCGCCTGCCCTGCGATTTTCGCGGAGGCTTTGAAATCACACCACGCGAACGTCCACGTCGATTTACTGGTGCAGATATTGACTCTATCGGCGGAACAGAAGGTTTACGGTCCACTCTGATACGCTCCGGAGGAGGGACAGAGGAATTTGAATCAAACATCCCGTCAGCCGCGGGAGTTGGGGGTCCAAATGAGGTGGTATGGTATTCAGGAAGCTCCGGAGTAGTGGAGCCCACTCGTGATATGAGTCCTGAAGGCGGAGAAGCGTCGTCGGGCGGGACTGAAGTTTCTGGAGAGGGCGGGTAAGGAGCTCCAGAAGGTGGTGGTGGTGGCGGAAAGGAGTAGGTAGGAGACCCATTGTGCGCGGGGGAGGAGGACCGCTTAGGAGGTTCATCGTCGACAACGATATACGACTCAGCTTGCGGAGGAGTGGTGTAGTTCGAAGTTGCTGATGGTAGCCCACGCTCTTCCGTCTTCGCCCTCTTTCGCTTCCCACGTCCGGGAGGTTTGCTGGGCCGCTGGTGAGTGTCTCCGTCGGGTTCATATTGCATGAATCGCAAGCTTGAGACGGCGTCCGTGCTTGACTGAGGCAGGGCAGGGTCGGGCACCGACCGAGAATTAGGCAACAGGTGCAACGAGGAAGGACCAGACTCGTCCGCAGGCGGTATCTGGTATTCTATCACCAAGGGTGACGTATCCAGCCCAACTACCCTTCTCCGAGCTGCAGCGGGGCTTCTGGGAGGAGGGGGGATGCTGCGCTGACGTTTCTTCGAGGGAGCCTTTGAGGTGGTGATGGTTGGAATGACAAGCGCAGGGCGGGCGGGCAATTTGAGCTTGAGCTTTGTAGTGTCTTTTTTTGGGATAGGGATCATATAATCTTCGTCGACTTCTGACTCCCCGTCGTCTGGGAAGCGAGCGTACTCTTTGGTGGAAAGCTCTGACTCGGTTTCGATGGAGAAAGCGGCATTGCTCTGAGCAGGTTTTTTCTGTCGTTCTGGCGGTAGCAGCACGCGATAGCGTTCCTCCAATGACTGGGCGTTCATGAGCATCTCCTTTCTGCGCCGCTCGCCCTCGAGGTAGGCCGGGTTCCCATTGAGTCCCAGGTCATCCTCAACAACCTCGGGCACACCTGGTCGAGGAGAGAATGAGGAGGCTGGCGCTGCGAGGAAGGCTGAGTTGTCCATCCCCCGCAACTGCTCAATCCGCTCCTTCAGCTTGTACTGTTCGTGCTTCAGTTTCTCTTTTTCACGCAATCGTTGTCGTTTCTCAAATGTTTCATATTTCCGATGCCGCTTTTCGTACACGGCGTCTGCGTCGAGATGATTCTGAAAGTTTTTATCAACACTTGGGTTGCCACAGATTGGCATGTAAACAAACATCTTCAGTTGGCGGCCGGACTCTCAATCGTCCTCCAGCACTAGGAACGTCGGCAACGTTTGAATATTCGGGGGTTTCGATTATAGTCTGCTCCCGATATGCTTTGAGAACATCCGGTCGCTCGAAGTATTTCTCGTGCGCGAGGAAGTTGATTGAGCTGCTGGCCGGTGCGAACTCCTTGGCCACCTGCTCGAGCGTGTCGTTCGTCTTCAGTACGAACATGGTGTCAGCGGGAATGAGCGAATCGTCCGCTGCGGTGGCGTGAGCATAGGTCAAGGCGTCAAGGACTGTCCCGCACTTTTGTACAACTGAGCGTTCTTTAAAATCATCACGTCGATTTCATGGGTTCCCACACCGTCTCCCCCGCGGCGTGAACGCGAGGGGAGAACACGCTTCGGACGGGTTGGCAAAGAATGATTGAGCAGAGTGGCGTCGTTATCCATGGTGAGATCGGACGATGGAGAGAAAGTCCCGCGAGGGGAGGGTTGAGAAGAGTCGGCGGTGTCAAATTTAGTGTCTTCGCAAGGGAGGAGCGGAGTGGCGGCTCGGCGGACGACTCGGACGTGGCCGTCAATGACAGAGCCCTAAAAGTGCGGGGACTGGTCGTAGCTCCAAGTCAACTTCACGTTCGAGTTGTTTTGCTCAAGTGTAAACCGTAACCCATCAACTACATTGTTGCACTCCTAACAAGGCCGCCGCTCCCAGCTTGCCTAACCTTCGTCGGCCAGTGCCTGTGCTCGTGACCGTACTGGTTATCTACTCGCCACTTGAACTACTCGCTCGCAAATACCCAATGATCCGCTTTCAGGGTTTCTACGGCAGTGCGGAGGTTCTCTTGAGCCACCTGGACCAGCAGCATTCATACCAGATTTTCTCCTCAAGATAAATACGCACCAAGACATAATCGGTATTCCTACCGAGTCTCGTCAGTATCTACAGCCTGGACCTCCCGGAACAAGACCCACCACGTTGAGACGGCAAATATCCCGACCTCTGCCCGTTTCAAAGGTTCTAAGACGCCCGAGAGTACCCCGGCCAGGTCTGAGAAGTGGATGAGTCGTGGATTCTGCCCCGAAATCTCCTCGCGTTACCGAATTCCATTGGACCAGCTATCTTGATTGCCCTCCAGCTTGCAAGTTCTTTATACCCCTCAGGCATCCCATCTTTGTACCGGCCGGCGACAGAGAGCTCTTCAAAAGTGCGAGTTACGGACAGAAAGCTCTCGCCATCGTCGTCCGAGCTAAGAAAGAGTTTCTGCAGGGTGTCGCCGACTTGCTTGGGCTCGAGCTTTCTGACGAAGAAGGCGCCAGGTAATACATGGAGGTGGAGACATGGGTGGTCAATCGGAGGGGACATCGGGTATTGATCAGATCATGTGGATATCATACATTCAATTTAAGGAAAGTTACTACGTCGAGACAATGGATAGAGTGAAGACTGTAGCCAGACCACCTCCCGTGCTCACGATTTGTTGAGTGGATCCGCTCGCCGCCTTGTCACTCGAGAAGCTCGTGTCGCCATTGAAAGCGAGGAGGGTGAGTCCGCCGGAAGTGGCCTGAAACGAGGTCAGGTAGGGAACCAGACTACGAGATAAAAGTCTTATGTACCGCAGAGAAGGTGCTTGCAGCAACGCCGTTACCACATGAAAACTTGCCGTCGCTTACTCCGCAGCTACCCTTATTCGTTTTCAGGGTAAAACCTTGCGCCGTTCCAGACAAAGTATAGGTAGCAAGAGTCTGGGTTGACCAGGTTCCCAACGAGAGCAAGCCGCCAACTTGGGTACCGTCTCGCAGCGCATGAATTGTCGCCTTCGTCGGAATGCCCGCCGCGGGGCCCGTGCTAGTGGCGCCCGTGCTGGTGGCGCCAGTGCTGGTGGCGCCAGTGCTAGTCGCCGTTGTCTTGGTGGTCTGGAGAGTGGCATCAGCTCATGCAGCAGATAGAGACGGTCAACACCAACAGCGGTCGTGGATCCGACTGTCTTCGTAGTTGCTGCCGGTGACCCGGCCTTGGTCAAGTACTTGATGCCGCTGGACGGGCAATTGCCAGCTGAAGGCGCATCTAGAAAGCACGGGTTTGACCTTGAGCTAGGATTGCACGATTGAGCATACCTATCGCAACGAATGCCCCGTCGATGATGCTACCTGGTATCATTCGGTAAGGCAAAGTCGCCCACGCACGGGAGAAGAAGTCGTACCTTTAAGGTGGTAATAGTATGAGATCTGGTTCAAAGTGGATCCCTGGCAGCCCAGCGCGGGGGTAAACTTCAAGAAAGCGTCAGTATTCGTTACAGCGCAAGGACAGCGGGCGCATACGCCAAAATTCGCTTTGATGGCATCTGTAAGACTGGCGCGGGTATGGGTGGTACCGGACGACGGCGTGATCCCTGCAGCCGCAAGCCAATCGTGTGTAGGAAGTGTCTTTAGTTGGTCAGTCACGTTGCTGAATCTACCAGTGAGCGCGAGTGATAGCTTGCCTTGAAGAGGTTGACAGCGGTTTTGAAATAGATAACAGCCTTCGAGCGTCAAATAAGCCGGAGACGAGACTAGTATAGCTGGGCACCTACTTCTGCACCCTTTGGGCTTCCACTTGGGAGGCACTTAACGTCGAGGGTACTAAGAAAACATTGAGCATGGTGTTGAGCACACATCGGGCCTTCGTACCTCATACAGGTTCCTGTGGTAAGTCGATAAATCGGGTGAATCAACAGCGGCAGGCATTCCAAATCTCACCATGCTAGAGACGAAAGACGCGCCAAATCAGCCATGTGGATGGTATCTCGAGCTGTGGCTGCTTACCTTGGACCATTCGTGCTCCCAGAAGGCCTCGTCTTTACCTTTGATATCTTTCCAGAACTGGCCCAATGTAAGCGTGGAGGCCTTCTGACTCGGATGAGGATATTTACAGTATTCATGAAATCTAGCGTGTCTTTCGCTCCCTGAGCAGTCAACAACTGAGGCCGCCACGTCAATGAATGACCGCAAGCGCTGAGGCAGCACTTACGCTGGGAAAATCCTTATACGCCCGCGATTTATCACAGGTGGAGTCGAAGGATCCATCACAGCTAGATATCGGGTGAGACTCCGTTGCTTGTGGTATGGACGCTGAGCATACTGATCCGGCCAAAGACCTGAATGAACTTGAGCATCCGAATCCAGAACTAGATGGGACGACTCACCATGGATAGTCCAGCTATCGGAAGGTCCGGTCGGCGGACTTGGGGTACCCTCATCAATATCCTGCCGCTCTGCGGCGGAGAATGACTCGCCTAGTGTCCCAGAACTTGAAAGCCAAACGAGATCAATGTCTGCGGACTACAACTTCTGGGCCATCTTACCTGAGTTTGCAGCAATAGACCCTGAGAATAAATGTGTGAATTTCCGGAGAGACATCGATGGAGCTTGCAGACGCACCCCGGGTGCTTGGAAGCAGCAAAGATCGGCGACAGCGGAGGTATTGGTGCACGACTCAGTGCCCGTCGACGAACATCCCGAGCTGATGTCCGCTCTCCTGAACAATGCCTCGGAATCCCAATGCGAAAGGAATGGGAAGGCGAGGGAAGAGCCGACGAGACTGGCGAGGACGGTGGCGGCGAGCATTGAATTATGAGATACTTGCACTGAAGGGACGCGGTTTTAACAACGCGACAAGCGATATGGTCATCGTCGGCAACGTTGGCAAGGGGAAGCACCAGCGACCAGCGTGGACGACGACCGATGACACACATGGACCACCATGCACGGTCTGCAGAAGACTTGCAACAATCACATGCACCGATGTTAAACAAATAACTGCGAATCACTGCGGTTCATTATTACTGGCGCTATGTACTGTCCATTCGTCGGTCCAGCTACTGCCCGACGCTGCAGGAGGGTAGTATCCCTGTGTCTGTTGTTGGAAATCCAAGTTCAAGCCAAACGCGGACGCAAAACGGGGGTTAATGTGAGGCTGCACAACTTGAAACGATTGTTGGTGCGGCTGGTACCCGAAATTCAGTTGATGGGATGGCTCGAATCCCCAAGCTGCTGCGGGTGTGGTAGGCGCGGATCCGGGCTGCGAAAAGTCCGAGCCATCGGAATACTGCCCCGTTGCGCGAGCGATGGCCATCGACGTGGGCGAGAGCGGCCTCGAAGGCGGTTGAGGAGCATATGGCTCTTGTGAAGCCCGTGCGTCCCAATTCCGCTCTTGGCGAGGGGCACGGTTATCGCTTCCCCGACCGCGCGCTCCTTTGCCACGTTCGCCGCGGCCACGACCCCTGCCACGGCCCTCCTGGCGCTCAGAACCTGACCCTCTCCCCCTTCCTCTAGATCTTGCGGAGGGACCGTCGAATTCATCTCTGAACGAGTTTGCGCGACTGCGAGGTGGTGCTGGTAATGCATGCTCGAAATTAGCAGGCGCATTATTGTACTCGTCCGAGTATGGGTCGTCATATGGCATTGGTGCTGGCCGGGACGGCCCACCGCCGAAGTTATCGTCGTACAGACTATAGTCGTCATACGGATTTCTTTCCATGAAAGCCATGTCTTGATCGCGCATCAACGACGGTGTCGACTGTCGAGATCCAGCAACAGAATTTGCCCGCGACTCCCGTCTAGTTGCAAGTTAGCAAAGGTCTCACAGTAGCAGCACGGACAATCATACTTTCGTTTGGAGTTCCTTCTGTGAGCAGCTTCTGCCTCGTCGTCCGAAAATTCGAGTTCGTCATCGGCCGGTTCCTCGTCGTGCATATTACTGGCGTCGCTGCCTCGGTATTTTTTGAGTTGATTCAGAGACACGAATTTACTGCGTCGCGGCACGTGAAAAATTGGACGCGATAGTTGCACCCTGTCCTGGTCTAAGGGGTAGATCGCGCTGAACTTGACCTGATAGAGCGGTTGGGTAGTGGGGCCGAACGTTTCGTATATCTGGACCAGCAATTAACGCGCGAACGGCACGAAGACTGGACGCGCACATAGCCAAGGACTTTGCGGTCTTCAAAAACGAGGAGCGTGTCGCAGTCGAGGGTGGGGGAGGCGATGTCGGTAGGCGCGCCTTTGATGATGACCGTTTTGTCGACGATGCTCATTATCTCGCCGACTCTCTCTAGGGTTTCGTCTGCGCCGACTTCTTCAATGTCGGGCACCACGATGTCTGCTTCGACCAGTTCGTTTTTTGTCTGGAAGTAGGTCGCTGTGGGTGCAACGACACCCAACTCATCGTCATCCTCAGCGTCCAGTGCCTTGACCCTCACTTTTGAAGGCTCCTCGTCTGATTCTGAAGAGTCCGAGTCGGAGGATGAGTCGGATTCAGAGGTAGAATCAACGGGCGCAGAGTCAATGGGAGCGGAGCTGACTTCAGTTGGTCAGCTTGGAGTTCACGACGCTGACCGCGACGAACAGTTTAGAATCCTCCTCTTCGACCTTGACTAGGTCCGCCTCGACTTCATTCTCGCTCTCATTTTCGCTGCCGGAGCTATCAATATCATTATCGAGCTTTAGGGCCGGCGGTTTGGGCGGCGACGCGGGCTGGGGCGCGCCGATGAGGTCTTGTATGAGGAGGAGGTCCTGGGGCACGACGGTCGGGACTAGAAAGCTCATCGGCAAAATTTGCCGTCACGGTCACGTTTCTTCCGAGTCCGCCTTCATGTGGGCCCGATCCAGCAGCGCCTTTTCCGCGCTGCGGCGCTACTCCACCGGCCCCGAAAAGCCCTCGCTCAAACTCGTGGCGGAGCTGCGCAAGCTCACGGAGGTCTCAATAGTCAAGGCGCGTGAGGCTCTCAGCGCGTCGAACAACGACATCAAGTCCGCGCTGGACTGGCTCAAGGCGGACCTCGTCACCTCAGGCGCGCAGAAGGCTGCCAAGGTGCAGGACAGGCACGCGGGGGAGGGCCTCGTCAGCGTTGCGACTCTAGCGGCAGGCAACGGACCGCGGGCGGGCAACGGTGTGCGCGCCGCGATGATCGAGCTCAACTGTGAGACCGACTTCGTGGGGCGGAACGAGCTCTTCGGGAAGCTCGCCGCGGACATAGCGCACACCGCCGCCTTCATGACGGACCCGGCCGACTTCCACCCGTATCCCCTCGACGTCTTGAACGGCACACCCCTGCTATCTGCGGCGAACCCGAATCCCGACCCGAGCGCGACGGTCGCGACCGCCATCCGCGATCTGATCGCCAAAGTCGGCGAAAAAGTTGCCCTGCGGCGCGCCGTCACGGTCTTCCACGAGCCCACGCAAAATAAAGAGCTGGGGCGCCGGCTCTTAGCGTACCTCCACGGTTCCGTGCATAGTCCCAACCAAGGGCGCATAGGCACCCTCGGCCTCCTTGGGCTGTCGTCACCCCGCCTTCCCCAACTCTTTGCGTCCCAGACGTTCCACGACGACTTGGAGCGTCTCGAACGTTCACTGGCCAGGCAAATCGCTGGGTTCGATACGCGGTCTATCCGATCCTTAACCGACGCGCACGATGAGACCGCGCTCTACCAGCAACCTTTCATGTTCCCCGGTGAACTCTCCGGCCAGCCTGTTGGCGAGGCGCTGGCTGCTTGGGCCCGCGCACACGACCTAGTCAACCCGTCCGGCGGCGATGCATTGGAGGTGTCCCAATTTGCGAAGTGGACGGTGGGAGAGCCCCTTGAGCAGGAATCCAGGTCATGAGTGCGCGATGTTCGAACGAACAACCCTGCTCGACAGATAAAAGTACATAATATATTCATTTCTAGATATCATTGAGCTCATTGAGCTCGTTTATCTACCCGCTTGACATATGGAAGACCCAGTCGATGCTCCAGAGTGAAGTTGCGGTGGTCATCCTTGAGACACAGGGCACTGATGGTGGTCAAGCAACAGCGTAATGAGTGAGAGTTTTCCGACTCACAGGTCTGCAAATCATGTCAAAATGTCAAAAGAGAACAAAAAAACGGAAATAACATACATTGAATGCCGATGAACTTGAAATAAGTCCCACTAGCCTGTGGGCACGTTATAGGATGAAGTCAAGTCAAACCAAGTCCTTACAGTGAACTGAGGCGGCCGCGCCACGTTAGTGAGGATGAAGGGGCGGAGGTGCTTGAGGGCTTACGACATGCCACCACGAATGGCCTTCTAAGAAGAACGCCAAAGGCCAGCCGACAGAGACCTTCCATTTCGTCAAAGTGTCACAAAACATGTTGTCCAAGTTCCAAAGCAAGAACGCGAACGAAAATTGGGCAACACCGAGACCGAAGAGCTTAGCTATCGTTCTCCTCTTGTCGGCTGGAACGTGTTTACCGACGCTTGACATGGTCAAGAGGTAGTAAATGCGGAAAAGGATACAAAACAGGAGAGTCCCGAAAACGACCTGGTGATAGACCGGATTACGGTTGACGTAGCTAGACAGTGTCAGAGTCGGTCAACTAAGGGGATATAGGCAGGACACACTAGCTCCATGTGAACAAAACGTTGAAGACCAGGGCAGCCACAGTGAGAAGGCGTGTCCGGGTGGATTTAAAAGTAAAGCCGGACTGGTGGTCGAATAGAAGCCAGAGTGTGGTGGTCGTGACATAAATCATGGGGAGTTCATCAGCGAGCTGGGCCTGGAATTGCAAGGTAGCATGGAACCAGCAGCTTCCAAGGCCGACCAGAGCGATGCCCTAGAAGAAAGGCATGAGGTGATGAGCGGCAGACCAGGAAGCACGGCCGCACAATATATCCGACCAGAAAACGTTGAGGTACTGGGTAGGTTGTTCAGAATTCGAAAAGAGGCACTCAAGGCGGCGCACGATATTGGCTGGTGCTAAGAATGCACCCGTAGATGGCGAACGCAATCGTTACAAAGTTCGAAAAGGTGTTTGCCATTTCTGAAGAGCGGAGTGCACATGAGCGAATACTCGGGGGCAAGGGTAAGCAATCCGACCCGCGATATAATAGGAAAACTGGTAGTTGGCCTGCGGATTTGCGGTCAATCTGTACTCTCTCTGGGATCAGCGCACTCTGCACACCTCGCACCAATCGAGGGTCGCAGTGGTCGCCCCATGAAAACCGACGCGGGGGCTGGTGGAATTGAGCATGGTCTAGGAGGTACGAGCACCAATTGGTTGTAGCGTCTGTTTATAAGAGAGTCTTGATACCAATCGGATCTGACAGTGGGCCACAGTTTGAGGAGGGCCGCAGTTTGAGGAGCACCAGTCAAGCGACCTTACGGCCAAGCTACATATATATGCCGGCGCGTAGGACGGTTGGATAAGCAGGAAGGAAGCTGAGTAACGGACATGGGCACACGACTCGGAGCAGGGCGCTGACAGTGAGTGACCTTGAGTGACACGGGCCGGCGTACAACGGCGTAAGAGGCGTAAGCTGACCAGCGTGATGAACACAGCCACACAAAATCTCTCGATGCGCCGGGCTGGCTCCTCGATTGCCCGCCGCGGCAATGTCCTCTGCAGCGCGTCCCGCAGAGCCCTCACCCACGACGCGAGCCCTAGCCCCGACTACCAGCTAACCACCCTCCCGAACAAGATCCGCGTCGCGACACAGTTAACACCCGGTCACTTTTCTTCCGTCGGCCTTTATGTAGATGCTGGCTCGCGCTACGAGACCCCCGCCTCGTCCGGCGTGAGCCATTTCCTCGACCGCATGGCGTTCAAGGTCGTCTTTCTTCTTTTCGCGTCGAGTCAGTCGGTGCACTTACGCTCGCGTTCCAGAGCACCGCGTCCCGGACAAGCGACGAGATGGCTGCTGCAGTACACGGGCTCGGCGGCCAGATCATGGCCTCTTCCTCGCGCGAGTCGATCATGTACCAGTCATCCCATTTCCACCGAGGGACACCACAAGCGCTCTCGCTGATTGCAGACACCGTGCTGAACCCTTCGTTCCTCCCAGAGGAAATCGTTGCCCAGCGGGACGCCGCTCGCTACGAGCTCCGCGAAATTTCGAGCAAGCCCGAGCAAATCCTCCCGGAAATCTTGCACGAGGTCGCGTACGGCGGGAAGGGCCTCGGAAACCCACTGCTCTGTCCTGCGGAGCGAATAGATGTCATGAATGGGCACACCCTTTTGACCTCAATGAAGGAGTGGTACCGGCCCGAGCGCATGGTCATCGCCGGTGCTGGCATGCCGCACGAGCAGCTGGTGGAGCTGACGGACAGGTACTTCTCGTCCCTCAAGTCCCCAGAACTCGCTGCCGCCCAGCCCACCCTCGCTCGGCCAATCGTGCCCCCGCCGCTTTCCTCCACCTCTCCGCCGTCCGTCGTCAAGTCAATGTCCCGCGCCGCATCCTACCTCTTCCCCACCTCCCCAGCCACTGCCTCCGACGACCCTTCTCTGATCGATGCCGCTCTACGGTCCTCCTACACCGGTGGCCACCGCTACATCCATGACCCCGACGCTGAGTTCAACCACCTGTACGTCGCCTTCGAGGGCGCGGGTATTCACGACGATGACATCTACGCCCTCGCGACGATGCAGGTCCTTCTCGGCGGCGGCGGCAGCTTCTCCGCAGGCGGCCCCGGCAAGGGGATGTACAGCCGCCTCTACACCCACATCCTCAACTACTACTCGCAAGTCGACCACTGCGCCTCATTCCACCACATTTACACCGACTCGTCGTTGTTCGGGCTCTTTGCCTCGTTCCTCCCCGCCGGCCAGAGTGGGGGGAACACACCCGCCCAGATACTACCTCACTTGGTCCACCAGCTAAGCCTCCTCCTGCATACCCCCATCCCTGCAGCAGAGCTCGACCGCGCCAAGAATCAGCTCAAATCGAGCCTGATGATGGCGCTGGAGAGCCGATCTGTTGAGGTCGAGGACCTCGGGCGGCAGGTATGCATTTTTTTTTTTTTTTGCTTTGCAACCTGTCTATGCTTATCCGGACATACAGCTTCTGGTGCACAAGCGCAAAATCTCCACATTGGAGATGACAGACAAGATCGACATGCTCAAGCCGGCAGATATCCGGGCGGTGGCAGAAAAAGTCTTTGGGCCGGAGTCGGGAGGGAACCCTACCGTCGTTTGCATGGGGCGTGAGGATACTGGTCCTTGGAAGGAGGTGTTTGAAAAGTATAGTGTAGCTGCTTAATCAAACCGAAACCCGTAAAAAGCATCTTAATAACGCCCTAATTACCCTTCAAATCACCGGAGTCGTCCATATCGCTTGGGTACATAGATACATGAAGAAAGCGTAAGCAAATACATATCCCACGAGGAGAACAGGAAGAAAGCTGGGGTTATACATAGCGGATTATGCGTGCATCGGATGGAGATAGTCTAATGAAATGGGGAGCATCCGTGTTGAATCACATTCCTGACCAAGCGGGCGCCATGAAGCCCCCCGCCTGCGCAGAACCTTTTCCAATGCTCGTCGCGATAGCTTTCCTCTTGTCCTCCCAGGCTTTGAGCCCGCGCAGCAGCTGCACGATCTTGTCGCGTTTTCCCCGCCGGATATCCTGGATGCTCACACTACCCATGCGCACCTCGTTGTCTAACAGGAAGTCGAACAGACGGAACAGCCCATCAAGGTTGTCGTCGCTGTCATCTTTGGGGAATGCCGAATCGGGCACGGGGGGCGATGAGGGTCGCCCTTTAATGGACTCGGCAAGGCGCAGCAGCCCGAGCCCATCGCAAAGGGGCCCGGCAGGGTCAGTTATCTGCAACTTCGACGGAAGGTGGCCGTTTGCCCACTCGATCAGGCCTTCGTCCACCGGCGTGGGCTAATCGCGAGAGAAATTAGTGCGGACATCTGATGGTACATGAGATAAGATACTCACCGCTTGTTGACTGCTCATACGCCTGGTGGGCCTAGGCGGGGCTACTGACTGGGGGGATGCGGGAGGGGATCCCGCGCCAGGAGCATTGTCGACAGGGACCGCTTCGGAAGTGAAGAACGAGTCCAATCGCGCGCGCTCCTCCTTTGGACCCGTATTGCTCGCAAAGCCGGTGAGCATGAGAACCCGTGCATCCCGTGTCGACGGTTGGTCTGTATTTTCCCTCCGCATCGCGCGCTGCGTCGCAGCGCGGGCGGTGGGAGATGGCGGCCGCGGAGCGGGGTTCATCGCCTGTGCGACCATCAAAGGTATGGTGGGGATGTTGCATGAGGAAACCACTGGTTCTACGGACAAATGAGTATTCTGATCATACTTAGAGCAGTCTAAGAGCTTACTCGAGTAATCTCGTCCGATGGTGGCTTTCATTATGGCTTTCATCCAGTCCCGCACCACCGTTTTCTCATCCGAGCTGAAATAATGCGTCTTATCGTTCTCGTGGTCGATCCTGAAGCCGTATCGCCCAGGGTTAACATTCTCGTCGACAGTGACCTTGTAGCCGACGATATTGATGTAGCCTTTGATCTTGGTTTCCTTTCGTAATGCGAAAGGTTAGATCGGTCACCGCGTGAGGCTGGAAGACTCACAGCCTTGTTGCTACTCCGCAAGCAATAGAAATCGGGCCCTTTGAGAACAAAATACCGTAATTTCCAGCTGTTGTACCGGTCGCCCTTCTTCCGCATCCAGCCGATATGGTCGGGCTCGCCGATCTGGTCGAGGATGCTCTGTCCGGGCTTGAGCTTTGATGCAGCATTGCCACCTGGTGCAGCTATTGCGGCAGCCGCGGTAGTCGATGCCTTCGCCGCGTCTGTCGCATGACTCGAAGATGTGCGCTTCCGTAGGAGAGTCGGGTTGTTTGGAGAAACCGGTGGCTGGGGAACCACCTGAGCATTGTCTGGGGTTGTCTGGTGGACCGGCGACAATCCACTGCTCGGTGTGGAAGGTCTCCCGTTTTTCCGATTGAGTCGTGGAAGGGTGAAGCCTGATGAAGACTTGTCTACCTTCTCGTCTTCGGGCCCGCTGGCAATATCGAGGACATCAGCAAACATCAATGAAGAATGATTGCGACGCACCCAGAGTACCGCGGGGCGGGTTTACGACCTAGGGTGCCACCAAACGAGGCACCGAATATACTTAGTCGCTCATTTCCCTTCCCAGGATTGTTGCCGTCGATACTCTTCTTCCCCCGAGCATGACGTCCCGGCCCAGTCGCGACCGTGTTTGAGCTATCTTTCTTTTTACTCGTGGCCTTGCCGTCCGTAGACTTGATCTCAACAGAAGAGTCCTGATCTTTGTCTTTGGAATTCCCGCTGGCTTGGGATTCCTTGTCTGCCCCGGAGTGCGGCGACCCTACAGGCGACCGCGATCCGAAGAGTCGGCCACGAATAGACGCTTTTGCCGGATGTTCGCTCTAGAAACTGGGTTAACCTCTAGAAAACTGTTCATGCAACAGCGCGGCCCACCTCGCTCATGACTGCCCGCTCATCCTCCTGCGCTTCAGGCTCGGTCGTCTGCGTAGCGGAAACATTAAGAGCTCCGTCGCTGGGGGAAAGCATTAACTGCGCCGGCCGGCCTTTAGACCGCGTGCCGGAAGTTTCTCCCAGAAGGCCCAGAGGGATCCCGGTGCGATCACCATCCGGAATGGTTTGCATCTCGAGAGGACTTTTTGGCATGTTCCCAGCATGTGTCGCGCTCTCCGGGCTGATTAGGCCAGCGGTAACACCATACGTCTGAGCGAGGTACCCGTTCTGAAGTGGGGACCCCACGGACGACTGCATGCTGTTATGTCCATTGTACGACTGCTGTGAATGAGATTGCGATTGAGTACGTGAGTGACCAGTGTACTGTGGCGAGTTGGGATACGGCTGTGAGTTCTGGGAGTTGGCGTACGCAACAGCGTACTGCGGGTGTTGAGGGGAGTGCGGCAGAGAGAACGACGCAGAAGGCGACGGCGGTCGGCGGAGTTCGACGATGGCATTCGCGATGCGCATCCGCTTCCCGAATGCCATTATGCCTATCTCAGTTTTGAGAAGATTTACGTCTAGGTCGAGGAGCACATCGCCTGTTATTTCTTGCTCTGTAAATCAAGTCAAAAAATTGCAGACACGGGCGTTATAGTTGCACTGGCCGGTGAATTTGTCGCAGACGTCTTCGTCGAAGCCTTTGGATTTGATCCAGTCGACGACTTCCTCGACTGACCATTCCGACGGGTGTTTTGCTGCCCCATTGGCGCTGCCACCGCTGCCGCTGGCGTGACCACTGTCGTCTCGCCTCCTGCCTTCACTAAGGACAGACAAAGGGGCGGAAGCAACACTGCTGGGCTTAGATGGGACACCCGTCGCAAGTGCACCGACGGTAGAGGAGGCGATGCTGCTATGCTTGGAACCGATGGCCGCAGCACCACCAGATGGTGCAGGAGAAGGCAAGCCTGCCGCGAGCGACTCCCGCAGCGGAGTACCTACTCGATCTTGCTGTACTGGGGCCGGGGAAGCAATTGACAGGGCAGAAGGCGCAGGGATACCGGCGGAGACAGGTGTCGGAGGTACCTCGGCGTGAACTGCGAATGAATGGGCGGTGGCAGTGGCGGGTGCGGTCGCAGGTACCTCCTCGGGGGCGCGCAGGCGTCCGAGTTGGTCAAACGGTTCCGAGGGCTCATCCTCTTCAGGAATGTAAGGGTGGGCCCTCAGAGGCGAGCTTGCGTAGTCGTCATCCTCCTCATCGTGGTCATGGTCGTCCTCAGCGTCGCTCTCATCGCTGAGCTCAACGGCAATGGGAGGGGCCACCATCCGGCCGCCTCCGGCGCCGGAGGAGAGGGCCTCGAGCTTCTCCGCATCTGCGACGGCCTGCCGAGCCTTTTCGGCAAGCTTTCGTCGCGCACCCTTATGCCAGCCTTCGCCCTCGCTCATGTCGAAATCGGTGTCATCCTCGTCGTCGGTGGTGCGGTCGTCGCGGGTGGAGGCGAAGCTAAAGCTGCGGGCGTCCTGGTCGAGATTGGCACTGCTGCCTCGGTTCCGGCTGCCGAGCTGCTCGATGGCCTTCTGGACATCGGTCATGGTTGCCTTCATGACCTCCCCGTTAGGATCAGAAGCGGGGTCTGTATTGCCGTTAAGATATATCTGAGGAGGGGGGGACACTGGGGAGCCCGAATCGGACTCCGGTTCTTCCGCCAGAGGCTGGAGGGTGGTGCTCTCGGTCTCGGGAGGGGCAGCGGGTGGGAGTTGAGCGGTGGGGGCAGCAGGAGTAGCAGGAGCGTCTGCAGGAGGGGCGGTGGTAGTATAGCTCTGGGGGAAGAGCCCGACCTTTCCTGCAAGGTTACGGCCCCTCCACCAGCCATCGCCGTACAAGTCGTCCCTTTCGACCACCTCGATGCGCTCGCCGGCGACAAAATTTATCTCATCCTCATGCTCTGGAGCAAAGTCGTGTAATGCATACACAACGGATGCCATTGTCGCAAAATGGCAAGTTGATTGCGAGTCAGATGCCCCGCCGCTCAGAGGCGCGGGGGTGGTAAACGTTCGGATGAGAGAGGTAGAGAGGGGGACGAGTGCCCACGAACGGGCTGGGGGATGGGAGACAGTGAGAGACGGTCAGAGACCTAAATCACAAATCTTACGAGACAGACGTCACATGATGTATTAGGGGCTAAAAGTCTAGACCCTCTTCCAGCGCGAGTCGCGCCGTGTACTCAGGTAAATCTCAGAGCCTGCCTCGCAATCCATCCACGCGCTCTGCGCCGTCGGCACAAGGTTGCTCACCCCATACCGCTGTCCCACCTCGAACCCAGTCCCCAGCGCATCCCACACCGTCACCTGCGCAGACCGGTGCGCCCCTCGTCGTCGCGTACACGCATCCTGCACGACCAGCACCCGGAAGTTCCGCACTTCGCGCGGCGGGCATAACCGCTAACCAGACCGGCATCGGATAGTGATCGCGCCCCATAAGTATGCGACGTACCTTAAGTTCCTGTTCAATCTCGTCTCCCGCCCGCTCTCGCTCCTTCTCCACACGATCAACAATGAATCGAGCCAGCCAGCCTGCTGAATTTGCACTTATGCGCCTCAACACCGCTGCCGCTCCCACCGGATCTTCAAGCTCATCATATAGCTCCTCGATCTCGTCGGGTGCATCGTCTAAAGGATGACCGGACCGTTAGACTCACGAATTGCGCAACAAGGGCTGCTCACCATCCACAGACGGCGCGAAACGCACACCCGCCCGACGTTCCAGGCGCTCCGCATAGCCCTGGTACCGCATCTCCTTCTTCTCGAGCTCCACTCGAAGCTTGCTTACATGAACTTCTCTCCGCCGCTATTCGCGTTCGTCAGCTAGAGCCTCGCAGCCGCAATGGATTACCGACCTGCCACTGTTCCTCTGCTTTTGCTTCGTCGCGCTCATTCCACGGTCCTTCCCGCTGCTTCTCTCCATTCTCGTCTTCAAAAAACTCGAGAAACGCAACGGGGTAGGTCTATGATGTGTTGTGTTCAAATTCCGGGGCCTTGAAAGCCCCCCTGACATACCTTGAGAACGACAACGTCCATGGAAGCTATCAGGCCCCCGTCTGCTGTCAGGCTATTCATAGTAGCAATCCAAGGCGCGGCCTGAAACCCCAGCTTCGCATGCCACGGGACTAAATGCGAGGAGTTGCCAGTGATGACAAGTTTCGTGGAGTTGTACGCCTCGAGTACTTCCGACGGCTCCTTGCGCTCGCTATCAAGCTATCTGGTGCATCAGTCCCGAAAAAATAAAAAAAATAAAAAAATCCGACGGACCCGAGCGCCGACCACGCCGAATTTGCGTCCCACGCGGAGTACGCCCCTCCGGACGGCCCGCGCGAGAGGCGCATCCACTTGGGCCCGCAGTCGATACCAGCCGTCCGTCACCTCGAGCTCAGGGTGCGGTGGGATCGGCAGCCCGTCGTCACCCACGCCTGGCTCCGACCAAGTGATGTTCGACACACACAGCACCATGGGACACGACGCGGGTGCATCCTGCGTCGCGATACTGCGCAGCGGCGGGCGCACCCCTCCGTTAAGCTCTCGCTCATATCTAAGAACGCATGAGCGCCTGCGCGGAAATCTTGGAAACCGTGGAAGAAACACACCGGTAAAGCAGCTGACGGATTACTTCCGCCCAGCACCACCGCTTTGTCTGTGGATCGCTCTCTCGCTCGGGCTCGAGACACACCATCCCCGCGAGCTTCCAGAGGATGAGACACCAGTGGTTGTCCACCCACGCCTTCGTCGCAAGCGAGCACCCGCGCCCAAGAAGTTCGCCCAGAGCCGCATCCGGTCCAAGCAGCTTCGGGGGGCTTGGGCTCGGGGAGGCGTCGGATGGAGGCGTAGCTGACGGGGTGTGAAAGGAATAATACAATGCCAGCGTCGGGGTGATGTGCTTCAGTTCCGCCCCAGCACTATACAGACAGGGTCAGATCATGTACAACCACAATTATTATCTGTCGATTACATTCCCATGTCCTCGAGATCCGCAATCGTGTATTCTTGCGGTGCAAGTCCGGAGCTTAAAAGAGTTTTTCTGTCCTCGCGTCGTGCTGCAGCGAAACGAATAAGATAGACCCCGCACAAGCGCAGAACAACCCTTACTCAGATCGAAAAACGTTTTCCTCCGACTCTGACTGGCTCCACCGACAGCGGCGCCTCCGCTCAACGGTTTTGCAGGTGTGGAAGCAGAAGCTCTGACTTCGACCGCCTTGGCCTTTTCCTCCAACCGCTTGCGCCCTGGCTCGCCCGGCTTCATTCCAGTCTTGAACGGCGTGACGAACGCCGGCGGCCGAACTCTGACTTGAACTTGAGGCGACGCGCGCACAGGCGTGACCAGCGCCAGCGCCGACGGGCCCGCACGCAGCGGCGTATTGGGCACAGGAGGCATAGAAGCAACAACGGGCGGCGCAGCGAGCGGGTGCTGTGTGCCCGCAGCGACGAATTCCGCGCGGGGCTTGGGGTTCAGCGGCGAGCCCGCGAGCCCCGGCCGCCCCGCGTTCGCGCTCGGCGGGAGGAGCGGCGACTTGAAGGGCCGCGCCTTGCCTCTGAGCTGGCCGATACTGGGCGACGAGAAAGCCGGGAGGGCGGACGCCGAGGACGCCGAGGCGCGCTGGAACCCACTGGCAGGGCTAGGCGTCCCCGGCGAATTGAACGCGTTGTCGAGGACGCGCAGCGCGGGGCGTTCCGGGGACGCAAGTCCGACGAGTCGGGGGGTATTCAAATTTGAAGCAGTCCTGAATACATTCTCAACCCCCGCGTCGGATTCGGTAAGTGGGGAGGGGTGGGCGGCGGCGGCGTTCGGGTCCTCCGCCCAGATGGCGTTCATCTTCTCCTGCGCCTTCGCGAACGCTACCTTAGAGGGCGCGATCCACCCTTTATTCGACGCCTTCATGAATCCGATCGGTGCACCCTGAGGAACGGCAGACGCAGGCGCAAACGCCGCTTGGAAGGCAGCCGGCGGTACAGATACAGATACATGTGCCGGCGCAAACCAAGCGTCGTAGTCGGGCTCGGGGGGCGCCTCAGGCGACGGCGAAGGAGCATAGTCATGATGATGAGCAAGCGTTTCGGAGCCGGCGCGAAACCCTGATGCAGGACCGAACCCGCTGAGCTGCGCAGCCGACGCGAGCCCCGCCGCAAGCCCCTCTGCGCTGGAGCCAGCGCGGAACCCAGACGCAGGTCCGAACCCACTGTATTGTGCAGCCGAAGCAAACCCCGTCGCAAGTCCCTCTGCCTCTGAACCAGCGCGGAACCCAGATGCAGGGCCGAACCCATTGAACTGCACCGCAAAGGGCCCTGCAGCCGCGGCGGTGGTGGACGCACTGGCAAACGGGTTGTCCGGGTCGTCTGGCAGCCCGGCTCCGGATCCAGGGCGAGCTGCGCTGGAGGACGGGTGAGAGTGCGAGTTCGCCTGCGACTGTGAGAACTCCGCCTCGATCTTATCGAACGCCTCCAGGTCTTCCTGGCTCAGCCTGAGCTCGCCGAGCACGTCGTCGTAGCTTGGTGAAGAAAGCCTTTGCCGTTTTCTAGCCGGAGAGCGCGCGGGGGAGTGGGCTGGGTTCATGAGAAGCTGGGGAAGCTAGGGTCTATAGATAACGCACCTCGCGGCATTGCAGTGCCACCTGTGTACACTGTATGAGGACGCTCGAGATTCGATAGATTCGATCAAGATTCGGTTCAACAACCGACGCGACAGGTCACATCACATGACGTTCGTGACGCATATACTCACAGTCAGTGACTCAGTCCGCTGGGTTCAAAAGCAAGGCGCAAGTCAACCTTTAATACAAGTTCAAAGCAGTTACACGTTCAATTGTTCATTATTGCTATGTGGTATTCGATAGATACTGCTATGCTTGTGCTTGTCATTGTGCTTCTTCTATGCTCGTGTACGCGTGAAGGTATCATGTATGTCTCTCACCAATCTCTAACCGCAGATATTCGGATACTTCAAACTCGTCGGATCCCTCGGAATCCACCCATTCGCGAGCCCCGCCTGGTACGACCACTCGTCCGCGTTCTCCGCCTTCCACGTCCTTCCAAAAAAGATCAGCATTGGGAACCCACAACGAAGGAAGAAAGCAAGCAAGGAAGGACGGAAGAAGGAAGGAAGGGATGAGGGATGCCCACCATTGTATCCAGCCCTGCCCCTTCTCGTACGAGATCACCTGCGCCTCCCAAAACTGCCGCAGGAACGTCTTATAGGACGCGCTGAACGACGACGCCGACCCCGTCTGCCCGTTGCAGCTCCCGACACGCTGCGAGCCCGGGAACGACCCGTCGAACCTACTCCCCACACCCCGCCCGTTCAGGTACTTCGCGCAATCCGTCGCAGCTGCGCAAAAAAAAAACCCCCAAGTCAGCGAACGTGATACCGTGACATGCTACGCAGCAAGGTGGGTCGTGATATGAAACGTACCCGGAGTCCATTCGCCCACTATTACCCAGAGATCGAAGCTGGAGAGCGAGCCCTGCTTAGCGCAGACGGTGGATATATGCTGCGCCTGCGACATTTGGTTCTCCTACATAGTCCGACGTCAGCGCTGGCACCAAATACGAATAAGAGCCAGGGCTCCACTGACCTGCACGGAGAAGATGGTGTAGATATGCGTGTCCATTGCCACGCCCTCGTATTGCGGATACGTGAGCACGCCGTTCCAGAAGCTCAGCGGCTACAATGCACACGGACATGGTGTGAGCGAATCGCACGATGACACACGTGGAGCGGCACGCACCTGGAACGCATCATGGATGAGCTCGACGGTGTTGCCTAACGACGAGGTGATGAGGATATGACAGAGGAAGAGGCGGTGCGCTCCAATTACTTTGCTGAGAGTTGCCGAATGGGAATCTGGAGCAGAAATGAGAACTACGAGGTTTTTTTTTGGAGGAGGACCGCACCGAATGTTGCCCCAGCTGTCGAACCAGTACTTTTTTTTTTTTTTTGAATATTGTACCAGCGAAGGTGTATAACGCGACACACCTGTTTTGTCACTGCAAGCATATCTGAGCTGATGAATCCCGCAGGTCTGCGGCGGAGAGATGGAGGTTGGGTAAAAACTTGATAAATTCATGCTGGCGCTCACTCGTTGAGCGGCGCGATAATGGGCACGTTGTTAGGGTTATTCTTAACCATGTTGGCAATCGTCTTGATGATAGCATTTGTGCGCTGGACGTTCGTGTTGTTGGTGTGCCATGCTCTAACGGAAGGTTAATTACGCTCAGAAGCCGAAGCCACAAGAACGAACGGCGTAGAAACTTTGCGCCCGCTGTTGCCGTAAGTTAGGAAGAGCTCCAACAAATAAGAATGGGACGCACCTGTTGTCGAAACCATTCTGGCTTCCAGGAGCGCCTACACACTATTTAGACCGAGCTGGAAGTCGCATCACAGACGCTGACCGTGGAGGTCGATGATCAGCTTGAGCCCATGATTGGTCGCCCAAGTGATTGCCTTGTTCAGGTACGGGAGTTGGCCTTGTATAAAAGGTTCGCCGGGTCCGACTTCAAAGGCCCAGTAACCGATGGGCACTCGCACATGGTTCAAGCCTGCCGCCTAGGTTGTGAAAGTGGCAGTCAGAAGGTTTATGAAAGCATCGAGGTATTAGAGCGTACCGCGATGGCGGCGAAATCAGCTTCTGTGATCCAAGTATTCCAGTGGTTGGTGAGAGCTGCTGTGGCGGTCGAGCGACTTTGCAGAGCTCCAAACGTCCACTCATCAACGATGTTGTTGTTGCCTTGGCGAGTACGCGATGAGCGACGGGCGCCACGCAGAAAAGAAGAGCACGCGAACCTGTGTTCTCGAACAACGAAGGCGTTATCCACGGCTGAGTCCTCCATGTTAGCGACTTTAAAGACGAAGTACGCAGGGCGAACAGACCTCGAGGACGAGCCAGCCGCCCAAGTTCACGCCGCGGACTTTGCTGGAGCCATATGGGAAACCCGGGCTGAAGGCGAGAGCGGAGGAGAGGAACGAGACGGCGAGCAAGAGAGGCTGCAACGCGCAGAGAGAGCGAGTCATGGTGGGGTCGAGCGTTCAACGCAAGACAGGAAAGCGCGGTTCTTATATAGAAGCGCGTAGATGGATTTATTGTACGGCGAATGATCGGACTGGGCCCCGATGAGCTCATGTGGCCACCAAGAAACATGGTGTATGCGCACACGAGTCCTGCATATCTGATGCCCAAGGCCTCCATACATGGGCGCAGTAGATAAACCGCCAGGTAGAGACGTGGTTCAACGTTAACGTTCAGCGGTTCAACCTAGCAGCATCGCCGAGGCAGCTTAGGGTGGCTAGCAAGAGGCTTGCAAGCGGCTTGGGCCCTGGGGACCGGGTGGGTTGTCATTTGATGAAATGAGGATTGCCTAATCGGGGTTTCCACGTGTGTTTCGCCTTGGTTATGTCCGAAGCTTCCGGGACAGCGACCGCGGCATCCTTTCCTGGACCATGTAACGGGACCCCGACCGCCGCCTCGGCGTCATCCTTGACCGGTCCTCTGCATCCTCTGCATTGTATCATATCGACAAGTCCGCCTGACAAAACATCTGCTGCCATTTCTCGCTACTCGCAGTGCACTCGTGACTGCCCTCCATGCTGGCTGCATCGGCACCATCCTGGGATCCCTCAATATCCGCCCGACACCGACGTATCACCCGCGCTCTGGTCTGCTAGAATGGAAGTTTACTAGTATCCCCCGTCCGCATCGAAACTTCGCTCATGCTGTTTTTGGCTTCATCTACATGGCGCTTCAAAGCTTCAAAACTTCAAATCCAAGGTGCCAGGACTCCTTTGCTCAGTTCGAAAGTCTTCGCTGTGACTTGGAATAGAGGCTCGTTTCAGCCTCTATAGCTCTCTGATCTTTCTGAAAACAATCGTTCAGGATCACTATGCTATAGACAAGGATGATAATCAAGTCTGTTTACGCGATGCCCGTCCCATTCGCCTCTCAACCGCCGCCATGGATATTTATATCGCATAGCGTTCTTATCTCCCCACGACAGCGTTCGAAGGAACGATGCCGCCTACTCTCTTAGGCGGGGCTGTTTGGACGGCCGTGGTGGTGGTGGGCAGCCTTCTCGCTCTAAAAGCTTGGTGGAGGCCGCACGACAGCGAAGATGATTCAGAACATCGTCCGAGTCGACCTGGTGATGGCCAATCTCAAAGACCGCCTCGCCCTCCTCCTCCTGTTCAGTCTCATGGTACTCCTGGGCCGGCTCCGAGTCCTACTGGATACCAACGCCCACCTTCGTATCTTCGCCCGCCTCCTTCTCAGCCTCCAGCTCCTGGACCGGCTCCTTACCGATATCGCCCTCCCTCTCCTGCTCAGTTGCATGGTACCCCTGGACCGGCTCCGAGTCCTTACGGATACCAACACCCATCTACGTACTTTCGCCCACCCCCTTCAACCCAGCCTCCAGCTCCGCGCACTGCGCGGATTGTTTCGCATCGTCCAAGTCGACCTGGTAATGACCAATCTCAAGGACAGCCTCGCCCTCCCCCTCCTGTTCAGTCTCATGGTACTCCTATGCCGGCTCCGAGTCCTACTGGATACCAACGCCCACCTTCGTATCTTCGCCCGCCTCCTTCTCAGCCTCCAGCTCCTGGACCGGCTCCTTACCGATATCGCCCTCCCTCTCCTGCTCAGTTGCATGGTACCCCTGGACCGGCTCCGAGTCCTTACGGATACCAACACCCATCTACGTACTTTCGCCCACCCCCTTCAACTCAGCCTCCAGCTCCGCGCACTGCGCGGATTGTTTCACATCGTCCAAGTCGACCTGGTAATGACCAATCTCAAGGACAGCCTCGCCCTCCCCCTCCTGTTCAGTCTCATGGTACTCCTGGGCCGGCTCCGAGTCCTACTGGATACCAACGCCCACCTTCGTATCTTCGCCCGCCTCCTTCTCAGCCTCCAGCTCCTGGACTGGCTCCTTACGGATATCGCCCTCCCTCTCCTGCTCAGTTGCATGGTACCCCTGGACCGGCTCCGAGTCCTTACGGATACCAACACCCATTTACGTACTTTCGCCCACCCCCTTCAACTCAGCCTCCAGCTCCGCGCACTGCGCGGATTGTTTCACATCGTCCGAGTCGACCTGGTGATGGCCAATCTCAAGGACAGCCTCGCCCTCCCCCTCCTGTTCAGTCTCATGGTACTCATGGGCCGGCTCCGAGTCCTACTGGATACCAACGCCCACCTTCGTATCTTCGCCCGCCTCCTTCTCAGCCTCCAGCTCCTGGACTGGCTCCTTACGGATATCGCCCTCCCTCTCCTGCTCAGTTGCATGGTACCCCTGGACCGGCTCCGAGTCCTTACGGATACCAACACCCATCTACGTACTTTCGCCCACCCCCTTCAACTCAGCCTCCAGCTCCGCGCACTGCGCGGATTGTTTCACCGTCTTTGGTAGCGCCTCTGCGTGAAGAAACACCGGCCGAGGACGCTTGGGTTCGTAAAAGTCACAAAAGCGAGCCAAACGCCTCATCCCTCATAGGCTGCGTTCTTGCGCCAGGCATCGGCCGAAGCCGTTAAGCGCACGGAAGGAGCTTCTCTGCAAAGTCACGAACCCTCTCTAGCTGCGCGCAACGCGCGGATTATTCCGCCGTCTTCAGCGCCTCCGCGCGAAGAAACACCGGCCTGGGGCGACCGTCCTGTGTGGGTCAGTGGAAGTCCCAAAATCGAGCCAAATGTCTCATCCCACGTAGGCTGCGTTGCGCAAGGCATTGGCCGAAGTTGAAGCAGCGTCCGAAGCTGAAGAAACGCCGGCCGAGGACGACCTTCCTGCGTGGGTTCGTAAAAGTCACAAAAGCGAGCCAGATACCTTATCCCACGTAGGCTGCGTTGCGCCAGGAAGCGTCCGAGGCTGGTACGCGCATGGAAAGAGCTTTTCTGCAAAGTCGCGCACACCGTGATGCTGGCAATGCGGACGAGGCTCGGAGGCTATCCCGGAAGGGAAAAGCGCATCAGCGGAAAATGGACGGTCTGAACAAGAAAGCGAGCGAGCTGATATTCCGAGGTATGTCTCTCGGTGGTCGTTCTTCGTTACTGGAAGGCCGCACGCACGGTAGAAAAGAACAAGGTGTGTTTGCCTGCCGCGGCCCCTCAGTACACCCCAGCTCATGAGATCTGGATCATAGCATCGCCAGCCCCACGAGATCGATCTGCATGGGCTGTACGTGAAAGAGGCCGAGCTAAAGGTCGAGAAGGCTATCTTAGCGGGCGAACGGCGGGGAGATGCGGTTGTCCGGGTCATCGTTGGTCAGTGCATTCGTTCATGGTGTTCGTGGACTGCCCGCTGATCGTGCCTAGGCAAAGGGTTGCATGCCGCCAGCGGCACGTCGAAACTGGGACCAGCTGTTACGGCTTACATCGAGCGGTAAGTGCGGGGCGGGGTGTCTGCAGATGCCTGATCCCCTGCTTCTACTAGTATGCCGCGTGATGTAGAACGCGCACCGGATAATGCGGGTGTCCTTTTGGTAAGCTTGAGACAAAAACGCCGGCGACGCAGAATCAGCGTTGGGTCTACGAGTTCTGAGTCGCCGTGAGGTTTCAGACTCGTTCTTGGGCTGATGCGGGGCAGTGGGCCCGGGCGGTTGTACACACGGGCGTCGCAGCAGCCCGTGTGGTTGTATCTGGAATTATGTATGTATATTGTACCATTGTGTAAAGCTAACGCAGCTTGTATCCTACCACCACATCATGTCTCTCGACCGTCTCCGTCCGCGCTTCGAGGCCGCTGGCCAGGCCAGGCCCACGTCCTGAAACTCTGGGACACGCTCCCTCCTCGTTCATGGGCTGATGTGGGCAGTGTGTAGGCAGTGCACACGGGCGTCGCAGCAGCCCGGTGTGGATTTATGTAAATTGTATCACCAGCTTGTATCCTACCACCACATCATGTCCCTCGACCGTCTCCGTCCGCGCTACGAGGCCGCCGGCCAGGCGCACCTCCTGAAATTCTGGGACACGCTCCCTCCGTCCGAGCAGAAATCCCTCGCCGCCCAGCTCGATGCACTCGATATAGAACGCGTCAACCGCATATACAAGAAAGCCGTCGCAGGCGAGGCCGACGCCGCTGCGCCCGGCGCGCACGACCCCATCCAGCCGCTCCCCAAAGCCGCCTCAGACTCGGTGAAGAGCGGGAAGGAGAAGGAATGGCGCGCGATTGGGCTGGAGGCCATCGCGAACGGCACCGTGGGCGTGCTCCTCATGGCGGGCGGGCAGGGCACACGGCTGGGCAGCAGCGCGCCCAAGGGCTGCTACGACATCGGGCTGCCGTCCCACAAGTCCCTGTTCCAGTACCAGGCGGAGCGCATTGCCCGCCTGCAGACGGTCGCAGAGGAGGAGTTCAATAAGCCTGCCGGCTCCGTCATCATTCCCTGGTATGTCATGACCAGCGGACCCACTCGCCGCGAAACCGCAGACTTCTTCGCGAAGAACTCGTACTTCGGGCTTGATTCCAAGAATGTTGTTCTATTTGAGCAAGGTGGGATACGTTAAGCTATTATCGCGCCTTTTCTAAATCGCGCTTTCTACTTTAGGTACTCTACCGTGTCTTACCATGGAAGGCAAGGTACTGCTAGAAGCGCCCTCTCGCGTCGCAGTCGCCCCCGATGGCAACGGTGGTCTCTACGCAGCTACCCGCTCTCCGCTTTCCCCGGCCGACAAGTCACACACGGTCTTGACAGACCTTGCGAAGCGCAAAATCCTCTATATACACGCATACTGCGTGGACAACTGCCTCGTCCGTGTTGCCGACCCCGTATTCCTTGGTTACAGCATCAAGAAGCAGGCCGACTGCTCCGCCAAAGTCGTTCCCAAATCCTCTCCCACAGAATCAGTCGGCGTCGTCGCTTGCCGCGGCGACAAATTCAGCGTTGTGGAGTACTCCGAGATCTCGAAGGAACAGGCAGAGCGACAGGACCCTGAGACCGGCGAGCTGACCTTCCGCGCTGGGAACATCGCAAATCATTTCTACACAACGACATACCTCAACAAAGTCGAGGCGTTTGAGGAGGAACTTGCCTTCCACATTGCACGGAAAAAGATCGCTCACGTGGACCTGGAAAGCGGCGAGACAGTCAAACCCACGAAACCGAATGGCATGAAGCTCGAGATGTTTGTCTTCGATGTGTTCCCGTACACGGAGCGCTTCTCGGTGTTGGAGGTTATGCGGAATGAGGAGTTTAGCCCGTTGAAAAATGCGCCCGGCACGGGTTCCGACGATCCTGGGACTAGTCGTAGGGACCTCTTGGCGCAGCACAAACGTTTCCTCGAGAAGGCGGGAGCGACCGTCAAGGATGGCGTCGAGATAGAGATCTCGCCGCTCGTGAGTTACGCCGGGGAAGGTCTCGAGAGTGTCAAGGGTAAGACGTTCACGAAGTCGGGAGTAGTGGGAGAGCTGGTGGAGTTAGACGCCTTGGTTTGATGGATGGACGCCCGCTCTACTTTGAATGGACCTGAAAATAATTACATGGACGACATCTGTACTTTCGCATACCTGGTAGAATCACTCGCTTTCGCAAAATTTGAGATTTAGAAGTTCGATTGTGACCTACGTCAACCTCCTACTACACCATCCGCAGGAGTCTTGCTGACTCTGGGCCCTTTCCTCTCCAGCTCTTCCCGGAGCGAAGCGAACAACCGCTGTGTTCTTTCGGCGTTGGGCTGTATTACAAAACTGTCAGCAGCATGGAATATTGAAGGAACTTCGGCCCACCTCTTTGCAGCACTGTATTAGTTTGTCAATGAGCATCGTCTGCCCATTTTGCGCATCCTCAAGATCCTTCCTGAGCTGTTGGATCTGTTCTAGGGATCAATAGAACATGTGATGGTGACGACGGACAGCGCACCTCGTCAGCTCGTTTCTCCGCACGAGCCTTCTCTCCCTCCGCTAACTGTTTTTGCTCGGCGGCTCGCGCGCGAGATAGCAGGACTTCAAGTTCCTTCGAACGTATAACGCATTCGAAGTGGCGTTCCCGCAGTTCGTATTGCCGAAGGACCTCCTTCAGCCGTTCTCGAACACTGCGGGAAAGTATCAGAAGGTAGTTGTGGATAGAGCAGGGAAGGAACGTGCACGCCGTCGAAAATCTCGGCCATCGTTCTCTTGGCCCTGCGGAAATATCATTAAATGTTTTATACCGGTACAGAATGAACTGTACGCACTCTCGAGGATTATCCGTCCAGTTTTTCTGCAGCTTCTGCCGCTGAGGTTCCACCAGATCGTCCTATAGGAGGCCTCAGATCTCTGCAGATCTTGTTACGACAAACTCTCACCCATTCCTCCAACCCAGGCCCCTCAGTCAAATCCATGAGTTCAACGGCAAGGATCTCGTCCGCGTCTTCCATACCAGCCTCCTCCGGGGTTTGGTCTGCTTCAACTGTCCTTCCGTTGTGAGTAAAGACGAACTGCATTGTCAAGCTGGCCACGCCGGGTCCGGATGGAGGAACCGCATCAGATTTGACCGACCCATTCATGGTGTCGGCGCCAGGCGGGTTGGTACCCTTTTTGCCGCCGGTCTTCTCCATTCTATCAGTCCACGCGTTGAACAGCCGCGATAGCTTGGTTTTGCGCGAAATCTTGAAGAACAATTCCGCTCGATAACGGCAGACGACCTTCACTACGATGTCGGGCATCTCTCGATATTTGGCGTCCTGTACCTTGGCTTTATCAGCGCGTTTAGTGATGTCGTTCCTCATTTGCACGAGCTACGAGTTTGATGATGAGAGGCGAACTGGTTTTTGAACGAGCAAAATCCTACTTCGTCCTGAGCATCTTCAACCGATTGAGCCAACCGCTTTCCATCCTCCTTCGAAATGTCAAAAACGTGAAAGTCCTTGCTGGAAGTGCGTTGCTCACTCGGAGTCGCTTATTGTCCTGCCCACCGTAAGTCACGGCCAGAGATCCAGTGTCTGCGGCACACCTTCTGCAATTCCCGGGCAAGGTTTTCCACCTTGGTTTTGGACTGATTTGCCTTCGTCAGCTGGCTTTTGGCTGCAATAGAGTTAGACGCGTCGATGCTCGGCCAATATCATGCTTGACACACACCAGCATCCTTGTCCTTCACCAGCTTCTGCTTCTCTTTCGCATGGTCTCGCTCCAGTCGCTTGAATTCCGCGAACTATGTGTGTGAGAGGCTTTTAGAAACGAAATAACGCGTGCGAGAGGTCGCCCAGGTTCACCAGTTCGATGTATTTGGCATGAATCGCATTCTCCTCCATGCCCTTGACAGATTTCTGAGCCTCCTCAGCTACTCGAGCTGAGTGTCGAAAAGCCAACGGATGATAAAGCCGAGAACACACCGAATCTCCGCTCCTCCTCTTCCTCTAACACCTCTTCCTCTTCCAACGCAGCAATTCTGCTCTTCAAACTCTCATACATGGTGGCAGGATCCACGGGGGCTTCAGGCTTCTTCTTTCCCTTTGCATGGTGTCCGTTGACTCCCGGACCATGGTTGTGAGCCGGACGGGGCTGGGGCGGCGCGTGTGTGTGATTTGGCGGTGCAGGAGGAGCGGCAGCAGGCGCTGGTGGGGCGGGGCCATTTGGAAGGGGTTTCGTGGGTCTCCCGGACGTGTTCTGTGTAACGTTGGTGTTGGTTCCATTCATGGTAAATTTGGATCGGTCAAAACTTGGTCACGCTCAGGTTTGCTGAAGACCATCACCGGCGACCACTCATCACCGACAAAGGCGCTTTGAGTGTCTCTGTTCGGGCAACTTCCTGAACCCATCCTGGCACTGTTTCACCTTGCAGGGGCGGGCGGAAAAAAACGGCTCGAAATCGACATACATACTCTTGAGGCTCACAATGACATCGTGATAGATTTAGCGTAAGTTATTACGCCGCGAAACCCCATCCCATTTCCTCGAGGGGACATGTCTCTTTTGTTCGTTAGAAAACTAGATGATTGAGGTTGCATCAAGGTTGCATGAGCCAACCGAACAACACCGATAAGTATGCGTCGAGTGCACGCAGGATCCTCTACCACTGGGTTAACAAGGGGCCGACAGTGTACCTCAAATTGAATGCGAGAAATGGAGCACAGAGCTGGTTTGCAAGCGCAGGTACGATTATTTATGACTGAACCAAGGGCACAATGTAGTGCGATTGCATGACCAGTTCGGAGTACTTGATGGCGGATTGGGCTGAGATCTTTGCATCGACCCCTTGGCTCAGTGGTAGAGCATCTGATTCCAGTTAACGATTGGTTTCCAGAAGGTCGTCCGTTCGATCCGGGCAGGGGTCACCTTTTTTGGACCTCATTTGTTCTGCATCCTAGGAGATGCAGAAACGGTTTAAGCTGAAGTATTAGGTCTCCCTCCGACCTTTGGAGACCGTATTGGGAGCCATGATGGACAGGGATAATGAATGGATTAATAATAGAGCTGAGGGCAAGCTGAGGGGGTAGATATGTTGAAAAGAAATTCACGTATAACTGAGACTATCTATCTACTAGTACCTGCAGAGACTTGTGAATGATAAACTTAAGCCCTTCAAAATGCCCTTCGGAACGGCCTCTTCAGCCCTTCTCCGATCTGACTTTTATTTATTCTGAATCAAAGCCTGAGGCCTCGGGGCGAACACTGGGCTACAGTAAACCATGCTCAGCAGCGCATTGCTGGAAACGAGAAAAATGCTACGTCGTTCCCTGACGTCTAGATGCGTACTATATAGTTGATTTCCACTCGCTGTGTTGGCTTACACCAATGAGACAAGCTCAATTTCAATTTCAACGCAGGGTAGTCGAGTCGGGACTCCAGAAATGCTACCATAGGAGCAAGGATTCCAGCTCGGGATGTGTTTGAGGCCGTCTCAGAGCAAAATGGATGCTTACCGTTGGAGACAGTGGTCAAGTTTTGATTCAGAGACCCTCTTTCTTAACGATATACCTACATACCTATTCGATAATCATTGACGTACGATGTCTCCGACTTCTTTTGCCGCCGAGGTTGAGACCCCCCCCCCCCCCCCCCCACAGGATTGAACGTGAACCATGGCGACTGTGTTCATTGCGTTCAGAGGTGAAACTTGGGGTGAGACTAGTGGGTCTGAGACAGCGGATTTTTTCAGATGGCCTTGAATAATATAACCCGGACTTTCCGGCTGACTACTGTTTGTTCAGACTGGCATCTTGTAAAGAAAGAATTCTGGCTCACCTAGTCCTTTATCCCGGCGCGGTCCAAGCGAAGATAATGGGTGGCCCAATCAGGGTATTCTGCCAAGCTGACAAAGTTAGCGTGACTACACTGCTTGGTCGCATCCTCGTCCATCGTGAATTCGAAGTCTGCGTCATGTTTACTGGTTTGGTAGGTCAAATTGCGCGTCGCCGAACATGTATTCACGCGACCGCAGATCGAGCATCTAGGCACTGTTTCCTCGATCGTGTTGGACGACGCCGGCTGCACCCTAACCATCGGCTCGTCGGCGGCGATCCTGGGGGACTGCCATGTCGGGGACTCGATCGCGGTGAACGGCGCGTGCCTCACCGTGACCGAGTTTGACGCGCGCGCAGAGGTGGATGGCGGATGGTTCAAGGTGTGGCTCGCGAACGAGACGCTGCAGCGCACGGATCTGGGTGAGCCGCGCGCGATCTCAATACAATCGTATCTGGTGCGACTACAGGGATGATGCAGGGGAGCGCAAGGTGGGGGACCAGCTGAACCTGGAGCGGGCGATGGGCGCGCATGTGCGCTTCGGGGGACACTTTGTGCAGGTGTGCCGCGCGGTCCTCCTCACGCTCCAAGTCTGACTAGGCAGGCCCACGTCGACACGACAGCGAAAATCGTGGAGCGGCAGGCGGACGGGGACTCGGTACGGCTGACGTTCGAGTTCGCGGAGGCGACGGCGGAGCGGCCGTCGCTGCTGGCGTACCTGATCCCGAAGGGCTACGTGACGATTGACGGGGCGTCGCTGACGCTGACCGGGGTCGACGACGGGCAGCGGCGGTTCAGCGTAATGCTGATCCAGCACACGCAGTCGAAGATCACGCTTGGCAAAAAGGGGGTCGGGGCGACGGTGAACATCGAGGTGGACATGGTGGGCAAGTACGTGGAAAAGAGCGTCGTCGCTGCGCTGGGCGGCGGCGGGGAGGGGGGGCTTCGCGGGATGATTGAGCAGATAGTCGTGTCGACGTTGGCGCGCCAGGGATTGATCTGATTGCACTTGTACTTTTGATTTCATGGCACAAACCGGTCCCAAGGCAAGCTAACACCCAGCTCGACGCTGCCCGACGCTCTCTCCTCTAACATTCATATCCAGGTCACCGTCAAAGTTACAGGCTCATCCCCCCAGAAATCCTTTCCCTCGCGCTCCCCGTCCCCCTACAAGCCATACACCTCCCCCCCCTCCCCCACCTTTCGCCCAAAGGCAAAGGTCAACAGCAGCGCAACCCCAGGCAGCATCGTCGCCCGTAAGGCGACCAGCGTCGTATCTGGCCCAGCCCTCTCCCGGACAGCCTCGGCCAGGAGTGCAGTGAGCAGCAGCAGCCGAACTACCGCAAGTCTCACCCCGCGCTCGGGCTCGCCTCCAAAGCAGCTGCCATCGGCTCCGAGGGCTCGTGCAGTGGTTACTCGCGGTGTCACTGCCCGCGCCGCACCCACAGAAACTCGCCGTCGCTCGCTTACCACTGACTCGTCTCACTCATACGCGTCGCGCCCAACCGCCTCAAGCACCCCCATATCCGAGCTTCTAGACCTGTCTGGCGATGAGCAGGACAGTCCCGCATCCTCTCCGCGCATCACTGCCAAGCTCTCGGGCCGTCCAAAGCACGACGGGGCCCCGCCGCTACCCCCCAATTCCTCGTTGCGCGCCCAAACGCACCGCGCTCGCGTGCCCTCGATATCCTCAAACGCTTCGTCATCTGCCGCGTCCGCTGCGCTCTACACGAATGCAAATGGAGCATCGCGGTATCCGGCCCCGCGCGGAAGCCCTCCGTCGAGCGCGCACCATTACTACCAGCCGTTCCCGCGCGACGAGCCCCGGACTAACGGCGCACGCGTCGACCCCACAACGATCCCACTTCCGCCGCACTCCCCGCCGACGTCAACCGTCTCCTTCTCCTCGCGCTCCTCGCTCTCCGGCCCGTCCTCCGTGTCGTACGCGACCGAGTCGGGCACGAGCCAGCTCAGCGCCCCCCTCGTGCGCCGCGACTCCGCGGACGCGAACATGCGCTCGGGGCTCGAGAATCTCATGAACCTCAGCGGGATGCTACCCACAACTGAGGACACAGGCGAGGACTACTCGGACGAGGATACCGATGAGCGAGCAGAAGACCTGCGTGCAAGTACCGCCGAGCGCAAGGTCCGCGCTGAGGCCAAGTCCGTGCGCAAGGTGCGTCGCACAGGCTTTTTCCCTCATGTGCGTGCTCACCTCCCGCGCAGATCGCCGATCTCGAGATCACGAACCGCTCGCTGCTCGCGATCAACACGTCGCTCGAGCAGACGAAGCACCGCCAGGCCAAGGAGATCCGCGAGCTGCGTCGCAAGCTGCGCGAGTCGCGCCTCATCCTGCCCCCGCGCGCGTTCCGCGAATTCAAGTCGTCGCTCGCGGTGGACGACACTGCGGACTCCGACGACTCGGACGAAGGCGCCGAGGCGGAAGAGAAGGCGGAGGAGGTGCGCGAAGCGCACGACGTCATGTACCGCCGCATCAAGACAATTCTCGCGGGACTGCTTGAGACGGGCACGCGCGCCCTCGCGAGCACGCCACAGGACTTTCCCGAGCCGGTCAAGGTTGCCAAGGTGCTCAGCGCGTACGAGGTCCCGTACCTGAGCGACGACGACGAACCCGAGGCAAAGACCATGGCGGCCCCCGCGTCGCCGTCGCATGTCGCCGTGCCCGATAGCGATGACGACGCATTCCACTCCGAGGACGAGGTGGAGGCGATGACCCTCCCGCGCGACTCGCCCCCGCCGTCGCATCCGCCCTCCCCACAGCCGCCACCCATCAGCATATTAGAGCCCGCATGATACCCGCCAGGCGTTAGACTGGCCGTTTATGCCCCTACACTCATAGATCGGAGAGTGATACCATCCACTACCGCATACACCTATTTAAAACAGCAATTCTAACTAACGCGTTCCGTCCGTTGTACAAATAAAATATGCATATGCTCCGCTCCGCCGCACACCTGCTCGTTACTCCTTGTCTGCTATCTGCTGTGCACGCCTCGCCAGCTGCAAGAAATACCTTAGACGTTGTAAAGAGGACGAGAGGGAGAAAGAGGGCGTACAGCTGCAGCTAGATCGCCATTCGCGCCGCCGATGCCGCCGCCGAGCGGCTTGGGTGTGGGCCGCGCTGAGCTCGGCACGGGTGGTTTCCCCGGAATCTTCGGCGCGCCGGGCTTTGCTGCGATAGTTGGCTTGGGCTTGGTCGCCACCGGCGGCGGGGGCTTCGGCGCCAACGAGCTGCCGGGGCGTGAGCTTGCGGGGGAGTCGCTAGAGGACGCTGACGCCGTCGGCGTCTTCTTCCACGGCGTCGCAGAGCCATTAGCCGCCGCCATGCCTGGGAAGACGGACACTGGCTTCGCGGACGCGTCGGCCGTCAAAGGCGTTGCGCGCGCCGTTCCTGTGGTCGCTGCAGGTTTGGCGGGCACGGGGCGGCTCCGTGCGGGCGGAGGGGGCGCGGCCGCCGCTGGCGCAGGCGCCAGCTCTAGGTAGTTATTCGGCGCCCATCCTTGCACGCCACCCTTCTTCACGAGCCACCACCCATTGTCGTCTTGCTCCAACACCTCCACCTGATCATCTTTTGAGAGACTCATCTCGCCCTCCTCGCCGGCAAAGTCAAACTTGGCACGGTACATCTGAACCGCGGGTTTGGCTGGGGCGGCTGGCGGCGGCGGCGGTGGGGGCGGGGGCGGCGCGGCGACACTGCTGCGCTTTGTTGGGGGAGCGCGCACTGCGGCTGCCGCGGGGGTCGGTTTGGGCGCTGCTGTGGGTGTTGCTCTGATCACCGGGGTCGGCGCGACGGAGGGTGTTGTTTTGCCCGGAAGAGGGCGGGCGGCCGGCTTGGGTTTGGACGCGGGTTTGGGCTTCTAGGATCATAGGATCATAATCAATGTGAAGCACGCAGTAAGAGAGAGGAGACACAAACATCAGATGGACCTCCAGCTTTCAGCAGTTTACCTTGCGTGATGGGCCGCACGATTCCTGGTTTCCTCTTCGCTGGGGGACGAGACAGGCTGCTCGGCGGCTCGCCCGAGGGAACGTGCACCGTGTGGCTTTTGTACAGATCATCCTTCTTTACTGTCTCGTCTTTAATGAACTTGATCTCCGCCTTCTTGTCCTTCTTTTTCGAGTACGACATACTGAATATGCATATTAGCGGCGAGCGCTTAATCGGTTTCATGACATACGTTGGCGCAATCAAAAGGCTGATACTGGCCTGTGTCAATGTCAGAAGATTGGCTGCCAGTTCCGTCTTGAAGTAGCAGCTGAAGATGGGGTCGCCTTCTTCCGCTGTGTTGCCGTTGAGACACTGTGAACGATTGAACGTGGATAACGATAAACTCAGCTATTGAGACGCCTACCATCCAGTCGTCTCGCATATTCGACATTCCAATACTTTTGATAGTGACTAGTGGTATCTTTCGCTCTAATATTGTCTGGTTGCGACCGTCTTTGGCCATTGTGACCACAATGTGGACGGCCTTCTGAGTCTGCAAGCTAATCAGCCCGATTACAGTTGCGCAAAACATGCATATAGATACCACTACAAGGAAACGCGGACTAGGTTTGCTAGAACGGCCGAGTTTGGAGACCAAAAGCTGAATTCGACCGCTGAAAGTAACCTCGTCGTCTGGGCGAGATGTCAGCGTCGAGTAGGGCGGGTCGAGATCTCAACTCACTCCCAATGTTGCAAACCGAGCTCAGCTCTTCTCCCAAGGCACTCTTTCCATTGACGTCGAGATAATCTCCCATGAATCGTCGGTAACTGAGGAGACTGAATCTCCGGCGCTCCTTGCGTCCAGCAAGGACCTGATGCCCGTAATCTCGGACCTGTGCATACACGAGCGCTTCCTTGTTGTTCTTCCAGAATCTCTGGATACGACGTGCACATTCGTGCTTATAACGCATGTAATTGCGGAATGCGCGCTGTATGCGGCCGGCCATATTGTGCCAGTATCGATCACGCATCGTTTCGAGAGCAAACAACTATGGTCATGGTTCAGTGAATGGATCGAACCGAGGGATTCTGACTTGCCGTCTCGGGATTCTTGATGAAAGCCTTCGTTACACCCATCTGCCACTCATCTTTCGCAATGCCAGTGTCCTTTAAAATCTGCTGGCACCCAGATTTAGCATCCCCATGCCAAGTGTATTCGCCGGCATAGGAAGTTTGAGGTGAAAGAAGGTAAAATCGTTCCACCATCTTCTCGAAAGTGTTCCTGTAGGCAAAACCAGCCCTACGAACGCGGATATTCTCCTGCAGGCCAAGATACTTGATTTGATGCAAGATGGCCTTAGTGTCGTACTCTGAGCCGCTGCGATTCTGGTTCGGCTTAATGGTACGAATGTACGCTGGCTGCGCCTTCATCAAGTTATCTACGAGCGCTCCTGCAGATGCCTAGCGGTGGTGTCAGTAATGATGTAATCAACGAAGACTCGACCGAACTTTGATACGGTCGCCTGCAGTTGGGGGGCGCTTTTTGCTATTAGGATCAGGGCGATCAGGGAACAACGTCTGCATGAATTGGTTGCCACTGCTTGCAACGAGATCCAGTAGATCCTTATTCAGTGAGTCCTTGTTCTTGTCGGTCATCCCGGCGACATTGTACATGACATCGCCGGCATAGTGGCGAACCAAGAACTGGGATCCCCGGGACTCAAAATGAGCGTTCGAAGCAAGTGCAGACGCCCGCTGCATGAAACTACTGTCTGCAGCCGTGGGATCCGCGTGCGCTGTTGCACAGGCATCATTGAGCGCAGCGAAAATCCCTGGAGGACGTCGCTCCTCAATAAGATCGCAGACGATCTTATTGTTGAAGTACTTGATAGGGGTCCATTTGATCTGCTCTCGAACGTACTCTTCTTGCTCCGTCTTCAGAGTTAACTCGATGAAAATTTGTTGCAGCTTCTCATTAACGTAGTTGATGCAAAGTTGCTCGAAGGAATTGTCCTAGAGATGATTCGTATATAAGCCCAGGGTTGGTAGAGTTGATTGGAGAAGCGTACCTCGAAGATCTCGAAGCCGAAGATATCCTATCGAATGTTCAGACGTGCATGTCGTCGGAAAAAAGGCGACATACAAGGATACCGATTACTTGAGTATGGGCAGAACGCGGTTTCATGGAAACGTTGACCCTCGATACGATCCATTCGAAAAGGTTATTGTAGATGGCCTTGGCAAGGGCGTCTCTCGCAGACGAGGCCTGCGATGGGTTTAGGGGAACATCATAGACAGAGCCTCTGCGACCGCCGCGCTGCGTTTCGACCACTTTCGAAGTCAGGACCTTCTGTACAAGAGCGGTGTCCGTTTCCATGAGGTAGCCAACAAAGTCAGTGACACCGGCGTCCGCAATGGAAGAGTTGCCGTCATCCATCTCGTTGAATTGAACGTTCCCCAACCACAAAATGATCGCAAGCATGCGGAAGATCTCGCTTTGTTCATCAGCACTGAGTCCAATGACTTGCATCGCTTTCTACGACAGATAAGGACAATGGGAAAGAAGGAGACGCGCTTCTCACGATAGTCTCCTGGTAGTCTTCGACGTCGTCTATGTCGGACACATCTAGACAGTTGCTTGCGCTGGTGTAAACGTACGCCTCTGGACCTTGTAGTCCGAACATTTCTGGGAGTCGTGTTCATTCTGCGTCGATAAAGGTGGGCTCAAGACTCACCTCTTTGTTCACTGGAGGCCCCTTTAGTGAACTGGTAGAAGATATGGAAGTCGCGTTCATTCTCAATCTGCCCAACGACACGGCCTTTTTCCAGCAGGTAATTGGTAATTTGGGCACCGACGGGTTCCCCGTGCGTGTTGAACATGATCTCGAGGTATTTTCCCTGGAAGAACAGCATGAGCTAGGAGTTGGAGATAGGCCGGTTCTACAACATACATGGCGACTCGAGTTGTTGTTCCGTAGGGTCTTTGCGCACCCAAAACTCTCGAGGAGTGGATTTGTGGCGAGTACCATATCCTTGATTTCCTGGATACTGCTATCCTGTCCACCCGATACAGCTGCGATGTATTGCATGATTCGTTTTGCAGCTTCCGTCTTACCCGCACCCGACTCGCCCGAAATAATGACACATTGGTTCTCATGGTAGGCATTCATGTTATAGTATGAAGATTCTGCGATGCCGAAGACGTGGGGAGGGACCTCGAGACGATTCTTGCCTCGGTACTTTTGTAGTGTTTCATCGGTATATATGCCCAGGTCTGCCCGGTGCACAATCAGTGCGAGTGGGTGGTAAGAAGGGGAGAATCAACCTCTGAAAGGGTTGACCGAGATGAGGACAGAGCCTATGTAGGTATAGATCTCGGCGTTTGTCCATCGTTTCTGGAGATTGTCGTTTATGCTCTCATTGCTTATAGTCGTGAGCAGAGTCATATCCGAGACACCGACTTGCTTCTTCTTGAATCCTTCCTTCCAGTCCGCCTGGCAGAAGAAACCAAGCTGAGATTTTATCGTAGAGCAGAAGCTGCGGTCGCACCTTCGCGACTTTGCCAGCCTGGCCACCGCCTTTCTTGGGCGCCGCTGTGGCCTTCTTGCCAGCCTTTTTCGAGGGCGCCTGAGTGGAGTTTCAATACACGGATGAGTTCCATAGTGCTTGCGCTGACCATTTATTAGAGTAGTCAAGAAGAGGGTAGGTAATGTATCACTTTCGGCAAATGCCGGTTACTGAGTCACCTTTCACAACATAATTTGCCTCTGGCTCAAATTCGATTAATCGTGTTCTCCTCACTGCTTCAAACACTCATCACACATTTCAGAGCCTCTACTGCCGGTCCTAAAATAGCCTCACCCGGCGAGCTCTTCACCACATTCACCAATCCCTGGACTAAACCCGCCTCACCAGCTTCTGTAGCTATTTGTTGTCGGGTTTTTTCGTCCTTGATGCTGAGAAGCACGTTGCGTGCACAGATAACGCCTCGGTGAACAAGGCCAGGGTCCGTCCCAAAGGTTTCCTGGTCGTCATCTTGTTCGGGAGAAGTGGAAGGGTCTATAAGTTGTGCGAGGATCGGAAGCATGCGATGCCGATCTTGTTGAAGCGCGAGAAGACCTTCGCAAGCACTCAGCGCATCCGTCAGTGTAGCAAGAGCCCCTGACGCTGCCAGACGAGTCCCGAGATCTGCCACGTCCGCCATGGCCAGGACAATCTGAAGTTTGGATTTCGTCCCCATCGTATTTTCAGCGCCTCCATATCTCTCGAACACTTCGTCGGAGCCAGATATCAGATTACATATCAATTCCATGGACGCCCTTCGAACGAGAGGGTGCTCCTCGAGAAGCAAGAGCTCCACGCTACTTAGTAATCCATCAGCTTTAGCGATGCGAGAAGCAGCCTCTGCGCTATGAGACGAGAGATTTGTGAGGGCCATTAAAGCCTCAAATCGCTGTAGGAGTGTGGACGAAGGATGCTGGAGCATGAGGGAGAATGGGCGAATCGCGTCGTAGACTGCGCCATCGTTGGGTCCGAATACCTGGATTGGAGACGAAGTTATTGCAAGTTTAGCCAAAGCTTGGATAGGCTCCAGATAAGTCACGTCCAAGGTACTCTTTCTTTCCGATCGGGCGTCCATCGATGTCGACAAGGTGGACAAGGCGTGTTTGATGATAAGTCCCAACAACTTAGCACCACCGCTTTGAAGAACTCTCCCTCGATTCTCTCGGTCCTCGATGATATTTAGTAGGGCCTTACCCGCCACTACTCTTATACCAAGGCTTTCTGTCCCCGGGACTGCTCCCGGAAATACGTCGAGGACTCCGGCGGCGACTAGTCGCTGTATTCGGGCTTTGACGTTGTCATCATCGTCGATACTGGAGCCGGGGGAGCCCTGAGACGAACTGTTCGCTGCATTCGCCATGCGCTTTAGTTTCGCTATCTGGGCTTGCTCCTCCGTCAAACGGGGACGATAAGCACAGATATTTGAGATGGTGAGAAGGACGCCGTAGAGAAGGGTGGTGTTGGGTTCAGCAGAAACGCCCGTCGGTTTACGGCGAGGGACGAGGGCAAATAAACGGTTGAGGAACACAGAGTCCTTCGAAAGGGCATCCTTGACCTTGGGGTCCACGCTGAGATACGCCAATCCTTCTACGGCGTCGGATATGGACGACCGGTCGTCGCCAGTTATGACCAATTGCTTCATCACGCCCGCAAGTTCATCGTCTTGAGCCGGAGCCTCTGGGACACCAGAATCAGCGCTATCGCCAGATCTTCCTCGGGATATTTTAACGAGGGCAATCGAGGCAGCAGCTCGTAAAGCTGGGCCGTTCTCATGGCGGGAATGGGCCTCGAGCCATTGGGTCGTCTGGGACGTGATGGTTGCGCGACATGGCTTGTGCCCGCAAGCTTGACTCAGAAGGTGTGCGACAAGCAAAGACAGTTCTACGGAAGGCGTGAGGTCCACGCTATCCATTACGAAGTCGAGAATCCCATCCTGCTGGAAAATGGGTGATGCGGACTCCCAATCCACCTGGAATAACGCAGTCAAAAATGAGATGCCCTCTTGGAGTCGACGTTCCTCTGAATCGGCGAGTCTTGAGACCACAAGTGGCTCAAACACCCGGACTAGTGATTCAGTGGCAGGATCGGGCTGTTTACCCTTTACTGCAGACGAGTTTCGGACGCCCTGGCAAAATGCAGACAGGACGAGGTAGGCTTTCGAGCGAAGACTGGCTGGTTGCGATGGGAGAAAGGCCGTGATAAGATACGAGAGTTCATCTGGTAGAAGAGGAGTGGAAGGAATTTGCTGTGTTTTTGTCAAGAGGGTGTCGAGGTCGTCCGACATCGGTATCGTTGGATCCAAAATTCTCCGATCACTCCGACTCTGATGACAGTTTCTTCCATGAGCGCGTCTGCACCTCCCCTTCCTAGTCCGCAGTTTGACACAAGAGTACAGACTATCCAGTCAGGAAACACCATCCTCTTGAGGTTACCGAACGGTGATACCAAAGCCTTTAAAATCGACAAAGACAGGTGTGTGGGCACCATCTTTTTTTTCCGCTTCTGACACGCAAGAAAGTACAACCTCCCTCGGACGACTGGGATTATTCTATGCGAACGATTTGATAAACGAGCCCTTTGGTCGAACCTACGACATTGTCGACAAAAACCTGAAAATAGTTCCTCCTCTCACCTTGGCAGAAGTTGGCAAGTTTCTCTTGCAGGTCTGTGGGGAAAAGAACGAATAATAACGGTTCCTTTTATGCAGAGGATACGGATGCCACCAACGAGCTCATCAACGACGGGGAGTTTGTGCAGCCTTTGACGTTGGAAGAAATCCAAGCGCTCAAACAGTCCGGAGCCCATGCCTCGGTAGGTAGGCATTACCCATCTCCTAAGCACTAATCGTAGCTTATCGGACATACAGGAAATCATCAAAATGCAGATTGAACAGCATGCCAACTATTCACTAAAAACCGAGTACAGCAAGGAAAAATACAAGAAACGCAAAGAGGCAAAGTGTGTCCCCCTTCGTTCGGTCGTGGTAAGCCAGCTAACCATTAAACCACAGGTACTCCAAGACTTTCACAACAATCGAACCGACATTGTTCAACGTTTGCGACTACTGGTTCAAAAAAGATCAAAGTCGAATACGCGACATACGCGTCGACGCGCTCTCTCAAATGCTGAATATGGCCAACATCCGACCGGGAGGCAGATATATTGCGGTCGATGATGCTTCGGGTCTTGTTGTCTCTGGTATATTAGAACGCATGGGAGGTGCGGCTCAATATCATTTTGCAAAGGCTCAGCTTCATCGTTTTATAGGTGTGGGACGCCTCATCACTGTCTGCGATACTGATTCGCCTCCTTCATACCCTGTCATGGTCCACATGAACTTCAAACACGAGACTGTAGCCCCTGTTCTTTCTTCTCTCAACTGGGCAACAGCACAAGCGGATTATATACCGAGTAAGCCTTCCGTATTCGCTCTCCTGGTGGGTCTCGCTGAAATTCCTAGTTTGCAGTTTCAGCTCCAGTTGACGTTCCCACCGAGGAAATCAAGTCTGACAGGCAGCAATCACGCATAAATAAGCGCAGGGCTGCTTCCGACTTGCTGCATAGGACCCGAGAAGAGCTTTTCGCGGGCGAATTCGATGCGTTCGTGACCTTCCAGCTCGTGTAACGATGCTTGCCTCATGCCAGATCTAGTCTGATCATAGCTAGTGAATATGAGCCGCTTTCCATAGTTGAAAAATTAGTGCCGTATGTGGCAGGGTCTGGGTCCATAGTTGTGCAAAGTCCTTACGTCCAGGTATGCCGTTCGAAGCTGTCCTGGATCGTTGACTGATCGTGCTGCCAGATTTTATCGGACCTACATAACAAGCTGCGAGCACTTCCGGGATACTTGTGCCCCTCGGTGACGGAAGTCTGGTTACGACGATATCAGGTGCTTCCCGGCCGAACTCATCCGACGATGAGCACATCTGGATCGGGGGGCTTTATATTCCATGCAATCAAAACGTATGTTCAATTAGTTTGAGCCAATCTAGCATTGACCCAACCAATCAGATACAACGACGAAAACGCAAATGCGATCACCTCACATCGCCGGCCCAAAGCCAGTACAAGCACCTCAAATACTCCGGCCTCCAGTACGGTCACAATAGACCCGACTGTGGTAGACGACGTAGACGTGGACATTTGATGAGGTTTCGGACTGTGTATTAGAATTTACAGTGTACCGCGAATTGCTGTCCGTTCATAAAGATAAAATATCATCTACATCGTGAGTGAATCTTGATAAGGTCATGGAGGTGCATTAGATTCCGGGAACAACGCAGAGAACACCTGTTTACATGGTCAGGGTGCGCGCCGAAGCATAAGAGGAATGAGAGCGACCTCGTCTACAATGGTATAGGCGATATGTTGATTAAGGCGACGGTTTTGCAAGACCGCAAAGATACGACGTGCGCCCCGGCGAGCGTTCGACCGCCCGATCATGTTTGCAGCCAGGTCTGGGCGCAGTTTATGACACTGCTTTTTGGCATAACGACAACATACCAGGTACAAGAGATGAAAGCTTTCGATTGGCCTCGTCTCTAGTTTTCAGCTTCTCCTCGGCTGTGCGGGGCACGCTCGGGGGCTTCAATTTGCCTCCGGGCCAAAGGCCATTTCGGAATAAGTTGACGAACACCATAATGCGCGATTCCTCGAGAAGAGCTTTAACGTTCTCCCTGATTTTTCTGGGAAACGTATCAATGCGTCGAAGGTTAGCCGAGGAAGACATGGAATGAATACCGTTCTATAGTACCACCAAGAACCTGTTGCAGTATGATTACGACAGCTTGCCGCCGGAGCCAGTTATTCGTCTTATTGAGCTCGAATACCGCGAGGAGCAGATCGCAGATGGGGGCTGAAAATGTAGACGAGCTTGTCTCCCCTTCCAGAGGCTTGAGATCCCCTGACAATTCCATCAACGCAGCCTCGGAAGGGTTTTTCTCAGACGGATTCCAAGCTTGGGCGACAAGGTCCACATCGTTTACGCCAGAGCCAACGATGCCTGCGAATTCGGCGGCTTGACGGGTGAGGCGCTGGATCATGACATCCAACATGGATGGCCCAAAGAACATGTCGTCGATACTCTCAGTCACGGACCGATAAACCGTTCGCACAAGATTGCCAGAGAACGCTGCAGGCCCCTTGGCGACCGGCCCTTGAGATTCAGAGGCTATGAAAGGCGACTCCCTCGAAAGGAACCCTCTTAACTCATCGCTGTCACAAACAACAGGAATGGAGATAAGATTCTGGAAAAGGGATCAGGAAACAAGATAAGACACTGTAAAGAAAGAACGAAACCTGGAGGTATTTTTCTAGCGCGACTTTCCGTGTGTCGACAAAGCTGCCGGACAGCGCAGTAACAAGGCGCTTTCCTGGGAAATCAAGGCTTCTGACGTGAGCATACCGGTCCCGCAATTTGGTATGCATCGTCAGGAACTCATTGTATCGACGGGCTACGACCCATCCAGATGCAAAGCTCCCGTCCGGTGCAAGCTGCTGAATCTCAACAAGATAACGGACCACTGATTTCCCATCCTCGTCGCCCACGGTGGAACTGACAATCGCAACCTTGGTACGGTCCGAGAAAAGGCGGTTGACCGACTCCTGCTGCTCATACTGCAGCTTCTGGAACTGCAGTTCTCTCAGTTCGCGGTTCATGGCGGATTTAGATTTATTGAGCAACTTGAGCTCTTGTGTATCCCCAGTCAACTCCGCCTTCTTGATCAAAGTAACGAGTATCGCTTCCTGTGACTGGAGGTTTGCAACATTGTCGCCTAACCGAGCGATCTCGTATGAAAGCTGTAGATCGCCAGGTGCTGCAAGTTGGAAAGAGCCGGATCGTTCAATGGACTCCTGCTGTCGGTCGTCGTCGGCCTCGTCCACATCATCAAGATCGACATCGAACATCGCCCGTCGCTTGCCACCAGTGACAGAATGAGAAGCTTGGAACATGGTGTCTCGATCCCCGGGATTCTCATCATCTTGTGGAAGAGAGTGCTCTTGCTCCAACGCCATGATGTCGGTTAGAGCCGCCTGGATCGCCTCCATGCGTACCTCCTCCGCTCGCTGCAAGCGGTCATCCGGATCGTCGAACAATGGGGCTCTGGTAGACTCCGATGACATATCAGAAACGGGCGACATGAGAACCTCGAAGTTCGAGGGGCGCGAATGATGAGATTTGGAGGACCGCTGTGAACCACCGCTGGCAGTTCGCTGTCGAACATAACCGGGGGAGGATTCGGCACGGGGAGGCATGGGTGGAATCAGTCCATAGCTCTGTTTGAGAGGAGAGGGAGCACCGAGACGAAGTTGTGCAAGGCCCGGTGCTGTGATTGAACGCCTGTCCCTGAGTGAGGGAGGTGGCTCCTGCGCGTTTGAATGGATGGGGCGCCCGAAATCGGTGTCACCTATTGCGCGGAACCATAATTCGGATCGCTCAAAATCCTCAAAGTCATGTTCCATGTCGCGTTCCACCTGCCTCTGTGCCAACATAACGCTCCTGCGCACAGTCCGCTGTGTTGCAGGAGACGGCGGGTGCTCACTGGTGGCAAATTCACGAATTCGCTGTACGTGTTTCTTCGGTATGGAAGCCAGTGTAGGATGAGGGGTAGGGGTCGAGAAATAAAGCTCGTAAATCATGGATATATCCTCCTGCACGGTGACGGACGTCGAAACGTCCTGAATGTGTTCGTCCTCGTCACCAGAGGAGCCCGAATCAACAGACTCGAGAGGGTTCTTGAAGCTCTCGACGGTGAGCCAAAACTGAACAAGTAATGACCGGTGACGACGGTCCATGAACTCCATAAAGTATGATAGAGAACTGGGATTTTGTAGAACATCACGCAATGACAAGCCAGACTTGGGGCCAGGCTCTTGATAGGATGATTGGCGTTCCTGTTAGCACGATTAACGACATTCCTTGAAGCGGTTTGCACGGACCGAAACGTCTCCTCCGCCAAGTACGACGATTCTTTCCTCGACTTTTCTCTTGGCCGTGTAAAGTCTGTCCAAAAAAGCAACGACGTCTTCCGTTTTTTCCCCGTTGATCCAGTCTTCCTTCTCGTGATTGGCTATGCGCGCGGTTAGTTCATGATTAAACAAGACAAGAGATATCTCACCAAGTGAGATCCGAGTTCTCCTTATCTCTCCTACAACATCGTTCTTTAGCCGACGGGCATCCAGAAGCGAGGAACAGCGATTGATGCTGCGAAGGAAGGACTCGAATTGGCGGGCATCGGTTCGAATTGTGATAGTCTCGGTAGTAGGCAGTGCAGAAACTGGAGCGGATGACAGCCGATGTTGTGGTCGAGGCGCTTGTGCCTCGAGAACATTCCGTACCTTGGTGATAAGTTTTCTGCCACAATTTAGGGTTCTTATATTGGGGAGATTGGAACAACGTACTGCTCATGTATTGCCGCTCCCGCCTAGATTCAGGTCATCATCAGAGGTCGAGACCGTGGTAGTAGACTCGTACCACTTGATCAATTGCCTTATTCCAAAAGTCGGGATCCGACACCATCTCCATGACAGGGTAGAGTACCGCGCACGCAACAACTTCGCGAACAACGAGCTTTAAAACCTTGCTCCGCCCTTCTTTCTGCGGTAAGATGAACGGAAGTGCCTTTTCTACCAGGTGCCGCAGATGCATTTCTTCGGTTTGCTTTGTGAAAGTAGTAGAGAGGTTGTCGACGGAAGGATGTAGTTTCCCCCCGCCCTTGCTTGTGTATCGACTTGCAAGAAGAAGGTCAAGCTCCTCCGACTGCGTCAAACGACGCTCCAAGCCTGCGCCACGGAGGGCCACCTCGGACTGGCGGAATTGCTCTATATGCGCGGTGATCTTGGGGAGTATACGCTTGACGACAAGCTCTGATAAGTCGATTCCGGCGGCCCGATCGAGCATATTCTCAAGGGATTTGTGCAGCACGGCGGAAACTGCTACCGGGAAAGACGGAGATGCTGACAGGTCCTTGTACCAAGTGAGGACAAAGTCCCTGACAATCATGATGAGGATGTCATTTATTGCGCCTGAGAGAACGGGGGAACCGGGTACAAGGGGCGGAAAGGACTGGGGACTGTCCTGGGACCACTGGGAACGCGTCAGGACTGCCTGCCAAGCGGCGGGACTGGAGAAGACGAAGGGCCTGGCTGCAGAATGGAGCGAGTTGCGCGCCGAGAGCGCCCTGGCATCGAGCAAGTGACTGACGAGGACATTCAGGACCAGGAATGCCACGCCAAGCGACCCAACAACGAAAGGGGAGATGAGAAGGAGGGTGACGGGCGAAGAGACGATGCGGTATATGGCGGGGAGAATGACAGCGAGTACGCCGACGAAGACGAACGTCTGCACGCTAGGATACATCGGGCACCATAAAGTCCAAGTCGAGTCCCCGGACTCTCGGACTCCGGAGCATCGGCCCGCACGGCCGCCTTAGCTCGAATGATGCGGGATGATCGATGATGGCGGATGATGGCGGTGTATTGCGTTCAGTGGATTACCTGCAGGGTTCTGTGTTCAAGGAGTTGCATGCAGGCAATCATTTCCAGTACTAGTGTTCAGGTTTCCGCGTTCAGGGTAAGTATCATGTTCAACACATGTCTTCAGTGGATCCATTCGGTCCAGCCAGACCCGTGCATGGCAGTTCGGCCGAGCATCGGCCGATGATGTTGATGGATCACACTCCCATCTGCGCCACGAACGACCGTCGTCCCACAACCATTTACACTGCGCCGCCAGTCGCCACCCCGGCTCCCCATTGTGTCAACTGCACGCGCATCCAGCCGCATGAACCTCCTGCGCCCTTTTCCACTCGCTCGTCAAGACCATGGTACATCGGGCATCGGGCCGTCCGTCTCGAGCTCGCCAGCGGATTTGCTGCCCCCATGTGCAGCAGATTTGCTGCAGAGAGTTCAGGGAGGCTGAGCCCGTGCTGTGAAACCTCTGCAGTCATTCTTGTGAAGCAACATTGTTGCAGCTGAGTCGCTTCAGCAAACCTCCTGCAGATGTTTCTGTGAGGCTGGTTTGCTGCAGCAAGTCACTGTAGCAAATCTGCTACAGCTGTTCAGGTGGAGTGATCTTACTGCAGTATGTAGCTAGACCGAGTCTTTCACCCGCATGTTATCAATGCAATGCAGTACATATACATACGTGTACATATATCTTAGACTTGTCTTATGTTCTTCATCTTGTCAATAAATGTGATACATGACTTGTAAACTGGGCGAAGGTATGTAGTAGAGCTGTCTCGGTAACCCAGCCGTTCTGTCCGCTATCCCGCCCCGGCCCGGATGATCCACGCCACGCGAGAAAAGGCAAAAAAATGATGGACGGGATAGCTACCAGAACGTCTGGGGCAGTCCGCAGTGTGATACCCCCCATGGCGTCACATCTGTCAATAGATAGTGTCAATCAGTAACATTCCGTGACACGGTGTATCTGTGCATCCCGCTTTCGAGTTTCGACGCGCCGACCTCACGGGGCTCAGCTGCCCCTTCCTATGGCCCAGGAGGACGAAACCATCAAGCGCGCTGCTCTCTCACAACACCTTCTCCAAGAGGCACGCGATAAAGCACGCGTCAAGTCCAATTACGACTCGGCAGTAACACGTCGCGACTTGACGCGTCTCTTCGAGGAGAGCTTCAAAAAGCCGGCTTATGGATGGCAACTGGATGTATCCGAGGCCTTTATCTTGGGCATGGATATTCTTGTCATCGCTGGGACAGGTGCCGGCAAGACGATCCCGTTTATGATGCCGCTGCTGTTGATGCGCGAGAAATTCTCGCTCATCATCTCTCCGCTCAAGGTGCTTCAGGAAGACCAGGTGCGTGTATCCATATCATCGTTATAATTGATTCGAAATGTCTGCAGGCTAAACGCTTCAAGAAGGTGGGCTTGAAAGCTGCCGCTGTCAACGGTGATACATACACGCGTAATCTTCAGAAAGTACGTGAATTTTGTGCATATAACGCATTTTTGAGCTGATATCTACCAGGATCTTGACAGCCAAACCCACAACGCCATCTTTACGTCCCCAGAGATGTGTTTTAAGCACGATCCTTTCCGTAAATGGCTTCGAAACCCGGCGACAGCACAACGCGCTCTCGGCGCGATCATCGACGAAGCTCATTGTATCTCTCAGTGGGGCGGCGATTTTCGTCCACACTATGCCGAGCTATATCGGCTTCGAGGCGCTCTCCCCGTTGGAACCCCAATCCTTGCTACTTCGGCGACACTGAGTCCAGCAGCGATCAAAGATGTGTGCTCCACACTCCATATCGACCTCGACGAGGCTTTTGTTCTGAATCTAGGCAACGATCGACCCAATATTACGCCGTCCATCATCGAGATGAAGAGCGCGAAGGACTACGGCGCCTTGAAGCAAATCTTCGGCCCCCCATCCGAAGTCCACGGCATCGCCGACGTCCCGAAATCAATTGTCTTCGCGAACGCGGTCAAGAAAACTCAGATTATCAAGCGTATGATATATCGGGAGTACCCAAATCTGCCGCCTGGGTCCGTGGACTTTTTACACGCTCATCGAACAGCCAAAGCGAAGCGCCGAGTCATGAAAGATTTCCGACGCGGCAAAATAAAAATACTCGTGGCCACCGAGGCCGCTGGAATGGTGCGCTATCCATCGCCGCTTGATTTGATCCTGATTTTGCAGCAACAGGGTGCCGATATTTCGGACATTGAACTGATCGTTCAGTTCGGAGTTCCGAGCTCCCTCGCCGTTTGGACTCAGCGTGCGGGGCGTGCCGGGCGCTCATTCCATTTGCACGCGCGGGCGGTCATGATCGTCGAAAGAACGATGTTCCAACGCAAGAAGAAACGCCGGCGCAAGGGTAACAGCGAGGGGCAGGTGGCCGAAGATCCAGACTCGTCGGACTCAGATTCTAACCAAGGATCCGAGGACGAATCTGCCAACACCACGCCGTACTCTGACGACCGTGTCAATATTCCCAATGACGGCAAGGTGTGGGTAAAGAACGTCGATCCAGTCATGCGTGAGTACATCTCTACGAGGCTCTGCCGCCGCGACATGGCCGACCGCTACTACAACAACCCCCCTCGACGGCGTGAGCACTTCTCTATCGTTCACGCTGTATGTTCTGACCTTATTCTCAGCACCCACGGGCGACTGCTGCGACAACTGTGTTCGTATTACGACGCAGGTCCCGGATACCGGCTCGACAACCCCTGCGTCACGACCTGCAACTCCCGAAGGACCTTCGCCGCCGTCCAGCGCTCACTCCACACCCTCAAAATCAGTGAACGCGAACGGCAAACGTCCGATGCAGCGCAGCACCGATGGCCCGAAGACTCGACGCAAAGAACACTTGAAGATGGTGCGCGAGGCCCTCGAGCGGTGGCGACTCAAGACGTACCTCGACAAGTACAGCAAGAGCTGTTTGCCCGAGGTGGGCATCATGCCTGATCAAGTTCTAACTTCGCTAGCCTCGAACCGTGTCAATACGGTGGAGGAAATGAAGGCCCTCACTCCCAGTTGGATGCTCGCACGTCGACACGGTGAGGAGGTCCTCAATGTTCTCCATAGGATCGATCGGCACGTGCGAGAACAGAAGGAGCAAGAAAAAGAGGCTAAGGCAGCTCAGCGCCGGCTGGACACGGTCAAGCGCAAAGCTGCGCGTGACCTTGCAGCTGCTGCCGCAACACCCAAGCCTCGCGGACGGCCCCCTCGATCTATGCACCGCCCTCCGTTAGCAGCCGCGTCCACAAACACTATCGTAGGTGCCGCCTCGAATTTTGTTCCTGTACTAATCTATCTTGTGTCAGCCGCCTTCGACTCCTGCTCCTGTGCGCCCGTATGCACGTTCCGCCGTGTCACCTGCGCAAAACCCGACCACCGTACCCCATCACAGCTCGCCTATGCCGCCTACATCCCCAACAACCTCTTCTCCATATTCGTGGGTCCCGTACATGCCTGTGCAACCCCTACAGTCGCATTCCACGCCCGTAAATCACCTCCAAAATGTGTCGCACACACCCTCGACATCACGAACTCCCTATGCACCGCCGCCACAGTATGCGTCGCCACCCCCGCAATTTCACTACAGTCACCTGCGGGAGCGTACCCCGATGCACGAGGGCCCCGATTCGCCGGCGTTCCGGCCACAGAACGGGGGACATCCATTCATGCCACTGTCAACCGCTTACCCTGCACTCCATGCACCCGCATTCAACACGGCATTGAATGTGATGCCCTTGTATATGCATCCAGCTCATTACGATTCCCCCCGCAACCCTGTGTCTCGTCTGAGCTACGAGTACGGCACAGTTGCACCACATCCTCCGCATACTCCCATCCGACAATCCTACGCTCACCTTCCATCTATGTTTGCCGAGTCGCCGTTATGGCACAATAACTCTATCACTGACCCCGAAGATGGACACGCGCATACCCAACACTAATTCGGTACCATCTTATAATACTCTGCATGATATTCTACTTAAATCTACTCATTCTTCGTCGGAATCTGAAGTGTCCAATGTATCCCAATCCTGACTTGTTGATCGCATAATCGAACGGGCTTCGATCCAAGTCTCCAGTGATTTTCCGGTCTGTATTGCAGTACTTCCCTTTGCCAAAAAATCCCTCGGAATATCCGGGGATTTCTTTTTTGCAGTCCTTTGAAGCACACGGCCGTTTACTGTAGCCTGGGCTTGGGAGGCTTGATACCATTTCTGCATTTCCTTGGTGTCCAGTTCCTTCTTGGGTACTGTGTGGCTGCTGCCACGCACCCGGGTCTTCATTTCTGTCTCCATATGTGCATTTACGGCCTTGATAACATGGATTGCAGGATGCAGCTTCTGGAGATATTGCCAGTCGATGTTGGGCCCTTCCGAGCGGTAGGTTACCTGCATTGGATGAGGAATGGTTCACTGAGCATGGATGGTTCATCTACCTTGATGTCCTTAATATTCATCTCTTGTGCTTCGTCAACAGGCATAAATCCGGTGCGCCGACCAGTATTGTTTATTACCCAGCAATTTTCGCGCACAAATTCGCTGTGAAGACCATGAGTAAAGCCAGCAAGTCCCCGAGTTACGACTTTACTCACCAAACTTCAGGTGGCCATTCGCGATGAAGACCTTGAAGAAGCTCGAGCATTTCCCCTGCGTAGTTTGAATTCCTCCCTCCGATAAACCGGTACAGCATCAGAGGAATCATGTCCTCCATAATGCCCACGTCGCCTGTGCGTACGGCCGCACGCAGAAGGATGAAGGGAATAACATCGCGGAGGAACATGATTGATTGGGACTTGATGTCGTCGGAAATGTTTCTCTGTTTGAGACGTGTAAGGGCTTCGCTCGAAGCGTGGTGTGATATAATCTGCTCTGCAAGTGCGTGAAGCTCTTGTGGTGTTTTGGTCCGTAGATCAGCGAGGCTTTTGACCTTTGCGGCCTCAAGCCAGACCTCGCGCAGTTGCGCATCAGCAATGATGTGCAGACACTCGCTGAGATCGTGAAAGAATGGGCCTTGAGTGTGAGATGACTGGAGGCCCTTGCGCTCAAGGACATCGAACGCAGCGCTGAGACCACGACCCTTAGCTGTTCCGAGATGTTGCTTGTGGATTGAGTTGGCAAATGCCATCTGGATGTGTAGCCAGCCCGGAGAGAGGACCATCCAATCAAGCCGTTCAAATGAGTTGCCGTCCTCTGCGCGAAATCGGAACAGGTTTCGGAGCCGGTCCATAGTTAGCTGGTCTCCCACCCAGGCCATGAGCGCCTCCTCCCCGAGTTTCTGCTGCCACTCCGGTGTATCTCGACCGAGTTGGTGAAGCCAGTGATCGATTAATCTGGCATTATCGTCGTAGCTCGCCTCCGGGATATCGATAGTTCCCAGGAGGAACTGCAAGGTGATGTGTTCTTTGCCGAAGAGGAGCTGGTGAATGGGAGAGGGACGCTGGAGGAGTGGGTGGTCTTGGTCTTTGTATGTTGCGTAGTCAAAATCGGGTGAGTCGAACAGGGCGCGAAGGACAACATAGAGGGTATGGGGATAGCGGCGCTCATCGGCGAGCTCTGCTATTTCGAAAATATCAAAGGCGTCCAAGGGATGAGCCATTCCGATTGCACGCATCTCCTGCAAAGCTTTGTGGATAGTTGCAGGGAGGAGTTTCGCACTGCGCCGGATGTAAACTGTTCCGGCGGTGCCTCGTACTCGTCCTGGAAACTGGCATCGGGAGGCATCGAGGAGGAAAGCAGAGCGATAGGGGTGCAGTACGCGCTGTCTCGGTAACCCAGACGTTCGGGTGTGAGTCCGGTCCATCATTTTTTTCGATTTTCTCGCGTGGCCCGGATCACACCCGAACGTCTGGGTTACCGAGACAGCGCGTACTGCACCCCTATCGCTCTGCTTTCCTCCTCGATGCCTCCCGATGCCAGTTTCCAGGACGAGTACGAGGCACCGCCGGAACAGTTTACATCCGGCGCAGTGCGAAACTCCTCCCTGCAACTATCCACAAAGCTTTGCAGGAGATGCGTGCAATCGGAATGGCTCATCCCTTGGACGCCTTTGATATTTTCGAAATAGCAGAGCTCGCCGATGAGCGCCGCTATCCCCATACCCTCTATGTTGTCCTTCGCGCCCTGTTCGACTCACCCGATTTTGACTACGCAACATACAAAGACCAAGACCACCCACTCCTCCAGCGTCCCTCTCCCATTCACCAGCTCCTCTTCGGCAAAGAACACATCACCTTGCAGTTCCTCCTGGGAACTATCGATATCCCGGAGGCGAGCTACGACGATAATGCCAGATTAATCGATCACTGGCTTCACCAACTCGGTCGAGATACACCGGAGTGGCAGCAGAAACTCGGGGAGGAGGCGCTCATGGCCTGGGTGGGAGACCAGCTAACTATGGACCGGCTCCGAAACCTGTTCCGATTTCGCGCAGAGGACGGCAACTCATTTGAACGGCTTGATTGGATGGTCCTCTCTCCGGGCTGGCTACACATCCAGATGGCATTTGCCAACTCAATCCACAAGCAACATCTCGGAACAGCTAAGGGTCGTGGTCTCAGCGCTGCGTTCGATGTCCTTGAGCGCAAGGGCCTCCAGTCATCTCACACTCAAGGCCCATTCTTTCACGATCTCAGCGAGTGTCTGCACATCATTGCTGATGCGCAACTGCGCGAGGTCTGGCTTGAGGCCGCAAAGGTCAAAAGCCTCGCTGATCTACGGACCAAAACACCACAAGAGCTTCACGCACTTGCAGAGCAGATTATATCACACCACGCTTCGAGCGAAGCCCTTACACGTCTCAAACAGAGAAACATTTCCGACGACATCAAGTCCCAATCAATCATGTTCCTCCGCGATGTTATTCCCTTCATCCTTCTGCGTGCGGCCGTACGCACAGGCGACGTGGGCATTATGGAGGACATGATTCCTCTGATGCTGTACCGGTTTATCGGAGGGAGGAATTCAAACTACGCAGGGGAAATGCTCGAGCTTCTTCAAGGTCTTCATCGCGAATGGCCACCTGAAGTTTGGTGAGTAAAGTCGTAACTCGGGGACTTGCTGGCTTTACTCATGGTCTTCACAGCGAATTTGTGCGCGAAAATTGCTGGGTAATAAACAATACTGGTCGGCGCACCGGATTTATGCCTGTTGACGAAGCACAAGAGATGAATATTAAGGACATCAAGGTAGATGAACCATCCATGCTCAGTGAACCATTCCTCATCCAATGCAGGTAACCTACCGCTCGGAAGGGCCCAACATCGACTGGCAATATCTCCAGAAGCTGCATCCTGCAATCCATGTTATCAAGGCCGTAAATGCACATATGGAGACAGAAATGAAGACCCGGGTGCGTGGCAGCAGCCACACAGTACCCAAGAAGGAACTGGACACCAAGGAAATGCAGAAATGGTATCAAGCCTCCCAAGCCCAGGCTACAGTAAACGGCCGTGTGCTTCAAAGGACTGCAAAAAAGAAATCCCCGGATATTCCGAGGGATTTTTTGGCAAAGGGAAGTACTGCAATACAGACCGGAAAATCACTGGAGACTTGGATCGAAGCCCGTTCGATTATGCGATCAACAAGTCAGGATTGGGATACATTGGACACTTCAGATTCCGACAAAGAATGAGTAGATTTAAGTAGAATATCATGCAGAGTATTATAAGATGGTACCGAATTAGTGTTGGGTATGCGCGTGTCCATCTTCGGGGTCAGTGATAGAGTTATTGTGCCATAACGGCGACTCGGCAAACATAGATGGAAGGTGAGCGTAGGATTGTCGGATGGGAGTATGCGGAGGATGTGGTGCAACTGTGCCGTACTCGTAGCTCAGACGAGACACAGGGTTGCGGGGGGAATCGTAATGAGCTGGATGCATATACAAGGGCATCACATTCAATGCCGTGTTGAATGCGGGTGCATGGAGTGCAGGGTAAGCGGTTGACAGTGGCATGAATGGATGTCCCCCGTTCTGTGGCCGGAACGCCGGCGAATCGGGGCCCTCGTGCATCGGGGTACGCTCCCGCAGGTGACTGTAGTGAAATTGCGGGGGTGGCGACGCATACTGTGGCGGCGGTGCATAGGGAGTTCGTGATGTCGAGGGTGTGTGCGACACATTTTGGAGGTGATTTACGGGCGTGGAATGCGACTGTAGGGGTTGCACAGGCATGTACGGGACCCACGAATATGGAGAAGAGGTTGTTGGGGATGTAGGCGGCATAGGCGAGCTGTGATGGGGTACGGTGGTCGGGTTTTGCGCAGGTGACACGGCGGAACGTGCATACGGGCGCACAGGAGCAGGAGTCGAAGGCGGCTGACACAAGATAGATTAGTACAGGAACAAAATTCGAGGCGGCACCTACGATAGTGTTTGTGGACGCGGCTGCTAACGGAGGGCGGTGCATAGATCGAGGGGGCCGTCCGCGAGGCTTGGGTGTTGCGGCAGCAGCTGCAAGGTCACGCGCAGCTTTGCGCTTGACCGTGTCCAGCCGGCGCTGAGCTGCCTTAGCCTCTTTTTCTTGCTCCTTCTGTTCTCGCACGTGCCGATCGATCCTATGGAGAACATTGAGGACCTCCTCACCGTGTCGACGTGCGAGCATCCAACTGGGAGTGAGGGCCTTCATTTCCTCCACCGTATTGACACGGTTCGAGGCTAGCGAAGTTAGAACTTGATCAGGCATGATGCCCACCTCGGGCAAACAGCTCTTGCTGTACTTGTCGAGGTACGTCTTGAGTCGCCACCGCTCGAGGGCCTCGCGCACCATCTTCAAGTGTTCTTTGCGTCGAGTCTTCGGGCCATCGGTGCTGCGCTGCATCGGACGTTTGCCGTTCGCGTTCACTGATTTTGAGGGTGTGGAGTGAGGGCTGGACGGCGGCGAAGGTCCTTCGGGAGTTGCAGGTCGTGACGCAGGGGTTGTCGAGCCGGTATCCGGGACCTGCGTCGTAATACGAACACAGTTGTCGCAGCAGTCGCCCGTGGGTGCTGAGAATAAGGTCAGAACATACAGCGTGAACGATAGAGAAGTGCTCACGCCGTCGAGGGGGGTTGTTGTAGTAGCGGTCGGCCATGTCGCGGCGGCAGAGCCTCGTAGAGATGTACTCACGCATGACTGGATCGACGTTCTTTACCCACACCTTGCCGTCATTGGGAATATTGACACGGTCGTCAGAGTACGGCGTGGTGTTGGCAGATTCGTCCTCGGATCCTTGGTTAGAATCTGAGTCCGACGAGTCTGGATCTTCGGCCACCTGCCCCTCGCTGTTACCCTTGCGCCGGCGTTTCTTCTTGCGTTGGAACATCGTTCTTTCGACGATCATGACCGCCCGCGCGTGCAAATGGAATGAGCGCCCGGCACGCCCCGCACGCTGAGTCCAAACGGCGAGGGAGCTCGGAACTCCGAACTGAACGATCAGTTCAATGTCCGAAATATCGGCACCCTGTTGCTGCAAAATCAGGATCAAATCAAGCGGCGATGGATAGCGCACCATTCCAGCGGCCTCGGTGGCCACGAGTATTTTTATTTTGCCGCGTCGGAAATCTTTCATGACTCGGCGCTTCGCTTTGGCTGTTCGATGAGCGTGTAAAAAGTCCACGGACCCAGGCGGCAGATTTGGGTACTCCCGATATATCATACGCTTGATAATCTGAGTTTTCTTGACCGCGTTCGCGAAGACAATTGATTTCGGGACGTCGGCGATGCCGTGGACTTCGGATGGGGGGCCGAAGATTTGCTTCAAGGCGCCGTAGTCCTTCGCGCTCTTCATCTCGATGATGGACGGCGTAATATTGGGTCGATCGTTGCCTAGATTCAGAACAAAAGCCTCGTCGAGGTCGATATGGAGTGTGGAGCACACATCTTTGATCGCTGCTGGACTCAGTGTCGCCGAAGTAGCAAGGATTGGGGTTCCAACGGGGAGAGCGCCTCGAAGCCGATATAGCTCGGCATAGTGTGGACGAAAATCGCCGCCCCACTGAGAGATACAATGAGCTTCGTCGATGATCGCGCCGAGAGCGCGTTGTGCTGTCGCCGGGTTTCGAAGCCATTTACGGAAAGGATCGTGCTTAAAACACATCTCTGGGGACGTAAAGATGGCGTTGTGGGTTTGGCTGTCAAGATCCTGGTAGATATCAGCTCAAAAATGCGTTATATGCACAAAATTCACGTACTTTCTGAAGATTACGCGTGTATGTATCACCGTTGACAGCGGCAGCTTTCAAGCCCACCTTCTTGAAGCGTTTAGCCTGCAGACATTTCGAATCAATTATAACGATGATATGGATACACGCACCTGGTCTTCCTGAAGCACCTTGAGCGGAGAGATGATGAGCGAGAATTTCTCGCGCATCAACAGCAGCGGCATCATAAACGGGATCGTCTTGCCGGCACCTGTCCCAGCGATGACAAGAATATCCATGCCCAAGATAAAGGCCTCGGATACATCCAGTTGCCATCCATAAGCCGGCTTTTTGAAGCTCTCCTCGAAGAGACGCGTCAAGTCGCGACGTGTTACTGCCGAGTCGTAATTGGACTTGACGCGTGCTTTATCGCGTGCCTCTTGGAGAAGGTGTTGTGAGAGAGCAGCGCGCTTGATGGTTTCGTCCTCCTGGGCCATAGGAAGGGGCAGCTGAGCCCCGTGAGGTCGGCGCGTCGAAACTCGAAAGCGGGATGCACAGATACACCGTGTCACGGAATGTTACTGATTGACACTATCTATTGACAGATGTGACGCCATGGGGGGTATCACACTGCGGACTGCCCCAGACGTTCTGGTAGCTATCCCGTCCATCATTTTTTTGCCTTTTCTCGCGTGGCGTGGATCATCCGGGCCGGGGCGGGATAGCGGACAGAACGGCTGGGTTACCGAGACAGCAGTACGCGATGGATTGATTAATTACACGCGATAATCAAAGATGGTCACAGATGTGACGCCATGGGGGGTATCACACTACCAAATGCCCCAGACGTTCGGGTGTGAGTCCGGTCCATCATTTTTTTCGATTTTCTCGCGTGGCCCGGATCACACCCGAACGTCTGGGTTACCGAGACAGGTAGTAGAGGTTGTCCGGCGTTGTCCGCCGGACACTTTGTCCGCCATCATTCCTACATATCCTTCGGTCATTCTGGGTTGTCCGCAGGTTGTCCGGTGTTGTCCGCCGGACACTTTGTCCGCTATCATTCCTATCCTTCCGTCATTCTGAGCTCGTCGACCACCCATTGATGACAAGCCCCGCACTCCAGAAAGGCCGTCCCATTTCGACTGCGGAGGGCTTTGCCTGCGGTGGCGTTGCAGCTTGCATCGCTGTTCGTGCCTACTATAGCTCATCTTATCTCGGTTGACGCCCGAAACCTCCCCAGGTGACGGTCTCGAACCCCGCCGAAGTCGCCAAGACTCGATTGCAGTTGCAGGGCGAGCTGGCCAAGTCGGGCACGCAAAAGGTGTACAAAAACGCGTTCGATGTGCTTGGTAAAACGTACAAAAATGAAGGCGTTCGAGGGATGCAGCGCGGCCTTGGTCCTGCGGTATGTCGCATCCTCTTGAATCTTGCTGTTTTCCGACAGAATCTGCCCACAGTATGCCTATCAAGTGAGTATTCCTCGCTTTCCCTAAATCTCAAAACATGTTGGTAATACTTGGGGGCAGATACTTTTAAACGGCTCTCGGTTAGGATTTTATGAGCCTTTTCGGCGCAATATAAACAAGCTCGTCGGCCGGAGACCTGACGAGCAGCTTCCTGCGACTGCCATTATCGCAGGGGCGACGAGTGGGGCGGTCGGAGGTTAGTATCAACCGCCTATGCATTCCTTCGCGTCCTGAATTTTGTTGGAAGCCTCCCTGGGTAATCCGCTTTTCCTCATAAAGGCCCGGATGCAAGCATACTCCCCTGCCTTGCCGGTCGGCGCACAACATTACTATAAGAACTCCTTCCATGCGTTGTCTACCATATTTCGCGCTGAAGGGCTTCGTGGCCTTGTCCGTGGCATAGATGCCGCCATTTTGCGAACGTCGATGGGCTCATCCGTACGTTTTATCGCCTTTTCTTCAGACCCACCCTTGATAAGCGTAGGTGCAATTGCCGAGCTACAATATCACCAAAAACTTCCTAGTGAGCCGTGACATACTTCCGGCTAATAGCACATGGTCGTTCCTGGCGAGTAGTACCGTCTCTGGAATCTGTGTCGTACGTCCTGCCTTTAGTAACCAACACCATTGTCCTGACAGTAGAATACAGTGTCTGGTGATGCAGCCGGCGGATACTGCACGTCTCCGTAGTCTCAACCAACCCTAGCTAATTTATCTCTATCCAGGCGCTGACACGAATGTACAACCAACCCACCGTGCTCGGGCCCAACGGTAAGATGGTAGGGACCCTGTACAAGAACCCAATAGACTGCCTATGGAAGACGGCAAAGACAGAGGGCATGCGTGGATGGTATAAAGGTTCGTTGCGAACGTCGGCCAAATATCTTCTTCTCATTGCAAATCAGGCTCAACGGCGCACTTTTTGCGAATCGCACCACATACGTTCGTTTCCTCTGCCCCATGGGTGTTTGCGCTTAACGGTCCCTAGAATTATAACTCTAACCGCTAATGATCTTATCATTAATCTATACAAGAAAGTGCGGGATAATGATGACTAGTTTTCTACATCCGCAAATATATCTTACATCCGAGAATATATAGAGGCCTTGTAGACTGCGCCATCAAATAATGCTGAAGAGAACGCCTCAAGTTCTCTAGAACACCTCTCTGAAGCAATACTTGCTAGCAATACTTCTTTCATCTGGTACTACTTGAGCAATACCCTCGCATGCAGTAGCCCCGGATTATGATACATAAAAGTTTATTGGCGATCCCACGAAGCGGAATGGCATAAATCGGGTATAAAGTAGCAATGCCGGACGTGCGGCGTGGCCATGGGTATCGAGATTAGAGGGCGTGCCTCATAAAAACCATGAGACCGCCCGATGCGGGTGTATCTGATGGACCAAGAGTCGATAGACGCTAGCAGACGAGGTAGTCACTGACCACCAGAGCGAAATGCAGATGCGGTGGCTAGCGGAGTAGCCACGTCAACTATGCTTCGTCGCCGAAAGAGAGCAAAGTCTTGGTTTCCTTCTTATGTTTCTTCTTGGGCCGCGCCTCGTCCAACCCTTCGCTCTTACCCGCGAGCGCGAGCTCCCGCCTCTTCGCCGCGCCTGATTTGAAGCTGTTCTTGGTGGATGAAAAAGACAAGCTCGGCGCATCGGCTTTGCGCTTCGGCGGTGCCTTGTCTTTCGTTTCTGACCCAGACCCAATCGCAACCTTGGAACTCGGCTCTGTAGGTTCTGGGAGCGGCGGAAGCCCACGCTCTGTAGATACCATGAGTGCGATCTCTCGCTCAAACACCGGCATGAGCAACCTTGCCGTCGAACGTTTTCTGCTTCCCGTTCTGTGAGATGTTTCCCTTCCCGCAGCACAACGACTTGGGGCTTTTCGTCGCCGTCATCTTCATCTGCGCTCCCGGGATCATCGTCGGGCCGCTCTGGTATAGCTGGGCGTCGAGGTATCGGGGGTCGACCTGACCCGTCATCGGGTTCAAACTCGGCGTCGTACTCTTCGTCCTCATCTTGGATTCCCGCGATGCGATTCTGGAGCTTTTGTAAGAACCGAGGCGTGTTTTGAGAGTACTGAAGTCTGGAAGAAATTTGCTGTCGCGTCGGCTCCTTAGGTGCCATCGCACAGGCTCGCTACTGATAGTATGCCTCGCGCGATTTCCTCGCGCGATTTCCTGAAGAATAGTTGTGCGTACCGTGACAGTTACGGGCCTACTGACGTGTGACCATCACGAACAACGGACTCAAAAGAATTGCAAAAGAAAGCTTTAAAGTTCTTGCTCTAAACTCAATCTAAGCTCTTGTGTCCTGCACCGCTTCCGCTTCGATATGGCCTCCGGTATATTCGACTACAACATTGCGTGGATGGACCGCACTTTCCGCACTCACAAGCAAACCGAAACCCTTCTTGTTCCAGAACTGGAGAATGGCAACCTGAGTCGGAGAGATTATGACGCGTTGATGGCTACTCTACCCGGATTTCCGTACACCTCCGTACGTCTCCCTACACTCAAGCTGATATCGTCTAGTTGCCTCTAAAATCTGGAGAAAGCTCACAGGTCTTCTGTTCGGCGTTGGCTCATTATGGAACGCTCACTACAGGCTTAAAGCGATGAGCGGAATGGCATATTTCTGCGGCGATGTGGTGGGCAGAGGACTGCGGCTCTATTCGCATCGACGCTACTTCCGCTCAATTGAAAACATTGATGGATTCGCGCGAGCAATGGCCAACGTACAAGACAAAGTTGGCTACGACAACACTGGGTTCATAAACCTTAGTAGACCGTTGTCATTCTCGCATGGGCAGCACGCATCGTTCCAGCCAGAAGCTGGTACATGTATTTTTCATATTATTCATTTCCGCTTAGTACTCACCCCGTTACTAGATACACCTTACGGAGGATCGCTCGACTCGTCAACAACTGCCCCAGTCGTCCCAGTCGTCCCTGCTCCTAAAATCCCGGTCGCCAAGTCGCGGTGGGAGGAACTACGTGCTGCCCGAACTGACGGACCTAGTAAAGCCTGGGAGAATATTCGTCAAGGTCGGAAGCCCGATGGTACCGCGTTATCGAAGCCCTCCGCGCCGGAATCGGACAGCGGGCAGTCTTGGACAAATGAGACTTTCAGGGACAGTGATCGGGCCGCAGAACAGGCGAGGTTTGATGCAATGCTGGAGCGAGAAAGACGCCAAACGTCCTCGTAATGCATATTGTACAACCTTAAGGAATGTATTTATTCAAATTGAACTCTCGCAAAAAACAATGCAGATGCGGGTGTAATTATATGAACTAGCGGGAAGGAGTTAGGATAGCAATACGATAGCATTGTTGATGCAGGCTGAGTCCGTAAATAAATACCCAGAAAAATCGTCACGCGGTGTTCAAAATCACGGAGTGTGTTTCCTGCGAACGAGGCTTTTCAGGCTTTTACCGACTTGTTTGACTCGCCAGCCGACGGAGGCATGCTTCTTGCCAGTTTCCTGGAACTGAAAACTGGTATCCTGCTGATGGGATTCTCTGGCAAGGGCGGCGAGAGCCATGCGCATTTCCATCTCTCCGCTCACGGAAGCACCGGAGTGCAATGCAGAGGCTGGGGAGCTAAAACCACCAAAACCGAGAGAAAACTTGGACGAGGAAGGACGACGAGAGGTTGCCGGGGGTAAAAATGTATCCCCATCCTCGGTGTCATCAAGGATGTTCGGCGAGGACGATGAAATATGGGAGGGAAGCACCGTGGACACAGGCCGTGAAAGATTAGCCGAAGTATTTCCCAAGGGTGAACTGGGGCGAGACATATTACTGCGAATCGCGGAGTAATAAGGCCTTGTCGGATGGCCGAGGCGAACGACATTAGGTTGAGAATGAGATCGATTGTGCACGATCGGCTTTGTTGAAGAATGCAGGGTAGCAAGGCCATGGCCCAAGGACAGCGGAGAAATCATCGACTGTGGGCGCTGAACAGGCGGGATCACGAAGGCCTCTGCCACTGGGGATTGAGCAGGGGCGGAGACACGGTATGTTGAGAGATTCCGTTTCCGGCGCAATGATCTCGTCGTAGCATTGATACGAGTGGGCGACGGGAAAGGCGGAATATCGTCGATTTGGATTCTCTGTTTAGAACCCTCCTCAAGGTTCAGGATGAGCCTCCCCTTCGCAAAAGAACGTGAAGATTTCGTGGAGATGTTCGTCAACGGATCCATTGATCAATGATATGGCCTGTCGACGACAGAGCCTGGTAAGGACGTGTGGATAAGGAACGGCGGGTATAGGACTGAAGTCGTCGTAAGTTCGTCAACGTTGGGGGTCGTACTGTCGTTGCACGCGGGAGCGCGAAAGAAAGCGTGTGTTATACTAATGGCCGGCGGCCTCGCGTATGCAAGGATCAAATAATCACCAAAGGGGAAATTAGCACCGTTACAACCATTGTCTGTGTATGGCCCCGCGCCCACCCGCGCCACATTGTTTGAGCATGGCGGCGGTGGACAAGCGGACCGCTTGAAGTGGTAGAATCAATCGAACACCGATCAAGGGGCCTCCAACGTTAACTTCGATTCGGAGTCAGAATTATTATTTTGCAGCATCACTGCGCACGCGTGACTCGGACTTTCCTTGACTCAAACGGCCACCTGAGCTGTATCCTATTATGATAGGGAATGGCCGGCAAGCGGCGTGTCACAAACAGACCGTTCTTTTAGGAAAAGTAAAGTGTAATTGAGCAGTAATTAGTTGGGTTTCTTGACGACTTCTCTAGGTTGGAACTTGGTTGGAACAAGCACCAAGAAAAATTGACCTGCTCCACCGCGGTACCTCCGGATGTAAAGCTACAAGACACTGTTTCCCTATGCAGCAGACACCAAATAATTATGTTGCTATCTCCAGCTTTTTCTTGCATATTTGAGGACATGCATCAATCACTATTGAGAGCTAGACTGAGCCCTCAGGCTATCAAGTGCATGAGTCAAAAGAATAGATGTGTGTGGAGCCCATTCTTCCAGACACTTAGCAGGACTTTCGTTCAGGAAAAATGCGCATTTTGAACGAAACCAATACACTCTAGTAGTACAAGTGTATCTTGAACTTGTTTAACTTGGAAATGGCAGCGTAAAGTGGATGACGACGGCACTGCTTTGGACAAAGATGTACAAGCAAAGTCACATGTCCATCTTGGCGACATTTTAGGTACTCTAAGCACAAACAGAAATCTGTTTGTGAACCATGGCTGCGAAGCAGAATCCAAAAACAAAAATACCAGAGGCTGTGGCGGACCGTACTCTTTGGCAGTCGTATCTAGGTGTGATAAAGAAGTCCTTCACCACAACCGTCGTCATGATAAATCTACAGCCCTTCCTGCGGCCACACGCCTGAGATTCTCCGTTGGGATGGCTCTGTTCGCTGCAACTGGCATCGTCGTCTCCAATTACTTGGAGAAGAACATCCCTGTGCCGGCTGAAGAGGCTTCAAAAAATAAATAAAATAAAAACAATACACTCATTTCGAAAGAAAATTCATTGCTGAGTCAAAGCAGTAAGGAGATACAAAGCGGAAGCTGGTCTGCATATCATTACCCTGGGGTCCCGGGTGTCAGGTCGATGGGGGACTCAAGGAAGCATGGTAGTAGTTGACGATCCGCCCCCCATCTTTCTTCTACATACCAAAAACGATAGCCAAAGCCACCTACGGAAAACTGGATCAAGAAACTTCAAGTATCCAGTTCCAAGTCTCAAGCTTCAAGCGCACTGGCAGCGCTCTGGTCTGGCGCGGCCGACGCCAAGCTGGAAATATAGCGACACGGTGGCTGTGTCTACGGCGATTTCACTAGGCTCCACTATAAGAAGACGTTCGCGTTGAGGAATTGGTTGTATCAGACACGCATACAGAACGTAAGCCTTGTGTTCTTGTCCATGGAGGACGCTCACTCGAGGGAATATGTAGACATTCTGATCAGCGTCAAAGGCTCGTGCGCTTTCAAAAGACACATACACTACGTAGTACATACACCATGACGGAAGTTGAACAGGGAACCGGACTAGCTAGCAAAAACTCACGTATCTCGTTCAACGGCCAACAAACCCAAAGACATTCTCCTTCATCAGTGCGTCTGTAAAAGTCTACAGCATGTTGTACGCTTCGCATGAAGTAGTTCATGGTGAACACCACGGCAGAGGCTGGCGAGAGGCACGGAAATGGCTGGGCAAAATTTCTTCGGACAAGGCTAGAGGCTCAGGCTCTTATTTCGTCATACAACATCTTCGCGGCTTTGTATTCGATCAGGAGCACATCCCCAACGTAGATAGCTAGGGTTCGAGGGTAGATGGATATTGATGTACATGGAGTAGTTCGGCATACTTAGTATGAGAATACATACGACGCCCATGTTGTGCGCAAAAATCAAGCCCGATATATAGAATCCGGCAGTACGACATGATTTGACACGCTGGGTCGGCGGAATAGAGGCTCCAGGGGATGCGGGTCTAGGGCTGGCGTGTACAGAGACGGAGGCCGCATCGGTTGCAATTGCCGAGGACTGGGCGATGTAGCCGAAGGGCTCGGAAACAATGAAGCCGCCTTCGCCTTCGACATGGATTCCAAAGACGATAGAGTTGGATATCGATGGCCGTCTTCGCTCGCGATCTTGAATTCCCAATCTCTTCGGGCCCAGTCTGGGACCATGTCTTCCGTGCCTTGAGATTTCTTTCTCCTCCCGACGAGAGCACACAAGAATCCAGTCCACGAATCGAAGAAGACGATTGAGAGCATGACAGCAGCGATTAGGGCTATGACCATAACCGCAATCCCGATGACCTTCCATTCGGCAGCTTCTCCCGGAGGCATATTGGGCGCTCCTTTCGAGACGCCTATCGCTGCAGTTGCTGAAGGGCTGCTTGTGGACGAGGAAGTGGAGGTAGCGATCTTAGATTCTTGAATTTCTGTTGATACGAGGATAGTAGACTCGGAGGTTGTGCGAGACGCGCTGGATGCGCCTGTGATTGGAGCGCTAAACGCTTTGTTGCCTTGGACAGTGAGAAGCCCGTCGATGCCCGCGGCAGATACTTTGGTCCAATGGGGAGATTGTGGGAGCGCTGTGTTCATCCCAGAGTCGGAGGGAAACAGAGGGTCATCCCCGAATAGATCGCCCAGCGCTCGGTACACTCCGCCATTCCGGCCATGGCGAACGGGGTGGGAAAGAACATGGTCAATTAGAACTAAGGCGAGACATAGTCTCAGAATCATAGCTTGTATGGCGGGATAGGCTTTCTGGTGGTAGTATCGTGAGAGGGTCGAGTTTGTCTTTATTTTGACCTTATTTTGACATGGACGCGGTCACGAGATGGTACTGAGCAGACAAATAAATAGGTAGACGTGATGGCACTAAGGTTAAGTTCAACCGGCGATGACAGCAGCAAAAAGCGGACAATCTGGGCTTTTGCGGCACATCTCTCTGAACGGCCCGCCCGTCTTCTGTAATAAAGCCTTCGGAGAATCAAATTCTTGCAGTTCTCCATCGTCCAGTACTAAGATACGATCGTAGTCGATGATTGTCTTGAGTCTGTGGGCGATGGTGATCACAATGGCGCCTGATAGCTCCTCTCGTATGGTTTTTTGAATCTGCAATTCAATTCAAGATGCGGTGTTTAGTCCTGGAAAGAGATCGGACCTGATCATCGAGGTTGGAGTCGATCTGGGATGTCGCTTCGTCCATGATGATTATGTTGGTCCTCCGAAGAATTGCCCGAGATAGAGCGATTAGCTGTCGCTCGCCGGCGCTGAGAGACCCCTGATTGACTGGCATGTCGAGAAGAGTAGGTTCGCTCTGGCTCGCATTATGCCTGAGCAAGGGTAACAGATGACAACGTTCCAGTACGTCCAAGCACTCTTCGTCAGTATTCACTCCCAACGGATCTAAGTTGCTTCGGATCGTCCCTGAAAACAAGGAGACATCTTGGGAAACGATGGTCTACACAAGTGGTGCGTCAAAACGATACAACTGGACGGGACAAATCCTCACGATCCGAGTCCTCAAGTCTTCTAATCCAATCGCAGATATGTCAATTCCATCCACGCTGCGAGGGATGTTAGAATGCGTGGAGACCAGCAGGATACGACATGCGTAATTTTCCCTCCAGCAGGTTCGACCATTCGTAGGAGCGACAGCGCCAGTGTAGACTTTCCTAACTATCCAATCAGCTTCTGAAGAGTTAACGAAGTACGCAATCGACCTGATCCAGTGCGTCCAACCTGCAGAGCATATGTTACTTCCAGAAATGTGAGTCAGCAAGAAAGGAGCGTACCACGCCAATCTTCTCAGAGGGCTTGACGGTAAACGAGAGATTGCGCAAAGCTGGAGGGAGGCCAGGATCATACTGAATCCAAAGATTTTCCACTACGAGCGTCCCGGTATCGGATGGCCAATAGGCAGGTGGTCTACTTTTTTCAATTATAGCAGGTGCTTCCTGCGGAACGATTAAGTATTCCACGACTCGTTCTACACTATTGAAATCGAGTTCAAGTTGGGCAGCGACCCTATGAGAAGTCTTGAGCAGCTAGCATGAGTTTTATGGACACGGCTACGGACCTGACAAGTTGGCGACTGGCTTCAGCGAATATTCCCGCCTGAACGATAACGATTGCAGCAGCGCCGTTGGTGACTCCCATCCACAACGCGAAGACTGTCGTTGCAAACACAACGACAGATCCAAGACCTGTTCCTCATGATTGCAAGACCACATGCGTTCCAAAGGACCACATACAATCATATCTCCATCTTAACCATCCGCTAACAAGCCACTGGTCAGAAAGTCAGATATATAGCCTTCAACATATCTCGAGAATGATTCTCACATAAACGTGATCGAATGACTGGAACTTGTCGACTTTGAGGTAGAAGTTGTCTTGATATCGCTGCTCCATTCCAAACGCTCTGACATGCGCTATACCTCGAAGGAGCTCGTCGAAACCAGCAAAGGCGGGACTGAGAGATACCGATTCGAGACGGCGAAGGTCGCGGGACGCGCGTACGTATCTTGGAGCCAATCGTATGTACAGCCACGCTATGCACAAAGCGAACGGACCGAACGTTGGGACGACCGCGAGAATGACAATGAAGGAAGCAATGAAGTTGAGCACCCCAGATAAACACTGCCTAGCAGAGTTCTGCAATGCTCCGTCGATGGTGTTGATGTCCGTTGTGAAACGATTGAGTATCCTACCTATCGGAGTAACATCGAAGAAGCGCGCCGGCGCCCTCGTCAGTCTCCGCAACAAGGAAAGAAACAGAGAACGAGACGCCTGCAGACTTGCATAATATCCAAGCGCTATATAGAACAAGACAGCGAAGGCCCCAAGTAGAGAGATGTCGAGATAGATGAGCAGCCATGGCTTGACGTCTACGTTTGGTGAAGGAAGGCCGTCCCAGGGGAGCCTCAAAGGGTAACCAGTGACGAAATGAGAGGCCAAAAAATCCCTCTGATACGCCTCACCCCAGCTGGCCAAGAACACCTGGACAATCAAAGTAAGCACACATAATGATCGAGTTAATGAGAAACGTGGTACCTGGTTTCCAATATTTATTAGACGGATAACCAACATCAGAGCAAGTGTCATGATCCACGAAGAAACGCCCGCAGCGCGTATATACGTTAGGTATGTTTTCCAAGAGACCCTCCCCTCTGCTCGGGCTTCAGCATCGATGAGTTTTCCGTCACCACGTGCTCGTTTTACAGGCTCGCCCTCTTGCGGATCGGCTTCATTCTCCGTGTGGACTGCAGTATCCTCCTCCTCGTCTTGAAAAACTTGGTCTTCAGATTCAATAACCTTTCCCAAGATCCCGCTATCTTCAAAACTTCTGATGGTACCTTGCCGCAGAATATGACCCTCAGCTAGCTCTACAAGATAACTTGCGATACGCAGGCACAAGCTTATGTGGTGCGTAACGAGAATGATCGTCCGACCGCGGGCGAACAGCCCGGTCAGACAGTTGTCAACGATGTGCTGGGCAGTATGCATGTCTACTGCAGCCAAACTGATCGCCATTTGCATTAGATCAGGAGTTTGAAATCAGTCTGATGCTCACGGATCGTCCAAAAGAATGCACTAAGATCGGTTAAGAAAGTCCACTTGGAGGTGGAGGAGATGGCCGCCTACCTCGGCTTGGGAATAGAGACTACGAGCCAACGCTATGCGTGCTCGCTGCCCACCCGACAGTGTGACCCCTCTTTCGCCAACCTCTGCGAAGGATCAGCCGATTTCCTAGAAAGCGGAGTAATAAGGTCGTACCAGTCATATCACCAGCGTCAAACACTGCGAGATCTCGCACAAGCGCACAGGCTTCAATCACGGCCTGATACCGATGCTCGTCATAGCCATATGCCGAACCGAATATGATATTATCCCGGATAGTTGCATGTTCAAGCCCTGGACTTCCGTGAGTTGACAGGAGACGACTGCGAACATGCACTCACAGGGGTTTTGAGCGCAATAAGCAACGCGATGGTGCAACTTATCCAGGTGAACGCGACCGTCGACACAATGCATTTCTATACAGGATGATAAGCGTCAGGACAAGACGGGTTCAGGCCAGCGTGCCTCCGAGCAATGCCAAAAGCAAGGCGGTCTTCCCGGAACCTGTCGCCCCGCTAACAAGCGTCAACTTTCCCTCCGGAAATATAACGTCGATAGGTCCAAGTTGAAAGCGGGTTGTTGGTGAAGTCCTAGGTGGTGTCGACTGGGAAGGAACCTGCCATTCAAATGTGGCGGCCGAGAAGCCTATATCGCCGACAGGAGAATCGGGCTTCGGAGCGGTCAGCGTTGAAGCCCATTCAGGCACTTCCTCCTCAGCCAAAAACGATTCAATTCGTTGCATCGAGACGTAGGCTGATTCATGTGAGCAAACTGGGTCACTGGAGCAGGCGAGACCTACCGTGTAGCATAGCAAAGAATTGACCTGGCAGGGCCGTCATCGGTTCTTGTAACTGCGAGAACAATGCCAAGGAGGTGAATGCTTTGGAGACGGTCAAACGCTCCTCTGCAATCAGCGTGTAGCATAGGAATGATGTCAGGGCAGTTGCAGAGGGTATCCAGGTCCTATGAATGTTCAAAGGCATAACGTCACGGGTAGCATGAAGCGTACCAGATGAATGAGATCACGGTATCAACTATATTTTCCTTTACCCGCCAACCCAATTCAGTTTCCCGTGCATTACTTGCGGTATCCGACCAGTGATATTCTGGATGTGGGTGAGTGGAAGTAGCAACCTAACGGAATGGACATACCCCAGCCGAAGAACTTGAGAAATCTTATGTTCTGCAATAACTCATTCACTTTCTCCATCCGGGCGTCCTTAGCCTTCCACGAGTTTCGGGTAACATGGATGTTGTACTTTGCCAACGGATAGTTGACGACGTACGCTAAAAGAACGACAACTACTCCAGATAGAGCACTCCATCCCAAAATTCTGCCGGCTGGTAAATGAACCATGCAAACTAAAGATGGAGGTCACCCAACTGATATAAGAATACCAAGGCAATGACCAGCCGAATGGGTGACGTGAAAATGGCCGAAAATTCCCAGAATCGCTGAGACACCGCGTAAGAGTCCCCCCTACAAATCGTGAGATGAAGTGAAACCCGGCAACAAGTACGACGTACTGCATAAGGTTCACAATTTTGCCCAGGTTGGCGTTATCTGCCTCCATTTTATCTCCTTCTTGATCGTTTATTTTCCCGCTCATCTCCTGCCGCACAAGTGACTTGTAGTGCAGGGCACAAAATAGTTGGCCACGCGTTCTTCAATCGTATGAGTACGTCACAAACATAGCGATGACAAAATTTTACCTTTCATAACATCGGCGCGTATGCCAGCTTTGTATCAAGTCGACTTGGGCAAAAGAAAGATGGGCTAGAAAAGTTACGAGCGTCCAATAGTAAGCAGTACTACGAGACTCCGGTGTCGGATCGGCGAGGGATGCCAAGATCTCCTTGAGGGCGTAAGGGGGCACAAAGCCTGAGAACGGCAGGCAGGTGAGGGACCGAGCGTAGACGAAGTAACTTCGATATTACCGACAATAGCGCCTGTAGTCAAGAGTAAGTATGTGCAAGTGGTTCGAAAAAAGAGTGATACCCCATAACTCGAGGACGACGTCGAGGATGAGATCAAGAGAATTAGAGACGAGAAGGAATCGGATAAGCGAATGCGAAGGATGTCTGGCGCGATATTCCAGACATTTGTTGAACAGATTCCTGTGCTTGAAGTACGGGGACAGTGCCCACACGTCGTTATCGTTGAGGGTTCCCTTGTCAGCCAGATGGAAGATCGGCTCCACAAACGTGAACGTAGCCCATTCCCACATCTCCAACCCAAATCAGACTATTGCAGGCTACGAGAGAAATCGGCGTACTGTTACATTGTCCTCCGGGCACGACAGGGTCACGGAAGGGATCTGAAGCGTGTTATTTGAGGAAAGAAAGTTATCAGAGGAACGATCCAACATCTTTAGGCCCTGCGATAGTTTCAGAGGCCAGCCTGTTTTGTAATGGCAGAGTCCCTGCGATATAGACAAAAGCAGCGGCCGCGAGGATGCGGACGACATGGAGCGGGAGCCCGTTATTTAAGTTTCCTGCAATGCCATCGAGGGTAAGATAGACGAGCGGAAAAACTCCTTGGATCGACGCGAAGAGGATGGATAGAAATGGCGGCGTTATTGGAGGATTCAACACAAGTCTTAAGGATGTGTATCCCTAGTGAATAGAGGTGAGCTTGGCAAGGAAACCTTATGAATTGGCGACGCGCACCCATGCGAAGCAAATGAACAGGGCCACTGTAATCGGCTGCCGACCAACGAGTGCATACACTGAACACGCTAACCATCCAGCGCATTGAAGTAGCCCCAGTCCCACTAGGCAGCTAACTTTTAGTCGGGACCGGTGGGCTGAACGACCCACGGGTTCCTCCAGGTCCTCTATAGTCAAGAAGCTCTGGAAAGGAGATCGCAAGGATTGCCATAAAGGGTGCTTCGCAAGCTGGACTCTGGAAAGGGCATCGTGAATGATTGTGGTGACGATGCATCCGACTGCAGCAATGTCGGAGCCAGAGGTGACCATTCCTTGCACGTCGAGGATAAACGGGACAGGGACGGACGCCGTCGCCCAACCGTAGCCGCATAGTGCTTTCTTTCTCACGAGTTTATTCAGAGAAGTGGTATATATACAAGGTAGTACATATAGTGGCCCAAAAGTTCCCGCGCAGCCTCCGTATCTGGGAAAGGCGTGGGTCAGTACACAGTGACCAGTATTAGAGGGATCCAAGCAAAAAAAAGTCAGTAAACCCGGTATATGATCTCACGGACATAATAGTACTCGTATAATAGGGAACCACGATCATCACTCAAGCCACACAAGAAGATGAGACTCACCAAGAATCTCCAGACACTTGGGACGGATGGGGGAGGGGAGAAGAATCGCGAAATTTCTGCCGCGCCACGTGCCATTTATACGCTCGCTTAGCGCTTAGGTCCATTGCCGATCGCGGCATCGTCATGCTTAATACAGCTTGCCTTGTAACTTCCAGCGTCACTCCTGCTTTTCTCCCCCAACATGTCCTCTAGAGAGCCACTATGGTACTGTCATGAGGTGTGTTCTCTTCGTTCCCCTCGCCCCGCTAGTCCTCGCTGATTCCTGTCAGTGCAACGCTGAGATGAGACCGCTAATGGTTTGTAATCGACGTCACTGGCATTAATCCCTGCATTCACCTCAGAATCAGGTCCCAGATCCTGTCTGTGCATCCTGTCATGGGTCGTTCGTCGAGAAGGTTTGTCGATCACCCTGGCCACAGACTTCGGATGACCCACTGTGTGTGTAGATGGACTCTCCGTCGGACGACCCACGCGAATTTCACCGACAGGGCGTTCCGGACCCGGGCGGAGAAGACTTTCCGCTCGGTCTTGAGACTTTCTTGTGTGCGTGATCATATGTTTGACTCGGACCCATATCTCATCAGTCTTTAGTTGCGCTACAAGGCTTGGCCGACCGCGGAGCTGCAGAGTCTCGGACGCCGAGTCGTGCTCCGGATACCCGATCAGCAGTGAGCTGGGCGAAAGCACCCACACTTCGTCTTCCTAAGCAACTCCTACGCAGAGCCCAAGAGTCACACGGACAATCGAAATTCGAAGTGGCACAAATCCCACCAGGTCAGTAAGACTTGGTGGTCCCCTGCGCCCCAATCCCCTTGCAGGCGAAAACCCTGACCAACCGACGATGGCCGAGTAAGGACATTCCGCGCTCATTAACAGCCATTCATGCTCGCTCAGGTTTCTGCAACGTCGTCCGTCAGATGCAGGCATCACAGGTCCAATAATGGCGCGATATCTGATGGCGCTTCTGGGTCGAGACAACCTGACGGACATGTTCACTCGTGGCATGGCGGATGGCCCTCATCCCGGTAGAATGGGAGACTACGTCTTCAATCAAGAAGGTGGATATCGGTTCTGTCGATTTGCGCAAACTAAATTATGTTACAAAGCATTGGATCAAATCATCACTCAGTTAATGGAGAATTCCAACTCTAGTAGACCGATACCTGCAACTGATGAAATAGTCGAGAACTTGCCCCGTGAGGTCCTGGAACTTGGATGTTAGTTGGTGGTTATCAGCATAAACTTCCGCTGACAGACGGATCACAGCCTCGACGTTGGAAAAGGACTGCGCAGTCTGCAAGGATCAATTTAAACTCGAAACGGAAGACCCCGACGAGCAGATAGTCATAACACTGCCCTGCCACCACCCCTTCCACGAGCCTTGCATCATTCCATGGCTGAAATCGAGTGGGACATGTCCTGTTTGCCGGTACGTTGTTTTTCCTCTATAAAGGAGCGTTGACTGAGTCCGTCAGGCATGCTCTAATCCCACAACCGGAACATCATGGCCCACCGCCTGCAGGAACTAGCGCCGGAGGCAACCCGCGACGTGGTCCTCCTTCACCAGGCAGCCCTGGCGCTGGCTCTGGCGGTGCCTTGCTACAATCCTTGTTTGGCTACATGGGAAATGGCACGCGTAGTGGTGGTGGCGGCCAGAGCGGGTCTGGCGGCACATCTCGCCCTCGTTCGAACTCGGATACCACTGGGCAGTCATCCAATCACGTTCCAGGCGGTTGGGACGACGAGTTGGATTGAACATCATATATCACTAGCTGTGTTTCGCTGTCGCTTGTATTACCTCAAAGTTGTGGATGATAATGTTAGAATCGGCTGGAATAATGAATGGATCAGTCACAGTTGCCTTACCATCTTCGCGTCTTTGCACCTGGCTCGAAAGGGACTTGCTCTATCTTATCTTATCTGCGTTCCTGAGCCAGCCCCTAACTTCGTTTAAAACCTCTCAATAAATACTTCCGCCACGTTTATGTAACCAGATACAGAAACCGCTAGTTTTCGAAACGTTCTTCGGCGGCCAAAATCACCGCATTTACCGTGTGCCTACCACCCCTCTCTTCAAGTCGACGCTATCTTGGCTTGCTTTATTCCTGAAAAAGGATTATCGGTACCGAATGTTGTTGCCATCATGCTCAATCGTCTCTCATCTTGTTCGACCATGGCTGGTCAGTTCAGATTTTGGTCACGATAATACTTTCTAGTGTGATACATACAGTTACAGGTCAAGTCAAAGAAGTCTTCTGCACGGCGGCATGGTAGGGAACCCAAGGGGCGACAACGCGGTCTATTAGCCCTACGCAAACCGAACCTTTTCTCCTGGGCGGCCCTCCGACAAGAGGACAATAGCCTAAGAGCGGCAGTCAGCGACCGATGAAGGGCGGGAGGACGGAAACGCTCACGTATTTCCCACTGATCTTCCACCCGGGCTCTGTCTTGTCAAGTTTTTCGGCAAGTTCATCGCCCTCTGGCCCTAGCCCAACGACGACATCGCTCTTGATCGTCCGGAGGCTGACCATCTTGGGCGCGCCTGCTGAGCTGGCCATGGGCCCGATGGCAATGTCGAACGGCGTGCTCGCGGGCGCGGCGCAGTCGTACGTCAGCTTGCGGTGGTTCAGGTCGCCCTTGAAGTACACGAGGTCCGAGCGCGATAGATGGAGGAACAGATCGGGTGCCTCAGAGTGGAGGTCCCAGAACGTGTAGCCAGTGCACCAGAAGGGGTGCTGCTCGTACACCCATTTCCCTTCTTTCTCGTATTGCTGCCGACATCATGATCGTTAGCAAGATTGCATGTGGAACACGAGGGACGTCACCTTCCAGCGCTGCCCAAGGCGCCGCAGAGACTCCAACTCAACATCCGTGGCTTTGGGGAACAGCTGACCGTACACCATGGTGTTGAGCAGCCACTCCCAATCCTTCTTTGTCACGTCGGACACGAACCACGCAAACCGTTTCCCGTGGAATCGAATATGAGTGGCAAGACCCGACTGCAACAGGAAATCGGCTGCAAGGGTGCGACGGTGAGCATATGCGAGGAAATGGGTGTGTGCATTGACTAACCATAGACGCAGTCGCAGTACAGTTCGAATCCGGCGTTATCAAGAACGAAGTCTACGCGGCCGCCGGTCCCGGCGCGCATGGTCTTTACGGCTTCCCACAATTCAGGAAGGTGGTTTCCAAGGATGTTCTTCTCGCTGCTTGAACGTCAATAGGGACCCCGAGTAATGGGACAAGCTTCTCTCACGTTGCTGCAAGGTGATCACCCCCAGTCGACTGCAGGGATTTGATTTGTTCCTCCGTCATGTTGATCAAAAGTGACAAGTCGGTCGAATTACCCCAAAGGCAGACTTGGGTGAGTTCTAGGAACATGAGGCGTTCGGCCTCAAGTTTCTCGTCGGCGGAAAGGTTGTCTGAGATCTTGAATGGCTCGGCAAAACGCATGGAAAGCTCGAAAACTGCATCGGCGGAGCGAGAGAAAGTGTCGCACTGGATACCGCGCGTCAGAGAAACGTAGCATTGATTCCGAAGAGGACGGACCTTCTGTCTGTAAAAGACATCATAGTCTTTCCAGAATTTGCTGACGCTGAAGCACTCGTGGAGACGGCGGTATTTGTAGGCCTCGGCGAACAACCAAGGGGCGTTCATGAAGTCTTTGCCTTGGAAGTATTTTGCAATCTCTTTGTTCCAGAGAGCCACGTCTGCCTCGTCGTCGTCGATGATGGGTCTGAGCTTGTGGTTGCCGCTCAGGTCGCTCATGAGGTCCGCCATGCGCTCAATGCAGGCGACAAGGTCGACGATTTTCTCCTCGGACGACTGGTCGTTGAGGGTGCGGGTGGTGTCCTCGATCGCCTTGCCGAGGATGGTTGGCAAACGCGACTGCATAGTCGCGTGGGCGAAGGAGTACTCATGGTAGCCGCGGTAGGCAGGCCACGGCGGGTTGTTGGGGTCGACCTGGAGCGAGTCAAGACGCGAACGCGACGGGGAAAGAGAGAAGGGCGTACGCGCGTCGGAGTGCGCGGCCAAGGGGCCTTGATGTCTTTCTTGCTCGGGAGATGGCCGAGAGAGAGAGTGACTCGCGAGGGAGCCCCAGAGTTGGAGGGAGTTGAGAGGATGCCGTTCGTGGGCATGACTGCAGACCAGCTGGCAAAATTGAGAACGGTAGTAGACAAGAGCGAGACGGGGATACATACTGGCGTGATATTTATGCTATAAGGATAACGCCGAGAGGATGCAACGTTAACGGGCAACAAAGGAGGGACGGTGATTGTAGTGAAGAGGAGAGGAGGACGGCTGCATCGTTCCTTTTATATCTTCCTCGAGAAAACCGGTTCTGTACTACACAAAAGGCAATCTCGCTTGAAAGATCTTCGGTAGACTGATGTCATACAAAAGTCCTTGGCCAAACGTCTGGCATAACACTGGCAGAGTCTGCAAAATTGGTGACATGTCTGGAGGTCGCCCATCCCACCGTCTGCGCCCCTCCGCGCAGCCATCGCCCGCCATTTGAGCGCTGGATATGTTTCTAGCACCCTCGGAAAAATGGGGCTAGCTGCGTCATCTAATCGATGCTCCACCCCCTCACCAAAAATCAGCGCCGCTTCGTAGCGCTTCGTGGTTGGCTGATAACGCAGCGCTCGGCTTTTGAGCAAACTTCCGACAACGCTGGGAAGGAAGGTGCAGTTGAGGTGGCGCCGCGGAGCTCGTAACGTCTCGTAAGCGGCGGTATACCCCGGACCGTGTTCCGTGATCGATTCAGATTTGTCAGCAAACATCAACAGCACGGTCACGTTACCTTTCACCTCCTAGCTGTCCCCGACGTCCACCGTCGGCCCTTGCCCGCTGTCCCGACCATGTTCGGCAGCAACGAGGTTTCTGAAGAGACCCGGACCCTCAAGAATAAACTCGCCAGCAAAGGTGCCATCGCCTTCCTCCTCCGACGCTCCCTCTGACCTGTTCGTAGAATCCCACATCGCTTCACAGCAGAACGACATCCTCAAGCAGGCCGCGGAACTAGCAGACCTCAAAGCCACTCTCAACGAGACCCTACACAAAGTGCGTCATCGTGCCACCGGCAATACGCCTCACCTCACCTCACTCTGCTAGCTAAACAACGAAACGACACGCGCAGTCGCATTGGAATCCAGCCTCGCTAAATGCACGGAAGACTTACAAAACGAGAGTTTAGCTGCTCAAAACGCCACAGCCGCATTGGCCAATGCGCACGACAAGCTCAGGGCCAAGGATCTCGAGGCACGGGAGCTCGAGACGACCCTCATATCCATATCACACAAATCAGAGGCCCTCAATGCCCGCGGAACCAAGCTCGAGAAGGAGAAGGGTACCCTAGAAGCCCGCGTGCGGGAATTGGAAGGAAATCTCCGGCAGCTCAGTCCTCTGGCACCCACGGTTGCCACCCCTGCACGGCAACGTGCCGCCCGTCGTCGCTCATCGTCGCTCTCCGACACACGACTTGTCGGCTTGGAGCAGGATGTCAAGGACGCCCGCGCATCCCTCGCCCAGAAAGAGACCGAGTTACGCGCCGCCACGACAAAGCTGGCTCAAGTCCAGACTGACCTGCTCAAACTCGAGAACGACAAGTTGGCCTCGGAAAAGAGGGTTCAGATCGAGATTCGCGATCTGCGACTCGCGCTGCAGGAAAAGAACGAGGATCTCGAGTATATTAAGGAACAGCAGGGAGACGGAGGACGCGAGGATGAATTGCTGAAGAGAATCGACGAGGACGAGGCCAAGATCGCGACCTTGGAGAGTATACTCGGCCAGGCTTCCGAGACACAGTCGCTGAAGGAGCGATTAAGGCGTCAGGAGCAGCAGCTCGTTGCCGAGTCCGAAAGGATCGCGGAGCTCGAAGGGCGACATATCGAACTCGTCAGAGAGAAGGAAGAGGCTCTGGACGAGGTTGAGGCAGCACAGGAGCAAATTTCCCAGCTCTCTGAGACGCTGCGCCAGAAGGAGACGGTAATCGAGGGCTTGAACGCTAAGCAGCGGTGCGTCATGGTGTCATTTCGACTTGCCAGTTCTGAATAATGTCCGATAGGCAAACGCTCACCGAGGTAGAAGAGGAGACGGCGCGCCTGCTGGGGGGGATTGGGCGTATCCGCGGAGAGCGGGATGACCTCCGACGCGACGTTCACTTTCTTCAGACGGAGGCCAAATTCACAGAGGAGGCCTTGCGCGCCGAGATCGAGGCCCTGTCCGCCGTGAACGTCCCATCAGCGCCCGACTCGAAGCTGCAAGCTGAGGTGCATCTCTTACAGCAGCAACTAGCGGATGCCGCACACCATGAGCAGAGCATCCTCCACCAGAAGTCTCAAGAGATCCGGCGGATTGGTCTCGCCGCCATGGCATCAGCAGTCGTCATCAAATACCTCCGCTCGCAGGTGGCCGATGAGCAGCTTGAGGCTTCTACCACTTCGGAAGACGCCATGCAGAATGCGTGCCGCAAACTGAAAGCCGTGGAATCCCAGCTGGGAGCGGCCAGCCAGAGCCTTGCCGCGATGACGAGGCAGCGGGACGAGCTGCTGGCGCAGCTTGCGCTCAAGGAGTCGGAGTGGATGCAGGATTCCGACAGAGTCCGTTCAGCACACCAGGAAAATCTCGCAGAGCTCGATGCGCAACTCGCCGACATGTCGAGGACACTTGATGACGTCGAGACGGAGCGGGATGCACTCAGCCTCCAGGTCACCAATCTCCTCAGTGATCTGGACGAGGCGCAGCGCGAGATTGCGGAGGGGGAGTCGCGCTACAGCACCCTACAGTTCCATCAGTTATCTGCCATGACCTCCAACGAGGCGGCGATCGCGCTGCGGCAGCAACTCGCCGATGCTCAGGACCGCGTCTTGCGGAGGACTGAGCTCGTTGGGGTCCTGCAGCACGACCAAAAGCGGATGGAAACCAACTTCAAGCTGCAGGAGGAGCGGCTGAGCGAGCTGACGACGGAGCTGGAGATCATGGCCGCGGAGAAGCATGCTATGGTCGAGGATTGCGCAGATGCGCGGAACGCCAGGGACGTGGCGATTCAACGGGTGGAGGACTTGGAAGTCGAGATCGAGGCGCTGGAGACCCGACTGGACGGTGGGGATAGTGCGCTCTGTGCGATGGTGGGCGTGGTTATGGAGACTGTCACTCGATCGCGGGATGCCCTCCGACAATTGAGGGACAGAGTCGACGCTGCGCATGAACCTTCCATTGCAGCGCCATCCATCGATTGGGAAGCCCAGCTTTCCGAACTGGACAAGAAGCATCAGGACCTCCAGCTGCGCGTGTCTGATATGGAAGCCAGTCATCAAGCTGAGGTCGGGCGTCTCAGTGAGCAGCTCGCCGAGAAGGATCGTCTACTGGGCGACAACGATCTTGAGGGTGAACTGGCGCTGTTGAGGGTCAGGCACGTTGAGGAAATGGGGGTATTACAAGGACAGCTCATTGAAACCACAAGCGCTCTGGACGAAGCCCAAGCTCGGTGCGACGCTGCGGAGGAAAATTGTCGTCAAGCCTTGTCGGATTCAGCGCGGTCGAAGCTGGACTTGGAATCTGCTGCCAGTCACGCCGTTCTACAGGCTGACAGTCTGAAGGCTGATATTGTACGCCTACGAGATGAGCAAACCGTAGCTGTGGACCGGTTACGCGAGCAAGTCGCAATTGCAGTAGGCGATGCGCGGAAGGCTCAAGCTGCCCATGAGGAGTTGCAAACGCTCCATCAACGCACTGCGGACGAACTTGTGCAAACAAGGGAGGACTCTGATACCCGTCTGCAAGAGCTTGAAGATCGCGTAGCGAAGCTGGATTCTCAGCTCGAGGTGCAGACTGCGCAGTGCGATCAGTTGGCCAAGGAGGCCGACGCATTGCGGGAGCAACTGCAGCAGGAAGCCGTGACGCGCGAGGAGGAGCAGCGGGAGCATCATAACGTTGTGCAGGATGCCCAACAACGTTATGCCCATGCCGAGGCCTTGTTGGAGCCCCTTAAGCAAGAGTTATCGGATGTTGCAGCGGAGCTGATGCAGGCGCGCTCGGAGGTAGAATCATCACAGGAAGAAGCAGTAGCGCTTCAAGAAGAGATTACTGCCCTCCAAGCAGAGATTCAACGTTCGTTATCCCTACGCAGATATCTGGAGAATCAAGTCAAGGAAAGGCAAGTCGATCCCATCACAGCTGTCTTGAGTGTTCTGACATTTGTTAAAAAGAGAACAACTGAATGCTTCCTTGACTGGGGACTTGGAGCAAGTCAGATCGCAACTAGCGCGTGCAGAAAAGACAGGTAAAGCGGCGGAGGTTAATCTGAGCCTGCAAAGTGCTCAGCACCGGCGTGAGATGGCTGAGCTTCAAAGCCAATTGTCGGCTCTCCAATCGCAGCCAGACATGAGCGGTATCATCGCTGAACTGGAGGAGCGCAACAATGAGATGGAGGAGTTGCTCAAGAACAAGTGCGCTGAGATTGAGGAGAACGACGACCGGGCTCTCGAGTATGTCCGGAGTCGTCTATATTTTGGTTTTCGCTGATCGTATTCCGAACAGGATGCTCAAGAACAACAAAAAGCTCACCGCAAAGGTTGAGGCCCTGACCCGCAAGGTGCAGAACTTGCAGACGAAGCTGGCGGCAGCGAAGGCCTCGATTCCCGCTCCGAGTGTGTCGCCGCCAGTGGAAGCCCGCGAGTACAAGCCGTCTCCATCTGCACCCGTGATCCCACCGACACGTCAACGCTCAAACACTCTCTCTGCTATTCCGCCAGTCCCTCCCCTTCCGTCGCATGTTCCCTCCAGTCCCGTCCGTGCCCTGTCAAATCGAATCGCTTCGGGATCTTCTCTACCACGGCCCAAGACACCAGAACGAAGAGCGCCGCCGCCGGTCTTCAAAGCACAGACCCCCGAAAGACGTAGTGTTCCGATTTGTCCTTCGCCTTCTGCGCCTGTTCTCGGCCAGAAGCGGCGTGCGCCCGATGACTTTGAGGACGTAAATGTTCCAGCACAGGGATTCACTGCGGACAGCCTTCCAGATGAGAATGGAACGCCTCGGGTGCGGAGAGTGTTGAGTAGCCTGCACTCTGGCTTCACTCCGGTGCGGAATGTGCGCGCGGCCATTTCCTCTCCCAACCGTGCCCAGCCCGCATTAAGGTCGTCTCCATACATTGCGGACGTGACGAATAGCCCTCGATTAGGGGATACGGCCAAGTCGAAGCGGAGCTGGCTGGGAAAGATAAGAGGGACCTCACAGCCGAGAATACCCCACTCGCGGACTGGTGATTTCTAAGATCTTATCGGTCTTATCTAATCGTATTGATTTGCTCATATTTATCCTGTATTCATTACTTGCCATCTACCAACCATCTACTGCACATTCCTCGACTTGCGCCGACGCGCTACGCGCATCCTTCATGTTTAAACACGAGCCCGAATATGCGGACCTCTCTGCGGATCTCCGCGACAGGTCCGACTTCAACGTGGCCGCCTTGAGATCGTTCGAATATCCCCTCAATGTCGCCACGCTCGCTGTCGAGCCCATAACGGGCCTACTTGCCATCGGTAGTTCGCGATGCTGCGGCGTTTGCACTGGGCTCAACCGTTGAAAGGCACCGCAACCGGAACGATCCTCATTCTCGGTGGTGCTTCTGTTGAAAGCAAACTGACCCTTCCAGAACGGGTGAAGGTCAAGTTTCTTCAGTTTTCGGGCTCTACCTTCCAGTTGGTGTGCCTCGGTACGACTGTGTATCCTTCTTCCCCGCCTTATTCTTACTGTGGTGCGAGTTAAGATGAACGAAGCCAGCTCCATATCTTCGATCTTTCGTCTTTTGGCAGACCTAAGCTTGTTGCGTCTGCACGATATGACCAAGCAACGTATGTGATAAGCTTCAGTCCTTCATTTGCCCAAATGTGAACGGGACTTCTAGCTCCTTGACTCTGTCGCCTTCTCATTCCCATGTCAGTTTATCTGTCCCAGTGTTCCATGTTGCTGATCTGTAACCGTCCAGGCTTTTATTGCGCTAGAATCGGGAGAAATTCGGACTTATGATATGCTATGTCTTCGAAAATCCTCGTACAAAATTCCAAATCTGTGGCATCTGTACGAGGAGAAGACGATGGCGATTGGAATGGATATGCCACCACCCACCTCGTAAAGCAATTGTTCTGATTCTCGTTTGGCATTCGTTTCTCAACCGGTTCTTCCAGTCAGTTGCCGATCGAGACCGTTGTGCACCCTCGGGACTTGAACCTTCTGTTCGTCGCATATTCGGGTAAGTTTTCAGTTCCAGGCTAAACGGATATCTAAACATCTTCATGCAGGTGGTATCATTCTATCCGACCTGGTAGGTTCATCACCTAGCTCGTTCCATGGGGATTCAATTCCCTTTAGACGCAGCGCAATACACTTCGGGCCTACGAATTCGTCTTGCCTGCTGGAGCACCCGGCGGCGCTGGGTATGGCCATCCCGCAAGTCTCCTTGTCCTTGACCTCTTTCTTAACGCCTGACCAAATGTGCAGGATATCCTCACGCATCGTCGCCCTGCTGTGACGGCGATTGCAATCCATCCCGCTGGTCACTTCTTTGCCGTTGGGTACTCTGACGGCTGTATTGCATTCTGGGCCGTCGATGACGAAGACCAACCGCTACTTGTTAGAACTCTGGATACAATCGACGTTAACTTGGTGAATGTAGACGAACTCGAAAAGGATCACGATATACCCCCTCCAGAAAGAGAACCCATCTACAAGCTCGCCTGGTCTTCTTTCTCAAATTCATCCGATCCGAGGGGCGGTGAAACGGCACTGACTATCCTTGGCGGCCTCATCATGGCAAATAACGAAGCCACCGGGTTGAATGTGCAATGGTTGCCTGCGTTTAACCCTGCGGAACCCCCGAGTCCTGCAGGAACCCAGACATCATTGCATCCGTTCATGAGATCTGCCATGAAAACATCGATAGTGCCTCTCTCCGACTTCTTCTACTTAACCCCAGGGATTCCCCAGGACTTCTTTCTGACGCCACGAAACAGCCCTCATTTCGCAGGTCATCACGATCCCACCGCTATTCTCGTATTGATCGAACTAGCGAACAACTCAAGGATTGTTGAGGCATATCAGTTTCCACCGCCTGCATTTCTGGCTGCTTCCGAGCCGGAAGCCTCGGCTCAGGACCCCCAAAGCGAATCATTGGTCGACGAGTTGGCTTTGACCTTGAAGGCTCTGACCGTAACTGATGATCCACGCGTTTTGCGGCTACCCACCCCGTTATCTTTCTCCACCTTCGGCATTTTTGCAGCTCAGCTCTTGACGCTTGATCGGGATTCGCACGAGTTGTTTGTTAACAGCGGGAAAGCACCTCCAGCAGATCTATCTGCCCTCCCTTTGAAAGGGGGTGCGGCCTGGAGTGACGAGTCAAAGGCTAGAGAAATCAGACTTGCTAAAGTTGGTGTTTCCTCATCGAAGTTTCCATTTTCAAGATCTGACCTGTTTCTGTACAGTTTCAGATGCCTCGTATTTTGATGACTCATCATCACAACGCAGCTGCTGCTCTTCAATTCCACGATATAAGCGCGCAGTTGCTAATCACCTCCGATTCTACGCCAATCGAGAACCACTTTCCCAATCCACTCCCTGGCCTTACCATCGACTTAAGAACACTGCTAACCGATGCAGCCGTCGTGAAAAGGACTTCTCCGTCTTTTTTAGCACACGCAATTGTACAGTCAGCCTATCTTGCTCGACAATCCTTGGAATGTGCTGTCCAGTTCGCCTCGGGGGAGCTCGTTGTGTACCGGTTAAAATCTGATCCCGCTAATGCCCCCAGATTCACCGAAACTCACGATGATGAACTCGTTCCTCTGGAGCATGTACTCAGTTCGGATGACGCCAGGTTCAGTCCCTACTTCCTCTTGACCACAGGAAAGCCTGTGTCGGCATGCGCTATCTCGGACATTGGTGAGTGTAAGGGTACTGCATCTGTCCACCATTGCTCAACGCCGCGTTCATCGTCCAGGCTTCCTGGCCGTTGCCTACACGGATCATCTCATTGTCGTCGATATGAGGGGCCCACGCGTGATATTACGACGCGGTCGGGATAAGAAGAACAACAGAATCTCTGTTCACCTCCATACATCTGAGGCGAACAGCATAATGTCCCTGACTTGGACGGTTACAACTACCGAGCATGGTCAGCGCATCTCACACTCGCAATCAAACTTTTGCTCACTCTACTCAAACAGATCCGCAGATCCGTACTCGTTTAATCGTCGGCTACACCTCTGGTCTGACCGAGATTTTAACCGTCATCCGCGAAACGAATTCCCCTGGTTGGCGGATTGACGCTGACATAAAGAAGATAGAAACTGTAGCTCACCCACTCGTCGGGGGCACGTTTATTCTGGACCCCAAGAAGGGACTCCCCCTTCGAGCAACCAAGGAACTGCTTGCCCAGTCCTTCCACCCTACTCCCCCCGAGACGCATTGCATCCTGATCACGGCAGGCGCTAAAGGCGCTAGAAGTTTTAGTGACATAACCGGCCCACGGATCGGCAAGACCGACTGGGGCAATAAGACTGGCACTGTGCAGAGCGTACAAATTGTGGAGAAAATGGGTGCGCACCTCTACTACTCTTCGGACGCTTCTGATCTATAATGTCCAGGCTCCCGTGCTCTGATTGCTATAACGGACAATCACGAAGTGTTGGCCTTCTCCATTCCTCAATTAGAGTACCTGTGCACTTTAAGACTCCCCACGGATGATACCTCGTAAGCACCCGAGATCCCAAATTTCCTGATATTCTTACATTCAGATAGCTCTCTTACCTGCGATGAAACCGGTGATTGGATGACTGCGCAGATAATCGACCGCGCTTCATACGGGACAATTTTCGACTTCCGACGTGCATATACCCCGCCAAATATAACCTTTACGCAGCCAACTATCCCATCTCAGCCGCAGCCAGTCTCTCTTGGCCCAACTTCATTGTTAAGCTCGTGGTTCAGATTCGGGCAATCGATGACCGGAGAACAGTTGGATATACTATGTGCGCATTTCCATACTTGCAACGTCCTTGTTCTTATCCACGTTTTCTGTTGGAAAGTGGGTGGCCCTGATCGGCCTATCCCTGAGGCGAAGCAATCAAGCCTGGCGAATTTCCCAACCAATGCTTCATCCGCAGCCCAGATAGCGACGGAGGCACAAAGCAGCCTGTACGCTCGACTTCAGTCAGCCGTCGGCGAGAGGGGGTTTGTGGCCAATCTCAACCAATGCCCATAACTTACTTGTTTCAGACAAATGCTCGGTGACTTGGAGGATCACTTCAACTCACTGGAGCAAGGGAGCAGGAGCATGGTCACACAGGTGAAACATCTTCTTATCACTTGAGCAGGAACTCACTTCAAGCATAGGCTAAGCGAATGGCCGCGGAGCAGTCAGCTAAGAGCTGGTTCGGTTTTTAATCCGATGTATCATATGCAGTATAATGTAACAAACGGGAGGAGTACTGTACAGTGTAATGATGTTACTCGATACAAGAGCGCGCCAGGCGTCGTTCGACAGGATGTCATATCCTGTCGGAAAGGCAGGAGTAGTGACGGGCTGCCTGGAGGGCTTTAGTACAGTACCAGGATTGGATTCAGTACAACTCAATCTGGGGCGAAGGAGAACTAACCAACAGCACCCGTATCGACAAGAAACGTTACAGGTATGAAATGGCGCACCGCCATCTTGAAGCTCGCCCGATACCTGAGGCGATTGCAGGGGTCAAGGAGATTTGGATAGATTGCCGGGATTATAGGGACTTCTGCGATCTCCGGCTTCGCTCCTCCCCTTCCCGTACGCTTGTAGTCCCCAGGATGATGCCCTTTGACCCAGCCCTTAGAGAAAAAGCAGATATGAGGCCAAAGTCTGAGGTCGAGGCTCGCTCATTGGATTAGTCGAAAGCTCAAATGCACCAGTTAAGCTGCGCCAGGTATTCTTCCGCGAAGAGTGCCTCACACAGCTTGAATGTGAGTTCGTTGCACGCACATCGGCCGAACCTAACCCACGGCAACGATGCTGCTGGCATGACTCGCATCAACTCTCACCATGGCGTATTTATTACTTCACCGCATCGTTGCGGGACAATTGGCGCGGTTCGTACGACGCACCGTCGTCCTATCAATCGCGGTATTTATGTCCTTTAGTATCGCAGGCCAGGCACGCGGCTTGGCGAACTCTCCCGACTTTCATTGAACCAAGTTTTAGAGTAGAAATCGGAAAGAGTTGAGAACTAGGGGCCGCCTCTGGCGACTAAGACCTTGCTTGGGCGAAAGATCACTCAAGGATTTAACACGACATCTTAAGTTTTTTTCCTAAGTACTCATTGACATTTTCTTAAATCACCGGCGATGCAAGGAGAATGGGATGTCGGGATGCCGTGAAAGTAAGTCAGCGTCGGAGCTGATTGGGACGGCACGGATGGTGTTTGAACACATCTGTCCCTGGCAGATCAAGAACATTTTGACGAAAGCTGTTCCTACAATATTTGTACGTATTTGTTCCTGGCAGATCAAGGAGGTTTTGACGAAAGGTATTCCCATAGTATTTGGATGTGTTTGTTACTGACGGGTGGGGTCTATTTGGTAGGAGCGTGTCCGGTGACTTTAGATAGTGTACGAGTATTTGTGTTTGGCAGATTTCGGGGACTTAATTTAGACGGAGGGGGACCTTACTAAAAGCAAGGTAAACTTTAAAGTACATAGAAGGATCACCGCGGCAATAGCCGAGAGTTCGGCACTGCAACTTGGACCAAACTTGGGACGATATTGTATTCCATTCATTCATCTACCCTGCGCCTCCAATGTCTGCCTATGATCAGCTCCACAGACAATGCCGAACACTTGAGAATCTCTTCGACTCCAAGTTGACGTCGTACTCTCAGCTCGTTTCATCCATCTCTGCACATTCCAACGACGTGGAGGCGTCAGGTTCTAGCGAACGGTGGAGGGATCTCGAGCTCGAGTTGGATGACCTCCTTGAAAAGGCATGTGTAACCGTTCGCGATTGGTGTTACCCGACTCATTTTCTGAAGTTGGAGGAAACCAATGAACAGCTGTCTGTGTTAGCTAGCGAACCCGACACGTTGTCGGCGCCAATGTCGCGGGCTGTACAAAGACACGCTGAGCTCTTCCAAGACAATGCACGAGAATTGAGGCGAACCAAGGTGAGTTCCAATCTCTTTTCATACAGCGGAACATAGATCTCCTGTAGGCCAGCGTCAAAAATGCGTTGGATCATGCCAACCTTCTCAGCGGTGTCCGGAACGACATCGAGTATGCTGCTCTTTTGTATGATCATTTTACCTTGAGCTTAGTCGCCTCTAGTGCATACAAATCCTCTGCGGCAGATTCCCTACTCGCAGAACGCGGCCGTATTGATAGCTCTCATCGCATGACAGACGACATACTGGAGTATGTACAATGCTCTCCGTCAAAAACTGGTTGTTCATTCCAATTTTAGGCAAGCGTACGAAACCCGTGCCGAGTTTGGTCGGCAGCGAACTGCTCTAGATGGAATCAATTCTCGCATGAAGAGTGTTCTCAGTACGCCACGTCTCATCACGGCATCTGTTCATTGAACCATGTCCCAGATACCATGCCTGGCCTCAACAACCTCGTTTCTATGATCAAGTCACGACGGCGGCGAGACACTATCATCATGGGGGTTATAATAGGTATCTGTATCATAGTAATTCTGTCGTACATGTGGCGGTAGAAACAATCACCTATAGCTTTTCGCCTCCATCTCTGAAAGCCTTCCAGTTTGCTTCTAGACGGCGAACAACTCCCCAGTCACTTTCGGGCACTCCTTCCAACCACGACTCTTCCGTGGACCATGCTTTGACATCGGCCACGATTTTTAACATTTCAATGCATCTTTCTGTGCACACATCGATATCGTTGAAGTCTGATTCTATGAGGATGCGATTGGAAGAACACGCTGTTATCAAGGCCTTCATATTGTTGGAACGAGAATTGATCACAGTCGACAGCGACAGGAATGCATTAGTGTGTCCTTTCTGTTGGAAGTTAAGATTTGTGGAATTCGGAGCGACAGAGCCCTATGTACCTGCAAAGCGGTCCATACTTGAGGATTCATCGAACAACTGTGGATGTCGATCCTAGTATGCAGATGGCTGTGAGAAGGCAGATGAAATTGCACAGAAGAACCGAAGCCACCGAATCCTTTCCCATCGTGGACCATGCTTGATTTTCAACTTATTCAACAGATCTACCGTTGCCAATGGACACTTGACGCTGTGGAGACTGACGTTACGACCAAGTTCGACAGCGAGATCTATTTGAGCCTCGAGGATCGTGAGTTGGTCTAAAGCGGTGTCAGAACACGAAGGGCTTGTAGTGATGGACTCGGACGCTCAAGAGGAATCGTGAATGGCGACAGTCTACGCGGAAAGGCGTGGTAGTCAAAAGCGACACGGAACCCCCGGTCAAGGCCAACTTCTCCGAGCATGGCAGTGGTAGAAGAGAATGATGCAAAATTGCGCCGCAAGTCCAAGATAACTTCATCCAGTGTCATCGGTTCAGGAAGCAGAGGAAGGAGCTCGTCGAAGGCGCTTATAGTCTCGGGAGATGAGTCTTTATCCCCCAAGAGGAGTTCACGGTAGTGTTCATATTTTGAGGATCTGAGACCAACGGAAATGGTGTGGGTGAACTAGGCTGCAAGTTCGGAGTTGGGGTTCGCAAATCTTGGACGTTTTTGAACGTACCCAGGGGTGGTATCCTGGTGAAAGGCTTTCGGAGACGGCGGGTCTCTAGATGGAGGAAACCGACCGAAGCACGGGACAACTTTGGTGGGATAACTGGTAGCTAAATCGCGAACTAGGCTAGGGGCTTATTAGAAGAGCGAAAACTAGCCACAACTCAGCACCTCTGATCCGCTTTATGTGTGCTCATCGCACAAACTGTGATCTTGAGGCGCTCCATTGATTCTGCAGAGATAGAGGGAGCATCGGTAGGGTGACAGTGGACATCTACTATATGGCGTAACACTTGTTCGGGAAGCGATTCCATGAGGGTGCGTCGAGGAATCAGTGTACTCGTCCATGATTACATATGTCAGTGATCGACAAGTCTAAAAATGGTGTATGCTCCTTCTCTCGACCCTACGGCAAGCGAATCCTGCAGCACTCCGCAAAATGTGTCTGGATGCCTCACCGCCTTTTATTGTCGGGCTAACTGCGCCCCTCGACAAAACTCTCTTTCGAAAATCGATTCCAATCTTGGCTGCGCGCTTTCCAGCGACGAAATTAGGTTCGGTTCGCAAATCAGAGCCCATGCGACGGTATCGGCCAATATGTTGGGAGATTCCTCTTTACCTGAAACAAACATATGTTGCAGCTCGGTCATTGATCTACCCAGAGTTCGATCTGTAATTCCTGATCCCTCTGACCCAACCGGAGACAAGCTTGTGCTCCTCAAAGCATCCTCCGAAGGTGTGAATTGACCCATAAGATCGCCGGCCTACGTGACATACCGGCCAAGGCAGTGGATCTACCCACTCAAACCCTAGAGTTTCTAACGACTGAAGCCAATGGATTGGTGCCCTACACGCTCGAACTGAATTATGATTACTGGACAGCAGGTACCGACCAAATTTGAATCTCTCGCGAGCCATCTCCTCAAAAGAAAGCAGATGAAATAATACAGTCGATTCTCCCTGAAGAGCTTCGGGAAGGCTCTCCCACCGGTTTTGCAATGACCGGCCACATCGGTGTGTTCTGCTGACGAGTTCTGTGCGACGCTGAAAGTGGCCTGTTCCGCAGCGCATATCAATCTCAAAGACGAATATCTGCCTTACAAGTCCCTGATAGGCCAAATTATTCTGGATGTGCGTGCCTGTCGTCGCGGCACCGTTGTTTATTGACTCACGAGGTAGAAAAATCCGCAAGTCAGGACTGTCGTAAACAAACTGGACAGTATAGATACACAGTTCAGATTCTTCAAAATGGAATTACTGGCTGGCGAGCCGGACTACATCGTCGAGCATGTACGTGTCCGTAGTTTCTTTTATCACTACGTCTCATTTATTACAGCATGAAGCTGATTGCCGTTTCACTTTTGACTTCACACAAGTATACTGGAACTCGCGTCTTCACACCGAACACGAGCGACTGGTCCAGATCTTCAACCCAGAAGATGTCATTGCCGATGTTTTCGCTGGCGTGGGTCCGTTCGCTCTGCCGGCTGCAAGAAAAGGTTGCGCAGTCCTCGCCAATGATCTCAACCCGCAAAGTGCGAAATATCTCTCCTTGAATGCGGAAAACAATCGGGTCGGTCTCTTCTCCATCTTCATTCCAAAAACTCACATGGACATCAGGTCGCCGATGTAGTAAGGGTCTCGTGCGAGGATGGTCGATCCTTCATCCAGGAAGCTGCAACTCGCCTCATCGCGAATGAATTTCCGGCTTATAGCGGCCCAAAAAAGAGCAAAAATCAAGAAAACCAGGAACGTCGCAAACAACGTTTCGTCAAACCGCAGGCCGATGACGTGCTATTGCCGGGCCGCAACAAAATATCTCATTTTGTGATGAACCTTCCAGATTCTGCGATCCAGTTTTTGGACGCATTCCGGGGCATCTTTTCGCATCTCAGCAGACAAGATGTGGACCGCATCTACGCCACGATGCCGATGGTGCATTGCCATTGCTTCACGCGAGAAATTGAACCTGAAAATGCCAAAGCGGACATTCTCAAGGTGAGGAATTTTTGGATCTTCAATCCTTCCGCCGATGCCCATTTTTTTTTTGACAGAGAGTCGAAGAGAAGCTTGGCCATCCGGTTACTGAGGACTTTTCTCTCCATTTGGTCCGTTCTGTGGCTCCGAACAAGGACATGTATTGCATTAGCTTCAGACTCCCTGCTAAAGTTGCATTTAATTCTGAATAATCATTTGACTGCCCTGCGTTAACAAAACGCTATCGTACAAGGCCCGCTCTCGTATATCCGCACTCCCTCCGCATTCCGTTCAGAGCCGTTCAGTTTGCAGGTTACGTAATGTATTGATCCGAAATCTGTAAACTTGCAAATCCGGGGCCAGCGCAACCGACCCTCACTCTCACCCCTCGGACCTCAACCGATACCCTTGCTAGACACCTATAGAAACCTATAGACGCATAGACCTGCTGTCCTTCGCTCCTTATCCCCAGCACTGGCCGAATCATGTCTTGGCTTTCCAGCGTTCTCCCCGTAATCCATGCGGACTCGCCTCTATCTGCACTGAAAACTGCAGTGGCGGTCCCGGAAACAGAGCTCAAGCGATGGCGACGCACTTTTGACGCGAACGCCAAAGTTCTCAAAGGGGAGAAGTGCGAATCAGGAGATTTTCGGCTGGCTATCAATTGACTAAATTTTCCAGGTACTTGGACCCCGAGAGCTTCGTCAATGCCATCGCGCCCACAGGAGACTTGTCGAAAATTGGGCGCGCTCAATTCGCTATCCTGTTCCGCGTCGCCGACACCTCACGCCGCGGTCTCGTATCATGGGAGGACTTCATAGTGTTCGAGACCGTGTTGAAGCGACCCGATGCGGATTACTGGATGGCGTTCCAATACTTCGACGTGTCAGTACACACCACTGGCCATCCCGACCGCATACACTTCGTGATGTTCATTCATTATCTAGGGACCACTCTGGATTCATCGACTACAACGAATTCAAAACCGTCTTCAGCGCAAACGTCGGACCGGATTCTATACCCTTCGACTTTGACTGGTGCGTACCTCATGTTTTGTGCGAGAAATCGTTTCAAAGGCTATCCTAAAAGTGACTGGGTCAAACTATACTTGGGGAAAAAGAACGGCTCGCACGTTCTAGGATGTGAACATGCCGTTGAACTTTGTCTCAGCATACTCAACCTTTCACAGACCACGAGTTTACCCAACTAATGAAGGGGCTGCAGGGCGAGCGCCTTCGCCAAGCTTTTAAATATCTAGACAAGGACCAGGACGGCTTCATTCTACCAGAGCAGTTCAAGCGAATAATACTAGTACGCCGCGGAACTGGAAAATGCTATACCAGCTAATTCTGTTCTCCAAGGAAATTGCAGGTCACAAGCTTTCAGATGCGGTCATAGATCGGCTGCCCACTTTATGCACGCTGAGCCCTGGACAACGTATATCTTACTCGGAAGTTATTGCATTTCATAATGTTATACGAGGTGGGAGTCTCGCGCCCGGTCCGCTCCCCTGCTGATGCCGCATAGAAATGGACATGGTCGAACGGTGAGCGACATCGCGTGGGTTTTAGATGCTTCACTGACTTGTTTTTGGCCAGTATAATACGGGAAGCCACTGAGAAAACTAAAGACGGGCGGATAGACCAATCAGATTTCCTCGACCATGCCGCATCAAGCTCTCGGTATTCCCTCTTCACCCCGATGGAGGCGTCCATCATCTTCCACTTTGCGGGCCGTGGCAGTGGGGCTCAACGGCTGGCTCTCCTTGATTTCGCGCAGCTTTTGGACCCTCGTTGGAGGGCCCCCCATGATGATTTTGAGGTCACCACGACAACATCGGTGTCGCTGCTGCAGGGGTTCTTCCACTCCGCGTATAGCTTCGTCCAAGGCGGTCAGCGCAGCATCCCACCTTCCTATGCCTTTTCTGATCTGTTCTAGGTATCGCCGGAGGCATTGGTGCAACTATTGTCTATCCCATCGACATGAGTCCGTGATCTTTTCGCATCTTCCATCTACCACGCTAACCTGTTAATTGCTCAGTCAAGGTACGCATTTTCATCGAAATCGAAGTTTCCTTTTATGAACAGGACCTTTTCTAGACGCGGTAAGCAAAAGACAAATATCTTGCAAGACCGCAGATCGTTTACTCCACTTCTTTAGGATGCAGAATCAGCGGAGTACTGTCGTCGGCCAGTTGTTGTACAAAAACAGCCTAGATTGCGCCAAGAAGATCCTCCGGAATGAAGGATTCCTTGGTTTCTACCGCGGGCTTGGTCCCCAACTCATCGTTCGCCGAACTCTCCGTCCCCTGCCCTTTTGAATTGACCGGTCGCGCCAGGGTGTCGCACCGGAGAAGGCTATCAAGCTCACGGTTAACGATATTATCCGTGGCCGAGCTACCGACCCAGAAACGGGCCGGATCAAAGTAGGCTGGGAGCTGGTCGCTGGAGGCACTGCAGGAGGATGCCAAGTGGTCTGTCAACGACACATGTGTTTTGTATTCAAATTTGACACCTCTATTTAAGGTCTTCACGAACCCGCTGGAGATTGTGTATGGGTCACCGCTCGCGTGTCAAGGGAATCCTCATGGCTGATCATGGTGTTTCAATAGGAAAATCCGTCTGCAGGTACAGGGGGAAGCTGCCAAAGCTGAAGGCTTTGCGCCCAAGGGGGCAGTGCACATCATCCGCCAGCTGGGTTTGCTAGGCCTTTACAAGGGCGCGAGCGCTTGCTTGCTCCGCGACATTCCCTTTTCGGCCATCTACTTCCCTACGTACGGGCATTTGAAGAAGGACGTTTTCCATGAAGGCTACAACGGCAAGCAGCTCTCATTTGTCGAGCTCTTAGCATCAGCAGGCATTGCGTACGCTGCACCTCAGTTTCATGATTGATAGAGGTCGCTGACACTAGGCGGCTAGTGGGATGCCTGCAGCTTACTTGACAACCCCTGCCGGTAAGGCGTTTCATAACCGATTCTGGCGTGCACGGTACTGAACAGGAGCCAGATGTGGTCAAGACGCGACTGCAAGTGGAGTCGCGCAAGGGGGAGACCCATTACAAGGGACTCCGGGACGCGTTTGTCAAAATTTGTAGGTGCGGCATGATCGGCGTCGGCACCGACTGATGCCGCGGCAGATCGCGAGGAGGGGTTCCGCGCGCTATTCAAGGGCGGGCCCGCGCGGATAGTGAGGAGCAGCCCGCAATTCGCATTCACGTTGATGAGCTACGAAATGTTCAAGAAACTGGTGCGTGAGGCATATACGCTCCGGACTGGCTGGCTAATTATCGTTTCCCTAGATGCCTGTGAGTCCGCTGATTGGCTGATGAAGCGGGCGCTGATTGGTTTATAGTATCCGTGGGACGCCAAACCACGACAGATGGAGACGGCGCTGACTGCACGGCCGGACGAGATGTCGAAGGTGAGGGCGCGCAACGCGCTGAAGATCCTGCTGGACGTGCATGGGGACTTTGGACGGCGTGGGCAGGGTGCGGGGAAGGCTGTGGTGGGGAAATAATAGTTGGAGATAGATTTGACCAATGAGCGGACTTGCGGCTGATGGATAGCGTGTGTGTTTTGGATCAATCGTGGTTTGGTTGCATCAAAGCCGGCGGTGAAACCGGGCGTGACTGTCGCGAAGGGGGGTCACCGCCGTCACCTTCAAATACCACCCACCTGTTTCCCATCTTTTCCTTCACCCTCCCTTTCGTTCCCTCCCTTTTCGTTTTCTCTTCCCCTTTCTTTTCTTTTCGTATGTCTCCCGTGCTCTGCCCGACGTCCTCTGTCTGACCTTCGCAAGGCGCTTGCTCTTAGGCTCGCCTTCTGTCGCTAATCTACTGCAAGACAGTCCAGCGTAGACCGCTAATTACCCGACTTCTCTTTTGAAAAGCCTATTCAAGCACTCCGCAGCCCACTCTCATTATAATGAAGTCAATCATCTTTGGTCTTTCCCTGGCTAGCGCAGCCGTTGCCCAGATCGCAAATGGTGTCTCAATGGTCGCGGTCTCCTCTCCCGCACCCTCGTCGGTCGCACCAGCACCCACTCCCGTGGGCGCATTGGCTTCCGGCTCATCTGGCCCCGCCCCCACAACGGCGCCCGATGGCGCAGCGAGCGCCGACTTCTACTCGATGATGCCCTACTCCTCGTACATGTCGGGCGGATACAAGAGCCTCAACTGTGGGTACGGTTATTCCAAGGGGTCGGATGGGTCCTGCAAGCAGCAATCTTGGGTGCGTCTGCCTCGTCTCCTCTGGTTCTTCCTCTCATCTTTCCACACAGTATACCGCCCAGAGCATGGGATGCTACGGAACCACGATCGTCATGTTTGTTTGTTCATACATCTTCCCACATCCCTAACTGACATCTCCTAACAGCAACAACAACAACGGTGGAGGACACGGGTCTAACTACGGTGGAGGGTACAACGGAGGAGGAGGCTGCGGCAACCAGGGCGCCCAGGCCACGGTGACGATGACGGAGAAGATGACTGTCACCATGACAGAGGTGCGTCTTGTGCTTCAACTCTTTCGATGTATCGCAATCTCACTATCTCTCGTAGACCAAGACGGTCCCCACCACCATCACCATGAAGGAGACGCAGACCAAGCTCCAGACCGCCACGGAGCGTGTTACCCAAATCTACACCTCCGTCGAAATGGTCCCCACCACCCGTATCTGGGTCTCGACCGAGATCGTCGACAAGACGAAGACCATCGACCACACCCTCACCGCCACCGAGACGGCCACTGCGACCCGTGTCTACACCAAGACCGACACGCAGATCAACTCGGTCACCAAGACTCTTGACCGCACTATCACTGACTTGAGGACCATGACCGTTCAGAAGACGATTGTGCAGCCGACGACGTACACCAGTGTTTGGGTGTCCAAGGAGATCATTGACAAGGTGGGTTGAGCCTCTACCTCCGCCCTATTCCTGCGCTCAAACTTCCATGTAGACGAAGACCCTCGAGCGGACGCGGACGGCCACCGTCACCGACAAGTTCACCTCCATCCAGACCCAGATGGTGACCGACACCGTCACCGACCGTGTCACGATGACCCAGGAGAAGACGGTCGTGAAGCCTACAACGTTCACCTCGGTTTGGGTCTCCACCCAGATCAAGGACAAGACGCAGACCATCATGAACACGATTACTGCGACGATGACCAACCAGGTGACCTCGGTTGAGACCTCGACGTTCCTCTCGGTCCAGACGGAGACCGCCACCGTCACCAGCACCGACATCCGGCAGGTGCAGGAGACCGGTCTGTCGAACTGCCTGCGTAACGTAAGTCGCATTCGCCTGACGTCTATGCCGTGTGTCCTCACTTCCCCTCGCAGTGCAAGGGCATGTACGGCCTGAACAAGGGGAACAGCAACTCGCAGAACACCTACGCAACCACCTCAACCTCGTCCGCTGCCCCCCAAATGACCACCGCAATGAGCTCCGGCGGCTGCGGTGACAAGGGCTGTGGCTCGAACAAGGGTTCCAGCAACGGCTGCAGCGGCTCGGACTGCGGCAAGGACATGTCCAAGGACTCGTCGTCCTGCGGCGACAAGGGCTGTGGCTCGAACAAGGCCTCCAGCGGTGGCTGCAGCGGCTCGGACTGCGGCTCGTCCAAGGACATGCCCATGGACATGCCCAAGGGCTCGTCGTCCTGCGGCGACAAGGGCTGCTAAGCTCCGGTTTCTAGGGGGTAAACTCAAACTGTGTTTTTGTTTCACGTTTCGTTCATGCGAGGGTTTCTCTTCACGTCCAATTCACGGCTCATCGTAGATCATTGTTGCACATGGACAACCAATTACCAAGGACACACTTTATACCTTGATTCCGCTGCTATTTCTCGGTGCTTAATACGATTTTCAAGCGTAGTCTTTATTTCTTACGCTGCAGGGCGGGTCGATTCCCGCCCTGCGCCCCGTCATTTCCTACGTATGATACATAGTCAAATGGACGGTTCTTTGAAAAACGCTCTCTGATGCACGCGTGAAACTGGTGAAACTGCCTCGTTGAAGCAGGGTGAATGATGGATTGCTACCTTGATAGATGTGAGTCAGAGAGACAGTGCACATCACACTGTCCCTGGAACCAATAGCAATACCGCTAAAGTATCACTGATGGTCACTCCAGCCATGAGCATGTTGCCGCCAAGAGCACTAGATAATGTAGTCCATGATTTCTAGCTAAATACAAGGGCAACCCGGGGGCTACTAATTATTGCAGCTACGTCTATATTTAGACCTATACTTTCGAGTCTTCGGCCAGGTTCGGCCCTGTCCGGTCCCAATGCCTCTTGTCACCGTCGCGGCGAACCCAGAATCTCTCCTAAACAGACCTGAGGAGTTCCTCATCTTCTACTCAGATGTCGTCGATGGAAAAATGTGGTGTTCGGTGATACAGGGCTAGGCTCGACTTCATGCATGCAACGACTGAGTACTGAGACTCGGGACCGCAGGATTGCCGAGCGGTGGATGACGGTGTGCAACAGACATTCGCAGGGCCCGACGCTCCCATTGGTGTGATCGTTTACGTTGGAAACAAACCGGAGTCAGATTCAGAACAAGGTCTCCGCGATAGACGTAACTCAACGTGATTTCATTCAGATGGAAGGCGATGGACAACGTATTCCGCGGAGAGCCGTTCAAGATTACGAGCATACCTACGATCATAAGATTGAAGGAGGTAAGTTGTATATGCCTCAGGGTCCTTGAGTGATTCAAAATGTCTTTGCAGAAGAAGGAAGTAGGACGTTTAGTCGAGGACGAGATCACTACAGAGCGGCTCTCTGCTTTCGTTCAAGGCCAAAGTTCTAATTAAGTAGCGAATTGATTGACGTCTGGCGGCCCTCTGTTAAATTTCTATCATCGGCCCGCTATCTCTGCATAGACCCGAGCGCGATTCAAGTGGATACGATTCTAAATATATAGATCACGGCCTAGTAAAGTCATTGGCGCCGCCCGTCTTGTGCGTTACGAAGATCTCCCCTATTTCCATCTCTTTCCCCGCGACCGCCTTGAGCATATCCCAGACTGTTAATAGCCCCACCGAAACAGCGGTGAGCGCTTCCATCTCGACACCAGTTTTCCCTTCGCACGAGACCGTGGCTCGACAGACGATACTGTAGCGTTGATCAGCCGAGACTTCCGGGGACAGCACCACCGATATGTTCGAGAGGGCGAGCGGATGGCACAGGGGTATCAGGTTCGAAGTCTGTTTGGCACCAGTGATAGCAGCGAGATGCGCTACAGTCAAGGCATCTCCCTTGCGGCGACTCTTCGCTGCCGCTATGCGCGACGGATCCGACGGATCCGTTTGCGTTGGATCAGAGGCGGGATACGTCGCCGTGACGAGTTGGTACGCGATGGCGGGGATGTAGATCCTTCCCGAGGCCGTGGCAGTACGTTTTGTCGGTGCTTTATCACCAACGTTCACCATGGAGGCTCTGCCGGTCTCGTCTAGATGGGACAACCGGGGAGGACGGGGACCGGAAGAGTAGTAACGTTGGAGTATCTTGGAATGGGATGCGGCGATCACCGGATGCGGGAAGAGGGAAGCGGGCTTGAGTCTGGGACCTGCGGGGGCTGAAGTACGATATAATTAACTTCAAGCCACAGTGTTGGACGATGATATTACACTTAACCGCCTATTAAGATCATTGGCCGATTTGTGACAACATCGATGTCTTGCATGGCTACGTGTTTTTCTTGCTTGCCCAATACAGCTTGACCAATCGTCTCGAGAAGTTCTGAGTCGCTCGCTCCTCTTCGCATTTGGTCTCGGAGGGACACTTCCTTAGCATCGAACAAGCACACCTTGCGAACGTCAGTAATGCAAAGAATACAACAGGGTGAAGATGGCACCTTGATCTGGCCGTCAGCGGTGATTCTAAGTCTGTTACATGTTGCGCACTGTGTTAAGCGTTTGAGACATTGTTCGAGAATAGAGGATGAGGCGCCTACGAAATGGTCGGACATGCTGCTTATAAAGCCGATATTCCCAGCGTACCCGGGGATTTTCCAGGTTCGCGCGGTGTCGTTCAATTCATCAGGGGCCCGGATGAGGTTGGGATGTCGGTCTGAGATAGTTTGCAGAAGTTCAGATGAGGGGACCATCTTTTTGCTATCCCATTTGTTGCCTATGAGTCTCAATTAGTTGGCCGTTCGCAAGAGATACAGCACTTCGAACCGGTGAAGGGCATGAACTCGATGAATCGAACATAGATGGGCTTCTCTTTCGTCATGTCGACAAAATCGAGGACCTCCGAGTCATTGAGGCCTTTGACCACGACCACATTCAATTTGACATATGGGAGCGAAGCCAATGCGACATCCAGAGTTCGCAGCACGGCGTGAAGCCCTCTCCGTCTTGTCATAAGCTCAAACCTGAATTCATCCAATGTATCAAGACTGAGATTGAGGTGCGACAAGCCGGCAGAAATCAAGTCGGGGAGGCGTCTGTGAAGCGAAAGCCCATTGCTAGTCATTGCAATAGAATTTAGGCCGTAAACCCGTAGCTCATCGAGACCGGCTGTGTGTGAGATGAGTATATGCTGCTGCTATGCACGGTTGGGAGTACCGATTATCTCGGCGATTCCTTTACGAATTGTTGGTTCTCCCCCAGTGAGACGAACTTTGGTAACTCCGCTCTTCACAAATAGAGTGGCCAGGCGCAGGATCTCGTCGTTGGTGAGTATATTCTCACTGGTACCGCCATGTAAGCAAGGGAAAGAGCTGGTTGTGCAAGGTATGCACCTCGGAGACAATTCGATGCCTTCGCTGGGCATGCAATAGAAGCCTCGTAGCCATACTAAGGCAAATATATTCGCTAGGATAATCTGCACGTACATCGTAGATTGCAGCGCTCGGTCAGTGATATGCGCAAATAATCGTGCCGCCGGCGAAAGTTGTCGACAAGAGCAGAAGAGAAAGGTAAAGCTTTATCGATGTTCGCGATTTTCTCCTGTAGAACGGTTGGACTGCGTCGACTATAGCAAGTGTGACATGCTAACTTGGGCACGAAGCCGCGCGGTTGAGCGCGCTGCCGTCGCATGAAAGCCACGACTGAGCTGGGACGGGCTCCATGATCGAAGGAAGAGAGAGCGCATAGCGTGGAGAGAGTGCTGCTTGGTCAGGTTGCGCCTTGCTCGTCGCCGACGCCATGCATTATGGCATTTGGAGGGTGTGACAATGTGACTCCACGTGAACTGGACGCGTATCCTCCTTGCCCTCTTACGCGTCGTCTCATTACCTTCTGCCCACCATGGTCAGTGCCGCAGAAATGCTCGCAGAACCATCTCACACTCGCTCAGTCGATTATGGATTATAACGGGGGCTCCGTCGTGGCCATGGTCGGCAAAGACTGTGTGGCCATTGCGTCGGACCTGCGTCTCGGGAACCAGGCCTTGGGGGTCTCGTCAAACTTCCAGAAGGTGCGTAGGTCCCACCCGCATAAACTGCGCTCATCCTTGTGCTAGATATTTCCTGTAACCGACCGCATCTATCTCGGTTTACCAGGATTAGGAACAGATGTATTGACTTTGCAAGTGCACCCGCCGCAGAGGATCCCAGCCCGCCTAACACTTCTACTAGAAAAGAGCGGTTTAGGTTTCGGGTGAACATGTACACCATCAAGGAGGAGCGCGAAATTGAGCCCGAAACCTTCGCCCATCTTGTGTCCTCTACGCTCTACGAGCATCGGTTCGGGCCATACTTCTGCGAGCCAGTCATGGCTGGTCTCTCCAAAACACCCTCCGGCGGGACGAAACCGTTCATTGCCGCCACGGACCTCATAGGGTGTCTAAATTTTGCCAAAGATTTCGTCGTTGCGGGGACTGCCAGCGAAAAGCTGTACGGTGTCGCCGAAGGGCTTTGGGAACCAGATCTGGAGCCGGAGGATCTGTTCGAGACAATATCCCAAACCCTCATGAACGCCGTTGACCGCGACGCTTACTCTGGTTGGGGATGCATCGTGCATGTCATGTAAGCGCTGAAGTGAATCCACCTGCATGCACTAAATCTGCTCCCACAGCACCAAGGACAAGGTCATTACTCGTACTCTGAAGGGCAGAATGGATTAGTTTTGACCGCAGTAGCCACTGTAAAGTTGCATTTTCTCTAGCGCGTCTATGGCGACGCCTCCGTAAATATGCTCCTATATTATCGGAAGGTACAGTCCTGCTCGGGTTGGGTCGAGAACTTTGGGTTCAGTGGAATCGAGACTAACCGAGATTTGGAACGGCAAAGATAATATTAATACGTCACGACGCTTTTGATCCAGTTCACACTCTTCGTTCTCTACCCCACGTCTGTTCTAAGCTTGCCATGATTCCTCTCGTCAGGCCGGTTGCAACCCGCTCATTGCTTTCCACGTCGCAGAGATCCTATTCTGTAATTCAGGTAACGATGGCCGGTACGCATGCAGCAGGATTGACCTTCCCCACAGTCACTTTTGCATGGCTCACCGGAAGCCAAGAAGGCTGGTGAGACCGACACCCTTCAACACTCGCGCTTAGTTGGTCGAGGCAAATACATCCATGGCTTTGACAGTACGTCCTCTGTGTTGCAACAAGAATAGCACTCGAGTGCTCTCGTGGCAGTTCACCGTGTTAGGCCAGACAAGACAGAGGAGTACAAGAAAGCGGCGTAAGATATGCGTTCCGCATATATCTCATTCGTAACACAAGGCTTTTCCAGTGAAAAGTACTACATGGGCATCAAGAACGACGCGGAGCTTCGCACGAAGCTGACAGGCAATTGGGAGGTCATCGTCGGGGAGCAAGACACCTTCATCCACATCCTAGAGTTCGAAGGATACGGAAAGACGAGCCAACTTCTGCGTACACCTGCGGTCGGTGCGCGTCCGCTCGGAGGCCGGGGACCCTCATTGAAAACTTTGCGCGTAGCATCTTCAAGCATACCAAGAAATGGCCCCCTTTTTGAGCTCGCGCTCATCGCAACTTAGCCAAGAGTTTGCATTTTTGCCCACCGCGCCCCCACGTGCCCAGGGCGGAATTTTCGAGCTTCGGTCGTACCAACTTAAGCCAGGAACTCTTCTTGAATGGGAGAACACATGGTTCGTTCACAACAACAACGTTATTGATTGTTGCCTGAATGTATTTCTGCAGGCGCAAAGGTATCGAAGCTCGCCGGAAGTTCGTTGCGCCTGTCGGCGCGTGGTTCTCGCAGGTGGGCCGACTACACCAAGTGCACCATCTCTGGCAGTACCCGAGCCTTGAGGCACGGAAGGAAATGCGGGAGCACGCATGGCAGGTAGATGGCTGGGCTGAGACTGTCTCGAAGGTGCGATTCTCTCCTCGTCCTTATGATCTATGTGCTTATGCGGTCTAGACGTCGCAATTAGCCAAGTTTATGGATGCCTTTATCTTACGCCCTCTCCCATTTAGTCCGTTGCAGTAGTGTCTGAAGACTGTACAGTACAGCTCATCTAACCACCTGTGAATGGATTCATGTCGGATGTTCGATTCTACATATGTTTTCCCAAGGATCGTCGGACACAAATTCTTCTCTCCGATCCGTAATGACGTCACGAGACCAGATTAGCGGTGGGTCACGCCGTGACTCATCATTTCCTTGCTTTCTGTTTTGGCTCGTCTCATCCGGTGCTGAACACAATGGAGTATTCGGACGCCTCAGACGACGAGACAGCTAGGGACCCACAAACAACATCTCGGAAGCGGAGCAGCAGGGGTCCGCACTACCTCCCCATCATTCCGTCGATCAAATGTCCCTAACTTGGTGTTCAGCCTGCGACCAGTGTCGCAAAACAAAGAGCAAGTGCGAACGCATCGGGAACGAAACATGTAAAGGTTGCGCATTAGCTGGCACTGGTATCTATTTTATTTCAAAAAAAAGCCGTCCGAAACGCCTTAGCTCATGTCCATCCCAGTTTGCACTTTTCTTGGTGATTCAACGAGTGGGTAACTCACGAGTGAGACCCTAACATTTCGATAGGTCCCAGCTATAAGCGTGGCCCACCTAAAGGGTATATCCATGCCATTGAGTCTCGCTGGCACCAGGTCGAGTCGCTCCTTGGCGCCATCCTACAATGCCCCGATTCCCGAGTGCAAGGTATCGTCGCTGACGCAAGTGCTCATCATCCGTTTGTCTCCGAATTTGCTCACGCAATCTGATTAGATGAGAACCGACGACCTGGCGCGAGAAATTCTCGGACGAGTCGATGCAGGCCCATATGTACGCGTTTCTAGTCCGGTGTGCGAGCCCTGTTCATCAGTCTGCTTGCAGGGTCCGTCCGGTCGCCTCGACCAGCCGGGGGGAGCGACCAAGGAAGATTTCTTCGCGTCTATTTTGCGAAGCAGTGCTTCGACCCAGGGTAACGACACCTCGAGGTCCAGGAGGCAATCTCGTGTGTCACGCGAGAAAGTGTCGTCCATCCAAGGTAAGTCCCACAGCTCCCGTCCTTTCGACCTATACAACCTGACGCACCCGTAAGATGGCGGTCTTACAGTCCTCCCAACCAGAGAATGGCAGGACAATCTCTCGAAACGCTTGGCCTCCTCTGCTGCTTCGGGATCACGTATCACGTCTTTCGATATCTCGGGTGTTCCATTGAGCCAGAGGCGGCGCCTCAACGATTCTTCGAATGGCTTACCAGCGCCCCCGGATTGGAAAGACATGTACACACTAGAAGGTTCTGGTGTGTTCTCAACCTCGTGGACGGCTTGTTTGCTCATCGTCTGCTCCAGAGCCGGAAGACGCTTCTCAAGCCCTCGAGGGCCTGGGGGCACTATCCTTGGATGAACATCAAGAGGTGAAGCAACAGCTAGTCGTTTCGTTTCGCACACGCTGATGTCTTCAGGTCCGGTTCCATGGCCAAACAAGTGGGCTACATCTGCTCGCCAGAAGCACTCGCACGGATCGTCGGAAAGACGGTGGGATATGGTCGGTGCATGCCTTTTGTCCGGCTCTCCTTATTGATTTCTCGTAGGAACCTGCCCATGGCCCGCGTATGGCCTCCCGTAACAGATCCTACCCAGCTCATACAGGAAGAAGATATGGAAATCGAGCTACCGCCGCCGCAAATTCAAGAGCATCTTCTACAGTTGTATTTTACATACATCCACCCCGCGTTCCCCGTCATACACAAGTCGCATTTCTTTTCTGAATATAATAGGAGGTATGCTTCAACGATTGCCTTGATTTCGTTGTTCAACCGGGACTGTTCCTAGACACGCAAGGTCGGTTCTCTCACCCGTCATTGGGACACTGCTCATCACTTCTCAAAGCAGTCCGCCCCATGGCTACAGCCCAACACCCAAACCCGAGTGTGCCCAGCAATCCTCGCCTCTCCTTCTCCTGTCGATGTTTGCGATTTCTGCGCGTTTTTCGGACCAGGACACCCCTCTTCCACCGAAGGGCAAGATGTGGGAGGCGGGAGCGACATATTTCCAACTCGCCACTAAGATCTTAGGCAAGCCAATGAGCAGTGCGAACGACCCTTATTCTCACGATCGATTCAGCGAAAGTCATGCACCGCTCGCGTCCTTCCACGTGCCAGACGTTGCTCCTACTCGGATATCGCGAATTTGGAATTGGGAGTATGGAACAGGGCTGGATCTACATCGGTTCGTCAGTCCAGATTTCATGTTGCCACACGTATATTGACAACCGGTTTAGGCATGGCCATACGCATGGTTGATCTGTCCAAATCTTTCAGATGAGACTTGACTGATGCACCCTTCTAGGCCATTGATTTGGGCCTGAACTGCAACCTGGGGGAATGGAAAAGCAGTAACAGTGAACAAACTTTATTTACAACCGAAGAAACGCAGACGAGGCGCCAAATCTGGTGGGCATGCTGTCTTGCCGACAGGTACACATATCTCAACGACTGGATCAAATGTTTATGACGACATCACAGATATAGCAGTATGTACATGGGGCGACCAGTATCCATACGGGATGATGATTTTGATACGCCTTTACCTGAAGTCAGGTCAAACTCTCACTGGTTTCTTGATGCTCACATCGCAATTGATATCAGGATGAAGTAGAGCCACCCTGGGAATCACACACTCCGAGGGATGGTCGCAGCATAACTTACCCAGGGACGACAATGTCATCTTTTCGTGCGACTGGACGATTAGGTTTGTGCCACGTTCACAATCATCTGTCGTTGTCTAAACTAGGCTCCAGCACTGATACTGGGTGCGGTTATAACACAAATTTATCCTGTGCGACCGTCGACTTTCTTGTCGCGACAAGCCTGTCTTCCGAAGCTCGAAAATCGGCTCGATCAATGGTACCTGAGTCTTCCGGAAGCCCTTCGCTACGATACTGCTAGTAGACGGATTATACCGCCCCCTAATGTTCTCATCTTACATATTCGATACTGGGGAACCGTTCTCCTCTTGCATCGAGCATTGTGAGTGTCTTCACACCCATTCAATACAATGATTTATCTTTACGCAGCATTCCCAATTGGAAAGGGTAAATCTATAAGCCTCTTCCAAAAGCAACTACCGTAAACCTGGCTAATAGCATCGATCCGACTCCGGTAAACTCGACATTGGAGTTGAAGGCGTTCGATTTGGCACAAGGAGCTGCAAGCCACATAAGTGCCATAGGTATTTGACCTGCACTTTACTCTCGGAATTTCCCATTCAACAATACGTTTTTCGCAGTCACTGCCTATCGTGACAACTTCAACATAAAGCGTTGCTCGCCTTTCACGACTTCGTACCTTTTGAATGCTGGGTAAGTTCCTCTTTGTGTCGACTATCGGACAGTACATCTAACTCCGGTTCTAGCGTCATGCACATATCAACACGTCAGATTTGTGTTACTTCTGCGGTTCTATTCTTACTCATGCCCTCGCAGTGACTCTGCGGCCGTCCAATCCCCAAGCATCCCTCGGTTCGTGTTGATCAGTTCCCATTGTCCATCTTCTAAATTGAGTTCGCAGGCCTACAGCAGGTTCTGACAGCATTGAAAGACATGGAGGTAAGTCTCTGCCTGCCTTTGGCGGCAGTGCAAGCTCGATATAAGACTCAAGTTTCCAGATCATCTGGCCCAGTGCTGCCCGTGCTTATGAGCTTCTTAACGGAGTGAAACTCGAAGCTCTGAATGCTGTCCCGCCGCCAGCACATTCTCATGATAGGCACAAACGGCATGCAGAAGATGCGTTTGGACAAGAACGGCCTTCAGAGTACCATTCCCACGGCTTGGGAGATGAACGCCAAATGGGGCAAACCGTGGATGGTGTTCAGGACGTGGCAAACAAGCTGATGGCACATATGCTTGGGCTCGACATACCTGGAGTGGAGCCGTCAACCTCATTCTATACTGGTTGCGATTGGTGGGCACGGCCGAACCAAGACTCTACCCCGGTGCCTCCTCAAACCTCAGGCTGGCCGCAAGCTCCTGCTACATCGTCGAATACGCTTTTCACCCCGCTGGCACCGCAGAGCGGCTGGCAGCCGGAGAACAGGGATCCACAATTAGGATACCCCGATGGCTACCGTTTTGATCAATTCGGCGTGTAACAACACGTCCATTCATAGCCCTAGAGGTCCTTGTTTTGTGTAACATGACTTGTATCTGTATCATTTAGAGTACAAAGATCCATCCTGATTGAGCGGCGTCCGGAAAAGAATCCCCATCTGTCGACCGAGAACAATGAGGGACAATGAGGGACCCTCAGACACCCACGGAGACCGGGGATAATTGACGAATGGAGGCAAACGCGCCGAACGGAGGCTGCTCTGGATGGAAACCTCTCCCATCTTTGCTGTCCACTGTGCTTCATCACCGATGCGAGAAACAGCTGCGCTTTGGCTACGGTCAGAGTATGCACTAGAGTAGATTACCGAGGACCCCCGATCGAGGGCGATCGTGGGTCCCGGCGAATGGTGCAGTGACCGCTCGCCAAATCAGTGGGTCCACAAATTGATGCCGTACGGCCCGCTAAAGTTCGCTTAGCGCTCTCGCGGAATACCTCTTTCCTTAGCCGCCACCCATGTCCAGTCTGAAAAATATCCTAAATCCAGAGAGGAAAAGATCAGTCAAGTGCGTCGCCCCGTATGTGCTTGCCCATTGCACTAAACCCGGCCAGACTCTTGGTGTGCCCACCAGAACAGTCCTCGTCTACATGGGAGATCGACGAGTCGCTCCCCAGCCCAGGGTCCTCATCGGAGGACGAGCTAGACGACTACAACCCATTAGAACATATTCCCCACCCAGACTGCCCCGACTCCCTCGCGTGCTTGCCCGACACCGATGGGCGACCTCAGCACACCCTTCCGGTCATTTTACGTTGCGCTATACTAGGGAGTCCACGCAAACGCCTGACTATCCGAGAAATTTACGCGGCAATGGAGGAGAAATATGCCTACTACAGAACGGCTGGCGCGACATGGAAGGTACATCCGCTTCGTTAACCCCCTGATCGTCGCGTTGACGTCGTACTGACCGTGTTATCAGCAATCCGTACGGCATCATCTTTCTCTCAATCGGCTTTTCGAGCGCCAGCCGCGACCAGCGACCGACCCGGGTTTCGGCTCATATTGGACTGTGAACTTGGCGGCGCCGCCCGGTACCAAACGACCTCGAAAGCGTGGGCGGCCGAACAAGTTACCCAAGAAGGACGACACTGTGGAAGAGGGATCGTCGAAGCCGCGAAGAGGGCGTCCTCGAAAGGAGGACTCACCGCTTCACGTCGTCGCTGACTCGACCCCGTCGATTGAGCCGTCAGTACAAGTTGATGATGATGAAGAGGTCGACATGCTGATTTACGAAGATGATCCTGTTGATGAGCTCGAGGGCCATACTTCCGAACAGGAGGACGAATGCGAAAGCGAAGAAAAACTTCTTCACCCGTTCGAGCGGCGGCAATCCCTCACGGGTCTCACCCCATACGACGCGTCTGGCGGCTGCCACATCTCACCGGATATCCAACCCGCTTCGGATGCCTTCACCTTCAACCCCAGTATTTACTACACCCACGAATCGCCCCATCTTTCTCCCGATCCTCACAAACATCCTCACGACACGGAAGATATAATTGAGCGTCTGCAGATGGAGATGGCCGAACTTCGACGGAACTCGGCGGACGCTATAACACTATCTATGAGGCTCACGGACCAACTTCAACTGGCGCAGTCGGACACCAGCAAGGCCCAAACCGCCTTGGAGGCAACAGAAAAGCAACTGCAGGACGAGATAGATAAACGCAGACAGGCGGAACGGGAGCTGGACGAAGCTGTGAGACTAAGGCTTGCGGCGGAGGAGGCTCTACGCTTCCATCAGCAGTTGCCTCGGCACGCACGATGACCAGGATAAAGTTTATTGGGATCGATATCGTTATTCGGATATTTACATCCACAGCCGTACGCTGGAACGACATTTACCTACGCGATTGAGTAGGTAGAGTGCCAGACAATTTACAATCGCAGAACCTTGCCTGTATTCAAGCGGAAGTAATTGGTCCAAGCGCAATCTTGATGGCAGATTTGTGATTAGCGAGCACGTGCCGTTCCCATCAATCCAGCTTTTTTCTTCACCTGGACCATGGACGACGCATCAAAACGGCCAAAGCTGAAAACTGCGTCAGTGCGCATCGAGTCTCCGTCAAGCCTCATCTTGACCGTTTATTAGCTTCAAAAATGCGAGGACTATCGCCCCGCTCTACACCTCCGGCCCAGTTGCAGCCACCCAAGACGGCACAAAAATTGTCACCTCTATAGAAGAGCACGCCCTTCTCACTGAGGTCTCGACCGGGGTAGAGATATGTCGCTTCGCTGGGGTGCGTCTCTCTGGGCTCTCGTGTTTCGCTTTGCAAACCTTTCCCAGGACACTGAAGCTATAACGTCCATGTGCCTTTCGCCGTCCGCGAAACACCTTCTCGTGTTCACAGCATCGATGTCGCTCCGAATATTTGAGGTCCCTACCTCAACGACGCCCCTGGAGAAACCAGTCCAACCGATTCGCGTCGTCGCTCGGGCACACGATGCCCCGGTGCACGTCTGCAAGGCAGATCCGACCTCGACGTACCTTGCGTCCGGGTCCGCCGACGGGATTGTGAAAGTCTGGGACATTGTCCGCGGATACATCACGCATGTTCTCAAGGGCCACGGCGGCGTAGTAAGCGCGCTTGCATTCGATTACCACCAGGATCCCTCGTCGGTGAACCAGCAGCGCAAGATGCAGCTCATCACCGGGTCCGTTGACACGCGGATCCGAATCTTCGAGCTCACAGACAGCGCGTCGCGCGGGACGGGGAGTCAGAAACCTGTGGCCGTCCTGGAGGGTCACGTCTCCGTCCCCCGTGGCCTGGATGTATCCCTAGACGGGAAATGGCTCATTAGCGGTGGACGAGACTCTGTGGTTTTGATCTGGGACCTATCCGCTATGCAGCGTCCCGCGAAAGGTGCAAAAGGGAAGGGGAAAGATAAAGTCGCAGCACCGACCCTCGCCAAAACTGTGCCAATCCTCGAGCGCGTCGAGGCCGTCGGGCTTCTGCGTCCCGACGAGGACCTCACGGGGTCCAGCTCTGCATCGGACCAGCTGCGATTCTACACTGGCGGCGAGAACGGGGTGGTAAAGATCTGGGATGGGCGTGAGGGCAACGTACTGTTCACCCTTGGTGGAGAGCACAACAAAATTTCGGACGACCAAGAAACACAGCGCCAGATAGTCGATGTTATGTACGTGCGTCTGTATGTCAATGCTCGCGCTAACCGTACTACAGCTACCTCCCGGCCACCTCTTCGATCATTTCCGTCCACGCCGACCAGAACATCATGTACCACTCCCTATCGACTCACGCGCTCACCCGCCAACTCATCGGCTTCAATGACGAGATTGTCGACGCGCGGTTCCTTTCTAGCGCTGGCCAGCGCGACTCGCACCTGGCCCTGGCGACAAACTCTTCTCTCATCCGAGTATATTCCGTTTCCGACTTTGATGCGCGGTTGCTCGAAGGCCACACGGAGATTGTTCTGTGCGTCGACTCTGGGGTCAATGGGACGATCCTCGCAAGCGGTAGCAAAGACCGGGCGGCACGCCTCTGGGCCCCGCTAAAATCTGAATCCAACGGGTCCTGGGGCTACGGCTGCGTCGCCGTCTGCGATGGACACGCAGAAAGCATCGGGGCGCTCGCGCTCTCGCGACTGGCGGGTACACCCGAGTCGCACCCCCACGCGGGTTTCATGTTCACGGGCAGCCAGGACCGGACGATCAAGATGTGGGATCTCGCGGAGGTGCCGCTCGCGTGCGTCACGGAGGAAGCGGCGCCGGTCAAGTGCAAGAGCCTCAGCACGCTCAAGGCGCACGAGAAGGACATCAATGCGCTGGACGTCGCGCCGAACGACCGGCTGCTTGTGTCGGGGTCGCAGGACCGCACGGCCAACGTGTACGAGATCGACTACACAGCGGGCGGGGGCGGGCGCGCAGCGCGCGGAGGACTGCGGCTATTGGGGACGTGTAAAGGGCACAAGCGTGGGGTGTGGGCGGTCAAGTTTGGCCGCGCGGAGCGCGTCCTGGCGACGGGTAGCGGGGACAAGACGGTGAAGTTGTGGAACCTCGACGACTTTACATGTGTCAAGACGTTCGAAGGGCACACCAATTCCGTGCTGCGCGTCGATTTCTTGAACATGGGGATGCAGCTAGTCAGCTCGGGCTCGGACGGGCTGGTGAAGCTGTGGAACGTCAAGGATGAGGAGTGTGTGACGACGATGGATAACCACCAGGACAAGGTAGGACGCATCCAATCGATGTTTTGGGTCGCTTCTAAATTCCGGTGCAGATCTGGGCGCTTGCTGTGAGCCATGACGAGCGGACGGTGGTGTCAGCCGCTGCAGATTCGGTCGTTACCTTCTGGCAGGACTGCACCGAGGAGCAGGCGGAGGAAAAGGAGACCAAGCGCGCGGATCTGGTCCTCAAGTTCGTTTTATTGTCGTTTCTCCTTGTTGAGCTGAATCATAGACTTGCTCAGGGAGCAAGATTTCCTCAACTACCTAGAACTCAACGATTACCGCAGGGCGATCCAGCTGGCGATCGCCATGGGTCAGCCAGGGCGGCTTTTGTCCCTCTTCAAGGACATACGGGCGTCTGCCGCCGAGGGGCCGATGCCGTCAACTTCGATTACTGGGCATCCGTCGGTGGACGAGGTAATCCGCACGCTGGGGGGCTCGGACCTTGCGAAGCTGTTGCGTTATGTGCGGGACTGGAACGCGGTCGCAAAGACTAGCATCGTCGCGCAGGGCGTGCTGTTTGCAATTATGAAGCTGCGTTCGGCGGACGACGTGATGCAGGCGTTTGGGGACGAGATGCGTGAGACGGCGTTAATTGAGGGAGATGGCACGAGCAAGGGCGCCGGCGGGACGGGGCTCAAGGAGATGGTGGACGGGCTGATCCCGTACACGGAGCGGCACCTGGCGCGGATGGAGCGACTGGTTCAGGAGAGCTACATGGTGGACTATGTTCTCGGAGAGATGGACGACGGGATGTTCGACGGGGACCATGATGACAACATGGAATAACGAGACTAGCTACTTACAGCAAAAATACATTTGTGTGGATGCTCCAAGTACATTGTCCATGTTCACATCCATGTTCACAGAGCGGTGATGCGACCAAGGCGGCAGCCATAGACACTGTTGAAGAGGAGGACCCAGTGACCCGGGCGAAGGGCGTCTTTTGTGAGTTCGCCTTCTTCTGCCTCGCGTATGCGCTTGTGCTGGAGGAGCCATCGGCGGAGGACCCCGGGGAGACAGCCTGAGGAAAGTGGGGGGGTGAGCCAGGTGTCGGCGTGGTAGAAGGCGACGTTGGAGACGGAGGTCTCTGTGATATGGCCGGCGGGGTTGTAGAGGACGACGTCTGCGGGGTCGTCCGAGGGGAGCGGGGGGAGGCCGACACGCGTGCGGGCGTCATTGTAGACCGTACGCTCAGTGGTTTTTGTCGTAGTGAAAAGGCCCGCAGGGGGTGTCGGCTGGGTGTCGAGAAAGAGGGTCATGGCGGGACCATAGAGGGTCGCGCTGTGGGGCGCGATAAATGAATGGATCACGCACGCGGACGCGGACGGACCTGTCTTTGAGCGGCTTAGAAAAGGACGGGGAGGTGGGATCGAATTTGAGCGGGGCGACGGGACGGGCCTCTGCGGTGAGGGCGCCTGAGCGGGAGAGGAGGATGCGGATCTGGGGAGATGAGCGAGAGCACGGTCGGCAGCACGGGCCTACAGACCCTGAACGCTGCTGCAGGGTCGGGGGCATGAGACGCGACAGCGGCGTGGCACGCGTCTGCGAGGGCAGGGTAGTCGAGGGCCGCGTGTGCCTCGGGCCACTCGTGCTGGGGGTGAATGAGCTAAGGCAGGCGGGGAGGGGTTTGACTGACGGCAAGGGCGGCGTCGCGGAGGCGGTCGAGATGAAAGTGCAGCAGTAAGAACGGCGAGGGCGGGTGGGCGGGGGGGTGGTTCCAGTTGAGCCGCTCGAGGTATGGGTCGGAACGCGTCGTGGTGAGCAGATCGTACATGACCGCCTGATCAGACCTCCGACCCACTACCCTCCCGCCTCCCCTCCCGCCTCCTGCCTCATCCACATCCACCCCCGTTCCCGCCGAGTCCCCGCGACCACACCCACGCCGCGATAATATATCACATTAAATCCTGCAACGGTACTCTCACGCTGACTAAGCTCGGATGCACTGCTACTTAAAGGGGGTCCGCAGCGGCGGCTAAACTCGTCTTGACCCCCCACCTCACTCAAATGCCGTTTACAGTCAAGGCCACCTACGGACGTTCTGGCGAGCTCAGAAAGCTCTCTTTCGACAAGGGCTTTCCCTCGTACGAGCAGCTCTACGACCAGGTACGTCTGCCCCTGCCGCGTAAGCGCACGGCTGCTTATCGTCGTCCAGCTCTACCGCGTCTTCCCCATAAGCCACACTTACTACCTCTCCAAAATCCTTTTCTCCCCCGACTCGTTTACGAAGGCCTCGATCCTCATCGGTAGGGAGGTCCACACCGCCGAGCAGTACAACTCGTGCATCGCCCCTTACGTTGCCGGCGCCTGGCCCAATGCCACGCTGAGGTTCACCGTCTTTGACGAGACCCCCCACAAGCTCCCTGCCGGCTTCGTTGCCGACAATACTACCGCTGTCACCTTGGCTGGTGCCGGCTCACCCGCCTTTTTCGCCTCAGCCTCTCACATTCCTCCTCCTCCCATCATTCTCTCTTCAACCTCGTCGTCCCCAAATGGTCTCATGGACGTGGATTCAAGTACTCAAGGACGCTACAGTCCCCAGCCTACGCCACCCCTCAAGCCGCAGCATCAGCATGACCCGCAGTCAGTGACCGCAGGCACGCCGACCAGCTGCTGCGCCGTAAGTTCTGGCATAGTAGAAATGGAGCTGATGGTCGAGAAGTTCAAGTCTGACCTTGAACGCATCCTCAAGACATCTTTCGCAACCCCTGCGCCGGCCCCACTCTCCTTCATGCCTCCCCTTCCTCCTCTCCCTTCCTCTTCCTTTTGTCTTTTCAAGTACTGTACCACTTGCGCCAAGATCTTCCAGGGACCTTGGTTTGCATGTGCAAAGTGCAGCATCGTCGTCGTATGTTCACGTCCTCCTTTTCACGTTTCCATCTAATGTCACGATAGTGCCTCGGCTGCCATGAGAACCCGAGCACCAACAACAGCTTCTGCGTTGCGGCCATGGCCCCTCATATCATGAAGAAAGAGTTTTGTGCTGCCTGCCCCGTTGAAGACGCCCACAAGGTTGCTCCTTTCGCACTCGCACCATGGGCTCGATGGGAACCTCTTCCTTTGCGGTTGGCGTCCCCGTCGTGGCCCGCCTCATCGCAGCAAGGTTACAGCCCCGCATATCCATTCGGGACCCCGGCTACGACGTTGTTCCCCGGAGCCAACGCCCCTGCCCCCGCTGCCCCCGCCCCTCTTCCGCCTCTTCCCGTTCCTGCCGTCGCCCAGGTACCCGAGGCTGCCGCACCGCCAGCGCCCCCTGTCATCCACCGCGGGGTCGTCTGCGACATGTGCGACAACGTCGTCGAGGGCATTCGCCACAAGTGCCTGGACTGCCCCAGTAAGTCTTTCGCGACTCTGCCCAAAAAAAAAGCGTTTGATACCCGCTCTAGATTATGATCTGTGCACTCCTTGCATCGCATCTGGCTCCGCAGAGCGCCACAACCCGTTCCACGAATTCCTCGAGATCAAGGAGCCTGGCCGCGTCATCGTCCACACTGTCTACTCTGGCGACGGCGAACGTGATACGCCTTCGAACACGAGCGCTCGCGCTCTGCCGGCGATTCCTTCTCAACCTCAGGCGGAGCCTGCGCTCCACTTCGCTACTTGCAATTTGTGCGACTCGAGAATTCGGGGGGACCGCTATGTAAGATACAGCTTTCTACACGGTGTTGACGCTTTAATCGCATAACAGAAATGTACGGACTGCCCGGATTTTGATACTTGTTCAAATTGCTTCAGGTATGATGCGTCCTGATCGTCCAGGTTTCACCCCTAACAATATCACCCGCAGCATAACGCGGGAGCAGCACCCTCTCCATGCCTTTGTCAAGCTCGTCAATCCTTCGGACTATATCGTAAGTGCCATATTCTCCGGCGCGTAAGTCCCTTGCAACTTATTCAATATGATCAGCGCCGCGACAACCGCGCAGCTCAGATGCACTTTGTTACCTGCAACGGGTGCTCCAAGGCCATCTTTGGTGTCCGTTACAAGGTATGTACACTAGTGAGTTACCTCTGATCTACATTCTTATTCGATGCCCAGTGCATGCACCCGGAATGCCCCGACTTTGATCTCTGCGACTCTTGCGAGGCGTTCCCCATCCCGATGCACCCTGATAACCACCCGCTGCTCAAGATGAAGTCGGCGAACACGGTCGTGCCGACCGTGTACAGGGTCGGGCAGACAACTTTGATCCAGCGCGAGGACTTCCAAAGGGGTCGTTCTCCCGCGCCCATTCGTCATCATTCTCGTTCCCCGTCGTTTGACCGAGGCTTCATGGTGAACCCGAGCAAACGCAATATGCCGACGTCGTTCTTCGATAGCGCGCCTACTCCGATTCCGCCGCCCTCGCCCTTTTTCTTCAGGTCCGAAAGCTCCCGGTCAAGTTCGCCTGCACTGGAGTACATGCCTCCCCCGTTGTCTCCCCGGTATGCGCCCCCGATTCGCCAACCGTCGCCCATGATGATGCCCGGTGGGCTCTATGACGAACCGCCATTCGCTCGGCAGCCGCAGCCGTCGTTCCTCCCGATGTCGCACCCGTATCCGACCGCTTCGCGCTTCTCACACTCCCCTTCACCCTCTCCGCCTCTTTTCAGCAGCCGTTCTCCCACACCCCCGCACCTCTCGCGTCAGGCGACGTGGGCTGCGAACCACACCTCGCGGTGGAATCAGTTTGAGGATCTGATGCGCCCACGGCGCCAGGAGGTCCTTGAACGCGAAGCGGGGGAAGATTGCGAGCGCGAGCAGGCAGCACACAACTTCGCGGATACGCTGGCACACAAGCGGCGCGAGGCAATGGAGCAACTCGCCGAGGCGCAGCGGAAGCTTGAGGACCACGTCGAGGAACAGCAGCTACGCTGGAGCACCCCCGTCTCCGCGCCAGTGGTTGCCGAGCCGGCGTTCCCGAGCTTCTGGCCTAAGTCGTCCGACGAGCTGCGCCACCTGATGCAGCACGACCATGACGCGCCAGCCCCCATCGATGCGTTCTCGCGGCTGTCAGTGCAGGAGGAGGCCGCTGTGATGGACTCGCCTTTGACGGGCGAGGCGCTGCTGAATCGCCCCATCGAGATGGCGCAGGCGAGCAAGGCACCCGTCACGTCCTTCAACCACTCGCTTGCTGCACTGCTGAATGGTTATGAAAGCGAGCCGGAGATTGAGAAGGAGGTCGAGGAGCCAGTCGCAGCGAAGGAACTTGCGCCTGAGCCGGTCGTCAAGAACGAGGTGCCCACCCCAACGCCGATCCTGAAGGCAAGCTTCGTCAACGATGTAACTCTCCCCGACGGCCAGATCTTTCCGCCCGGTGCCGAATTCATGAAGTGCTGGCAGATGGTGAACAACGGTAACGTCGAGTGGCCTCCCTCCACTGAGCTCGTGTACGTTGCGGGCGAGCGGCTCGCGCGCGAGAATGGTGGCCCTGCTGCAGTGGCCGTTGGGTCGGTGAAAGTTGGCGGGGAGATCGAGCTGTGGACTGGCGAGCTCAAGGCGCCTGAGGCGCCGGGACGTTATGTCAGCTATTGGCGCCTGCGCGACGGACAGGGCAACTTGTTCGGGGATAGCATATGGATCGAGTGCGTTGCTCTGTGGATGTTTTGAGTTCCCTGACTGACTTCTCTTCAGCATCAACGTGACGGAGACGCGCAACTCGAACGAGTCGTCGTCGATGAGCTCGTCGTCGATCATCGTCATGCCGCGCGGAGCACAGTCTATGCCGACGGCCTCGTCGACGCAGGAAGGGGCGGCGCGCGTGAGTCGCGAGGACGACGATGACCTGTCGGAGAACGGCTCGGACGCGTCGTCCGTTTCGCTCATTAGCATGCCCACGTCCGACGACGAGGAGTGGGCGTCCGTGCCCGCCGCAGAGGAGCCGCAGCCGCAGCGCTATGTCGTGCTGTACGACGATACGTCGAGCCAGTCGTCAGACTCGGAGTGAGGGAGGGATTGAGGGTTGCGCCGTAGTATCGGTGATTTGGATCTGACAGCAAGTACTGACTATCTCTTGTGATGTACACACGAAAATACGTGAAATAAAGCCTTTTCGTAAGGATCAAGTCGTTGTGCACCTCAGCAAAGGACATTCGATTGCGGCCAAAATCTTGGGATTAACTCTTGACAGACGCCGTAGGTAAACGTCAGTTGAGCGCCAGTCCACCGAAGCTCCACACTGCGCTCCAAGAGAGCCATCGAACTCACCGGCCTACTTGAATCAATAAACAACTCAACCACGGCACGCGCACGCGGCGCACCTGCCCGGCCTGCGCCACCTGCTCCCCGAGCTCGTACGCGCGCAGCGGGGCGCCGCCCGACCAGGTCTGCGGACCGTCTGCCAGTGCGTAGCTTACGCCACGACTCGGACAAATGGATCGTGGGAGCAGGCGCACCTGTGGCAGTCTAAGCGCAGTGTACTTCCACATGAGCCCGTGGTGCGGGAAGACGCTGCGCACGTGTGCGGGGTGCTGCGCGCGCTTGAGCTGCGCACGGATCCGAGGCGGGCTCGCTGGGCGCAGGGCCGTCTGCGCGCTGGACCAGCACGGGGCATGGTGAGAATGAGCTCTCTGGCGCCTTGTGCGGAGGCCAGGGCGCTCGGTGAGCGAGAGCCTGGCCCGGGTCCCGGGAGGAGAGGGCCGTCGTGCAGGGCGGCCGACTCAGAGGACGTGGGCACTCGTAGCAGACTGATTACAATCTTGATGAGGCCTCCAGGGTTTCAGTTGCTTGTTAGGGGGAACAGCTGCAATGGGCACACGTATGTTGCTCGAGAAGCTGGAACGAGCGGGGACATGAGAAGACTTGAAATGTCCAATGAGAGGTTTCACGTGACCGCGCAGGGCAGACTGATGGCAGTGATGAGTCCGCACATGCAGTCAGCCACCATTCACCTTGTCTTACCACCCTCCCCTCTTCCCTCTGGCTTCGACCACCCTCGAGCTCAGCATCCTTCCAGCACCTGGCCAGCACTGGACACGGTGAGTGATTCCAGTGCGCCCCTCACTAACCGCTCTTCCTCCCAATTCCAAGCTGTATGCTCTCCCCCATACAGACTTCCTCCTGCCTACAGACCTCAAGACCTCGACTGGACGACTGGACCACCGGACGACTGGACGACGAGCGTTTAGCGGGAATGAATGAGTGCCGCGTACGTCCATACGCCGTCCTCCTGTCTCTTACTCACCTTCATCGTTCTCTAGGCCTCTCGCGCGGCCGAGGGGAGGCTGTGCGTCGTAAGTCAGCTTTGTGCCCAAGTCTTTCTGTACTCACCCGTTCTTTGTGCTCAGGGTAGTGCACTGCCGATTGTACCGTGGGGAGTCTAGCCCGCTGTAAGCCGCCTCTTCCTGCCTCCATGTCTTAATACTCATCGTTCTTTTACAGGAGGGGAGCTCAGCGTGTGCCGTGCAGAGATGGAGGGAGGCTCAATGCGTCGGGGCCCAACCGGCCCGGGGAGGTGACGGAGGCGGCGGGGATGCCCTACTGACCTACTGACCGACCTCTGCTTTTTTCTGCCTAGGTTAGGTATAAGGTTGGCCACCTTTCGCGCGCGCGCATTCCATCGATCGTTCGGTAGAAGGAAAGCTGGATGGCTTGGACAGATTGGGTATCGCGTGGGGTTGTTGTGGAGGGCAGGGCTGCAGTATTTAGCTGCCGCGTATCGTCTCCCGCCTCGTCGTCGTCGGTAGGACTTCTGTCTCAACCATCGTAACCAACCCCCAACTAATATGCTTGCTTTCAGCACCTTGCTCGTTGGACGCTCTCACTCTGGCCCTTGCTCCCCAAGTTCCAACCAAATACATTACATACCTATCATCCTTGGGCGCTGGACCAGCCGATACTATGCACCAACGAGCACGAGCACGATTGAACAACACACCCGCACGACGACGAGGCGGTTTCTCAATAATCGACTTCCCGGCGGCGCCAAACCACATAAAAATACCCAATCCTGGCATGCCGCCGGCCTCCAAAATCCGATATATAACCTCCCGTCCATCGCTATGAGTATGTCTCTCCTCTTTCACTATCGCCTTCATCCTTCAGCTCAATTCCCCTTACAGCACCCTGCTCGATCGACCCTCCTACCCATCGCTCTGCTAGTACAACACATATCACCAGCTTTCAACGAGCCCGAGGGAGATGATCAAGTGATCCATCCGCGAGACGAGGCGCTTTCTCGACGTTGTCCGCAGCGCTTTGAAACACGAAACTTCATTCGAGTAGTGTATCTAGCCGGCAACGTCCAACTTCAAACAACTATTTATCAGTACGCAGACACCTTTGACCGTCAGATCGCATCTGATCCCTTTTTAGTACCTTACTACCCGCGCTATATTCTCGCTGCCAAGCCCGGTCACATCGCCAAAAGGACAGACCGTGTTCTGGTCAAGCTTCACGCTCCAGCACTTGCTTCGCCAGCGGAACTCCTCGTCTCTTGTCGCCAGTAACCATACCATTCTGGGTCTCATAATTATCGTTCCCTACCTTCAACGGGCGTCGAAGCATCTTCGAGCAAGATAATCAGACAACAGTCGCACGACGAGAAGACGCTCTCCAAGGCTCGACGTTCCTGGCGATGATTCCGAATGTCCACGTCGACGCCGACCAAACTGAACGCTGCCTTGAACACGTTGCAATTTCGCATCTATGTCAAGAGCCCTCATCAGCTTGCATATCTTCTCGCCATTGAAGCTACAAGTCGCTCCGCGTCAATTTACTGTCTGTCGAACCTCAAGTTGTCTCTCCGCATCGCATGACACCATCGCTCGTCTTACAAGACATGTCAGCAAGAACAACATCATCATGACTATTCAAACCCGGACTCCGGTCGAACATTCGAACGTCCCAACCTACATGCTTCTAGACTCCTCATTTGCACCGCTTCCACATAGATCCAAAGAAAAACACAACACACAAAAGAAAAAAAGAAAAGAAAAACACAAATATATATCCGATATTTGACTCCACCTTCCACATATTCACCCCCACCATGTTGCTTCCCATCGACAATCACCACCCCCAGTCGACTCTTCCGCATCGGATTCCTCCACATCGGCCGCAAATAATTCTCGGCCATCGGGCTTCAACACTTCCGGCCCTTTACTTATCATAGGTAGTAGATTGTAGATAGATCTCAGTCAAGGGGACGGGCAGATACGACCACTGGACAAGACCACTTTTTGGACAGGCATCTCACGGCTTCCATCGTTCGGCCACACTTCTTTCGCATCCTGGGTGTCGCTGTTTTTCGTATGTCATCTTGCATGGGTCAATGCATTCAGCTAATGTTACCTTCAGATCTCACGAGCAGTTACAGCGCTCGTCATCCGCTGCAATCAGTACCATTGCAACACTCAGGCTTCGCACGACGGTGACACTCGCCAAGCCCTCAGCTATCGCTATCTTATGTTTGTCCTCCCCCAAGCGGCAACGTCTCGATCTGACCCTCCTTCAGATCTCATGAGCAGCCGTAGCGCCTGGCATTCACTTTCCTCTTGAGTACCATCACAACCAATCAGGCTCCGCGCGACTACACTTGCCATGCCCTCAGAAGCAGACCAAACTCGTTGCAGGCAGTCACTTCCCAATATTACACCACGATGCGCCTCCGACTCCGAAATAACACGAGCAGCCCTTCGCTCGCTCGTGTGCGCCATCAAATCATTCTGCGCCGTCAAACCATTCCACGAGGCAGTCATAGCGCGCGTTCACTGTTGCATCGATATACGTAACTCCGGTGGACCGTGGCTCTCATTCTCGCCGCTTGCTCAACCATAAAGCCCACCTTTCTCGCTGCATTCACTATCAAAAAGTCTGGCACGCAAGCTTCTCCACATGCATCCTTCAACTGCCTATACATACCATCACCACACCATATTTGAGCAAGGTCATCGCTCATCTCAAATCGTCGCCCATTTGCAAGCATGCCCCCGCATACGCGACGGTCATTGCCATCCATACCAATTCTGGAACTCTACCTTACATCGCTGGGCTTCATGCCCTCCCAACGCCCGGAGCAACATCACTCCGGATACACTTTCGCGGTGTATTCCAAGGAGTCCCGAGTCTTCGCTAAGGCATCTTCGTACCAAACCCGCTTCCGAGGCACCAACACCTTCGTCTCCGCCGCTACTACCAGCCAGCACCCACCAAGTGCCTCCCAATTGTCCTTCCGCCCGTCTCCCGTCCCCCGACGTATATATAGTATAGTAGTAGTCTCATGGAAAGTCTTGTAATGTACTTACCTAAATTTTTACATTTGTTCAAGTTCGTGTGAGTCAAAGCAGGGAAACTCGCGACCACGATACCAAAGCTCAATATTCAATGTCCAGCTAGCTACCAACCTACCAGAGGCCGCGGTGTTAACGGCCTTGCAAGTGATGGGGATACCTTCAATTTCTCGACGGTTGCCAGCGTTCGCAACTTCTCAAGCGCACTTGTAATAGCTTCGCAGCCAATCTCATTTAACAAACCTCTCCCTCTGTCTTTATTGCCTCACCATGTAAACCAATATTAACTAAAAGCACAACATAAGATACTGATCAACTCGGATCTGAGATCGAATCGAAAGCGGGCGCGCAGAGAAACGACAGACGGTGGTCCGGTACACTAGTAACTTATATGCGGCAGAGAGCAGAGCAGGCAGTGTCAGGTAGGGTGCGGGTAGAGTAGCGACCCAAGCTCTCCCAAGATACCGAGGCAAGTCGTTCCTTTGTCCACCATTTGTTGTAGTTGTAGTCGATGGACGCGCGAGGTTCCGCGAACAACTTTTTGGCACACAGACTCCTCCGCGTTGTGTCACGTCACAAGCGTGACCTTCTTTCCCAACCCACCAGTGACCATGCCAAGATGTAGCAAGCCCACGCGCGACGACGAGGCAGCGCAGCGACACCAGAGGCGAGCGGCGTCGAAGCCCTACGGACTCTCGAGACGGAGGCCTGGCAGCCAGCAAGAAAAGCCAAAGATCTCTAGGGAAGCCCAAGACAAGATCCAAATCGCAATTCAGAACGCGTGGGCCCAGCCGACCCTCAAGAAGTACGGGGCTTCACTTGAGGCATTCCTCCGGTTCTGCGACAAGGAGAACATTCCCGACTCCCAACGACTGCCAGCAGGAGAAGTGTTGCTGTGTGCCTTCGCCGCCTCGAGAGCTGGCGAGATCGCGGGAAGTACGGCGCGGGACGCAATAGCGGCAGTCAAGGCTTGGCATGTCGTGCATGATGCCGACTGGAACGGTGGTCTGCGCCTGAAGTACACGCTCCGCGGGGTCGAACACCTCGCACCTTCAACGTCCAAGCACGACGAGCGACCGCCAGTCACGGCAGCAATGCTCGACATTCTTGAACGCAAGCTGGACCACTCCGACCCGAAGGACGCTGCGGTCTTCGCCGCCGCCTGCTGCGCGTTCTGGGGACAAGCAGACCTCGGGGAGCTCCTCTCGACCGCGCAAGGAAGTTACAAGCAGGGGCGAATACCGCTGGGTTCAGACCTCAAACCACCGCCGACAAGACTCGGTTCGCGCATCCTCCGGCTACCGTACACGGAGTCTAAGGGAGCCCGCGGAGAGGACGCAATGATATGCAGACAGCAAGGCCCGTCCGACCCAATACGCGCGCTAGCAAACCACACAGCTATCAACGACATTGAGCCCGACCTACCACTCTTCGCGCACAGGAACAAGCGGGGCGAGCTAGTATGCCTGACGCGCAGGAAGTTCTTGGACAGATGCAATGAAGTTTGGGCAAGGTACGGGGTCTCAACGCGCACGGGCCATGCATTCAGGATCGGCGGGACGACGGAACTCCTCTTAGCGGGAGTCAACCCCGATGTCGTTCAGGCGATGGGCAGGTGGAAGTCAGAGGCTTTCAGGGTATACCGAGAGACCTACATAGATCTCCTCGCACCGCTGCATGCAGAGTACATCGGCGTATAGGTCTTCCTTCACATTTGTTTTGTAATAATGGTGCAGAAACTGTAAATACTTCTGCTGAACTTTCCGTGTGTTCCGTCGTGCGTGCGTCCGGGGACGCACCTTCGGGAGTGGGTCTCCCCCGCCGAAAACCGGCCGACCTACCTCCAGCTTGGCACACCCACCGAGCCAAGCGAACAAAGCTGCAGCGAGAGGCTAAAGACCTCTCCTCAAGGAGAGGTAGCATCAGACGGAAACTCTCTCTCCTGTGATGAGGATGCCTTCAACTGAATTCCTTGCGTTCTCAAACGCACTTCTAACTTCGCAACCACTGTCACTCAACAAATCTTTCTCTCTCTTCAACCCCTCAAATAAACCAAAAGCACAACATATGTAAGAAAGATACTGACCAGCTTGAATCTGAAATCAAAGCGACTCGAAAGCTGGCGCGCGCGAGCAGGTAGAGAAACGAAACGGTGGTACGGTACACTAGTATACAGAGAGCAGAGCAGGCAGTGTCAGTTAGGACGCGGGTAGAGTAGATAGGATAGGATAGCGGTGGCGGGACATATAGCGTGGCGTGAGCATCACGGTGGGCGTATAGGGGCGTCTAGATGGGGGGTGCGTGAGGGCGGGTTGGGAGAGGGGCGGACGCGCGGGCGTGGGTGTGGGCGTGGCGGGCGTGGGCGTGGGGGACATTCGCGCCTGGGCGCAAGAAGGCGGTAAGCGTCGTGAACTTGCGTTTCGGCGCGTAACAAAACATGAACATGGACATGAACGAAATCAAGCAATGGCTGGGTGGATGGATGCGTGCGTGCGTGCGGAAGTATGGTACAAACTGCATGTCTTGAAGGTGATGATGCTGAATAAAGATAACTTTTGGTTTGGCGTTTGGCGCCGAGGGGCGGTCTGGACGCGGCGGCGAGGTGGCTCGCAGGTAAAGCAGCCCAGGGACGAGGTCGCTCGCAGGCGCAGAACCTACCGCCTCTGGAGAAACGCCGCGTTCCCCTGCGCGCGGTCACACCGCTGCGCAATCCCCATCGCCGCCTCCACCGCGCGCTCCACAAGCGCGCGCGACGGGCTGCTCGCAGGCGTGTGCTCGAACAGGTCTACGAAACATTTAATTTATCACTTTGGAAAAGGAGAAGGAAACGGACCGCGGTACAGCAGGACATAGCGCATGATGCGCTGCGTGGGCAGGATCGCGAGGTCGCGCACCGCCGGCCGGCCGCGCTCGAGCTCGCGCTCCCGGCGGCGCGCGAGGAACGTCGCGGTCGCCACGGGCGACGGCGGCGGCGGGCCGTGCCCGTCAAGGCTCTGAGTCGGCACGGACCCCGACGAACCCCGGCGCGGCGAGCGCCACGAGTGGCGGCGCTTCTCCTTCGGCGGCGACTCGCCCTCCTCCGCGCCGGGCGACGCGCCGCGGATCTTGCTGAGGCGGCGCGCCTTGGGCGGCGCGTCGGCGAACCAGCCGCCGACGACGCCGCACCAGCTGACGAGCGCGGCCTCGAGGCCCTCCTCCGCGCCGAGGAACGCGGCGGCGACGCCCCACGCGCTCGGGTCCTCCTCCATGCGCGCGAGCAGGCGCGTGCTCTCGTGCACGAGGTTGTGCGCGTACGCGAGCATGAGCGGCGGCGGCGCGGCGCGCGTATGGCCCGAGAGCAGCAGCTGCAGCGACGCGAGGTAGTGGCGCTCGGTGCGCACGAGCTCGCGGCACGTCAGCAGGGCGCGGCGCGCGCTCTGCCAGGTCGCGGTCGTCGGGAGCGCGGGCATCGACACGGTGCGGTGCGCGAACCCCTCCGTGTCTTTCGGCGGGAGCGGGGGCGGCGCGTCCGTGTCCTCGTCCTCGTCGTCCTCGTCGCACGCGGACCAGACGCGGTCCCAGTCGGTTTCCTCGGGGTCGTCGGTGCTCGCGTACGAGCCGACGCGCGAGCGGCTGCGCAGGGCCTCGAGCTTCTCGACGAGCATCTCGTCCGAGATGCCCTCGTCGGTGAGGGCCATGGCGAGGGTCCAGCGGCGCTTAGGGGACGCGGTGGCGGCTTCGCGGCGGAGGAACGGCGGGCGGGTAGGGCTCGTGCTGCGCGGGCTCTCCACCTCGTCGTCGAGGGTAAATTGAGGCGGCGTTTTCTTGGGGCGCGGGCGCGCGGGCGGCACCCCGAGGCTCCAAGTGGACTTCCAGCCGCCGGTGGCGCCGCCCATGACGGAATTGAAGCCCCTTGGGATGGCACCGGTCCAAGCGACCTCGGCAAAGTCGGTGGGCGTGGGCTCGGAGTGGCGTTGTGCGGCTGGCTGCTGTTGGTGCCATGAGTCGCGACGGCGGGCGTGGAAGGGCCGTAGCATGGGCTGGCAGCAGGCATGTTAGATGGTAATCGGGTAAGTTAAGAGACGAAGAAGACGGACAATATTGAGTGCCAGGGGGCTCTGCGGGGGGAGAGTGGGCAGCGGGGGATGGTTGTCGATGGGAGGGACCTCGGTGGGGTTCGACTTTCTGCGGCGAAGGGAGAAGGTGCCTCTGCGGCGGAGATGGGGCGGTAATGGCGGGACCGGGGGGGGCAGCGAGTGGGAGAGATGGGGGAGATGGGGCATAGACATGTTCGACGGCGGCGGCGGGGCTGGAACAGTGTTTCTGCGTTTTGTGAGCTTGCGGACCGCGGACGGGCGCAAGTCTGAGGCCACAGACATCGGGCGCTGGGGACTGCCGGGGACCGGGGTGGAGGGGGCGGAGCGGTTGAAGATGTAGGGGAAGTTGGCGACGGGGGGCGGGTTCTCGGGGACGAAGGAGAAGAGCGGGTAGCTCGTCGGGGGAGGCTTCCTGAGCCTGTTGGGGCGGCGGGGGAGGGAGAAGTTGAAGCTGTTGCCAGTGTTGGGGCGGTCGAAGGGCTCGCTGGTGGGGCGGTCAAAGGGCTCGTGGGACGCGGTGGACGAGCCTGACGGCGACGAGTCGTCGGGGGAGGGCATGGCGAGCTGGGCGATGGTGCGGGGAGGGTCGCGGGGGCCGGGGTCGACGGCGGCGGGGTGGCGGGGGCCGTCGTCGGGGTGGGGGTGGTGCTTTGCCCAAGGCATGACCCTGGCGATGGCGGTTCGCATGAGAGCGAGGCGGGTGGTATCTGATACATATTTCTTTTTAGGAAGTCGCGTAAATGATGTCATAAACCGCGTCAGGTCAACACAACATATCAGCCTAAATTATTTATTAAAACAAATCCATCCTGCGTTTGACCTCTATTTATTTATTGGACGACATGACCTGCAGAGACTCTCTGCGTTTGACATACGACTTTATTCGACGACACATTCTGTCGACCATCTCCAGCGACAAACGTGGTGGTTGCCTGCTTCCATGAGACACGATCGTCCCACGCAGTTCCTTCGCGCCTTTTCTCGCGTTTCCGGCGCCTGGGCGACACCACGACCACGCGCCAGCTTCTCTCTCCGTCTTCTTCGCCGTCCGCACCTCGCACCATCGCAAAACTCATTCAGAGAAGTCGTCCCCCGGTACGTGACGCTGCTTATGTCACCCAGTCCGCAGCCCGGAATCTCCGTATCCCAGTTCTGCATTGTACCCGCGAAGCAAACAAGTCCAGTAGCAAGCAGGTAGCAAGCCAGATGTGAGATGGGTGCTTGGAAAGCTGCAACGGAGCAAATGCAGACCGCAGCCAGAGAGCGATCTCAATCTATAGTGAACCTTGCGATTGACTGACAACTGCCATCATCCATGGACCAAGCTGCATGTCGCCACGACCCTGTGTCCATAGCTCTGGAAAACGGCGATAACGATGGCTTCAGTTCGATCGCGAGTCCTACGCGTTGGAGGCGAGCAATTGAGCGTCCCAGAGTAAACCCGGGAGTATCAAGGGTGGATCCAGCTTGGAGGTTGCCAGAACGTTGAACGAACGTTCAGCGCCGAGCCAAAGTCCAGATACCGGGACTTGGGCGGACGGACGCGGCCGTGCAGCGCTGACGTGAACGGTGGTCGTTCGGCGCCGAGGAGTTTGATGCGTACACAAGACGGCGCAAATAGACAACTTCACGCAGCTTGCACGCACTGTAGTAGACGAGATAACGGGAACAACGATCAATGCGCTGGCAGAGCGCTCAAGCCGCGCCATCCCGCTCGGCCACCAACGCCACCACGCTGTCCTGCCCTTCGAGCCGCGTCTCCACCACCCGGAAGCGCGCCTACGTCCGTCAGCCTCTTGCATAACTCGCACGAAACGACGTACCGCATTGAGCTGCCCGACGCTGTACCCCACGCCCGCGCCGCCGACGAGGCGCGGCGCGGTCGTGACGAGCACTGTGTCGATGCACGTGAGCGCGCCGAACAACGACGCGATGACGCGCGCGCCGCCTTCCACCATCACCGAGCGGATGCCCTCCGCGCGGAGGAGCGCGAGCATCGCCGCGGGGTCGTGCGCCTCCGCTCCTGTAATCATCAGATAGAATGAAAGCACGCGAAACGGCGCGTACCGGCGGGGAGCAGCAGGACGCGCGCGCCGGCCGCCTCGAGCGCGTCCTTCCGCGCCTGCCACGCCGAGTCCGCGTCTGGCGCCGCGACGACCCACGGCCGGCGCCCCGCGCCCGCCGCGTGGTTCCGCAGCAGCTTACACGTCGGCGGGAGGCGCAGCCGGCTGTCGAGCACGACGGGGCGCGGGGCGCGGGCGACGGCGCCCGCGGGGAGGTGCCGCGCTACAGTGGCTCTTAGCGACTGTGACTACGCTACGCAGCGACGCGGCGCGACTCGGACGCACTGTTCAGCTGCGGGTCGTCGTTGAGCGCCGTCCCGATGCCGACGAGGATCGCGTCGTGCAGCGTGCGCAGCCTGCGTGTGCGTAAGCCTGTGTGCGTGCGGGTAGTGGGGCGCGAGACGGACCAGTGGGTCATGCGCATGCTCTCCGGGCCGCTGAGAGGCAGCTGCGCGCCGCCGGCGCCGGCGATCTTGCCGTCGAGCGACTGGGCGAAGGTGAGCGTGACGAACGGGCGCGTGGCGGGCGGGGCGGCGGCGTAGGGTGCGAGGAGGGCGGCGAGGTAGGCGGGAGGCGACTCGGAGGGGGATGTCGCCATCGCTGCAGAGACGAAGCCGTGCAGATTGGAAGAGATAAGATGCGCAGCTGATAGACGAGACGGAGCAGGCTCCGGGGCGACGCGGTCGCTGTCGCAAGTAATTATGAACGCGGGTGGGCATCAGGTGACCCCATCATTCGCGACCCACCACCATGAGCGCAGACGTCGCCCCCGCCGCCGTGCCCCCGGCCCCCGATGCCCCGCCTGACGCAGACGCAGACGCAGACATGGACGACAACGACGACGTCGAGGACGACGCGGCCCCCGCCGCCGGTGCGTGCCGGGCTCACACGACCGCACTCCCCTCCGCTGACTCCAGCCAGGCGAGCCCAGCAAGAAAAAGAAAAAGAAGAAGAAACCGAAGAAGAAAAAGCCCGAGCAGAGCGACCCGCCGCGCATCGGGCTCTCCAAGTTCTTTCCCGACGGCGTCTACCCGGAGGGCGAGATCCAGCACTACAAGGACGAGTGCGTGCGCCGTGCCCATGCCCAATGCATCCCTGAGTGAGTTGACTGACGCGCGCGCGCAGCAACGCCTGGCGGACGACGTCCGAGGAGAAGCGCTACGACGAGCGCCGCGCGCTCGAGGACCCCGAGACGACGTACCAGAGCATCCGCAAGGGCGCGGAGGTGCACCGCCTCGTGCGCAAGCACGCGCGCAAGACGATGCGCCCGGGCATGACGCTCACCGAGATCGCGGAGAACATCGAGGCGGGCACGCGCGCGCTCGCGGAGGGCGACGGCCTCGAGGCGGGCGTCGGCTTCCCCACCGGCGTCAACCTCAACAACTGCGCCGCGCACTACTCGCCGAACGCGGGCGACACCACCGGTGCGCGTTGCCGGCGCCTCATCGCGCGCCTTCGTGTGCTGACTTGCGCGGACAGTGCTGCAGATGGGCGATGTCCTGAAGGTGGACATCGGCGTACATATCAAAGGACGCATCCTCGACTCGGCGTTCACGCTTTCGTGGGACCCGGACTACGAGAACCTCCTCCAGGCGGTCAAGGCCGCAACGGACACTGGCATCCGGGTACGGCGCCCCCTCCGCGCTCCACCCGCGGACCCTGACGCCTCCATAGGAAGCCGGCATCGACGTTCGATTAGGTGAGCTCGGGGGGCTGATACAGGAGACGATGGAGTCCTACGAGGTCGAGATCGGAGGGAAGGTCTATCCGGGTGGGTACTGCTCGCTCTATCCATTCGACGTGTCTAACCGCCGTGCAGTCAAGCCGATAGCAGGCCTGTCAGGGCACACGATAACGCCGTACAATATACACGGCGGGGCCAAAGGCAAGTCTGTGCCCCTAGTGAAAACCGGGGACCAGACCAAAATGGAGGAGGGGGAGTATTTTGCGATCGAGACGTTCGGCTCGACAGGGCGCGGGCGGGTCGTCGAGAACGTGCGTTTGATTTGCATTGCGAGCGCACACTGATCCGGATTATCCAGGGCGACTGCTCGCATTACGCGCGTATCTATGACGCGCCGAATGTTCCGCTACGGTGCGCCCACACGGCGGCATCGCGGCCGTTTCGCGCTGACGCGCCCCTAGACTCACGACGGCCAAGTCGCTGCTGAAAACGATCAACAAAAACTTCGGCACGCTGCCGTTCTGCCGGCGGTACCTGGACCGTCTCGGTGAGAGCAAGTACCTGCTTGCGGTGGGTCTGTCTGCTGTCTGTGTCGCACGGGTCTCACATGCATCATGATCAGCTCAACCACCTTGTTGCCCAAGGGATCGTCAGTGATTATCCGCCGCTGTACGATCAGGTGAGCAGTGACCCGTTATGGGCACCTCGGATCTTGCTGAAGCATGGGGCAGATTGGGTGCAAGACGGCGCAGTTTGAGCACACGATTATCCTGCGGCCGACGTGCAAGGAGGTTGTGAGTCGGGGGGACGATTATTGAGGATCGACTCTGGGCCTGGGGGTGGCTGTTCCGGGCCGCGACGGAAAAACAATAGTGTTACCCCGGATTAATTAGCGCATGAAAACGCTTTGATCTCTCCCTTGATGCGTCTTCGGAGCTAGGTAGCCTTGTTAAGCTCTCTCTTGCTCCCTGCCACCATGGTCTATCTGCCCTGGCCCATCGCCGCGCAGCCCATCGACGTCCCTGCAACCCCCCCGAAGCCTGCACTCCACCACTATGCCCGACCCGGCGTCGCACCCCCTTCCGCACGCATCGATCCCAACGTCAAGGTCCAACAACGCGCCCCCGTGCGCCTCTGGCACCTCTGGAAGTACGGCCTCGTCGTCGTCTCTAAAGGTGCGCTCCTCGTTGTGCCCTGACGCCGCGGTACCCATCTCCCAAATACAGCCACTGAGATGACGGGCGCCGTCATCTCGCACAACATCTGGGGCCCGCGCCGCAAGTCCTGGGGCATCGAGATGACCCTCATCACCAGCTTCATGCGCGGTGCGGGCCGCCACAGTGCCCTCGTCGACATCGTGCGTCCCCTCCGACCGCGTGATGGCGCTCCACTGACGGTTCGGCTATTCCAGGCGACAATCCGCATGGCCATGGGCCTCAGCGGGCTCATCCCATTACCCTCCGACGCCCTCGTGACGCCCGTGACGTTTCGCGTGCGCCGCAGGAAGCTGCGGGGCATCCTCGCCGACCTCGATGCGGCGGAGACGGGCAACCGCGAGCTGTCCGGCGAGTGGGTCGTCGGGCGACGGACGTGGCTGCGCCTCCAAGCCGAGTGGAAGGCCGGTCAGCAGGGGCGCGCCGCCGCTGCCGCCTCGGAGCCGGAGAAGAAGAAGGAGCGCGTCATCTTGTATATCCATGGAGGTGCGTGCCGCCGCTGCGGGCTCCGCAATATGTATTAACGGCGCCGCAGGTGCATACTACCTCTCTAGCGCTGCGGGCCAGCGTCTAATATCCATACCACTGTCAAAGTACACCGACGCACGCGTATTCGGTTCGTGTGCCCTCTTCTATCTCCCTTGTGGCCGCTCATCCCCCGACAGCGCTCGACTATCGGCTCGCGCCCGAGACGCGCTTTCCCGGCCCGCTGCATGACGCGGTGACTGCCTACCTGCGGCTCGTCGAGGACCTGCACATTCCTTCGGAGAACATCATCGTAGCGGGCGACAGCGCCGGCGGCGGCCTGTCGCTCGCGCTGCTCATGTATTTACGTGACAACGAATACCCGCTGCCTTCCGCCGCCATCCTCATGTCGCCGTGGGTCGGTGAGTGCCTGCTGTCAATCCCCATTCGCCCCATCTCAAACTCCGCCAGATCTTACGATGAGCTGCGAGTCGTGGGACTTGAACGAGCCGTACGACGTCGTGCCTTTCCCGATGGCGACAAGCCACATGAACCCCATCGCGCTTTACCTCGGTGACCAGGTCGAGCAGTACTTGACGCATCCCTATGCGAGCCCCCTCTTCGGCGACTTCAAGGGCCTGCCTCCGCTACTCATCCAGGTGGGCGACGCCGAGGTCCTGCGCGACGAAATTGCGCTCCTCGCGCACAAGGCGACGCTCGCGGGCGTCGAGGTGCGACACGAGCTGTACGAGGACGCGGTGCACATCTTCCAGGTCTACCCGTTCCTCGACTCGTCGCAGCGTGCGTTCATGTCGATGCACGACTTTGCGCGCACGATCCGGGCCCGCGGCGCGCTGGGCCCGCGCGCGGAGGAGGGGCTCGAGCTCGAGATCGACACGGCGAACGCGACGGTCGTGCGCGGGGACGGTGTCGCGTCCGAGGCGGTCAAGGAGGACCTCGAGGACGAGGAGCGCACGGAGAGCGAGCCCGAGGACGCGGAGGAGGACGACGTGCGGCCCAAGGGCACGTACTATCCGTCCTGGGGCCCGTCGCGTTTCGCGCTCGCGTCGCCGCCCACGACGGACGACGAGGGAGACGACGACGACGAAGAGGACGAGGAAGACCAAACGCCCCCGACCCCGCCAGTCGAGACTGCGCCGACGTCGACGCTGCGCCGCATCCGCTCCGCCGTTTCCATCCTCACCAGTAGTATACCCGATACCATCTCAGCAGCACGCCCGGCACTCCGGCGACACCGATCACATCACCGCACAAACTCGCACCAGCACCTCCCGGCGTTGACCACGTTCATGACGATGTCCCCGCCGCCGACGCCATCGGTGCGCCGCCGCAACTCAACTGCCAGCCACCCGGACATTACGAAGCTCGTAGACAACTGGGCCCGCTCCGGACCCGCTAATGAGACCCTTGTGTACAAGCCGCTCACGCATCCTCGACCACCATGAGTATAGGCATCGTATTTGTATGTATGAATACAGCTGTATCTGTAGTATAATCCGCGTGCTCGCAGTAATGATTAATCAACGCGTCTCCAGTGTGTTTTTGTAAATCTCGAGCTCCTCGATGACGTTCATTAGCGCGTTGCACTCCCAGTTGCCGTACAGGAAGCCCTCGTAGAGCATCGTTGTGGCCAGCCACGCGATGAAGATGGTGAAGAGGATGAAGATGGGGTTGATCCACGAGTGTGGAAGCCACGACGAGGAGACGACCAGCGCCAGGAGGATGACGATGCACAGCGCGAAGAGCAAGAGCTCCTTGCGCGCACGCTGCCGGGAGAAGCGGTAACACGCCGCGAGCGCCTGCATCGCCGTCGACAGCGAGTCCGCCGACAGCTCGGACGCGGGGCCCGCAAGTGCGGACGCCCCGGAGACCGACCACACGTTGTGTGTATCCGCGAGGTCCGCCGGGACTTGACTGCCCGTGCGGATCTCCAGCGTCGCCTCGAGCCCAAAGTGGTCCGAGAACGAGAACGCGTGCCCCGGCACCGTATCCGTCAGCACGACGTTGCACTCTGTGCACTTGAGCAGTGGGAGCGGATCGTCTGGCCGCGTGAGGGGCCGGACGGGCTGTCGGTACAGGACGTAGTCGAGCCGCTTGCCCAGGAACTTGCGCGCGTAGGGGCCGATGGGCTTTCCGGCAGAATACGAATTTAACGGCGAGTCAGCGGTCACCCCGAATTGGGTGATAGCTTCCATGGCGGACGGGGAGGATATAGTTGGGGGTGTCGGGTGCGCGTCGGCCCACGAGTCGGAGAGCGCGGCGTACTCTCGAATGAGCGCCATAGGGAGCGTGCTCGGGATGCTGTTGAAGTCTCCGGCCTATATGGGAACTTGAGCAAAGAAGACGAAGCCTAGGATATCCTGAACGCACGGCAATAACATAGCGGCCTAGCTCTGCAGCCTGGCGAACCAGTTTAGAGAATTCCCAGGCGTTGACCAGGCGATGAGCTCGGTTGTATTCGGGCCCATCCTCCCCGCCTTTCGCGTACAGCTAGCTCAACGCGTGAGCTTTATATGTATTAGAGGAGAATTGCTAACATGTGTGTTGAACACCTGCACTTGGCCGAGGACGGGGTGTGATATTATTATGCTGACAGCGGCCTTGCCAACAAACCAGTCGCCGCCAGCGACGTCGATGGGCGCGCCATTCAGTGAGTACGGGTGGACGGAGGTGCCGATGATTGGGAACCGGGAGAGTAACGCCAGCCCTGAGCCAAGCGCACCGCTGCCACACCATTAAGTCGTGTGCTCCAGCCAAGCAACAACCGAGCGCTACCTGTAGAAGAATTTTGCATAAGGGAGGCGCTTCACGACGCTGTCCCGGACATGCTCGTAGTCGGCAAAGACCCAAATTTCTTGCAGGGCAATAATATCATGGTCGAACTTTGCGAGCTCTTGTGCAATTGCCTGTATGCGCTCTGTGCGGTTTTTGGCGACGTATTTGAGGCCCCTGTATCTATGAGATGAACGGGATGGGGGTGGGGGAGGAGACGAACAGACCAACAGTTGAGGGTTAGAATGCGGAGCTGCTCAGCCATTTAGCGTGAGGCGCAAGTCAATGCACTCGAGGCTAAATGATCGAGTGTACCGTGACCCGGTCGGTACCTTGACGCGAACCACTATGGCCACCGTCCCACTTACTCCTGCTGAGTGCGTCCCCCCTCCCCATTCCCCACAAGCTCTCCCTCTTATGCCTCTCTAGTATCGAAATTGCCACACGCGCAGCGGACACCTTCACCCGCATCTACTACACTGCGTATGACTCCTCGACGCGTCTTAGCGAGCTGCCCAAACTCTACCGGCCTTCCTCAGCCCTGACGTGGAACGGGTCACCCTTCCAGGGTGCCGAGGGGCTCGTCACTCTTGTGCAAAACATGCCCCCCACCAAGCACGACATCCAGTCCTTCGACTGCCATCCCATCCCAGGTCCGTTCGTCAACCTCTCAACCCAGCACCTTTCCTGATGCACCAAACTCAGGCACCCAGCCTCCGTCACTTCTTATTGTCGTCTCCGGGAGCGTTACCCATGGTCTCGGCCCATCGGGCAACCCGTCAGCGACCTCGAGCCGCAACAAGGAGGGCCATCCGCGAGTCTTTTCTCAGACATTCATGCTTGTACCGGACTCGGCCTCTCCAGCCCCCTCCAAAGTCGGAGAGCTCGCGAAATACTACATCAGCGCCGACGCGCTTCGATTTGTCGGTTGAGGATGACGATCAATCCTGTAAATTCTCTCTTTTCTTAATCCGGGCCATGGCTCATTCCCATCCCAGATGTTGTCACTGTACTCACATCGAAATATCATTCTACCGGACCCCGGGCAGCGTCGTGTATATAGGGGAGGAATGCCAGGCAAAACGCCTTGCGGCGAGATCTGCTACTTACCTTCTATAGGCGAGCGTCGACGAGAACAGTCCGTGTACATGTATATAGAGTAGCCTACATATGAAGTGCAGTTAGAAACACAGTCTCAATCAATAGCGCGAGATCTTGCATCCTGAACCTGTAAAAGTAGTAAAGCCACCACGAAGGCGGAAATAAAAGCAAAAAATTATGGGAAGTAGGGTCATCGGGCGAACGCCCTCGCCAGGCTTCCACGAAGACGGCGCCCACATCCCCTCGACGTCACATAGAGGGAACTCCTCCGTTTGATCCCAAGTCGCATGGTAACACTCTCGTGGCAGCAAGACCACCCCCACCATGAAACCGCCAGCGAAGCTTGCCCGGGCTCATCCTCCAGCTCAGCTCCAGCCATTACAGCCAGAAGTTCGCGACCTCTTCTGCCACGGTGCCCGTCATCCGGTGCTGCCTGTCCAGTTCTGGACGCGCGAAGAGACCTCACAAATGTGGTGTCTCCAAAGCATAATGGGCACCCGTTTCAGCGCCGACTTCTCGCCGAGGCGTACGAGAACAGCTCGGCAGCCCTGAACCTCCCGCGGATTCACGCCCTGCCTTCTTGTTCGTACTTCTGACCGCACACAATCCAGACCTATGCGGGCAAAGGATGCCTCATCACCGGGTTCTGAGCCTTCTTCCCGACAATTGCCCTAAACCAAGCCAGTGTCCGCAGTCCACAGCCGTTGACACTACATCGAGTCTGTTGAACGCGAGAACGAATCTCTATTGCGACGTCCCGCGGGAGTCGCAATTACAACGACCGGTAGGTTCAGCTGCAAACTGGGTCTTAACAGAGGCCGGTCATTTGGAGGAACAAGTGAACAGATCAAGCCCGTTGGATCATTGGACATCAACTGCCGCATAAGAACAGGAAAGGAAGAGGAACAGGTCAAGTAGAGAAGGACAGAGGCAGTGGCCGCGAAGAGGTTCTCGAAAAAGCTGCTGTCTTTGCCGCTCAGTATGAAGAACAAAATCGGACACGTCAAATAGGCCTTCCGCACCAGGGGCTTCGGAGGGCAAAACATCCAACAAGTATGGGTCGCGTTCTCAAACAGACCGTCAAGGCATCGCGTCAAGAAGAGTGGACCGAGGTATAGCTAGCCAGTAGTTGAAACATGGTCGGCCGTCCTGTCTTGGAGGGACCGAGAATAGGGGGCGAACGAAACGACCAGGGTAAAGGAGAACCATATGAGGACGTCGCTGAGATGAGTATCTGCAAGGAAAGGGGCCATCCCAGAGCCTTGCTGTTGCCTCAACAATTTCGACGAAGCCGTGCCATAGGCCCAGTGACCAGGGACCAGTGCTCTCTTGTCCGTGCCTTTTGAAGTTCAGGACGCATACTCCCCCACCCCATGCCTTCGGTCACCCATGCTCGTGAAGCCATGTAAATTTCGATGCGTTCGCCGACGCTTCTGGGCCCCTCCTTCAAACCGCCTGCTGGCAAGCAGCAGACAAGCTCAAAGTGGCCCACGGTGCTCGGGATTCATCAGAAACGGCGCCGGGGTTTGAACGTCTCTTCCGCTGGGGAGCAGTCAAAAGTCCAGAGGAAAAGCCGAAGGCTCAGGCCACCAGTGTCTTGTGCGTCGCGCTTTTCTTGTTCAAAGAACAAGTCGGGTGCCAGGAAGAAGCCCGCGGTGGGATGAGGAAAACGGACCGAGGTCGCCCCCGGCATGAAAGTATCAAGCACACGAGCAGAAGTGGGCAGAATATAGCCCATCGGGGCCTGTACGTGGCCCACTCGACATGCACTAGCTCTGAGCCCCAGATCGTGCGCAACCCGCTCGGTCTCTATGCAAACACCCAAAATACCGCGACACGTCTCTGGTGTCCGTTGCGTGATTTAAGTCTGTTGAAATCCCATGCATTTCCGGCATCGCCTTCCCTTCCATTGCTGGCAGATGACAACTGCAAGGGAAAGCATACACAGACGGACACATTCCCCTTGGCGAGGACGAACGCGATCCGAAAGCGCCTCAGCTTTCTGTGTGTGTTGCAGTTGTCCCCGTCAGCATAGGTTGGGGTCCCGAGGCAACACAGGCAGGGATCTGTGCGGAACAGAAAGAAATACACGCAGGACACGTTCCGGAGACGCGATGTAAGGTTGTAGAGACGTCATCGCGTGCAAAAGCATCTGGTGGCTCGAAAGACGTCGTGTACGCACGACCGCGCAGGATTCAGTCATTGAGGTGTCCATACATCCCCCGACGGCCTATGCTCGTTAGACGAGGGCAAAATCAAGAGCCCCACAAGCAGAAGGGACACATGGTGACCTCGGGATGACTAGGGTTAGATTTCACTCCGGCCGAGGCCAGAGTGGATCAGGGTGGCTGAGACGAACAGGAGACCGGAGAGGGTGGAGAGCAGCAAAGAGAACGGGCGGCAGAGAGGGTGAGCTGCAGAGGAGAGACACCGGCATCCCGGATGGACATCGCAGACTTGGGTTTGCGAAGTGGCTCTGGTTGAGTTTGGAGCCTCAGCGTGAGAGCAACACGTTGATGCGGCACAGCACAGCCTCCCAGTCACTCTTCAAGCCTTCAATTCTTCCGAAAGCTGCTGCTGTTATTCCAGTTTAGCGATGCGATGCCGCCGCGCAAAGGAATAGTCAAGTCGGGAAATGCAGGCAACTCAAGCTCTGGCAAGCCTGCTCCAAAAAATCAAGCTAAAGATATCAGTCCTCCACCTCCCGAGGTGCAGCCTCTATTCCCTCCTGGTTATAAATATCCCCAGAGTCTCCTCCAGGAGAGGCGAGTCCGACCATCCTCTATGCTATAATATCAACCATTCATCTTCGTAGATGTCAGAAAAATGGATGGGAGAAGCCCACAATAGACACCGTGCGTCTCAAGTTGCCTTAGCCTGCATCCCAATAATCAATTTGTAGAGAAAACAAGGAGGTAGCTGGTCCTTTTCCGTGACTCTCCGCAAAATAAACAAGAAGAGCGGCCAGACGGAAACGGTGCGGATGGAGCCCCATCCCGCATATCTCCGTGACTCTGCTATCGAAGCTCGCCACTGGGGAGCTACGTACGCTCTATACCGTGTTTGTGAACCCATGCCTTTGTCAAGGCACCTATCCATTAAACATCAACTTGCGTAGTTCTGCAACAACATGCAGGTAACTCTCTGTAGTCGTTTTCGATACTCGTTTTCAATTGGGGTTAATGTGCGTCCAGCTCAATCTGGTGCTTCCTCCCGGGCCACGCAAGTATTGGGATGAATTAGCCATCGAGCACAAGAGCGCGCCGGCCCATCAAAACTGGATGTTCGAGGCTGATCCTTTCACCGCTCGCAAAGAAGTCGACCATCGACAGGCTCAAGCTGCCAGCAAAGCTACCGTCCATCCTCCCGGCCAGTCGGTCGAAGTTGCCTCCAGGGGTTCCGAGCCCCGGCGCCCTGAAGCCTCTGGGGAATTTGCTCAGGCCCCCGAAGTCAGGATGGCAGCTAATCTGCGTGACTTAGCGGAGGTCGCCATCAAGCAGGTTTTACAGTCCCTATATTTGCCAGATCAATTGCTCATGCACCGCCCAGGCTATATCGCTTTATCCTGAAGCAGCGGACGTTGCACCGTCTGTGCTGTCTGACGAAGACGCTCCTAAGGTGACCCAACAACTAGGCCATCTGGGTTTTACTTCGGTACAAGCGAGAAATGCCGTCAACTTCTTGTCCCGACCTTCGCCAGTGACTGCGAGCTTGATGAACTCCCTCTCACCCCTAGAAGCGGCAATAGAATACCTCATCCTCCACGTTCCAGAATGCAACCTTCCACAGCGATTTCTCCCCACCGCAAACTCCTCTAATTCATTTGTTGTGTCTGGTCATTCAGGGACCGGCGATCTGAAGAGGCGCTGGATTGAAGACAAGGCCGTCAAAGAGGCGGGATGGCCCATCCACGTAGTCCAGGCGTGTGTCGAGGCTGATCCAAGCCTCGTTGACCATTGGGACCGACTCCTCTGTATCCTTGGCAAAAAGATAATTGGAAGGGACCCAGTCATTTTCACTGGAACTGAGCCGTATCTGTTTGAGCCTGGCGAGATCGAGGCTATGGGTGCATCTCTTACAGATGCAGCCCATCTGATCATGCCCCTGTTTAGCGCTCCAGTCGTGCTGCACGTCGACATCTCTGCGCAGGAAGGTTACCCTCGTCCAGGGCATACACCCATGTTCATCACTTCAACCACCGTCCCAGCGTATATCCGCCTCCACCTTTTATCGCAGCTTCTCCTAGAAATGGAGGGCGAGGAGTTCATACAGCCCGGGGAAGGGTTTTGTATGGCCGCTATGAGGGTTTTAGAAGCCGTATGGGCTATATTCGAGGATGACGGTCCACCCGACATGTCTGTGGTCTTGAGACATATCGTCCCGCGTCTCGAAGGGGAAGGAATCGACTATGACGACACCCAGCTGACAGACAAGTCGGGTACACCCCGCACTCGAAGAAAAGGAGGGGGCAACCTTCGACGCGACGATCGCACCGATGCCCGAATAAAACAAGATTTCGAGACTGTGTGTCGGCACAGTAAGGTCGGAACAATTTCTTTTGTTGGAGGACCACTGTCTAAAAGGATACCTCTTGTAGTACAAGGAAATACTAGGGGCGAGAGAAAAACTCCCAGCGTTCTCGGCCAAGGACGAGTTTCTCGATCTTTTACACAAGAATCGTGTTGTGGTCGTCGTCGGTGAAACAGGTCAATTTGACTTGCGCATATTCGGATGTTCAGTGGCTCATTCAAACTATCAAGGATGCGGCAAGACCACCCAATGTGGGTTCTGTCATGTCCGCTTTTTTCGAGAACCAACCAACTGGATTCTCAGTGCCTCAATTCATTCTGGACTCCCTTATCTCCTCCGGCCGGGGATCTACGGCCTCCATAATAGTTACACAGCCCAGGTGAGGTGACTCAAACGATACAGAGTCACATTCTAAATCGCTATTTCTCAGGCGGCTATCGGCAATCTCAGTTGCAGCTCGTGTCTCTGCGGAACGCCTGGAAGACGGCTCGGTCGGGTATGCTATCAGGGGTGAAAGCAAGCAAGGAAAGAACACAAAACTTCTATTTTGCACGACAGGTGTGGTTCTCAGGCGTCTAGGTTCTGGGGATGCTCTGGGCGATGTTTCTCATCTGGTCGTCGACGAAGTGCATGAGCGATCGGTAGACGGAGATTTCCTGCTCCTCGAGCTAAGAGAGTTACTGAAAAGACATCCGACGCTCAAGGTCGTCCTCATGTCTGCGACAATCAATCACGAAACCTTCATCAACTACTTCGACGGGGCTCCTCTTCTGACTATCCCAGGGTACACTTACCCGGTGACCGATATGTCAGATTCTCTCTTCTTGTTGCACTCCCTGCCTGATCATGTTCGGTGTTGAAGATATCTAGAAGACATCATACCCATGATTCATTACCGCCCGGCAGCTGCGAGATCGAACAAAAAAGAAACAGGGGACGCGCTGAAGGTCTTTCGGGAGGAACACAAGTCTAAAGGTTTAGACGATGCCGCCATTACTGCCATCCAAATCATCAGTCGCGCCGAGAGAATCGACTTCCAGGTGCGAATTTCCTCGCCAGGTTTTTTCCTCTAACTCGTTCCAGCTTATTGGGGAGGTCGTTCGACACATCGTTTCAGACCCCAAAAACAAGCGCGGAGGGGTGCTCATCTTCCTCCCTGGTGTACAGGAAATTCGGCAATGCATAGAATCGATTCGTGGGCTTGGTACCCAGGCCGATGTTTTTCCTCTTCATGCGAACCTCTCCAGTGACGAGCAGCGGCGTGTATTCATGAAAACGTCTAAATGGAAAGTCATTGCCGCTACTAACGTCGCGGAGACTTCTATCACGATTGATGACGTGATATATGTGGTTGATGCAGTACGTTGTTGCATATAAGACAAATATGTGTTGACCTTCGTCCAGGGAAAGGTCAAAGAGACCCAATACGATGCGGAAACGAGCATGTCACGATTGGTAGAGGCGTATGTGACTCGCGCAGCCGGGCGACAACGACGGGGGAGAGCCGGCCGAACGCAACCCGGATTCTGTTATAAGCTCTATACCAGAAAACAGGAGGCTAACATGGCCAAGTTCCCTGTACCGGAAATCCTTCGCGTCCCCCTCGAGAGCATTTCGTTGACTGTCAAGGTCATGAGAGAAGACGAGGACGTCAAGCTATTCTTGAGCCGAGCCATCGACCCGCCGAAAGTCGCTTCCATGGAAGCGGCTTGGACGGTCCTCGAGGAGTTGGGAGCTGTCGATCCGGATGGGAAATTGACCCCACTCGGGCGACATATCAGCCAGCTCCCTGTTGATTTACGATTGGCAAAGGTTGGAGCCTGCTACGGCTGCTCCAAGTTGGTGCGCAATACTCAACTGGCTTCCAGATGCTTGTCTTGGGGACCATCTTCCAGTGTCTGGGTCCTGTGCTCACCATTGCAGCCTCCTTGTCCTCGAAACCCTTGTTCCTTAGTCCAATGGAGAAACGAGACGAGGCGTCGCAGTAAGCCAATCGATGATGTTAATGCTCTCGTTTGACTCCGTCATCAGAGCAAGGGCCCGTTTTGCGACTGCGGGCAGTGACCTTCTGACCGATCTCAATGCATACGATACATGCAATAGAATGCGCTCGGAGGGGAAGTCGCAGGCCGCGATCAGGATGTTCTGTGAGGAAGTGCGTACTGATCATCGCCTCATGCAGTGTTCTGAATTGCGATGTACAGAACTTCATCTCTCCGAACACCATTCGCGACATTACAACGCTGCGAAATGACTTTATCGGATCCCTCTCAGACCTCGGATTCATTCCCTTGTCCTCGAAACCCTCCACGCCTGCGCTCAACACGAACAGCGAAAATACGAATCTCGTAAAGGCGGTCGTGCTCGGGGGCCTCTGGCCCCGCGTGGCGCGCGTCCATCTCCCCAAGTCTGCGATCAAGTTCGACCGCGTGTCGGCGGGGACGGTACAACGCGAGAACATCGCCAAAGAGTTCAAGATGTATGATCTGCGTGAAGGGCGCGTGTTCCTTCATCCGGCGAGCATCTTGTTTGAGGTCGCGGCGTGGAAATCGCCGTTCCTGGTGTATTTTTCAAAGCATATGACAAGCAAAGTGTTCCTGCGTGATGCGACGGAGGTCCCGCTTTATGCGTTATTGCTGCTCGGCGGACCCGTCTCGGTAAACCACGTTGCAGGGGGATTGACTATCGGTACGAAGAGCAGCTTCATCAGGCTTCGGGCGTGGCCTCGCATTGGTGTCCTCGTCAACCAGATGCGGTAAGCACAAGTGAATTGCGCCTGTTCTCAATGTGACATCCCGTCCTAGGCGCCTCTTAGATGCGCAACTCCAACGTTGTGTAGAGGACGGCGCGATGCTGAATACCGGCGGGGAGAACCCTGTCGTTCGAGCGATGCTGGCCTTGCTTACGTACGATGGTTTGACAGAGTAGCTTCCTTCCCGATCGGGTTTTGAGCGTTACTCTGTTGTCGCCTGCTGAATTCTCTCGTTGTCGCGTTCCTGTCGGGAACTGCCTATGAAACTTCACTATTGAAGTTCACATGCCAGCATTTCTCGCACGCGGAGTCGATTCGATACACTCGTTAATTCAGTTTATGCGTAAAATACAGTGCTTGCCGCTATTACTCGTGCTTGCTAGATGCCGCCCAATCTTGGGCAAAGTCTCAGCTCGCAATGCCCACTGTCTGACAGAGAGCACTCACAGATGTAGATATATAATTAATATGACGCTCATTAGAAACGCGGATCTTTTCCAGCCGCCCAACTTTCGCTGGCAGATCGTTGTGGGGGTCGGACAGGTCGGCCCAGGCCCAGCGCCGCTTGAGCTTGTTTGTTGGACTTTCTGTTGCGGCCCCTCAGCGGTGACTCTTCCGAATCGGATGCGATAGGGCCGCGAGAAAGCCCTTCCGCCCCAAATTGGGGGAGACTGCGCAGCTGCGCGGCAAGCGCCTCGTCCTCGACTGGGGGCTGCGCGAAGTAAGGATACGCGTATGGCTGTGTGCGCGGGACAGGTGTAGAGACGCGACGCGCCGTCTTGCGGGCAAAGTACGATTGAGCTGGGACGGGCGTGGCTGAGACCGGAGTGGCGGATGGCGGTGCAGCACTAGCGCTTGCGGGGTTTCTGGGGCCTGAACCTCGTCGGAAAGCCCAGGGGGGCACAAAACCTATGCTCGATTTGCGCCTAGTGTCTGCAGCTAAAAGCAAGTCAGGATGGAGTGCAGCCCAATCAAGCTACAAGCGTACCGGGACCAGTTGTCGGCGCAACGTCAGAGTCTGACGTGCCGTGTAATGGACGAGGGCGCTCAGACGCCTTGGGAGATAGTCTTGGCAAGGACAATGAAGCGCGGGAGGAAGACTTCGAGGAATCGGATTCAATGGCCGATTCACGGCAAGTCTCGAGTGTTTGCGGGGATATAGCAGAGTAGGTGTGGACGAGCGTGGACGAGGAAGAGGTCGGGCTGATTTCGGAGACGGGCGAGCCGTTCAGCGGTTTGTTCAAAAAATCGAGAGAGTCGTGTGGCGTTCGTTCAATTTGATTCGTGGATCGTGAAGGAGACGACAAAGGAGAGTCGACAAAGTATACGCGGCGTGTTCGTGGAGAATTGGCAGTCGGAGACGGCGTGCTCGCCGACACTGCAGGAACTGGAGAAAGGGATTCGCGCTTGCGGGCCTGGGCCGGGAGGACTGCCGGAGCGGAACGGCGACGAGCCTTCTTGTCAATGGAGACGGGCTCGGTAAGCTCGGGCTTGGGCGGGACGAGGGCGAGCCACAGCCAAGCGATGATGCTCTGGTACTTTGTCTGAGGTTTGGACGGAAGGGAAAGAAAAACGACGCACAACGCTGAATCCTACGTATCCCAGACCGTGGGCAGCCAGCGTCACAAAGATTGATCTTTCGGAGGAGGACATGATGGGAGATGAGGACCAGGGACAGTATTTCATTATCCCTAGGAGGGTATTCAGGGGAGGGTGAAATCCAAGTTTGCGACTACACCGCCATTTGTGGGCAGAGACGGCGTTGAAGTGGGAATCAAAACAGCCTGGGTGCTAGACAATTCCCCGTTATATGTACCCCCGGCGTCTGTACCCATTTCATGTCAGAATCGTACGGTTCACGGTTTTGGAATTATTATATAATCCTGTCATCGGGCCAGCCAAGAACGAGATGGGACGAGATGGCCAGAGTGAAACAGGAGGACCAGTCTGGAACAGTTGTTGTCTTTGTGCCTTTCGACGCTTTTCAATGGTGGTCGCACACGACAGGAGGCACGAATGGTTGGATAGAATCGGATATTTCGCGAATCAGAACGATGACATCCTCCTCAGCAGAGCGATCAGTGCATCCAGGGCAGGTCGTGGAGGTGGTGGAGGATGGGGCGGGCAGAATTGTCGCAGAGGGAGAAGGAGATGATGGCTGGATGCAAGCCGCCGCTCCGCCTTTGCCTGTACGGGATTCGCGAGCTTGAGTTTTGGTTGGCTGTCATCGGACGATCGGCCCTGACGCCGGAAGCAGAGATAAGATAAGATTGACACGGGTTGCCATGCAATTTTGTGATGAGACGCCTCTCTCTTTCTTCCACTGTCTCGGTGGTGGGCGATACTCGCCTGGCTTCGGCCCCTCTCCCCCCGCTCCTTTAAATCCCGGCACGACTCTAGTTCTGCTGGTCTAGACTCGAGCGTCCTCATTCTCCCCTTCGAGTCGCCGACCGACCCGATCCGCCTCTTCCTCGTCTTTCCAGCGGGTCTCTACTTCGTCCTTCACGCGGTCCGCTTAACTGTCGCGACTGCCCTTCGCCACGCGAACCTTTCATCTGGTGGTACTGGCAACTATCCCCCCTTCAACCTGGTGTACAGATCATGTCAAATATCAATGACCCGATCCTGAGACTGAGTCTCAGCAACAATGCTGCTGTCAGTATTCTCCGTTCTCAACCCGCTCTATATTTAACCCCTCACCAGCTCGAATATGTACTCGCCGACATTCCTTTTTTTTGTGTCGGTCTTACCGCCCTTGCTATCTTCGCTTTCTTCATTGTCATGCGTCGTGTGAATCTGTGCGTTATTCCCCCCTAAATATTTCTGCTCGCTAACATCTCCCAGTCCCACGATATTTTTGTACATCTCCTCTCTCCTCGCCTTCGGTCCGTTTTGCCCTCTGCCCTCTCTTCCTCGCTCATATCCCGCGTTCAGTTGCTGCAATCCTCGACCTTACCCAGATTCTTCTCCGGGGAACAGCCAACACGGACGCAGGCCTCGCGATGGATACCGTCACTGGCATCGCGAACACGCGTGAAGTCGGTCTTGCCCTGGCATTCGGGTTTCGTTTCCTCTACCTGTGGAAATTCGTGGCCCAGCGTCCTCGGTTCGAGCCGCGCCCACGAGAGGCCGACCTATCCCCGTCCGACAGCCCGTTCCACAGCGCCAGCTGGGAGCGCTGGGGTGTGCCGGGCTTCATCCTGAAATACGCGCTGCTGGGTTCGGTGATCGCGATACCCATCTTGCAAATCATCTGGCGCATTGCCACCGGACTTTCTTCAGTGTATCTTGCAGAGGCGACTATCCAGATTGCCGTCTCCGCTCTTCTCATCGCCAAACTCCTGCTCAACCTGCACCTCTCCACTGTCTCTCCCTGGTGGCGTCCATTTACGCCTTATATTGTTCCCATCCTTGCCTTGATGATCAGTACGGGTATCGGAACCGGGAATCTCCTTATTTGTGAGTTAGCAGTTAATCAAGGCGTACCTGATATTCATGATGTCGGTAGTCAAGTTCTCAGAGACTACATTGGGACGCTTTTTACAGGCCATGGAGACCTACAGCTTGATCATCTCCTTGCTTATTTTTACATTCTACAAAGTCCCACAAGTCACTCCAGAGGATGTCCGAGCCTCCCGGAAAAGGAGTTCTTTCTTCACCGGTTTCGCACCGAAGGGGGAGGAATTAGGCGGCCAGGTCCCTGCACCGGTGGAGGAGCTTCCGACCATATTCATCGGACGGGCAATGACATCGATTTATTACGCGCGCTCCTCCCGCGAATCGGCGCTCAGCAGACTTTCTTCCTGGATGAATGTCCGCAGTCCCCCGCGCAGTCCCCCGCGCCCCGGAAGCGGAGAGAAAAGCCTATGGAACTCAGGAGACGCAGAGCTAGGTATATCAACAGAGCTGCGGGCGACGACTCCGGAAATATATTCAGAGGGTCAGCTGAGTCCGCTTGTTGAAGTGCGTGACGAGAAACGGTCGCCTACGCTTGGAGCGACCACCACTGAGCCCAAGAACTCGAGTCCTCGGTCACTTACACTCGAGGTGGGGACGCCCTCGACCGCAAATCGGCCCTTCACCGGCGTATCGTTTGCCTCGTATTATGGGATGGCCACCGGTTCGCGGTTGACGATACCAGCGTCGAGCACAGTCCCAGGAGACGATTCACGCGGCACTGCTTCTCCCGTGTACGGGCTGAATGGCATCATCGCCGCCAGTGCTCCCGCTGTACCGGATTCCGCAACTCTGTCCCGGCGTCCCCCATCTTCGCCTCCTCCAACCGTTTTGCATGAGTCGGTGACCTCCTTCGACGAACTGCTTCGCCAGCAAACCGAGCTCGACAGGAGCATCGCTGCTCTTCGCCTATTCTCTCCCACGACCACCGTCATGGACCTCCCCCCGCCACCAGAACCGGAGATGGATGACTCGAGGACGAACGCGGAAGCTAGCAGCCGGTCCTTCAGCGTGTCCTCGAACAAGTCCGAATTCTCTCTGAGCATATTCCCTGAACCTCCACCCGTGGGCGAATTGCCCGAATCGCTTGTATCGGGTCGGGCCAGGGCGTCGCCGTTCCCGGTCCGCGCGCGCAGACAATCGCGTCTGCCCCTCAGTGCCGTCTCGCCGGGTGCGGATGAGGAGCCCTCTGCGCCAGCTAGCCCAGGGCACATGCGATTCGCTTCTGCAGGCACCCAGTACGATGTTACATCTTTCATCGGAGGTAGGCTTTGTTCTGCCCGGTCGACCTATCTTTTATTTATTAATTTCCCGTGCAGATCTGACGAGTCCTGCTGAACCAAGGATGGGTGCGTTGGGTGAAGTTGCAGAGACGGAATCGGATATGGAGAGCCCCGTCATCTCGACCGTGACGCCTGCTCTGCGGCCGCTGCTTCTGAGCACGACAGCAGTGTCGTTAACGTCGCTGCCCCCGGCCACGGCATCGAGCACCCTGTTGCCAGCGTCCAGCCAGCAGTCCAGCTACGAGTACCCCGCCCTGAGGCCGCTGTTCCTTGGGTCCACAACGGGAGCTTCCGCTTCCTCACCGCTGTCTGCGGGCGCGAGGCGGATGGCAGCGCCGAGTGTGTTCAATGGCCCACGCCGGCCATCGCGCCCGGGGCAAGCGCGGCCCGTCATAAGTATTCCCAGGCAGATGGACGATGAGCCGGACGAGGAGGCGGAGGCATTTGAAAAGCCCCGGCGGCCCCCTGCGTTGACTGCGTTGCAGCAGGACCGATGATCTTCGAACCTTTTATCTGTCGGATTGTCAATGTATTTGCTATCAACTCAAGGTTGTAATCTTGTGAAAGTGCAGTTGCAGCGAGCGTATTGTTAGCCTGTCGGAGTCTCAGCAGGGCTTCAAAGAAATATTCAGCTCCAGCGCTTCAGCTTCAAAGCTTTAGAATTGCTTCAGCCAAGAAAAAATATACTTAAGAAGAGAGGTTACATCGCCACCCGGCCCGATCATAGTAATGACGTAGCCTCAGATCCCACTCAAATCACTCAAACTCACACTTACACCCAACTCACTCCCGCACCTCTCATCCCATCCCATCTCCCCGTCCGCCCATGTCCCGCTTTCCCGATTACTACAAGCTGCTGGCCGTCCCCAAGTCCGCCTCGCAAGACGAGATACGCACGGCGTACAAGAAGGCGTCGCTGAGGTCCCCTTCCCGCCTTGCCTTCGTCTCAATCATTGAATTTGAGCGCCTTCCTTGCTGCATACCAGAACGCACCCCGACAGAGTCGCCAACGCCACGTCCGCCGAGAAGAAGAAGGCCACGGAGAACTTCCAGGTGTGCCACACGCCCGGCGTTGCGCGTATTGCTTGTTGCGAGACTCAACTATCGTGGGATAGGCCGTAGCGGACGCATTCTACGTGCTCTCCGACCCCGCGCGGCGGAAGGAGTACGACGCGCTGTACACCACGCGCACGCGGACGGAGCGCACGGACGACCCCGCGTCGTCGAATTCGTTCTTCAGCCAGTTCTCCAACATGTTCGGTGGGGGGTCTGCGGGCGCGGCCCCGGCAGCGGGCGCGGGGGCGGGCGAGCGCCCCGACGCGGAGGGCGTCTTCGCCGACGTCTTCGAGGAGGTGAGCGGAGCCCGCCTGGCCTGCGGCGTACACTGAATACTCAATCCGCCACATAGCTGTTACGCCCGGAAGTCGAGCGGCACGCGCCGTGGTGGAGCTACCTCGGCGCCGTCACCGGTGCCGGTGAGCCTTCCTCTCTCCAACTCGGGCTCGCAAGTGCTAAGTGCTACTAGGGCTGGGCTTCATCATCGCGAACTTCCCCGGCCTCATGCTGGGTGCGGTGGCGGGCAACCGCCTCGGCGCGGTGCGGGACGCGAAGGGGAAGAGCGTGGCGGCTGTCTTCAGCGACCTTGGAGGGAACCAGAAGGCGGAGGTGCGTCGCCCACAATTCCAGCGTTCGCCTTGTTGCTCATTTCTCTAAATGCAGATTCTGCGCGCACTCGCGATCAAGGTGCTAGGCTCCGCCTTGTGAGGAGAGGTCTTCTGTATCTTTGGGACGCTTCGCTTTTACGATACTATCTACGTGCATATTCTGTAATTGTATCTATACACACGATCGTGCAGAACCGTGAGCGAACGAGTGGTATTCCGCAACTGTACTATTCTGGATACAATCGTGGATGTAGAGATCATGAGAGGCATATTCCGGCGTCGTTAGATATTAGAATACTATATGGCGATATGGCACAGAGAAGAGGAAGGATCCAGAGGGCATAAGGAGACTGACTCAGACTGACTACTCATCGACGCCGTCCATGCTGTTGACGTTGTTCTTCGAGTGGTGCGGCGAATTTGGGAACGCGTCTTCGGGCGACTTGACGACGTCCGCGCCGGCGCCGAGCTCGCCGCGCTGCTTGCCCTTGTCCTTGCTTTTCTTGCCCTTCCCGCCCTTCAGGCGCGACCACGTCTTCTCCTTCTGCGGCGTCATGTTCACCTGTGTGCCCCATAAGTCCGGGTGGTGAAAGAGGGTAAGAAGCGGACGCACCGGCCGGTTATTCATCTCCAATATCGAGCTCGTGCGGTCGATCTCGAAGAACTCGTCGACCTCCTGCGGCGTGATCTCCGGCGCGTCGCCCTCCTGGTCCGCGAACGGGTTCTCCCCCCCATCCGCCGTGCCGCCGGACGACTCCTTCTTCTTCGCGGAGTAGACGCGCGAGCCGCCGAGGAACGGGTTGCGCCCCTCGCTCGCGCGGAGGCGGTCGCGGAGCGACTTCTGGCGGCGCGCGAGCCCGGGCGGCATCCACCCGCGCTTGCGCAGCGTCTCGACCTCCGCCGCGCGCGCCTCCTCGGGCGACATCAGCGTCTGCGCCTCGCCGGCCGCGGGCGCGCTCGAGGGGGAGGAGGAGAAGAGCGCGAGGGGGTTGAGGTAGCCGAAGATCGAGGAGGACTGAGGTGCGGGAAAGGGAGGGCAAATTAGCGATGGTATTGATATTTAGGTGACAAGTAGCAGTGGGGTATCGGGAGGAGTACAGGATGGGAGGCACTCTCGGCAGCCGAAACGACGGGGCACGAGGTGCGCGCGCGCCCAGCCGCCGCATCAACCAGTAAACCTGGACATCCAGCCCCCGCCCGGCTTGCTGGAATCAGAACGCACCTGCTTCGTGGGTGGCTCCGGAGGCTGCTCCGCCCCGCCCTCCTCGTCGTCCTCCTCCGCCGTGCGCATGGGCTTCTTCCCCTTGGAGGGCCGCTGGATGAGGGTGCCGAACCAGCTGCGGCGGGCGGTGGCGCCGGACGCGGAGGTCTCGCCGCGGTGGTGCATCTGGTGGACGATGCGGCTGCCGACGGAGCGGAGGCTGAGGTTGTCGGCCTCGTCGCGGCGGTCGGTGCCGTCGCGGACCTCGAAGCGCGAGATCACGCCCGCGGCGCGGCGGTCCTCGAAGTACTTTTGCACGAGGATGCTCTGGAGCGAGTTGTCGTGCTTCCACGGGCGGATTTTGGACCAGGTGGCGGAGTCGGCGGGCTGCTCGATGAAGATGCGCAGCCCCATGGGGCGGATGCGGAGGGTGTTGATCTCGAGGATGCGCTCGAGGGTGTCGTACTCGATGACCGCGAGCTCGTCGGGCGAGATGGAGAATGTGCGCGTCCAGCCATGCCGTCTGCGGATTGATGTCAGGCCAAAATCGCTTTATCGAAGGGAAACACGCGCAACGCACATTGCTACGCAGTTGAGGTGGCCGTCTTGATGGCCATCGTGACGGCCCACGGCGCTGGGGAGTGTCTTTGTGCTATTCCCGGGAAAGTGGGTTTCTGCCATTGACGTTCCTTCTCCCTACGGACGTGAAAAGAGAGTGGTGAGTGGATAGATTGGGAGACGCAGAGAAAGGATGGAATGCAGGACCAGGACGGTATGAATATATAGAGATGGGTAACGGTGGCAACTCGGTATGAAATGTGGGATAGATAGCTGGAAAGACATACTGTGTGGCCACTGTTGAAGCTTTCGTCGACGCGAGACGGCGCGGGTCGCGCCTTTTGGAACATGGACAGAAAAGAAAGAAAAGAGAAAGAAAGGCGAAGAGAGCAGAGGCAAGAAGAAGACTACAAAAAAGGGCGACTTGTTCCCATGACGACTAGAGGTCCCGCATTTCTATGAGGCCTCGACACCAGTGACTGTGAGACGTAAGTGAAGGTAACAGTCGAGCACCCAGGTGCCCAGGTACCCACGATCCAATTTTCCGAGTTCCTCAAGTGATGCATCATGACTTGATTTGTGTGTTTTTCAACAGGTATATTCCGGCGCGGTCCCATTATCGTACTACATCGCGTGTGTATGCTACGGATACCACTTGAGCGCTTGAGCACCTCAACAACCCGTTGTGCCTCTCCCGACTCCAGGTATAAAAAACAAAAACATGGCTTCGAAGTTCGAACGTCACGCGTCACGCGTCCGCCGCCGTCAAGTACAAGCTGAGTACAAGTTATTGCGCGGGTTTGAAACCCTCACACGTAGAGTATATTGAGAGAACCTCCGAGTCGTAAGTAAACTTCGCCAACCGCCACTGCCTCGAAGTGCAGCAGCATTGCGTCGAGCGACCGCCACTTGTGTGCAGTCTCAGTTCTGGAATTAGGCGGCACATGTCGCGCAGAAAATCGCGCCTGAGCGCCACCAGTGTATGATGAGCGAGGAACGAGGTTGTTCATCGTAGCGTCTGTCTTAGAGAGACTACCACCAGTGCCGATTGCGAGGCGCATCCGAGCACAGCACGACTCTCGCTCTCGACCGCGTCGTGGCAAAACCCAGTGCAGAACCGGTACTGTCGCGGGGTCCGTTCCCGTTAGTGCTCGCCGTAGCGCAAGATCCCAATCCCGAGTGCATAAGCAGAGAGCTAGAGGTACAGACGAGTTATCGCCTTCCGGTGTGCAGGAACTGGGATCCTCAGGTATGGTCGGAGCTTCGAAGCCATTTGGACTGGTTTGCCGTCGTCATTCAGCTCCAACCGCGCTTGGATCAGTGGCAGGTGCGAAGCACGCCCGAGCGTCAACACGCCCAACCACTTGTCCCCCTCCCCCCTCCTCAACCTCCCTGCGTACCCGGATGAGCTCTTCCACAGTCAATTGGGTTGACGGGAGCTCAATCGGAGCGAGGCCGGAGCACAAAACGCAGGTCTCCAAAGCAGCCCGATTCAGGAGTGACTCTCATCACCGAATCCCGGCAGGCGACCTTTGCGAGATGATTTCTAGGCAGGCCGACGAGGTAAATCACAGAATAACCCAGCACGAGGCGCACGCGCCGATAAGACAGAAGAACAACCCCAGTCTCAATAAAGAGGGCAGACAAGACACAGCGGCTATGAACACCGAGCAGCCTTCGCAGATACTCGTGCTGGACGTCCGTCACATCATTGAGCTGCGACGGGACAACATCCAAGCAGACTTCGCAGCCGAAGATCGGGTGTGGGTCCACCCGAGCCACGTACATGCGAATCCCTTCGTATGGTGGGAGACAGCCGATCCTGGTTTTCGCTGCGAAAGTCGTGTTAGCCGCCGCTCGAGCCTTTGACGCTTTCTTTGCGTAGTGCGCAGCAAAGATGTCGCGTTCCACAGAGGTACAGATCACCCCCACAAACAGATGGTATCTTCTGACAAGCTGGATTACAGCCTTCCCGACGGTCATGCGGGGCAGCGGCGAAGATTCTGTTTTCGTTGCGCTAATCACCATGAAGTTGACATGGCACCACGCAAAAAATACATTCAGCTTTCGCTGCAGCTCTGCCGCTGGGAGAACAGCGCGACATCATCGATCGGCCTGCTCCAGATGAGACACCGCACGTCCACTGAGGCAGATGTCGTCGTTGTCCGGCCCGAATGCAACTCCAAGTGTGCGCGACGAGTTTCTAACTATGCGATGCAGCCGCTCCAACCCCAATCCAAGGGATCCTCCTACGCGGCAGTCCCGTCCGAGTAGCGAGCTTCGTCTTGGGCATCGGCAACTGACTCCCACCAGAATTGCTCGTCCGCACGGGTCCGGCAAACCGTTCGGAGGCACCAGGCGCAACGGGCGCTTCAAGCCGCTGGTCTGAGTGACCTGGGAAGTAGCTTTCGCCACAAGGGGCACTGGTGCTGGTACCGAAACTGCGGTGGGAACTTGAAGCTTGAAGAGGCAAGCATCGAGGAACTGCAAGCAGACTTGCTGGCGAAATTTTCGGGACCGTTGTCATTGCTTGAAACTGGAATCCGCCACGGCCCCTGTCCTTCCACCGCAGGCCGACCTACGGAGCGCGCTTTCAACGAGGCGATTCCCGTAGCGCGAGGAACAGGAGGGTCCGTGCACAGGGTCGTCGGGACGCTTCCGCTTCACGATCTTCATGCCTGCGATGGGGTCAAGAAGAAGGTTACGTGACTAGGTCGACCGTCCATGCCGACAATTTGCTACTACGCCCGGACGCAACTTGCCGAAAGGTGCTCGCCCTAACGCGGCTCGTGGGTGGCTATTCCATCTCAATCAGAGCCACCGCCTGTGAGTTAATTATGTTCGCGCCGCTTGTGAACGCCGGGAATTGGTTGCTTATATGCGCAACAAAGATGCAGATTCTTCCCCCCGCAATTCAAGCTCTTAGATCTTAGATCTTAAACCTTGGACTGACTACAAAACCGACACAGTTATTATCTATTTAAGTTATGGTAGGAGCGCCAGCACGAGACCGAAGGGAGGAGAAGAGCGACCGCCGCCTGCACAAGCGCAGAAGGGTCATTCCCAAAGTAGCCGCCTTCCTCGACGTCGAGGCCGTGGTCGGGGACGCGTCGGGTGATGAGGACGAAGGTGAACAGGAGGACGAGACAGGTGGGTGCTGCTACACACGGCTTTGCAGCTCACAGACGGACAGACGACCCACCAGCATTCCTGGATGACTCGCAGGACTCGGGCGGCTCGCCTTGTCACCTCGATCGCCAGGAAGCCGCACATCCTGGGCGCGAGCATGAACTACAAGAGCTGGAGAGGTTTGCGCAGCTCTTTCGCGCTCGCGCTCGACAGCAACTGGGTGAGGAGTTGGCGGGGAAGACGACTGAGTTGGCCGACGCCGCCAACGCAGTCCTAACCAGTATTCAGCACTACGAAACCCTTGCCTGGAAAGAACGGGCGAGAGCCACAGGGTGGGCGGATTCGGAGTTCATCGGATCTGCACCCGCAACGACAAAGACATCGCCATCGCGCCGCCCCAGCACCGGCAGCATCACAAACGATATTAATGTCCACATCATGACGGCGCTGAACCAGGGCCAGCGTGCCCCGAAATTCAGCCGTTTCCAATGGGTGCGCACTCGGATCGCAAAAGGCGCGCAAGTCCCGGTGGGCACCCTGGCCCTCGTGGAATCCGCAGAGTCCGTGCTCGTCGTACTCCCAAAGCAGGGGGCAACAAAGGAGGCGCCCGGGATTCCGAAGCTTAGGCAGAGGCTGGGCACGGACGGGATGGCGTTAGTCCAGGAGCGCCTGCGGGACGGGTGGACGATGGATGAGGTGGTGACGCCAGAGCCGGCTCCCCTGGACGAGGAGATCGCGCTGTGGGATCGGGTGGCAGGAACGGACCCGGCGCTGCTGTCAGCCCGCAACCCAGAACGAGTCGCGGCGATGGCGCTGGAGCCGGGCTGTCGCGTCGTCGTTGACACAGATCACGAGCTACTGGGGGGGCGCAGCGGATTCATCACGCACATCCGCGATGCGGACGAAGGGCAGGAGGACTACGTGGCAGTGGTAAGATCAAGTATCCTGGGGACTCCGCTGGCGCAATCGGATCCCGACATCTACGCGCAGCTCGCGGCAAAGGACTCGGTTATCGCTGTGGAGGACTTTGAAGTCCCTCTGAAACACTTGAAGCTGCACCTGTTCAGCAGCCCTCGTTGCGTCAAGCTGCTCGATCGCGTCATCGTCGCTCAGGGCGAGTTTAAGCGCGAGACAGGGCGCGTCTGTCACATCGACTGGATGGGCCCGGAGGAGGCGGAGGTTAGCATCGTCGTGGAGCAGGGTTGCGAGCGGCGAGTCGGGATGTGGCAGATCCTTCGCTACTTCCTGCCGGGGGATGTGGTGCAGGTCGTCGCGGGAACGTATCAAGGAACAGTGGGGATGATCCTGAGCGAGAACGAGACTGGGGGCGTGGAAATATTCGCGGTAAGCGAGAGTTGGGCTGCCGCCGCAATGGGTTGCTGAGCCTGCGTTCAAGGGTACCGCAAACAGGGCTGTGGGGGAGCCCGGGAGCATGCCAACGTTGGTGAGTGGGACGAGATGGTTCACGCACAGCGCTCACGTCGGCCTTGTGTAGTTCCAGGTGCTTAAAGTCCAGCTCGAATTTGCACAGGGAGATGGTGATGAGACAATGTGGGGCGGACTAACCCTGCCCTCATCCAGCGGCGAGACGTGGCCCGCCGTGGCGGGGACGGGAGAGGAGCCCGAGGAGGTGCCGACGTCTCTGCACCCTGCTCGCGCGCTGAGCACAGCAGAACTGGATGAGCTTACACACAAACGGGAACGCGCACGCAAAAAGGCCGAGGAAGACAAGCGGAAAGAGGAGGAGGAAGCTCACATTCTTGCTGACTGGCACAAGATGCTCGGGAGATTGAGAGACACAGAGGTCATAGTGGTGGGGACAACAGACGGAATGGGATCTAAGCAGCATGGAATGAAAGGGAGGGTGGGGGTGATACGGGATGCGCATGTGGTGGGACAGGGCGAGGACTGGGAGCTGGTATGTACGGTGAGGGACGAGAAGGCGAATGTGACGTGGCAAGTGCCCGAGAAACAGCTCCGACATCGCTGGTGAGCAGAGTCGCACCCCATCCTTAGTTCCAGAGCCAATATGATTGCCTAGGACTGGACTGAATTTGCGTCAGTGGAACATTGTCTCCCCGTGGATGACAGAATTGAAGTGGAATTGGTGGAAGGAGGGGGATGGTGCGGCTCCTCGCGCCCAGACACCGCCGATGAACAGTCAGGAGGACATGGATGTGCAACCCCCGCCTGCAGGTGCGCCCGAGATCGGTAATGACGGCGGGTGTTGGCTGTGCCTGCCAAAACTCAAGGGCAAGAGAGTCGATGTCCTGGTGCTGAAGAAACAGAGGGGCCGGGTGACTGGGATCCAGGCAGATTCTGCGGGGAAGTGGGGCTATATCGAGCTGAGGGACGCTTTGACCGAGGGCCAGCTGAATAACCCGATCACGGTTCGTATGGGGCATGCTGGCAGAAGGGTCCGGCTAGCGCCACATTGGTTAGTGCCCATGCGGACCACAATTTGCCCGCCTATAACAATGGTCAATGTATCGATCGCGCAGTGGTGCGGACGGGTGGTGATAATCGGGCCAAGCGTGACGGGAAATAAGGCCCGGATGGGCGAGTACGCGCAAACGGTACCACAGGTTGGCGAGGACATTGTTTGGGTGCAGTTCGAGAGGGCGCCTGGGGAATCAGCCAGGAGCGAGGCCGCGGGGGACTTTTACAACGTGCAGTCGCTGTGTCGTGCACAAAACCAAGATGGTGTGGATACGAAGGCGACCCGCTTTTACTAGAAGAGGATGGCCAGCACCTTCCTGTAATATATCGACTGGTAGCTCAGGGTCTTCACCAGTTAGAGCACGATCGACGACAGGCTCATTTTCTGAGTTCGAACGATCATTGATGACTTGATTTTGTACTTATTATCCATGTGTGCACGACGATGCTATAACTATGCGATGCAGCCACTTCGGAGCCGACCTAAGGGATCCTCCTGCGCGGCAGTCCCGTCCGAGTAGCAATCTTCGTCTTGGGCACCGGCAATCGACTCTCAGTAGCATTGCTCGTCCCACCCACGGCCACAGCACGGGGCAAACCAGACGTAGACCCGTTCGGAGGCACTAGACGCAATGGCCGTTTCAAGCCGATGGTCTGAGTGACTTGGGAGGCAGCTTTCACCAAAGGGAGGACTGGAGCTGGTGTTGGTACCGGAACCGCGGTGGGAAGGGGCACGCGTCGAGGACCTGCAAGCGTGGTTGCTGGCGTAGTCTTCGGAACCCTTGTCATGCTCGTTGCTCTTCCCTCCTTGTCACTGCTGAAAACTGGTACCCGCCAAGGCCCCTGTCCTTCCACCACTGGCCGAACTACAGACTGCGCCTTCGATGACGCGATTCGTGTAGCGCGAGGAACAGGAGGGCACACTGATGCTGAACCATCAGCGCACAGGGGCCTTACGGGCAGAGGTGCGCTTTCAGAACCGCCTACGGCGTCGGGGCGCTTCCGCTTCACAATCTTCAGTGCCGAGATGAGAGAGGCAGGCTCGGCAAGACTTGTTGACAAGACAGGGATAGGCGAAATTTGTCTAGGAGGCGAAGGCACGAATACGGGAGCGGGTGGTGGGATGATTGAGGTTTCAACGGGTTCCGCGGGAGGTGCAGTATGCTGCTCGACTGGGTAAGTACCATTAGCAATCTGTACTGAAAGGGAAATATGGAGGCGATCGAACCTGTACTGAGAGCCTCCGGAAGTACCACCACGGGAGGGGACACAACTCGTGAAGGATGCTCGGCGACTCCGACAGCAGGATCCAGTCTAGTGGGTAGAGAATTTGCGTCTGTAGAACATCAATCCACAAAATCACATCCCCGCAATATGGAAACCAACCGCTTTCATTAGCATTCTCTTGTTCCAGATCCAAAATCGACTCCAACCCCCCATCGAAATAATAGCTCTCCTCATTGTGCGCCAAGAAGGAGATCTTGTCGTTGAGCAGGTCAAAGCTGGTCTCCGCCGCGTCCAAGCTCATGTGCAGCGCGAAGCTCGCGTGCAGATCGGCATCAGCTTCGGCGGAAGAGGTGTCGGGGTCGAGCTGCGCCATGGGTGGAGGGGCCTGGGGTCGCGGAACGACGAGGGAGGTGGACGCCTCTGACGGAGACGGAGTGGGGAAGGCCAGGGTGGTGTCACCGATCAGGCTGCCCGTTGGGGTGGCAAGTGCAAGGGTTGCAAGAGACGTGGAGAGCGCGTCGCTATCGGATGAAGGACTCTCGTCAGGGCAGGAGATAACGACCGAAGGCGTCGCTGCTGTCGCATCCAGACTAGGACCGACAGTGGTGTTCACTGCGTTTATGAGCACAGGACAGCCATCGGAAGCGGAAGAAGCAGGCTTTGACCCCGCAGCCGCGGCCACGCTCGCGCCGGGGAGGTTCCGGCGGTACATCTTGGAGCGCATGGGCGTGCGCTCGCGGTCGAAGGTGACGTCCCCGAGCGGTGTGCGGGGCGTCGGCGGGAGGACAACAGTCACGGTGTCAGTAGTGTCGTCGTCGTCGTCGTCGTCGTCCTCCTGGAGCCCACTGCGCTCCCCGGCATCGCCACGCTCTAGGACACTGGAGTCGACCGTAACATCGCCGACCTCGACGAGCCGGCGTGTCAACCGCACAGGGCTCGGGTGTTTGACGGCGACGGGAGGGAGGAAATCGTAGTCGAAGCCGGAGTCGGGAAGGATGTTCTCCTTGTCGGATTCCGGAGAGTGTGTGTCGCGAGATAGAGGGTCGAACAGCTCGAGTACGCTCGGTCTGGGGCGACTTGGATTCATGGCGGCGAGGAAAAACGAACGGGGTCCAAATTTGGTGTCGATCCACTTGATCGGCACGTGTATGTGACGAGCTTCACGTGCGGGTGTGACAGGTCGTTCTCCGACTTTCCGATCAACTTGAACTTTCCATAGTTCTCTACAGTCTACTGACCTGCGGTCCATGTCAGACGTGTCCTCCCTTCGAAACGAGATCAAGAGCTGGGAACGCAACTTCAGGGCCACACATGGCAGGGAACCTTCTGTCCAGGACATCAAGGAGCAGCCGGGTCTAGGTATCCCATCTGCTCTGTCTTTCCAACGCGTCTTGAATCTTGTACCAGCCCAGAAGTACAAACAGTACAAGAAACTAACGAAAGCGACCGAGACAGGCGCTTCATCCACTCATGCTAATCCACCATCGACTCCCCCTCGAGCCAAAGCTCAGTCCCGTCCTTCCGCGCACCCATCTCTCCTACTTGCAAAGCCACGCGACATCGCAGCGGCCCAGCCGCTGTCGGGATACAACCCCTTTTCCCCGCAAAAGAACAAAGGGAAGCAAAAGGCGCCTTCCCCCGATGCGCATCTGAAGCCTGAGCCCTTCCGTCTCGCACGAGCGCCGTCCCTCGATCCCGTTCCCCGCCTCTCCTTCGCATCCGCGTCCGCGTCCACGTCTGCCACCGCCGCCGACCCGTTTTCCCTGACGCCGAACAACGCGGTATCGCGCGCACGCAAGCGCCTCCGTGGCGAGCCCGTCTCCCCGTCCCCGAATAAGGAGAAGCGGCAGCGGATGCGCTCTCCGCAAAGCGACGACGAGGACGACGATCCGGGTGCCGCCAATGGCTCTTTCGTCGACGATTCGCCTGTCAAACCACCGGTCGGGATACGGTCGTTCAAACTGCTGTTCGACGAGACTGCTGCCAAACCCAAGTTCCCCGTCCTGCGGCTCAAGCCCTTGTTTGGCGAAAAGGCGTTGCTCACGGACGGTAGCGAGCGGATGGATTTAGATGACGTGCCTATGAACTCGGAGAGAGCCTCGACCCCCAAGTTGTCTACGGCCAAAATGGACCCATTCCTTGATTCGGCGGACACAGGGAATGTTTCGCCCATCGGCGATGTGACAGCCCAGGACCGGCCGGCCCCACAACCCCCCACGAGGAGCCTATTAGCTCCTTCCCCGCCACCGAAGAATCAGCGTTCGTCTGGGAAAGCTCACATCCACAATGCGAAAGGTAGAGCTAAATCAAATGGCGAGGGGCAGAAAAAGGAGTCGTCAGGATCTGAAGCCGACGAGGACGACGAAGATGTCGAGACGGACGGAAATGGATCTCAACCTACTAAGGTCAGATTGTTCGATCGAACTGAGTCCCGGCGGCGCGCCCACGGGGATGATGGCAGTGACGACGATACATACCGCCATATATCCCGCCGTCCTCCAGACACCGAGCCTGCTCCTCAACCACAAGCCTCGGAATCCATCTCCGTCCCGGATACGCTTCTCAGTGTGCTTTCACTTGCCTCGACCTCCGCACACGGAGCTCAAGAGAAGCATGTGGTGGAAGAGCTCCTCTATGGCACCCGAAGGCGGAACTACGACCCATCGAAAGGCGGAGAAGTGTGGGGTGTGGGGGAATTCGAGGAGGAGGACCGCGACGAATTCGCGTTGGGTGATGGTCAGCGCGCCAGCATGCGGGAAGTGTACGATGATGGTGACGACTGGGAGGGCGAGGGCGTTCCCTGGGAGGTCGGCGAGCTGTAAACGCGTGCTCATGTTTCGCGCATTTTTCACACGTGTCTACACCTGGCATGTACTATCTCTGGCTGTCTGGCGTGTTTCACGGACCATACCTTTAGCTTCATGCGTGTCTAGATGCACTGCAAAGCTGCTGTAGCCACGACCGGTACGTCATATCGAGGTGGCCGTGGACTCCAACGCGCGACGCGGCGGCGTGCCATGACTGATCAGGACGGCGTGTTTTGCACGCGTCCTGGCGTAAGTGAGTAAAAGGCAGAGGGCTACGTATGCCATCTATATGCCTGGTCTCTCAGACATTCTTCCTGCACTTCATCGCCGTTCCAGCAGCATCCGAGAGCGAATTCGCACTATCAGCATCGGGTCTTCTGCGAGCAAGCACCAAAGTATCAGCGGCCCCTCCGCAGCGCCATCTCATCGCCCTTATTCCGTTTATCAACAATCTTCTGCTACCTTTATGGCGCCACCGCGCATCGTCGCTATCCTGGATTCGGATGCAGTGACGCAGAGACTCCTAGAGACCATCCTAGATTCTCCGAATGGCAGACGGACACTTTCCAGGCTTGCCAGAACCTGCCGTGCATGGTTTGACCCAGCATTGAACGTTCTCTGGAGAGAACTCGGTCAGTGCATATGCCATCCGATGCTATGAACCGATAACTAACATTCGGCAGATTCGCTCGTTCCGATTCTCGGGTTGTTCCCAGCGCACTTACTAAAGAAATCGAAAAGGCCCGGCCTTGGATTGGTAAGTCCCTTCAATGCATGTTGGCACACGTAACTACGGGACTCATGATATCCGACAGACCACGCCTCCGCTAGAAAAAGATTGGGAAAAGATCCTCAGATATGGTGGACGCGTGTTGAGGATAACATACGACGAGCTCTCCAACAACGTCCACAACAGCGTGTTTCCGATCTTCGAGGAGTATCGGCCCAGGACGTATGTGCTGCCAAATCTCCAGCATCTGACTTGGAGGATCACCAGCCCCGAGAACCTTGATCGGGCGGCGCTCTTCCTCGCGCCCAGCCTGCAGGGCCTGGTTTTACATCTCGGGGGCGCAGGGACGAGGTTCCCAACACTCCCCGCCTTTCTGGCCGACATCGGAAGCCGCAGGAAGCTCCAATCCTTCTCCATTTATTCTTCAGCGTCCCTTCCCGACACCTTCTCCGACCTTCTCCTGCCACAAGATGAACTTGAAAGGATCGCGGTCGTCGCCCCAGGAGCCCTTTCACCGATCGTCGGGAAATGGGTCGCATACCTACCTCGCTTGAAAAGCCTCCAGTTGGACTTGTCCGGCAGATCCCGCACTGCGGTCGAAGCCTTTTTCAGAGAATGGCGCTCGGGAGATTCAACTCCGGACTCAATGGAGTCCCACACCGACAGTGGAATATTTTCAGGAGAGGAGGTTGACTTTACCGAAATCCGCAAGTCCCTCCTGAAATTGACTGGAGACGCGAAGAAAAGCCTGACCTTCCCTGCGCTGGTGCAGCTGCACCTCACGGGCCAGACATCGAACATTGCCACCTTCTTGACGCATTTGTCGAGCCCTTTGACTCAGTTGGAGATAGTCATCGAGGACCCGCCCGATGCGGCGGACTGGCGGGATCTATCTGCTCTTATCTGCGAGCGATTCGGTGACTCATTGACATCCCTGCGCATCGGAGCCACACTGTCGTCGAAATACAGCGACCTGGTGCGTTCGACCTCGAGAGCAGCACCTGCACCTAGCCGGTTGTCGCTTGGATATCTCTCATCGCTCCCAATCCTCGCCCGCTTCGTCGTCGACCTTCCCGAATCAGTGATATTCACTGCCGCCGACGTTGCTGCACTGGCCAAGGCTGGTCCTAAGCTAGAGGAGGTTCGCTTATGCCCACTTGCTCGGTTTCCTCCAGCCGCTCCCCCCCACCTGTCTTTGGAAGATCTCGCGCCGCTCATAAGCGGCTGCCAACGACTCAACACATTGGCTGTAGTTATCAATGCCAAAGGAGCTTCCAAGGAGGGGGGCGTGGAGTCTGCTGCAACATCGAGATCCTTGATGTGGCTTCACGTCGGGCATTCATGGGTCACCGACACGCTTCAAGTCGCCATCCTCCTCAGTCAATTTGCCCCGTACCTTGATACCATAAAATGGTATACAGAGCGCAACCGGCCTGGCTTCGTTGAAGCCAACGCAAGATCATGGCAGAAAGTGTCGGACATTCTTCCTCACTTGCAAAATTTGCGCTTGACGGAGCGTCGCGCTGTCATGCCGGAGAAGGAGATTGTGGTTGAATATGTGCAAGTTGTGGCCCCTCGTCCGCCGATGTCCGATAAGGCCATCGATGCGACAGTTCTCACAACGGATCGTGGGGTCGACGCCACGCAGTTGACAAGCGAAATGTCAGTGCAAGCAACGCCCCAGGTTAAACATCGCGAGACGCAAGCAACGGCATCAAAGACCTCGATCGCAATCGATGCTGTCCCGCGCACCGTTGAAACTGAAGTCGACGCGACTATGGAGTTGGTCGCGCTTCCTGCACTAGCCAAAGAAGCTGAAGAACTGGATTCCCCGCGCCCGGGATCACAGCTGAACTGCGGCGGCGCTCCGTCGCATCTCATGTCTCTACCATCGTTGACGTCTCTGTTTGGTTTCCTATGTCGTATTTTCATAGCGTTTCCGCTGAGCATCCCTATGCGGGTACTTCATGCATTGCTCCAGCTGAGCAGAGCGAGGGAGGAAGGTGGGGAGGGAGGAGATGTTGCGCTGGACACCATCCATGTCCGTCCGTAATTTTTTCGGCACGAGCGCTGACTCACTGTATTGTATTGTGCTGGCACCACAGAATGAGGACAATAGGATTATTAGCACATCGGAGCAAGTTGAAGTGAGGAAGACTGAGAAAGTAGGTGAAGTCGCGACTGTCGAAGTTCAGCGTTGGGTCCCACGGCCACGGCCCCGGATCCAAGCTCAACCAAACTCCGACAACGCGACGCGTCACTTACACTCGCCTGCCTGGATCTACATCATGAGCGAGAACAAGAAACAGGAGCGAGACTTTACACCTGAAGTCGATGCCCTTCTTCCCGAAGCCGCGTCGTTAGCAACCGTATGCGAGTTGCACTTTGAGTTATGTCTTTCTCACCTGTCCCAAGGCGGGCAAGTTACAGGATGCTCTTGACAAGCTGCTTTTCCTCGAGAAGCAGACGAGAAATGTGGGGCTTTTGCAACGCTCTAGTCCCATTGCTGACGTGCAATGTACAGGCCTCGGACTTGTCCTCAACGACGCGGCTCGTGACGGCAGTCGTTGAGCACTGCTACCAGGCCCGAGATTACGATCTACTCAACTCGAATGTCTCAATATTAACCAAGAAGCATGGTCAACTCAAGGCTTCCATCCAGGCCATCGTAGAACTTGTTATGAAATGGCTGGATGATGTCAAGAAGACGGCAGGAACAGCTAAATGGCTGGAGCTTATACAAACCCTGCGTGGCGTGACAGAGGGAAAGGTGAGTGCGCAATACGGTTGCTTCAACTATTCATTTCTCCTACTAGATCTTTCTGGAAACCCCGCGCGCCCGTGTCACCTTGATGCTTGCCCACTACCATGAAGGTCTTGCAGCCGATCCTTCAAATTCTGCCTACAAAGAGCAGATGCAAACGGCTTGCGACCTGCTCTCTGACTTACAGGTCGAGACCTATTCGTCGATGGACCGGCGAGAGAAGACCGAATTCATTCTTGAGCAAATGCGGTTGCTTGTCGTAGTTGCCCGGCTAAAGGATGCTGAAATGGAGAAGAAGGGAAAGGACGTTCTTGGCGGAGGGGAAACCGAATGGGTGAAAGTCAGAGTTGGCGGCAGGAAAATCAACGAAGACTTTCTCAAGGAGAAGGACAACGAGGTACGCCGGTACTTGAACTTGGGGACAGATTATCTCACATGCTCGCATCCAGGACCTCAAACTCAAGTACTATGATTTGATGATACAACATGCCCTGCACGGGTCCGCGTACCTGGACGTTGCAAAATATTACTACAAAGTTTGGGAAACGCCGTCGATCAAAGAAGACGAAACAGACCAAGGAAAAGCAGTATGAGGTCCTACGCCTTTTCATTGAAATTGCTGATCCAGCAGCAACAGGCTATTGAACATATCGTCTACTACATCGTTCTGGCCACCCACAGCAACGAGCAGTCAGATATGCTCCACCATCTCTTTGCCGACCCTGCGCTGACGAAGCTGGAGCTACACTTGTTGGGTCGATGTCCTATTATCTTACGCAGTCATTGATATCCTGTTCAGCAATCTTGTGAAATGTTTCACGACCAGGGAACTCATGCGGTGGCCCGGAATCGAGACAATATATGGCGAATTCCTCCGCAAAACCTCCGTTTTCAGCTCAGAAAAGCAGTGGGAAGACCTCCACACCCGCGTTATCGAGCACGTATGTATTTACAAATCCGTGACCTCAATATATAGTGTCTGATCTTTTCTCTTCGCAGAATGTCCGTGTTGTCGCACAGTACTACACGCGGATAACTCTTCCTCGGCTAACCTCCCTCCTCGACCTGGACCAAAAGCAGACGGAAGAGACGATCGCACGGCTCGTTGTCGCTGGGACCATATGGGCACGTATCGATCGCCCTGCGGGTATCGTGAATTTCAGAAACCAACGCAGTCCGGAGGACGTTATGAATGATTGGAGTTCCGACATGCAAAAGCTGCTGGGCGTGGTCGAGAAGACTTGGATGGGTATGAACGCTGCACAGGCTGCGCAGTCGCGAGTAAAAGTATAATTTCCTTGCAATCTATTGCCCTTTCTAATAAAGCTGCACGGATGCATTCGAGCAATTATGTTTTTTTGGTGAAGTTGAAGAATTCTGGATTTTCTTCGGGGACTCCATCCTCGCCCATGCCTGCTTCTGAATTCAATTCCGCAATTTCCTCCTCCTGTTCCTCCTGCCCCTGCCACTCCTCCTCCTGCCACTCTTCCTCCTGCCCCCCTTCTTCACCTTCCCGTTCTTCACCTTCCCGCTCCCCAGTTTCGCGTTCATCAAAGTCGTCTGCAATACCCAATCGCTCCTTCACCAACCCATCGAACTCTTCATCTGTCATGATGCTTTCAACTTGACGATCTGACCGACTCGTTCTGCGCTCCTCCATCGTGTCGTCGTCCTCGTCAACCGGGTTCGTCATCGCTGGCGAATAATTGACCCGAACGCCCGCTCTCCACATCTTCACATACTGTGCACCCTGAGACCAGTGCGTCTCGCCCACATGCCGTTCCGCGATCATCTTCCAGCGCTTTCGCGCGGTGAGCTGGCCTTCGTCTAATTCCTCGAGTTTTTCCCATGTAGCGACAGCGCGCTTTTCTTTTTCAAACGCGTGCTCAATCTCACCCCGGACGAACGTCGCGCCGAGTGCCTCCGCCTCCATGACCGCGAACGTTGTCGCGATGTGGTGCTCTGACCGCAACGCGCGGAATTGTGCTACCGCTCGCGCGTACGCCTGTGAAAGCGGGACCTGGTACACCTGATGCAGATTCAACGCAAACTGGATAGCACTGGGTCCAAGTTAGTTAGGAAATATCGATCAGGCAATTTGCGGCGCACTCTTCCGCGTTCGGATTCCGTCCACGTTGCCGGAGTCTTGTCCAACCCTCCCCGTTAACTTCATGCAGCTGGATGTCGCCCTTTTCGACAAGAGTAGTCGGGCGGAACGCTTCGAACGGGTGGTCGGAGTAGAACTGCCGTCGGATATCATCCTCAAGATAATGAATTGGCAGCGGTCGGTTCTTCGGACGCCGCAGCTTTTCTCCAACCGGCTTCAGTTTTACGTCGTATGAGGTCCGCGCTGGGGGCGCCTTTGGAGGGAGGGGAAGTGGGGGGAAATCCAGGACTGCCTGGTACCACTTGGGTTGCTCTAAGATGATATTGCCGCGCATGAGCCGCGAAACCTGGTGATGCACCTGGTTCGCGATTCGGCGCCCCATTTCAGAGGACCGTTGAGAAGAGCACGGAGCAAAGGTAACGACGCGCCGCGGCGGATTTTTCCGGAAGTATTTGACTAACACTACCAAATAACGACATCCCTTTAAGTACTTAGTTACTTTGAGTTTGAGCAGTATCGTGTCTGAGGACGAGAGTACACTTATGCATAAATACTACTCAATACGCTGTTCAGAGTTTGGCGTTGGCGCGCATGTTGGCATGAGCCTTCCTCGCCTGGTCTCGAAGGACGCGTCTCAGCTTCAAGGATGATAATTCAGTGAATGACGAGGCGCTTGGGGGTCGCACTCAACAATTTTCCCTGTTGGAGTGGAATTGAGCTTAGTCGAGTTGAGATCTAAAGTGGGCGCACCTGATGGGTTCTTGGGGATGGCTTTAATGAACACAACCCCTCCGGCGAGTTGTTTGTACGCTATCTTCGCGTCAGCAACGTGCTAGTGGTACCGGTGATGTTGAGCCACGACATCTTTCCGGTAGATACATCATCGCACCTTCTTGAGGGCAGCTTTCAACATTTCTCCTTCACTTGGATTGGCAGAAATGCGCATCAACGCGTCTTCACGGAGAACGATATATGCTCGAGGGATCTCGCCGCTGTACTCATCGGGTATCCCAACAACACACGCATCCGCGACGGCCGGGTGTGACCTAGGCATAGCTGTAGATCAAGCAACTCAGACGAGGTAGCTCCTCACAAAAGATGCCCTTCTAATTCTGCCGGCGCTACCTGGAAACCCTTGACCTGAAACGGATATCAGGTTACGCCAGGTATGCAGTGCGGGCGATTACTTTGATGATTTCCTACGCACTAAGAGTTTAGACATCTTCTTAAGGAGAGCAACATTGCTCTTACCTTGATTCGGTCAACGACAAAGATCTCGGAATTCTTAATCACAACTTCATCTCCAGTGCGAACCCATCCATCAACGAAACTCTCTTTCGTTCTGTGAAGCGCCGTCAATTACAAACCGCGACCTTCGGAGCAACTAACGCCTGTGCATTATTGAGGTATCCCAGAGCCATCGACGGCCCAGTTACGAGCAACTCTCCCTGTTCACCTTCTTTACAGAATGTTCCATCAGGCCGAACAACACGAGCGACAAGCCCGGGGATAATTTGGCCGGCGCTGCCCTCGACGCCCATCTTCTGTCTCCCGCTCATCATGGAAATGGTAGTACAGGTCTCTGTCATGCCTGTGGAAGCAATTATAGCACTGAGCTCGAAGGAAGGAGGAGGCGAGCGAACCATAGCCTTGCCCGATGGCCGCATTGGGAACAACCTGACGGAGACTGTTCGTTAAAGAACCCGAGAGCGGCGCGGCACCGCTAATGACAAGTTTAACATGGCTCAAATCATAATTCTTGACCGCAGGGTGCTAGAGTAGAACTAGGATCAAGACATGGCAAAGAGGTATGAAAGCGCTCAAGGTTACCTTGCAAAGCAAAACGATTTGGGGAGGGACCAAGAACAGATGGGTAATGCGGTATTTAGCGATACTTTCCAAAAAGTCGGTAAAGTTGAACTTCGGGATCACTACGAGCGAGAGCTGTAGGGTTTTTGAGAAGAAGGTCCGGGCACGAAGAATGGTGTACGGACACCAGAAAACAACATGTAATGGAGCTAATAGATATGAGTCCGAGCTCGTGGTTCCCAAGAAGGCGTTGCTTACGACGACGACTAAGCCGTAGATATCTGACAGGAGATCAGAGGAATTCGGATAAAGCATGTAAGAGACCCACGAAAGAACGGGAGAACTGGCCAAGATTTTAGCAAGAACTGGGTTGAAAATTGGAGCATACCCGCAGCCGCAACATCTCCAGGGTTCAGATGCTTTTTCTTCAATGAAGGATCATTTAAACCGTGGTGCGCCACTGTCTGGAGAATGTTTAATGTGAACGAGTAGTGTGGAATCACAACGGCCTGCAATTAGATTAGATTATGGCGAGGGCTAAGAAGGTTTGCTGACCTTCGGTTTCCCTGTAAAAGGAAAGATTGGCAAAGAAGAAGATAGATGGTTACCAGCATACCTGTTGTACCACTGGAAAAGGAAAAGAATGCGACTTTGGTTTTTGCCTCGCCGGGGTGAAGCTTTCTTTCCACAAAGTTTGGCGACTGGCTGGAACCAAACGAGATGAGCCCAGAGAGTGTTTCGTGCCTGCTGTTGTAGGGGGAGGTAGCAAAGGGCTCAATCACGATTATGCGCTCTTCCCTGAGACCTACGAGTTTGGCAGCAGCAAGAGCAGTAGGCAGGAAGGGCGCATAGACGAGCAATAAGGCTGCTTTCGTGGTCTGAAGTTGGTGGACAAGCTCATCCGCTGTGTACCCCGGGTTCGCAGGTCTAGTGAGCGTATGGGTCAAAATCGCGGCACGGAAGCGACAAAGCCTCAAAGACTCACGTCACGATTGCGCCGAGCCTGTGGATTGCCCAAATACACACGGGGTCTGGTCGGCTTGCTTAGAGGCTTAGAGCAAACCTGTCCCATCTCACTCACAATCTGAGAAGCGCGTTAGCTCGCTGGACAGGATACACAAGTGATGTGATTACCAACGTGATTCGGGCTGAACACGCAGACGACATCGTTCTCAACTAGCAATGACAGCTTAGTTGGCCTATAGTTGTTCGCGCATCACATTGGACTGTACCGATATTCCACTTTATACTGAGAGCATTTGCGAGGCCGGCTGTACGAATACGGAGCTCGGAGGAGATTCAGAGCATGTATTGACACGAGATGAGAACGCGACGACACCTCATCGAATGCAATGGGACGCCCAGTTTGGTCTTCGATGAGCCAGGGTACGTTTGGAGGTCTGACAGGTCGCGAGGAATGTTGAAAGTCGAGGAAAAATTGGGGGAGAGACAAATCGTCCGGGCCATAGTCTTCGAGTGCTCCAGAAACGGAGCGGAATTCCATGTCGGAGCCAGGGATGGGTCAAGGGATGGGATCCATTTGTAGCAGTAACGCGCGCGTGATCATGACTCCGGGCCGGATATAGTAATACACCGTCGACGTCCAGGCGGCTGAGGCACGCCGCGGTACTTATTTTATGGACGACGATGACGGCGAGCTGCGCAACCCCTTCCCTTCTCCCCCATCTCACTACACAAAATACACCTCCCACAACCTCGCCCTCCTAGCTCTGTATAATCAACGTCTCCCCGAGCATCCAAATCCTGTGCAGCACCACGTCCTCAGCGACCAAACCGACGTCCCCGAATGGCCCCTCACACAGCTCGAGAAACCCCGCATTGACTGGATCCTGGAGGAGCCCGATGCATCCTACGAAGTTTTCGGCGACCGGTGGTTTGTATGCCAGCCGACCTTTTGTGTAGCATCCGTTCAATCGACTCGCTCAGGTCAAGGATAAGATTCCGTCTCTGGCTGAGCTAGGTGGAAATCAGCTCTACCCCGCGGACCCTTCTGTCGGTGCGCGTTCCGCGCCTCCCCTTTCTCAACCTTCCCAAGACTTTCGTAGACCGACGGCCTGCACTTTTGTCCATTCTGCGATCGCTGCTGGTTACGTACTCGAGCCTGACATCCTCGGTGCTCGCGCCCCCTCTTCCTATGTCCGCTACCGAGGCTCCGGAATGGCAGAGGCACGTCGAGTGGATCACGGTCCTCGGACAGAACCTTATGGCTGCCGCAAATGACCTGCGACCTGTCCAGGTATTTCTCGCTGCTTCAATCTTTGGATCGTGTCAATATCGAGTCATTAGGCCAGAGGCAATCTAGAACTCATGATGCGACGCCAGCTGGACCTTAGAAGAGACGAAACAAAAACTCTCCACGTGTATGGTGGTAGAGTCAACAGACACATCTTTTTATTTGACGAGCATATTAGGAAATGCGACGTGTTGGAGGCCAAACTGAAGGATTTGCGATCGTCTGCACAGGTCATATCTAAATTCGGTTCGTTGCTAGACAAGGACGCAGACATGGCCGACCTCACGGCAAGCCCACATATTTCAGCTCTCTCTTTTGCGACACTGATGTCCGTTGGCTAGCTGCCCCATGCGTCTAAAAACTCCGCCGACATAGAGCAAGATGATGTACGAAGGTGGGCAGAAGAAGTTGTGTAAACACGATGTATTCGATAACCATATGTAAACTCCCGCTGGCAGTCACCCCAGTACAATTTCTAATCATGATCGTCAGCGCCAGGCTTGCCCCACTGTACCATTCTTGTCGAGCCATTCTGCCACGATTGAACCCTGGTCCCTGCAAGGACCGAGACCGTGCTCCTCTTTGTACCGACGAACCCTGCACTTTTGGAGTGTATGATTGCATCAATCAGGATGGTGTACCTTGAAAACTTCCAGTCAGCGCGAGAGCCGGAAGGAGTCGAAAAGAGATACCAGTTTCCGTACAGTTCTTGCGTGCGCGAATGATCGGGGGCAAGCCAACCCATCTCCTCTACATCGTTCCACCAAGTTCGATTTGTTTCATCGCTCGTTACGATGACAGGCGCCACTTCGATGGCCTTGCGCTCGAGAATCTCCTCCTGGACCTCGTGGACGCGGCGTGCAATGACTGGGAGAGGTGCGAAGCAGTCGTCGAGAGCGACGCCCGGTTCGCACCATTCCCTAAAGTCGTTGCGCCTGATGTGCACGGCGATGAACTGGGAAAGCAAGCTTGTGTAGGTATTCCGACGAGCGAAGATGATTGGCTTACAGGCGGAATCGAATCTTCTTCCTTCAAGCTGAGGGTCCGCCGTATGTATTGATCGGCCAGCCGCTCCAACCTTGTGGTCCACCGCATATGTTGCCCTACGAACCGCCAAGCAGGACTGTCTTCCTTCAATATGCAGCACACAAGGCAAAGGGAGACTAGACGGACCTATAATCGAGACCTATTTCCTCCGACTGTTATGCGAAGTAAGCAAGCAGTAGGTGGACCTTGGAAGACCGCAAACCTGGTGGGCTGCGACGTAATACAGGAAGTCGTAGCACAGGAGATGTTCGTCAGGAGGAAGGGAGACGTTATGCTTCGGGGACGGGAGTGGCGGAACCAAGTTTGCTTTACGTGTGGATGGGAAAGCCAATGTAGCCAAGGACCTTCAAATCATGTCAACGCCAGACATCCTATTCGAACGACCGGGGTTTACCAAAATGTGCTGTACCGGTCGTGCTCGGCATTCGGGATCATCTTGACCCAGTCGGGTGTCTTTGTGTAGGATATATCTAGTTTGAGTTTCCATGGATCAAAACTTTGTCGTGGAGCTTTGTCAACAGTTTGGATGGTCTGCCATACGCTCCAGCATGATAGGTTCTCGAGAAGAGTGCTATTCGATGCCTGGAGTCCGACATCAGGTTTTGACTGATAAAGCTGAACAGTGCGATTTATCCAACCTTGACATCTTGCCACTCCAAGATTGGCTTTCCGATCGCCTGCCGGAGATGCGTGATGTTGAATACGTCCCCGAAATTGAGCGGAGTGCGGTCAGTGCTCAGGGAGTTTAGCATCAGATATGAAGGCATGAACATCGGAAGAATGGGGACACGATCGGTGATTAGACCGAGATAAATGAGATTAATCTGCAGACAAGAGTTAAAGGTGGACTGAAAGGTTGTGGGCATGTATACAATGCTGATGACATCGTTGGACCAGCCGCCTGAGCCCCAAGAAGAGATGTATTTGATATCCGTCCGGAGATTGTCTGCCAAAAACGGGGCTAGGCGTTGGGACGCGAACGAGACTAACAGGACTGACCTCTGAAAGACCTGGTCGGGTGTCCGTTGACAGACTGTAGGGGGTCCAACGGGTCCACTTCCGTTTCCGAGGCCAGCTGGAGCTGTTGGATTGAGGCTTGGTGACCATCGGTCCCGGACCAGATTGTCTCGGCTTGGATTCGGGTGGGGAGCTCCGAGTTCCATAGCGCAAAGAGAGCCAAGCATGCGAGTGCGGCGAATGATATAGGAATCGCTAATACGATACGCCTCCGGGTGAGTTCATGGAAGGGATTACATCGGCGGGTGCCATGGTTGAGGGAGTAGGCCGTCGATTCTACTCCGTGCTCAGCGTTAACGATACCCATAAGAGCGAAAGTGCAAAGAGTGATGGATCAAGTAGGGGCGACACGATTGAGATTTAAGGAGAAAGATGATTCAGGCCACACCCCTTTGAAGGCTAGTGGAACTTGGAGCGAATGGAAGCACATCTGAGACCTGGGTGAAGTAACTTGAGCAGTTGTTGAACGGGGAGACGTCACGGTGAATCGACGATCAGTGATGGGATAAGTGATCCGTCCAAGTCAGATTTCGGTATGTGCTTCCACGGAATCGATGCAGGCACGGATGAATCTGTCTACGTGCTGTTTCCTCAAAACTCGAATCTCTATGCGACGCCCAATACAAGCCCTGCCAACGCAAAGTGTCACCTTGCGGGACTTCACCCCAAATTCCTTTGGCGAAGGACTGCGTCTTCGCACCACCGTCGACTCATTTCAAGGCACCAGCCTCGCCCCGACCGCATTTTAACTCACTTCGTGCTCATGGATAACAGTAGACTGCGGCAGCGGCAATAAATCCAGTATCATATTCATTCATGTCATCGAACACACTTGAAAAACCAAGGCTCAGCAGCCCCCCCAAGGATGGTACATTTCACTGGCTTCCAGTTAATCATTTCCCGTGTCTCGTTCACTTGAGGAATTACTATCATTTAACACCTCAACTTGATAGCATGAAAACAAAGAACTGACTCGGCATTCACTTCTTATCTTTACCACAATCACAATCGGCGCACACCTCCTTGGTGCCAGAGGAAGAGCAGTTGGACGAAGCAGGCTAGCTGTTGTTAAGAATGAGCGACTACGAGGAAATTGTAGGGCTGACCATTGTTGCGATCGGTTACAGTTCAGTGGAGAGGTACGGTTCAGTGAAGAGGGTCGGTACATACGACTTCAAGTAGGCCTGCTTATATACCAGCCCTTATCTGATATCACTTTGGATCAGCTGATGCACCGTGTCGACATTCGCCGAATCTAGAAGGTTAGCCAAATCGATCAGACCAAACAAAGCATCAACCTGCATCAACTCCAGGAGATAATGAATCGGCCGAATCAGTGACAACAGTTGAATCGTATTGTATAGCTTCCAGATGATAAACCATAGTAAAGGAAAGGACATACCGACGATAAAAACCCGTATCCGCGTAACAGTTCGTCATCCTCCCTCGCCAGCGCCAACGTACTTCTTATAATCCGGAAATGAGGGCTCAGGATAGTCGTCCCAGCTTCGATCCCCATCGAGGAAGCGACGTAATCTGGCGACCTGCGATGACAGGTACATCACTATGATCTGCATTTTCAGATCAAGATTGTGCTTGGTGAGCTTCAGAAGCTCTTCGCATGTTCGAAGAGCCTGTGTCCGTGTCGTGACGAACATATTCCCATTGAATCCCAGTTCCTTCAGGTTGTCGATCAATTCGCCAAACTCTGAACACCAGGCAAGGACACCGAGCTGACGAAATATTGTTAACAAAGATAGAGCAGAAAAAAAAACGCAAACCTGTCCGTATTGTTTGTACCTTGCATACAACACATTCGGTGCGGCGCTCAGTGCGAACTCGAAAGCCTCGTTTTGCTCGATTACGTTGGGAAGGGGTACATAAGGGGTACCAACAGATTGCGGTGGAGGGGGCTATACGCAGGCGTCAAAATGGTCTCATGGCAGAGGGGAGTGTGGGCGATACGTACTTGCTTTGGCGGGGGGTTGTCGAACCAGCGGTAGTTTGAGTAGTCGACCTCACCACCGAAGTCTACCACTTCGGCAGCTTGCTTCCCAGTGAAGTCCATTGTATTCAACAACGGCAAGAGATTGTGGGGCAACGAGGCGGGTCCCGATTGAAAATCGCGGTTGGAGAGGTTCGAAGCGGTGAGAGGGTGTTTCGCTGTCGAGTGAAAATCGGCTTGAGACGATGGTAACCCAGATTCTGGGCTTTTAAACAGAAGGGGAGGCTCCTATACTGATGAGCTAAAAAATAGCTGCGAGCGCAGGCAAATGCTTACGTGAGGCCCTGGTAAATTTTCCTTTGAATGCGTGGAATCCCACTCGGGACGCACAGGAAAAACAGAAGCTGGAGATGGCTGTGAATCATTTAAGTCAGAAGATTTCGAACACACACACTTACGGGTTCCTGAGGATGGCAAAAGTGAGTTTGAAGCGCTTGCTGAGACTTCTGGTGGAGACACGGGAGATGGCACTGGACTAGATTCTCGTTCAGAGATACGAGGAGTGTGTCCTGGAAGGTTCCGGCTTAGCCAGGAAGGGGACGGAGGAGCAGAGGATAATTCCTGCAGCGAGGAAGCAGGCAGGATCTCGGTAAGGGATGAGGAGGCACTAAGTTCACGAGTGTCGACACAGTGATACGCGACAGGTTGGAACGAGGTGCGGATGTTGCGCTTGTTGACGAAGACCGGGTGACTTTGTGAGGTGTTTGTCGATGGCGAACGGTGTTGTCGTAAGCGCTTGCGGAGGAGAGTCCTTGTAAAGGACTTCAAGCGGGCGAGACTATGCAAAAAGTAATGGACGAGAGAACCTCCGATCCGCAACGATATGGGATTGGCTGCTGAGGGCGGGATAGGTGTCGCAAAGGGGTGAGACGGGAACTCGGTAGGAAGCGAGTCGCTCCTGTGTTGAGGGGAGTCGTCGAGCTGGATGGGCAGGTCGTCGGATGTGATGAATTGGAAACAGTCTAGCGAGGACGAAACGGCTGAGTTGCGCTCCCTGGGCCTGGGATTCCCGATGAGGTCGGAGGAAAGGCCGCGAGTCGCTCCTGCGGAACTCGACGGCTGCGCAGTACTTCGAGCAGGCGTCGGATCGTGCAGTCTCAAGCGGAGACTGGCAACGAAAGTTGAACGGAACAGACCGCTTTAACGGCCAGGAAAGCACGATAAAGGCGTGCCGACGACACCAACGCAAAAGTCGCAGCCGAAAGACGGTGAGTTATCCTCGTGGAAGGTTGGCTGCAACTTGCCTCGCCTCAAGTGAGTAATGCCGTGAAGTGGATCCGGGCCGGGAAAACCGAAGATCAAAATTTGATCCAGAGCACCGAGAAAGAAAGAAGAAGGCACGGGATGAATTGGACTACATAGTGATACATCATACACAGTAGCAAAAAGCATGCAGGTCGATAAAGGAGAATTACGGCCCATCACTCGCCGAATTCAATGAGGTTTTCTTGCGGCGCAGCCAAGGTCGGTGGCATTTCCCGCTTTCGAGTAACAGATCTGATGCCTGCTACCACAGGCTGCAGATAGACGGAAACCCTGCTGGAATGGGATAGCATGATCCACAACCAAGGAGGCCCAATTACGAAAAGCCACGAGGCACCAAATACGAAGGCGTCACCCCAGCGAGCGTAGAAAGTGCGGTCCGCAGTGAAAGGGTACTTTATGCCAATAGTTCTGCATAAGAAAGTATCAGATCAACGTCTTTCAAGCCTATGTAGGATTCTAGCTCACCTGGACCAGGAACCTTCTCCAACCTGGAATATCTCGTTGTATCCACTCCCAGCGACACCACTGACACCTCCTTTCCCTCCGTCACACCACAGTGCGAGACTACCGATTTCGTTCGCACGCTGCTTAACCTCCTCCCACATGCGAACCCCAATTGCGGAGTCCCATGTGCGTGCTGGTGCCAAGATCAATGCAGGCATTGATTCCAGATCTTGGAATGGAGACGGCATTGCAAAGTCCAAGCAGATGGAAGCGGTCAGAGTAAGTGAGCGCGTAAAATCGGGAGGTGGTCCCCAGTCCGGTTTATTGATGCCTTTCGGATGCTGAAGCTGAATGGTGTATAAGGGGGGCGGAGATGACCCAGGAGTCAGTGGAAATGATTCCGCAACTGCAATACGTTAGGCGCGACTTATACTCGCCAAGGATGCCAGGGACTTACTTGGTACGAGATTTCGTTTGTAGTAAACCGGAGGAACATCCGTAGAATTGGTTAAAAGTGCGACTCCTGTGCGGCTTAAGCTGGTGTGGCTACTATTGTCCGCAGTATTGAGGATTGTCTCATCAAAAGATACCGCCCAATAGTTATTATTATTGGGGATTTTCTCCTGAATATCTTTGAAGACAGAGTTCCGTTCACTTAAGCTGTGAAAAGAGAGAGCACCCTCAGGCCATAGAATGAGGGTGTTGGTGGCATGCGGGAGTGATCTGATCTCATTGATATAATCGTCCAATGTCGGAGAGGTATTTCTGTGCCTCGTGAAGGGCGGCAGAGCACAACCAACGGTAAACGGCGTGATGATTCCGGGTGGGTTGACGGGCAGAGGTAGACTGGACATGAGGAATGCTGGAATGGCGAGCACTGTTAAGAGGAAAGCAAGAATGAAAGTCCCAAAAGAACCGGGGGCTTTTTTGTGAGCCCTGGTCGTTGAGAGCTCTTCATCCGACTCTGGACTGCCCATATACCAGAGACCCGCAGTTTGAGAAATCACCACTGCCCACGCTGCTACAAGCCAATCATATCCTCCGGGACCTATCCAGGGAGCCATCCAGCCATACGAATGGAATCCCACAACGGGACTCCAAGACGTGAGTCGGCCTAGCGGCAAGCGGGACGTTGTTACCCACAAGGTCGCCCAAATCGCGGGAAATAAAACGGCTTGTATCGCCCCAGTTCGAGCTCGTATGACGACGTCAAGAAAAACTGCGAGTATGGCGAGTGCCGAAGCGAAGGCGGTCGTGCACATGAGCACAGCGACCGATGTACTTGGTGTTGAAAGGGCATTCAAGGTCGGAACGAGCCGTGCGACGGATCCACAGAGGATCAAGAGGACCCAGAGCAGAGGCGTATGTACAAAGGAACGGGGACGGTTGAAAAGGATTGGTCCGTACAGCAAAAGCGTGGCCAACGTCAATGTTAACGGGATGAAGGAGGGCGTCATCGTGAAGCTGAAAAGTGAGGATACGGCGGTGACGGAGGGGTAGAATACATTGGGATGAACAGTAATGAAGGTCTTCAGCTTCATGGTTCGTCCGTAGGTGTATGCGTGTCTAATCGAAGCGCCGTGACTCGGAGGCGCCGTGGTATTTCGAACATGGCGGCTCTAGGTCGGCTTAGTCACGAGTCTCACACGGTGTGGCTCTAGAGCTTCCACTGCTGCCAGTCACAGAGACCTTCTCATAAATCATGGACTAATACCCGACTCGACCGTTGCAAACGTGTTGCAAACGCTCTACCGAAGGAAGAGCAGACAGAAGCGCTTCTGTGCCCTCCGAGCAGCCATCCGAAAGTGAAAGCCAGCTTACAAGGCAGGTCACTGCCGCGTCGCACTGCCAATTACAACCTTAGCAGATAGCATCCATGAGGGACGGCGGAAAAGATGAACAAACTTCCGTTGAACGTCCGGATGTACAATCCCACCTCCTATCATGGTCCAAACTTGACACAGCTGCATAGGGGGCGAGACACTCCTTGAGTACTCCCATCTGACATGATGGAGCAATCCCCGAGGATATCTCAAAGTGCCCAATCCTACTACGATGCTCGCTCACCAACCCGCTTGACGTTTTGGCGCATCCGCCGTTCAAAGCGCTTCACAGCGCTGTGTGGCGGTCTCATCTGCTTGGCTCTGTTCGCGCTGCCTAATCTTCGCGCAAATATCAGCTGGAGGGAACCAATCGTAGACGCTGATCCCTTGGATCCTTTGCTCTTCCTAAGCGAAATAACTTCGCCGGATGCACCCTCCGTCGTGAGCGAGTCTTCCATCGTCGTCGATTCCTTGGATCCGGCTTTGTTCTTGAGTGGTAAACCCACAAATTCATTCAGAGGTGAGAGAACAATCATATGTCTATCCCTGTGCTCAACCGCTGTAGATAATTTGCGTCCAGACGTACAGTATATCACGTCTTGGCCGGCTGGAGGATGGAGTGAGCGTTTCAAAGTCTCGCTTCGAACATCTCTCATACATGATAATACTTAGCTAATCAAGTGATCAGTGTGGTGAGCGCACCCGGCTCGAACTCCTCAGGATCTAGTCTTACTGGTACAGATGAACCTCGTATATCTGGGAATAATCACGGACCGCGTGACGGTCCTTCCCAAGTTCACTGCTACCCACATTGGCTACCATCGTCCAGGCCTAGCCTTTGGTGATGTTTTTGATCTTCCACGCCTACGGAAAGCTCTCGGTAGGCAAGTATTGGAGTGGCGCGATGTGAAGGTCAACATATCAGCCTTTTACAGCCGTAACTCCTCTCACAAGCTTTCAGGATGAAAAGAGCGAGATCCTAGACGACCTTGGATGCTGGTCAGTATGGTTGAGTGTGTCTAGCGAAAGCCGCCCGCGAGGCGAAGCCGTCACCAGGAGCCTGAAACTTGGTATCCCGCACTTCTCTCTTGCTTCGTAAAACTGACACTTCACAGACGTATCCTATACAAAGGCCCCGGCCTGGGTTAAGATGAAGCCTGGCTACAAGCACGACCAGCATGCTACTTTCTGGGCCCTCTCTTCATTGGCCTTTCCATCCACTCGGGAGTCCAGCATAGTCCCGGCAATTCCTTCACCCAGCCACAACGTCTCTCTGGAACCCGACGAACACATGCTTTGCTATGACTTCCTTTACTACCTGGCTGCTCTCCAAGTTCGTCCATCAACATTTTATCCTTAGAGGCGCTCAATAAGGAAGCAGCCATTCGAAATAACAAGAATGGATTATAGGTATGTTTCTTTGCATTCTCACTTTTTGTCTGCCGGCAGGTTAACATTGGGTAGCCCTGCTTGGCGGCGAGCCGGTACACTTATGCGATGGACTCCTGAGCTCGAGCAATTAGGCGACGAGTCTGTTAGAAGGACACTCGGCGTGGAAGGTAATGAACCAACGCCACTAGTGAGTTGATCCCAATGTTTGTCCTTAGAACCCGGTTCCAATTTCATAATGCTTGCCCAGTTCATCTCCGTACACATGAGGCACGGAGATTTCCAGGGCTGGTGCTCCAAAGGCTTCGCTGCCGACGAATGCTTTGCTCCGCTATCTGTCGTCGCCAGGCGCGTTCGGGAGGTGCAGGACGAGATCTTGCAACGTAAAGGAACAGAAGTCACGCACATAATAGCTACCAGCGACGAGAAGAACACAACTTGGTGGGGCCAGGTGGCGGAGATGGGCTGGAAAACGCCTGACCACTCCCAAATGCAAGAGAGATATGGCGGCTGGTCAGTGATTTTTCTAGTGTAAAAGCCCGCCTGACTTGGTTCAGGGATTCCGTTCTCATTGATGCCGTTATCCAATCTCAAGGTGCCCCAACTATTCCTTGATCATCTCAGTGAGACGCTGACCGCACGACACAGGTGCTGGATATGTTGGAACTGACCGGTCCACAATGTCGAGACTCGCAGGCAGACGGGTGCAAGATTGGAGGGGGGGACCCATCCGCTTCGTGAAGTGGGGAAAGCCTGGTGCTGATGACTAGCGACCCGCAGCATGCCAGAGGAGAAAGAGTCGGTTCAAACTAATGTAGCTAAGATGTTGACCCATTACAGTAAGTATCTGCGCAATAAATATCTCCGGGTTTTCGTCAAGTAGCATGTCATGACGCACAGGTGGAAATGGCAAAAAAGGCCAGGATGGTACACCTCAGTGGAACCGGAGTCGCCTTCGTGTTGCGTTGCTCCGCGGCGTGACTGTGAAAAAACAGAGTGGAGTATGTTCCATCACTGTATCTGCCCTCGTCTTGAAAATATTAAAGTGGGAAGATGCCGGTTCAATCCCGGAGTCTCCTCTCCACCGTCATGGTCTTCATGGAAAAAAAAGGATTAGTATTAATTGGCGTACTTTGCTCAATCGGTGCGGAACGGGAGACAAAAGAACCGCAGCGAGAAGCCGCTGAGCAATAATAAAGCCCGCAGATACACACAGTAGAGATATCCGTACATGAAAGGTGTTATAATACGCTACTACAAAATCCGTTTAGTGAAGTATGCAGGGTATGCTGGGTTCAGTGCGCAGTGGTGACACTAGTATGCTTGCTCCAATATTCTGGAAGATTAAGTGGTGCGGGTTCGTAAGGAGATTCTCGTGGGGGTTCAGGGAGTGGATTAGCGAGACGTGTCCGAGAAGAAAGAGGGTTAGGTGTGTGGTCGAAAGGCAAGGGGCGGTCAGTATCCGTTGAAACGTTCGAGTTTGAGTATCCCGGGGGATAAACAAGAGGGGGCGGTACGGGAGGCATTGAGTGGTAGATCTGTGACGAAGACGGTTGCTGAAACGGCGTTGACACCATGAATGCTGTATGGCTCGAGCCGTAGAACGCGAGCGGTTCGTCGGCTCTTTTCCCGTTTGGAGCAGGTGCTGGAGGCACTGGGGCTATTGCTACACCGTTAGGCTCCATGCCGCTCATACTGCGAGCTTTCCACAAGCGGTCCATATCCCACGCCTCACGTGCTCTCATGGTGTTCATGTCCGCATCGTTTACTTCCGAGATTGGACGAGCAGATTTGGAAGGATTCCGTTCGAGGGGGCGGCCGGACGTAGTCGGAGGTGGGGGCTGGGGCTTGTTGAGCTTGGGATCCACCCTCTTACGATCAGATTTCCGGTCTCTCTCTTCATCCCGTTTCTGTCGGTTAGCCTTCGGTTCCGATTCCTCTTCATGTGAGACTAGCGCATCCGGGATCGGCGGACGGCGACGATGGTCGTCGGACCGTGGAAAGCTCTGGGAGTTTACTTCTTCTGAGCGACGTTTGTGGCTTCGCTCACTGCGCATCCTCGGCTGCTCTGATTCGGCATCCTTGTCGAGCCTGGCCTGTCTGCGCTGCTCGCGTCGACTATCACTTTCCCTATCCTGCGATTTGTTTTTAGTCCTGCTTTTTGACGACTCCACAACCTCCCACTGCTCTCCAGCAGCCCTGATGGTTTCGCTTGACGCATATACAGTCCCAGAAGCGCTCCGTATAAGCCTGAAAGTCTCTGTCTCCCTTCCAGTCACAGCAACCTGACTAGGAGAAGGGTCCCGGGATGAGCGCTTGGAGGGTATAGGTGGGGGTATAGACTCGGTCTCATCTGGCATCAACACGTCTGCTTTGTAGGGAGTTGGTGGATTGACCAGCATTGATGAAACGGACAGGGGAGAAATGTCCGCAGTCATTTGGGGAGGCTCATGGGGCAAATCCCGTGTCGGGGCTGCAGGGGTTGCCCCATAGTCTGCTGGAAATGGGACAGCAGGGAGTTTCGGGGACGGTGATGACGGGGGAGGCGGTTGAGGCTTATCCAGCAAAGAATAGCGAGTCGTCGAAGATTGCGCTCTTCCGGGATTAGATGAACTCTGCGTGTCGTGATGAGGGGAAGTGCTACCGTCCACAGAGATTCGAGGTCCGGAGAATGATCCTCTAAAATGGTTTCCATTCGCAGCATTTTCGGACGACTTTTCAGGCGCCGGCGGAGGTGGCGGGGACGCAGCGCGTGAGGTCATCTGGACTCGCTCTGGGGGAGGTTGACTGGGAATCGATATACTTGCTACAATCGGTTCTGGGGCACGAGGCGCGCTCACGGTCGACTCGGGTGACTGCGGCCACTGCATCAACGTGTGGGATTCCGTAGGATTAGAAGACACAGTTTGGTCTGTAACACCACGTTCATGCCCCACGGTTCGTTCTTTCTCCGTCTCCTGTGACAGACGCCGTTCGCGCTGGACAGGAGTACTCTCCACTGAGCCAGGATCAGGATTGGTGACTGTCAGCCTACCCATCGTGTAGCCTGCATCCGCCTCCAGAGAAACAAAAGACGACCGATCTGCTTCAGCTTTGGCGGCTTCCGGCTGTGCAGGAACGACCACAAATGAAGATTCCTGATTCACTAGAGGTGGAGGAACACGTTTCGTGAGGTCTGAGGTATAGGGCTTTTCGGGCGACGGTTGGCGTTTTACAGGAGACGGTTGGCGAGTAACTTCCATCGCCACGACCGTTGGTTTCCGCGTGATGCTGAACCGCTTAGCGATCCGACCGAGGATGCTACCCCTCCGCTCTTTCTTGCTCGAGGTAATCGAGACGAAGGATGAAGGCGGACCTTGACGAGGCACGGTCAAGAGCGCTGGCGAAGGCCCCCGAGAGTCAACTTCGTCAGCCGGACTCGTAGGTGTCGATCTTCCAAATATCCCAACCGTGCGACGCTTGCTGAGTTTTCGGGGTAGCTGCTGACTGCCTTCGGGTACCTGCAGATGAACCGCCGACGTAGATTGTGATAAAGGAGAAGGCGTGACGGTTTTGCGGCGATTTTGAGCCGTTGTCACGCTGGAAGCGCGTGAGCGGGCAGGATGGGGGGGAGGCTTTGAGAGATGTTAATTATCATAGTTTAGGCAAAAACGTTTTATCGGCTACACACCTCTTCGAAAGCTGCCGGGCTACTGCTTAACCCAACATCATAAGGGGACTCGTGGTGCCACGCAGTCCCCCACGGGTCCGTCCCGTCCAACAAGTCGACCGTGTCGTGGGCGGTCTGTGAGGTTTTCCGGGACCGCGGAACGTTGCCAGCATCGTCCATTCGCGACTGGGACGAATTGGGGGTCGGCAGAGGAGAATTTGACGCCGAGCGGTTGAGAGCCGCCATACGAGACGACTCTTCTAAGCGATCCAATCCCCCGGTGGACGCCATGGCGGGAAAAGAGGGAGAAAAGACGGAGGGAGGACGCGTCGCAGGCCGTGAATTACCCGGCGGTACGAGATGCTGGTTTTTGTACCACCGGGGTCCAACGGGGTTGTGCATGGTGAAGCGGACAGGATGTTGCGTGTGGTCGGTGTACCATGCAGGCAGTTCTTTCAAGAGTCCCGGGATAATTGACCTCGACTGAGGCATCGGGGGCACGGAGTCTGACCTCTCGTCGCGGTCATCGCCGGCGCGCGGAGGGCCCCGGGCAAGGGAGGAAGTTGACGGGGATGTCAACTGGCGGGCGGCGGCGGGAGCGGGGGGTTGGTGGGACTGAGAGGTGGATGTGCGTCTTAGGGATTTGCGAGACCACAGCGAAGTGGACTTTCGCTTGGAGAGTTTGCGCTCGAGGTCAGAACGTTCCATGTCCCGGTAGAATGCCTTTAGCTCGTCTGGCGACGCTTTGGGTGCGCGGTTGCCCTGGGACTGCACGGGAATAGATTAGCCCGTGCATGCAGCCGGTCGCTTAAGTCCAACTTGCCTCTTCGAAAGGTTCGGCTTCGCCATTGAAGTAAGCAGCAGCCATTTCCGAGGTGGGCGTCGTTGTTCAAGTAGGAGGGCTCCTTGGGGCCGAGCGCAATGGACGCACACTGCAACTCGGACAACTCCGCCCGCGACAGCGTTGGCCACGTGCACCGCTTGGCGGGTCGCGGCGCGTGCTGCGGCCAGCTAGACCGTGTCCGAGTCCAAGCCGCTTGTCCCGTCTCCAGCGGTGACAGCCACCGCAAAGCCAGTCCTCGATCTCAGTCTGGCCCATTTTCCCGTCGCAGCAGAACACGTCTCATACTATTATGCATATACCTGGACCGCATCTAATCTTGATCTAATCTATCGCCTCGATATTTTTTTAACCAAAGCCAAACCAAGCTCATGTCGATCGACCCGATCCGCATTCTCCTGCTCGGCAGTGGAGGCAGGGAACATGCACTCGCTTGGAAACTCTCCCAGTCTCCCCTGGTCGAGCACATCTTCGTATGCCCCGGAAACGGCGGCACGAATCAGCTCCCTAAAACCACCAATGTCTCCGTGTCCTCAACCGATTTCTCTGCTATGGTCGAGTTTGCCGTCAGAAACGAGGTTGGACGCTATGCTCCGCTCCTTTCAGCACATCGAAAACCATCCCCTAGCTAAACCTCGTTGTCCCTGGTCCGGAGCAGCCGCTCGTAGATGGTGTCGAAGGACATTTCCGGAAAGGTTTGTGGCCGCTCCTACGTGTCTGAGCTGTTATACATATCCTTCAATTAAGTTGGAATCCCCGTCTTTGGTCCCAGTGCACTTGCTGCCAGAATGGAGGGCTCAAAGGCCTTTTCGAAAGCGTTTATGGCGCGACATTCGATCCCGACCGCCAACTGTCGTGTATTCTCTTCCTCTCAGGTTGAGGATGCTGTTACATATATCAAGACATGTGGCCACTCAGTCGTATTGAAAGCCAGCGGATTAGCGGCAGGAAAGGGCGTTCTAATCCCCGAAACGACAGAAGAGGCCATAAAGGGGCTACACGAGATCATGGTGGATAACGTCTTTGGTGCTGCAGGTCTGCAAAATCCCTATCGACAATCATGATTTTATGCCGCCTTCGTTTAGGAGACGAGGGTAGTAATAGAGGAATTACTCACTGGACCAGAGATCTCTGTTCTGGCATTTTCGGATGGATATTCCATCGTGCCTCTTCCTGCTGCTCAAGACCACAAACGCATCGGAGAAGGGGATGTGGGACCGAATACTGGTGGAATGGGTGCTTACGCCCCGGCCCCAGTCGCCACCCCTGCAATTTTGGACCAGATCTTTAAAGAGTCGTTGAAACCAACGATCGACGGTATGAGGAAGGAGGGTTTGTATTCCAGACAAAAATCGAAACGACCTTCTGAATTCCTACAGGCTATCCCTTTGTCGGAATGCTCTTCACCGGATTTATGTTGACGCACGATGGACCCAAAGTTCTAGAATACAATGTTCGCTTTGGGGATCCTGAGACAGAGGCTTTGATGCTACTCCTACACGAGGATGTCGATTTGGCCGCTATCTTGCTTGTACGCCGCCTTCCTTTGCTTGTTTTCATTGCATTCAGGACGCATAGGCTTGTGCAGAGCATCGTTTGGACTCGGTGGAGGTCTCCATACGACCTGGATATGCTGTTTCGGTCGTCCTTGCTTCTCATGGCTATCCAGGATCGTACAGCAAAGGGAAGACCATCAGTGTTAAGGATCTTCCTTCAAGTATATCTCTTCTACTCCGTCGGGGCAACCTCCGATATTTCTTTTTCCAGATGTCGTCGTCTTTCATGCCGGAACAACGGCATCGGACGGTAAAACACTCACAGACGGAGGGCGTGTCCTTGTTGTCACGGCACATGCTCCCACCCTCCAGGAAGCCTTGGACGCTGTGTACGCAGGTGTCGACCAAGTCTCTTTTGAAGGCAAAACGTACAGACACGACATTGCCCATCGGTAGGCCCCTTCCCCCCGCGTACCGGCGCGTACATTAAAGACTTTCAGGGCTCTCAAAGTAGCTGGTGAATCTGCAGGCTTGACATACGCCCAGGCAGGCGTTTCCGTCGACGCTGGCAATTCACTCGTCGAGACAATCAAACCCTACGTTCGATCTACCCGCCGTCCAGGCGCTGATGGCGAAATCGGTGGCTTTGGTGGGGTGTTTGACCTCAAGGCAGCAGGCTACATCGATCCATTGCTCGTGAGTGGGACGGATGGTGTTGGGACAAAACTGCGTGTTGCTGTGGACGTTGGCGTGCACGACCTCGTCGGTCAGTCTTTGCCGCACTGTCGAGGCTCACTATCCTGATGTGATTGCTGTGGCCAGGTATCGATCTCGTCGCCATGTCGGTCAATGACCTGCTTGTGCAAGGGGCCGAACCTCTATATTTCCTCGATTACTACGGATGCAGCAAGCTCGATGTAGCTGTTGCCGCGGAGGTAGTAAAGGGCATCGCCGAGGGGTGCCGTCAAGCTGGATGTGCTCTCATCGGCGGTGAAACTGCGGAGATGCCTGGAATGTACCAAGATGGTTCGACTCACATGTGATCTGCACACACATATTTACCTTCGTGCAGACGACTACGATCTTGCTGGATTCGCGGTGGGTGCTGTGGAGCGCCACGCAATCCTTCCGAAACCGCACATCGCCGCGGGAGACATCCTGTTGGGGGTCACGTCGTCAGGCTTGCACTCGAACGGATTCTCCCTGGTCCGCAAGATTGTCTCCATATCCGGACTCGATTATTCCTCGCCTTGTCCCTGGGATGGGCAAATGACGCTTGGGCGTGCTCTGCTCGAGCCCACCAGGATTTATATCAAGCAGATCCTTCCCGCGGCGCAAGCCGGTCTGCTCAAAGGCATGTCGCATATCACGGGCGGCGGTTTTATCGAAAACATCCCGCGGGTGCTGCCGAAAAATCTCGGATGCTACATCGATGTGTCGACATGGACGCTGCCTCCTGTGTTCCGGTTCCTAATGAAGCATGGGGGCGTTGCACCCCTCGAGATGGCGCGAACCTTCAACAACGGCCTCGGCATGGTCTGCATCGTCAGTCCCAAAGACGTCGAAGTTGCTATCGATGCACTTCAGCGCGGGGGACAGGCAAAAATACATAAAATCGGCGAAGTGACCGCCACGCCGGGCGTTGAAATGCGGAGTCTAGAAGAGTGGTCATGATCTTACTACTATACAGGAATATAGCATAGAGGGCTTGACATGCGTTTTGGAGACAGCTGTATGAGGGGGGAGAGGGGAGTATACGTACGCGTGAGATGCAGAGAATAGATATGCGTATAGTAAAAATGTAAATTTACGGGTAGCACGGCAAGCGGTGAAAACATATACATGAATCGTAAGTTAGAAACATTGCGGAAATGCGATATGAGGATGAGGGTGTCAAGATGCGTGACTGATGTTGGCGGAGAAGAGTATAGGGATGAGGGCTGAGTGTTGTGTGTATGATGTACGATAGTATAGGATGAGCGCAGGAAAAGATATATATATAGCCGTAAACTAAACCGCACTGGAAGAAAGCGAGACCTGGAAACAGACAGCTGAGAGAGAGAACGAAACGGCGCAGGGAAGCAGGCATCGATGGGAATCAATGGTTTTAGGCAGCAACAGAAACATCGGAAGCGGATGTGGCAACTGAAGCGAAGCTCAAGGAGGCAGGAATTTTGGGGGATGAGTGAACCTCCGTGCTGTTCACCTCGGGCTTGGGCTCCTGTATGACATAAGCTAGCTGGTCCTCCGGCTCAGTGCATCATATCACACCTTGACGCGCTCAGGTGTAACGCCACGCGGAGTAACTGCCTGTGAGCTGTTGCTCCGCACTGGACGAGGCGCCTGCAGAATCTGAGCCGCCGTCGGCCCCGCGTGGCCATTCCCGTTAGGCAATGTGCCATTAATGCCCGGGCTCCGTGCGGGAGGAGTCGTAGATCCCGCTAAAAGAGGAAACTCGTCGGCGTTTGGAACGCGCTGCTGCGCAACGGACATCCTTTTATTCGCCTGGGAGCTGAAGTTGGGCTTTCCGCCTCGCCCACGTGTGGAAGAGCCGTCCGGACCGCTCCGGGAATTCTATGGAGTGTTGCGTGAGATACGGCGTAAGGTTCGGGCAGCGATGGCTTACATCCTGGATTGACAGATTTGCAAGTTTTTCATCGACGGCAGCGAATCCATTGCCATTCATGTGCCCGCGCGGCCGTGGCCCACCACCCCGAGTAGGATAAAAGGGTGGGTGGGCCGGAGAACCCTCTGTGGGCATGACGTGGGGGAACCGACAGTCGGCACTAAGACAGACGGGGACTTAGAGCAAGAAAACTTAAGTCGCGTATAGCATGTACGTACCCATTTTTGCATCTTCCAAGCGGGAAGAAAATGCAGGGCGGGGCTTGCTTACGAGCAAAAGAGCCGCGGCGGGCGGTCCCTCGCCGATTAGCCGCAGGACCTTCCCGCCCAGGGCCAGGGACATCTGATTGGGGATTCGGCTGCGGGGATTTGGCAGCTCCACCGTTGACCTCCGCGTACCCTACGACGGAGCCGTGACCATTAACAGGTGGGTACTGCGCGGAGGGGTTCTGTTGCATGACAAATGAAGGATGGGGGGCGGGCGGAGGGGAGGAAGAGTTGTAGGTGGTCTGGGGGGATTGCGGCGCGGGAGGTGGCGGCGCTTGATGGTGAAGTGGAGGAAGAGACGGGATGGACATTGGAAGCGGGGCCTGCCCCGAGTGGGAATACATGGGCGACATCATTGGGGAAATTGGACCGTAGGGCATGGCAGGGGCGCCATTAGGACTGAAATGACCCTGCGGTGGTGGAGACATCATCTCGGGAGCAGAGGGACCATGCATAGCCATGGTCGGCCCTGGTTGAGGTAAGGGTGTCATGGGGTGTTGCCCATTCATGGGCGGGAACGAGGGTTGTGGTACAGGATAATATGTGGGTGCGTATGGTTGCGGTGGCATTTGGTCGTATGAAGTGGGATACTGCGCTGGGGGTGGGAGCGGCCCTTGAAAGTAGGGACCTTGGGGATGTTGGAACAGGCACGAGGATCCATACCGACACGCCGGAAAATATCGGCACGGGATGGCCGAAGCCACGTCGGGCGGTGGCAAGTTGTTGTGGCGGGGGCCGGAATTTTCCATCATCTGGGGATGGTAGTACATTTCGGGGGGAGGTGCCGAGCTAATGGTCGGGTAATAAGGATAATTTCCGGGAGTAGGTTGAGTGTAAAAGTTGGGTTCGCTGTTGTCGTATCCGTTTTCATGCGGAGGGGCAGTACCCTGAAGTCGGTTGCTGCGAGACAAGTTGAGCATGCCCAGAATGGTCTGGTCTGCGGTGTACGTCTCCGGGAGACCATGGCTGGAGGCGTTCGTAGGATCAGCACCTAAAATTTGAGCAGCGCGTTAAGAAAAGGACGAGCAGATGGCAGAGCGCGGGGCCACGTACCTTTGTCTAGGAGTGCCCTGACGATTTCCACATGTCCATTCTTAATGGCTTCGATGAGGGGGGTGATTCCGGTGTGATCTGCAACAAAAAAAAAAAAGACGCAAAAAGACGCGGTAAAAAAAGGGAAGGACGCAAGTAAGAAAGTGCAGGAGACAGAGTTGTAGTTGGCGCGGACCTTTGATCTCGATGTCGAGACTGTCGGCAGTGGACAGGATTTGGTTCACCGAATCGAGATCGCCTTGAGAACAGGCCTTCCACAGAATAGACACCATAGCAAGAATCGGGGGAATGCAAGGGAGATGAGAACCGGGCAGTTGGCAGACAGTCCGAAACGTAAAGAGAGAGATAGCTTGACGGTAGCAAAATTCAAGCAAAAATTTGACCGACACCGAGATCAGGAGATCAGTTCGTACACGTGACCATGACAAATCACGCTGACTATGCGGCTTAACCATGCGGCTTAACTACTCTTAGTCTATCACCGCCTAATTGCCCTGCAGTCCGAGCTTTTCCATCAGCTGCTGTGCGGGACCCCCTGCCGTCGGCGGTAGTTCCAGCTCCCTCGATGCGGGGAGATCCATCAGCTCTCGCACCGCCGCCTTGGTCGCCTTGCCTGATGCGATACATCGTCAGTGCGTTCAACGGGATCCCGTAAACACCCACCAGTGTACAACACTTCGTATACCCTCTCGGCAATAGGCGCATTCACCCCCAGGTTTTCAATTATCGTTTTGACGCCCTTTGTCGTGGACACGCCTTCAGCTACACTGCCCAGCGTTGAAATAATCCTGTCCAGTGGCTCGCCCTGGCCAAGCCGATATCCCACGGTGTAGTTTCGGCTGCTCGACGAGCTGCACGTCAAAAACAGATCTCCTACCCCTGCCAACCCCAAAAAAGTCAAAGGCGATGCGCCGTAAGCTGTCCCGATGCAAGTCATCTCAGCCAAACCGCGGGTGATGATCACTGCAACCTGTTAGCAGACTTTCAATCAACTCGAAAGGGTTACGAACTCGCGCGTGTGTTGTTCTCGTATCCAAGTCCGTCGGACATCCCAGCGGCTATAGCGTAAATATTCTTCAACGCTCCCGCCAGCTCGATCCCTATGGGATCACTCCCAGTGTAGCTCCACAAACGATCAGCGTTGACTCGAGACACCCTTGTTTGCACACACCATCTAAAATGAGGCTGATGGAAGAGGGCCGAGGTTTTTTTGGCTTCTGCTTCAGTAAAAGAAGCGACCGACACAGAGGTTGGTTGTCTTCGAACGACTATGATGCTCAGCATGCTGTGCTTCGTGCGCTTACTTTTGTTGACTTACTTTCTTTCGCAAAAGATGGCCCTGACTAGGAAATCAAGGGTGAAGCGTTTGTCATAAATGATGAGTTCTCGTTCTTACAATGAATGTTGCCGCCTTCGCCACGTCGGACCCACACGTGTCCGCAATTATTTCCAGCGTGAGGGCATTTGTTCCTATCTCTATTCCTTTGTTGACGAAAATAAGGAGAGGCAACTTTGTTTTATCGGGGAGCGAGCGATTAAGAATGGTCAAGTTTAGTCTAGCTCAAATCAAATAAGCCGCGCAAGACACCAAGAAAGCAAGAATCACCTCAGAAACTGTGTAGGAATCGCGAAGAGCAACACATCCATCTTATTTATGAAGCTCGCATCGGGCAAATCAGGGCCGACAGCGGTGACATTCTTAGAAAAATCGTGCTCATGCAGATATCTGAGATTTTTCCAGTGCTGGTTGAAATGCGAAACGACATCGGCCTCGCGCGACCATAGAAAGACCTAGAATAAGTCTCAGGATGGTACTTGAGACTAGTCTGGACAACGATATTGCCTGGTGGTCCGAATCGCCCAGATGGTCAGCCAAGCAAGATCCAAAGTTTCCTGCTCCCAGAATCAGGACTTTTGAGTGTGCGTCTGGTTGCGGTTTGGATGCGGGCATTGTGAAACGGAAGGGCTGGGGAGAGAGCGACGCGTTATGGAAGGAACGGCAAGATCGGAGGGTTGGAGACAAGTGAGAATATATTCTAGAGCTAAAGACGCGCGTTAGCATGGACTGGAGTAGCTAGTTGCTAGCTACTCGAGCTGGAGTGAAAGCAAAACTTGAAGCAAACCGTGGGCTTCGTGCGCTGACACGTGCAACTTACGTCCTCTCACTTTATTATCTCTGCTCTAATTCTTAGACCGTCTTTCTTTATGCCGACTCAGGACCGTACAAACGAATTTCGCTCCTGCGTAGAATCCATTCGCTCCCGGTCCTCCCTCCCTCGCGGTGCAGACGCCAAGCAACGCCTACTCCGAAATGGAAAGACCACCACCAAAAGCGAGTTCTCCCGTATGGCCTCCGCCATTGGAAAGGACATCAGCAGCACGACCCTGAAGCTAGGAAAACTTGCTCAACGTCGGTAGTTCTTCCGTATCCAGCACATGCCTTACACTCGCCGCAGTTGCAAAACGCAAAACTTTGTTCGACGACCGGCCTGTGGAGATTAGTGTCCGTGCGCTCATTTACCTCCGGAGCTCGCGCATTCAACTTCGTTTGTAGGAACTCACCTTCATAATTAAACAAGACATTGCGAATATCAATAAGCAGATCGCCGCGCTACAGTCGTATGTGAAGCAGCGCAATGCTCAAGGATCCAAGTCCGCAGAAGGAAAGCAGCTCGAAGAGCACAACAACAATGTTGTCATGCTCCTTCAGAGCAAGCTAGCGAACACGAGCATGACTTTCAAGGATGTGCTGGAGGTGCGAACCCAGGTGAGTGTCCCACAGCCATAACACTGTGCCCGGCTGACGATTTGTGTAGAACATGAAAGAGTCAAGAAATCGCACGGAACAATTCATGTACTCCACTGCGACTGCTGCAACGCAGTCTGCTTCCAGTGCGTTACCTTACCCTTGTTATCTTGTTGTGCTTAATGCCGCTACAGGCTCAATGCTCTATAATTCACGCCCGGACCCGATGGGGGATGGCAGCCCTAGTCGCTTTGATTCCAAAGGCAAGGGGCGCGCGCCCCAGAATGGAGATGTCTTGGCCTTGGATCTCGATTCTGCGGAGGAGGGTATGGGCTCTCAAAATGGTGCCTTCCAACAAATGCAGCTCGTCGAACAACAGGTGCATTCATACGTGTCTGCCCGCAGCAAGTCTCCTCACGCCGCCCTTAGGACACGTACATCCAGTCACGTTCGACAGCCATAGAATCCATCGAAACTACCATTGCCGAACTCGGCCAGATATTTACCCAGCTGGCGACTATGGTGGCGGAGCAACGTGAAACTGTTCAACGCATCGACGCCGACACGCTTGATATTGCGTCCAACGTGAGCGGAGCACAGCGAGAGCTGCTCAAGTACTATGCCAGCATTTCGAGTAACCGGGGGCTCATGCTGAAAATATTCGGCGTCGTGATCGTATTCGTGAGTCCGCATTCCAATAATAGGAGTAGTCGGGTAATTGATCCCGTTTTAGTTCCTGGTATTTATCTTGGTCACCGGGTGAGGGACTATGGCCGGGCGCCACTCGACAATGGACATCTACTACTGAGCGCTTTGCCTGTGCGTAACAGCATCTTAATCAATGGACAAACATACAACTATCCCACTGGAATGGCGTTTACGCCAGTTCCCCATTGCTTTCCTTTTGGCCGAACCTTCGTGTGTTTTACCCCCCCTCGGTGTGTCTGACCATCGTCGTCCCCGATAGTCCACGTTCGTGCTTTGGATTGGACCTGCTCTAAGCCAGACGTAGCCGAAAATCGCTGAGGTTGGTCGGGGACCGATGATAAAGATGGGTCACTTTTGGCCAGCTTCTCAATGTGATCCTTCTATATTGGATTGAGCTTGGCCACAAAGTGAAGCCTGTTCCACGACGTACCCTCTGATCGAACAGTCCTTTATTTCGTGTTTTGAGCTTGCTGAGACGAGTGTCACTCTTCCCACCGCCACCAACCGTCAGCTCCACATTTATTTTACGACCCTCGAGGTCCGATTGATGTAATTTCAGGCCCTGCTGCAGAGCATTGCGGTGAGTAAATTCCACGAACGCGCAGCCTTTCGACTTGTTTGCTGGCTTCCCAGGCACCGGCTTTTGAGTTCGCAGACGGACCGTTGGTGGAGGGTCTAAAAAAACGTCAGCGTATCGATAGGATTGGAGCTGAAACTTACCGCACGCTGCGAAGTGGGCCTTCAATGCGTCGGCTGTTGTGGTATATTTCAAATTCCCTGCACACAGCGAATGAGAGAGGGATGGTTGTGCAAGCAGCCTGTGCGCACCGACAAAGAGAATGAACCGTTGCTTTACTTCGGTCTTTGTTCCCGCCTCCACGTTAGTAGTCGCACCAGTACTCCCCTTCTTTTTTTTCCGCTTGGGTTCTTCGCCGTCGCCGTCCCGGCCCTGCCCTGCCACATTCTCTTCCTTTGAACCGTCTCTCTTCCGCTTCTTCTCGCTCGGCACCACAACCACAGAGTCTTTCGCCCTTTCCTTGTCCTTGCGCGCCGCCTTGCCTGCCTGAGCCAATGGTTTGCTCGGCTTTGGCGCCACCTCCAGCGCAGACGTATCAGGCTCCACATCAACGAGATCCTGCACCTCCAAGACAGGCACTTCGTTATCCTCCATGCCAGAAGGACCGCCATGAGATTTCCCCGTCTTGCGGTCGCGGAAGGCAATACCCTTCTTCTGCTTCTTGGTAAGCTTTTGAGGGGCGTTCATAGCTGCACTGCTCGTGGTCTAGGGGAGGCTGTAAATTAATTTTTTGCCACGTTTGGACAAAAGAGGAAGTTCTCGCCCAGGGCCGTCACTGTCACACTCGGCCCGGAGACGTCAACCCCCGTTGCCCTCCCCCACTATCACCTTCCCAAAAAGGGAATGATGACAAATTCGGTCCCACGGCAAAACATTGACAAGTAATTCCTAGTGTATGCACGATATTGCAGTGTTCTCGGTGCGTTCTCATCGCTGTGGATGAACTTGAAGAGTCTTGGCACTATTTTGATTATTCTGCATTTCTTCGCAATTATTCAAATTCAAGGCTTACTGTATTCCTGGTTTTTTGTTTTTGTTTTTTTGACTTGTGCTGAAAATCTCACTGTAACTGTGCCAAATGTCTGACTCAGTAGATCTAGCGGCGACTGTGGGTGGCTGCTAAATATCTCCTCCTTGAATCAAAAACAAATGAATAAAAGCTTCCTTATCACAGCAAGAGGTGGAATTTATATTACATCTTGCAGAAGAAAGACCAGACTTTGTTGCGTCGCTGCCTTCCAGTCTTCTGTAAACAAATTACAATTCGCGGCGTTCATTGCGCCTGAAGGGAAAAGGAATAGATATGAAGAGTGATTGCTACCAAAACAAAACGTCACACGTCGGGCTCGAACCCGCAGCTATTGACACCGCCGAACTGTCCAACCACATACTGACTACACTATACTTCCGATGACTGTTTCAATCTCAAATGTGCGCTAGTCTGGCGGGCGGAGCCTCTTGCCAAAAAAGGAAAGTGATAGTGGGGGAGGCGTGCGTGCGCTCGGAGACGTCTTCAGGAGCTTAAGATAACTCGAAGATAACAGATAACAACTTGAGTGTCAAGTCGTAAGCGCGTCCAGGCTTGTTCTTTCCCATGTCGTGGACACAAATCGCTGCAGCGAAGAAGTCACAGCAACTCGACCGTATTCCGGCAGAATGGCTCAGCAATAATCTACCTCCAACTGAACAGCCGAACGTGGTCGATTTTCCGAAGAAAACAACTGTGCTCTCGGCCCTTGACCTTGAAATTACGGAATCGGAGGTCGCAACATTGCTGCATAATCTAGCGTCAAGCAAGTGGTCTGCAGTTCAAGTGACGACCTCCTTTTACAAGCGGGCTATCGTTGCTCAACAGCTGGTAAGTTGATTGCCATACCATCGTCGGAATTCCTCAAGACGCGGATGTCCTACTAAAGACCAATTGTCTGACGGAAATTTTCGTGGATCGCGCTCTCATTCGTGCGAATGAACTTGATGCCCACTTGAAAAACACCGGAAAGGTCTGTTTTTCTTGCCCAACGCTTCAATCGGCAGCACTGAGAGCGTAAAATAAAGGTCGTCGGTGCTCTTCATGGACTGCCAATCTCGTTGAAAGACCAGATTTGCATCAAAGGCCTTGAGTCTACGATGGTCCGGACATCTGCTTGCCATTAGCCTTACACTTTCCTTGACCGTTGTTCAGGGTTATGTATCATGGATAGGCCAGTACGCTGAAAAGAATGCAGTTCTTGTCGACATCTTAGAGTCCCTTGGTGCCGTTCCGTTCGTCAAGACAAATATCCCGCAGACTCTCATGGTATCTCTTATCTCTGCACCACGTCGACCAGATTGATTGATGATCCTTCGTGGAGTGGCCCGAAACCTTTAATCATATCTTTGGGAGGTGGGTGACTGACATTGACGTGAGCTGGAGCATGACTGACCATACAGTGCAGGACGTCTAATCCCCATAATCGGTCCCTTACCAGTGGTGGTTCCTCGGGTGGAGAAGGCGCGCTTATTGGTGACAGAGCCAACCACCTGTATTGATTTCTACTGACTGAAGTACTATCAGCGCTGAAGGGAAGCCCACTTGGCAAGTTCAGATGTCTCATCTTGAATTGTTATGATGCTCACTTCCCCTAGGGGTTGGCTCGGACATTGGCGGATCCATACGAATTCCTGCAGGCTTCTGCGGCGTCTATGGATTCCGCCCTTCGTGTGGTCGTGTGCCATATGCCGGCTGTGTGAATAGTCTAGAGGGCCAAGATTCAATACTTTCCGTTTTGGGACCACTGTGCAACACGCTCGACGGGATCAAGACATTTTTCAAGGCGGTCCTAAGCGAGCAGCCATGGATTAAGGATCCTTTGGTCATCCGCAAGCGATGGAGCGAAGAAGAGTACAAGTTAACTGAGCACGGCAACGGAGAAAAATTATGTTTTGCTATCATGTGGGACAACGGGGTGATCGAACCGCACCCGCCTGTGAGGCGTGGCCTCCAGATCACCAAGGATGCACTCCTAGCCGCAGGCCATCGAGGTACTTGGGCATTGCATGTCTCCGCTCCTGGATAACTTGATCTGAACAGTGATCGACTGGACGCCCTATAAGCAGGCCGAGATTACCACTATAACGGTGAGTACCGTCCAGGTTCGAGTCGCCCAGATAATGATGCTTGTATTCCAGAATAGCATTTGGAACAGTGGCGCCAATGAAGATTACAAGGCAGCGGCAGCCCCAACTGGCGAACCCGTCATCGCATCCATGGGAGTCCTTCCAGAGGATACAGAGTTGCTCTTCCGACCCACTGGGTCTGGTATAAGCGCATTTGAGCTGTGGCAGATCCAGAAGAGGAAGCGAGCTCTGAGACAGGAATACTTGAAGCATTGGGAAGATACTGTTATTACGACTGGGACGGGTCGCCCTGTTGACGCGATCATTAGCCCAATGGCACCGTACACTGCGCCGCCGCACGGAATGAACAAGTACGTCCTAATCCTTGGATAAATGGTGGCGCTGAACGCAAGCTGCATTAGAACAGCTCAGTATACCATGTGGTGCAACATGCTGGACTTTCCTGCGCTAGTCATTCCCGTCTCCAAAGTGGACCAAACGTTGGACGTGAAGCAGCCACGAGACAAATTTTACACAAAGCAAGACCAGGAGAATTATGAAGGATGTGCGTGTGCATCGTAGGACCTCAGAATATTGACCCACTTCTTCATACAGACAACCCCGCAACATACGAGAGTGCTCCCATCTCAATCCAGGTCGTCGGTCGTACCGTGGAAGAGGAGGCCGTCATTGCGATGTCGGAAATAATTGATGATGCTTTGAGAGCAGGCAAGGCTCAACTGTGAGAAATGTGAGTCTATGCCAGAGGATATGATAGGAAGGAATGTGTTATGAATACAATGGGAATCAGCCAAGGATACAGTATAGTGGACCGGTGTGTGGATCCCGATGCAGAAAGGATTAGGATCCCAGCGTCAACCCCCCTACTCCTTCGCCCGCACCCTCGATCTCTCTCTCCTCTCCCTCCCCTCGCCTGAAACCTGTAGCCGAGCGTGGGATAGGTCGGAGGATAGGACTAGCTAGGCCCATCGAGGCGCGCATGGTGGGACTCGAGATGCCATTGACGGGCCTAGACATCGAGAGGAATGCGGCCCCAGCACTAACCCCCACGGTAGGAGACGACGTGGTTGAGCTGGCGGCGGAGGCCGGCATGATAGGAATTGCAATAGGAAGTCTTGTATTTGAGCGAGTCTTCGGCGATGACGGATGGGAGTCGCGCAGGTGTGACAAGGAAGGAGAAACTGCTCGCCGCTTCGATGCGTTTTGATATGGGTCGAACCGCTCGTCAACTGGAGCGAACCGTCAACGCGTGCGGATAGAACGGGATCCATAAAGAGCCTACATTTTCTCTTATTGGACCGGACTGCGCTTGTGGTTGGAGGCGGCGTGGAACGCCAGTGGCTGATGGACATAGAGGACATGGAGGACATGGACGGCGAGCCAGATGGCTATAACGGGATGAATGGATAGATAGAGGAATACTGATTTCAGACACTTACGACATCGACGTCCATCCCAGAGAGACTTGGGCTTTCGGAGATACACATAGTGTTGATGTCGTCCCCGTTAACGCTACCTGCCGGGGTTCTGATGTTTATGGGTTCGCTTCCGTTGGGTACTGGGTAGAATGGGGTATACGTTGAATCGTTGTCCTCGCCATCGTCGCTTGGAGTGTCTTCCCGTTGGAATTCCTCGTGGCCTGCTTCCTCGGGATATCTGCCACGATCTGCCACAGTTCGTGGTGTACGAGGAAGCTCGACGCCGGAAGCGAGGAGCCGTTGAAAGGCAGCCTCTGACTGAACTTCGCTCTCGATAGGTCGCGATTCGGACAGCAGGTTAAGTATACGCGGTTGCTTCAACTGAACACGACGATCAACGGCAGCTATAACATTCGGGGGGATGAGACATACAGGAAACGAGAGTCTGCGGCCCTTAAACCGCGCTTCTGCTAGGTCTGCACCACGAGATAAGGATCGGCGCGGAGGAGTCAATGGTGGCACAGAGCGCCTTGAATCGTCGGGATTCTCCGGAGCGAGAAGCGGAGGCGTCGTGTTCTCAGAGCTGCTCGGAGGAGTTATGTCTGACCACAGGGCGTCCGATTCGTCGAGGCTTGACGTGCTATAACTGGCACGCCGTTTATGCGACGAAGAGGACTTGAACGACGCTGCTAGAGGACTGTGAAGCCGGCTGTCGGGGAGATGTGCTTTTGGGGCGAGCAGACTTGGACGGCGAAAGCGCTGGAACAGCAGGTTTTCATCGAGATAGCCAGCAACTGGGGTTGAAGGAGCGGAGGACGGAGGTAAGTTGAAATCGGTGGAAGAAGTTGGGAGAGGATGACGGGAGGTAGCTGCCTTTGGCATGGTGGCGATGGGGGTATGGAAGGAAGAGAGGACCGGTGGTTTGTGGGAGTTCTCAACAAGTGCATTGGTCGGATTAAGAGCGTTACACGCCGTCACAAGTCACGGTAAAGCTCTGGGAAAGGCGAATGGCGACGTCGATAGAGGCCTCGATATATTCCCTCAAACTCTAGGTCAGCTTAGATCGGCTCAAATACGCTTCGGAACGGTGCTATTGTCTGGTCCTAGTCAACTTGAAGTCATGGTCATGATCGAGGGATTCGGGGCGTGGCTCACACAGCCACCACGTGCTCTCCATTTTTTAAGTCTCTCGATGTCAAAGCGTTCTGCAACAGAGCTATTGACCCCTGCCACCACCGCTGGCCAGCCATTCTCAAAGGCATCGGGTGCCGGTTCAAAACGCGACAATGCGGCTCCAGATGAAATGGGCGAATTTGAAGATGCTTGGGAGGACGAACTAGAAAGCGACGAGGAGGCTATTGATACCGGTGCCGCAGAGGACGAAGATGGTCTGGCTATGTATACAAATCCCTTATAAAAACTCAATCTCCTGTAGGCATGGATCTGGACGACGAGGTCATGCCGGCTATTGAAGAATCCGACGAACAACCTGCACCTAGCGATGTCTTTATTCCTGGGAGACATAAACTGGGACCAGATGAGATCCTGGAGCCCGACGACACTGTTTATATCATGCGCCACTCTATGAAAGTGACCTGGCCCTGTCTGTCCTTCGACGTCCTCCGCGATAATCTGGGCGATGAACGTCAACGCTATCCCGCGACGTCGTATCTGGTCGCTGGGACGCAAGCAGATACTGCAAAGGATAATGAAGTTATTGTATACAAACTGAGCTCCCTCCATCGGACCCAAAAGGACGGAGGTCAGTACGCGAGTGCAATTTCTCATACCATAAACGTCACACACGTTGTCAACAGACGATTCAGACTCTGAAGATGAAAATGAAGACGACGACGACGAGAATCTAGACGAAGATCCGATCGTAGAGTATCGCTCCATACCGCATGTTGGTGGCGTGAACCGGATACGTGCTCAACCTCTTCCCCCCTCGTCACAACTCCCGCCTGTATCCCAGCCTTACCATGTTGCGTCCTGGTCAGAAACCGGAAAAGTTCACATCTGGGATGTCCGGCCGCTGATGGAGGCGCTAGACGTGCCTGGATATTCAGTCGATAAACGGCGAACGAACTCTCCCGTTTACACTGTCAACTCTCATGACCGTGTCGAGGGGTTCGCCATGGACTGGGCAGCGACAGGCTCTTCTCTGCGCCTTTTAACGGGAGATATACACTCGAAGATCTATCTCACAAGTTCTTCGCCTTCGGGTTTCAACACCGCTGCGCAGCCATTTACGTCCCATACATCCAGCGTGGAGGATCTGCAATGGAGCCCCACCGATCTCACCGTATTTGCCTCGTGTTCCGCCGATCGGAGCGTGCTGCTGTGGGATATTCGCAGCAAAGGGCGGCAGAGCGTCGGCGCTATTGACTCTGCACACGAAAGTGATGTCAATGTAATCAGCTGGAATCGGACCACAGCATATCTCTTGCTCAGCGGCGGAGACGAAGGTGGTATCAAGGCGTGGGATCTCCGGCATATCAAGAAACGGTAGGCCCCTGTTCATTCTTTGCCTTATTTCTTATCCATTCATATTTTGTAGGGGGCAGGACGCCAATCCATCACCAGTTGCATCCTTTGAGTGGCATAAAGCCCCGATTACATCTATCGAATGGCATCCCACGGAAGATTCCGTTTTCGCAGCATCCGGCGCTGATGACCAAATCTCTATGTGGGATCTCGGTGTGGAACCAGACGATGACGAGATGGGCGGGGCGGATGGCATGCAGGACAGCGAGAAGGACATACCTCCGCAACTTCTATTCGTCCACCAGGGCCAAACAGATATCAAGGAGCTGCACTGGCACCCGCAGATCCCCGGAGCGGTCATATCCACTGCGTCTGACGGGTTCAATATCTACAAAACTGTTTCTGTATAGGCTGCCTACGTTGCCCAAAAGTATAACACCACAACCTAGTAAACCGTCGCCGTCGTCCCACAGGACAATCTAGAGTCATAGGTTCAAGAGTTTCATGCATCAGTGGCTTGAGATATTTTAGGCGCACAAGCTCGCTTGAGGACAGTACTGAAAGCTGGGTGAATTTGAACCGGACCCGAGGACCTCATTCTTAGAATAGACGTAGGCCAGTACGGGGTTTAGTGGCATGCGATTAAACGGTCTCGAGAGCAACTAGTACAAAGCCACGCTATTACCAGATCTCGGTGCGCGAATCTATACGTTGAGCATAAGTTGGCGAGTATTTACTTTCTGAATTTAACTGCACACCTTGGCGATGTTCTTATGGATAAGATCCGTCAGAACAGCGTAGATGTTACGCAGATCGATCAAATGTTGACGAGAGAGATAAAATTGGTTGTCGTCTGAGCGAGTTAGTACTGTACGCAAAAGAATAGACGGACCAACCATGTTCCCTCAGCGCCATCTAAGCAGCGTTCAGGTGTCTTACACAAAAAAATGTCAGAGAGGATGCATACCGTGTAATCTTCCACGTTAGGGTATTTGATGAGTTTGGAGCAGATTTTCGCCCGTGCAAGGTAATCATTTCGAGCTGCGTCTCGTAGATTGAAGGCACTATCCTGGGAACGGAGCAATTCAGCGACGACCTCTGGGAGGAATCAGCCTTGTTAGAAACTAGAACCCCGGTATTAATGCAGACCCTCTTGAATCTGGACACCTAGTCGGCAAAATGAATAAAAGCCTGGCAGCATACGATTGGAAGAGGTCACAAACCGAAATTGTCCCCGCTGTGTAATAATGTCAGAGCGAAAAAGCATAAGAGCCATGAGTTAGCTCACCCCTCAATTCTATGGAAACATATCAGGACATGGCTATCCTTTGAGCGATGAGTGGGCTACGCACTTCGGCATGGTGAGAGATATCCAGAGTTTGACTTGGTCCTTTACCGACCAAAAGAAGTCGGTAATCTGCTCATCTACACTAAAGATGACTCACCGTCAGAGACACTAGTTCTTCGCATTCCCGTTTCAACGTCGCGTGGAGGGTGGCCATACGCTTGTTTGCAAGGACAAGACTCGGAAGGCGAGCATGTTGCGTGTCGTTGGTAGGATCGCCGGATGTGCCGTCGGCCATCTTCCTTTTCTTTATTTGTGGCTCGCCGTTAAGATTTGAAGGCGCGGGTGGAGGATACACTGTAGTGTCGGTGCCGGCAGCGGCCTGATCGTGATGATAGGGAGAACCTGGGATCGCTGTGGATTCAATGAGCTGTTGAAGCTCCCTGGCAGTGGTCTCAATCCCAATAGACACATTTTGGTCTTTTCCCTTACAGTATCTGTAAGCGTGGATTAGCTGGGACGCACCGATAACGGAAAGAAATCTAAAACTGTCAAACTGACCTTGGTCGGGAATGTTTTGAAAACGACCTCCTCGCCGGCAATTGCTGCCTGCTTTTGGAAAACCTGTCTGGCGTAAATTACAGATCTCGATACCGGAGAAGGATTCGTAGACCTCGAGTCTGCTGGCGAGCTGCTTGTCCATGACGGGAGGTTTGCGCGACGCGTAAGGTTGGTCTTGTTTATTTGGGAAGCCCTCGGTGATCACGATTTACGATCCGTTCACGACTCACCCGCCGTTCAATGCCAACTGAGCTTGCAACCCGTACCAAGAGCTAGCACAGAACCTAATCTATACCCCAATGTCGACGCGCGATGAAACCGAAGCCATATCGGCGCTTACTGGGTTCTCCTTGACCAACATCCTCGGAGACCTCATTCCGTCTAGCTCGAGTCTCACAAACCGCCTTGGACTCTCGGGATCTGCCCTCAGCTCCAGCCAAATATATGGCGACAAGTGGGACGACGACGATGATGCCGTCGGGAGAGACCAGGGAGAGGACTGGGAGGACCAGATTGATAAAGAGATGGAGGATGAGGAAGAGGAAGACGTGCCCGTCAAGGCAGAACCTCAGTCCCCTGGTGCTCTCAAGACTGAGAGGCGCGTCAAAATCATAAAGCGGCTCGTTGAACGCCCAAAGAGCGTGTATGAGCGCTTTCCGGCTTTCGAGCAGAACAAGATTCTGGACTTCAGTGAGCTCTTCAAGGGGTATACAGTGCAGAAGTCTCGCTTGTCCAAGCGACCATTTCATAGTGAGCTGCCCTTGGAACCGAGCGTGCGCATCATCTCAACCTGAATCAGTTGAGACCGTGTATCCGAGAAAGAGGGACATTCCACGCGCTTACCTCGAGTCTGTGGTCGGTGATACGAAACGACAAGTTGAGAACCAACGAGTTGAAGCTATCGTAGCCTCCAGTAGCGTGGAGTCAGACCTCCGTCGAGCGTTGGAAGTACGTGGTCCGCCCAGTCCTCAGCATGGCTTACTGGTTGTAGGAGAGGGAGAAGACAGATGTCCCCGTATCTCTGTCCTTGCGAGACCGCGCATTTGATCTCGTCTCGATATCCAACTGGGAGGACCAAATAATATTCGAGCCGGAGTACAAACCTGTCACCAAGCCGGACGCTGTGGACACCCCCGAGAACACCGAGAACTTGCCAGTACCCTCTGTGAAAAATCTCACCACACCCGCGAACAAAGCCTTGGAATCAGGCGCCTGGACGCAGAGTATCATCTGGGGTCCTCGAGCACCTTTTAAGGACTTCACGCAACTCGAGTTCAACCACGAAGACGACGTTATTCCTGAGGAGCGGAGTGGTTCGTCCTGCGGTGTTTTTTGTCTTTCTCACCGCTCACTTGTTGCACCACCAGCTGAGACCGTCAGACCGCGAAAGCGATTTCGGACCGATGCTGGGGTCCGAGATAAATTCAACCTGTCGAACGACCACTTCTACGAGGTCACGAAAGAGGGTGGCCGCCATCGCGTACGGCAAACCTTTGGTCAACTCGCGGTCGAACATGCATATCCTGCTCAGAAACTGCAGCTGCCCTTTGTGCGTCTACTATGTGTTCTCTCTCGCAGCGAATTTGACCACATGGGCGCAGTATAAAACCCGTCTCTCCAAGCAAGAAGCGCGATCATTCCATCGACCCGCTCTGCAGTTTCCTTCCAATATCGAGCTTCGCTTTAGTAAGGTGCGCACTGCTAAGAAGAAGAAGGACAAGGCGGGTCGCAAACTGGGCAAAGGCGGTAACATCGGCGAGGGATTGCGAAAGACGAGTGACATCAGCCTTCGCGACACCAGCAATTTTGTACTATGGGAATTCTCGGTGCGGCCGCGAAAACTTGTTCTTTTGTCCATTGCACTAACCTCTTGTTAGGAAGAGCATCCGCCCATCATCCAGAACTTTGGGATGGCCAGCTCGCTTGTAAATTACTATCGTAAGAAGGACGAAAAGGATGACCATGTGCCGAAGGTGTGTGGTTTCACAGTGGTTTGTGCGACTCTCATTCGTTGAACAGTATGATCTGGGCGTGCCTTTTGTATTGGAGCCCCAAGACGAAACTCCATTCATGAAATTCGGATCGGTCTACCCCGGGCAGACTATGCCTGCACTGTACAATAATCTTATGAGGGCCCCACTCTTCCGCCACAAACCCTATCCCACTGATTTTTTGGTCGTTCGGTTCGTGCTGAAGCGCGTGTATGAATTGTACTCATGCATGCTATCTAGCAATACAATCAAAGGCGACACCAAGTATTTCATACGCGAAATCAAGAACATCTTTGCTGTTGGGCAAACATATCCTGTCACTGAGGTCCCCGGCCCACATTCTCGCAAGATCACCAACACGATCAAATTCCGCCTCCAGATAATCGCGTTCAAGCTGCTCCAGAAAAGTGCTGGCGAGCGCCTCAAGATCTCTCGCCTGATGAAGTACTTTCCGGACCAGAACGAACTGCAAATGCGACAGAGGCTCAAGGTTCGTGGTGCTGATTATCTTGGTGCCAGCCTCATGACTTACTTCTGTGCAGGAGTTCATGGAGTATCACAGACGCGGTCCACATCAAGGTTTTTGGCGGCTCAAAACGAACTGGGTCATCCCATCCGACGCCGACATGTTGAAGATGGTGACACCAGAGATGGTGGTTTTGACGGAGAGCATGCAGGTGGGACAGCGGCATCTGCAAGATGCCGGTTACAGCCAGGCGGCGGACGCGGTCGAAGACAAGGACGACCAGTCCAATCTTTCTGTCGAACAGCAGCTGGCGCCATGGATCACGACCAAGAACTTTCTTTTTGCTACCCAGGCGAAAGCCATGCTTCGGCTGCACGGCGAAGGTGACCCTACAGGCCGTGGGGAGGCATTCAGTTTCATCCGGATATCCATGAAGGATATCTTCGTGAAAGCCGGGGAGAACTATGAACAGAAAGTTGGCAAGTCCGCGAATGCGTTGCGTGGTGCCTGGCTGACGCCCAGTCCTTATCAGCCGAAGCCGAAAACCGACCCAAGTCGGCGCATCGGTACAATGTCGCAGAGCAGCAGGTGATATACAAATCGGAGATTGAGCGGATCTGGAAGGCGCAATTTGACTCGCTCAGCCGCAAGGACGAGCCCCAACTAACGGCAGAGGACGAGAAGGAGGAGGACGCGCCGAAAGCGCGCCAACCGTCTGTGCGACAGGAGACGGTCCCGCCGCCGGATCTGTCGCCCGCGGCCGGGCCCTCGTCGGCGCCCTCGCCCGCGTTCAGCCGCGGGTCGTCGCTCGACCGCGACCGGGAGATGAGCCTGGGCCCGGACGGGAGCAGCCGGGTGCTCCGGATCAAACGCTTGGCACGCACTGTCATCGCGCTGACGAGGGGGAAGCTGACGAGCGTTTTTTTCCAGATCCTTGGCGAGTGGCAGACGGAGATCATCCGTGACCCCGCTGTTATCCGTGCCTATGTGCGGGGCCGGCAGGCAATCGAGGAGGAGCAAACCTTGGCGGACTCGCTCGCGCCCACGGGCGATGCCGACAAGGACAAGCGGGCCAAGAAACGGTATCGCTTTTGTTGCCGCTGTGCGCCGACTTGGCTCATGCGGCGTCTAGCCTCGAGGAGGAGATCGCGCGAATGAAGAAGAACCAGGAGCGGCGGCTTCACAGGAAGAACGCCAAGATCGTGCAGGCGGGTGGCACGCCCATGCAGCTCAACCGCCCTATCAAGCCCGACACAACAGTAAGTCCACCCATGGCTGTCCGTCGCGGTACTCATGCCACTTAGCGGCGCTGCGGCCATTGCGGCCAGCTGGGCCACATGAGTGCGTCCGTTTCCCATGTCCCGCGCTCATCTCTGAATCTCGGGTCCAGAAACGAACCGCAAGTGCCCGCGCTGGGCGGAATTCAACACGCCTGGACCTGCGACGCCCCCGGGGTCTGCAGCGAGCCCGGCGGCGCTCCCCGGGGCGCCGAGTCTAGGCTTCAACCGCAATCCGACGTTTGGATTCCCTGCGGCGGTACCGTCGCCGCTCGCAACCAGCCCCCCGGTCTCAGGCATGGCACCCGAGGATCCCACGCCCGCCCCAGCTGCCGTTCCGAAGATTAAGCTAACGCTGAAGCGCAGCTAGCTTGTTGTATGTATAGATACATGATACGAAGGGGGTAAAATAATGAGTATTATCATCAGTGTGCGCGCTGGGATAAATGTACCAAGGCAGTCAGAGTACATGGGTAAGTTACAAGAGCGGAGATTTGCGACGTTCAAATTTTAGCGGGGAACTCATGTACCGTCTTACGCGGCCGACATCTCTACGTCTCGCGGGGCCTGCTGCTCCCGCACGGTGGTGAGCTCGGGCGCAGGGGTGCCGTGCTGCCTGCGGAACTCGGCGTTGATCGACACGAGCAGGTTCCGGATGAGCTCCGCGTGCCGGCGCCGCTCCTCCGCGGAGATCTCCTGCGCGCGGCCGCCGTCCAGCTGGATGTCCCCGAGCTCGCGCGCGACCCTCGTCCGACTCGGCGGAGCGCGCGCGCGGGATGCCCGGCGCGATCGAGTGCAGGCTCGGCAGGATCGTGCGCTCCGCCGGCGCGGGCGAGCCCTGCGTGCTCGGCGTCGAGGCGCGCGACGTCGCGGGCGAGGGCGAGCGGTAGCGGTGCTTCATCGGCGGCAGCTTGTACTGCTCGTCGCCGGACGTGAGCAGCGGGTAGAGCGAGCCGGCGCCGGTCTGGGCGAGCGCGGGCGAGAGGGCCGAGGAGGCCGGCGCGGACGGCTCCAGCTTGGCGGGGGGCCCGCGGTGCGGAAGGGGCGACAGCTTGGGCTCGACGGGCTCCGGGCGCGCGCCGGGCACGCTCTTGAGCAGGACGATGCGCTGCTGCATGGACTTGTTGCCCATGTAGTCCGGCGCGGCGAGCTGCACCGCGGGGGGCGCGCCGCGCGGGTGCCGCAGGTAGTCGTACGCGGCAGAGTCGGGCGGGGGCAGCGACATCTGCGGGGGCGTCGAGTGGTTCGAGCCCGAGTGCGGGGATCCGCCCTCGTGCGGCGGCGACTGGTGGTGGTGGTAGTGCTGCGGGTACGGCGCGTACTTTGTCGGGCGGCGCGTGAACTCGGCGGGATAGCTCAGCGGCGCGTCGTCGATGTGCGGGTACATGCCGCCATACGCGACCGACGGGTGGGTCGAGCGCGTGGTCGAGTACGGCTGGGAAGAAAAGTGCTGCGGCGCGGAGTTGGGGTAGGGATGGTCCGGGTTGTTGCCATTGGGCCCGGAGCTGTGCGGCATGCCGGGCATGCCAGCCAATCCGAGCTGGCTCAGGCTGACGGGGTCAAAGTAAGACTCCGACGAAAAGCCGCTCGGGGGCCGGGGCCCGTTGTCGGAGACATCGCGGCCGAGGGTGATGAGAAAGTCGTTGACGGCCGCGAGCTCCTCTGGGGTGCGGATGTCGAGCGACACGGAGCGCGGGTTGAAGCCGGAGGCCCCGTGGTGGTGGTGATGAGGGTAGGACACGTGGTTGAGCCGCTCAAGACGTTCCGCCATCCCTACAGAGTATATTATTAGACCGGACGGAAGAGCGAACGAGCGGGCCTCGTACGGGGATCGTAGGAAGGGCTTAGTCTGCGCTTTTTCATGTCTGTGAAAAAGTCGTCGACGCTGTAGTCGTGGGAGCGCTTTGAGCCGGTGCTGGTGCCGTCCCAGCCGTGGCTCTGCATGAACATTTCGTCGGTGGGCGAGTGGTGTACGTGGTGCATCGGCGGCGGAGAAAAGTCTGGAGAAGGCGTGGGAGGAAAGTTAGGGTACGAGCCTATGGAGGGCATTAAAGCTCGCGCCTGAGCGGAGACACGGAGACGTACCATCCGAGGCGGAGGACGAGCGGGACTGGGCACGGGCGGCGGAGCCGTCGGAGGGGGACTTTGAGGACGGGGGCTTGGAGGAGACGGGGCGGCCGGTAGATGTTGAGTCGCCGCGAACGCGGGAGACGTAGGCGGGATCTGCGACGGTTATCGCCTTTGAATGCTTGTGTTGAGCATGGTGCTCCTCGGTGTGGATTTTCTCGTGCTTCTTGAGATCCTGGGGGCGCTTGAAGGACTTTTTGCAGATCTGCGGAGAGTTGAGTGGCTACCTAGGTGCTGCGGAGCGGTGGGTGACATACCTCGCAGACATGGGGCTTGAGCGGGGTGTGGACTGTCAGGCGGTGAGGCGGGGAGAACGGGGACGGAACAGTAGGGTACGGACCTCGGAGATGGCTGGTGATGTGATCGCGTTTGGCGCAGGACGTCCCGCAGTCCTTCCACTTGCAGGTGAGACAGAGGTTGTTGGTGCTCTTGCGGCCGATGTGGTCGTTGCAGAGGTGGTTGTAGAGGGTCTCGGGGTCGGGGAAGGCCTGGGCGCAGTCCTGCCACTGGCACTTCTGTGTGTTGACGGGCTCGTCGGGCGGGGTGGGCGGGGGCTTGTCGTCGCGGGCGGGGTCTTGGGGGGCGGGGGCAGCGTCGGGCATGTTGTACGGGAACCAGGTGGGGTAGATGGGGGGCGGGAGGGTGCGGTCAGGAAAGCGGATTGTCGGATTGGGAAGCATTATTTAAGGAGGATGGATGTGGTTGATGCCAAGAACAGTGTACAGCCGATCGCGCATCTCCATCCGCAGTTCGGAGCCCCCTGACGTCTTTCTCTTGGCACAAACAAGTCTCTTGGGAAACGTGTCAATCATTAAATTCAGAGCCCTTCCAAGCCTCTTGGCATTGCTCGGCGCCCAGAGTCTCTATTCTCCCACGGTCTCCTAAGAGAAATCGATGCTAAGAGAAAGGGCACACAAGCGTACATATCCTACGTCACTGCGCCTGCACGTCGTCGTCGTCCTCGTTCACCCGCAGCACCTTCACCCACTCCCGGTAATTGAAGTTCCCCTGCCGGTCCGTGAACGGGCCCTTCAGCAGCTTGTCGATCTGTACACAACACAAGTCTCAGCCACCACTCGCCATGAAAGACGCCACAGTGACACCACACTCACCTCGCGCTCGCCCATGCGCTCGCCCACCTCCGCCAGCCACTTGCGCATCTCCTCCACCCGCACAAACCCGCTGTCCCCCTCGTCAAAGCTCTCAAACGCCTCCAGCAGCTCCGCCTCCGTGTCAAACTCGAACAGCCGCTCGCTCATCATCGTCAGGAACATCGTAAAGTTCACCCCCCGCTCCCCCGCAGACGCCGCCGGGGCGTCCCCAGGCCGCGCCCGCAACAGCTCGTCCATCGTCGCTGCCGACGGGCTGATCCCTGCGCCGCCAACAGTTTAGCTATCCGTGTGGGGCCCGGCCGCGCGACCGACCGAGACGCACCGAGACTCGCGAATATCTGCCTCAAGTCCGACTCGCCCACCCATCCGTCTTTGTCGTGGTCGATCAGCTGGAACGCCTCCTTGAACTGCTGGATCTGCGGCGCCTGGAACAGCGAGAACACCCCCGACGGCTCCCTTCGCGCCCTCGACTTTTGTGCCTTGCTCAGTTTACTCGGCGTCGCATTCGGCGAGAGGTAATCTGGGTATTTCGACGCCATAGCACTGGCAGTAGTTCAAGTCGACCAAAAGGAGCCCAAATAAATATCACATGATTCGACATGACGTAAACTTTAACTTTGACTTGAACTATGGCCTGCGCGAATACAGCCTCCAGGCGTACCACAGCACCCACGCCTTGGGAAGCCACTGCAAGATCTTGAAAACGTACGCCTTCCCGCCTAGCACGAGGCTGTGCGGCGGGTTCGCCTGCAGCGCCCTGCGCACGATCTCCTTCGCACACGCCGCGGTGGGCATCGCTCCCGCGCCCTGGCTCAACTGCATGCGCTGGATCATGTTCGGCAGGAACGCCTGGTAGCGCGAGCCCTCCGGCAGGCTGCGGGTGCGTCAGCGGCGGGGGGAGACGGAGGCGGGACACCATGCGCACCTGAACCGCACCGCCTCGTTGCTCGCGATGTTCGAGCGGATCGACGCGGGCGCGACGTTCATCACGCGCAGCCCGAACGGCTTGAACTCCATCGACAGGATGTCGCTCATCGAGTGCATCGCGGCCTTCGTCGCGGAGTACAGCCCGTTCCACGGCACGGCGCTGCGACGTCAATGTCAGCGTGAAGGTGGGCAGATGGGGGGAATGGCGGGCACGTACATGTCCCCGACGACGGAGCCGATGTTCACGACGAGCCCCGAGCGGCGCGTCGCCATGTGCGGGAACGCCGCCTGTGCGACGCGCAGCGCGCCGTACGTGTTCGCGTCGAACGTCGCCTTGACGGTCTCCATCGGCTGCTCGCTGCGTACGCTCAGACCGCAAGAACAACACAGAATTGACGCAGCGCTCACATGAGGGGGCCTGCATCTCATCAGACTCGCCCTACAGTACAGTTCAAAGAGAGAGAGCGCTACGCACCGATGCCCAGGACGCCCGCGTTGTTCACGACGATGTCGATCTGGCCCGCCTCGGCGACGACGGCCTCGACGACGCGCCGCACGTCGGCGTCGCTCGTGACGTCGAGCGTCTGCAGCGTGATGCGCGGGTGCGCGTCGAGGCCCGCCATCGCCTCGAGGCGGCGCGCGGTGGCGTACACGCGGCAGCCCTCCGCCGCAAAGTGTTCGCACCTACATAGAGCTGGGTTAGCATTGCGCTAAATAGGAGGAAGGGGTACGTGCAGGCTGTAGCCGATACCGCCTGCAGAGCAGCCTGTTACGAGCACGACGCGGGACATGGTGGGCGAGGTTCAAGTGGTGGTAGGTAGAGACGTTCTCGGATGCTCGGATGCTCGGGTGCTGCTGGTTACCGGTTTTGATCGAGGACTAACTCGAAGCAAGTGCCTTGGCCGGATGCGGCATGCCCGCCGCGGCTGCGCTTCGCTTACGATCACTCGGCGCCTCAGCCTCACCTTTATATTCACGCACTCGTCCCTACTATTAGCTCCCCTGAGCACCCCCGCTCCTTCACTTCACGTTCTCGCACACTCTCTATCCCACTTCATGCGTTTCTCGCCGGCCCGTCTTGTGCGGGGCGCACTTTCTCTAGTGTTGGCAGGGGCGGTCGCCCGCTGCAGCGCCGCCTTGCAGGGCCGCGCGACGACGTGCAATGGCCACGCCGAGGTAAGCGCATAGCGAGTGTCATGATTGGGGCCGTGAAGCTGAGCTGCGGCAGCTCTGCGCGAAGAGCTACGGCAATGTGTCCTTTGTCGGCGCCCACAACAGGTACGCATCCGAGTCCGCTCCGTCTCCGTCTCCGCGTTAGTATCTTTGAACGCGGGACTGACTGCGCAATAGCTACGCCGTAGGGGTCAACAACCTCGCCGTCAACCAGGACCACGATGGTGGGTCCCGGAGCCGGGCACGTCCGCCCGCAACCACTTACCAATAACGTGAAACGCCTTCTAGTAACGCAGCAGCTCACGGACGGCATCCGGCTGCTGCAGATGCAGGCGCACAACTTGAGCGGGGTCGTCCAGCTGTGCCACAGCAGCTGCGTTAGTTGCATCTTATCAGTTTTATGCGGGGCAGAGGCTGACGGTGCGAGGGCAGCTGCTGTACAATGGCGGAACGCTCGAGGCGTACCTCACAAAAGGTGTGCCCCGCGCTCCTCCCAAACGTTAAACTCCCATGCTCATCCTCCGCCACAGTCAAAACATGGATGGACGCCAACCCCAATGACGGTGCCTCCCCTCCCCTCCCCCTACCCCCGCTTGCTCCTCATTGATTCGCGGTTCAACACAGTGGTGACCCTCCTCATCGTGAACATCAACAACCTCGCGGCGTCCCAATACGGCGCGGTGTTTGCGAAGGTGGGGCTCGACAAGCTGTCGTATACGCCGACCGCTGCGCCGATGGCTGCGTCGGCGTGGCCGACGCTTGGGGCGATGATCGACGCGGGCACGCGTTTGGTGACGTTCCTCGATAACGCGGCGGACCCGGCGGCCGTGCCGTACCTCGTCGACGGTACGCATCCGCGCCGCCAAGATCTGACTCTCCCTCTGTACTGATGCATTGCCGTCGTTATTCACTTGCAGAGTTCACGAACATCTGGGAGACGCCGTTCGACGTGACGGACCCCGCGTTCGACTGCAGCATCAACCGCACGAAGGGCGACACGGGCTCGCAGATGTACCTCATCAACCACTTCCTCGACAAGATCGTGTTCGGCAACCCGGCGCCCGACGTCGACAAGGCGAACGTGACGAACGCGGTCGAGGGGTCCGGCGCGCTGGGCGTGCAGGTCGGCACGTGTGTCGCGCAGTACGGCCGCGCGCCGAACTTTTTGCTCGTTGATGTGCGCTTTCGAGTTTGCTCCATTTCTGCGAAGCTGGAACTCATGACTGATTTTTTTTAGTTCTACGAGTATGGTGGTGGATCCGTGTTCCAAGTCGCCGCGACGATCAACGGGGTGACTTACAGCCCCACGACGCCCATCGCAACACCAGTCACGTCGTCGGCGTCTTCCTCTACGACCTCCAGCAAGAGCAACACCGCTCTATCGCTGTTCGAGTTTGCATCACGATCCCAAGGCATAGCATATCTGTTCATCGGGCTGAGCATCATGCTCGGCGCCTCGAGTGTGTTCGAGTTTATATAGCCAGTATGTATATCGCTGCTCTCCTCACGCACGGACTACTCGCATCTATACCTTAATCACTACTACTACCACGGAACGAACGCACCAGGAAAAGTACATCTGCATCCTCACCCCTTGCGCTCAAGGCGCCACTTATACACCCGCGGCTTGTAAGTCTTCTCATCGACGGCGCGCACCGGCGCGCGGCGCTTCCCCCTCCGCGCGTCCACCTCGTCCTCGTCCTCCGCGTCGTCCCGCGCGCCCTCGACGGCCTCCACGCCCGCGATCTTCTTGCGCGCGCCCTTCCCCATGAGCGCGCGCTGCAGCTCGAACTCGCGCTCCGCGTAGCGCAGCTGCGTGTCGCGGTGCAGGCGCGCGGAGAGCTCCTTGAGCAGCCGCGTGCGGGCCGCGGCCGCGCGCGCGCGGTGCTCGTCCGCGCGGATCTCCGCGACGGCCTGCGCGTCCTGCACATCCTGCTGCGGGGCGGCGGCTTTGCGGGGTCGCGACTTTGCGGCGGGGAGGGCCCAGCCGAGGTCCATGGGCTCATCAAGGTCCGCGGCGGCGGAAGCGGGGGGCGGGGCGGAGAGCTCGAGGGCCGTCTGGCTGCTGCTGGCGTACTGGCGGGCTGGGCGCGGGGTGAGCACATAGGCTGAGTGAGGGGAGCACGGCGCGGCGTACCTTCATCCTCGTCTTGCACGAACACGATGTGCTTCGGCGCACGGCCCTTGCCCTTGCGCGTGGAGAGGATGCCGGCTTTCTGCAGGGTCTCGATCTCGCCCGCGTCGAGGCCGTCGGTGTCGCCGTCGATTTCGGAGGTGCCGGGAGTCAGGAGATCGGCCATGGCCATGAGGTGCGCTTTTATTTTGTCGATTTTCTGGGGCGGGATTTAGTCTGAGGCTGTAAGCAACGGGGAGGATACGCACCTTGAGACCCGCGGCCCTCATTGTGCGCACGTAGTTTTCGTCCTGGGTCTTGAGCACCTTGACCATGTCCTGCGGCAATGCGACGTTTCCTCGGTCCGCGATGTGCACGCCGCCCTGGAAAAAAATTAAGATGTGCTCCCAGACCTCTGGAGATATAGTTTTGCACCGACCTTGGTCGTCTGCTTCGACATGGAGAAGTAGAACTCATCCTTGTTCCTCTCCGCGACTTTTTGCTTCAAGCGAGTCAACCTGTCCTGCTTGGAGTGGTAGTCCCGCGCGCGCTTGACGTAGTCCGCATGTTTCTCGAGGATGCCGAGCCTGGAGCGGTGCGCAAGCTGCGAGCGCTCCTTGTGGTTGCGCCTATGGATCGAATTTTTGAGCGGCATTACTAGTTGGGCGGAAGGAGTGACCGCAACCGTGACACGGTGCTATCATGCCATCGCGCGGGCTTTGCCTCTAAATCTCCCCAAATCCTCCAACTTTCGGGCCAAATATGAGTTTCCAACATTTCAGGCTAGGCGAGGTGCCTCAGCCGCTGCCCCCGCATCTCGTGCAGCACGACCCCGTCCAGCAGAGCTCTGTCCAGCAGTTCCAGACCGCGAACACCAACAACACGTTTCCGACGAATCATGTATCGGTAGGCGGCCAGACGTCCACGACGAAGCAGCCGTATGGCTCCGGCGATACGGATGATGGATATACGCTTGTATTCCCCGACATTGAAGCCTTTTATGAATGGCGGAACAAGGAGGAGGAGACGCAGATGGTCGAATTTGTGAAGGTATTTTTGCGGCGGCGCGCATCCGCCGTCTGAACGACTGGCTGATAACTCACCAGGGAGATACCCACGGAAGCAAGGCGGTCCCGCCTCGGTTCAAAGATCATACGAAACTCGTATGTGCCAGACACTCACGCAGCGGGCGCAAGAAATACGTAAAGAAGCATCCGGAGAGAGTGCGAAAGGTCCCGAGTCGCAAAGTCAGTGCAAAATCGATTTATCTCTGTGCAGTCCTTTTCCGACATCGACTTAGCTCGATGGAGAAGGTTGCTCAGCATCAATCAGCTTCAAAACATATTACGATACGGACGAGGTCCGGGCTTGCTGTGCGACTTTTGGACCAATCCGAGCCGGATTGGCGCTGACGCACACTCAGATATTTCGCAGCATTCACATGAGATTGGTCCGGCCAATCTGCCGTTTACACGCCGGGGCCGCAAGGTTGCTGCTCAGCAAGAAAAAGAAAAGACGCGAAAGGCGGCTAAATCTCCGACAAGCTCGACCGGCCAGACCGCAGCTGCGAGCACCACGACGCACCAGACGTCCGAGCAATTTACGACTGCGGTAGCCATGCTTGCGCCGTTGCCGGGGCAGTCGATGTATCCCCAGCAACCCGCAATGCCGCATTATGGATACCCGCAGCCAGCTGTACAACTTCAAGCCGGATCTGCGTCGCTTTCGCACGAGCGATGGGAAAACATGGCTACTCTGTTCCAGTCCGTGCGGGGGCACGCCCGGAGCTTTGAATACCCCACTGCCAGCGTTGCGGCGCTGGAGACCGTGCTTATACGGCTGTATTTGGAGAGCCCTGTGACCATGGCATCGCAGCCACTTTTACAGAACGCCGCGGGACACAACCCGAACATACAGCCAAATCTCGGGGAGAGCAGCGGTGGAAGCGGGAATGGGTCGGCCGACGACGATGGTTAGAACGTTTAACTTCAAGTGGATTTACTGTGGATTTCTTGGTGGACCTTGTACATGTACTTCGCTTGTACTTAACTTACTTCTTGCCGGATATGGATGATGACATCATCATGATGATCATCCCTCGTTGGCCTTGCCCACTCGACGGAATTGGACGGAACGCTCCCCTACCCTGAACTACACCGGCGCCGATGTCGTTCGCCAAAGCATTCCGCAATGAGAAACCGCACGTCTGTAACGCGGTTATCGCTCTGAATCTCGAGGCTAAAGCATCAGCTAGTCCTCCATATCCGACTGGGTCGACATTCTCACCGCGGATTCGGTCGACGATGAGGCGTACGACGGGTCGGTTTGCCTCGACTGGTTTATCGTAAAAGGACTCAACTGCCGGCAGCATCCCCGAACTCGTAGACTCAATTAACCTGCAAGGAACAGGGTGATTGCCGCCGTTATCATCTACAGTGACGGAATCCTCAACGATTGCCACCAGTCCGACAGAGGCATCGCGGGCCATTCGGAAGAAACTCAAACACGGGCGGCCGCACCAACAATACCGCGCCATCGTAGTCAGTCCAATTTCGATATCACATTCCATCCACCTCCAATACTTCTTCGCTTCCCAGATTCTGAAGGCGCTTGTAGAAAATTGTGGCCACAAATTTCAAAGTCTGTACTTGGGCATCTCCGCCCGCTTTCCACCCCTCACAACCCTTAATCAGCTACATTTGCCGATGGCCAGCTTACTGACACCCTCAAACATCTGGCAAATGACCCGGGCACGGATAAAAAGGTCAAGAAGAGGCTGTTGATCGTGCTCGCTTCGTGGAACGACCAATTCAAATCCGAGCCTTCGATGGCCAGTGTTGCGGGTTTATACAAGCAAACGAGACGCGAGCGCGACGACCGAGCGCAGAAACTCGACTCGTTAGGTCTGCCGGACGTCGAGGCGCTGGAACGCGAGGCTAAGCGAAAGGCCAAGCAACAACGCGAAAAGGACAAAGAGCAGCAGCGTTTAGAAGAGATAGACCGCCGGCGCAAGGAGAAGGAACAGAAGAACAAACCTAAACGAGCGCCATTCGATTTCGAGAAGGTCAGCATCCGTCTCCAGTTCCCGTTGTGTCAACGAATGTCCTTTTCAAGGAAAAACCTCTGGTACTGGGAAGTATCGTGGAAGCGTCGCAAGCGTCCAGCAATCTTGTGAATGCAATCACGGTACTGGTTCTGCCGAGATGATGCTCAACCTCATTTACTCACCCATCTTTCAAGCTTGTGAACCAGGAGAAGGAGAGCCTCGTAACAAACGAGCGCGTACAAACATGCCTAGCGAACGCAAAACAAGCTCGGAAAGCTGTAGTGCGGTATATACAAGTGCGTACAGCAAACTTCCCAGTAAACCCATCCTCATGTGCCCAATGCAGCTGGTCGAAAACGAGGAGCTCATCGGCACTCTGATTGAAACCAATGATCGGATTATAGCAGCTTTGGAGATGTACGACGATCAACTGTCTGCACCGAGCGCACCGCCCATAGATGCTGTGGCCGCGGGCCTCGCTGCGACCCACATCAACTCATCTGAAACGGAACTAAACAAGCTGCAGGGGAAGCAGCGCGCAGCTGTCGCCCGCGCCAAACAAAACTCCTTCCGAGGAAAGGCGCCTACAGACTCTGAGAATGACGCAAATGTACATCCCGATCTGCAGGATCTCAGCTTTGGCGCGTTGGGGTCGTCTTCACAACATCTTCCTGCCCCCCTCCGACCATCCACCCTCTCCGATGACGGGGAAGAGCCGGCCGAGGCCTATGTTCGCGGGTCGTTATCGGACTTCAGCGACTACGATTCGTCTGACGAGGACGCTCATAATGCCGCTGGACCATCGACCTCGCACAGGGATTATGTGACGGTCTCGGATGACGAGGGGACAGGACATCGAGGCACCAAGGTCGGCAGTCCCGTCTCGAAAGGAGCTCTTGTCGACGCCGAGGACCCCTTCGCTGACCCGTTCGCCGATTAATCTAATTATTGACATATTCCTTGCCATCATGCATGCGCCGTATTCAAGGGAGTAGAGGGCGGGATGGCGTTAATATTTATGGGTAAAACTACAAAGGAGTAGGCGGAGATTAGGATGTATGTACTTGAGGAAATATGTATGTTGAGTGTTGTAATCATTGCCATCGTATTATCGTTCTTTCGCTCCCACCGATCCAGAATGGCCGCAGGACCTCTGGCAGTGCAATTGCGATAGGCTCGCCGTGCTCATCGAAGACAACGCCATTCTCCAGTAGCGCGACGATGAGCCGAGGAATAGCGGCAGCCGTCGCGTTGAGAGTGTGGGCAAATGTGGTCGGTACGGTGTCATACCGGATATGGAGACGCCGCGACTGATAGTCTGTGCAGTTGGAGAGGGACGAGACTTCACCCCAGCTGCCACGGCCAGGCATCCACGCTTCCATGTCATATTTCCGGTACGCACTGGCTCCGAGCTCTTCTGTCGGCATGTCCAGAACTCTACGCCCGGACGTTAGTGGGGCACCATCAAGAGAGAAATCAGACACACCGGAAAGGAATCCCTAGACCCTTCAATATGGATGTTTGCACCAGTCTCATCTCCTCCATCATCTCCTCACTCGCATCCTGCGCGGTGACCGCGAACAGCTCTACTTTAGTAAACTGGTGCACCCGGTACAGCCCACGGGTGTCCGTCCCGCGCGCACCCGCCTCTGCCCTGAAAGCGTGGCCCAGGCCGGCCACTTTCAATGGCAGCGCTCCAGCCTGGTACACTTTATTCGCGAACATACCGGCGAGGGGGATCTCGGACGTTGCGGACAGCACTAGGTCGGCAGACTTAGAGCTGAGGTGGTAGGCCTGCGAGACTGGCGGGTCCGAGTTATCGCGCGGTTGGAAGCCACACCGACTGGCGATTTCCGACCGCACGACATCCGGCGTTGTGACTGGTGTAAATCCGTGCCGGACAGCGATAGAGATGGCATAGTTCGTGAGAGCCATCTCAAGCAGAGCGGCTTCGTTCATGAGATAGTACCACGAGGAGCCGGTCACTGTGACCCCGCTCTCGAAATCGAGAAGCCCGAATTTTCTAGCGATCGTCACGTGGTCGCGTTCGGGCGTTGGGGGAATCGGGTCTGGGCCGTGCGTGGACAGCGTCACCGCTGCAGATTCAGGGCCGAGAGGCGAGGATGGATGGGTATCGTTGGGTATAGAGAGTGCTCGCGCAAGCAAACTTTCTTCTACCAATGCCAGAGCCGGTTCTAGCTGTGCAATGTCTTCTTTTATTTTCACCGCTTCGAGCAGGGCAGCAGTTTTGGCCTCCAGGTCATTCTCCTGAGAGCTACGGCGGACGCGCTCTCCCACGGATGAGCGGGCGTTCCGTTGTGCATTCAGAGCGCTAGATAGACGCTTGAACTCTGCGTATGTCTGGGCAACGGATTGTATGCCGTCTGGAGGTAGAGGCGCCTTGCGATTCAGGGCATTGGCGGACTTGGAGGCGATGTTTTCAGACACCGTTTTGTAGTCGAGGCGGGGCGCGGGGAGCGTTCTGGTCTGCCGGCTGGCACTTGCATCGGTAAAGGAAGATCTGCACTGTCTCTTGGCTCGATGCAAGGTGGTCGATGAGGTATTTGACGCATACGAGGGCAGCCCTCACCGGAATGGAGGAAAGACCGGACGGCTAGATGTGAGCCACGAACCAAAGCTGGCATGGACTCCGAGGGTTGCGGTAAAATTACAGTTTGCTCTCGGGTCTTTTGCCAAACAACGCGTCTCGTCCTTCATGGCCACCTCCACCACCGCTGCGAAGCCGGCGAACACCGTCGAAATACCCTACGAACTGCCATGGTATCACAGCTTCTTCTTTGAGGCTCTTCTTTGGCTTCATTTATGCCAGGGTCGAAAAGTACAGGCCGACTTTGCTCGACGATATCGTGGGCAACGGAGACACTATTGAACGCCTCAAAGTCATCGCAAAGGACGGAAACTGTCCTCACATAATCATATCTGTGGGACCTGCGCTGCCCGTACTCTCCGTTCCCCCTGATCCTCTCTAGGGAATGCCAGGGATAGGCAAGACAACAAGTATACATTGTCTTGCACACCAGCTTTTGGGTGATGCATATAAGGAGGGTGTCTTGGAACTGAATGCATCGGACGAACGGTACGATTGGTTTACCACTTGGTACATAATGCTGAACTCTAGGCAGTGGCATCGACGTTGTACGGAATAAAATCAAGGCTTTCGCGCAGAAAAAGGTGACGCTCCCGCGGGGCCGTCATAAGATCGTGATTCTGGACGAAGCTGACAGGTATCCCTTTCATTCAAACTTATCGTCGTGTTCTGAACTGCTATGAGTATGACAGCAGGTGCCCAACAAGCGCTGCGACGAACCATGGAGATATTTTCCAATACGACCCGGTTTTGCCTCGCCTGCAATATGAGCAACAAAATCATCGAACCTATACAAAGTCGATGCGCAATCCTGCGATACGCAAAATTGCGAGACCAGGAAATTCTGAAGCGGTTGCTCGAGATCTGCGACATGGAGAAGGTGCGTTCTTACGTCGTGACGAGGCGCGTTATATCTCAATTATCTATGGCAGGTCGAATATAATGATGATGGTCTCACCGCGCTCATATTCACTGCTGAGGGTGATATGCGACAAGCAATCAACAATCTGCAGTCGACGCATTCTGGGTTTGGATTTGTCTCGGGGGACAACGTCTTCAAAGTCTGCGACCAACCTCATCCCATCATTGTTCAGGCTATCATCAAAGCCTGCGTAAAAGGAGACATCGGCACTGCGATGGAGAAGCTGAATGAGCTTTGGGACCAGGGATACAGCGCCGTTGACATTGTTGTGACGATATTCAGGGTTGTCAAGACTTATGATGAGTGCGTACCTCACCTCGTACCTCCCTTGCATGAAGGCTGACATTCTGTGTCGAGAATACCTGAATATACCAAACTTGAATACATCAAGGTCGCTTTAACTCTACTCCTTCCTCCGTATCTCATTGCTTTGCTCTCTAGGAAATCGGATTCACGCACATGCGAATTTTAGAGGGGGTTGGCACGCTGCTTCAGCTGGCCGGATTGGTAGCCCGGTTATGTAAAATGGTGAGTTTTCTGCTTTTTATGGGCTCAACTAACCGAGCTCCGCGCAGAACCTCAAGCCTGAGCTTTTCATTGTATAATAGCAGGAAAATGTACTCGCGTGGTCTAATCAATCGCGTTATCTGCGTCATGTGATCGTGACGTAGCGCGACGCTGACTCAGGTCTCAGTGACTAATTGCTATTCTTTTTTGGTTCCGTCCTCCAACTCTCTCAAGGCTCCCCTCATTATCGATGGCTTCCCTTGACACACCCGTCTCTCGACGGCTGCAGTCGGTCAAGAACATCATCATTGTCTTGTCCGGCAAGGGCGGCGTTGGGAAGTCGTCTGTGTCTACTCAACTAGCTTTGAACCTCTACCAATCATCGCCTTCTGCTCGAGTAGGTATACTCGACGTCGATCTGACTGGTCCATCAATTCCTCGGATGCTGGGCTTGGACGGGCACGGAGTACATCAAAGTAGCGATGGCTGGGTTCCCGTGTACGCCGACGGAGCACAGGCGCGGCTTGCCTGCATGAGTGTAGGGTTTCTCCTCAAGAATAAGGGCGATGCAGTGGTCTGGAGAGGCCCAAAGAAAAATGGGATGATTCGGCAATTCCTCAGCGACGTCCGATGGGGAGAATTGGATTACTTGGTCATCGACACACCTCCCGGTAACTCCACTCCCGACCATTCCCTGAATATTATCAAACTCGGACTTTGATAGGGACGTCCGACGAGCACCTTTCGCTTCTAGAGCATATGGCGCCCGTTCATTCGCGTCTTTCATCGGTTATCGTCACCACGCCACAAGCAGTAGCTCTTATCGATGCCATGAAGTGCCTTTCATTCACCCGCGCTGTAAACTTACCAGTCCTCGGACTGATCGAGAACATGAGTGGATATGTGTGCCCGTGTTGCGGGGAGATCAGCAATGTGTTTTCTACGGGCGGGGGCGAGGCGATGGCGCAACGCGAGGGGTTGAATTTCCTCGGGAGCTTGCCCGTGGACACCGACCTCGTCAGTCTGTTGGACGCGAGCGATGCAATGGAAGATCCCGAGGACGAGGGCAAGAGCGCTGCAGAGAAGGCAACAGAATCGTTCGAGCTGTTGCGGCGTTATTCGGCAACGTCGTCGGCGAGGCTTTTCGAAAAGATTGTGGGACGGGTGACAACGTCGCTTGCGGAGGTTGCTGTCGGCTAGGCGGGGGTGAGGCTGGTTGGAGGCTGGGACAAGGCTTGGACCAGAGCGAGGCGGTCAGGGTGTTCCGTCAGCGGCGGACATCACCGTCGGCCATCAATGGCGCATTGCCTCATTGCGCCTCGTGTTTGATGAACCAACCATCCCGGAATCCAAATCCGGCACCTGCCCTCTCTTCCTTCCGCCACCATCCCCCCTCCACCATGCTTCCGTCCCCCTGCTGAACGCCGTCAGCTTTTCTGTTCCACTCCTTGTTCTGTACTTCCGTGTACCACTCTGTTCATTGACCAATACACGTCTGCGGCGAGACTTCGTGCTCGACCCTGTACTCGACTTCACGAACTTAAACACGCGATGAACACGCGCAAACTTGGTGCGCGAAGCTCTAACTCTGTTGATACTCCAAATCCTCATCCAAAATACGTACTTCTTCGCGTTATAGGCCAGTCCGCCACCGTCTTCGAACACGATGACCCCATATATACCGAGGACCCGGATCCTTTCAATATCAGACCTCTTTTGCTCCAGCCGCGCCGCAGGCGCTCGAGCATGCTGAACAAGTGGATCCAGGATCAACAGCAGGTTCCAGTCGACGTCGCAGACACCGTTGACACGCCCGGTTCCGGGACACGATCCAACCCGTATCTCGCATACCCGGAGCTAGGCTCCCCGACATTTCATGAGAGCGCTGTGTCCGTGGAAAGCTACGATCTCGTGGATGACGATGATATACCGCCCGAGCATGAGGTAAATGACCGCCGGGTTCACATTCATCGTCTCATTCCTGTGCTCGCAAGATATCAACGACACCAACAACGACGCCTTCCAAGCGGGGCTCCAAGCGTTTGCACACCCCCTCCTCATTCTGCAACTTCCGCGTCCCCTTCCGGTCGGCTTCGCCAGCTGGATCGGTGGCGACCTCGTCTGCAACACCACCGCGCACCCCAATCCGTGGCCTGTTTTTCCCCAATGCATCACGCAGCACGAGTTCGGCAAATACGCAGCATACTCGTTCTTCGAGCATATCTACTCTCAATATTGTAGGAGAGAATGATTCACTGCCCCCACCATCAACCCCGAAGTCACGATGGCGGCCTAGTGTGCTGGGACACTTCGGCACGGCTGCCTCTCAGCCATCCGTCGTTGTCTCCGATTCTCAGCATACTCGCTCGCGGCCCAGCATATCATCCAATTATACCTACACTACCACGACTCGGACCTCCACCGACGGTGACATCCCTGTTACTCCTCCGCAAAGCTCGGCCGCCTCTTCTCGAGCTCGCAGTCGCTCGTATGGGGGTATGCTCCAAATGGCGGACAATGGGTCCCTCTGGTCCGGTCCCGGCCCATCGTATCTGGACATCCTTGAGCGTTCTCCGCTAGGCTCAACCCGCGGACCAACGTCCACGATGTCCTGCGACGGATACATAGGCATGCCTCCACGGGTTCCCCTCGGTCCAAAGCCTGGATCACGGCTGGCAGCTTCAAACAAGGATCCAGATATCGCAGTCCGACCAGCGAAGCAAGGTCCGGAAGTTGCCTATTCCTCTGAAGCCAAGAGCCGGACCCTTCCCCGCGTCTCATTTGCATCTCTGGGTACGCGTGCCAAGAAGAAGCGGAGGCTCGTCATTAGTGGGATCGCGACCGGGGACACTCGCCGGTTTGAAGCTGCCAAACGATGGTGCCAGGTAAGGGCCAAGTGACTTGTGGGAAGGAGTCCTCCCCTGACATTGTGTTGCAGAGCTTTGGCGAAGTGAGCCAGATTACGAGGATGCCCAATGACGACTTGCATGTCCACTTTCGCAACGCCGAGGTGGCCGACACTGTACGCACCCCTAAAATTCGGGCGAATCAGACCTGATCATTTGCGCCTAGGTTTGTCGAGTGAACGCCAAGGTGTATATCCGGGGTGTTGGAAGCGTGCAGCTCTCCTGGTACGCTGGGAACGGCATCGAAAACAACCGATGAACACATAATTATTGGTACCGTATACGATTCCAGTCTCGCAATCTGGGTCGCTGACTCGCAAATCTTCCTCCAGCTCGCCTTAAATTATATTCCCTTCAAATTGAACATAATCTTGGATCACGACCATTTATGCCCCTCCTCTGAAGAAATGCCCTTATGCGTCAGTCCATCGCCATTACACAGAAAACCCGCGGAAGTGCTGACTTTCCTAGCCCCCCCATGGTACCCTAAACACGTCTATTTCAGCCCTGCCTAATACAGTGAACGAACCGAACGACTGCTGCATCTCATTCCCCATAGTGCACACATTATAACCACCTTTCGCATACATACCCACGTACACTTGCTATCAATATCACCTCGGCATTATCTGTAGTTCAACCTGCTGTTTGTAAGATACACATCCCTTGAACAGGGTGCAATGGAGAAACCTATGAAGTCATGCGGGGAACCACTATCAAGCTCGGGCTGCGATCGCGACTTGTGATCGGCGGCCGGTATCCCCGTCTGAACAAACATACTAGTTACTTCCATCTCCACCTCTTTCCGCCTCCACCTTGGTCTGCAGGTCAACCACAAGCTAACATCTATCTTGGGCGTCGTGCTGGCAGACTGGCCTCAATCATCGTTTCCCACTATTCGAGCAGCCGCGCGCGCCACTGCGGAATGACGCGCTCCACCGGACCCGAGGGGCTCGAGCCAATGCCACTTGTTATCGTGCAGGGCTTTCTCGGTAACACCGGAAGATGGCTATGGGGAGACTTTGAGCGTCACTTGAACCGCGACCTCAAAAGCACTCCGAGACGCACAATATTTGTGAGGTTTGTAACTTGAGTCATATCTGTCGCTTGGAGAGCAACTTCATTGCAGCCCTTAGTGTGGGCCCTGTCAGCTCACTGCACGATCGCGCTTGCGAGCTGTACTACTCACTATTGGGAGGCACCGGTGCGTAGTCGAATCCCCGAATTGCAGACGGGTGACTCACCAGTTGAATTTTCAAGTCGACTACGGCGAGGAACACTCTACTACTCACAAACATGCTCGGTACGGCAGAAACATCGGACTTGGTCAATATCCAGAGTGGTCTCCGAGCCGGCCGCTGCACTTCCTGGGACATTCGATTGTATGTGTAGTTGCACTCACCACTGCGCTCATCCAAGGATTCACGGTTTCTGACGCAGGGAGGGCCGACTATAATCAAGCTCCAATCCCTCATTAAACAAGGCCATTTCGGGCCCAGTGCTCACCCAAAGATGATAGTCTCCGTCAACGCAGGTACGCCGCCTCTCAATTTTTAACGGAGCCAACCCTCACGGACCTCGGTGCAGTATCTGCTCCATTTCGAGGCACACAGGCCGTCTACATACTGGGCGAACGCCCCGACGCCGCCCCAGCCGTCAACCCGCTGTCCGTCGGCGCGCTCGTAGGCAAGGGCGTGCACATCCTGTCGTTCCTATCGCCGCTCCTCCCCCGTGTGTTCGACCTACACGGCGACTGCCGCTCCCTGACCTACCGGGACATCTCGGTGCTGTCCCTGCTGAAGCAGCTCTGGAAGAGCGACTGGGCGGAGAGCAGAGATGCTACGCCGTTCGACGTCACCTTCCAAGCGGCGGACGAGCGGGAGCTCATGGGCGAAGGCGACGTGGAGCCGGAGACGTTCTACCAGAGCCATGTTGCGCGGATGGTAACGGGTTATCTGCCGCTTGTTGGATAATAAAAACTAACTTCTTGGTCGTCCAGACACAGCGAAGTAGGTCGGACCAATTTGGGGCCCATACTCCTTCACTGCGACACATCATGTCGCCCTTTCTCTACATCTTGTCTCGCCTCCTATGCACATTCGACTACTCCAACCTCCAACCTCCTCCCTCGTTCCTAACTCAACGGGCGCCGGCTCGTTCTGTTCCTGATGGCGATTCCATCATGGGGGACGAATACTGGGCGAACGACGGTGTCGTACCCATCTTCTCCCAGTGGCATCCACTTCCGTGCGGGTAATAAACCAAAGTTTTCATCTGCATACAACTGGAACGCTCATCCGTATAATTGCCAGCCGTACTCGATGCCGACACTTCGGCCCTGTAGCTCCAGAGCTTGTAGAATACACCGACAATGACTATCACCGCGACCGCGTCACTCCCAGGCCTGGGATTTGGTGTGTAAATTGGCAAGAGGAGGACGCCAACCATATGTCGCTCCTCCCTCTTTGGACGGGAACGAGTCGGCAAAGACGGTTTTGGGAACAGCTGGGACGATGGCTACTTGCCGTGGACAAGGCTTTTGTACATTAGCAGATGCATACATTTCGAAAGGAGTGCAAGTGTCTGGCGGACGCGCGAATTAGAATATGTAATATGTATACACGAATGGACTTGTCACAGTAACAGTATAAAGTACGCGAAAAGAATGTAACGGCGAAGGATCGGAATGCGAAAGAGATGCGATGAAGGTTGGAACATAAATAGACTATGAGGATGCCAAATGCTGAGAGTGCTGTGGTAGACGTGCGCATCCGAGTGACGGTGATGTCGATCCAGGGCAGAAGTGTTTATGCGTTGTGGTGTTTATGCGTTGTGTAAGTTGAGTATGGGTGTGCTCCAGAAGCGCCGAACTCGTGGGGAAAGCGTGATGGAAAATGGAGAGCAAGAGATGGAGGTGAATTATGGGACAGGAACACTAGCGTAAGATGCGCGCTGAGAAAAATTGAAAAAGGAAATAGGGAATGAAATGGAGGAAATAGTGCTTCAACGCGTAACAGTCCATTGGTTCCAGTCCGCTGACCCAGGGTTGACTTGATTGGAACGAGGAAGATGGTGCATCTGCTGCGCGCCTTCATTATGAGGGGTGTATCCCATATGATGCATTCCGCCGCGAGGAGGACGGTTGCTGGGCATCGGCCGACCAAGGTTGTTCCGATTGTTGTTGTTGTTGTTCGCAGCATTGGGGTGTTGGTCTCTCCGGCCGGGATGGCGACGCCCATTCGGTCCGCCCATGTCCTGATACCCTCCACGAAAGTTGGCGGGGTGGCTTGGCACGATAGGGTGCGGGGTGCCGTGCGAGTGGGGCGGAGGGTGAGGCGGAAACTGGCCAGGCGCCCAGCCGACGTTCATGTTGGCTTGGGTCTGGAGGGGAAAGGCGCGAGGAGGCATCCCCATCATGGGATGGACGGGGTTGGGGAAAGCGTGAGCCGGCACAGGAGGGTATTGCGGCCACGCCGCTGTTCCGTTCGGCGGTGGGGCGGGCGGAGTCGTCGCGGAAGCCGTTTGGTTGGACGCCATGTACTGGTCAAGCGCCTCCGGCTGATAGACGGGTATGAGGGTACCCTGCTCGTTTTGGATGAATCCGGTAGGCTGGAGGGGTGCCTGGCCACGAGGACTCGTTGGATCGACGTTCGGTGGTCTCGCTGGAAAGGCGGGATAGGATACGTACGCCTAGGAAACAGTTACTGTCTGCGATAAACGGACGAGTCAATACTTACCCCATACATTCCCATAGTTTGCCAGGGACGCTGTGGACCAGATGCGGGACCGCTGGCATCCGATCCAACCGGGCTTGAGAAGGCTTGAGAAGGCGCTTGCGGCCCATGTAGATACCCAGGGTACCCGGGATAGTATGGCATACCGTACGGCATTTGTTGGGGATAGGAATGAGCCCAGGCGGGAGGGTAGTATCCGCCACCGGGGACAGGGAAATGCGCCCCGGGAGCAGCGGTCGATAAGTTGTGGGAGGGAAGAGGCGGAGTCATGGTAGCGGACGCGGGTTCATCATACCATTCACGATATTCGGGCTGAGAGGAGGCTTCGGGCAGAGATCCCGGCCCCGGCGATGCTCGACGAGAGGCCGGGCACGATTGGCTTCGATCTTCACGGGCCTGGGGAGCCGCTGTAGGGGACTCATCGTCCATGAAGGCCGTCACCGCGAAGTCCGTGGGTTCCGCAGCGCCGCCGTCTTTGCCGCTTTTATCGTCGCCGAGAGAGAGATTTCTCAGCTCAGCGACCTCGTCGGTCGTGCGTGAATCGTCGGGGTGGATACCCGAGGCCGGCCGCTCCGGCGCTTGATCAGAATCCTCTGGGTAGCGACGCTGCGGAGCGTACTGTGGGAATCGGCCGCGACCACGTCCGGCGTACCTCCAGTTGCTGCTGCGCGGAGGATTGCAGTCCCGAAGCTGAACCCGCATAGCTCTCCCACCGTAGACGCGGTTATGCTAGCGTGGTCAAGCTTCAGGTATGTTATAGCTGATGAACAAGAATAGTACCTCCTCGAAAACGGCCCGAGCAGGAGATTCCGTGTTGTCAAACTTGACGAACGCGAACGCAGCTCTTGCGTTCACTACATAGCGGGATCAATCAATGCATGTGGGAGGATAACGAGAAATGACTAACGGGGCCTGACAACCTTCACCGACTCTAGTCCACCGAATCTCTCAAAGAAGGCGCTCACTCTGGCCTCGTCCCATGCGCCTGGGCCGAACATCTCGAGACCTCCGACGAAGAGCGTGGTAGGATCAAGATCCTTCGGCCCATCGAAATAATGGTTCTTGTCATTGGACTCGTAGCCCTGGTAGGACGAGCACTGCAAGTCGCCATTGGTGCTGGTGGGCGTCGTGGGAAACTGCGAGCCAGACGTCTTGGGCGTTATCGGAGACATCCCTAACCCCGGTGTGTCGGGCATATCCAGCTCCTGCTCGTCGTTCGGGTATGAAGGGGCAGTGGGATCGCGATGGACACCGCTGCCGTCATCTGCAATGACCACAGAGAGGGACGACGGGGGCCTGTGGAGGGTCAGAAGGAGGATAGGGACGAACTAGAGCATGAACCTGTCCCTGCCTTCGCCCTCATCGCCGCCTCTGTACGCCTTTTTATCAGCCCAAACACCCTGCTCTGCCCTCCGGTCGGCCTTCGTATCTCCGAGAGGCGGAAAGTCGTTGTCTGACCACTCGACCTTGGGAGCCTTCGGTGACGCGTCGACGAACCCTGGACTCCGAAAGGAAGCCGAAGAATCGTAGTCTTGCGTCGGAAGTGGAGAAATCCGCTTCCAGTCGTCCGTGTTCGTGGAACTCACGGAAAAAGAGACGTCGGTGCTGTTGCTTCCGTGCGCAGCCTCGCCAGCAGCAGAAACATGAGACGAATGCGACTGGACGGTGCCAGGAGACGTAACGACCGAGACAGCATGGGATTGACTAGAAGGTGTTGGGTTTTGTATGTGGAACGGGTAGGCTCCGTTGTTGATGTGATTTGGGGGGAAACGCCCGTGCTGGTGCGGCGGGTGTTGTTCAAATCCAAACGGACCAGGCTGGTGAGCCCAAGTTACGGTGAGGTGGGGAACGCGCCGCAGAGTCTAACGTGGACGTTTTGAGTTCGAAGTCGAATAAAACATTATCAGACCATACCATCAAAGCACTGACGCAATCGTCACGGTGTGCCCATTTGACCTCAAAAACGCCCGCATTCATTTCGGGAAGGCGGGGTCCGTCATGAGGAGGCGGATGGGCGGGGACATGCTCTAGTAATGAACGAGTTTAACCGTTGCTCATCTATTTCCGTCGTCTTTACCGTTGGCAGTATTGAAACTCTTGAACAACCCAAAGGCCTCAAGCGGACCAAAGTGAGCAGAAAGCATCCGGATTGACTGGAAGTCTGGTGAGTACTGCTTTGACCACGAATGAGGGAAACAACACACTCCCTCGTCAAAGTTGACTGGTTGCAGGAACAAGCCTGGATCGCTCCCGAGTCCTTCCCGAACGGTGTTGGCATGGTTCTCGGCATCGACCGCTTCTGTGTTGTACAGAAGAGACAGATACCTAGATAAAAAGATAAATGAAAGTAGGGTGTATGCATGCGGAAGACCTACTTCGAGTTCCTAGGGCGCCAGAGCCTCATGGCAAGGGGAGGATCCAACTGGACGTTCTCACCACCGCCCTTGCCACGATCGCTAGAGATAAACTGCATCGGTGTTCTGACGACACGCTCAATTCAAGCAAAGCTCAGGCAAAAAAAATAATCACCGATAGGAAATCAACAATGTTCGAAAGGCGCGTGCTGGCTCGTAGCGGAGAACACGGCCCAAGAAATGTTTTGGCGCGTTAGAATGGAGAGTGTGGATTAGAGAGGAAGCCGCAACAGCGTCCTTTGAGAAAAAAGCGTTCAATGAGAAGAAACAAAGAGTAAGAGGGATGATGAACCTCGCATTGAACAAATGCGCAGACGCCGCCCTTGGAGTCTTTAACGAGCTTGATGCTCCTGACCTCGGCATGCTCAGATAGATGTTCAGAGAGTAAGCGCGACAGCTCCGACTGCTCTATATTAGTAGGAAGGCTGAGGGCATCGTCAACGTCTTCGGAGCATTGCAGAGAGGGAAGTAGGGGTACCTGCCAACGAACACACTGGCGTCGTGAGGCATTTTGTCTATCTTCTTGACGTTGGACTCGTCAAGATTGTTTCCGGCGGCGCTGTGCGTGTTGGCGTCCTCGACAAGGGCGGCCTCGCGGGTTTGAGGGGAAGAAGGAGGGGACGAAGGAAGAGTGTCGAAGCGCGTTCCCCAAGCACGAGCAGAAGGTTTTTGCGGCATCGGGTTGATAGAGATAGGGAAGGTATACGGTTTTGTGGAGTGTGTGCAAGGGATGGTGGAGGAAGGAGGAAGAGGTGGGACTCGACCCAAATGCGTCCTGGAAACAGAACTAAAACCAACGGGCCGCACAGTGCCCGACCGACTGTCAAGGTGCTTGCGGTGAGATGAGGAAAACTATTTCGAATTATATTCAATATTTTCTGCGTCACCTAATTCTCGAGTTTCATCGCCAAAAAAGGAGTGGTCCATTCACGAAGAAGCGCCGATTGTATTTTTCAGGCAGATTGTCGTGTACGTGACACCGGGGAGCACGTTTCACAGCGCCGACGCGTCTAGTGTGCGCTTTGCGAGGGTTCAAAAAAGATCTGTGAACTTTGCGCACGGACTGCTGTCATGTCACTGGAAGAAGCGCAATCGTATGCACGTACCGGTGGAACCCTCGTCGAGATAGGGAAGGCCATTCAACTTTTGTGGTGTATTCAGGACACATAGTGACGTGAAAATCACCGGTGCACGGTGCGCAGCCCGAGGCAAGGCCTTTTCCCCCACGGAAATGAAGAGGCAAATGGCCAGAGTTGCAGCGCAGCAGCGAACAGATTCCAGGAGAACATCTGCTCACCAACGCAAATGGCGGGGCACATCAGGCTGCAGCTGATCTGCAGGGCAGAGCTGCTTCGACGCGCACGATATAATTGAAGCTTATTAAGTGTACATCAACGATTCTAGACCGACGTCGGATCCGAACCTGACAACGAATCCCAGTTCAGGCAGCTCCATCGCCCAGCCAGGGGAAGAAATCGAAAAGAGCTCTTTGCAGAGAAAGCGACCGAAAAGGTCGCACGCAGAGAAGCGAAGCACATCCAGCGGAGTATGTTTGGAGCGCAGTTTGAGCGCAGTCGAAATCTAGAAATCCATTCTGCGTTTGACTGGCTTTTTTAGGAGAGTCGCAAAGCCGAGGGCAGGGTAGAGACCGGCGGAGAATGGTAGGGCCTTGGTGGTTGAGAAAGGTCCTGGCCCGAGCAATTAATCGGGCTGAACGGTCCGGAACAACGTGAACTGGTTTAATTCGCGTCGGTGGACGCACAGAATCCGTGCGGTCAGGTGCTTCCCGAAGTCCCGTAACCGCGCTCCCCGCCGTCACGAACGAGGATCAAAGCACAGAGAGCACGCAATTGGCTCGATAAGGTCCAAATTGCAGTGAAGAGTCAAACGTCAAGGAGGTGGCCGTCCGATTCGAGAGGAAAGAGGAGCATGTAGATGCTGGATATAACGCGAGGAGTTTCTCTCGACCCCATCGCAATACATGGTTGCAATGAGAGCATCGGACGGGTGAGACTTCCTGAGTGTGGTCAATGAGCGTCAACGTCAAGTCCAGAAGCAGACGTCGGAGTTTGAAATTTTGTTTCCCTTCAACCTTGCACGCTCGTACAGGATGTCTGACGACGGCTACGGTGGAGGCGCAGGCGACGACTTTGACTACGAGGGCCCGAGGTATGCTGTCTGACCCAGACCAACCCTAATTCCGGACATTCATCGCGACCAGTTTCAACGGAGACGAAACTTTCGTGTGTGCTGCCTGCTGCCTGCTGCTTCCCCTTCTGAACATCGGGCCCCCCGTTCTGTCTTGTAGGACGACACCTATGACCTCCTTGCGCCCGGGACTTCGGGTGAAAATCCGGATGCGGAGGCTGCCAATGGAGACGAGGGCGCACTAGTGAACGGTGCAAATGGCGCAGACCACGACCAGGATATGGCGCACGCCGACGAACCTCAAGACACCGCCGCTGGCTCGGGGCTTGCAGGCGAGCGACAGCCAAACAAAATCAGAGTCACCACGCCGTATTTGACAAAATACGAGCGCGCACGGATACTAGGCACGAGAGCGCTGCAAATTAGGTATCGAGCACCGCAATCCCCCCCTCCATTCAGTGTTGATTTTGCACGGATAGCATGAACGCTCCTGTCTTGGTACCACTGGATGGCGAAACCGATGCACTACAAATCGCCATAAAAGAGCTGTCTCAGCGCAAAATACCCCTCATCATTCGACGGTACCTGCCAGACGGCAGCTTTGAGGATTGGAGTGTGTCGGAACTCATCAGCGACTGAAGAACGTCCCGTTCTTGTACTATATATGTTGTTAATCCATCTCTGATATTACAGGAAAATGCTTTGGAAATCCTCTACGTACTCGAGCGCTGCGAATGTGAACGGCATACAGAAATGAAGTGCACTACTTCAATCTGTCTCCAAGATATGATACCGAAATAATGATAATGCTCTTCCTATGCTGCTACCCTTCTTGTCCGTCCAGCTCTCAGCGGCCTAGCTTTGGGCGGGCTCTGCATGGACATATCGTTCATGTCATCGAACAGTCCCATTTCTGCGACGTCGATTGGCTTGGTGAACAGCAAACCGCGGGCTCCGTCCTCGAGTCCCTTCTTCACTGGCGGCAACGTCCGCCGTTTCGAAGGGCTGGATTCTAATGAATAGTGGGAGTTCCCTTGGCGCCTCTTGCTTGGAGACAATGGTGGGGTGAACACTGTTTTGGCTGGATGTGAGGTGACGTCCGGTGTGCTCATGACCATGTCGGCCGAATGAGGGGGAACATTTTCTTCGTCTTTTCGGGGCTTCTTTTTCGTGTCTGGTCGTGTTCAGTTAGAATGTGTCTGATAAGTAAAGAAGAACGATGCATACCCTTCGCCATGGCTTTGGGGGATATCACCACTTTGAAGTTCCCGTTCATACTGACGTCTCCGTCGGTCGCGACCAGGGTCTGCTGTATCTCCCAGTCGGACGGTCTCATCTTCTTCCAGTCTTCAATGACCTTCCCCACCCACGCGTCCGTCTCCCCGACGACGTGGTAGTCAATGATCCCCTCCCATTCAGCGGCCGGAGGAGTCCGATTCACAAACACGACTTTGCCAGACCACTTCTTGGCCTTCGAGGGACTGGAACTGGAGGGCCCGGCAGAGTGCACGGTCTTCGCGAATTCTTTCACCAGTTTCTTGAGCCCGTGCACTTTGAGCGACGTGCCCATGATAATGAGCATGTCCGGCTTCCGAGACAAGTCTGCGGACTGGATAGTGCCGATGTCGTCGCCGAGGGGATGCGGTTCATCGTATAGCACGATGGCGGGGCGTAATGAACCGACTTTGATGGTACGGGCGGAGCGCGCGATGCGAGCTTCAGCTAAAAATCTCCATGAGGATGAAGAGACGGCCGGAAATGTGAAGGGCTACTGACCGCGTCCCAGACATTCCGGGCAGTCTGGAGGCAGCCCTTCCATGAATATGCTGATGTGTTCCGGCGTGCATGGATACTCGGCGGAGCACGACCTGCAGCGAACGCGGTGGATGTCTCCGTGCAGCTGCACGTTGCGCACTTGTTTCGTCCGCAGTTTAGACTTTCCCTTGCCGTCGGATTTGGCCTCGTGGCTTGCGCTACTGAGCAAACCCGCTCTTGCCTCGAATCCGTCAATATTTTGAGTGTACGAGCGCAATAGCTTCTTTTTCGAATCGAGAAGCCGGAGGAAGTCGTGGGTTGGTCCAGGGGAGGCAGCGTCGATAGACTGCTTGAGCTGCGCGATAAAGGTGTAGAAAACGGCCGTCGAAGTCGGGTCCCGGAACAGAGACGCGTCAAACAGGTCGCGTCCCTTCAGAACAACGTCTGGATACTTCTCCTTCACGAGGGCATATAGGCCATCGGAAGAGCGGAAGTCCTGCAGCCCAGTCAGCCCGTTTCAAGTCGGGCGACGCGAAAGACGCACAGGAATGCCTCTAGAGCAAGATATACCTGCGCCTGTGACGACTACGATCTTCTTGCATTTTGCTACGGACAGCGAAAGGTCTGAGAGAGCGCGTCGGGTTGCGCTGTCCACCTTTTGAGTCGCATCGAGGGTGATCATTGCGGTGGCAGGCTTCGGAGTGAGACTTCCAACTTTCAACAAACAAACCTAGACAAAGTCACCGCGCTACAGGCTCCGGCCCGCAGCTCCGAGGTCGCGTCGCGTTAGCAAGTCACGCGCCGCGCGTCGGGACTGGCTCTCATCGCGATTCTTAAAATCGTCTATTTCTGAACACATTACGTCCTTGCTCAAATTAACGCGTTATAATTACGATCTCCTACAATATGGACAGGTAGGTTGGATTATTTCCTTACTTCGTGCTCGGATGACTTGGTACGCTCATAGTACCATATAGGCGCGGTCGCCGAGCACGAAGAGGGGGTCGTGCTATCGAGAGTCTTGTATGTACCACTAGACACACGAAAGCAAGTCAGCGAGCAGTTCTGCGCAACAAGGTGAAGCTCACTATTGTTCAGTGCCATAAACATGGCTGCCGGGGGGAGTCAGTTTCCTACTGAGCGAGGGACAAACTTGAAACTCGTACCTAAAGTACCAGACTTCCGATAAGACGGTACCATTGTGGCTGCATCCCAAGTACGGGAGGGCGGCAGTCTGCGATTTAAGGGCGTTCTGTATCTTACCGAGGCTGTAAGTTGTTTTGTTGGACGGCGTGATCCCCGCTCTGCGTGGAGGAGTCAAAAGGGAGGCAGTGGACGAGAGGAGACAACGGACGAGGCGAGCATGTCGAAGGTCGGGTATTGGTGGAACGCCCTGATGACTGCGTCGAAGAAATTGATGACATCCTCGTGCTTTTTGTAGGACGGGCCATAGCATGCAATGTCAAAGGTCGACGTGCAAGTCGCGTGCTTGGAGAACTACGCAGTGGACGGTCAGAAGACAGCATCAAGAGCGAGCATATCGAAGGCACCTCGTGAGCCCAGAAGTCCTTGTTCGGGGCACCCTGGTTGATCCAGTACTTTTCCACTGCAGAATTATGATGAGAGGATGGCTTGCATCATTATCGTTCGCCGCGCACTGTATTCCAACATATCATGGCGTCCGAACTCCCGGATGAAGGTGTCGATTCCTGGCCCGGTATACGGAGGCACGCCCTTCGATGGCGCAGGGTCGTACTGTCGCGACAGGTCGCAATATTGCTCGAAAGACCTGACGGCGGCGTTAGATGGGACACTGGGAGCTTTTCCATGCGATTTACCCGTCACAGTTGTCTGGCCAGAGACCTGCAGTGCCTGTCAGAGGGGAGTAGTACATGAGAGACTGTCCGGCATACCATGGATCGTCCAAGAGCCCTTCGGTAATTTTTGCCCGCGTTTCTCAAGGCCCGTGTAGGTGGACCAGAACTGCGTCTGTAGCACCAGTCTATATGTGTGTCAGATTCAGCGAAAGGCCCTGACGGTTGAGCGTTGAGCACTGACCCGCCAGGCGTCGGGGAGCAACAGGTGTTCGCGATCTGGGTTGTGTTCTCGCAAGAATACACCGAGGGTTGGGACGAACAGGCGGAGAAGTCCGGGAAGGTGTTGGGCACGGAGGAGAGGCTTCTCGTGTCGGGCACCGCGATAACGGCGGACGCCAGCAGTGCTAGGAGGGAGAGCGCGGATGTACGAGTGGACTGCATTTGGGCGAAGATGCGCTAACGGACAGAAGTGAACGGCGAGAAAGCGTCGGCATAAGTGCGGACGGCGCGAGCATATATAGCATAGATGATAGTCGCGATAAACGTTCGTGTCGAGTGCATGAGGACGTCGGGGATCGAGCGTGTGTCCTTGGTGTGTCCGCATGTGTTCATCAAAAAATAGTCATCACCGCGACTTGATCAATTGACCGCGACGCGGCCACACGATCCACAGGCACGGCTCGGGCACGGCAACGGCACAACTCGGACGACCGTGTCTGAGCCAAGTCTGAGCCATTCGTTCGACAAGCGCATCCATCTATCCTAATACACGGGTTACAAAATATTCGAGCAATACAGAGCAGCAAGCAGTCGTTTAGCGATACAGCAAAGTCCCCAAGAAAGTCTAGTCCAGACAAAGTCCAGATCAAGCAGCAGCCGTGAAGAGAGTCAGTGCCAAGAACAGGTTATCAGACGTCAGCCCAGCCGCCTTCATCCAGTTTGTACGATGCTTCGCTCTCAGGACGGTCGGGGCTGTCTACAAGTTTTGCGACGCGTTCTTCGGCGCGACCTGGACAGGCAACATCAATATCCCGGCGACATGGCGTAGCGGACACCTGCCTTTTCTGAGAAACATCCTTGTCGCGGACGCGTGCGAGAGAATATGGCCGCCGATTGGCTTCACGGCGGGGTGAGCGTTGCTGATAGGCCGCGAAATGTGTTACCTTCAAGGCGCCGCCCGCGACAAAGGTCATGGTTGCTCCTGGATCGGCTGCAGAACAAGTCAGTCAATCCTTGGTTTCCAGGTTAACGGCGACAGACATTGGACTTGATTCGTGAGGAGGATCGCAATCTGTAAGTAGGTCGGATGGGTCAAGCTAGCAGCACAAGAGGTCAGTGCAAACGTTGTATTCTTCCGAAAGCTTGGTCAATTTCGAGAGCATCTGAAGGGTGTCAAGAAAGCGACAGTTCTTCCAACAACGCGGCGTGCCTGTGCCAACTGTCGAAACGAATCAGAACAGGCTGGACGTCAGGCATAGAGGAAGCTGACCTTCTGCTGTCTTTCGCTCAACTGGCCGGCCGTTTAGTTCGCGAAAAAAAGAAAACCAAACATCAACGCACCTCGCCTCTACCAGAAAAATCGGTCCTGAAGAGTGCCATGATACTGTCGACAATCTAAATCGCGAATCAGCAAGGTGAGTATATAGCGAAGAGCTCAGTATTACCAGCAGTTTGAAGTCCTTGTCCTCCGCAAAGCGCAAAGAACATTCATTGATCAATTCCATCTGCTCAGAAGACGGAAGTGAATGGAAGACGAGCGACCGCCGGGAACTAACCTGATGTTCACTGTTGAATGCGCGAGCTACCGAGCATGAGGCCATTATAATCGCGACGCGAAAAGGCGAGCAAACCGTATAGTATATTCTCCAAAGCCATATTTCCATCGACGCCAAAGCGTTCTGCGATAGACTTGATGCGATCCGGACGAAAAGTACCTGCCATCTTATCAGCGACGCGCAGGGTCCCGCGCGAAGGAGAAGCATGCCTTCAGTGTCGATATATGCGACCTTTCCAGAGGCGCCGCCGAGGTCAGGAGGAAGTTGTGTAACGACGCTCATGGTATGAGCCAACTGAGTCTTGCCAGTCCGGAACTCCCCGTAGACTAGAACTCGATGATGACGATGCGACAAGAAAAGAACGAACACCGGCCTGCTTACCTTCAGAGATGGACTGAGACGAGATTCCGCCTACAGGGTTTAATCGATTTACAGCTCTGCATGAGGCCGGGCCAGGAAGACGCACCTCCTAGAATCCCGTCGACTGTTTTGCTTCCTGTGCTGATCATGATTACCCTCTTCCGCCTATCTTGAACTTCGACGCCTGTCGCGAACGAAGAGCCCTGCAAACATTGAGTAGGACGCGAGAGGATGGACGAAGATAATCACGAGAATCTTATGCGCGGCTTCCTACGGGCAGAGTAAGAAACGGAGAGTGAGGGAACACGATTACGCGCCTTTATCTTTTCCACCTTCGCTTCGGACATGCCCTGCGCATGCAGCACGGGTGAGAGCCGAGTGGACGGGGAAGAAGAAAGACGGACCTTGATCTTGAGCATCTGCCGCCTGGTAGTCATGTTCACGCCCGACACCGTATTGATTGCAGCAGCCTTCAATGTGGGTGGGATGAGGAAGAGACGCGACTCGGCTCATGGAAGTAAACGCGCCTTGAGCTTGAGAATATCTTGAACATTGATACCCTGAAAACACGAAGAAAGCGCGGTCAAGTACGATATATGCGCGTCAAAAGTAGGGGCGCACATGCTGCTGGAGCTCATCCACTGTATCAAAGAAGGGAGACTGCGCTAGATAAGTATTTGAGGCGCGAAGAAGGGTGCGGCCGCATACCTCGTCCTCTTCTTCTGCAGCAGGACTAGGAGCACGGGAGGGAGCTGCGGAGGCTGTGGAAGGAGCACGGCGAGGCGGCATTGAAGGTGAAGGGATCTGGGAAACGGAGGAAGCCGGTAAGACTCCGATGTCGTGGACGCGGTCAAGATGGAGATTCGTTCACGTGATCGTTCGTCTCGCTTTTGAACCAGTTAATGGGTACCGGCAATCCTGGGGTATTTAAAACTCCGATGATGCCTGATTTGGCCAGAATTGATGGTCCAAAACTTGACTCCCGTCTGTGGGCTTCCACAGCCATGTAAGCGCCCCAATCTACTGGGGGACTCAGCTTGTATCGACTGTATTTGGGTTATGTACGTGACCGAACCAAAAGCAGTTGCAAAACCAGGTGTTTTTGGTTACACCATGACTTGAAATCGATAGAAATTATAAATTTCTCACGTACAAAGACCGCCGAATAATTACGCAATTCGGTCTGTATACTCAAAACAATTTATTTCGGGCCGGTACAGGCCACCCGCGGTCATCGCGAAAGGCCATCACCGACCCGCCACGTGACCTTTTGGGTCGACTCCCTCGAGGTAGGGGTAGATTAGTCTCGAGTTGATGGCTCGTAATAGAAGAGAACCTGGTCAATCTGGCGGTTTCTGTCTGTAAGTAACCTGTCTCTGTCACTGTCAGCTTGCGGTCTTTGCGCCACGGGAAGCAATGGGATCCTGGGTCCCCAGTCCGAGACTGTAGTGGGTTTGAAACTGAAAAGGTCGTTGATGAGCTGCAGCGGCGTGCACAGGCTGTTTAATTAGAGTACTACAAATGCTGTTTCTTATGGAAACATGGATAGTACAGCTTCGTTTTTGTATTGAAGCCCGAAGTTTTAAGCAACATATAGGATATGGCACACTATGGATTGGGTGGTATGGTAGATGTATCCATAATAACGAGCGACAAAGACAAAGGGGATCATGCAGATGTAACATGCAAAGGTAAGAGTTGAACTGGAAGTCTGATTGAGCATACTCAGCACTCTGGCTTCAATGCGTCCATGTCGCTCTCGACTCCGCGCGCCTCCTCCCCGCGTCCCAAATCGCGCACAATCTTGAGTGGAGGCGAAGGCGGCAGCGCGCATGGACGGATGTGACAGACTGCGGCGGGGGAGATGAGCGGGCGAAAGACTCGGCGGCTTGGAGCGCGCGCGTGCCAGACTTGATGGCCTGCAGCAGGGGAGACGAGCCCAGGAGGGTGTTCGTTTCGAGGTCGTTAAACTTGCAGGACACCAGCGCGCGGTACATTGGAGCATTAGTGTCTATGTGGAATATGTACATCAAGTAGCTGCCTACCACGGGCGCGGGCTTGAGGAACACGGCGGGGCGCGGGGTCATGTACGGGTGCCGTAAGGTATCGCGATCGCGCACGCCACCGGGGACTTGCGCGTGCGAGACGAGGCGGACGGCGTCGAAGATCATCGCGTGGGAGTGCGCGCCGTCGGTGGGGACTTGCGTACACGGGCGACAGCGCAATCGGGAAGCACGCTCGATGCCGAGGCGTAATACCGGGCGGGCGCAAGCAAGACCTTCACCTCAGACACGGGGATCCGGAGGTACGTCTTGCAGACAGCGGCGAGGCGCAACGTGAGGATTGCGCAATGCGGACGGGCCCGGGCACAACGCTGACACCCACCCAGGGATTCGCTGGCCATTGAGGCGGGGAGGGTAGCGAGTGGCTCGGAAGGCGAGAGGCGCTGTCCGACACGATCATCGGCTCGTCCCCACGCTGCAGGATCGCGAAAGCGGCGATCGAGCCGAGGGGGGGGGGGGGGGGGGCGTATGCGCGACACCCAGCTCCCTCGCTCGCTCGCAAGTCGGCCCCCCAGCCGCCGGCACATCGAAGTCGCGGCGCGCGCAGCGGCGTTCCCAGCGTCGCAGTCGGGAGCCGGTCTATTGTGCTCGCCACTATTGAACAGCCGGCGTCGCCGGGTTGCTGCGGCGCGCCAGGACACCATCGAGCTGAAGGGCGCGGGCGTCAATTGTTCCAGTTCCCCGCCGCAACCTTGACGTTGTTGCCCTGCGCCGTGATGCCTGCACCGCCGTGAGTCCACTTCGCGGCGAGCGCGCGACGACGTACCGGACAGGCCGAGTGGCCAGAACGACACCTGGCCGCGCGGAAGCGCGTCAGCCAGAAGCTCACCTCCGGGGCGCCGGTCCGCGATGAGCCCCTGCCAAAAGGGCACGATGCGCATCGAAAAGATCGCACTGAACGCGAGGCCCATGATGCCCGACACGAGGAGCTGGAGGGGGGCAGATTTGCAGAGACAGGCTGTCGGCCGTCCGGTTCCGATGCTGGAGCTCCTGCCATGCAGGACCACACAACGTCGGCTCAATGGTCCGGTGTCCTCGAAGTCTGTCAGCCGTCTGTCTAGCTGTCGCATCACTCTTCTGGACTGCGGAACAGCCCATTACGTCCCATCATCTCGAGACTAATCTACCTACTGCTCGACTCCCTCCACATTCGACGTGTTTTGGACCACGCAAGACGTGACACTACCATGGCAAAGGACTCATGGAAGAGGAAGGGCAGTAAAACCAAGTCTGTGGTCCAGAAAGCTCAAGCTCGGACATGCCAATATATCTGGATCAAGACGCCGACAGTGATATTGTCATGCCTGATGTCTCTTAACTGATTTCGCTGCCTTATAAGCATTCTATACCTTCTAATCTGCACTTTATACTCTTGCATCAGACTAATACACCCATTATTGAAGTCTCCACGACTCAAACTTTGTCGCACCTGCTTTGGGACCGTCCAATGGCAGAGAACAAACAACTGCAAACAGCACGGCAAAAAGCCGTCAATTGCCGGTACCCACAGTTAAAACTTGAAGTAGGACTTGTTGTTGAACCGTTCCTACCCCAAGGTTCGGAGTCCTCTGCCTACCATACTGGCACAACAAAAGGTTTTTAAAAAAATGGGATCCTCCTGTTTGCGTGAATAATACAGTGTTCCGATGAATTTTTAGGACTATTAAATACAATACTATCTGGTGCAACTGTCCAAAGTTGCTATCAACGCCGCCGCCAGTGTGGGCAACAAATCCTTGAGGAGAAAGAATATGAGGGATGGAAGCTTCGGTGAGTCGGGTGAATACCCACTATTTTCGCTCTATTTTGGGGAGACTGTCGTAAGTTGGGGGTATCTCGTCGGCCTGCTCTTCCTGCACAGCGTCTACCCTTCCGCCGTCTTTATGTACAAGCACACCGCTCGCTCTATGACTCGCCGCCGAGGACGAGGCGGTGGGAGATAATGGTGGGCGATCACTCTCGCCCCTTGGACTATTGCGGGCGTTTTGCGGACCCGAGCGCAGATACATCTGATACTGTTCATCGTAAGCACCCGACATGGCTCGAGGTTCGTTGTCGTGCGATGGGTTAGCGATGGCGAAACCCGCGCGCTGGGCTTCGCGCTCCTTCGCACTCCGCGGGTTGTAGCTAGAGGCAGAGCCATTACTCGGAGCGGAAGGGGGGTAGTGGCCGCCGACAGCTTGAGTTTCTCGAGGCATAGCGGCGTAGTAGCCCCCTGCAGAGCTAAGGGTTGGTGCATAACCATCCTGTGAGTATTGCGACATCGACATCGGAGGGCTCTGTGATCTTGACGAGGGTGCAGCGGTTGGGGCATACATAAAGGGATTTATGATCCCTCCGCCTCTTGTGCTATGAGGAATCCCGTGACCCACACCGTAGTCGTCGTCGTCGTCGTCGATGTTCATACGAGGCAAAGTTCCACCGGTGTTGGCTATCATCTCAGGGCCAGTGGAGACTGGTCTTGTGCTTGTAACACGAGCAGGATCGAAATTGCCGTCGAACTCGTCTTTGTACCGGGATCGGCGGCGGTACCAGAGAAATCCTGCCCCAATCGCAAGCAAAAAGGCAAGGCCTGGATAGATGGTGTGAGTTACTATGAGGTCCGGGATAACCGTCGTGGCACTGGTCACCTCCGATGACGCCACCAACTATTGCTCCCGTATGTGAAGTTGTCCGTGTCGTTTTCGGGGAAGCAACGACTGTGGAGCCAGCAGCAATCGTAGACGTTACCTGGACATCCACGGTTATTGAGTGAGCTGTCTAGAAATTTTCCAAGTGCCTCACCTGCAAGACTGTGGTGAACGTTTGACCATTTGAAGTCGAACTGGATGAACGCCGTCAGTGATGTTCGCTCAACATTGAGATTCAGGTCAGTACGTTAGCGTGGTCTGAGCAACAGTAGTCGAAGGTGTCGTGAGTGTTGTAGAAGTAGGCGGAGGAGCGGCCGTGGATTGGGCGGCGGAAGTTGTCGCGGCCGAGCTAGTGACAGCAGGAGACGAAACCGAAGACACCGGGACGGACTCGGAGGGCGAGACGGGTGCGCTGGAGGTCGGTGCTGTCGATGAGGACGGAGGGAGAGTGCTTGAAGAAGGCGGGGGTGCAGGCTCGCTTGAAGAAAGCGAGGCGCTCGACAGCGGTCCCGAGGCCGAGGACAGAGGCCCGGGTACTACAGCACCTGTGGAAGAAAAACTTGTCAGCAAGCGAGGACGCGATGAGAGTTGTAAAAAGACCAGTCGCAAGGGAAATAACAGAGGATAGAGGCTGAGATAAGGACATGGTGGTAGAGGAAAAAAGCGGGCGAGAGGTGGAGGGAGGGCGGACGAAGATAAGAACGAAGGACAGCAGGATCGGGGACAGGTGGGTACTCACTAGCACTGGAAGCCATGTTCGCGGTAATAGGCCAGCCGTGGAGGCAGACCTGAAGAAGGGGTGGCCACCGTGAGTGCAAAGGTCAAGACCGGTCAAGCCGACCTGCAGGACACTATCGCGCTATATATGAACTTTGTACTCCGAGTCGTACGTCATGATCACACTCCCCATTCGGCACATCAAATGGCTCGCGTTTATCCGAGTCCGCTACTGCTGCCTTCAACTATGATATCAGCCATGGCCCATGGCTTCCACCACGTTCCCAATTGTCGCGTAGCCTGCCTCTCCAACGCCCCTCGGGCTTCACCGATGGAATTTGGCATGTCGATCGGTGGCAGGACAGGGTAGAGGAGTTCGGTCTTGCGTCGATCGAGTGCCAAGGGCTCTCTGGAGTACCTGGATGTAGAGAGGTCCCGAGAGGTCCCAAATTTGCATGCATGACCATTTCGTGGTCAGCTAGGAATTTCCGTACAACCTGTAGCATCGGTCGTGTATGCGCCTACTGTAGTCTTGGTGTAGTCGCTTGATGGATGTCGTCGACCGAACGCACACTCCATTTGTCTTGAGTCTTCCCAAGGTCGGTCAGAAACCTGGGCGCCCCAGACTGGGGTACTGACTGGTACTGAGCGCTGAGCACTCAGAGTTCAGTACTCGTTATGTGAGTAACTTGGAAAGCGGGTCATAAGAAATGATAATACAGGAAGAGCATAGACGGTGGCACGCACCTGACCATCCACTGCACTGAACGGACGCGCTCAGCGGTCTTGCGCGATGTGTCTCGTCCTCTCACAACGATCGCAGCACGTGGGGCCTGGGTTGCCAAGCTTAGGGAGTACCACGGGTTTTGTTATTTCGCAGACGGTCTGCCAGACAGGAAAATAGGCGAAGAGGCGGAAGGACAAGGAGAAGGAGGAGGAGCAGGAGGAGTCCATATTATCAGGGATACAAGGGCGGCGGGCGAGGTGAATTGGGGTGAATTTCAATTTGTATTTGTGACAGATGCAAAAAATGCTTCCGCTTTTTGTCTTGATCCACAACATTGTCGTTGCGTCGCGGCCGCCGTGCAGTTTATGATGCACCGAGCACCTCTCTCACGAATTGGGCGTTGAATTTTACATGCTGGAATATATCTTGGACTCCGGAGGGCCGGATATGGTGTCATCTTGACAGCGGAACATTGTCGAGGTCGAGTGAGCGGCGACAGTCGAGCAGGCGCAGCCGGAGAGAAGGTATGCCCTTTACCTACCATGTGCGATGCATTCTGGCGCCAGGAAAAATGGTGGGGTTGCGGGGAGGCGTAAGTCGCAGCGCCCGAACTCTTGGTACTTGCACAACAAAATTAGGTGCGCTCACTACACCTTGGGTTGTTCACAGATATCACGGCGGAGTCGGTCATTTCTTCGGGCAGGCATTCAATATTGCTTGAGGCACATTCATGTCGATATTCGGGGCGATCACACCGTCGGGAAAGGGCGGCTTGATTGTTTGGGCGGGATCTTGAGGTGCGCTTCTTGCTGGCTGTCAGCTGCATGATCTAGCACGCGCATTGACGATTCAGACATGATTGTAACAGTATTGTGTCTGGAAAGTGGGTTCACAGACAATGTCGACGGCGACGGTGCTGAAGCCATTCAATTTCAGGCCGATGCTGTCTCTTGTGCAGGCTTGGATGGCGACGCGATATCGGACGTTCTTTATTGGCGTCTGGGACACGATACTTAACGCTGCATGTCAATTCGGTGGGAGTTCTGCTCAAGTTCAATGTTCGCACCCGAAACGGCTTTGAGTCACGCTCACGTGATAGATTCCACGGCCAATCGAAAATTCGGAATATCATTGCAGGGCGACTGAAAGACCAGAGAGTTTCGGAGACCGAGAAAACCAGAGGCCAATATAAGGAAAGCGCTTCAGGTGCATGTCAGGTAACACACAAGTCTTCCAGGATCCCAGAAGCATCAGCAGCGGCCAGAATGGAGTCCACAATCCTGGCAACCTTGCCGCCCGTCGTCGTATCCAATCGGTGGTCTTCGCCGTCGTCTTGAACGTCCGCCGCTCTTTCTATCTTGATTTCCATGGACTTGTGGCCCACCCTGAATCTCGATGGCCTGCCGTTACAGTTGCGCCACGTTTTGGCTCATCCTGTGGGTGCCGGGATGTGCCGTCACGGATCTCCGGGTTCCCTGCACTATGTTCTCCGATGGGATCCCAGGGACGAGAGGCGGGATTCGTGTCTGTCAGATGTCGAAGCTTCCTGGGCTTCTTGCAGCTCATTTTGCGTTTTTGGCCGTGGAAGAATGAAATGAAGTTATGCTCATGTCCGTTTTGGGCACAGGGACGCCCGCCCGCCACCAATTAAAAGGGTGCCACTTCGAGGCGACTCGCAGCCCTCTGAATCCCCCAGAATGAACAACGGCTTTGGCATCTTGGCGGGCGCCAACGGGGTGACTATCAGGCACCCGCACAACCGGCCGGTAAGCGATTCACTTTTGTTTCTTTCCCTCGCTCAAGTCATTTGACAGTATCCCACCGCGCTCCCGCGCCCCGGCATTCTACAAGTTACTACTCGTGCATCACGGTATGCGGGCGCGCGCCAGTTGATTCGAGTCCGTATCAGGAGCTACTACCACGTTGGAAGACATGTGTTTCGTCGTGCTCACTACACCGGTGTCCTGGTAAGCAGACTGTCTATGAACATTCACACTTGCATACTCATGTTTGCATAGGACATGTACCACGGGGTACACGGGACTTACGCCATCTACCATGTTTTCTCATCATAAATGAGCCTCTCCTGCTCTCAACTTTCCGCGCCAATTCGCTTGCTGCGCAGTCTCGCCGGAATCTATCGAATTTGCTGTACAAGTACTAGTCTACAATATATGATCGCCAAGATTTTCCGCTCTCGTTCACTCACCATTCAAGAAAGCTCTACATATGCGTCGTAGCTATCTGCGTCACCGATGATCTGGACACCCTCCGTCGAGGCTAACGCCCGGCTTCGACTTCGTTTACGCACAACGGCACGGGTATCTACCTCTCGCTCCTCCTGCGTGGCTGGGTCGGGAGGTGGTGGTGGTGTGGGTACTCGGATGACGGGCACCGGCCCAGAGAAATCGCGTCCGGTGAGGCGGCTCAGCGTTTTCATGTCTGATTGTAATGGTCAGTCCAGTTGGAATGTCACGATAGAAAGCGTACCGATGGGTGTGCGACTTTCAAGGCAGCGGGTGATTCTAGCACTGTCCTTCTTGTCCTCGGCCTTGAACTTGTTTTTGCATGCTGTCCGGCTACGGCCTGGAAGGACGAGGGAGATGAGTTCGTAGTTCTCGCCGTGTTGGGACAAAGCCTGTCGATCCGTTAGTTGAAGCGCAAACTGTCGAGGAATAGGGACGAACTTCGAAAAACAGCTCTGTCTCTTCCGTGCTCCAGCGGGAACCTCGGCACTTCTTGGCATACGATGCGGAGTTGACGAATTTAGTGGCATCCGATTCAACGACATGAACGTAGTTGGTAGTATCCACCTCCTCCGTTCGATCGACGGTGAGGGATTCCTCGTCGATGATGGTCTCGCCATTGGGTCCGATGCGCACCTGAACCGTGAAGCGGCTGCTTGTCAGATCTTTTGAATAGTCAAAGCCGCTGCCTGATGCATCCGCAATAACGGGATCCGATTCAGACGGTTCGGAAGGACCGACAATGGTTTCAGCGGAATCTGCAGGCGCAGGTGGTTGGGCACCAGCGGCTGCATCCTCGGTGTTCCCCTCATTTCCATCTTCTTCGTCAGCCTTTCCGTATTTCTTTTGCTCAGCGAGCGCCTTCATCCGAGCCCTTTTGTCCTTACTCTGCTGTTTCCACGCCATATGGTTTTTCTGGATTTCCACAGCCTTGCTGCTGATGCGCCCCAGACCGTTATCAACGCAAAGTTCGGACATGGTGACCACGGTGGGATCAATCTCCTCTCCAGGATCTGCGTCAGGATCAAAAACAGGCACAGTAGATTTTCTTCTTCGCTTTTTGGGAGGCGTGGACAGCTCGTCGGCCTCATTGGCGGTGTCACCGCCATCTTCCGCGATCTTTGCGGGCTTCCGCTTCTTCTTTGGCTTCGACTTCGGCTGACCACCGTCAGAGATCTCCCCTGCATCTTTCTTGACTCGTTTTCTCTTCGCTTTCTTCGGCTTTTCTGGGACTTCACCCTCAGTCGCATTTCCATCCGAAGCATCCGTCGGCTGACCACCGTCCGAAACGTCCCCTGCAGCCTTCTTGGTACGTTTTTTCCTCGACTTCTTCGGCTTTTCTGAGGTCTCAACTTCAGCCGCGATCGCCTCCGAAGTATCCAGTTTCTTTCTCTTACGAAGCTTCTTCTTCGGCGTGGCTTCCGGAGTGTGTTCCGACGTATCTTGTGTAGAGGCAACCAGGGTTGAGGGGTTACTTGGCTCCACAAGCTGGGACAATTGTTCGGGGAAGTCGACTTCTGGGGGAGCAATTTGGGAATTGTACAAAAGAGGCGCATCAACAGTGGGATTCACAAGAGTGGGAGATGGGGTAGGGGCATACGCCGAAGGGTGGGGGATTGTCGGAACAGGGGCTGTGGTTTCGCGTGATATGATAGCAGGAGGGGCGGGAGAGTTGCGGAGGGTGTTGAGAGAGATTTGAGAGGAGGTCGCAATGGCGGGGGGTGCAACGATACGAGAAACAGAAGGAATAAGAACAGGTGGTGCCTTGAAAGGCGGGGTCATTGCTTGCGAGTCCGGGATGCGAGAAACGTCGGGGTGGTCGGAACCTCTCACAGGTATAAGAGCTGGTGGAGGCATAGAGGACGGATGCATGGGGTGAGACGCGGACACTGCATCTGAAGTCGATGCAATCGCAGCAGTTGCAGATCCGGTACTTTGCGCTGGATTAGGTGCTGGATTAGATGCCTGCCGCGGCGCGCTGCTCGTCGCGCGTGCACGCGCCTTCGCAACAGGTTTGAATATTAAACCGCCTTTCTCTGTCTCGACAGTTAGACGCCGCGGTATCAGATACCGGAAAACTACGCACGGACGCGAGAACTCATTGCAAAGGGCACGGCACAGAAAGTAGCAGCGCGCTGACAGTGACAGAGAGGTCGATGATGATGATGTAAGCCACCCCCTCTCCAGCAAATCGGCTTGACGTCGGCGATGCCCGTCGACTTTGCGACTGGGAAACACCCAGGATGGGAGAGAGAGGTCTCGGATGACGAGCAGGAGGCTGACTGTAACACTGTCTTAGAGAGGTGCGTCTCTTCCTTTGTCGCGCACAGGAACTGAATGATTGAAATCAAATATCCTGCAGTTGCGTCGTCCTTCAGTCGCTACGTCAATGTAGGCCTCGCCTGTTACCTTTGCACTCATTCTGAGACCATATCCAGCCAGGGAGCAATGGATGTATCACATCTTCCCAAAGTTCTCAGGCCGAGGACGAGGCAAACTAGATGCGTCTCCCGTTCCCCCACCTCATACAATTCAATCTCGCGGCCGGTGCCAGATTGAGATCGGGCCCCATATCTTCACTGAAACAAGCTTCTTCGAAGTGCGATATCTGCTGCCTGGGTCAGCTGCGTCCTCGTCCATATATTCTTGGCAGTCTCCCTATGGTACGTATGCGCCTTACGGTCAGCAAAGTTCCTCTCCAGCCGGCCAGGCGCCTGTGAAGCAACACACTACGTCCCCGCTGCTTTCCTCGCTTTCCTCAGTCACGGACATCACTCCTGCTCTCATCAATCAAGTCAATGCTGCAGCAGCGGCTAATCCAACTCTCGCCAATTTGCTTCAGCTTGCCGCTGCGGGAAAGGCCAGCCCTGAACAACTGCAGACTCTTGGTCTTCTAATTCAATCCTTGTCCGTTCCCGAAAGTCCAGAAGCTCTTTCGTCGGCAGCAAATCTCATGAGCTCGTTGGCACAACCATATACGCCACCCGTTGCAGCGAGTCCGCCCGCAAAAGATTTTGATTTAGTATTGCAATATCACGAAACACAGACGGAGCGATGGACAATTCCTCGAGGGCCTGTCATTTGCGAAAAAGTGGCCGATACTCGGATTCCCGATCTGGCTTACGATATCATCCTCACCCTGGCATTACAAGTCCCGAAGCAACCCGAAAGTTCAGCGGGGGCGGCCGATGCCAATAAACCCACTTCGCAGGTCGTTTCAATGCGACTCAAACGCCCTCCTCCCGCCCTATGGGAAACTATCTGGCGATGGGTCGGCGGTGAGGATAAATTAAAAGAGAATCGAATCATCTTAGATGATCTGAAGGTAAACCACCCTCACTGTAAAGACACGCTTGACCGATCCATTTCTCAGAAGGAACAGAACAGGGTCTATCTGGCTCACGAGCTGCCCCAGAACGCGCTCCTGACGCAGCTTCAAAACGTGAAACACCCTGTGTTTCCCTTAGACCTCTCTAATCCCCTTTGCAGGCTGTTGCTCCCCAATATGTGATGAGGCCCATTAAGCCTGGCCCCATTATAGCGCCCAGGGCTAAGCGGAAGCCCGCGCAGCGCAAACCCCCGCAGGTAGCAGCAAATCCTTCCGCTACATCTCAAGCCTCGGGTTCCGCTGCTGCAGCGTCTTCTAGTACTTCTGCTCCAGGGAGTTCAGGCACCACCCAACCAGACGCAAAGCGCAGGAAGGTTACAAAACAGCCACACAACGAAATCCGATGTGTATCCTGTCAACAAGCGGATGTTCCACTTATTCTCGGTGGGCGTAAGCTAGCATCTTTAACTACTTGGATTAGTGCTGAAATCTGGGACAGGGTTTTGTCGACCGTGTGTCGATTCCGGCAAAGCCACGACTGTTTATGTACAATACAGGCCTCCGCAGTATACATATCCGGTCCAATCCACTGCACCTACTGCACATGTCTCCGCCAGTAGCTTCACTGGGTATACTCCTTCGCAGCCTCCGCCCCAGCCTCCAGCAGTAGTTTCAAATGAGCAGCAGAATAAAGTCAATAATAATAATCCGAACTGACTATGACTAGAAGTGCTACGATGTGATTAGTGTACATTGCGCTAGACATGATTGCCCTTATGTGAATATGTTGATATACCATCCAGCCCACCACACCACCACCGCAATCTGCGTGAATACGATGCACAACTCCGCTACAACAGCCCACCACTGTATAACGATGCTGATCCAAAAGGGTATTAGCATGGGAAATCGGAGATAGGAGAATGGGATGTCCGAGAGCCAAAAATGAGTGACGGAGGACACAGCAGCGCGTCCTTGCAAGAATGTGAGAAGCATCGAGCCAATAAAGAACAAGAAGAGGCAGATCCAGTGGCGGAGCGATCGCTGCGGGAGTTTATTGATGGTGTATCGCTTGGGCTGGCCGGTGAACTCGTTCCGGTACAGCGGGATAATGAGAAAATGCTGGACGTCGTCGCCGATCGTTTTGCCATAGGTCCTCCAAAACGGCGTCACGGTATCCAAAAGGAACGTCAGAGCATCCATGGCAATCTCCCAAAAATACTGATATTGATCCTTGTAGCGCTCCTCCATAGCTATGATGCTCGAAATCTGACAACGGAAAGTGATAAGCATTGTTGGACGTGAGTATACGAAGAGGCATCACCTCAGGATAGATCACGGAGGTGTGCGACAATGTGCCGTTGTACGCGGCCTTGACATCGGCATGGACCGTTTGCACCGTTTTCAGCACAGCAGACACCTCGGTGGCCCTCCACGCGATCTCCCGCCTCTGCTCGTCCAATGTTTTCAGCGACTCCATTAGAGCACTGATTGGATCCGCCAAGATGCTCTTGGCCGAGGCTTGTGAGGAATCGGCGTGGGAAGAGTGGGCGAGGTACTCCCGAAAAGTTTCCCGCTGGCGGGCCAATCGGTCGTGGATATCGTCTACGGCTCTCCAGCTCTGGTATTTCCTTGTTGCTCCCGTAACTGCTGCGGGATCATGACTGAAGGCATCCACAAGCTCGCGAGGAAGTCTCTTGTGATCGACATTCAACGACGCAGACAACGAGGTTTGAGCCTCATCGTATTCCCTGACTCCAACAGCGATGCGATTCAAGAGTTGTCGGACCCGGTTATTCTGAGTGATGGTTGCGTCCAATAATCTGAGCTCCGTAAGATGAAAAATAGACATTCAGGGGGAATTTACTCACTGCTTCTTGAGCTCGTACTCTCGTTCAGCATGATCCTCGTCAGCATCTTGTTGTCGCCTTTCCTCTATCAGCCTCCGGAGGGATTCCCCAGAAGGCAACGACTCGAGCACTTTGCGTTGACCAAAATTGCGACCGGTGGCAGTTGGAGGAATATCAAGAGACGACTTGCCGACAGACGAGGGCGGTCCGTCAGGCTTGTCGGCCTGCAGATTGGAGTCATCAGAAATGGAAGCGAGTGGCTTCAGGTTAGGCACGACGGCGCGGAGGGCAGGCACAGGTAGGCTATCGCGCTTCCGAGGAGCGGGAGGCACGATTGGCCGCTTTCTTCGGCCCCCGTCATCAGAGTATTCGGAAAGCGAGTTGCGGGACGAGCCACCGTTATCACTCCCGACTCTTAGTTGGAAATGGCTGCTGGTCGGGGATACAAGCTGGTGAGGAAGTGAAGACCCGCTGAAAATGCTGCTGTAGCCCGATTCGCCGCTTTTGCGAGAATCTCGGTCCATGGACCGCCTGCCGAGTTCACCGAGAGGTTCGAAGCGTCCCTCGTATGACGTCTTTCTCGCGAGGGAGGGGCCGAGCGAGTAATACGACGAGCCTTGTGATGAAGGAAATTGTGGCCGGGACGAAAATGAGATGATAGGGGACGAATTCAAGGCTATGCGGTGATGGACCTGAGGGTTCGAGCTCCCCCGTAGTTGAAGCAAGTATTCCTCCATAATCAGGGCTGAGAGATACCAGGGGAGCCGTTCTTTAGCCTTGGGTGTCTTTCCTGAGTCTCTAAGCCAGGTAAAAGGCTCTGCATGTTCGAGCGACGCTTGAACCACGTCCTCCTGACTGTTAAACCAACGAGCTACTTTTGAAATATTGAAGCCCGTTGGTGACGATAATGAATTATAAATTAGGTGGTATCGTCGGCCGAGTTGATCGCACGCAGTGGAAGCCTTTTCGAGAGCACGAGGCGACGCTTTCGTTTTGATCTGGAGTAATTTTGCTATGTAAGACGTAGCATCAGGGATACTCGACGGGTCGACTGTCGGATCTGCCATACCTGCATACATGCTTTGTCGAGTTTCAACAGTACTGTTGGATGGGTGCTTCTCTCTGTCCTTTCGCTTGGAAATAGAGATGCTCCATCGCCTCTCCAACCTGTCATCATCCGACCCGAAGCCCGACCAATCTAGGGTGGTTCCTTCGTCTAGAGATGTCGGTATAGGATGATTCGTAACACCGACACTGGCGCGTTCGGAGGAAGGCCCCGGGTCCATTTCTCGGGTAGAGGGAATCGGAGGGGGCGGGAAGGGGATCGGCGGAAGGGCTGGACGCGACGGCGACGTCTTTAGGCCGGACGTAGCAGACTCAGCTTTGGCGGAGGAGGGACTCGAGTTTGCAGATTTGAGGCGCGCTTCCCTCCTAGCTTTCAGCTTCAACGCGCGTTGCACGTCTTGCAGAATTCTGGGATCTAGGACGGGTTAGTTTTCAACAAACCACGGATTTTCACGCTTGCCTTGGTGGGCTGGAGTCGGCGTTCATAAGACAGAGGATTACGACCAGTTACAAATAACGCACATAGGTCATACTCGTCGGAGAAGAGGCTTATGCCGGAGTCTTCCAGGACTGAACTCATGCCTAAGCTCATGCCTGAACTCATGCCTTCTCGCTGTGAAGAAGCAAAGCCTGTGCTGACGGTTCTCCGAGACCTAGAATAGCCGGCCGAGGACGACGGATTGACGGACTGGACGCGGCGGCGGTTACTGGGGGTGGACTGGATTGCCAGTGGCGAGCTGCGTCGGACGGGAGCAGCATGGAGAGGTCGGTGGGGGTCGGTGGGGCCTGGGAAGCGAAGGGGAGTGTGTGCGGTGGGCGCATGGATGTCGCGGCCAGGCTCCGCCATGGACCAGCGACTGCTCACAGTGAGGGCCGAATTGATGTGCGGAAATATCACATGTACATACATTTGTTGATTTTGACCACCGCCACAACAGTCTACCTAGTTGCTAGATCCTAGTAGCCCCGCCTCTGCCGCATGTGCTCTGCCTCGCGGTGAATCCGAGCAAATAACGCTGACACTGACGCATTCCGCTTCCGCTTCCCTGGATCATCTCTTGCAGGCTGTTCCCCCTCAACCACCGACGAAAGCGACTCGGATCTCGCCCTCACAAACGGATTGAAGCGGGGAAGGGGTGCAAGTCGCTTCGGGGATGGCATCGGGGCCACGTGCCGAGGTGCCACAGGGAAAATCAACGGTCGAGGCCGCGGTTGCGCTCTTGTGTCAAATCGTGGAAACTGGAAGGCTTCGAGTCGCCCTAGTACGACCAGTCAGTCAAGAGTAACAACCACGAAAGACAACGACCGTACCCCTTTCGTCGATTCCGTCCGTCCTGTGCAGATGTGGGACACCATCAGGGCGCCGAACATCTCCACTACGAGGCTGCGCTCTTCCTCGAGCTACCTTTCTGCGTTGCGCCCTCGCTGCACGTTCCATGTCTTGTTGAATCCTTTCCTCTAGACCCCAGTCAGATCCACCCGCTCAAGTCCACGCTCAATCGCTCACCTTCCGCTTTCTGTGCCCGCACGAAACTGCTTCGGTCATCAAGATACTCGTTGGCGTATTGCTGCTGCTGCGACGCCCTGACAAGTTGTATCATATGAGGCGGATGTCTTCCACTTGGCTCTATCGTGTTTCGTCTCGTGCGAGGCGGATACTCGTGATTTGGGGCAGGGACAGTGCAACGGAGAGTGGCGTAGTGCATGGCTTTGGCCTCTCTAGCGCGTCTCGACCACCGCTTATATATGTGCTGCAAGCGCCGTACATTCCAAATTTGGAAGGACAATGAAGACAATGACTTGACAAAGGATGGCGGGCCAGTGGCATCCGGTGGCTTCGGCTATCCACTCTCTTTCGGGACCGTTGGGACCGTTACCTTTGTTAGCCTTTTCGATGCTGCGCAGTTTCCGATCGAATTGAAGCGAGCCATGATTGATTCTCTCGAATCGTACGTGGATGCTTCTACTGACTTGTGTCTATATACCCCACTGCGCGTTCAAGTTTGGCAGTTAAGCGAAGTGGCAATGTTTATTCCGCCGCTCGAGATCGAGTCGTCATACACCTCCCTGAATACTCTCATACACACTCCGGTTCGTGGGCCAAATCGAATTTTTGAAGGGGTGGGTCGGTGAGCGATATATGCAGTTCGAAATATGATACTCACTCCGAGCAAGTTGATATTATACACACATTATACTCCAGGCATGCCCATTCGCTCTACTCGCACACTCAGTGCGATCGCATTGGCTGATTGCTGATTTGGGATAACGAGATTGTCCTCACCTCCTTATTCTGTGATTCTGAACTATCTATGTCTATCGAATCTCTTTGACCACCATCCTTGAAAATCCGGTCAATCTTTTCTTACGCTTGTCCTAAAGCTCGCCAAATAGCATCTTCTCAATGAGCGCCTGCCGATGGGGCCGGCGGCATATCAATTCCACTCAAGCATCTGCGACCTCCGCTGGGGTATCTATTTGACAAAAACAAAAGAGTTCGTGCAGATTTTAGGATACTAGTAGAACATTACGTTGGAGCACTCGAAAGATCAAGAATCATGCCTTTCCGTAGCCATCGCTGACGTGGTTCTATTCCACAACTCGAAATTCGAGACACCTTCTATCATAATAACTTTTCCGCGATCTCGTCTCTCCTCGATTAGCGACGGTTGCCGAATGGTTTTTCAGCTGTATGTAAGATGTGAAGCGCGTTGAATTTCCATTTCAACCTCTGGATGCTTCTCAGCTGACATATCTTGCGCAAATCACCTAAAGTTTGGGGGGTTGCGGGGGAAGTTTCCATTTGTGGACTTAGAATGAGTAGTGTATGTCACTGTTATGATATGTGTGTGCGTGGTCTTGGCGTCGTGTCTCTAGAGTAAATAATATAAACGAGCGCACTGGCAGAAGTACGGATTTGGCATGTATCGACGACTATCGCGGCATTTGGCGTCCTTGCGATTTTTTCTTGTTAAAGAGAACTCGAAGGAACATTATAGCAGTGAAGAAGGAAAGGGAATACCTGTTTGGTACTTTAGATTTGAGTGTCCAAAGCTTGGAGAGAACGTACCAAGTGATGACATATGACAAGTGAGCATTCCGCAGGTCAACCTTAGCAGGGCGACCGACAGGAATCCCCCTTTTTATTCGCGTCGACGCTTCACCTTCATGGCCCTCTGCGAGGATAAGTTCGTGCAGTTGAAGTACGAGCTATAAAGTCACCGAAGATTTCCTCTACTAGCACGGGTTGCACGTTTGCATGAGATCCCCCTGCATATTCGGCCATGGCATCGAGATCTTTCCAGTACCATTCGCCTCGCTCCGGATGGTTGTCGGGCGTGAAAGTGTTTCGTTCTTGAGACGTCCGAAGCATGCCAAGAAACTGGACTTCGCCATTCTCCGAGTGCATGGACTGAAGGTCAAAGTCGATCGAGATGAAGCCACGGTCGACGATAATCGTGGAGCCATCCTCGCGGATGAGGGGGGTAACTACATTGGCACCATGCACGCCATCACGCGTACGAGGCCCAACTAGCATGGAATGGCCGTTGTCCCATTTTCCGCGAATGAAGACTTTTCGGAACACAAATTCTGGGATTACTGATAGACTTGACGGAAAGACAGCTTCAGATCCAGTCAAGTGCATTTGAGGGAGGACCGCACTTTATTCGCCTTGGCAGGGATAACGGGTGAAGCTGGAGTTTTTCCTCGAGCTCGTCGATGAGAGCGACCTTCCACTGTAATCGTTGAAGCTGCCATGTGCCCAGACCAAAGGTGAAAATCGGGACAAATCCGAGCAGAATCATTGTTGGCGTGACCCATGGGTCGCGGCGCGGCCGGTATCCGTCATTAGTGCGATGTATGTAACGGTGTTGCGGGCACAGTCGGGTCGAGAGATGGGGGAGCGCTGGCAGTCGACGCAGCCGGAGTAAGGCATACATTCACGATCAACTCCGAATAGCTCACAGCCGCGTGACTGTCATCGCAGTCGTTTCGCAGTCGCCGTTCGACACATATAATGTATGCTCCTCGCCGCGCAGCGGCCCCCACTACATAACCACTTATGACGTTCGGCCATGACAGGTTCGGTAATAGTGGCCGCAGAGGCGCTGGCTTCGATGTGGACGACGAGGTCCATTATCCAACCCGCCCCGTCGACAAAGACAAGGCCGAGCAGGAACTGATCGTCAACATCAAGAAGGCGACCACCCCAGAGGAAACCGCACCCAAGCAGAAGCATGTTCGGAGTGCGTTGCCATTCGCCGGTGCCCCCCGTTTCGTCCTGACTGTCAGCAGAATGCATCGTGTTTACGTGGGACTACCACTCTTCAATATCTTTCTGGAGCGGGCTTCGTGTCCAGCCCATCTTGGCAGATGAGATCCAGACCTTCAAAGCGCTCATTACAGTGCACAAAGTATTGCAAGAGGGTCATCCCACCGTAAGCATCGTTGTGCAGCCCTTCGTTCTTTAGTCAATGTCCCGTAGACCATCAAGGAGGCACATGGGCAAACAGCTTGGTTAGAGACGTGTGCGCGAACTCTTGGCTCGGATGGCCAACGAGGTTAGCTCGGCTCATTCGTTCACTGTCAATTGTTGCTGACTTGCAGTTTCCAGGATATGCACCATTGATACGGACCTATGTCCAATTCATCTTGGCTAAACTAAGATTTCACCGACTGCGACCAGAATTCAACGGCCTCTTCGAGTATGAGGAGTATGTCACTCTCAAGGGAATTGACGATCCCAATGAAGGGTGCGTTCGCTTCTACGTACACCTTCCCGCAACTTACAGGCAAACATAGCTACGAAACGATTTCTGACTTAATGGGCTTGCAAGACCAAATCGAATCTTTCCAGAAAATGGTGTTTTCACATTTCAATCATTCTTCCAACAACGAGTGCCGTATCTCGGCACTGGTCCCGCTGGTGAAGGAGAGTTGGGGGATATACAGGTTTATTACTAGCATGATGAGGGCCATGTTCAGACGTGTGTCAACTCTACATTTCCATATCTCCCGCTCATTGACGATGTAGGAACAAACGACGCTGACGCATTGGAGCCTTTGCGTCAACGGTATACCTCTCAGCATCACAGTCTACGAAAATTCTACTATGAATGCTCGAATCTCAAGTATCTGACTGGCCTGATCAATGTCCCCAAGCTAGCACAAGTACTGACTTCTGTTGCCCAAACCATTCCCCTGCTAACAGTTTACAGGAACCCCCTAATCTATTAGACACGGGCGATGCTCCAGATCTGCCACCTCGTCCAAAGACTGCGGCATCCCCTGCCCCTTCTCCCGCTCCCGATGCGGCAACCATCAATGAACAAGCGCGTATGCTCAAGGAGTACGAGGAACAGCAAGCAGCGCTTGCCGCGGCCCGTGATGCAGAGGAGCGCCGACGGCTCGAGCAGGAGCAGCAGCAAGCCAGGGAGTTTGAGGAGATGCAGCGAAGGCAGGCAGAGGCTCAGAGGCTTGCTCAAGAGCAGTTGATCCTCCAGCAGCAGCAGCAGGCATATAATATGCAGGCTTCGCAGCAAGCAAGTGAACTTGAACGTGAACTGCTTAATCTCCGTGGCCAGTGGGAGCGCGATCAGATGTTTTTGGAAAGGTATGACCGTGTATGTACATCGTCATGTTGCCTTGTTTCTTGCGTGGGCTTACTTTGATTTTCAGAGAGTCAGAGCTTTAGAAGCAGAGCTCGGTTCTGTCAACGCGAATGTCAACTCCCAGCTGGCTTCCAAAGATGACCTGATCAAGCAACTTCAAGACCAGGTTACTTTATGGCGCAATAAATACGAGGCACTCGCCAAACTGTACAGTCAACTTCGGACGGAGCATTTGGATATGCTTGCCAAGTTCAAACAAATGCAGCTCAAGGCCAACTCCGCTCAAGAGGCTGTTGATCGTATGGAGAGAATGGAACGCGACCTCAAAGCGAAGAACCTCGAGCTGGCTGACATGCTCCGCGAGCGCGACCGGGCCAGGTTCGATATCGATCGTCAGAAATCTAGTCACAAGGACGAGATGGACCGTATCCGTCGCGAGTTGAACTTTGCGAATGAGCGGGCAGAGGACGCTTCGCACGCGAAAAATTCGGAAGTCTCCAGTGTGCTAAACAAGTACAACAGGCAGATACAGGAGCTGGAGGACTCTCTCCGGGTACGTATTTCTCCTCCTCTTCCTTCCAGATGCTCAGATAGCATATGCATAGGCTAAACAAATCCAAATCGACGACCTGCTCTCGAAGGTGAACAATGCCGAGGGCGATCTTGAGCGGCTCCGGGACGAGAAGGATCAGGAGATCATGGTGCTTGAGGAGAGTATGAATGATACTATCCAGCGGCTGTCGGAGGTCCAGCAAGTAAGTGGCGCATCATTTTTTAATTTGGTCCCTGACATTTCTCAGGATCGCAATGTGCTCGAGTCGGCCAATGACACGCAGATCGACACTCTGATCCTCGATAATCAGAAGAAGCTAAACCAGATCATTGGTACGTCAGCTTCTTCATCTATCATCACATGCGTATTCAATTGATGGATTTCCCACAGATTCTATCTTGCAGGCGTGCATGCAGAAGGTGGAGGATGGGATCTACGAGTTGGAATCTCCATCGCAAGCCGGAAACACAAATGCAACACCTGAATACACACTGTCCATGATCGAGAAGGCGGTCAACAACGCAACGGAGTTTGCGACAGTGTACAATCTCTACCTTGGCGGGGACATTGGAGGAGAGCATGTCGAGGTTATCAAGGCTGCCAACGAGTTCGCCCAATCTCTGACCGATGTCCTCATCAACACCAAAGGAATCACCCGCCTCGCCAGCGATGACGATGCCTCAGACAGGATAGTCAATGTCGCGAAAATCGCGGGAGACGTCGGTACCCGGTTGTTCTTCAACCTCCAGTCATACAACATGAGCGGCATGCAGCCCAACCAGAGGAAAGAAGCCGCTATGCGTAATGGCGCTGAGGCCCGCGGGGCGCTCACAAAGCTTTCCGAGGCCGTCGATGGTCTCATCCCGAAGGGTGCCAAGGCCGCCCTTGCTCGGGCCAACGGGGACATAGGTGATATCGTTGAGCAGGAAATGTCTAGCGCTGCTCGTGCGATTGAGCTTGCCACTCAGCGTCTGCAAGAACTGATGTCCCGCCCGCGGGATTCTTCTCGCTTCAGCGCGGTTGATCTGCAAGTGCATGACTCCATCCTGGCAGCGGCGATGGCTATAACGAATGCCATTGCGAGACTCATCAAAGCGGCGACCGAATCGCAGCAGGAGATCGTCAGCCAGGGCAAAGGATCGAGTTCGACGCAGCAGTTCTACAAGCGCAACAACCGATGGACGGAGGGCTTGATCTCTGCCGCCAAATCGGTCGCCTTCTCGACGAATCTGCTCATCGAGAGCGCGGATGGTGTGCTGTCGGGGACACATTCGCTCGAGCAGCTAATTGTTTCGTCGAACGAAGTCGCCGCTGCCACGGCACAGCTCGTTGCGGCGTCTCGTGTTAAAGCCAACCTGATGTCGAAGACCCAGGAGCGTCTGGAGCTTGCCGCGAAGGCCGTTACCGAGGCGTGCCGCGCCCTTGTGCGGCAGGTGAAGGCTGTGTCTGCCCGACAGTCGCAGGAGGAAGATGTGGATTACAAAAACATGGCGGTCCTCGAGTTCAAGAAGCGGGAGATGGAACAACAAGTCGAGATCTTAAAGCTGGAGAAGGACCTGGGCGCTGCTCGCCACCGTCTTGGAGCTATGCGGCGGGCGGGATACCACACAAACGAAACGGACTAGGTAGAAGAGGGGATTTGCGGATATTCTTACATGTAATCTTAGTACAAGGCCTATTTCACGGTCTTGCTCAGGGGGGAACCCAAGTGAAAGTGGTTATGTACAGTGAGTATCGTGCCAACGGTACGTGAAGGGGCCGAAGCCAAATGAGTGGTGTATATGGGGCGCTGAAGGGATATGTCGAAGTGCCAGGTATGTATGATATGATATTTGCAAATAAATCTTAAGCAATAAAGAATGAAAGGTCAGCGATGAATGAATGGCTGGGCATTAGTCCGAGTAGTCACTTCTCACGGAGTCGAACGAGTCTCGGGTGAGATCTAGGAAGCTATCATCGCGCACACGCGACACGTCTGGCTCCTTGTCCATCTCGTCTTCGATATCAAGAAACGATGGTTTCCGCATGATCGCCCGACGGTGCATTCGCTCCTCGACAGATATTGTCGGGCGGATGTTCCTGCGCGGTGGCGGCGATAACGGGGTGACCAGGTCCGACTGTGAGCGCGAAAGCGACCCGGCCCGCGGCTTTGTCCGCCGCGGAGGGGGCGGCAAGCTCATCAATACCGGCGGAGACGGTGGCTGCGGCGGCAAGGAGTGGTAGTACATGTCCTGGCTGTTATGTTCGGACGACGTCGAGGGGTGGTCGCTGTTCGACCGCCGCAGCCCGCCATGGGACGATGCGGGCGAGAGACCAAAGTCCCCTTCAAAGTCGGACATGGACGGCATTGACGTCGCGGACACGATCGACTGCCCGCGTGGCCGCTGGTACGCTGCATCCACGCTCGCTTCCAGCTTCAACATGTCCGCGGGCGACATGATCTGCTGAGGAGTGTATTCCTGCGCCGAACTGCGTGGCGGCTGGTCCGTGTCGATCCAGCAGGACAACGAAGCGGGCCGCTCGGACTCGGAAGGAGAATTCAGCGACCTTGCGTCGTCCAAGAACGATGTTGTCGACTGGGAGGGCCGCCGCATGCTTGACCCCGAGAACAGACGCTTTCGGGTCGACGGTGCAGGTTCAGAAGCCCGCTGCTCGGATAGTGGTAGTTGCAGCGGAATGGAATGCACCGGAAGCCGGTGCTGTTGCTGGTGGAAGGAGCGCTGTTTTCGAGGTCCTTTGCTCGGTGCCAGCTCGGGGATCGGGACCGCCGACAACGGGGGCGATGACGGTTGCCCTCGTTTGGTCAGGGATTGGTGGGATGCCGACTTCTTGAGCATACGGGGCGTGCTCCGGGGAGGGGCATCAGGCTCGGAGGCGCTCTCCGCATGCCTCGGCAGAGGATCATAAGATGCTTGCGGCCTGACCCGACGACTGATAGGCGCAAATTCCGCCGAAAAAGTGAGGCTGGTTGAAGAGGTGGAGCCCGCGGAGTTGCCACCCAGGTCGCCTGCGCGGGGCGGAGAGGGGAGTCCGCTGCTCGGCGGAGGAGTAGGGCGGGATAGGGAAATCTGCCGTGAAGGGGTTTTCGGAGAAGAGGCGGAATGGTACGAAGAGGAGGGGGACCTCGGCGAACTTGCAGCGTTCCCGACCAACGGGTCGTCGCGAAGAAAGTTTGACCGCTCGATCCCGCCGTCCGTCATGCCCCGTGCGCGCATGGCAGGACGCGGTTTCGGAGGGGGGTCCGGTTGGCTGAAGCGGTTGGGCTCGCCGCTGGGCCCGCCAAGGTCCTTTCTGCGCAAGCTATGGCCTGATATTCTGTAGCAAAACAACATGAGAGGAAGAATGGCAAGGTACGTGTCATACGCACTTGCTTGAAAGCCTCATATAGGAAGATCCGGCATCAGAAGCTGGGGACATCATACTGAGAGGCGAAAGCTCGCCGCCCAGACGAAACGACTGGGAAGACGAGGAAGCATAGGACACTCGGCTGGCACTTTCGTTTGATTTCGCGTCGTGGGCCGAAGAGTTAGAGAAGGCGGAGAGCCGATTAGGATCGGAAGGACTGTGTAAGGACACTACGCCTGCGGCAAACGGGTCCGAGTCGGAGAGTGTGAGCAGCGAGCCACGACGGAATTTTCTGGGATCGTCTGGTGTTTTCGGAGTTGTCGGCTCGAGCGAATCGACGGGAGAACGCGAAGACGAGACGGAATTAGAGGGTGGCCTGCTGACGGGGGCAGTCGGAGCGGTGTACGGGCGCCGGGGGGGCTCGCCACGAGGAACGAGATGGACCGCTGGGGCCGCGACAGTGGGATATGGCGGGTCCTGGATGGTGAGGGCTGGGGGATGGTGCTTCTTGGGCTTGAAGCCGATGGCCGAGGCGAGAGCATTGAACTTGATGCCCGACTGCTTCGAATGGGAGTTCGGCGGGGACTTCTGCCACCAGCTGCGGTGGGGCGGGTCATGGGAGAGGGTGGAGGACATGGGCAACGACGAGGAGGAGGGTACAGCGATACACAAGTGTCAGGTCATGGCAGTTACAGACAGCGAAAAACGTGCGGCGACAACCGAGCGGAAACATTGATTTTGATCGTCCGTCAATTGACTAGCAACGCTTTGCCAACAACGCTATTTCATCACAGATATCTAACCCAGCTCCGCCCATACATCCTCCGCGTCCCGCTCCTCCACCGCCTGCGCAGCGAGCGGCATAGCCGACAGCCGGCCCCGTCCATCACCGTTCGCGTCGAACAGCACCGGGTCCCGAATCAGCGGCCGCGCCAGCTCCTCCTCCTCCTCCTCGCTCTCGATCTCCAGGTCCAGGTATCCCGCTCGTCGCGCAGCATTAATGTCGATAGGCTTCGGTCGCGAGAAGATCGACTGCCCTGACCTGAACAGCCAAGTCAGCCGATCGCGCCAGGCACACGCGTAGTAACTCACTGTCTCATCACTGCGGCGAGCCGGCCAAACTGTAGCACGTTACGCGCAATAAGCAAGAAGGTATCCAGCAGCTCCTCCTCCTTGCTCGTCGACCCGCATTTCGCAAAGGCCAGCACAAGTAGTGTCAAGGCACAGAACACTGTCAGAATTAGATCGACCACATTAAATGGGGACTTCCAAAATTGCTGCATAAATGGTTCAGCCATGTACAGCCAGGCAAGAGGAAGCGGCGCACCCGGCCGAAGGCGACAAATCGTATCCCAACCTCTAGTATCATAGAGGTATTGATTATTACTTCGAGAACATAGAATGCAACGCCTGGGCATCCGTCCGTGAGACTCAAGATGACCGTGGTGACCGAGAGAGCAGCCATCCCGAGATACAGAAAGATGTACGTTCGGGAGTGCACAAAACGGTTGGCCAGGCCCTTCGTGATTTCGCTGCGGGTGAGCGCATATATGGAACGTGTCGGCCTGGCGCGCGTTTAGCAAAGCGACTCGCCAGCGCAAACAACTGACTGTTGGCTCGGCCGGGCAGAGTCGGGGTCATCTGTGTTCAAGGCATCCGTTTCGCCGTATTCCAAGTCGCGATCCATGATGGCATAAGTGAGAAGATTGTGTGTCGCTGTTTGTGCATCAGCAGCTTTCGCTCCTACCACCTCTACCTCAGAGCCTATCCTCCCCTTCGTCTACCCGTCTCGTCTACCGGCGGGAAGATTGGAAACAGCCAAACCCAAAACACTCCCTTTTCAGACGACCCGTGAGTCGCTGCTCACCAACTCGTATAGAGGGACGGGATGATAACGCAAGAGACAGGTTCAATCTTTCACCATGGGGGGTGGAGACTTAAACATGAAGAAGTCGTGGCACCCGTTGCTCCTGAAGAATCAGGAACGGGTGTGGATTGAAGAGAAGAAGGCTGTGAGTCTCCCGGTCTCTCGCAGTCGATATCAGCTTACAATCCAATGTCTCTAGCTTGAGGAGAAGAAGAAACTCGACCAGCTCCGCAAGGAGAAGGAGGAGGAGCGGCAGATGCAGGAACTACAACGATTACAGGAAGAAAAAACGGGGAAGAAACAAGCAGAGAAATTAGAGTGGATGTATTCGACGCCGGCGACAGGGACCACTCAGAATTCCAATGAATTGGAGGACTACCTTCTCGGCAAGAAACGCGTGGACAAGATCCTCACTGCTGATGAGAATGCCAAGGTTGGTCGGCCATTGTTATGAATGCTGTTCTTATGCTGACTCGATTTAGGTTGGAGCAGCTCACAAGAACTTCATCGCTGTCCAGAACGCCAACAATGCCCGTGACATTGCTGCCAAGATTCGCGAAGATCCGCTGCTTGCTATCAAACAGCAGGAGCAAGCTGCGTACCAGGCGCTCCTCTCCAACCCCCTGCGGCTTCGCGAGATGCAAGAGCGGAACGGGATCGTCTCGAAGAAGGACAAAGAGAAAAAGCATAAGAAGGACAAGGAGGAACGGAGGCGGCTCAGGCACGAACGCAGGCATCGACATGAGCGATCCCTTAGCCCTGGGGACAACCGCGTGCGGCGTGAAAGGTCCCGCTCGGCCGATCGCCATGCTCGTTACCGGCGCTCGCCTCGCCCGGATGACCGCCGCTCCCGTTCCCGTTCCCGTTCCCCTCTTCCTTCTCGCTCCCGCCTTGACGGCCGACGTAGCGACCACAAGCGCGAACCGAGCTATAGCCCCCCTCCCGACGTGTATCGTCGTCGCCACGCCAGTCGTAGCCCCGTTCGGGATACGCGCGTGAAGACGGAGGAACGACAGGTGCGCGTCTGGCCCCGCTCCGATGACTCGGACGACAACGCTGGGCCCCGGAGCCGGAGCCCCAACTACCGTGAGAGCAACGGCAAGCGCCCGCGCAGCCCCAGTCCTGCCCGGTACGACAGGGATCGGAACTCGTACACGAAGCGCTCGCGCATGAGCCCGCCTCCCCCGCCGCCGCCCGCGGCGCGCCCAACCGAGCCCCCGCGTAGCATGGCGGAGAAGGCGGCGGCGGACCGTGCTGCGCGGCTAGCGGCGATGTCGTCGAACGCCACGAGCATGAGCGTCGAGCGACAGCAGCGCCTTGCGCAGATGCTCGAGAAAGAGAAGGCAGAGCTCGCGCGCGATGAGGAGGCCAGGATGAAATCCAAGGGGATGGGCGGCTTCCTCAGCCAAGAGCAGAAGAAAGTCTTTGGCGGCTCCATTGGGCTCGAGGATCGGATTCGGAGAGGGCGCGGTGGGATGGTCGTCGATGCAGACTAGTTCTGTGGAGGCAGGGGTCGTGTAACACCAATTGCTTTAGGAATAATGTACATTTCCAGGCGGAGCTTGTGCGCCAATCTCCAAGGCCTTTTTTTTTTTGGCTGGCTGGCTTGAGAATGCTTCCGTAAGGTTGGCCGCGGCGACTCTTGATCATCGATCAAGCTCTAAGCTTGTCATTCTTTACCTTCTGGTTCAGCTCATCATGGCCAACTCTTTGCCTCTAACGTTCAACCGTGAGTGCCTCGGGGAGCTCATCGCTAAATGTCTGAGGCGCTACAGAGGCCGTTCGTGGCATCACAGAGTTTAGTATGCGCTTCTTGTCCGTGTCCCCCCTGAGTCGTTTTTGACGGAACCAGTCGAAGTTGCCATCCATACCATATTGTATGTCCGACAAATCTATCCTGCCGACCTGTTCGTTCGCCGCAAAAAATACGACACCCCGGTGTTCCAGTCTCGACATCCCGCTCTCAATGAGTATATCTCCAGCGCTGTCAAAGCTATCGGGGAGCAATTGATGACTGTGAGCGTACATCGCACAGGGTTACGCACCATCTGGACTGGGTTCACAGGGGAATGTCGACAAGATCGTGGTTGTTATCAAGGACAAAGAGCAAGTTGCCCTTGAACGATTTCTGTTCTCCGTCGAGAACATGATTCAAGTCGAATCGTTCAACAAGGACACTAGGCTTGTCTGGCCCCAGGACTTTCAACGTCTCCCTCATATAATTTGTCAGCGTGGAAGATGCCATGTCGCCCGCTGTTCTTGGCCAATACCTCCGCGGATTTTTGGTTAAACTGAATATGATTGAATCGCAATTGGGGCAAATGGGCTTGGGCGGTAAAGTATACGGTGTTTGAAATGAGCAAGGGAGGTGACAGCCCATCCCTCAGACGACGTCTCATTCACCATTGTCATTGAGCTTAAATCGGACAATGTCCCAGTGACGAAGGACAAGGTAGCTCCTTTTCTTTATATCATTCAACCTTGCGCTACAAAGACACAATGGTCCAGAATCCGCCGCCGTGGATACCAGCTTATAATCAGCATACAACCTCTGGAGCGTCGGAAGAAGCAGAACTCCACATGTAGGCTCTGTCTCCGTGCAACAGTCAGTTATCTTAACTCCACATCCAGGATCCGAGCTGTCAACACGGGCATAATAAATGCAAGCGGAGTCGCATGTGTTCTACTTGTTTACCGCTAATGATCCAACACTCCAGCTTTCATTATCTGTCCAAGAATCCGATGTGAAGCTTAAACGTGAGCGAGAAGCGTATGAAACAGTCAAGCCACGTCTCCCACCCAAAACCGTCGCGCCGACACCGAGCAATACTTCTAAGGTGAACTTGGACGATGTCAGACAGCCCGTAGTCGCGAACAACGAGAGGTCCAACGAGAAACAACAGCAGCCAGAAGAAAAAAGCGCATGACAGCCAGAGGTAACTAAACTGCAACTAAACCATTTGGGGCGATTCAGGGGCGTGCAGAGAGATATTAGGCCTGGGTAGCACAGGGAGATAGTAGCGATTAAGTTCCAATAAGATACTAAGGATGCACACGAATGCGCTGAACAACAGTTATGATTCTCTCCCATTCTTCCATGCCCTGGATTAAGGCACAATCAGGTGTAAACGACGTTGGTCCAGATCAAGGCTTACCGCTTTGTAAAACTCGATTTGACCGTCTGCTAGATTGCCCAGCATCTCTTTCATTTCGGCTTCTTTAGCGAACTGGAAAATTGTCTGCTCTCGGAGGGTTTCATCGCTGAAGGCATCAGAGGTTTCGTGTGCCGTAGTGACCGCATCTTGGAGCTGGGTGGAGAATGAGGCGAGAATACGTGGAAGAGAGATAGCTACCTCTTTGATTTTGAGATCCAGCTTTCGCATCTTTTCGACGCGGCTCCTGTCATCATCTGCGCCTCGTAAAGCATCGACCCGATCCTTCAGGTACGAGCCTATCCCGAGGCCGCTACTGCCAGCATGCCCGCTGATAACTGCCGCGAGTCTGTCGCGCTCAGAAGTCACACCTGAAAGATAATCCGAGAGTTCTTCAAAATCCAATTGTTTCTGATCTCGCAGCTTGAGAACAGCACGATTGGCATGGGAATATGTCAACAGCGAGTGAAGATGGATCAGGAAGGGGTCAGTCGTAGTTTGCGTCTAAGCGTGATAAGTCGGCGGCGTTCGAACCTATAATGAAGCGCACCGTGTGTCTCAGAAGGGCGGAAAACTCGAGCAGGGTGTTCGAAAAATGATTGAGCGGATCCGTGATACCTGATTCCAGAAATCCGAGACCCTGGACAGCGACCGCAAGGTCGTGGTAATCCGCGGTTAGGTCTTCTCCGGATTCCGGGTTTCCATCTCATTTAGCCTCAGACATTCGGATGCAGAAAAAAAGGAAGGAAAAGCTGAAATTTGACTCACCGCTTGTCCTTGTTCTCAGCCGGCTCCACAACCGTTCCGAAATAACAAGGCCATCCTCGAACTGGTCTACGCCCTCCCGCATGCTGAGAAACCGTTCGTCTGGCTTGCGGACCCGGGCGAAGGCATTGAGAAGGGTATCCGATATATTGTCGATTATACCGGGGGACGGTTCCAAACCCGGAGGATGGGCTATGTGTTGGTGCATGTGAACATGCTTTTCAAAGCTCAGAGTGTGAACGCAGTAGGGCACGGTGAGGTGCGCACCCATTCGGTTGACTCAAAGAAGGCCCGAACAAGTGTACTTCTTTGAAGCGTTGGATGACGAGCTAGCCGCTGTAGAAATCGGTGCAAGCTGTTGTTCCTTGAGCATCGAAGTCCGCCAAGATGGCGATGCTTACTCCGAACGTCGGCGCTCCATGAACTCGGGGCTGAATCTGTCCCCTGTGATATACTCTGGAAGTGAATTAGGACCAAGGCCACAGAACGATCACAGGGTCTACCTAGCCGATGCTTGCCCGGGAGAGCAGGGACGACGCACGCCGGGAAGTCTCGCGCTAGGTTATCCCTCAGAAACACGAAGTCCTGGAAACGACGGCGAGCGGAGGTATTCGGGGCGGAGAACATTCGTAAATTGGTCTAAGAGGAAGAGGTTACAGGTGTGCGCGACGCGCTTTACAAACGCACCTGCGCTGCAACGAGATAGGACACATAGGCATCCTTAGTTTCCGCAAGTTCCTTGACAGGATCTGAAACGGTGGTAATGAGGTATCCCTCCCACTTGGGGTCGTTTGGTCCTTCGCTATCAGAGGTACTTTGTCGGAAGCCTGGTCCAGATGGGCCGTCGCGGGGAGTTTCGTAGGCAGTGGATGCCGCAGACTCCCAAGTCACACTGTCAAACACATCCTCATCGTCGCCGAGCATTTGAGGTGGACGCTAAGTAGCAGAGGGCGTCACTGACTGCGGGAAACAAGCGCAAATCGAGACGTGTTAGGCTCAGCATGTATCTTCACTTTCTACCACTTCTTCTTTCCTTTTCTCTCTCGTGTCTTGCGTACCAGGTTAAGGTTCTCGACACAGACTACTCTAGGCAAACATGTAGCGGGATGTGGGCCGACGAGGCCACATACATCAACATTACTTTCAACGCAGATGCTCAAGGCCAGCTAGCGATGCCAGTTTCGGTCCAGTTAGCAAGGCGACTGTGCTAACTATCGGATAGGCTAATATATGAGTGGGCAGATGTTCAATACCTAGGAAAAGTCACGTCTTATACAGACGATGCATTACCTGTGTGTTTTAGTCGTATGCACTTGGATTGCACTGATTTTCCTCAGCAGAAGACATATGTGTGCACTGCGAACGCGTTGGCTGGTGGCTTTTGTACTCAAGCGGAAATGGGGAGATTCATCATTGATCTGCCGGCCGGGAAATACCTCAACTCGACTTCCTTCTGGACAGCGCGTGTCGAGCTGCCCGCCAATCGAACTGCACCTCCAAGGAGCGCACTCGCCGGCGCTAACAGCAGCAGCTTCTGGGATAATCCGGCAGGAAATCCAACTCCACCTCCTAGCAACTACTCTTCTCCCTGGAGACGCAGCGTACCCACTGTCCCCCGGGTAGATAACTCGAATGCTAGTCCTGACGGACTATATTCCTATGCCGGACCGATTCACTACTCCGTAAGGAAGACGGGATACTACTGTGTTGGTAAGTGACTAGGTCTGGCATGCGCTCTGTTCTGAGCAGCCGAGCAGCTATGGTGCCTATGACTCTTCAGCGTGATGAAGAGCATGCCACGTATCAAGGCCTCGTGTTCTTCCAGAACAAATTCGACGGAAAACTGCCTGCCGCTGATTATCCCAAAGTCAACGTAAGTCCTAGTTTGTGTGCAGAATAGCATGTTCACATACGAGACTAGTTTTATTTTGTTATGTTCCTAGTCTACGCTGCTTTCGGTTGCGCCTGGGGCTGGCTGTGTTATAGCCACGTACATGAGCTACTGCCCATCCAGGTCTGCCAATATCTGCTCCATTCTACTTGCTTTCCCTGAACTGATCCATCACATAGTATTATTTGTCTGGGCTTGTCGCACTGGTCATAATCGAGATGGTAGCGAATTGGGGCAAGTTCATTCAGCTGCTATTGACATAGATTATAAACGTGTCTACAAGCCTACTACAGGTACCTAAATGCCCATGGTAAAAGTGCGGCTTCAACTGTCTTTCTCATTGTCGGTAAGCCCCAAGTCTATACTCCGATTCTACTGTCGCTGACTACTTTAGTGGCCATCCTTGATGCTGGTCGCAATTCAATGTCATTTTTTATGCTCCTCGTCGTGTCCCTCGGTAAGGCCGTTACTCTTTTTCTGACTTTTGGCACCCACTCATCTGTGATTAGGCTTAAGTGTCGTTCGGGAAAGCCTTGGTCGAACAATGTTGAAGTGCCAAATCCTTGCGGGTGCTCATTTCATCTTCGGAAGTTCGTGGCTTATCTCATTTGTTGCCGAATGTTCTAAGAAGAAACTGAATGTTAGTTCTCTACGCTGTCGGGATAGTGGAGCTCGAACTCGAATCGACATCTGCACTAGTGCTCTTGATGTTTGTCATTCCTTTAGCTTTCACTCTCAGTGGTTTCCTTCTATGGATTCTGTATTCGTTAAACGGTCCGTCTCATCTTGGGCTTGATACGGAAAGACAACTCACCCGTTTCCTAGCGACGATTGCACACCTCCGCGCGCGCAAGCAACGCTACAAACTTTCCATGTTTGAGAACTTGTACCGAATTCTTCTGTTCACCGTTCTTGTCATCGCCATCTTCTTCGTGGTCTCCACTATGTCGTTCTCCGGCCGTCTAGCCGAAGGTGTGGCATACGTGAAGTGGGCTTTTTGAGACCTCTGAGATCTCTTTTTCAGATTATTCTGCCAAATCGTGGCGCGTCCGATGGTGGCTGCTCGATGGTTGGCTAGCGTTGCTGTATCTTGTTGCATTCTCTGCCATATCGTATCTGTGGCGACCCTCGGCAAATAATAGAAGATATGTCGCGTTCTTTCTCTCGAGTTCATCTTAGACTTACTAGCCTTTTGATATGCACATTGGCGATGTCCGATGAGATTGCGCAAGACGAGGAGGACGCCGATGATTACGACCTCGAGTCCATGGGGCAGCGAGGCAGGATACCGGAAGAGGATGATGACGATGCCGCCACCCTGGTCGGTTCACGTCGCGGGGGACATGATGTGGTTGCCGAAGATAGCGTCGTTTTCGAGATAGGAGACGAGGACGGTGCAAGCGACGACGAAGAGGAAGCTAAGAAGCGCCGTCGCCGGCTTTCTGGGGAACCACCAAACAGTGCCGAAATGCGTGGTCTCATACAGGAAGGGGATCGGAGGGAGGATTAGTTGGAACGATTGAATATCTTGCATCAAAAAATAGCCTATATTTCTTGGATGTATGAACTAATACATTGTACATCAATCTCTTATACGCCCGGTAGATGTGGTGAACAGGCGTGCTGCAATATTCATGCTTTGCAATTCCTAGACAAACAGATATGAGGAGACGACAGCAGAAATAGCAGACAGCAAAACCTGGAAAAGGAGTTTGGCCGCATAGGGGATATACAATTGAGAGCACGCAGTCTTGTTTCGGCAAGCACGGCACTATGAGCAGAGTTACTTCGCACGTTGAAACCATGTGCACTTGACAGACCTCGAAACTTTGCTTTTTCTATGAGAGTATAGTGTTATTGGGGCGGTGAAAGCAAAAATCGATGATAACAACATACCAGGTTGGCTATTGCTGTTAATCCACATCTGGTATGACCGTTGAGTACGTAATGGCGGAGGGATAGCTGCACGACTCACATGTCGCAAACATGCAAGCGATATGCATCGCTAGCTTCGAACAGGCGCTCCTTTAAGAAGCCAGCAATACCATGCGATATCATACAATCTCGTTCCATCTCTCCGAAACGGAGACCGCCGTCGCGACTTCGACCCTCGACAGGCTGTCTCGTCAAGATTTGTACTGGCCCCCTGGCACGAGAATGTATTTTATCGTCGACCATGTGCTTGAGACGCTGATAGTAGGTGGGACCGAGATAAACTTGGGCTTGTAGTTTGCGTCCTGTATGGCCGTGGTACATGATCTCTAGCCCACGGGATTGATATCCTTTCTGCCGTAGGAATGCTGAGACCGACTCGACAGTCAGGTCGGTGAAAGGTGTTGCATCGCCCTCGTTTCCGATGAGAGTTGCTACCTTTGACAACAAACACTCTACTAGATGTCCAATCGTCATGCGAGAAGGAATGGCGTGCGGATTGATGATGATATCGGGGACGATTCCCTCGGCCGTGAAGGGCATGTCTTCTTGTCGATATGTTATGCCAATCGTACCTTTCTGCCCATGACGCGATGCAAATTTATCTCCGATTTGCGGGATGCGAGTCGCCCGAACTCGGACTTTCACGAACTTTTGTCCCTCGGAATTCGTGGTAATCAAGACCTGGTCGACGATACCACTCTCGGTACTTTTCAGAGGCGTAGACACATCTCGTCGAGTGTGTATCCGGGTTCGTTGCCCGAGCTCCTCGCTGTCAGGAGCAATCGGTGCCGTCTTCCCAATGATGATATCCTCGCCAGCTACACCGGTTCCCGGGGCGATGAGACCATCGTCTTCCAATTTATCGTACGTTCCGTGCTTCATGCGCAACGTGTTATCACGCGTCGGCTTCTCGAATTCCTCGAGCTGCTGAATACCACTCTTCTTCTCCAGATCCATGTAGCTGCGATAATAGATACTTCGGAACAAACCACGATCAATTGAACTCTGGTTCATGATAACAGAATCTTCCTGGTTATACCCGCTGTAGCACAGAATTGCGACAATGGCATTTTGTCCCGCAGGAAGTTCTCGGAATTTGAGGTACTCCATAGAACGTGTTGTCGCAAGGGGCTTCTGGGGATAATAAAGAATGTTGGCCATCGTATCCATGCGGATGAGGAAGTTCGTCAGGAAGATACCCATGGCTTGTTTGCCCATGGCGGACTGGTATGTGTTACGAGGGGACTACATGGCTTCGATGAGAATTAGGTCGCTTTCAACAAGTGGAACACACCTGGTTGTGATCAGGGAAGGGGATGATGCTAGCACATATACCAAGAATCATGCTGGGGTGGATTTCACAGTGTGTCCAGGTATGTGAGTTGTTGCCTGATTTCAGTCGAGCAGCTGGATCAAACTCAGCGTCGTTGGCGTGAGGATCGGTTCCGGTTTGCTGTCGTGAATTTTCCAGATCTTCGGGAGTCATGGAGATCATAACAGTCTCCTCCTCCTCCGCATCTAGCAGCTCGATGATTCCGCCCTTGATAAGCTGTTCCCATTTGTACTCGTCGCCATCGTCATTATAGCCTTGGTTAATCCATTTGACGTGTTTTTTCTGGAGAGCAAGTGTTTCGTTCTCGACGATAAACAGTGGGCGGCAGACACGCCCAGCATCGGTATACAGCCGAAGCTCCTTTTCTCGAACATCACGCACCACTGACACCTCAGGGCTGATGTCATCCTTCCTCCGCAGCTTCTTGATTGTTTTTACCAAATTTGCTGGGTCACGGTGAACGCCCATCCATACTCCGTTGACGAACACCTTCGTGCACGGGGTAGATGAGTGCGCGTTCTCTTCCAGAGACTCGAGGCCCCATTCTTCGAGGAATTCGATGACCGGTGCCGAGTACGAACCGACAGAAATGCACGCCATGAGTGCCAAATTTTTGACCAATCCACAAGCTTGCCCTTCGGGCGTTTCGGCTGGGCACACCATTCCCCAATGCGTGTTATGCAGCTGCCGAGGTTTAGCGATCTTCCCCTCCCGTCCCAAGGGAGTATTGCATCGCCGCAAATGTGACAGCGTTGAAGCATATGTATATCTGTTCAGCACTTGGGATACACCAGCACTGCCAGACATGGATTTCTTCTGGTCACCCCAGTTGCCCGTGGCAAGGGAGTATTTGAGACCATTGGTAATCGTCTGATGTTTAACCGCAATCGCAAGATTGAACTCTTTGTGCGTTTCGACACACTGGGATAGGTTAATATGTGACAGAACCTTCCGGAACGAGCACCACCTTTTGTAAGTACCGGTAGACATCCTTCGTGAGTTTCCTGAACAATATACGGAAAAGCTTGGCAAGGAGTGGTCCTGCCAGATCGAGTCGTTTCTTGCCAAAATGGTCTCGATCATCGAGCTCTCGCCGTTCAAGCGCGGCCAGCAGAAGACGATGGATCATGTAGCCAAAGAAATACGCCTTGTTGGATTCCGACCCTTCCGCCATGGAGACGTGTGGAAGCATCTCCTTTTGCAGAATTTCTTGTGCATATCTTATTCGGCGCTCGCGAGACAGACCTGTCGTCGTTCCACGATTGCCGATAAAATCGAGCGCGACTTCACGGTCCTGAATAACGAAGCCGTCATCGATACATGGTTTCAGCATTTCGAGCATTTGTGCGTCCTGCATGTCGTAGCAGATGTGCTCGAGAATATCGCGATCCGAGATGACGCCCAGGCCGCGGAAAACCACCCATATCGGAATATCGACCTTGATGTACGGGATTGTGGCCTTCATCACATTACCGAGCTGTGTACGGAGGTCAAAAACACAATTAGATGCATGTATCGCCCATGTGAAAACTCACCGAGCGCTCTTGGTTTCGATGGAACATCTTCACCTGAAACTGACTTATCGTCTTCCCACCCTTCTCTACAGCGCTACGGATTTCCGCTAGGAAGCTTATGGGGGAAGGCTGCGCTTTGGCAAACACATAAACATGATTGGTGGCCATACGCTCTTGTGCAATTAACACCTTCTCGGATCCGTTAATGATGAAGTAGCCTCCCGAGTCATACGGGCACTCGTTCAAATCGTAAAGATCCTGGTCTTGCAGTCCCCTAAGGATACAGAACGTGGAGCGTAGCATGATGGGAACCTGTGGAAGCAGCGTCGGAAGAGGAAGATGAAGACAAAATTAGCGGGCACGCGCACCTTGCCAATCCACACTTTCGTAGTATCCTCCGGGTTATCGTCCTGCTCCGTCTCCCATGCAATGTCGCCGGGCATCCCCTCCGGATCTTCGCGCCCGACGAGCACTCGTTTTTTCATCTCGATGTATAACGGGGCGGAGTATGTGAGATTTCTGAGTCGGGCTTCTTGCGGAAAGACGGGGACCACAGAGCCATCTGCCTCTGTGACAGTGGGGCGCGAAAGATATATTTGACCAAACTTGATCTCGTATCGACGAGTCATGTCGGTTTCGTGGCCGGTGTGCTGGTCTGCCTGGTCGAGGATGAGGTCAGAGTTCTCGTCGACAAGTTCTTGCATAGTATTCTGCACAAACTCGTCGAAGGAGTCGAGTTGCTGCCTCACGAGACCTTTTTGGTCGAAGAAGCTGGATATGACAGTCCAGCAGTCCTCTTGCGTTATTTCTTCATATTCCTCCTCCTCATCGTCCACATATGCGGGTTCATCGTAGGAATATGGGTCTTGTTGTTCATACTCTGCCAGGGTTCAGAGGGAAGTCAGGTTGGTCAGGCTCAACAGATACCTTGGCTCATGTTCTAAGCCAACAGACCGCCCGGGTGATTAAAAGATACAAATACACGTCTCCGAAGGTTAATTGGCAATGTATGATAAGTTGGTCTGTCGGAGGACGCGTCGAAGGGGCGGCGAAGAGATTCCGAGGTGATGAACAAGCACAGGCTATTGTATACGACTATTAGGACTACAAGCTCTTAGCTGACCTGCTCGCAATCTGTCATGTCGGAGGCGCTCATGCCCTTGCCTCCAGACATCGCCTTGCCGCAGAGCCAGTCGCTTAAACAGAGGGGAAACGCTCACATATGGTCTTTCAATCTCAGATCCAAAACTAACCAGGATTCAGACTCGGACACGGATTCTAACGACGATAGAGGTCCCACTGGCTCTGTCACTGCTGAATCCGAAGAAACTCGGCTAATCAATGAACTAGACCTTTCTTCCAGAGAAGAGGCCGCTATATACAAACCCAATCCCTTCAGTATCGCCAAGATCAACGCTGCCTCTCGTTCTAACCGCACCTCTACTCTCATCGTCGACCCTCGTCCCGACAAGCCAGTCACAAAGAAGCCTCAAGGGAGGATCGTTGACTGCTTCAATGTCAAGAAAATGGTGACCAAGTCCCTTACGAAGGACCCAAAAGACTCCTCAAAAGTAGTTTCATCTGTACCCAATGCTTCCCCGCCACAACTTATACCTGCTCTCATCTCCTCCAAGTCTACGACTCCAACCAAATTCCTTTCGAAAATGGACGCTCCTTATGTATTCCCCTTGCCAGACACAGCGATTGTAGCTCCTCACATGACCAATTCAAGCGCCGCGCCGTCTGTCCGCAAAACTTCCACGCATACATACACTGCTCTACCTGCCCTACCTCCTCAAAAGCTCCTTCCAAAGAGGTATCGACCACCCGCTCCCATTTCTCATTCATCGCCGTTAAAAGCACCTTCGCACGAACCTCGCACGACTGATAGTCGTGCGTCACTCTCTTCACCTCTTCGGCCGCCCCACTCCACAACTCTGCTTCCTATGCCTAGACTAAGGCCGCCTGGTCGATCAACATACTCCGCTGGGAACTCATTCGAACCTTGGCAGATGCGGGACAACTCGAGATTCCATCCACCTTATATGATTGCTGGTTCGTCCATGTTAGAGAGATACAACTTACGACTCACTGTGGTAACAGAAGCTCAACCTACACCTCCCCGGCGCACCCTCAGAGCATCATCAAGGACAAATGTATCACTCACCCAGCGCATGTTAACACCTTCCCCCTCAACCCTGCACCCCCTTGCTATTCCACCAGCCATGTCTGCTCGCCCGCCAATCCGTGTTTCTATGTCACAGCCAAAAGATGATCAGGCTGCAATCTCTTTATACCACTCGGACAAGTCACATATTCGGGCATCGTCGGCTGTCCCATATGTACAGACGGCAGTCGTCTGCCGTCAGCATCTGCCTACCCAACTCCCTCCATCCAGTCCCTTCACGTCGCCCGCTGCGACGCCCGGCCCCTCCCCTCTCCGAAAGCGCTCACGTGTCTCACCCCATAAGCCACTCCGATCCCTCCAACCGAAGAAAAGCGACGCTTACGACTTTATCCGCCCAGATACAGATGGCGAGTGGTCCACTTTACCGACCGGGAAGAAGTTCAAGGCGGCCCAGCGGAGCAAGCCCAAAACCAACGGGATCAAGACGACGGCACCCTTTAGCTTGCTTGGGACATTGGCTAAACCCAAGGTGACCGGCATCAGCGCATCGTCGGAACGGAGAGTGGTCACCTTTCTGCCTCCGCCCCTCAAAGCCAAAAATCTTGATGTACTGGTCGAAGACGCCGGGGAGTCACCACGACCCGATGTTTCTGGAGCCCCTCCTTGGCGCGCGACGAAACACTCTCGTGAATCAGACTCCAGTCCTGCGACGGCGACCCCCAAACGCCGCCGCGTCGCTGAAAACCCGTACCCATCTCCTGCAAACTCACGCCTCACTCCCGGCGATGCTACCGCGTATGTCGACCAGCCATACATGGCTTGTTCAAGTCCACTATCTTCCCCCGCCGCTGCTGCTACTCAGCCTTGGGCACACCATCACATCCCGTCGCCGCCTACCTCTGACCCTTTCCCAGAATTTCATCCAGACGTGCAGGCGACAGTTGCCATCGACGGTGTACTACTCAGATATCCCCGAACTAAAAACTTGGTGCGTCAGGTAAGTTAGGAACTTAATATCAAACATAGCTGAATACTGCTCTTAGTAGCGGAGGCATGGGCTGGATGACCTCTGGGATCTTTTGGACCTCCCTAGTTGCGGGATCGTTCGCAGCGATGATGATAACGGTACACTCAATTTAGAGCTGCCCGTAGTCTTCTGGCAAGGTCAGGGGAATGTTGTCTAGCTGGTAGACATCGGATTGTATTGCTACTATACATTATTTTATCACAATGCCGCTCGAAGCAAATTGTCCATTTTCTTCTCAGCGCTTGTGGCATAGTGACCCTACACAGATCATGAATCTAGGGCACGAACGATATACTACAACCTACCCCAAACAATAAGGTGTGATTCAGGTAATGGAAGAGCTGGTATAGATCCCCTCGGAGCTCGTATTGCTCCACAGGCTCTGCCTTGGGAAAGCGCTGGTGGTATGCCTCATAGAATGTCTTGGGTATACCTCCGAAAATCCTCGCGATGGCTAGGCTGGCTAGTGATTAGTATGAAAGGAGCGAGGAGCGTTGCATTATGCAGTACTCGGCTTCATTGTGCCCATAGTACGACGCAGGGTCGAATATCACTGGTTCTCCAGTACCCGTGTCGCTGCCCATGTTTCCGCTCCATAGATCCCCGTGCAGAAGTGCGGGTCGGATCGCAAGAGACCCTAGAAGCCGTGTGAGATAATCGACAAACTGACACAGACCTATTGTAACGCACCCAGAAGCTTTGGAATGGCTCTGTATTATTTGAACGCGGGCGCTGATTTGCCGCCAAAACGTATACTCACTTTTGCCTTACTTGTTGGCCCTTAGTACAAAGAGATGCATGTCCGCCTTTCTTCTCAAGCTGAGACAACAAGTCTCCGATCATGGCACTGAAGCAGAGGTCCCAGGTGTCGAACCAGCCGTTCTGCAGCCGAGTCGCGCCGCAGTACGTCGGCAGACCGAATCCAAACCTCTTTTGCGGGCCGCTGTATTGGTGCAGTTCTGTCGCCAGCCGCGTCCCGAGCCGCCTTGCTGCTGAATCGTCGAGCGAAGCCAAGTTCTTGTATTCCGAGATCATATATGGGCGATTCCCATCAATACCGTCAACGCCCGCGGCTATGACGCGAGGCGCCAATCCGGGAGCAGCGGCAGCCATCTGTATGAGGGATTCTGCTTCACCTGCGAATTGCTCCGCCTCGCTGCCCGACCCGGTCTTGGCGTAGTAGTGTTTTCCGTTGGAAGAAACGAGATGGGGGAGAGAGCCGAGGAACTCTGCGTCCGGTTCCACCCTCCGCAAGTGCTCGAGGATGACTGACGGCGTCGACAAGACTGACATTGGTCAGCACTGCCACTGACTCAGACTCAGTGACAGTTATGAGACTGGTTGGTCACGCGGTCACGGACTCCCGGTCCGGTTACTCGATAGTGTATTACAAATCCTCACGTTCATCTAAGTATATAACACCGTACTCACCATCCTATGCCCTCCCATTCCACCACAAAGCCTGTGATATGCCTGGCATCAATGTCCCTGTTCCAGGCGCGCGCGAATACTATCCTCTGAACGATCCTGAAATAGGCACACTCATTGAATTTGTGCGTTCCCACACTGCCGGCGCGAGCGCGCCGTCCTTTGGCTCAATATCTCGACCCAGGATGGAGAGCAGCCAGTGCTTTTTCAGCCTCTAGAAATCAAGGGTGTCACTTTCAAGAACAGGATCTTTGTGGTGCGGCGTCCGACGCGTGCCAGTATCTCAATGTCCAAAGCTAACGCGTCGAGTCCCTCAGTCCCCGATGTGCCAATATAGGTGATCATTCCGCTGTTATCTCTTTGTTCGATCTGGGCCTGACGGTTGTGCAGCTCCGATGATGGTCATGCTACGGACTGGCATCTTGTGCACATCGGTGTAAGTGCTCCGCCGGAGTATATGTTCCGCGATTTAATCACCGATATCCAGGGATTTGCCTCTCGCGGAGTCGGCGCCATCTGTATTGAAGCGACCAGCGTCGTTCCCGAAGGGCGCATATCACCCGAAGATGCTGTAAGCTCAGACAACACAACCAAGTATATAGTATATTGATCTCGAACCAGGGCCTGTGGAAGGACAGCCAGATAGCGCCCTTGAAGCGGATTGTCGAATTCGCCCACAGCCAAGGTGTCAAGACTGGCATCCAACTCATGCACGCCGGCCGCAAGGCGTCCACATATGCTCCGTGGATCAAAGCAAGGCTAGGCCACGGCGCCTCCTGGGTTGCGAAGGAGAATGAGAACGGCTGGCCCAACAACGGTTCGCGCTTTGTTATCTATCTTTTCTGGGCTTGATGCTTCTCAGTGTATGGTCCCAGCGCGATAAAGTTTTCGGAGACCTATCCACTCCCAAAGGCAATGTCAGAAGAGGACATGAATTACGTCGTAGACGCGTTCGTCGCTGCCGCAGAGCGCTGCAAGGAAATCGGCTGTGAATATGAGCTTCAATTTCTGTGCGCACTTTGTACTGATACCCCTACTCAGTTGATTTCATCGAGATCCACGGCGCACACGGTTATTTGGTGCACGAGTTCATGTCCCCGCTGTCCAACATCCGGACCGACCAGTATGGCGGTTCGCTGGACAACCGCTTACGATTCCCTCTGCGAATTCTTGAACGAGTCCGTCAAGTTTGGGCGGAGAAACCTCTCTTTGTTCGAATCAGTGCCACGGATTGGGCCGAAGGCCCAGAGAAGGCGGAAGACGGCACCTGGCTTCAGTGGGGTATCGAGCAGAGCAACATCCTGGTCGACAAAATGATGAAGTTGGGCGTCGTCGACATGCTCGATGCCAGTTCTGGTGGAAACTGGTCACAACAGAAAATAACTAACATCGGCGAGGGGTACCAGGTAAGCAAATCCCACCCTGCATCTTTCCGCCCCGATATTTATCTATGCGACCAGGTTCAATTCGCCGAGGCGATCAAGAAGGCGCACCCCTCGCTTATCGTTGGCACGGTCGGGATGATCACGGATGCCAAAGCCGCCGAGGCAACTCTCAAGGCGGGCAAAGCAGACCTTGTATCCCTGGCCCGAGAGCTCATGCGGAACCCTCATTGGCCGCTGACGGCCGCGAAGGCCTTAGGGTGCAGGGTCAAGCCTGCCAACCAGTATGAACGAATGTGGTAGCCGCGCTAGAGCATAGAGACTTCAATGGGAAACAGAATGGTGTCCTGATTGGCCTGGCGCGTAAAAGTCGGGGCGTTGTGATCGTTCATGTTTGTCGTAAATGGTGAGGCTCTCGATTTGAATTGTATCGCGCTGGAGAGATCATGCAAAACGATTCGGGAAGCCAAAGCAAGGTCGAAGCCTGCACTTCGGACGAGTCGTCCATTCAAGTGCTTGAACCATATTCTGAAGCTGTGTTCGAATTCGAAATGACTACAATCTCGCCTTATAATAATTGTCAGGGAATGCACCCATCGGAAGGGTACAACGTTCACCCCTCGCCGTCCTGTAAGGCCGACCGACCACTGGAAGCACGGGGGGGATGATATTTTCGCTTTCAATGGGACCCGTCGGCGATGATGAGAGTCTCTGGAGAAGAATATGGAACATAAGTTCGTTTGCCAAGCCCCTGAGCGGAAATCCCGCCGGCTTAAAAGGAAGCGGGCGTATGTCGGCCGCTTTAGTCATGGCTGCCAAAGCTCCTATTTCTCGGACGAGAAGATTTTTCATTGTTCAAGGCATTCAAGAACTCATGCAAGGGAATCCGATTAATTGCTACGTACTAAATGTAAATTGAGTGTAAATCGAGCACCAAGGGAATGTGTTGCGACAGGCTAAAAGAAAGGAGAATAGATAATACTGCTGGTATAATATCGGACGCGGTCTACTTGTAGCCCATGTAGCCCCGGGACATGGGTACCATAAGCGTCTTGGACTTGATCGTTTTGACGAACCAATCGCCGACGGTGATCCCTCCGAAGAAGCCCATGAAGCCTTGCCCAGCGTTCTGCCCTGGATGTAAGTATTCCGCGAATAGTGGACGGGGGAAGCGACGCGCCTTTCCGATGGAAATGAGGATCATCTCGGGAGAGCCCTTGTACGGCTTCAGCGCGCTGGAGCCATTGAGGTACGCGATGACGTTCGCAGCAACGATGGCGGCGTGCGCGTTTGCCTTCATGACCTGCTTCTGCTCAACAATGTTGGTTGCGTCGCCCATCGCGAAGATGTCGGGGTGGTTGATGAGCTGCAGCGTCGGCTTGACCTTGATCTGCTGGTGCTCGTCGAGGGTGTCGGCGCCGAGCGACTTGGCCACGAACTCCGTCCGTGGGCGGGGGCCGCGGGTAGGGATCTGCGTATATGATGAGATAAGCGCCAGACATTTATTCGATGAGACGTACGACGAGGTCGGCCTCAATCACGGTGCCCTTGCGGGTCTTGATCGTGGCAGGTCCAGGAGGAGGGATCTCATCAACAAAGTCCTCAAGGATGATCTTGACACCCCGTTTGCGTAGGCTCCCCTCAAGGTTTTTCCGGAACTTGGCGGAGTACGCGGAGTTTGTAAGGGCCTTGTCGGAGTGGACGATGGTAACTTCCTTGGACTACGAAGAACACGTTATCCAACGTGCCAACTGAAATAAAGCTGAAACATACCGGCCAAATGTCCTTGATCTCGCCAGCATATTCTGCGTTACGGATAGTAAGCATAACACAAGAGCAGAGCACAGAAGGGACGCACCGATTCCAACAGCACCTCCACCCACCAAAACTATTTTTTGGGCCTTCTTGAAGTTGGCACGCGACGTGGCAATAAATTCTTTAACCGCGGTGCTGTCGTCCGGAATGTCCATGGGGCCTTCCCAAAGGGACCCGGGAGAGAGCACGAGCGCGTCGTAGGGCAGCTGCTTTCCGTCGGCGAGGAAGACGACGCCACCCTTTTGATTTGCCTCGATCCTGTCGACGACGCCCTGGACGAAGGTGCCGTTGGAGTTCTTGAAGAGCTTGTCATAAGGTATAAGGGCGGTCTCGATGAGGTCGTTGTCGTCAGACACTGTCATCCGGGGAATAGTAGGACGCGAAACGGCATACGGAACTGGAGAGAGGAACCGAAAACGCAGGATCCATAAGCAAACGGCTTTAGAAAGCGAGTCCAGAGAAAGACGCACGAGGGTTGATGAGCGTGATTTGAGCGGAGGGAAGCTTCTCGCTCAGTGTCCTCGCGGCAGTTGCGCCCGACCCTGAACCACCACCGACTACGACGATTGTTTTTTTTGAAGCTGTAGGCATCTCGATAAGGGAGTGTCTGGGGGTGTTCAAGTTAGAAAAACGGCAACAACGGATAAATTTTATAGTGACCAGGCATTTGACGTACTTGTGATTTGTCTGATCTTGCATCGCTTAGTCAAGAACATGATCCCACTGTCATCTTCATTGATGTGTCATTGCAGTTGACGACGGCCGCATTCACTGCAAAGCATGTAACCACGTTTTCTCCCTCGAATTTGAATCCTTGGCGAATCCTGGGCAGTGAGGCACCGCGTATCGCATGCGTATAACGCATTGTAATACGCAGGTGGGACTTACGGTCAGTGAATGCGCACCTTTGTTTATTGCTTGGTTTCCTACCAAAAAAACAAAGGTGGCTATTTCCTGAGGGTGCCCCATTCTTGTCCACGGTGACAATGACAAGTAGAACGCCATCAGACCCGTGGCAGTGAATGGCCACCGCATTACTATTAGGCAGGTCTCGCAAAACATTGGCGGCCAATGGCGGGTTTCCGAGTTTACCTTCCGGCAACGTCGGCTACGATAAAAATGAAGAGCGGCTGCAGGAAAGCAAGCACGCAAGGTGCGTGGCGGATTGCTCTAATATTGTTTCAGAGTACTTACAGTATTTCTAGATGCTCGGCACGAGCCTGACGCGAGAATCAGCACTGGAAACGTGGAGATCGGGGGGAAGCACTCACCAGCCATACTTGACAGACTCGTCCGCGTTTACAATAGATGCAGAAATGAGCTGGCGCGCCTCGAGCCACATCCACGTCTGCGCCGGAAAGTGAGCAAGAGGGAAACAGAACTACGACGAACAGACCTTCAACATCCGGCCCAGGTTGCCTGTCTTTCGCTCGGATTCAATCGTCGTCGATGCAGCCATCTGCCCGCCCAATTGTCGCAAGATGGGCAGCGCGCTCTTGAACAAGTCGAGCCCGGGATCGAGCTGTCGCCCAATGCCCTCGAGCAGAAGGATGCTAATCACAGTATTCACAAAGTCACCCTCCATCTTCACATGGTGTTCCCGTACGGACTTGAGTACTTCCGTGAGAATGTCCGATATCTTGATCTGCCCGAGCGAGAAAGTCTTGCGCTTGACACTCAGCACCAGATGCTGCATCTTGAGCGCAAACGTCTCCGTCTCGATGGCGAGTTCCGGCGTGCGGCACCGCTCGACCATCAGCTGTCCAGTGCGGTACCCGTCGAACTCTGCCATTGCGCGGAACATGTCGAGGAAGTTCTTTCGGTTGACCTCGGACAGCGTAGTAACCAGCCCTGCATCAATAAACACGATTTCCGGGATGTATCCTTCTGCGCCGAGTTTGTGCAACTGCGCGCGCCACGCGGCCGGCTGGTCGATGAGCTTGGTAAGTTCGGCCACGATCTGGTCAGACTCCGAATCCACGGTAAGCGTCTCGGGAACGTGCCCGATTTCGCCCTTGTGGGAGAGGGATTGAAAGATGCTTTTTAACAGGAGCCGTGTAGTCGGGGGTTTGCTAAACTTGATCATGATATTCCCCGGATGCAGGTCCGAATGGACAAAGTTGTCGAGTAGCAGCATATTCTTAGCTTGAGATCAGATGCTAGGGTCGAAGGGAATACGGGAGGGCTTACCAAAAATGCGTCCAGTCCTACCGTAGCTACTTGATCTTCAAAGGGCCCTCCCCCGTTCTTCAAGAATGCCTCAAGAGGAAGAGCATTCTCATATTCCTCCACGAGCAAGTCGGTAGTCGAAAACGAGACCAAGGGTCGCGGGAACACGACCGGCACTTTCCTCGAAGCAAAATTCGTCTCAAAGCCAAGCAAGTTTTCTGCCTCGTGTCGCAAGTCCAACTGCTGGAACATCATCTTTCCGAACACGGCGACTTCCTCGGGCAACGAAAGCCACTGCATCCCAGGGACCAGCGTAATTAGACGCGCAAAGAACGACATGATGGAGAGGTCTCTCGAGATGGTCTTTCTGACATGGGGATGGAGGACCTTGATCGCGACGGTCGCAGTTGGAACGGAGGGTGGAGGGTCCTTGAGGATGACGGGAGCTAATGCGCCGGCGGGACCCTTTCTATGCCGGCGAGGGCCAAGATATGAGGGCGGAATCAGATCTTGCTTGAGTGTCGCTCTATACACCTGAGACTCGGAATTACTGCCCGCACAGAGAATAACGAGAGGGACATACCTGCGCGATAGCACCCGTTCCGATGGGGGACTCGTCAAACTCCTCGAATACCTGCTCGAAGGGCCGTTGGAACACCTTCTCGATCTGTTTCCGCGTGTGTGTCATTGGGTGGGGCTTTCCATTGGAGTGCAGCCTGCCTAGCCTCTCGCACAAGTGGGCAGGGAATAGGTCGGCGCGAGAACCTGCCCATTGGGCTAACTATTCCACGTAAGTGGGCTGGAAAGGACTGGGTGCTAGGCCGTACCTTTATAAAAGCTGGGCCGGCGATCTCCATCTTTCCAACGAGGAAGTTGTACCACCAAATGGCGCCCCACCTGTCCCCGCGGAGCCTCTTCTCCGGCTTTCCGATGAGGAGCATGGGGCTGCAAATGATGACCGGCATGAAGAGCACGAAGAGGTACACGAATCTCTTGGTGGTGAGGAGGGGCTCCCATATGCGGTCGTGGAGGAAGGCCAGGATTCGCGACCCGATCCTCAGTTCTTCCTCGGAGGGGGAGGCGATGAAGTGATGGCGCGTCGGCGGTGGTTGGCACGGAATAATGGCGGGAGAGGCAATGATGGACGGGATGGGAGATGCGGGCTCCGGTCTCAAGTACAGGGCTAGACCGCCAGCTAACGGGACGAGCCAGAACACCGTTCGCCGCAAGGAAAAGCGCTGTATCGGTGTTCGGGTGAAAAAGCCAGGGAATGAAGAGGCATGGCGCGTCCAAAGCGGGGACCTTCGTGGAGGCGAAGCGAGGGAGAGACGGAGGCACGGGGGCAGCGAGGAAACCCTCCTCGTCGTCCGCAACATCGAGCTCAGCATTTATGGCTGCCGCATGACGTCGCAGTCGGACGCGGTGTATTCCCGTGTTAGCATCTGAGCCTCATGCCGTGAGCGTTTTTTCGCGATCGCCTACTTCCAGTTACGCGATATTGCGGTCCTCGCTATCTTATCCTTCATTTTGCTAGCTAGCTGGGCATCGGAGGGGATGGAGAGTGCATATCGCCAGTCCAGAAGCTTCCGTGGCCATGCGCTGCCGTGAGGTGCCGGGCAGCTTCACCCTGCGTGAATTCGATGTGGAATCGTCAGCTGGAAGCAGGATACATGTCCGACTCTGCGGCGGAGATGAAATTCGAAGCGTCTAGGTGGGCAAGTTTCTCAGGGAACAGCGACGGGGAACAGTTGTGGGAGTTCGAGCGGTCTGGAATTCTTGGTACTCTATGTACTATGTGGGGACCAAGTGGGGACGCAGACGGTTGGGGCAAAAATAGTCACACCAACTGGGCCAAATACCATTCCCCGACTTGTTTCTCGCCTTCTCCAGCGAGTCCATGTCGACGTCTCCCTGCTATGCGTTCGTGACACTCCTTACCTCCGACGCATACCTCCCTGGTGCGCTCGCCCTCGCCGGCGCACTCAAGGATATCCATCCCACTCCTTCCGTCGCTCCAGAAGTAGACTTCACCACCGTCTGTCTAGTGACCCCGGAGACTGTCGACGTATCAACAATAAAGCGTCTCCGAAGAGCATACGACGTCGTAGTCGGCGTCGAGATAATCGCGCAGGAAGACGATAAGGGCCTTGTACTACTTGGTATGTCTTGTGTACTACATCCGCTGCGACGCGTGTCTATGCACCTCGCGCCACTCCCTGCGCTCCCCTTCGCTGTGTACGTCAGCCCTGTGGGGGTAGGACGAGTTGCGACGCGTCTCTCGCCGTATCCACCCGCCCCACCCACCGCTCCATGAACTGATGCAATCCTCCCGTCTAGGCCGGCCTGATTTGAACACTGTCCTTACAAAATTGCATGTATTCCGTCTCACCCAATACTCCAAGATCATATTTCTCGATGCCGACGTCCTGCCCGTCCGCCCTCTGTCCCACCTCTTCACCCTTCCGCACGAATTCTCTGCCGTCCCCGACGTTGGGTGGCCCGACATCTTTAATTCCGGCGTTCTGGTACTCTCCCCTGGCGAAGAAAAATTCACGGAACTTAATCAACTGCTAAAATCAAAAGGCAGCTGGGACGGCGGTGACCAGGGACTCCTTAATGAATGGCGCGGAGGGGACTGGAACAGACTCAGTTTCATTTACAATACAACGCCGACCGCGGCGTACACGTCAGTCCCGCATCTGCCCGTATCATTTGCTTTTTTAACTGACAGCGCTTCCGTAGTTATGCACCTGCCTACGAACGTTTTGGCTCTCAGATCTCTGCTATCCACTTTATCGGGCCAAATAAGCCATGGAAGTCGCTCGCCCACCGTCCTGCATTCCAGAGCCATGACACACAGACAAAGTCCGGACCGCTGCAGGCTTATCACTACAACGCGCTCCTAGATCGCTGGTACGCTGTGTACGACAAGCATTGTCGCTCGCAGCCAGCCGTCGCCGACTCCGAGTTTGAGGTCAAGCGATACGTTTCTGCATGGGATGAGCAGACCGGCACCAGCTCCGAACTCATTTCCGGGAGCATGGCGAGCGGTACGGCACTGGGCTTGGAGGATCTTCGGAAGATCGCAATTGAAGGACAATCGGCTGGTGGGCCGCCCTCCGACAATCGGTCTGGGGAGGGAGAATATATGCGCCTGCCTCTGGAGGGGCGTGTCGATTTGATGCGCCGCCAGGAACCCGCACGGGAAGAGTCAGGAAGGGCTGAGCAAGTGGCTGATTCCGAGACACCCTCTACTCCACGGCAGAGTTATGCGCGCGGCCAGTCTCCACAGAGGTGGGAAACACTCCCGACTCCGGGTCCAAACGAAGTGCCGCCCAGCCCTCGGCTTCGGCCAATTTCTCTTCCACCTACTCCTACTCCAGCTTCATATGCGCGAAGGCAGGAACAACAGCAACAGTCGCAGCACGGACGGCAAGAGCCACAACAACACGAACAGCAGCATGCGCATCAACACGTTCAGCACCACCAACAGCCGCAGGACCAGCATCGCCAGGAGCCACTGCGGCCAGCTTCACCACCTATGCTTATTTGGAACGCAGCAACAGATCCTCCGCCAACGACCACGCCTTCTGCATCTTTCCCTTCCGAAACCTATTTCCCCAATATCTGGGATCAACCCCCTAGTCACCAGCCCCACAGGCAAGGCCCCCGCGGCCCATCGCCTCCCCCCGATTCCGAGGCGTTCTTCCAGCCGCCTCCTCCGACGGAGATTCCCGAAAGCTTGCGGCGCCAAGGTCACTATCGAAACGTCACGGGCGACGAGGAGGGTGCGACGCCGAGCCCCGATCGCTCCAAGGTCAAGCACGTCTTCCCGTGGGAAGAGCAGCCGCGCCAGATGCCTGGCCGCGTGTTCCCCGTGTCGGACGCGCCGTCGCCGTCGTTATTCTTAGTCGCAAGCCCAGGTACGCCCGAGTCTGTGTCTCAGCCGCGTTCGCAGCAGCTCTCTCCTCTGCACGGTCTCCCCGCTACTCTGACGTACGCGAACGCGTGGGACACGGTGCCCAGCATACAAAAATACGCGTCCCGGCTGGTGCGCCCGCCGCCGGCGCCGGTGGCGCTCGCGCCTGCGTTCCAGGACGATCGGCGGCGGAAGGGACGGAGCTGGGACGACCGGACGGATGCGAGCAGTATGGACGGGGACGACGAAGACGAGGGCGACTCGGACGCGGACTCGATGGACGAGCGGCAGCGCGCGCAGACCGGCGTGGACAGCAGCGACAGCTCGCGGGCGACGACGCCGGGCTCGACGACCGTGCGCTCGCGGAGCGGCTCCTCCTCGATATCGGCTACGTACTCGATCAAAGGCAAGAAAAAGGAATATACCGTACGTGGTGTTCAAACTATTTCCCCCAAAATGCGGAGCCAAGGCACTCAAGTTGCATTTGATGCGCCAAAGGTGTCGAGCCACGGCCACGAGAAGCGGCCGTCGCGACACGAAAACCGACGGCAGTGGGCGCCGAGCGCGGCGGACGTGGTGCCGCCCGTGACGGTGCACACTGGCCCCGACCTGTCGATGACGACCGCGGCACCGACGCCCGTCCAGCCCGGATCGCCGCGCGAATTCGCGTTCGCGTCCCCGACGACGTCGACGCTGCGGATGTCGACGCCCCCGCCGCGGCCTGCACCCGCGGCCACCACGCTCTCGAACGACGGCTCGCTGACGTCGCCCCCGTCGTCGATCGGCCCGCTGTCGCCGCCCGACGCGCCGCTCGCGCTGTCGCCCGCGGGACGCAAAGGCAGCCGGGTGTGGGACCCGGCGCGCGGGGTGGAGCTGTTCAAGCGCGGGTCGGAGGAGGTGCTCGCGCGGTTCTTGAAGATGGGGTCGTGGGAGGACGACGCGTGAAGAAAAAAGACTGTCAGTGTATATCCTGCCATCCCCGGACTCCACACCACCGTGTCATGTAGCTGTATGCCCGCACTTAGAAGATTTGCAGAATGCACTGATTCGGCTTAGCATGACTGGCCCGTTGTACGTCACAAGTGCGTCATGAACAATATCCGCCCTATATAACCCCGCGACTCCTGCAAACTTTCTGCACAAACCCCCACAACTCACTATCATGTCTGGCCAAATATTCAACGTCGCCGAGTCCACGAAGCCGTCCGAGTTCCAGACAACGGCGGCCCAAGCTCAGGCTGCCGCACCAACCGCCACCGAGGCTCGCAAAGTCGGTTAGTCGCGTCTGGGCACACTCATTGGCTCCATATTGACAAGAACACAGAGGCAAACGCGGACATTGCCAAAGATGTCGCTGAGAACGCGGCCTTTGTAGCGCAGGTGCGATTTTTCATTTTGTGCGACGCGTCTCTCTCATCTAACCTGTTCTCGTAGCACAAGGGACCAGCACTCACCGGAGAAACTCCCGTCGACCGCCTCCAGACCGACGCCTCCATAAAGACGGGCGCCGCCGTCGAAGCGGGACAGAAAGACGTCGCTGCCGCCCAGGCCGCCGCCGGCGGCTACGTCGCGCAGGCGAAAACCATGGCGAACAACGCCGTCGCCACCGCCCAGAGCTACATCCCCCCCGGCTCGGGCCCCGACGGTGCACGAACCGCCGGCGACGTCGTGGCGGGCATCCAGACCGGCGCAAGCGCCGCGTACACGACGACGAAGGAGTACCTCGTCGCGGCGGGCGAGACCGCGCAGCCATACATCGCGAAGGCGGCGCAAAACGCCCAGCCGCATCTCGTCAAGGCGAAGGACGTCGCGGCGAGCTATATGCCCGGGGCCGCGACGACACAGACCGCGCCGGTGTCTTCCCAGACTGCGCCCGTGTCTTTGCAGCCAGCGCCGGTGTCGGCTGGCACGACGGCGCCGGTGGCGGCTGGCACCAAGGCGCCAGTGGTGGCTGGCAAGACGGAGCCGCCCACTGTTGCCTGAGCTCGTTGAGGTAGAGGTTGCTGAAGCTTGCTATGATACCATTGCAATTATTTTGTACCATTAACCAACCTGAATGTATCTTACCGCGTCGTACTTGCAGTCGGAGTCCGTCGCGTCTGACGTCAATCCACTGATCAATCACTGCTTTATATTTATCGGGTTATATTTATAGCAGTCAAGGAACGGTTGCAACTGACTTTACCTCTCTGCTATCATCATGGTCTGCCCACTGGCTTCCCCATGATCCACTTCTAACGCCCGCGCAGGACGCCCTCCTCAACGTCGCCCAGAGCTTCATGGGTGCGTCCCCTGCTACTAGTATCATCCGATCAACCCCGATCGCTCATCTCACTGTGCGCCCCAGCCTCCCGTGCGTACTCCCCTCCCCCCGTGTGGCCACCCGCCCTAACCGCCCCCCTGCCCCGCCCAGACGCGGACAACCACGAGCACACCGTGCGCAAAGCCGCCCAGGAGAACCCCGACGACGCGGAGTACTACGAGAACGCGTCCAAGCACGTCGCGAACCACACCGTGCGCCCCCGCCCTTACCCCGCGCATCCGACTAACTGACGCATGTGGGGGGGTGTAAAGAACGAGCACAAGCCGCCCTCGGACGACGAGGTCGAGGAGGCGAAGCAGGCGCACCACAAGATCTACCGCCAGGGCAAGCAGGACGACCTCGAGTCCATGGGCGCGGACGCCGTCGGCGGCGCCGTCGCCACCGAGGTCAGTCCTGTCCCCCATAAATAAATAATCTAACCACGGGGAGGCCGTACTCATCTGGTGTGTGTGTGTTACTTGCAGGCGATCCAGAAGTTCCTGGGCGGCGGCGGCGGCGGCTCGAACGACCTCGTCGCGTTCGCGATGACGCAGGCGAGCCAGCTGCTCGGCGGGAACGCGGACCCGGGGTTTAAGGGCCAGGTCATGCAGAAGGTCGCCATGATGGCGTTCAAGTCGCAGCTCGGCGGGAGCGGCGGCGGCGGCGGAGGCGGAGGCAACGCGATGATCGGCATGGTACGTCTGAATCCTCCGTGCTGTTGAACAGGTCGACGGGATACTGACGAGTGATCCCCGTGCAGCTCCAGAAGTTCCTGTAATACTAAAGAAAGCGGAGAAGCAAACGCTGAACGCTAAATGTTACATATATCGTTGTTGTACTTCTTGCTTGAATGCTGTTGTCGGATGGAATCGTCTTGCGGTTGGCTTGAGTTATCTTGCGTTGTGTTGAGTTATCAAATGTTGTCTTGAGTTGGCGTGAGTGTTGAAACGTTGAAGCTTGCGGAGCACGGAAGGCGGAAGGCGGAGTAAAAATACAATTAGAACGATACAGTATGCAGGGAGGCATGATCATGAGGATAGCGAGGAGATGCAGGAGACATAGAAAAAAGCGACGAGGATAGCGAGGACAGCGAGGTATAGCAAAAGCAAAGACATAGGAAAGGAAAAGAGGAAACATAGATAGGAATACAGAATAGGATCGCCGTCAGATGCACTATCGCGACGGTGGCAGGACGTGCCATGGTATCATATGGCGCACAATGCAATGCAAGCAAGGCGCCAACGTGCAGCCGATGCCGAGGCACCGACCAGAACCCTAGCCCTCAAGCGCTCAATGCGTGAGGACAATGGGACAAACACGGCTCCACAGAAGGAGAACAATGCCGCTCACGAGTCACACGCTACCGCCGTGCATCCGCATACGCCTCGAACGCGTACTGCTGCCGCGCGCGCGGTTTGCGCGTCAGCTGCGCCGGGTCGACGTACGTGTAGTCCTCAACGGGCGAGTCCGCCGTGCCGTGCGCGAACTCCTGCAGCCGCGCGTAGTCGTCGAACGTCTCGAAGAGTGGCAGCGGCGCGGGCGAACCCGTGGGTGTTGCGGGCCCGCTGGAGCCTGAGGAAGAGCGCGAGGAGAACCCGCCGTTGCTCGAGAAGGACGGCGTGCGGGAGGGGGAGAAACCATTCGACTCGAGGGAGGGCGTGCGTGAGGGTGGGGACATGGAGCGCGCTGTCGATGCATCCGAGGCGGAGCGCGTCGTCGAGGTGTCGGACGTCGCGGGACTCGCGCCGCGGAAGTTTGTGTTCGGCGCCCGCTTGGGCGTGCGACGCGGGGGCCCGGCGACTTTCTTCCGTCTCGGGGAGGCTGAGACGAGCGTGATGAGCTGCGCGGACGGGCTGGGCGAGCGGAAGGGGTGCAGCCGCGAGCGGGGAGCGGGGACAATGTTGAGCGCCGTCGTGGGGACAACGGGGGAGGGCGTGAACTTGCCCCGCACGAGCGAGGGAAGGGGGGCAGGGGATGGGATGACGATGGTGGCGATGCGGAAGGGACCTTCCTCAGAGTGGATGCGCCGACTGTCGTAGACGTGCATGTTCGCAAACGCGGTGATGCAGTCCTCGATGGCGACGGCAGGGCGTTCAGGTATCGTAGACGTTGGTTTTCGTCGCCAATCCGGCGCCGGGAACGAGAACGCTAGTGTTGGCAGAATGGCGGACACCATGTGCTTGCACCGGGACCACGGGATGGGGAAGGCGTGGCGGGCAGCTGGCGGGCTCAGCAGAAGTGGAGAGTCATTGGAAGCAACCACATCCTGGAAACTGATAAGCAAACAAGGTACAGACTGAGCGCAAGCCTACCTGGTGCTTCTCGTCGTCAAACTCATCCTCGTCTTCCTCGTCCTCTGACCCCGCCTCGGAGACGTCGGAATCGATGCATTGCCGCAAGGGTTCAGGAATCAGATAAGGATCCATCTTTTCCTCGAATGAACGTAGACAGAGGTCCAGCGGCGCAGGGTCTGCGGGGCCGAGCCTGCGCATGGTCTTACCCTCCTTCTTAGCTCGAGCGCGGTGGTTTTGGAACTACGGGCAAGTTCAAGATGGTGATCAAGTGAAAGTGTGTGTACTACATACCCAAACTTCGATTTGGCGGGGTTCCATGAGTGATTTCTTTGCCATTGCGACCCGGTCCGCAGCGGATGGGAACGCGTTGTAATCGAAGTACTTTTGCAGGAAAGGCGCAAATTCCTAAATTTCATTAGCTGGAATGAGCACAAGTCCAGAACAGGTGACCAACATGGTTGAAATGCTTTTTCTCTGAACTACGTCTGCGAAGAAGTTCTTTAGGCGGCCTTCTTTCCGAAATAACGGTGGTGGCAGCTTTTTGGAGCTTTTCGAGACCCCTGGTGTACATGGCAGCGTGCATGACCTGTACCCGAGCAAAAAGGTCGGGCAATGGTGCTGAGTGATGTGGTAGGTTGGCAAAATCGCGACATGCGCGATCAGCAGATTTCTGAATCGCCAGCTGGAGATCCACTGCTTGAAGTGCATAGATGCGAGAGAGACGGTCCGCGACCGAGTCATCAAGCCCGCAGAGTATGTGAGCAATCGAGGGGACAGGTGGGAAGATAATAGGTGGTGGGATAGTAGAAGATGCTGCTGTAGGAGGCATGATAACGCGGGGTTGGCAGGAATTCTTCAAGGAGTCCGCAGTGCGCAGTATTTGTAGCAACGACTGCCGAGTACGAATACGAGTGTTGTCGTGCATGAAGATGAGGGGGGGTGTTGGGGAGATGAGAGAAACTGCCAGTGAGAGAGAAGGTCGTTTTGATTAGTGTTTGTTGATTCGTGTTATTACTGATCCTAAAGGACAATGCGGAGTTTGAAGTCAATCATACAAAGGATCACTAGCGAACTAACTTGTGTTCGTTCCCCTCATGTCTTCCTCTACCCTTTACCAACGTCTACTGACAGTGGAAGCGGAATTCATACAAGTCGTCGAGACGAATGATTTGGATGCTGCTACTGCCTTCGAAAAGCGATGGTCTCAACTTAGCGTGGATCTTGCAGCTGCTTTCAACAATGGGGATGTGGACGCGGAGACTGCTACGCTTGCCAACAGCATTTCCTCGACAGTCACAATTGTTTCTGACCTCTTCATATCTCTTCGGACCCATTCTGACACAGTCGCTGGTCATTTGGACTCGATGTTCGACGGATTGAATCTCAATATCCCGGAGTCTTCATCCCCTCCAACTACATCTGCGAAGGCACTCCCCATTGACTCCTCCTCCCTTCCCTCGTACATCGAGCCCGCCTATACCTGGCTGCTCAAACATCTCCACAACCCATACCCGAACAAAGACACCAAACAACGGCTCGCCGACCAGTCGGGCGCGTCCATCGAGCGGATATCCGACTGGTTTATCGACGTCCGCCGCCGGATGGGCTGGACCCAGCTGCTTCGAGACGAGTTCTATCGGAAACGCAACGCCCAGGTCGATGCCGCGAGGATCTTCTTCAAGGTGGACAGAGGTGCGCCCCTGCCTGCCAGTATTGAGGGCAGGTTCGTGGCGATAGAGAACTACGCGAAGGAGATGTATGCCGCGAAGTTGCGCCAGAGCGACCTCTCCCTCAAGCTTACCACGGCGATCAACGACCTTACTCCGGAGCTGCAGGAGAAGGCGCGGCAGCAACGAAAGTTGAAGGCTCAAAGAGCGGCTTATCCATCCCCCGCTCCGTCCGACGCCTCGTCCCCCATGTCGGACCCGGGCGCTTCCACATCGCGCAAGCGCTCGAGCTCTAACGCGTCCGATGATGAGCCATTGTCCAATAAACGCCCGAGGTATGTCGTATGCTCAACTGCCTTGCCTGTTACTCACCGTTTCGTTAGGACTGACGACGGCCCCGATGCTTTCTCTATGCCCTCTCCACCCGACTCTCGCCACGCTTCTCCCGCCCTCAGCCGCAAGCGCCGCCTATCGGACGCCGATGCACCTAGTGCTAAGCGCCCTCGTAATCGGGCAGCGACGGCCACCGTTCCTCTTACCGTCACACTCTCGGAGACGCCTGAGATATTGGCGGACTGGTTCTCGAGCGATCGAGAAGGCGGGACCAATCTCTTTGACGAGGGAAACCTTTTGGACATCAAGTTCTTTAACCCAGAGGATTATGATTTCCTTGACAATCTCCCCCCTACACCCGCCGAGCCTGTTCTTCAAGGTATTGTGTTTCCTCTTTGATTTTTTTTCTGGCTAACGTCTGCCCAATCAGAATTGAAGACGTTGCCTCAGCAAACAACCGAGCCGCAGGAGATGCTTAGTTTCGAGATCCCGGCCGATATACAAAATCTACTCGATTTTTCAGAGTGTCCTCGTACGTCATTCGTATGTCGCCTCCTGTCCCAACTGAATTGGATCGCAGTGGCCATCGACTTCTGTCAGCCGGGTCCTCCTTCGTTCGGGTCTTTTGCCGACCCGTACTCTGGCCATGGCCCAGCTGTATACGAGGCCCCAACATACTTCGAACCGTATAACAATGGTTACAGTTATAACTATATAACCCCGGAGAGCGTCACCGAATCTCTTGGCCTGCAGCCGCTGTCTTATGATAGCCCTGTCGTCTATTCCGCTTTCCCAGGCGGAAAGGCTTCCAGCGCTGTATCACACGGCTACACCGGACAAAACCACAAAAACCAGAACGAATACGCAATGTACCAGCCCGCAGCCTATTGAATCGTGAGGTTTTCTTTCAAAGACGCTTACCCACTACTAAATGATCTACGCAGGCTACTCATGGATCCTGTACTTGCATATCATCCTCGTCACCCACTGTATCAATCAGCCTTTGCATACTCACTGTATTTTTACGGTCGCATTTTTCATTCTACCATGCTTCGCTATCCTTATCGTGCTATCTCATAACTCTTTATGCTAATGACTCATGCTGTCTGGAATACATATTAGCGTTTGATTCACTCTAACTAATCTACCACCTCTCAGGACTTCCGAGCCTCAAGATTCAATGACGCCCCGGCTGTCCGACTTCGTCCTCAATCCTCCAACGCCCGACCTCCCGCATCGCCTCTGCGTCTCCACTCTCCAACTGTGGGGCAGAAAGCAACGTGCCGACCATTTTCCACGGATCTTTGCCTCCGCCGTAGCTAAGAACCTCGCTTTTATACTTCTCACCCGTCTCCCTGTTGAGGGGGTTCTCCGAGAAGACGTTCCGCCATACGCGCGAGGCAATCGCGCGATCGAAGAGATACGAGTAGTATGTCGCGGCATAGCCGACGAGATGCCCAAAGTGCGTCTGAAAAGACGTGCCCGGGACGTGCGGGATGAGTCCGCGGGTGTTATGCAGCTTCGCCAGTTCAGCAGTGGAGTCGAAATTGGGATCCAAGACCGTAGGTGAGTGATACACTTGGTCGAGGGCCGCCAGAAGGATTTGTGAGTAAGTGTCGATGGAGTGACAAGGGTCCTCGTGGTGATTTCCGCTTTGTCGTACCGCCGAGGTTCCGTCTGCGTCAAAGAGGGATAGAACTGTCGGGGAACTCAAGAAGTGCTCCATGAGTATCGACGGCAGCTCCACAAAATCTGTAGCGCAGCGCGTGCCAGAAACGTTCTGGTACTCGGTCCTCCCGATCATGGCTGCAGCAGCAACGTCAGAACCATAAGATGCGTGCTGAATATCTCCACTCACAGTGCATCGCATGACCCATTTCGTGGAACAGAGTCGTTACTTCATGCCACTGCAACACGGTAGGTCCCTGCGCTACTGTCGGTCGAGCAAACTCGCACAGTAGAACGACGAGCGGCAGCTGGTAGATGCCATTCTGACCTGGTAACTTGTGGCGTTTTACAGCCTCGAATTCGCGGGACAGGGTCACAAGCTGCTCAGTCTCGGGCGAAATAAGATCGCCCACAACGTCGTCATTGTCTGTTCTTCGCGAACAGCGAACAGTGTAGTGTGCTGCCCCGCTCGCCTTGCCCCGCCTAGCAAAAAGGTCGGCGTATATCCATCCAATGACACCTTTTTGCTCGTCTACGACTTCGAGCTTGGTGACATCCGAGTGCCAGACTTCCCCCGATGTTACGTCCACAGGCCGTAGCGATATCCCGTATAAATGTCGAAATAATCGCGAAAGACCCATAAAGACAGTCCCCAGCGTGAGAGGGGGGAGTGCGATGGGAGGTGCTGGTGGTTCCGGGGGACAGTAAAAGTCGCGATCCCAGGCTTGTATCACAGGTAGGGTTGGCAAGTTCAGGTGAACCTGCTTTCGTTGGCTCAGACCGCGCAAAGCACGGCGGGCAGCTGGTCGTGTGTGATCCATCAGAGCATCGAGGAAATGAAGAACGTTGCCTATGCTTTCTTTAGTATACCGCAGGTGAAAGCGATAGAGTGACGGACCTGGTGACTTGGCCATTTTGTCGTCGAGGGCCATCTGAGCGTAATTGGATTTCCCGACCAGTTGTGCAAGTTCGGCTCGTGCGCGAAGTAGTGTTTCCAGAGCGTTGATTTGCTCTGGGGTACTCGAGTTGGATGCGATATAGACGCGCCTCCGGGGTTCCTCTGCTGGCGCGGAGCGCATAATCATTTGCGCTTGCAGTGAACCGGGATAAATAAGTAGATCGCGTTGAGTGAATCGGGCTTGCAGTTTCAGTCTAACCCCCATCCCCTGGTCTTTAAGACCAGCGAGCTCTGACGGCTTGATCGCCGCCGGTGGACCAGGAGCAGAGGCGCCTTGTAGAAAGGTCCGACCTAGAACCAAAATTTCGGACGAAAGCGAAACAAATTTGTCTCGTTTGTCGGGTGGGAGGTCTATGGCCGAGTTTTCGAAGTCCCGCCAAAATATGAGGGCAGTGGCGTGAGCTTCCGGAGTGAGAGTTTTCACAATGCTTGGATCGGTTAGCACGGCTTTCAATACCTAAAACGCACGGTGTGAATTGGACCACTCGCAGATTTTATTTCTACGCACTGCGTAAAGTCCAGTATGTGTGTTCAAGACATTCATAAAGTTGCACAATTTTTCGTGGGCAAAATTAGCTGCCTCTATCCACGCCCGCTCGGGATGTGCATTCTGCACAAGCTCTGCCAAATCAATGACCCCGCACAACAGGTCGCTCAGCCTGTCCAAGTTTTTGACGACCAGCAGGAGCTCCTCGCGCGACTCCCGCGAGCGCAGGATACGGTCGGTGAGGAGTTGCGCGCGGATGAGCGTCTCGTCCGTCAGGTTTATTAGAGCCTCTGGATGCGTCAGGGAGCGGTGCCCGAACAAGCCAGTGGTCCATGAAGAGGATGGGCCGAAAGTGGATCTCGGGCGGTCGAAGATTGTCGCCAGCGCCCTATCTTCAGGAGACGCGGGAATGGTGTGCGCTGACACACTCGAGTATGTTCTGCGTCCGAAGACCGCGGCCTCCTTCTTTGCAAAAAGACAGCCTCGGAATCGAAAGACGCGGTGGGCGGGACTGGTCAGGACATTTCGCGGCAGCATAGGTCGTCAGTGGCGGGAGGCAAGGTCGCTTCTCCCAAATTATTCGACGCCAGGCTTGAAGGCGAGACCCGCCCTCGATCGCTTATTTACATCATCCCGGTTCAATTCCGATTTTTTGATTCGTCCGGAGTCAGGTATGTGGTATTCGTGCATACAGAGTGTGTGTAAGTAATGTATAATGCAATCTAAATAATGATATACGGAGACGATGCAGGGGAAAAACAGCACTTTTTTCATGCAGAGTTCAATGGGGACAGACTCCCATCTAGACTTCGCTCGAACTCGTCCCGGCCATTTGCTTTTTCAGGCGGTGGTGGGCTGTCAAGGTCCATATCAGAGTCGTGCCCATTGGTCTCCTCCGACATATGCGAGTCTCCGGCTGAGGACGCGCCGTTCACTGGATCGGGCGGTGGTGGTTCTGACTCTGTGCCGGCGATGGGCTCAACTGCATACACCCAGAATTTGGACCGCTTCTTCCCTGCAATCTGCTCCAACGCGATCTCCGTAGGCTTCAGGGCGGCAGCGCCGGATGTTTTCAGCTTTAGGCCGTTCTTCACAGGGCCAATGGACGCCGTCGATGCCGCATCAACGGAACCAGTGCTCATCGTGCTGTCCTCCGTTCGGGCGCGTTTATTATGTGGCTCCAGGTCGAGCTGTGTCTCCGCGGGCGCACCCAGTCGAGTTGAGCGTCGCTCGCCTCGCCACTGAGCCCACGGCTCTTCTTGTGCAGCTTCGCGTTTGCCGTTAGCATTTATAACCGCTGTTCGGGTAGAGCGTCGACGGCCGTTGGACGTTGAAGCCCGTCGATTGCTTGGCCCCTCAGAATCGTCTCGGAAGTTGAGGAAGTCGTCGTCGAACTCATCATCATAAGTTTCAGCCTCTTGATAAGTGTACTCGTCTGCATCTTCCTGTACATTCCATAATTATCGGTCAGCTGAGATCAACCCACCAGCTAGGCTCGCAACTTGCCTCGTCATCAAAATCGGTGTTGGTATAAACGTAATCTGGTTTCCGAGTTTGGCGCCGGGTCCGTGTTTCTCGAATTTCGGTCTGTGCTGCGCGGGCAAGGAGGGCGTTTCGCTGCTCGAGCTTCTTCCGCGCTTTTTCGACTCGCTGATGCTCATTATGTCAGTAAAGTTCAGAGAGCAGTGATCATCCGCGTTGTGAGTCCGCGGTTTAAGTTATTTTCATCGCCATGACAAACGGAGGTTGCGACAGTTCTAAAGGGGACGACAACTCACCACTAGTTCCACGTCTATTGCTCCGAGGCGACTTTCCAGCGTGGTGATAAGTTTCATGTGGGATTGCTCCATCTTTGACCACTTTTCACCCTTCTTCAGAGGTGGAGGTGCAGACGCCTTCAGTTCCTCCACGACTGCCACATATTCTTCCCGCGTAGAGGCGATCGTTTGAAACGTTGCGGTCATTTTCCATGGGTTTGTCGATACATATAGGCGGGGAGAATCTGTGCGGCAGAAAGATAAGAGATGAGTGTCACTGCACGTAGCAGACAAAGGAGCCCGACACCCGGCTCGAAATGGGGAGCCAGGAAATAAATTGACGATGATCCTTCGACAAATACAGGCAAATAGGGTGTCCGGGCCACAGAGAAGGAAGTGCACGGACCATCGGAGGACCAAAATCGTCTTCTCCGCGAGTCCTGGCCCATAGGCACGAGTTGCAGCTGATCCAGGCCCTTCGGGTCATCTGGCCCAGGCGGGGCAGTCGCGGTGTCTTTTTTCTTGTGCTTGTTTTGCGACACGCCCCAAGCGCGATCAATCATGTTCTTTATCTCTGGAGTATGACAAAGTTGCAATTCCACGAGTTGCCGCAATATTTTGAGCTAGTCGGCGCGAAAGAAGTGGTCTAAAGCGCATGTGGCGGAATGAGTGACGTAGTAGACCTTACCTTGAAGTCCCAACTCGCGGTGAAGAACCCGCCTTCTAAGCTGTCAAATGGGTCCTTGTTCATCTTGAGCTGTTCATCCCAGAAAATAGTCCTCTCTGAAGACTTGAGATATTCGGAAAGCACAGTCGCCACAGTTGTGGATATCTGATCAATGCTGACGAAGCAGCGACGACGATCAGAGATACGTACCATCGAGCTGGCGCCCTGGAACATGCACATACCTCAAGTTACGCGTCTGTGGCCGAAGGTTCAGAATGAACCGCGCAAGCAATTGGGTTAGAATAGTGTTGGGCTCCTGGGACAACAAGGCCTCTTCGAAGCTGATTCCCGCAGCTCAGTGAGCCAGGAAGTTCATTTTCAAGTGGCAACGGGATACCTACTCCATTGGCGTCTCTAGACCTTCGACCTTCGTGCGGAGATTTGTGAATTTACAGATGAATGAGTACACGAACAGAGATTCCCAGCGTTGAGAGGGATGTGTAGCTGTAGACGGTGGGCAGACGTGGCCTTTTTTTTCCATGGTGCCCAGAAAGCAAGCCGCGGGGAGTGAATGAGGTGGGGAAAAGGAGAGAACGGTTAACGAGAAGTCACGGACGCGAAGTCACAACAGAACAAATAGGCGAATATACAACAGTACTACAGTACTAGCGACGCATGGGTTCGTACAGGACACCCTCTAGCGCTTCAGCAAGCCCAGTTCCACCGCGAAAACAGGTAGAAGATTTCGGATTGCGATGTTGGATCAAGACGCGCAGGTAAGGTTGGCTGGACCAACGCGCAGATATAGTCTTATCCGGGTCCAACCTGTAGCATAATGTCAAAGGAGATATCAGGATGCAGAGCGGGTTGCCTACCTTTGGGATGTCGTGGTGCTCGCTGAGAGATTCGAGGTGTGCATTGAACTCGCTGACGCGGTCCTTGTGTGTCTTGTTAGCCAATTTAGCCACACGTTCCGCAAGCTATTACAAGTCCTTTCAGTTGGAACCGGACGAGCGGCTTGAAGGCAGACGCACCCTGCGTCTCTGCGCCTCCTCGAAACGCTTTTCCGCGTCAGTCTTCCTATCGGAGCTTGCACCCGGAGCAGGAGAGTTAGTTCCGCTAGCAGGAAGACTGTTCTTCAAAGCTTCAGCATCTTCTCGGAACAGGAGGTCCCTGGTTCGCTCGCGTTCCTGTTCCGATTCCTGTTTTTGCCTAGACTTTTTCTTCTTCCTAGATGGTGGACGCGTTAGTTGTGTGCAGAGCAAAGGCTGGTGATAGAGACTTCTTGACAATGCCGCCCTCAGCTACACCCTTGAGCTTGAGGGAGCCGCCAGGGCGTAGATCGTAGTCGCTCATGAACCTGGTGTGACTTGTTACGCGTGTCGTCACAGCTCTACTTTGCGACGCCAAAGCTCCGATACTTCATCGCCTCTCCGGGATACCGAGGCTCCCTACGTCCCAGCAGTGCACTGGCCCGATCAATTCTGCGTGGATCATGGCGGTCTTGTCATCTCCCCTTCTTTTTATCGCCTCAATACCGCCCGTGACGCGTGGTTTCACGGCAGCGACACTCGTCTCGTCATTGTTTTATGCGTGGTTGCGTTGGAACGGGACGGTGTATGCACCATATCTTACAGTGGTCCCTGGGTCAAGCCTGTTCTACCCATGGACTTTTGTCACATCCGTCCTAGTTGAGACCAGCATATTTGAGGTCAGCTTTCGGGACACCGTCATATGGCTGCGCTGAACTCGAGAGTGTAGTTAATTGGCTCTCTCATCTTTGTACCCCCGTCACTCAGATATCTGGAACGGTTATGGGGAAGCGTCGAGACTCTCAAATTCATAGCCGTTTCAGTTGGCTTTTCAAATATCATCGGGTTCGGCTTCAACTGGCTAGAGTTTATGTTCACAAGAGATGCGGACCTTTTCCTGTGCGTCGTTCCAACTCGTTCATTTCCCTCGTAATCAAACCTGATGCAGTTATGGGATGCAATACCACGGTCAAATGGCTCTCCAAATCGCTATCTTGGTAGCCTTCACCCAAATCATCCCAGAACATCAGGTTCAAATCCTCGGCGTTCTAAAAGCACGAGTCAAGGTATCTCAAAGATACCATCACCAAGTGCCATATTAAACAGTGTGATAGACACTTCCAATGGCCTATCTCACTGTTTCCACTGTGATGACATTCCTTGGGTTCCAATGCCCATGGATCATTATTCAATTCGGCTGGTTCGTTGGCTGGATCTACCTTCGCTTCTACAAGAAGAACACTGGCGACTCAGTTGGCGGTGTCGACTCCTATGGTGATAGAAGCGAAACGTTCTCGTTGATTTCGTGGTTCCCACCTTTCGTTCAGTATGTATCTCTCTACCTCGCATTCATTTGTCTGATCCGGGCGTATAGCTATCCGCTGTCCATCCTTGCCAATTTTGTGTACTCCCTCGCCACCCGGCTCCATCTTATCCCGACGAGCAGCCCGGATCTTGAAAGCGGGCTCTACAGCCAGGTTCCCGGAAGCGCACGCGCTGAAGCAGAACGGAGACGGTAATCCTCTTTCGGCAGACCAGTCGCTTCCCATTGACCTGTCACTGCAGGGCCATGGCCTTGAAAGCCCTTGATCAGCGGCTTGCAAACACTGCTACGCCGCCTCCGTCCAGCTCTTCGCCACCGAAGGTACCGCGAGCGCCACCAGCCGCCGCCGCAGCACGTTCTGATACCAAGGCAATGCCCTCGTCGCCACCTGGTGCTCCCCGCGCCAATGAACGGAGCAAGAGTGTGGGCGAAATAGATATCGGAGATGTCCCGAAGGATGGTCGGTAATAATGGGCGCGCTGTAAATCTCCAAAAGTTGTCGTAACCTACCATTGTCTCTGTGTTTTAATTCCCATAAACTATTGTGTCCAGCCGAGCTTGAAGAATCTTCTGAAGTTTCGTGTGAGCCCACAACAGTTCGAGGCCTCAGGCAAGACTAATTACATAATCACCGACAGCGGCAGCTCAGTGACTTGAGCTTCGTGTTAGACTTTATGCATTATGTCTAGACGGCCTTCTGCACTCTCAATCTCTGGGGCCCCACTATTAGCAAATGGCCAGGTCAAACCCGTCCAGTCCCCAACTGCCGAGGCTTCCACCCAGCCGCGGCGACCCTCAGTTTCAAAATTACCGACAGACATCTCAGAACTCGATCCAGACCAGTTGTTCTCCAAGTATACCGTTGCCGAAGTGAAATTCGCCCAGCAGCGCCTGAGGTTACTCGGCATTACCCCTCTATTCGTCGCGTAGGCTAACTGCTCGTAGAGCCGATGCAGACGCGAAACAAGAAGAGCTGCGGCTTATGGTGGGGTGCGTGATCAAACGCCCCGCTGCATAGTATGGTCCTTAAATGATCTGGAAACCCAGTGAACGATACCGTGATCTCCTCCAAGCTTCCACATCCATCATATCGATTGCCCGCTCTTCCAAACGTGTCATCGAGGCCCTGCAGGAAACGAAGGATGCCATACTGTCTCAAGATGAACCTCCCATGCCGCAGCGTACCTCGGCCCAGGCAGGCGGTGGTGCGCGCTGTTTAACATGACGGTGAACTAATCGTTGACGCGAACTAGACGCACATTTGCATACATTACAACTACTTTCTGCGCACTTGAAGCTGCTTCTCGACGCGCCGGAATACTTATGGCGGCTCATCGAGCGCAAAAAATATTTTACAGCTGCTTGGCTGTTTCTTTTGGCGCGTGTAGTACACCGTGCCCTGGTCAGGAATGATGAGCAGGACGAGGAAACGTGGCAAGCGCAGGGTTTGGACGTTCTGGTGCGTTTTTTCAATGATATCTTTTGAATACTCAGTTTTCCTGCAGGAGCAATTTCCACTGGCCCAGCGTCAGTGGGACGCTGTATCTCAATTTCGCTCTCAAATCATCCATAAGGCGACGTTGTCCCTGCGGGAGTACACTGCGTCCGCGGAGGTATATCATGTAGTATATCTCTCGCAGATGATAGTTAATTGGACCCGCAGGATGCCTGTGCTGCATTGCTTACCCTACATCTTCTCGATTCCCGTCCGCTGGCAGAGACCCTGTCAGTGTTTCTCAGCCAACGCTCTAAAACCCTCCAAGCGATGCTCTCACGAACCGCGGAAAATTCCCCCATTTCGCCACAATCACCCTTCATTCCACGGCGCATAAATGGTCATGTCTCTGAGAAGCGGCCTGTCCCCCCATCGTCTCGCAAAGCTTCTATTCGGGACGTCAGAGAAGCTACGCAGGCAGCCTTGGACGCCCTTGTCAAGACCTTGACGACTTGCCGATGTGTGTTTGAAGAGGAGGAATCCAAACAATCCATGATTGGAACCGTCCTGGAATCCATTCAATCCGATTCCACCAACTCTGACGCCAGGTCCCTTCCATCGGAACTCCAGCTGACCACTACGGCTTTGCTCTCGACATTACCGTCGTCAACTCATTTCCTCATCCTCCCCCCAAGTTTGCGTTCGTACAAACCATACGTGGACCTCAGCTCCTCTTCGTCCCTCATCGAGCAGGCTCATTTCGTCCGCGTTCTGGACGAATGGTTCCAAACATCGAATAGAAGCCTCCAGACCGCCACTTACAAGTGGTTCACAGAACTGCAGACCGTGGCGGAGGTCTGGACGCTGCGGTCGTCTATACGGCAGTGGATAGACTCCTCGGTGCTCAGACGCGATGAGACGGAGACCCTCAAATCAATATTTGACAGCGCTGCTCAACAACGGGTCTTGAATATCTGGAAGCTGGCGCTGGCAGATGCCGAGGACGCCTTTCAACTGCGACTCGCAGCTGCCACCGCATCGTTACGCGAAACTCCGAAAGAGCGCCGCACGGGTATGGTCTTTTCTCTTCACAGTGATTTACAGTCATGACTCTGTCCTCTCCAGACGCTTCCCCAGTCGAATTTTTATTCAACGCTCCTCCCCTCCCTGTTTTCCCTGGCCTGGGACCTGTAGATTCATCGTTCCAGAAATACAAGGCCTCGCTACGACGGCAGTTGATAGGCCGGACTTCATTGTTAGACAGCGTTTTAGCTACTTTGGAGAGTTGTGCCAGATCATTACAAAGGGACCTTTCCATAGTGCTAGCGGCAAAGGATGAAGAGGCACGGTAAGTTCCGAATTCTCTATGACTGATATGCTAAGTTCATATGTGCTACAGTGGCGTCGCCGCGAGTCTCTCCGAACGATATCGTCCAGACGCAGAAGCACTTTGTACCGGCATCCTGGACACTTTAGCCTCGGCTGAGAAACAGGCTTCGGATGACTCCAGTTGGTTGTCGCGCTCGACTTTGAACAACGTTGTTAATCGTGCATTTGTTAGAGCTAACAATCGACAGCCTCGTATTCATCGGCTACGTTGCCGATGAGCTTGGTTCCTCGTCGCCATTCGTCTCGGGCATCGGTGGCTGCGCAGACGCTGTTCAAGGCAGGTCTCTGAATTCCCACATAAACACACATACTTAGTTGCATTAGACTTCAAAAAGACAACGAAAGCGCTGCATGATCGAATAATGGACCGTTGGAGGACGTTTACGGTCTCGCAAATAATTGGTCACCGCGGCACCTCCCGCCCCAACTCCAAAATCCCTCCGCTTGGTCGGTGCTTTGTTTTGGCCTTGAGAAAAAACTGATGAGCAGGTATAGGGTCGGCACCATCAACCCCCTCATCTGTGCTGGTGGATTCGCTGTTGACTTTGTCTAACTCTGTTCAACAACTCGGCGTCACTGGAGAGGGTAGAAACACCGTCGCCGACAAGACTCTCCGCCTCTTCATAACGAAATGGGTCGAAGACGGCTGGAAGCAAGACGAGGCCCAAGCCTTGCGTGACATCGCTTTTCTGCGGCGGCTCGCAGATTTACATACCCCTGAATGGGATGATGTTTGCGAGCTGCTGGACTCAAAAACTCAGCAATGCAAAGAACAGGTGCGTCGTTGTCTTGTTCGTGCATTGACATACAGTCAACGTCGTCTTCGGCAGCAGAATGCTGTCGCTGCACAAAACGGATGGAACGATGGTGCGACAGATTATCTGACCCGCACGCAAACTCTTTTTGCTGCACTACTTCCGCTCGCATCCCCTATGCGGACACCAGATAAATCTGCTGACAAGTTCGCCCCGCTCCTGCCATGGGGCTCGCCGGCGCTGGATCAGCAATTTCAACCTGCAGTCGAGCTTGCTAAACCATCGTCTCGTTTCGGATTGTTACTCGTAGGAACGGCTGCTCGTTGAATCGATATCGCATTCGGATTGGACAGTCAACCGTTCTCGGTCGGAGTGCCTGGCCCATTGAGGAGGATTAAGCTCGCAAGCCGGAAAGGTATAATAGCCGTGCAGGTAGAATTCCCGATAATTTTAGAATACATGCGATTAAGAACCGCCGGACCTTATGCCCCTCCGCTGTGAAGAATGAGCAACAAGTTCGGGCGGTACAGCCGGAGACGTACACCAGGATGTTGTTTCTGGGAGACAATATCAGCATTCGGTGGTAAGAACAGGACGAATATTGCGCACATCGGGATATGGATGAGTTTAACAAAGTAGCCGATGAATCCCATGACGGCGAAGCCGACGCCAACGGCCTTGCAGATCTGGGAGAACTCTGGGACGGGGTAAGAGGTGGGAGGCTTGGCCAGGACGATATATACCCTTGTCCGAAGGTTTTGTGCAACGTGTCAGAAACTGGGGAAAAGATGAGCCCTGGAAAGCGGACAAGGGCGGGACCAACGGACTTGGCTTCCTTCGCGGACGAATTGCTGGGGAATCTCGACGAATTCGCGTACTTTGTCAGACATGGTGAAGGAGGGAAGAAAGGAATGAATGTGGTGAGCTGGCTACGCGTGCACGTGAGGTGGAAAAGCAAGTCTCTCAAGGTCTCTCAGACGCCTAAAGGCCTTCAACTCCATAGGTAAAGCCTTCACTAGCCGTCGTTCGTTCTTGTTGACGCGGATGCAGGCGGGCATCGCGCATGAATGTCCTGGCGCATTGGCCTGGTTCGAGCTGCACGTCTCTCCCATATCCCTCCGCCCCGCCTCGCTCCCAACTTCTTCGTCCGCGCGTCCCATGACGAGTCTACGTCGACTCAACTGGAGCAGTTCTTGCGCCCGCTCAGATACCCCGATGAGCCTAACACTGTGCGGCGACACTATCTTCCGTTCGTCGCCGAACTCGAACGGCTCAAGGCGGAGCCTTCGCCTCCTCCCTTACCACCATTGCTCACCCGGGAGCAGCTCATCACCATCCTCGACCTCCTCGCAACCTCCGGCCGCCCTGGGGACCTGGCATGCATCCGTTCCATGTTCTCGCATCTACCGGAGCACTTCAATGTCGCAATCACCCCAGACCTGCATACCATCGTGATTGCTGCGTTGATGCGGCAGGGATACGTTCCCATTGCGCAGGAATGGATAGGCCGAATATCAGAGCTACCACCGCATGTCGCTCCGACGCATGACCATTTTCATACGTTCTTGAAGGGCTGCCCACAACACATGTTCCCTGTGTTCATGCGAGATGTGGTGATACAAAAGATGCGTCAGGCGGGCGTCCGCCCCAACAATGAGACTTTCTCTATTCTTATTCGTTGCATTGTCAACAATGCAAGGCATGCTAAAACTGTCCTGAAACCCGAGACCTTCAGCACAATACTAGCCGACATGAAGATGCTCCGACTCGCAGCCGACCCTTCCCTCCTCTCACTTATATCGGAATATTACATCGAGCATGGGTTCCAGTCGTACGCCGACGATATGCGGAAGATCTATTATTCTTGTTTCCCGGATATCTCGACACCGGAGGAAGAGCAAATGAATGCATGGAGGAAACAGTTGGGAGACGCCTCAAGGAATTCCGGGGTCGGACATTCTTTGGATGTGTTCCGTGGCCTGGCAGCAGTGGGATGTCCTGCAAGCCCAGAAACATTCCGTGCGATCCTGGGCTCTAGCAGGAATATCAGGGACTTGCATGAGGTGGAGCAGGGGCTCGGCCTCAAGGCAGGTGCCTCCGAATATGCCGTCTTGGTTAACAACAGCGTCCGGACGAAACACGTCGACGATGGACTCAAGGCGTATGAAGCAGCCAAAAAGTCGGGTGTGCGACCAGTCGCAGGTCTTGTTGCCCCCCTTATCCGGTCTCTCTGTGCGAAGGACAGGAAACCGCTAGACGTTCTCAACACTCATCTCGATACTGCCCTTGCCCTCTATTCTGACGTGGATGAAGCTTTTCCAGTTGCCGCAACTGACTCGCCTGACACAGCAGCCAACAGTCACTCGGAGCATGCGAACGGGCCGGACTTAGATATCTACACCTCGCTTTTCCGTGGCTTGTCGCATTCATCGAACATTAAAACGGCCTACCCCATCGCCAAGGCATTGTTCTTGGATATGAAGGCGCGCAGTATCAAAGTCACTACTGCCATCAACATATCCTACATCATCTTGGAGATGCGCATCTGCGAGACCCTCGAGGAGGCCTTTAAATGCTACCGGAAGCGCCGTGCCGCTCTGTCAGAGAACGGGTACCTCGCGGTCTTGCATGCATTCAGCCGAATGTCGTTAAGCATGGGCCATCCAGACTCGTTGGAACTCTACTTCCAAATTGTGGCTGATATGCGGCTGGCCGGGTTCCGGATGTCCGACTCGGTATACACGGATGTTCTCAAGCAATTTGCAGAGATTGCGGGGCTCCGACTTAATCAGTGGCGTGAGGGGAAGGAGTACACCAGAGACCCTTTGACTCCTATGCCACCAGATGTGTACGGAGACCTCGGACCGGCGGTGCAGCAGGTACACAACCTCATGTCGCTTGACCCCACCGTTACACCCGACCGGGATGTTTGGAATCAGCTCATCGATACCTACCAGCGCATCGGACTCTTCGCAGAGGCATATCGCGTCTGGGAAAAGCTCTATCTGTCAGGCAAATACAGACCAGTTGGCGTCAGCATCATCTTCGATGCGTGCGGATTTGCGGGGCAATACGAGGTTGCCAAAAAAATTGCGGATACGCTGATTACGGACGGCTATGTGTTCAATGCGCACAACTGGAATTCCTACATCGAGTGCCTGTGCCGCTTAAACCGCATATCTGAGGCGCTAAGGGTCCTCTGTCAAGGAATGGGATCCGTTGGCCAGCCCGTCAAACACGATTTGTCGACCCTGACGATATTGCTCAAATTCGCAGAAAGCCGCATTCAGACCAATATAATATTGCAGCGGGTTCGGCGCTTTCTACCGGATCTTTGGGAGGAATTCCTAAAGAACAAACACTCACCACCATGACATGGAGATGTATTACCTACCAAAACAATGCAAACTAATGATTGATATTACAAGCTATGACGCCGACGGTTGAGCGCGGACGTATTCTAGAGGGTTCGTGAGGGATAATGAAAGTTATGCTGATGCTAGTTCTTCTACGGAGGGACAATCACACTAGAGAGTCAAGTCAGCATGGGTGGGGATTCAACGAAGGGTTGCATACAATAAGATTAAGATCTCCATACGCTGAGAAGGAGGGAGGGGCACGTCAGTCAGATGTCATATATCTAGATGATGAGCTTACCGTCGTCTATGCGGGAGACTGATGGCCAAAATTTCTTTTCTTGAAGCCATGGGAGAGGGTACGCAGCAGTTTGTCGAGAGTATGGACTAGACCATTTAGTTTATCTCAGGTGCAAATCCGGATTGAAGAGACGAACCGGTTCCATTCCTCTTCAGAGAGCGCAATCACGGAGGGTGGGTGTGGGGCGTTTTTGAGCAGATTGTTATCCTTGGGCTGTTTCCCCGTGATGATATCCTCAGCTTCCTTGCGGATTTGTATCATTGCCTCGCAAAATCTGGCGGAGGATTAGCCACAGATAATAGGGAGGACATCCCCCATACCTGTCAATTTCCTCCAGGGTTTCCGATTCGGTAGGCTCGATCAGCATGCACGTGGAGATGGGCCAAGAGCATGTGGGAGGGTGGAAACCGTAATCCTGTGAACAGTATCAGGCACAATGATCTGATAACTCGCCCTTGAAGCTGACCTGAAGCCGCTTCGCAAAGTCCGTCACTTTCAGCCCAGACTTTTCGAACTCGGCGAGATCAATGAGCAGCTCGTGCGCGACCTTCCCGTTCTCGTTCTTATACCGTAAAGTGTAACGGCCAGAGAGTCGGCTGGCCATGTAATTGGCGTTCAAAAGTGCAAGTTTGGAGGAGTTTGTGAGCCCTTCGCCGCCGAGCATCTTGATGTACGCCCAGGAGATGAGGAGGATGGAGGCGCTCCCGAAGGGAGCAGCAGAGACGGCGTTCATAGCCTTGTCACCGACGTCGTGCATGAACGGGTGTGAGGGAAGGAAGGGTGACAGGTGCTCAGCGGTGCAGATGGGCCTGGATATTATTCGAAGGTTAGTTGAGAAACGGAGGTTAAAAGGATGACGCTAACCCAACACCAGGTCCCCCGCCACCATGAGGACTGAAGAGCACGATGAGAATGAACCTTAAACGAAGGAGGAACCGATACACACATGGCGAAGGTCTTGTGCAGGTTCATATGGCAGACATCCCCTCCACAGGTGGCCGGGTTGGTCAACCCGATCTGCGCGTTGAGGTTCGCCCCATCCAGATACACCTGCCCGCCGTTTTCGTGAATGATCTTGCAAGCATCCTGGACACCGTGTTCGAAGACACCGAATGTCGAGGGGTATGTGATCTGCATTCGTTCAAGTAAGTCCTCGGGCTAAACCTTGACGGGAGGTCTAACCATAAAGGCAGCAAGCTTATCCTTGTGCTGCTCTGCCTTGGTCTTGAGGTCCACCAGATCGAGGTTTCCGTCAGCATGCACTTTAACGGAGACAACCTTGAGGCCAGCCATGACAGCGGACTAGGGGACTCGTTGATATGGGTAGCGTAAATATGAATAGCGATGCTTACCGCAGGGTTAGTTCCGTGGGCGCTCAACGGAATGAGACAGATGTCCCGCTGGCCTTCCCCGCGCGACGCGTGATACGCACGGATGACGCAGAGCCCTGCATACTCTCCTGCAGCTCCAGAGTTGGGCTGGAGTGAAGCGGCGTGGAAGCCCGTGATCTTGCATAGATCCGCCTCGAGTTCCTAAGTGCGCAGCAGGTCAGCGGCATGACTGCAAGCAAGAATGATTGGCTATTTACCTGGATGACGGCTCTATATCCCTTGACTTGATCATATGGAACGAAGGGGTGCACAGCGCTGAATTCAGGCCAGGTAAGCGGAATCATGCTCGACGTGCTGTTGAGCTTCATCGTGCAGCTTCCGAGGGGAATCATAGAATGCACGAGACCGATGTCCTTGGAGGCCAGGTGATGAATATAACGCAGCATCTCCGTTTCCGAGTGGTGCTTGTTGAAGACTGGGTGTGGGAGATATTCGGAAGTACGCTGGAGGGCCGACGGGATCGCAGGTGTTTCTGGGGCAGAAAGGGCGGACAATGAAACGGGTGTCTTGGAAGCAGCGGAGGCGAACACGTTGATGAGCGCGACAAGGTCCGTAGGGGTGACACTTTCGTCTAATGTAACACCGACGGATTTTTCATCGACCCGACGAAGGTTGATGCCAGCAGCAGTAGAAGCTGCGTGGACAGCGTCGGCGGTACCAGCGGCATGCGTAACATCTAGAGTCACGGTGTCGAAGAACGATTCATTGGTCGCCTTGTAACCGAACGCCTCTACCGAGTTCAGGAAGACTTGAGTAAAGGCGTGCACCTTGTCCGCAATCTGCTTCAAACCAGTTGGCCCATGGTATACTGCATACATCGCTGCCATGTTAGCAAGCAACGCCTGACTTGTGCAGATGTTGCTCGTGGCCTTCTCTCTCCGAATGTGCTGCTCGCGTGCTGAAGATACCATAAATTTCGACACGGTATATGTCAGACGGATGTCTCACTTTGCAATGCCAATCGGTACGCCGGCTTGCCAGTAGCATCACGACTACGCCCAATCAAACGCCCTGGCATTTTTCTCTTGAGCTTGTCCGTGACAGCGAAAAATGCTCCGTGCGGCCCTCCATATCCTGCCGGGACCCCGAATCGCGCAGAGTTTCCGAGGACGATATCGGCACCCCATTCGCCGGGAGGCTTCAGCGTCGTCAAAGCCAGCAGATCGGTGGCACAAACGACTAGCCCTCCGAGGGAGTGCACAGATTGGGCCAAAGCGCTAAAGTCCTTGATACGGCCGTCCACGTCTGGGTATTGGATTAAGACACCGCAAATGTCGGACTGGATGGATGGGTCTGAGAGTGCAGGCATAGCTTCGCGGACAACGATATTGATTCCAAAGCCTTTGGCCCGTGTGCGCAGAACCGCAAGGGTCTGGGGCAGGACGCCCAAGTCGACGAGGAAGGTCTTCTTCTTTTGCGCGGCAGAGACGAAGGCCATGACCATGCCCTCGGCTGCGGCCGTTGCCTCATCGAGGAGAGAGGCGTTTGCAATATCCATCGATGTCAAAGACGTGACCATAGTTTGATAATTGACAAGAGATTCGAGGCGACCTTGACGGGCGTGAGTTCACTGCCTGAGAATAAACAGTGAACCTCACCTTGAGCAATCTCGGGCTGATATGGCGTGTATGGGGTGTACCATTCCGGGTTTTCCATTACCTTCATATACGATTAGGAGGTGCGCATCGAAGAAATGATGATAGCAACGCACATTGCGCAAAATCACAGGAGGCACGACCGCACAGTGATAGCCCATGCCAATGTAGCTCTTGAAGGCCTTATTTTGAGCAGCCAGCTCTTTCGCTCTGGCGTGGAGCTCTGACTCGCTCAGTGCAGGGATAGAGTCGACCGCGGCGGTTGATACTCGTATTTTGGGTGGTACGGCCTCACCAATGAACTTGTCCATCGAGTCAAACCCCAAGGTTGCGAGCATTGAGGTCGCTTCATGTGCATCAGGGCCAATGTGTCGCGCAGAGAAGGTGTCGAGGGGAGAAAAGATGGTCGACGGTTTTGCAGTGGCGAAGGCGCGACGCCAACCAGAAGACCGTATGAGTCGTCGCACGCCTGAGCCGACAGCAGGCATCCCGTAGAGTGGTGGTAGAGCAAGAGGGGACGCAGAAGGAGAATATTCACCGAGTCACCCTGGCCATTATGGAACACCGTCAGTGGTGTTATCACAGAGATAAGCTCAGGGTCGCGCGGCGCGAGAAAATGTGAAGAAGTAAGCGAAGCGAAAGACCGTGCATTGAAGACGGGATGGCGGACGAGTTTGCCATGGGCGCTGCGGTACAGAGTAGCAGAGGAAACCGCGGGAGCATTATTCCTGAATTGGATTATCCTACCTCCCGTTTCGAGCTCACTTTCGACCTCATTTAGCCAGTCCCGCATGCGTGATCGCAGGACTTCGGCCATCACGGAGGCGAAGTTGATCGTCCTGCCGTGCGGCCCAGTCCAGAGAGCCCTATGCTTTATTGCTGGGCATGGTCATAGAAAGTAGCACTAGCACTTGTAGCAAACCCAGTAACCACGCTGACTGCAATATGGACGCGGGGTACGGCACTACTTACACCAGCCGTCGGCAGGATGAGTCACATCAAGTCATCAGTACTTATTGCGCCCTGAAATGAGCTCGAAATGGCAATGTTGCAGTACCAATAGCCATAAACACAGTCAGAAAAAGGTTTTCGCCGTCGGATTTGTTCGGACAAGCTAAGGTATCAACGACAGTACATCGCTGCACGCGAATCGCGAGAATGCGACCTCTGCAACTTCCCCCGGGGGCTCCGTCTCTCTTGTGTCTGTCATGCCGTGGAGCCCATCTCGGTCAATCTCGGCCGCGACAACACGCATTGCCCTCCGAGCCGACTGTGCGTGCGCCTCCGCCACTTTGGCCTGATAGAACTCGGTCGTGCTCAGCAACCGGGCCAGGAGTACCTCGGAGGGCTGCTCTGTCGTCCATGATGTCCTCCTTTCTGTCTCCGGCAGCGACAGTGCCTTGAGAAGGGACACCTGGGCCTCGAGAATGGCCGACGATCGCACGAGTTCGTACTAGCAGAGCGCGCTCAGCATCAGCTACAGTCTGTTGCGCTTTGTACGTACCACAAACTGGTGAATAGACTGGGCCGTTGGCAGGAATATCTCGCATTTCGCGAGGCTCAAATCCAGCAGAAGAATTGTCTGCGCAGCGTTCCAGTGGATAAATACATCAGAGACGATACGTACTGCTCGTGCCAGTTGTTCCACGCCGCCGGTGGTCGTGAGACTGTCCAGTTTTGAAGACAGAAAATTCAGGAGCCCGATGAGGGCACTCCAGAACTCCCCCCAGGAGTATTCTGCAAAATGGTCGGTTTTCAGGTCCAGGATCGATATTATAGACAGATATGTTTCCGCACCCAACCGGATATGAGCTTTATGCAAGAACCAAATCACCCTGTAGCAAACCCATATGCACGTCCTGCGCACGCATGAGCAAGGATCATCTCTCCATGGAACACACTAACGTATAAGACTGCACCTCCAGCCGCTTATGCAGGTTGTGCCGAAGCCAGAGCACGCAGCAATCAAGTAATGCACACAGGGGCGGGCGTCGCGATGGCGGAATAGGAAGAACGGGTAGCCGCTGTTCAACAAGCATGAACAATACTCTGTAGAATCCTACGCACTGACCTGTCGGCAAAGCCTAATCCGCTCATCACTTGGCTGTGAAAACGCGATGAGAACCCCGTCGTTCTGAGCCAGCGTGAGTAAAGTATTGAGACATAGATTAGCGTAGATGATGGCCCGCGGCGAAGACGTCGATGAGGCGTGTGTGAGTAGATACGAGCAAAGTGATAGTACGGTAGATGGCGGGGAAGACACCGCACTTGGTGTCGTGTCGTCAGTCGACGGGGAGACGAGGACGAGAGGGAATGTTGGATTTGTGCGCAGGAATTCGAATATGGGCAGGAGCACGACGCATGCCTCTATCGGTCTGGGACACGTAAGTGATCGTCTGGGAGGGCAAAGCAGTACTCACTGGCTTTTGAATAGCTGCTGCGGAGGGTCTGCGGGAGCCAGGGCGCGATCCGGCCGTAATTTGGACATCATGGCTCCGAGAGCAGATGTCAGTGTCTGCGTCGTGTCGTCGTCCGAAATTTCCTGGTAAGCTCTAAAGAGGGGGTCGGTATGCGTCTTATCACTATATTGCGATAGACACTTACTTGACAACAGCGTCAAGAGCAAAGTTTGAAGCCCAACATATTTTGCGCATCAGGATCTTGTCGTCTACCTCTTGGATGCGCTGGATGTAAGGATTTTGCTTCGATTTGTGGAAGTTGGCCAGGACAGAGAGTCTGAGACGGCGTCAGAAGTTTCGCATCCCTGTATGTGCAGCCACGTACAACAGGATGGCCTCGAACGTGAATGTCTCTGTCTCCGGCGCTTTTATGAACTGACAGGGATAAGTGGCATGATTCCTACGGAAATGAAAACACGCACCGAAACGATGGAGGGGAAGAGATCGCGTCGTAGGAAATACGCGCCGGGACTGAGCTTCATGGTCAGAGAGGTCAGTTTCGCCCTTGATTGTTCGCTGGAAAACCCACCTGGCCGATGCCACACATGAATATGAGCGCGAGCTGCAGAACCTGGTGGCGAATGTCGGCTGCCACCCAAAATGAGCCAAATTCTACACCATTTGGAAAGAGGATGCACCTGGCACTTCAGGGTTTGGCAAAGAATCGTGTATCATTCGTGTGAGATTCTGGGTACACTCTCAGGAGGGTATCAAGCGAACGGGATTGAATGCGCACTGTGAAAGTCGCGTCGCTCTGGCCGACACCGCCGGCCATAATTTCCATAACTTCCCAACCAGTGGGGGTCTTGGCAAATATACACCGCGTCTGCTCGCGACGGAGAGTTAGAGCGGTCCAACAGAAGTTTCAGCTGTTCATACCAAGATGGAGAGCGTCTCCAGCGCGTGTCTCTTCACGTCAGTGTTCGGTGCACCACTACTGGCATGTTGCAAGCACGCGCGAAACAGGGCATTCAAGCTAGGCTACTAGAGATCGAAGTAAGCTCATAGGCTATCTGCACTCAAGATCTGAGAAGCGCCAGACCTTGAGCGGCCCGAGGAAAGCTTCTGTGGGGAGGTTCTTCAGTTCACCCTCCAAGAATTCGCGGTCTACCGCGAGCGGGAGAAGTTCTGTATAGAATGATTGATCTTCAATAGCTGGCAACTGGAGTAGGCGTGTGTAGGCTGTGACGACCTTGGATTGCAGGACAGAAGATCGACGTGCATTGGGATACATCGAACTCGATGAGTATGTAATCTGCAAACGAAGGAGGCCGGGTAACTCCGACCCATGCGATGCGCGCGAGACAAAAGTACTACACAGGATTGCCTCTCGGGTTCAAATATTATATATACACGCCAACTCGAAGCTGCAGTAGCCTGAGCTGACTGCATGCAGCAAGCACTGTTGTTCTCTTCACTTCCTAATGAGCCCCAAAAATGCTAGCGTCCACCATCTCCGTAATCCAGCCCATGAGTGCTTCGTCCTTGATGCGCACCTCTTCCATCAGCCGTCGCACCCCTACGAACGCCTTCCGCCCCTTAGCCTCCCCTTCTCGCTCCTTGTCCGCCGGCATTTCATCGCGAGAGTCCACCTCCTGGTCGTCCGCACCTTCAACCAGGCCGGGGAAGCCAAAGTGGTCGGCATCGGCGCGAGGGGCTGCCTCCGAGGAAGCAAATGACGCCCGAAACAAGATCCGGATGCAGAGGAGGGCAGTGAGAGAAGTGGATGGTGGGTCCACGGTCGGTTGTCTGAAGCTGATTGTGGTGTTTCGAGGCGGAGGAGGTGGTCGGCTGGTGGGATCATTTATAGGGTACGGTGAATCCGCAGAGGGCAATGTGATGGTGTCGCTCTGCGATGGGTGTTTGGTAGGTGGTTGCGGGCTTGAGATGTGTGTTAGGATATGAGGGCGGAGCGCAGCCTTGGGAAGATCAGACTGTGGACACGACGCCCAAAGGCATGGGGATTCTGCAGTGTCCATCTGCGCTATGTGGTCCAAGATGTGGTCGAACAATTCGCCCGGGTTGGAGAACGCTGGCCTTGAACACTTTGATCTATCCCACTGGCACTTGAAGCGCTCTGTTACGACTGGAACTTTGCGCCTATCCACGCCTCGGACAATGAATTTCTGCACCTCACCCTGCAGAACCATCGCCTGCGCCGAAGGGAACACCACGCTGACATTTTTTATGACATCGGAGGCTACCAGCAGCGGACGATCGTTCGCGTACGGCGAGAACGCGTCTTTGTAGAGGTTCCAAAAGTCGACCTGAGTCAATTCCCCAGCCGACTTGGCGACAAACATCAATTTCATCCTGGAATGAGCTTGAGTAACGATTGAGAGTTGTTTCGTTGACGGAATTACCATTCAAAACATCGTTGTGGCTCCGGCTCGCCAATTAAACCGTCCAGCTCCTTCTTCGTTAGTTCATGATCTCGAATCTCGACGGCGACGGAAGGAGTGGTGTGAATCGTCCCCGTCACATCGAGGGTGACAGTTTCCTCGACCTGTTCGCTCAGAAGGAGGCTCACCAGCAGCTTGAGCGTATTGGGCATCTCTGGGTGCAACAGAAATGTTTTAGCCATTGCGGGGTGTGATAGGTGTATGTAGAGGTAATTCAGGGACGCGTCAACCAAAGGTTTATCGATAAATAACGGGAGATATCGGATTGAGCATGGTAATGCAAGTGAGTCTGAAGATAATTGCGACATATTCGAGGGGGTACTCAAGATGAGGGTGAGCGTGGTCAGTGCTGAAATGATCAGCGACCGATTGCAGGACGTCGCTGCGATACGGGCGAGGGGTGGTACCGGATTCCACAAAGATCGGACAAGATGTGGTGCGATCACATATTTGGCTGCCAGTGAATGGAAAAACTCGACGGTGTTGAGGAGGAATTCAGAATCTTCATCCAGATCGGGATTTAGTCTGTGAAAAGCATTGAAGACGAGGGTGAAGCTGTGGGCATGTTGAAGGAGCTCCTGCGCGTTAATTTCGTGCATTGCCGCGTTCCTCAGCACAAACAACGACTCCAAGGCGTGGCGCCGTTTGGCGGCTAGATCGGGAGGGAGAGAGAACAGAGATTGTATTTCCGCCGACGCTGTATGTCCCTCAGTGACATACCACTCTGGCCACTCGAACAACGCGTCTAGTAGACCAGGTACGGTCCGCAAAAGAAACTGTTCATTGTGGCAGAGACGGCAGAGACGATCTAATGCCCAATTGACTTCTTGTTTGATCCCCGAGCGCAGGGACAGAGTCATACGGTTGTTCGTGACCGTTTCCGTGTACCAGCCTACGAGAGAACGCGTTCAGTCAAAGATTTGCCGGCAAACGAAGGGCCTACGTTCGTAGCCGTCTACAACCGTATTTAAAGGGCGTTGAGCTTGAGGCGGGGGAGGGACATAGTTCGTGGGCCGGTAGTAAGCTGTCCCAGCATTTCGGTTCGGCGTGTAGGCAGTGGACATCGCGCCTGTAGACGCGAGGTGACCGGTGAGCGCCGGTGACTCTGAGTCTGACTCTGAGCACGAAAGAGGCAGGTGAGTCACGCTCGTGACGCACTTGGTCTTCCTCGTTCGGAATCGTAGGCTCGATTCACCCTCTATAGCTTTCTACGTGGTCTTTCTGAAGACAATCGTTCAGGATTACTATGCTATAGACTCGTTCGTTCCTTCAGGGACTGCCAACAGTCGCTGACTACACACTCGACGAAGCGTGCTTAAACGTGCATGTCCTGTCTTCTGCATTCGACGCTGCATCGTAACCCGACTACCTATCAGCCAAGTCTCAATATCTTCACCGCTGTTGTCGCCATCCCACGGAGCTTCTATGGCCGGCCGCTGAAGTGGCGGAGAGCTTTTTCCGAGAGTGCCAGGCCACCGTTTGAAACGACATTGTCTTTGGAGTACCCCCGCATGGGGAATGAGCTAAATACCACCTAATTATAAATTTCCGCCTTGTCCGTCCTCTTTTCTCTCCTTCACCTGGAAATTTTGCATTGGGTTACGCGGCGAAGGCCCCAAAGTCGTCAGGATCGCGGGTCCGACTGGCGAATGGGAGGTGTGCAATGCCCTAACCGTCTTGGAACGTACGCGGGTGCAGATCTCGTTCACCGACCGCGCGCGCAAAGTCATCGCCCGGAAGCCTGAATTTCCTGCCCTGTTCTTCACCAACCGTAGCAATCCATGTATACACCAATAGGGGGCTGTATTAGGAATCCTCTTCGTCTCATCTTACATGTCGACATCGTGGAGTTCCCTCTGCATCAACCGCGGAACCACTCAGCGACACCCTCCTCAATCAACAAAGAATGCAGATATAGTGGTACAGTATACTAGTATACGTCTACCGCTTCCGCGGATACCCAACTGACAGTTAACAAATGAACCAGAATCCGCCTTCCCTACTTGCAGAGTAGCTTGCTTCTCCCGCATAATGTCCCACGCCTGGTGCAAATAAAAGCCGGCGGCACTGCCAGCGTCTTGACTCGGACATCACAGCTGCCCAGTCTGATCGTCATGGGGATAAGCCCGCTGCATCTCAGGACTAAGTTGCCATCGCCCGCGACCCGAATCAACCTTCAGATCACTAAAATACCTTGGAAGACTGGGGAGTTCGGTGAGAAATTGCCTAGCCAAGTCCGGCGTTAACGACATGGGCTCTATGTTGTCTTCAGCAACGTCTGAGCTACGAGTAAGCACCCCTGCACACCAGGGAGAGACGCATGCTCACATCGCTGACCCCCATCCAGAGAAAGAACATGGTAAAAGGGTTGCATCGCGCCCCGCCCGAGATTGTTTACGTGCATTTTCTCCTGCCACTCTTCCGTAGCGGCACAAGTTGCCTAGAATAACGTGGTAAGCGCCAACCCAGCAAACTATACCCCGAATGGCGTACATCCCAGCCAATGATGCACCCCATATAGAGGTATCTGCGGTGCTCAAACACCATTCCAACGCAGTGTGCGATTGGCACTTGCGGCGTACGCCGGTGTACAACCACTGCTTCTTGCTGCTCTATTTCCAGGGCGTTTTGACAAGCAGTCTCAAGCAGATTCTGGGATCCGTTGCGCAACAGCAGTGGCCGTAGATCGGACAGGAAGGTGGTGCAATATAGCGGATCAAGGTCAATATGAGAAAGCATATGTGTTACTAGCTGCGTCTCGTTCGTCAACAAAAGATGAATGCAGACCGCGGCGCAGATAGCGGATTGGGCAGTGGAGCGGGAAGCATCGTTTCTGAAAGACGACAGGATGTTCCGAGCAGCCCTGAGCAGCATCGGAGCTGCACCACAAGGTGAGACGTATTGATTCAGGTTGTCAGGAGGGATTCCCAATCGCATCAGCATGGCTGGAATGTCGTCCCGCAGAGATATGATTGCTTTGGTCTGTGCTCCGAATACGTCGACGAGAAAGTCGTCGGCGTCGGGAGGGGAAGGAATATGAACCAATACGCGCGCAGGGAACTCTACGGGCGAGGCAGAGATCCCAATAGACGGATGACGCGCAATAGAAACAAATATATGAACCAGCGAGATGGGAATCGAGAGTTTATTGGTAGTGAGATAGATGTGCGGAAATTGATTCGAGATATCATAGAATCGCGTGGCTTCCAAGGCATCAACGGACGTCGCTTGCTAAATAACGTTACGTACATTCCGCAGGCCCGAACCCTTTTTCATGCATGAATTGACAGATTTTGGCACAGAGGTCGGGGAGGTCGTATTCGGGCATAGATGGATTCAGTGAACATCCTTTGTTGATCAGATAGCTGTGGCAGGAATCGCCTTGATCAACCAAATGAGACAGATGCTATGCCAAAAGAGCTCGAAATCACCAAGGTCAAGGAGACGAGAACGGATCTGAGGTTTCGAGTCTCACGGTTGAGCCGAAAAAAAGATAAGAGCGAAAGGCGCACCTCCTGGGGCGGCCTACCGAAGAAGCACGAGAGAGAAGAAAATGCGTCCACAAAGGAAATCGAGCGCGCGGTCTGTGGATTAGCGAGAGTCCCCCATTGGATGATAGCAAAGCGTCGGGATATGCTTTCCAGAATCGAGGAAGCCCAAAAGCGCCGGGTTAATGCGTAGGGGGTGGCCGCTAAGTTGCCCCCAAGAATTTCGGGGATAGGCAGAGAGCACTCAATTTCCAGCACATCCCATACGCCGAAAGAGAGCGCTGCCAAGGTAGCAGCATGCTGATACCGGCCTTCGCGTTGGGAGACGATTTTGTCCAACAGGTCCAGAGCAAGATTATCTTGGTGGCGCCGGGCCGCATAAATCAAGCGCCAGTTGGGCGGCTCGGAGGAGGAGGAGTCAATGTGTTCACTGTGAAGATATCGGGCACGATAATGGGATTCCCACAAGGATGGGACCTGGGCTGCTTCACGCAGCAAGGTGTTGGCGCGCAAGCAGTTGACGAGGGCCGGGACTCCGCCCTCGGCTTCCAGCCGCCCCGCAGGGAGATATGCGAGAATTGAAATGTACAAGTCCAACGGCAAGGCCATGGGAGAGTGGGTAATCGTAAGCAGGATTACGATCAACAATCCTTCTTGACTTTCACACCGTTCTGCCTTGCTCGTGTAGCTACCCCCTGCTCTAACTAGACGGAAGACACTTCAAGTCTGTGTCGCGCAAGTGTCGCACTCGAGTTCCGCTTCAAATTGAAATGCGTGGGGCTACGGAACAGCCAACACTGCCGGGCTAGAACTTGTCGAGACCGTGATGCGACTCGTTCACCCACCGACAAGTCCGTGCCCAGAATCTCAAAGACCCTCTCGGAAATTCTGAGGCGGGGACCTCCAGGCTACCCGGCCCCAAGCCTAGAACAGGCTTCGGGGATAAAAGACGGATCTCTTGTCTCAGCAAAACACCCTACCCCACTGCAACTGAGTGCACTCTGTGTTTGCATATCCTCCGAACAAAGACCTCCAACATGTACAATCTGCTAGTCGCAAGCCGCAAAGTCAGTGTCGGACATCCTCTGTCTCATTCGTTCTTACTCACCGGACATTAGACCCTCTTTATCTGGGTGGGCCTAGAAGCATCCCTGGGAGCGTTTGTATGGAACGTCTATCGCAAACCGTGAGCTTCTTACCTAGCGCTGGTAGCCACTGGCTGACAAAACCGAAAGCCTGCCAACAAGTAAACCCCGGACAATTGCTCGAGGTTAAACGTTAAACGTCAAGAATGTGGACATTAAAGTCATGTAAATAATTTGTATACCACACAGTGGAATCAACCATTCCATGAGAGATGTATGTGTTCGACCAGCTTTGAGCACGATTTACATCGAGGCCAGCCTGAGGAAAGGCCAGGAACTTGGAAGTCCAGTGTCGGATCAACTCATGATCAAGGATCGACCCGGGACCGGTGTAGATCACCATGTCAAATGTCAACAAGTAAACAACACTGCCTCAACCAGATACAAGCATAGACTCCGTGCTATTCCGTGCTACTACCACTGCCACCACCAGCAAAATACAGCACGACCAGGTATCAAGCTTCAAGACTTGGATAGAGCGAATTAACAGGAACCGTATGAACTGCGGCATCCCGCGTGGCGTGGATCAATCCGGTCCGGGGGGACGGAAATCGAAGGCAGTCACCTGTTAGCCGTACAAACGGCTTTGCACTTCTATCCTGCGAGCCCTTGGCGAGCCCTCTGATGAACTGAATGTATCTGAATGCTCACTGCGCTCGCAACAACTCAAATGACTGAACGCCCTTGCCTAGAACATGATTAATATTGGCAGTCCATTGGTATCGCAAATTCTAAGTACTCAAGTACTCAAGCCTTCCCTGCCAGTGGAGCCCGGGCCGTCCAGGTACACCTTTGCTATCGGCGTACTATCGCACTCGCTTAGAACAGTCAACATACTTATCTCCTTCCCGCTAGTTCTTATCCCATGGATGATGCGCGATATAATATAAAAAGCACTGGGGTGGATAGCCCGCGCTAAGGTCTCCAGCCCTCCTCAGTCATGGCCAGCATTGCTGAGGCTTTGCCCGTCGTCACGGTCCGCCCAGCTCCTTCGGAATATTTGGACGAGAAGGCCTCTGATACGAAGGAACATGTCTTTTCCGATAAAGATTCCGACATTGGGGAGGTATGTGCCTCTCTATTACAGCCTGATTTCATTGCGTTTATCTCAGACATCGAGGTATGCGAAGAAATTCGTGCAATCGACATGGACGAGGACGGGAAAGAGAAACCTATTGGTAAGATTGGCCCTACGTATGAATTTACTTCACGCAATGAATGTGTACGCAGTGACTGCAAGCGATTGGTCTACTCGCCTGATTTCTCTACAAGACGATCCCACTCTCCCTGTATGGACCTTCCGGCTATGGTTCTTAGCACTGGGCCTTTCAGCATTTGGCGCCGTGCTGGCCGAAATATTTGCAAGTGACTCCGTGCCAGCGTAATTTACGATGCTTAGTACTTTACACCCAGACGTTCAGACCTCAGACCGTTTATGTCAGCCAGCTTTTCCTTCAAGTCGCCAGCTTCGCTTTGGGAAAGTAGGCCTTTAGAACACCGTCGCTTCTACATACGTTATTTGCTGACAATTGTGCGTCAGGGTTCTCGAGGAACTTATACCCGGACCTGGGCACAAGCGATTCAAGATGACGGACAATGCTTTCTGGCGCTTCATGAATCCCGGGCCGTTTAACATGCAAGTCGCTAACCTTGGCGGCAATCTCAATGATGATAAATAATTTCATTAGCAAAGAGAATGTAGGTATATTGATCATGGCTGCCGCCGCGACGCACGGTGCTCTTGCCAGTGAGTGCCTACCTACATATATATCAAAATCCACTCAACTGAAGACCTCCCCCACAAGTCAACATTTTCGCCGCAGATGACCTTTATTATGGATTCACCCCGAATCCAGCTATCGCAATATTCTGTCTATTAGGCTCGCAGCTCCTCGGGTATGGCATTGCAGGAATGATGCGGTCCTTCCTCGTGTATCCAACCTATTGCGTCTTCCCGAATTTGATCCCCACGATCCAAATGTTCGATGTGCTGTTCCGCAACCAGGACAATATCTTGCAACGGAAACGCATCAAGTTCTTCTGGGTGCTGTTTGTCGGAATATGTGAGCATCCAAACGGTCTCTTTATGCGAGACGAGCCTGACTGTGCATGGAGTCATCTGGGAATGGTTCCCGGAATACTTTGCGCCGACTCTTACGGGAATCTCGGTGTTCTGCTTGGCACGCCGGGATAGTCCCTGGGTCACCCGACTGTTCGGAGGTGCGGCGGGTAATGAAGGCAGGTTCTTTCCGTCAGTTGATTGAACACACATTTTCATTTGATTATTCCGCTAAAGGGCTGGGTCTGTTCTCTATCTGTCTGGATTGGAATTACGTCGGTCGGTGGACTTGCTCCCGTAACTTATCAGTGCTCAACTATTCGTTCAGGTTCGGGTGGATCTGCATATGGTAAGCACTGCTTCACCTCCGCGCGCTCCAAAACTAACTTGCTACAGGGGGTGCGTGCTCTCTCTGACTGCGCAACCGCCATATGGTCTGACTTTGATGATGAAGCCCTCTTCCAACCATTAAGCACCCAATTATCCCTCTTTGCCGGTGTTTTGATTTGCATGTGAGTGAAAACATGGAGCAAATCATATTGTTGTCAACGCCGTCGGACCGTCCCCAGTCTCTCTTTCACCGGCGCATATGCAACGAATGGTAGGCGACCACATGGAAGCATCCGCGGTAGACTTACTGCAACATATCTTAGTCTGGAACGCCCGGAACTTCCCCTTCCTCTCGCAGGTTCTATTCTATGAGTATGGGTAAAGTGGCACCGCAGCCAATTCGATCTGACCGCAAACACAGGGACGGACGCCGATACAATCAAACCTTGATATTAAACCCCGACTTTACTCTCAATGAGGAAAAACTTGCAATCCAAGGTCTTCCATGGTTCAGCGCCTCGTACACGATCGCCAAAAGTAAGCGAATGACTGGTCGCGCTTCGAGAAACTGAAGTAAAACTGTCGCAAGTTGGCTCAAGCCTGAGTTTTGGTGCGACAATGTAAGCAAGTGTTTTTCGAGCTTCATCCTACGCTTCACATCGAGTCAGTACCCATATGATTATATGGAACGGAAAACAAGTTTGGGAGGCCTTGAGATCCGGCCAGCGCGGAGAGTGCCAAGATGCTCATTATCTCAAGATGAAAGTCTATGACGAGGTTCCGTTCTGGTGGTATACCCTCATGTTCGTAGCATCGCTGGCCATGGGAATGGCAACCAATTATACTGCTGTAAGTCTCGCCGGCCTAGTTTTGCCTACTTGCATCCACTCACATAAGCATAACAGAAATCGCAATTACCCTGGCACGTCTGAAACCCCGTCCCGTGAGGGCAAAACTCCTGACCGTTATCACACAGGTGGGGATTTTTCATTGCGGTCGGCTTTGCGGTTATATTCTTGCCGATCATTTCCACGCTCTACGCAATTCTCTGGTAAGCTCATATCGCCGTATATCAATCTGCACTCGCCTACGGTGTCTGTTCAGCTATGTGCCTGGGACGCAGGACATTGCGCGGGTTGGTCCTTTGGTTTTCTTCCCATACGCGCCGTTAATATGTCGGTAGATGCTTGGTGCGGGTCTCATCCCAGGGAAGCCTCAGGTGCCTCTTTCCTTCTATTTTAGCTCCGCAAGTCTCAAGCTTGAATCTGTGTCTAGGCCAACATGTATTTCACCTTGTACGCCTATAACTCGACCGAGCAAGGCCGTTCCATGACTCGCGATCTCAAAATGGGTGAGTGATGGCTAGGTGGTGCTCCGCATCCTGCAGCTGAGTCCACGAAGGGCAATACACAAAACTTCCTCCTCGCGTCACATTCACAATGTAAGCCAAGTGGTTTCCTTCCTCACCCCTCGCATCAATATTCACCGTTCCTAGGCAATGTCTTGGTGAGTGTCTGATTCTCGCTTGACGCCCACCGCTAATATCAGTGTCACACAGGGGCCGTCATTGGCGGTGAGCTCTCTTCAGGATCCCACACCCATCCACTGATCGTGCCATTACAGCCCTTATCAATTATGTCATCATGAAATCCATCATCGCAGCTCATCGCGACATCCTCACTTCGGTACAAGGCATGCTTAAAAAAATTGAGATTTGCGTATCCGTCTGACCTCCAGAATAGGCACAAACACTTGGTACGCGCTAATCCCGCCACCGCCACCGCACGGCTAATTCCGGGCGATCATCCTCTAGGAGCGGTGCTGTCGTCCAGTCGTTCAATGTATGTTCTCATCGATATGCAGGGCATCCTGATCTAATGCTTGAGATGACAGAGTGACGCGATTGCCTGGGGGGCTCTGGCGAAGCACCTCTACTCTCCTTCGAGCATCTATGGAATAGTGCCTCTTTCGATCCTCATTGGCCTTTTCGTGCCAATCCCATTCTACCTGCTGCATCGGTACTACCCCAAAGCCCATTTCGATGGTGTGATTACTCCAATGATATGCTCGGAGATCGGCTACCTTTCCGGTACGTTTCTGCCTTGCTTGGCTATTCTGAGTCGCTTACTTTGGCTCAAGGGGGCATAACTTCGTCCGTTTTCATGACGTTCCTTCTGTGCCTCTTCTCCCAGTACTATGTATGTGCCTTCAATCGTCGCGGACCATACACTGACCGCGAACGCCGCACTCCCAGTTACGCAAACATCGTCCCGGCTTCTTCCGCAAATACAACTTCTTGTGAGCAGGGCAGATGTAGCGCATAGAACGGAACTAACCTTCTTCAAGAATGTCCGCTGCTCTGGATGGCGGAACCGAAGTCATGACTTTCGTATATTCGTTTGCGGTCGGAGGTGCAGGTGGGAAAACGACCGCCTTCCCGACCTGGGCGCTGAACCCCACTGGAAATCCCGACCATTGTATGAGACTTACGTGATAATGTATGATACGAGCGAATTGATACGAGAATTGGTTTACACGACGATTAGTAGAAGCTCCTCGGAGCCAAAATCCAGATTTTAAGACGGCGGGAACCTACTATATAAGCCCATATGTAGCAGACTCAACATGTCGAGCCAAGATGTAGCTTGAAACGAGTCAGATCTGAGATCAGGTGAATCGGGTTGGGCCTGGTCACAGCTTCGTTCGCTGGAGTTGCGGCCTTAAAAGCTTGAACTTCATGGGAAAGAGTTCGGAACGCGGTTTTGAATAGCCTATTGAGACCAGTTTCCTTTCGTCAAGACCGCTTGAGGGACGGAAGTAGCTTCCATGCGGCAAACGACATATAATCACGATGACGGAAATGAAGATACATACAATCAACCCTCATCTCCCGCATCATCGTCCGTGCTATCCTTGAATAACGCGTACATTTTCCGGCGGCTGGAGTCCCGTGTATCTGGCTCACTCGCAATCTCAAACAATCGGCGCAGAAGTTTCTTCCGCAGGACAACGCCCTTGATTGTCCCTTCCGATGGATTGTCAAAACATGCGTTCGATACAAGGGCTGGGTATTGTTGTTGTTGTAAATCAGGATCCAGTCGCATTCGCTTCTGCGGTGGTTGGTCTTCGTGTGCAGGAGACTGTGGCGACGACAGAGCAGACAGCAAAGGGATGAAAAGTTCCGACTGGATGCGCTTGTAGGTGACACTTGTAGGCGTCTGAGCAGCCAACACAAAAAACGGAGCGAGCAGGGTCGAGAGCGGGGCGGGCGGCATGTGCTCGGAGGCTGTTGCCATAGTCTTTTCCAGCTCATCTACAAATATGTCGGACAAGTGGTACGCCAGACTTGTAGGCACGCGTATATCAGTGGGACTGCGAGCGATTAAGATATGGGGTACAGAGTGTAGGGAGTTATACGCACCACAACGGTCCACCCTGGCGCGTTAGCATATCATTACAGATATCGCATGCACTCTTGTCCCATTTTGCGCGCCCGAGGAGTCTGAAAGTAGCATTAACGAATCTGCGCACGAGCATGTAGTATTTGTCTATCCTGCGGAATGTCAGATATGAGGTGCATGTGGAGGGGAGAGCTCGCACCGTAGCCGATCTATGCCACTCCACTCGCGCACCGTGGTCTCCCAAAATCCACTGAGGAACGCAAGGGCCGACGGAACAGAGTTAATTGTCAATAAGAGTTCCGCCAAATCAGTTGCCAATGCTTGCTGGACAAGTGGTTTGTCCGACATCCAAAAGCCTGGGAGCCGTCAGAATGAATCATGACGGACAGTTTCAGCGCGCACAATAGAAAATTCCCTTCCACAACTTGTTCATGTCTGGTTTTGAGATGGGCTCCTGCGAGTCATCCGAAAGAAAGACGGAAAGCGACTTTATGGCCTTGTCGCGAGTTTTCTTGTCTTCCTGGCTGTCAGCTGTAGCTACACGGTAGCTTATATTGCTTGTTTCGTACCATTCGAGGCGAGGTATTTTGCCAATGGTGTGCCGGTCATGGTGGTAATCGCCAACTTTTTTCGATGAGCTAATCATCCAGATTTGGCAATCCTACCCATCTTGTCTCAGTTCAGTCATGCCCGGGCCCAAGTCGCCCATCACCTGCCATGGTAGGCTGCAGTGCGAAATAGCGGGATCCCTCTAATGGGATGCAGTCCTTGACTCCTCAACCGGGAAGCCTGCAGAAGGCGTGCATGTCCGTCTCCAGGACTTCACTCCTGCCGCGACTGCAGGTGGCCTGGACTCCTTCAATCCTATGGCGACGGGGTAAGTTCCTCAATGGCTCCCAATCCAAGCTATTCAAGTCTTCCGTTGATTAGTGTGACAAACGCGGATGGTCGCTGTCTTAACCTACTACCTCCTGCACGCGACTCTTCAGAGGCAAAGGAAAAGGAACTTGATGGCGTCCTCGCATCTGGTATCTATAAAATCACCTTTGAAACTAAGGAGCATTTTGAAATGACCGGTCGCAAATGCTTCTATCCGTGGGTCGAGGTAATCTGCGATTTAATTTATTCTACTGTCGCTCATCGCAGATAGATCGTGTTCGAGATAGAGAATCCGAAAGAGCACTATCACATCCCTCTGCTAATCAGCCCTTACTCCTTCACGACATACAGAGGCAGTTGATAATGGAAAGAGGATGTTATTAGCAGCATGTATGAATGAATGTATCCACAGCAAATGAAAGCGGTACGGAATGTCTCCTATGTTTCTAAGCCACCGTAAATGAGGGAGAGAATATGCAGAGACCAATGATCGACGCAGGCAGGTCACTGGACGCCATTATCGGACCATGACATTGGCGTACTGAACACCCTTGATGTTCTGTCCCCTCATGGACAATTTGACATTGGACAAGAATTGATCTCGGTTCTTGCTCATCTCTATTGCAGCCTCTGCGGACGATATGTAAGCTTCGGAGGGCGTGGAGAATCGCTCAACAGATACGCACCTTTGTTCAAGGGATCGTCCGCATTTGGTTCCAAGAACAAGTACTGCAGCCCGACCATTACCGAGTTGAGATTCAATACCGGCTTCCAGTCTTCCCGCAGGATGTTCAAACACACGTTTCCCTCCAAATCAACATTCGGGTGGTAAATCTAGAGATTCAATGTTAGCACGTAACCTCGGGGCAACCAAGAAGGGATATTGAAGCCTACAGTTTGTGTGCATTTGACCTTCGGGGGGTCGTGTGGGTAGTTGGTGTTTATCGCGAAAGAGAATACGAACGCGCCGCCCTTATACATGCCTATGAAGTTCGATGAGGGAGAGGAAAAGGTGATCAGGATTTGTAAGTAGCGCACCTTCGTCGGGAGTGATGGTGAGCGAGAAGTTGAGGAGATCAGCGGGATCGGGGAAGTTGGTCTTCATTGTTGAAGGAAGGTCAAGTTCTGTAAGATCTAACGTCGCGATTTAGGATGGGTCTACGGCGAACCGAGGGCAACGGCGCGTACCTTTCTGTACTCGGATCTGGGCGGCGCTGGTCTTTGGCTTCTTTTTTGCCGCTGCGTCCTCGTTCTTCTTCATGCTCCATATCTGGCCGGCTGGTCAGGATAGTCTGATTCCAAGGCGGGAGACCCTTTACTTTGATCATGGTCGAGGGGAAGTGTATGTATCTGACTCAAAGTGGTGGATGGAAGCGAAGTCCTGATGGCACAGCCACGCAAGGTGATTCAGACGCCGCGAGTCCGCGACGCGATGCTGTGATATTGATTGAAGATTCATTCAACAGCCGTAAATCCGAGAGTGTCAGTAACGATACATTGACGATACAACTGTGTAAGTATAGGTAGTACATATGGTTTCACAATATGGTTAGGACGGAGCGGTACGTATCCGCTCGATAACCAATGCGGACATGAGAATATCGTCAAAAAGATCATGGCCAACAGGTGTGACCAAGACCTTCGGAGGCTCAATGGGTTGCCCTTGACGTCGTAAGTGACTCCGGGGAGTGAATTTGGCAAGCATATTAGCAGAATTTCTGTCTTGTGATGAATAGCACTTCAAGGGTCGTAAATTGCGAGACTCCCGCGCAGTAAGGTTTATTTGAGGACTCACAGTTAGAACGCCTCCACCTTGATAATCGTCCCAGAACAAGGACATAGTTTTCTCGGGTCCGAAACTCTTCACTTTCCAAAGCCACGTCTGGAATGACCTTAGTCATTAAAGCAGGAGAAGGGCTGCACCGACTGTTCGGAAGACATTGAGCTGGGACTCCAGGAGTTCGGATATAGGATATTCGTTGCCACGAAGACATAGAGTTCCTTAGATCCGAATTCATGCATTTCACAGGAAAGACATGAGATAAACTTGCCTGGGTTCCGCGCGTTGGCCGCCCCGATTTCAAAATCGCCAACGAGTTCCCCGTCCCACGAGCTTTTGCGGACGATCGTGATGTAACTCGACGGGGTGAAGCAGTTCATACTAACAGCTATTTCTTAACAAAAAGAGCAGTACATTTTCGGAATGTGCACACCTGACGGATATATGGTACGGCCGCTGCGATTCCTTTACATCGGGGGGCGGAGCGAGTAGCATGGAATTTGAAGGCAAGGGCGTGAATGTATAGGTTATGGGCGCGGAAGGACGTGATGTGGACCGGTATCTGCATTTTTTAAAGCTGGGATGGCGAAATTGCACGTTGGATCCAACCTCGGAGGTGATACGGGGGAAGATGAAGAAGCGTAGTCTGAGAGCGCTTTGGAATCTTTAAAATCCAGAGGGATACCGGAACTTGGCGTGAAATCGCTGGCATGGATCCATGGTATGGTCTTGTGGGAAGATATGGCACAGTAGCTCACCTGGGGGAGGGGAGGATCATGAAGAATGGTGGGAGAAGTTAGAGCAGCTACTAGAGTACACCGCCACAGCCGCAATCAAAGTCGTCCAAGTCCCCGCCCAAATTAGGTTCTCGATGAAGTTGAATTCTAGGGCTACAGTTGGTAATCTAGTCGTCTACATTTCAGAATCGTTGAGATTCGTGAATGGTATATCAAGTGCAAGAAGTGAATGCGCCGACCACGCTGGTAAGCTTGACAATCATCTCCTCCCATTCCGCGTCGGCTTCAGACAGCGCCGTTATAGCGCCGCCAGCGCCAATGACCCATTCTTCCATAGCACTCCCTGGTAGCTCATCGAATTTGAAACAACTTCGAATGGTAACAGACCAGTCAGAGCCACCACCGACACACCAGTATCCAAACACGCCGGAATAGATGCTCCGTTCGTGATCCTCCAAGGTCTGCAGTATTTCTATGCTGCGCTTCTTGGGGGCTCCAGTCATACTACCTGTTGTCTTTGTTAGCGAGATCGAGCACCGCATGGGTAAATGACTGACCGGGAGGTAGACTCCTCTTGAGCATCTCCCATCCCAACTGACTATCGGGGTCCAATGCACTGTGTGTACCTGGTTCCAGTCTGCCTTCGATGACGCTTACAAGCTGCCATACAGTCTCGTATTCTTCAACGACACAAAATTGCTTGACCTCGACATGTTCTCCAACAACGGCATGCAAATCATGGCGAATGAGATCGACGATCATTAGGTTTTCCGCTACCTCCTTTGTGCTCCCGACCAACGCTTTCTCTGCAATCGCACGAGTTATGCCGGGAGCCTTTCGGACAGTGCCTTTGATGGGACGCAAGTGGAAGATGGGGTCAGGGGGACGTGAAGTTGACATAAAACGTTCGGGGGACGATGAGAGGAGTGTGGTGGGATGCAGCCTGATGTAGGCGGAGTATGGGGCGGGGTTTTTGCCTCGAAGGGCTTGGAAACGGCGCCATGAAGTCGATCCAGATCTGAGCGAGGTCTTGGGTAGAGATATCGACGTGCGGGCAGTTAAACAGAGCTCATAAGAGTCTCCTGCAAATATTCGTTCCTTGGCCTCGTTGATACGTGCGATGTAACGAGTCTTATCGGGGAGCGTGACAACGGGGGTGACTTGTGGCTCCTTGAAGCTGGGAGAAGCGGCATTGACACCTTGCGAATATGCCTTGAGGAGCGTTGCAGTCGTATCCGCAATCCACGAGTCGTCGGAGATGAGTGATTGAACGAAGACCCGACCAGTTATAGAGTCGAGAACCACCGAACGCTCGACGAAGATCAGATTCAAGTCGGGATGTTGCGTTGTCCGACATTCTTCGCTCAGAGAGACACCCAACGAGTGTACTCCAAGCTCATAGCTGAGCAGACCGATAAGTCCGCCCCAAAACGGTATGTCCGGATGTCCCTTGTGAGCCCTTTGGCTAGCCATGAAACTGGCGAGCCAAGTCCAGACATCGCGACGGCCAAGATGCTCCCGAACACATTGCTTGCCGCGAACGAGAGTCAGGAATCCATCCCTAGCAAAGTGGATAATTTGAAGAGAGGAGTGCATGAGTGACCCAATGATAGAGAACCGGCCTGGCTGAGCAGCGGAGTCGAGCAAAACAAAAGGGGAATCTTCATCCGCTACACCAAATAATTCGCAGATGGTTGCGGTAACTATTCCGGGAAGGTCCAACACCGCTGTACCGACAGTTGAACGAGATTCAGATGTCGAGGTCTGAGGAGATGGCCGAGGAAGACATGGCCAGGGATCCCCCATCGCGTTTCCTATAGTGTTATTCCACGGGAGTGCCTGCCGACCAGTTTTTCTGGACCACCTCTGAGCGAGGCGCCAAAAATTGCGAATGACTTCAAGTCCGCCTCCTCGCGTGCACACGGATTCAGGGTGGTACTGCACCGCCCAAAAGGGCTTCGTTGCGTGCCTCATGGCCATTACAACCTTGCCATTTTCTTCCCCGTCGTCTGCCCAAGCCAGTGCTTCCACATCGGATCCCTCAGCGGGCACCACATGGAGGGAATGGTATCGCACAGCTTCGACCAGCCCTACACCGTGAAATAGCTCGATACCCGAGTGCTCGATGTGCGATATTTGCCCGTGTTTTACGACGTTTAATCGCTTCAATTCTGCGCCGTACGCGACGCCCAAGCTTTGAAGGCCCAGACATACGCCGAATATGGGGAGCAGCGAATGCTCCGCGACATTCCACAGATGCTTGATGACTCCTGCGTCTTGGTCTATTTCCGGAGAACCGGGCCCTGGGCCCACTATGACGGCGGAGAAGAACTGGAGGAAAGGAAGGAGCTCAGAGATGGTAAACGTGTCATTCTTGATGAGATAGATGGAGCAGTTGGGTATGGACTGTTTGCACAGCGAAGCAAGGCTAGAGTCTGTGTTATATTAGAGCAAAGACTAAGATGGCGACGGACTTGAAAGTGAACGAATCGTAGGAATCGATGAGTAGAAGACGAGGGTTTTCAATGGCCATTGATCAGACGTTTGAATATGGGCAGAGGTTAAATAATCTGGATCGGTTGCTGAGACATCGTGGCAAAAGAGAAAGCCCAAGAAAGCAGAGATGGGGTGCACACCATTATGGGACTCTACTTGGGATTACTAGTAGGTGCTTTATTGGCGCAGGTCGGACATGGAAGTGAGAGCCAAGAAAAATAAGTGCTCTCGGGCCGCTGATCCGTATCCCAATGAGATCGAGACCCCTAGCTAGGAACAGCGAAATCGATATGGTTTGTACATGTCTACTCAGTGCCTCTGGACTGGTTCAAATCGCCGCAGTTCAACTCTAGCCTCAGCAAGGAGTCGCGCAGATGCGTCGTCCATCTTGTAGCTCAAGTTATAAACGACCGTCTTCACCCCGGTCTGGATTATTTTGATCGTGCATTTCAGACACGGACATCTAGAACGCAATCAACTATGAGACGCCTCGATGAAAGCAAGACGAACGTGTTGCAGTAGAGAACCGAGCCCAGACCGACGCGCTCCCTGCCAGCCTCGAGAAGCGCGTTTTCTTCTGCGTGGAGGCAGACACATTCGTATGCGTTCCCGGGATATGAGGTCCCATTGCACTGAAAGCAACCGCCTTCATTGCAGTTGGTCAGGCCGCGGGGCGTGCCGTTGTACCTAAGGAGGATCGGAGCCTGCGTGTTTTGACGCGGGGTATGAGGACGCACCCTGTCGCAAGGATACGGTTCTCCCGCACGAGGACCGCGCCGACGCGTCGTTTCATGCAGTTGGAGCGCTTCGAGGCAAGGGACGCCAAAGTCTAGATAACCATCAGGTGAGGGACAGCTACTACTCGATACCGCGCCCTAACCATGAAATAGGCGTCCCAATTCGGCCGAAGGCGCCCTGGATCTAGTAGATTTAGACGATCCAGGTGAGAGTGCAGCGATGGAAGGTCCTGGAATGTGTTTGAGACATGGGTATTGACCAGGTCACTTATATCGTGCAGGGACGATGTCTCTCTGTCACCGAATACGATGCTATCATCCTCCCGAACAAAATGTTCAAGAGACACAGCAGAGTGAGGGCTGGAAGAACTGCACATGTCAAGCCTCCACTACGGTTACTTATGGGGTGCTTACCCGTTATGAGACCGATGAAAACGATCCAGCAATGGAGCATCAACGGAGAGAAGTAGGAAAAATGGGCGTTTAACGAATGCTTCCAGGACGTCCCTCGTATAGAGATCCACTGTCACAAAGTCCGAGCGCCAGTTCCGAGTGACATAGTCCAACAAGGCCCCTGGTGAGGGGAAACACCGTGGCTTCTCGTCGAAACGACTGGCTAAGGACGCTGGACCAGGCGTCATAGGCCCCATGGAGAGAAAGGAGAGATGCTTAGAGGCCACTTGATCATGGTAGGGATCGATTGTAGAAGAAGATTCAGAGGAGGAGGAATCGTCGTTCAGATCCTAGATAAGTACACCTGTGAGTCCTGGCCCATCGGATGGACTTGGAAAGTAAACCTCCGCATCGTTGAGAACTCGCACGCGCTGGAAGTCTTTGGAGACCAAGTAGTCTTCGACTGCAGTTTTCCCAGAAGAACGTGTGCCTATTATAGCAATAAACATCCGTTGGTTATCAAGCTAGTAGAGCGGGTGAGACGAGAGACAAAGTCGCCATCATCGTTCAATCGGCGAAACGTCACGCTGTGACTGGTCGCGTCAAGCTTTTAAGATCTCCCACGATAGTTAGTTTCCGCTTTGGTACAAGGGATAACTATCAAGGATTGGGAACGACAGTGACTTTCTTTTGGGCTTTGGACTTTTTCCGAACCTTCGCGGCCGCTTTCCCTTCTGCCCTCAGCAGCTTCGCCATCTTCATATCTTTTGGAGCGGTGGTACGCAGTTGTTTCACGTGAGTAGGGATGAGTTCCCGCTGAACGGGCGTGGCCGACGGCGCTAGGGATGACAACCAAGGCGCTGTTAATGTCGGGACGGCATCCATTATGGCAGAGAATGCAGCCAGCCCAGGTGTGTCGGTCTGGCCACGTATTATTTCAGATGTCGGGTTATAGATGTCCGGATACGCACATCCATGGCCATGACTGCCACCCTACGAATGCCAAAGGCCTTTGCTAACGTGGCTTCTGCGCCTTCGGGAAGTTGTATTACCTTGATGGGTTCCAGCGGCTTGCAAGAATTGAACGCAGCAACTTCGTGGGGGATGTGATCGATGAGGATTTGTGGGTCTACGTCCGCGCGACAAACTACAATGACCTTGATTGGGGCAAGAGACGTAGCCTGCCCGGCCGCAGGATCGGTATTCAGCGAGACGATATTGCGTAGAGCGCGGATTTGGGCATCTAGTCGTTTGGTAACCTCGTTTATCCCAATGACAAGGTGAGAAAGGACCGCAGGGGGTGGATTGAGGTCAGGATCCTCAACAACAGAAGGTTCGCTGGCGTCTGGTAGAGCGACGTCCATAGACATTATAGGGACATCTGCGGCAATCTTTCGTCTTTTATTTCGGGCGGGGTCTTTGAGGAGCTTCTTTCGCTTTCGATTCTCTTGAATTCGCGTGAGATGGTAGTCTGAGACGCCATCTAGGAGCGCGACTGTACACGCGAGTGCGGTATTCTGGAGGTTGATTGGAACAGAGGGCCTGAATGTCCATGGGTTGGAATCGACAAGTAGAAAAGAGGAAAGCTTGTATACCATGGGACACGGAAAGGGCTATCAAGGACACTTTTGAAGACGAGCTTCTTCTCAAGCGTCTCTCGAGCCTTTGCGCGGTTCGAGACATGGGTGTGCACTTTCGCAGACATTTGCCAACCCAATACATAGAGCCAAACAAGTCGGTCTCTCTCAGTTCACTCGCTTTCTAACTGTCTTCCAGTCCCGCGCCGGCAGCTACCCATAGTTCTGGACCTCGGGGTGGAAACCACGCCCTCAACGCGCGGCGCGCGCACGACGCGGAGCTTATCGTGGAGCAGCAGACCGTGGAACGGATGACGTCGAGCCTGCGAGGCTGGCACAAGACCAGGCCGTGTTCAAGCAGATTCAGACTTCAGTGGAGCCTGTACAAGTACACTTTAGCTTACTCCCCCGCGAAATGAAGGGACGAGGTGATATGTAGGCCTGTACCTGCGCGCGCTATTATTTTCTTGTAAACACACCGACGAACGACGGGTCACGGAACAGTGTCCACCTGATCATGAGACATGGGCAAGGGAAGCTCCGGCTGGAAAATTGGCAGCGCGGAGCCACGGTATTGGATTTTCAGGTGGATGGGAAGGTTGGATGACATGAGGCCCTCGACGCGTCCTGTGTCGATCATTCTAGCAGATGCCGTCCTCCGGAGGTAGTTGCGATCCAGAATAAATATCACTCAGACGCGCCCAAGGAGGCAAGGCGCCTTTGTATCCACTACATATAAAGCGCAGCCTGATCCCTCTATCTTGTACCGCCATGGCCCTGCCCCCCACTCCCGCAGCCCTCAAGTCCATATCTCCCTATCTCCAGCGCGCCGACGAACTCCGCGCAAAAGAGCCGGTTATCGCTTACTGGTGTAGGTCATCTTCGCATGAGCCGAGCTGCTCTTTAATGGGTCCCAGGCACATACTATGCCGCCCAGGTCGGTATCGCTCTCAAGGCGAAGGACACTGCGTCCCGCAGCTATCTCTTCGAGCTGCTCGGTGCCCTCGAAAGAATGAAGGCGGCGATCGGCCCCACCGACGCGATTGACATCGAGGCTGCGAGCGCCGCCTACGTCGAAAACTTTGCTCTGCGGGTTTTTGGTGTGGCAGACAACGAGGACCGCTCAGGGTCAGGGAATAGGTCCGCATCCTCGTCACACTCATACCACGTCTGACGTTGTGCAGGTCAACTGCAAAGAAATTTTTGGCCGCCGCAAATTTCCTGGAGGTTCTCAAGACCTTTCCGAAGGCTGAGGTCTCGGAAACGGTGAGCGGATCCGAGTCATCTTCCGGCTAGCGCGCTTAGTTCTCTGTCCAGAACGAGGAAAAAATCCGGTACGCAAAATGGAAAGCAGCCGACATCGCCAAAGCCTACCGCGAAGGCAGAAAGGCGACACCAGGGCCTGCCGGCTCCGACCCTGCAATAGACGCGGAGCTTCTTGAGCTTCAACAAGCACCCTCACTGACGACCACGAATAGCACTACCTCTTCGATCACAGTGCAGGGGTCTCCGCCGTCACATTCGCACATAGCCTCCGCGCGCGCGTCCTCCAGTTCGCCTCCCAAAACAAAGCGCTCGTCCCCGCACATGGAACCTACCGATATAGCCAACGCGAACCGCGACTTCTTGCCCCAGACACCGCCCCGTCACAATAAAAAACTCGATGTCAACATTGGACTCCAGCCGGGGAACTGGGCTGGCGAACATTCGGGCGAGGCGACGCCGGGAAGCTGGAGCACTGCTGCTACACCCGGAACGGGGAGCACTCCCCAGGAACCCATCAACGGCCCCCAGTCCCCTACGTTCCAAAAGGGCAAGGGTAAGGAGAGAAGCGGGAGCGGGAGTAGCTCTGGCAGTGGACGCGGCGGTCTTTTATTCAAGCCAGTGGATGGTGGAAACACCAACTTCGCTATGTCGTCGGACACCAATGAGAGTGGAAAGAAGTCGGTGCATTTTACACCCTCGGTGGTGGGCGGGTTGTCATCTACAGCCGGTTCACTCCCCGCATCCCCGACATACCAATCCGGTGCTGGCCACCCCGCCATGACTAATGCGTCATGGCAGGGCCAAAACGGTTCTGCGCCCTACAGCGGACTTGACCTTCCGCCTGGATTCGTTCCTGATCTCCAACATCCTGCTGGTGAAGCTTCGCAGCCTCCATATGGTGGTTTGTACGCTTCCGCTCCGCCATTGCCGCCCGCCCCTGGAGGGATCTACCGGCCAATCGTTCCCCCACCCCCACCTCCACCGGCCTCAGTTCATCCTCCCCCGCCCTCGGTACCAGAGGTCGAGCTTACGCCCACGATAATCGCCAAAGCTCAGAAACACTGTCGTTTTGCTATCAGCGCGCTGGATTATGAGGACGCGGAACAAGCGCGGCGGGAGTTGCGCGCGGCGCTTCTAGTCCTCGGGGGCTGAGCGTCTATATCTCCCTCCCGAATGAGCCAACGGTGCATCTCAAGTATCATATCCTAATATCTCGTCTACTCTATGGTACTTTTCTTTCCCCCACATCTAGGCTAAATCTAATCGGATTCTCATGTAAGTCGTAGAACGGCGTTACAACGATATACTGTATCCATCCTTATGTTCGTTTATTCCAGCGTGATTTAATATCCATCCGCTGCCCGTACACGTTCTTCGAGCTCCTTGATCTTAGCCTTCACCGAGCTTGCCGATGAGCCAAGCGCGACTGATTGTCTCTTTGGCGTGAGTTCTTCAGGCGAGCACTCGGCCTCGCTGCGACGTATCGCGGGTGAAGATTGGACTGGAACAGTAGGGTACAGGTTCGGCGATGTTGCTGGTACTGGCAGACCGACAATGGACGGAGGTCTAGGCAGTAGCCGCGAGCCGGGGTGCCGGGGGCTGGTGTCGAAGCCTGATTGTGAATCGGGGCAAGAGTAGCGATTGTCGAGGAAACTGGAAGAGGCGATCTTGTATCCCGGAAAGGCCAAGGTTGGCGGCTTGTCCGAGTCTAGACATGCATCGTTTGCATCGATGCTGTTTTTCGCGAGGCAGGTGAGAGCGTCTGGAGCAGTCTTTGGGAGTGAGGTTTCATCGATCCTCTGGTCATTCAGCGCCGCAGGATTTGAGGTGGCTGCCGCAACTTGGAGTTTATTTTGAACACGCAGAGCGAATGATGAAGGACCGCGAGGCCGCGTTGGTCGGGATGTCAGCAGTTCTGCCTGGTTGTGGGCACTGGGTTCATCGCTTTCGGCTTCTTCATGATCAAGGAGGTCCTCTAAGTGCTCTGCCGCCTGGACTAATCTTTCGTCATCGGATCCAGGGACTTGATCAGAGTGGAGATCCATCTGTGCAGCCACTATAGCGTGCTGTACCAGATCTTCGGCGTCCTCATACATAGAGACATTACCGAGCTCCGCGTCGTCTCCAGAATCCTCGTCACTGACCCGGTCTTTAAATCCTTCATCAATGTCAAGGTCCGAAAAGTCGGGCCCGCGAACGAGCTGGTAGTCGGTGTCAGAGCCAGAGAGTGTTACAGGAATGTTTGCCATGGAAGTTGCGCCCAGGGAAGTTTGGAGCAGCTTGCTACTAGACGATTCGCTGCAGAAAAAGGTTGGCGGCGGATCCAAGGAGAGGAGATTGATAATCCGTATCGGCAAGGTAACAGAAACGTCCGCAGTCAAACAATCAGCACTCAGACTGACTTGAATCGTGTAATCAACTCGAAGAAGCCGCTCTCGGCTATGAGAGAGTGCATCGGGCTACTCAAGAAGTAAGGAATGGCTAATTAAGTGGAAAGACGTCTCATGCCGTACCGGAACTAAAAGTAGATGCGAAAATTCCAGACGGTCCCCGCTTGGAATTCCCGGCCACCATCCGGTGGTGCTCGCGTGTCCTCTTGCAAAACCCTGTGCCATTTCGAGGATTGAAGTTGCCACTGGCTTACGACTGGTAGTCGTCTGGCAGGTATCGGAGTTGGCAACATCATCAGCTTCTGTGGCTTTGACATCACGACTTGATTTCCGCTTGAAGACGAAGGTAGACCGGTATAGGGTCAACGTTAGACTCTTGATAAGTTTTTTCGTGTCGTTTTGCACACTGAGATGGACAGGAACTTGGGTCCCTGCAATGAAATAGGGGCGATGGAGGGCAGCCGTCAGATACACTTTACCGTCGCCACCCATGAAAAGTCGGTTGTTTGTGGTCGCCTGAATAGGCTGTTCCGCAGGCGCCAACACTACGGAAGGATTGAGTCTCGGCCATACGACGATATCACGGTAGAAGTGAGCGATGCTGCGTTTACTTTGTGTTTTGTCTTTTACTTTGACAGAGCTTTATAGTCGTCAGAATGAAGATCTTGGATCGGAAAGCCAAGTACCCACGCCAGGGCGATATATCGTATACCAGAATGACCATAAAGGGGGCCTTTAGGATGGGTAATTCCATTCAAGGGCAGATGCAGTTCAAATCCGAGGTTGTGAATGCCTTCTCGCGCGGTCCAAAAGCCTTCTGAATCGCAGCAGCCTTGAAATATCGTTGGAGGGGATGTAACTACCGCGGACCAGGGGGTAGAGTATTGGTAAAATTCGTGATGATCGCCTTCAATGGATTCGAAGCCAAGGATCCTAAGTTTTCCATCCGAGATTGACACTGAGGCCTCCTTCGCCAAGCGTGGACGAATGCGAAGTTTGATCAACCCCTTGATAATGCCGCCTTCGACACAAACATTGCTATGCAATGCAATATCTATTTCGACTGACGCTTGTTGGAAAGGAAGACATGAGAGAAATGAACATCGTCAGTCACCTCGCGCTCGGGGCTTTGCCTGTTCAAACGTCGTTCCTCGGCCGCTACGAGTTTTTGAGGATCCCAGAGAACCAGTCCGCAGGCGAGAATTGGAATTCCCCAGAAGTGCTTTGAGTTCTGCGGCGCGTCGCCCTGTTGTGGCACCAGAGCTGAGGAGTGTACCGTGGCGAGCAAGGGAAGCGGAATCTGGTTCCAAGGCTCGAAACCCCTGGCAGTCTTGCAGTTCTTCGCATCCTACGGCCAATGTCGTAGAACATTGCCTCCCAACGCGAGACCTCGACTGCCCCGACCTGACGAAACTTGTCGAGCCGGATGACGACGAGGCTATCGAGGCGATGTCTAGATCATCCGTAGAAGACATCCCTCTTCTGAGTCCGCACGGCTGACAACCACGCACTAAGGGGTGATCGGGCGATTTGTCGAGGGCCCGGGAAGGCAAACAAAGGACTTCAGTTCAATCGTCTTAGCGTGACTACCAACTAGTACGTGTACACGGTGTAGCGCCGGATCTTGATCTCAATCCAAATCTCCTGCGGGAGTCCTGCTAATTACAGATCCACTGCGCTGGGTGAGACTGTGGATTAGGCACGATTAGGGCCAGTTTGATACATGTAAATAATTGCAGACTTATTCCTGTGGAGGAAGTGAGGTCAGTGTTGATATGGGACTCTCGACCAGTTCTTGCGGGCCGTCAGCTCGTCTTAGAGGTGCAGATATCGCTGGAGAGGACAACGTTGTAACTGGAGCGACGTGACGCATGCCACCGAACGCGGGACTGGGGGCAGGGTCGGCAGAAGTATTGGTGACAGGAAGAGAATTATTGCGGGACGAAGGAAAGTCGATTTTGGGCGCCTGGAGAGCATGGAATTCGGTGACCGCCTGAGATAGTGAATCAAGCTGTTTAGAACATTAGCAAAAAAGATGTGACAGGGGTATTGGAGCGAACCTTGCTCATGATACTGTTGATAGCCTTTTTCTTGCCTCTGAACTGGCCTGAAAGATTCAGAAATTGCTCCTCTCTGGCTTTGTTTCGCTCTGCTTCTTCGTCGCGCTTCCCACCAATACCCTCCTCTCCTTCGACATCGTCAATGACAACCCGAGTCACGCTGGTCGCTCGGGATCTAGTTCCCTTCCCTTTCCCTTTCGGGTCGCTTGCATTCAGACCAATACCTTCCATGTCTAGATGCATAACGGAGATCTGGTTTTGAAGTTCCAAGACACGGGAGAGATGCGACCACAACTCCTCGTTTTTGGCACTGTCGTTCAGCTTTCCATTCTCTTCCGGTTGCAGATTTTCATCGGGGGTGACGAGGGAACCAATGAAGGATGCGTCGAATGGGTCGTAAATGGCATTGGTGTCTAGCACGGATGTTCTCGAAGCAAACCCTGAGCAAGCTTGAGAAGGCAGTCAGTGAAGAGATCAAGGCGATTACCGTTTGAGCCATCGTCTACATTACTTTGACCCTGTTCGTTGTAGATTTTCCCAAGAATTTGGTCATGGGGTGTCTCCACCGGGCGATGTATGGGGTTCTGGTTGGCCTTGGATCCACCTGCTGCCGGCGTTTCCCCACCATTCGGAGAGCCGGAAGCTGCAGGATTTGGTGGGAACCAAGACAACATCGTGTGAGGCTGGCGCGATTTGCCGGTCCGGTCCCTCGGCGTTTGCCGGCTGAAGCGAACATAATATTGGGATTTTGGGGGGGAGATGCACAGTATGAACTGTTTCCGCTCGGTGTTTCTGTATTCAATTGGTATATATAAACGACCCCCGATGCAAGTAACGATTTTAAACAAATTAGCGACAACCGTCTTGTAAAATTTAAATTAGTCGGCCCAGCATACGGAGACGGAGTTTTTTACTTACTGGGGACAGCCTTGCCCGCCGAATTAACTTTCGATTTGAATGTGCTTGCTCCGCACAGAAGCCCTCTCACAAATGCTTGCGCGACGACCATTGCACCGGCAGGTGAAGTGTGGGTATGATCAATAGGATAGGATACCACGTTGTGACTGCCTTGAACGTACATGTCAAGATCAGTTAATACGTAGTAGCGAAAAAAGGCACCGTCTGGCCCAGTTTATTGTAGGCTTGTGCCGTATAGTCGTAGTGATCCACATAAGTAACCGAGTTTGTGGCGGCTACCTATTTTTTGAAAGAGTGAGTAGTACTCTGGACACTTGAGAAGAGACGAACCTCCTGCGCATACAGCACGAACCGGGGGCCGGCTCCTATGCTACTGCCGGACCAGATGTTGTCGGGAGTCTGGCTTGATACGATCACGATGGCACCTTTTGCTTTGAGAGAGATGATCGCATTCTGAACCACAATTCATTGACAAAATGATGTGAGGAGATGCTGCCCACCTGCATGTAGTATGTGAATGTGTGGATGACCTTGGTGGTGCCGCTATTGCATCATATATTCAATGCAAGGATGGGCGTCGGTAGGATTCGCTTACTCGGAGCCCGTCACAGTGGCGGTGGTGTTGTAAGCGTCGCCTGAGACGGATATCAATGTTTCGAAAATGAATTCACCGAGGGAGGAAGGTGAGAACCCACCAAAGGCGTCCTGCCGGCCGTTGTCCACTATCATGCGTGAGCTTCCAGGTTACAGCGGCGTTTTTGTGTCTCCTTACCAGCTCCGGACAAGCCGTCTGGAGTGGTTTGAGTTGGTTTGTGAGAGAAGTTATATGGTGGGCTCGGGACCCGTACCGTTGTGCCCGAACTGGATGACTTGCTCAGTGAGAATCAAGATATGGATTGGGAAAAAGAAAGAGCAGAGCCATATTGGGGCCGCCGCGGAGCGCTATGAATGCGCGCGGGCACTTTAAAGTGCCTCCATATCCTTTATTGTGCATCAGACACACACCTCGATTATCTAGCTTGGCGTAAGCAATATCTGCCGAAGGGTGCAGAAACTGTGCACGCACAACAAAGTCTCCACTTTTCACGGTATTGATCAGACTTGTGAAACGTCCTTCGTCCGTGTAGCTACGAGCACTGCGGCCCGCTATAGCCTTATTTACCACGGGAATCGTTAGATACTGTCCCAGATATTGGGCCCAACCTAATCAGGGCTCAGTAAAGCTTCCCTGCGATTATGTTGACTGACCATCAGTTCCGGACCCTCCACCGCCTTAAATGTACGAGTCAGACGAGATGGATTGTCTCGCAAGAGGACTACCTTTCGCCATCGTCGAATCACCGGCCGTGTAGACCGTTTGGGCATATACGCCCAGAGACAGAAACAGGGATGCAACAACTTTGGCGAACATCGCAGCGCTTGTGTGGAAGGATCGACCATCCCCCCTTTATACCTGATGCGCGGGCCGCCAGCGTCAGGTGAATGAGGGTTGCTGTAGTTCGAGCTCGCACGAATCGCCGAGTATCCAGCTCGCATTCTGTTGAGAAGACCAGCCGACTTGTGACCACATTCTAGGCTATTGCAGCTGGCGCCATTCTCAAGGCCCGGCGGGACCGCAAGTAACCGCGGGGCTAGTTCGGATAGTAATACGCTGTTCAAGTTGTGTTGTTCAGTGCATCACATGAGCGTAGTGTGTTGGCCGGCGACTGCCGGGCCGGATGTAGGTTTGTGCTTTCAGACAAAGTTCAGCCCCTTGCAATTCTGGCCCTGAACTCAAGGCGGAAGTAAGCCATCTCAATCGAGTCACGAAATTATGAATTCCTATCAGGCACATGAGCCATGTACTCCATAATTCCCTCACAAGCAGCCATCTTTACAGTGGACCATGAGGCCCACACATAGTCGGAAAAAGCACGAGAACGCACTGGGCACAGATTTTCCAGCGGCATTGACGAAATTCTTCAGAGGGCTGGTCCCGCATAGAAGTCCACGCATGAAGGCTTCCGCAACCACCAAAGCCCCAGATGCACTCGTGTGCAAATGGTCTATAGGATAAAACTTAGTTACCGCAGCTTGTCCGAGTTGATTATAAGCCTGGGCGGTGTATCCGTAGTGATCTACATAGGCGATGCCCGTATCCGTGCCGACACTGCGAGCGTAGGTGACAAAACGACCTCCTGCGGCGATGGCGCTTCCCGACCAGATGTTGTCCGGAGTCTGTGATGCTAAGGCCTCCTCAGCATGCAATCAAATTTTACTAGGAGAGATCCACAAACAGCTGATAGGGATACCACCCTTCGCCTTGATCGAGTTGACGGCGTTTTCGATATAATACGCAAAAGAATGGATGAGGATCTGGGTGCCACTGCCCTGGATGATTAGATACGAAGGCAGAGACAGCTGTATTATCTTACTTGGCGGCCGTCACAGTCGAGGTGATATTGTAGCCGTCCCCAACCGCATCCTGCTTTCCGTTGTCTACCGCACCAGCGTTCACATCATTGTGACCGAACTGACTTTCGTTGGAGTATTTATGCTGGCCCGATACAAAGACACACCTCGATGATCTACCGGATAGCATAGGTTAGTAGAAAAGTCTGTACTTCGCTCATGTGGGATGCCGAACCACAAAGTCCCCGGATTTGACCGCGGCAATGACCGTTGTGAAACGGCCTTCGGTACTGTATGAGCGAGCGCTCTCGCCAGCTACTGCATGGTTCACCACTGGAAGAGTAAAAAATTGAGTGAGTGGCACCCCCCAACCTGTGAGTAGGTTACTAGAGATTCAGAAAGAGTGAAGGAAGAAGTCGCCTTGAGTGCCGCTTCCCCCGCCGTTCAAGGCCATTGTGGAGTCACCGACGAGGTGAATGGTTTGCGCGGAAACCACAGTCAGAAGCAAAAGCAACAAGAATGCAAGCATGTTCAACTTTGGCAGTAGCGTTCCGTAACCACCCCTTAAAAAGGGCCAGCGGTCCGCGAAAGAGTCAGATGCACCGGAGTCAAAAACGAGACCTCCAGCTTCCGATTGGACAGCAAGAAAATGGAGGAACTTGAATCGGCCCTGGGGCGTCCGACGCCCCGTACGGCCAGCTTCCAATTTCTCCGGGAGTACATTTCAATGCTAAGGTGCGGATTTTTTCTAAGCGCCAAGACCTCATTGAGCGCAGAGAGTTGCAACGGGGTCCCGGGAGCTCAGACACAGAGATGCAAAGTCACGGTGCAACTTACACGATGGTAATACATAACCCAGAACATTACGTAAAGAGGAATCCGGTCCAAATCCGGGCGACTCAAGTTTGCAATTATTAGCAGCGCGGGCAGGCTCCCTGCACTCTCCTTTAATTTGTGCAGTTGTCGTTAGACTTCTATTCCCCGACCGGCCCCGCTGTTGGCTCCGTTAGTCCGGCGCACAAATGTCTGATGTCACTGGACCTCTAGAGTCGGCTTCTCCTTCGGAAATCCGCCGTCTCCTCCTTCGGAAATCCGCCGTTCGGGCCACCGGTGCGGCAGTGATGCGCACAAGCTCCCAGCGGCGACAGACTGTCTGTGGCCACACTCAGATCCGATCCATTCACCACTTCAAAATAAAAAATCTCTCGATCCGGTTGCGCGCGGACTTGGGCAACTCGGAGGGGCGGCGGCATGGTCTCGATGGAACGTATGTCCCAGCTCAGTTCGGTTTCTGAGATGACCTTCGACCTATGTTTCTTGGGCCCCTCGCGTCTATCCAGCCACAGCCAAACCGAACTTCACAACTGAAGCCGTGAACACTAGCCTGCGCCAAGTCCCGAAGCAGAACGCTGGCCGTTTAAAGTCGTTGAACGCCGTTTGACCTCCGAGCTTGGCACACATTCCGGAAGCGCCGAGACGTGTCGAGTGGATTGTTCCACAAAACACCCCGGAGGAAGAGCTGAACGAAACACCACAACGTTCGGTTTTGTGGGTGTTCGTTCGCATCATCCGGCGGTACAGAAACCTCTTTCGGACTATTGTACATGACGCGCTGCTTCAACAAAATGGAAGCTCATGGCAGCCTTCGTTCTTAGGCGACTTCCGAGATATCACATTCAATGTGACCGCAGAGCAGCGAACTGTTTAACCCTGCGTGTACCGCCGAGTTGTATCTTGCGGGCGAAATGTCACTGAACACAGTCACTGCGTAAGACCGTATTCTCGCCGTCAACCAATCAGTGCTTGCTGATGCTGCCTATCCTTTTAGGGTAACTTCAAGGGGTACAGTGGGGATGCAGACTGTGCACAAAACCCACGGCTGAGCAACGGACCTGTCGACCAAGAATATTTGCGCGTTTCATGTTACGTCCGCAAGACGAGTCCAGGGAAAGCGCAAATATCGATCATCATTATATGCCGCCGGACCCGACCATATTTGTCGCGTACTGGTAGCAACTGCTCATCTAGAATGCCTTCAACGGTTGTTGTCTTCCGCTTGTGTCGCAAGTTCAACTTTTCCGAGCCTCTTGTTTTCTCGCCAATCTTGTGCCAACCCCTGTAAAATTAGCCCGACGGCCTCGAACTTGCGCATCAACAACCGATAGCCGAGGGTCTTTACGAAAGTCTGATCCAGTATATGATATCGCCGACCTCAGGGCGCACCTCGAGGCTACGAACCGTATCGGGTAGGAGAAACGGGAATCGACGACTGCACAGAGATGATCGGTGGGAGCGGCGAGGAGAGATCTCAGGCATCGTCTTTAGCTTAGGTAAAATTTCACGATCTGGCCAGGGGTTACGCTCATGTTCCACAGCGAAGGGATGATACATATGCGCCCACAAGTGTTGATAATTTTAAAATCCACTACCGAAACCTCGGATAAGGGAATACAAAAGAATTGATGTCTTAACGGTACCTCCGACTCGCCCGTTCGCTGCAGTCCATCTACTCTACTAGCATGGCACTTCCCTCTTGTACTACCGAGGGTGACCTGAACATCGGCGACTATTTTGATCTGGATGCTGCCTCTTGTGATTCCTCGTGAGCATCACACTGTCTATCTCCCATGAGACATCTCTGACACCAGCTCTGCAGCAGCGCAGCGACGAGTCAGGAGTTTTCGCAGACAGCAGTAAAAGCTCTGCCATCCAATGACTCCGGCGACGCCATGCTGGAGAGATTAGTATTGGAACGGGATACACACCAGGACGAATACCACATCAAGCTCGACGTTGCCGGTATTTATGCTACTACGTACCACGATGCGAGTCTTGGCCTTCCTCCTGCTACGCAATATGCATTCTTGGAAAGCCCCGAGGTGCGTTGACGAGCCAGAATAATTCAAGATGGCTTACCTTTCCCGCAGGAATATGACTCTTCTGATTCAGAATCTTGCTGGTCGGTGCCCGATAGCCCTGCCTCATTTCTGTCGCTCCTGTCTCCTCCTCGCTCGCCTATCAGTTGCGAAGCCGATAATCCTGAGGACGACGTCACATCCTTGTCGGAAGGCGAGGTCCTTGCATTTTCCTTCGATACCCCTTCCCGACCCACGGTCGTTCCCAACGAGCTTTCGTGTCCACAATTGGAGCCTCTTCCTACCGCTGTGATAGCACTGGTTCCCCCTCGTAACCCCGCCACGGTCTCCCCATCTGCGGCACATGTCCATGCTCCCTTGCCCGTCCCTCCGAGAGAAGACACCGTCATACGACTAGAAAGCATTGTACAAGGCCCTCGTGAGCTAGAGATGGAACGCCGCGTCCGAGACTCGACACCCGACTCAGAGCCGTCCTCCTCCGGCCAAGGCGTTAAAATCCTCGATGACCGTCCATCAAGATCTTCGTCACCCTCTTACGAGGGGCCCGTCCATCGCGTGGGGAAACCGAGGAAACCGAAAATCAAGAAAGCAAGAGTTTCGTGCTCCTTCTGCCGCGAGACCTTCACACGGAAAGCAGACAAAGACCGTCATGAGGGGATACAACATGCAGCCACAAACCACCGCACAACCTACCTAGACACAGGGAAGGATCGCCGTTGGTGCCAGGGCTGCCTATCGATCTTGTCGCGATCGGATTCACGGCGCCGACATGAGGCCGTTTGCAGTTTCTTTGCGGAATACGTCGAGAACGGTTATGTGCGGAATCCGCAGTTCCTCCCCCTTCCCGAGATATACGCGGAGACCGATCCTCAATACCGCCTATGGTGTGCGAAGTGCTGGCTGACGTTCTCGCACCCCGATGAACGCCACGCGCACGAGCAGGACCCAAAGCTCCATCTCTTAAGGGGGACTCCTGAACCGTAACTTGAAAGACAGGCTACGTCCCACTCCCTAGAGTGGCAGGTCCATTCGTCTCGTAAGTTAATCAAATATTTATTGGTGTGCCCGTGTACCTCAGTGGTGCTCCACCAGAACTGCACTTTGTATTACTTAGCACAAGCGTGTACATCCGCAGTTTGTAATGATCATCTCATGACTTATTCATATTGAGCCCTTGCATACATATACCCACACTGTGGCCAAATCCCGTACGTGGGATGGCTTGCGTCGCCGATAAAGCCGCACGAAGCGACAGCGACTCGCGCTTGAAACGCTGACAGTTGTCACATGATCGTGTTATGTTCGCGATATATCTCGCTAATTGGCAGAACTTTCTATTCTGCACTTGGGGTCTCGAAGGAATGCGGCTCAGGGAGTAAGCATCAAAGCCGTCCGCCGCGCGATACCAGATGTACTAATTTGAAAGTGACCACATATTAGTGTTTCGATGTAGAAGTGGTTTCTAACATAAAGATCGCAGACGAGAGTTTGGAGGAGGCCAGGACGCGGGCAACAAAAACCTTGTTGGATGCGGCATTATCGGTCTTGAGTGTCTTCCATTTTTCTTTTCTTTTTTGGGGTTAACCCTGAACCGATCAAAGCACATCAAAACGCCCACAGATTCTGATAATCGTTGAGAGCCAGATAAACGCCTGACTCGGGGACGGCCAGGCATCGGCACAGAAAAAGCTGTTAAGTATGTGAAAAGCCTGAAGGATGGGGATTGCTACTGACATGCACAGGTAGCACAGGAAAGCCCACTGCACGCGAAATGTACAGAGAACTTTCCCCGCCGGTGGCAGACTGGAGGCGGGCGTGCGGGGACCGTTGCACCAGGGTACAGGGCAGATGATAGGCAAGCCGCGTGCCTTGATAATCGAAGCAAGATGGCCGATTGGAATACGCCCAGTTCGCCGCCTCAGTATCAGGCAGAGACGCGTTCGCCACGCCAGTACCATGCAAAGACAGACAATTTCGCCCTTCCGCATGCGGTCGACCCGCGAACATTCCAGGGCGATATGGCGGCTACACAGCCGCCGCCACCGAGGGCTCACCCGCAACGCGCATGCGTGCGTGCCTCGTGCTGATAGATGGGCGTCTCCCGGTAAGCGCGCGGCCCAAGTACTGGAGCAGGTACATAGGTAAAGGTTGCGCGAGGGAGTTCCAGTAAAATCACATACCATAGGTTTCGCCGCAAGACCGCGTATAGAAACGTCATCGAAAATTAACGCAGACGGGCATCGCGGTGAGATATTCCATCAGAGCAACAGATGATCAGGGAAGAACTTCCCCAGACAAGGCGCTGCTCGGCGGTGCGTAGAATGGAAAAGTCGTCAAGTGCCGCCCAAGTTCTGAGGAATGTCATAGAGTTACGAACATCGACGAGAGAGGTTTGCAGGTTGAAAGACAAAAAAGCCGTCGGAGACATGTCTAGAGCCTCCGGAATTGAAAGAAATCAGACCCGGACAGCGGCTCCACAACGAGACGCTGTGAAGCCCAAGTCGCTCAAACTGGCTGGCATCGGAGACCCGCGGTGCCGACCACGACTTATCTATATGGTGATTGAGAGAAATCAAGGCAGTGGAGGATAACCGAGAGTGATACACGAGGCCAGCGCGAGGAGACGACCGTTAATTCAGGCTCCGGGTCTGTGCAAAGACGAACAGGTGAAAGACCTACAGAGGCTGTTTGGTGGAGAGCTTCGCTTTGAGGAGGATACGAGTTGCCGGAGTGGCAGCGTTCTCCTCTGACTCGAGCTCAGAGAAGCCGATCAATTATTTCGGGCCGGTGCCCTTGCCCTTCTGGTTCCCGCATTCCAGCTTTCTTGACCAGAAACCTCCTCGCTGCCGTCTCATACTGGTGGGCCTCAATCGACTGTGTGGGCGCGTACACACTCGCGGAACTCGCGTACGAATTCGTAATGGTCCCATGCAACACTGAACAGACGCGGTTCGGACATTATCAGTATCAGTTCTCCAAATAGCAGATTGCCCAATCCGCAGAATCCAGATTTCCTAACTAGTCATACACGTGTTGCCCGGCCCTCCCTAAGCTTAAAACTCGCCGCGGGATGCCTTTCTTTGACTCGAGCTGCAGCCATGCCTCCCCATTTCTGGGACTACTCACAGCCCGGATCCGATTCTACTTTTTCCAACGCCGACATCTCTATCACCCCTGCGACTCCTCCCACGAATGAACCCCCGCTGTAAGCGCACCGTCCATTGCTTCATGTCACTCTGGCTAATGTTTGTGTTGTGCTGCACAGGAACAGCAGGTGGCGTAGCCCTCAAAATGAGCTGGCAAGCCCAGATATCTACTCGCCCGCTCTCTCGGACACTTCGTGTGTGTAACCGATCCCTTTCTCGTTCTCTCGCCTAATTCCTGTCAGACGGTTCGAGCTCGCCCGTGGACTCTCCATACTTCCCTAACTATGCTCCTCACCTCACAACCGGTTCCTCACCACTTTTCTCCCCAATGCAACACACGTGGCCTTCGTTCCCAAGTCTGGACCCGGTGTCAGAACTGCCACGGATCGACTTGGTCTACATTCAGGACCCAGTAGATAGTACCCCCCTCTCACCTGTTTTCCCCCACCTCTCCCTCCTTGGCTCGGGCTCGCCTAAACCCCGGGACCGATCTTTGGTAGAGAACCCTGGCACGTCACCTATTCTCTTAGCTCATGAGCCCGATGTTGGCTCGGAATCATTGCTGTTTGGCCCCACACCTCTTCCGCATTACAGTCACTCGGCCTTTGCACGCACCTCGACCAGCTCTCGCACACAACCAAATCTGCATGTTCTCACCAGTGACCGGCTCGGAGTGCCCCCACGCCGGCAAAGCTTCAACAGCACGTCGGACCATGGCAGATTCTTCTTTGCAGGCGAGAGCAACCCGACCACTCCTGACACGCCCTCCGTGTTCCTCTCCCCCAGTCCAAGCAGCTCCGTTGGGCCACCGGAGTTGACGATTACTCGCCCACAGGTCGCGTCCCCGGCAAGCATCCGGGCTGCAAACTCTCGCAGGAAGAAGCCTGCAAAATATATCTGCGAGGTTTGCAAGGCATCGTTCACCGCGAACCACAACCTCAAGAGCGCGTCGAGTTCTTTCTTACCGAATGTCCCTTGACTAATGATCTTGTAGATCATATGAACTCTCATCGCGGCTATCGGCCCTTCGAGTGCGAGGCCTGCCAAATGAGATATGTGACTCCGGGGGTTCTGAAGCGGCACCAGAAGACCTGTGCCGCTCGTCGGGGATTGCTTCCCAGTGCCGCCCGTTCATCTGGGATTCGTCTCTCGCTGTGATTGAGTTGTTGGGTGTCGCGACATCATCTCTTATTGATAACTAATTCCAAACTAATAATGATCACTACCTTGTGTTACCTATTTTACAACTTGCTCCTTGGTCGTGCGTTGAAAGTCACTAGTTCTTGGCCCTTGTACTGTAGGTAGTGCCGCTGTGTCCCGTATTTTACTTCAATGTATCATATAATGACTAGTTGTTGTCGGGTCCCTTGCGATCTTATCTTATCTTTCGGGTTCAAATATGACTATCAAACGCTGATGGCTTCTACAATGTCCTCGCCCACGTCCCCCTCACAGCGCACCCCCAACGCCTCTCCTGTCCTCTCCGCTAAGCGGCAGCCGCGCAAGGGCCAGTTTGAATTCAAGCATGGCCAACGACACCATACTTACGACCGCGAAAAAGCCCCTTATCCACTCGCCTATTCCCAACACTTTCTCGAACTGTGCGACCTCATGTGCTGGTCCACTAAACCAGAATTGATCACGCATCCTGCAGCGAATCTATCGACATGCGTCTTGTTCAACACATGAACAACGGTTCAGTTTCGTTCGTCGATTTTGCGGATGACAATTGGCAGCCTGATGCCAGCGCCGGTATGACGACCCCGAAGCACTCATTGGACCTTGGCTGTGGGGTCAGTACCATCTCGTTCTATATGGTCGTTACATTGAATGACGCGTAGACCGGTGCATGGGTGATCGATGCAGCGAAGGAATGGCCAAACTGTGATTTTGTGCGCCCATCACTTTCTCCAGCATGTTCCTCCTGATGCACCGGTGCAGGTCGGATTCGACCTAGTGGATATCCAAATCCCACTCAAGACTCTTCCACAAGAGTACGCGTCCATAGCAGAACGTATATCATGGGTCCATGGCAATTTGTGAGACTCGAATAATTTTTGAAACTGTCAACTCAATACAATCAGCCTCACAAACCAACTCCCGTTCGAGGACGATGAATTTGACCATGTCCATATCCGCGCAATAGCGCAAGGAGTCCCAGAAAACAAAGTGCGTCCCGATTCTATCGCTGCATCACCTGCGCCAACTTCAATCAGTGGGGCATCCTGTTTGAGGTCAGCCAATATCCGAGCTTGAGAGCTGCAGAGCTGATACGCATCATCACATAGGAAGTCAACCGTATTCTACGGCCTGGAGGTGTGGTAGAGATTATAGAAGACGGTAAGCTTTATGATCTCTTCCACGGCAACAACTCACCATTCAGTCTACAGATGTCGTATTTCCACGTCTTCCCAAATGGTTTACAGCTCCGCTCCGCGCTAAGCCACGACGATCGACGTCTGTTCATTATCCCGATGGTTCCCATCGAGGTTTATACCCGTTTTCGGATACCCAGTCGGCCTCGACACCTCACGACCATGCACTGCTCGAATCACTGTATAAATCCGTGTTCGAAAGCCGCTTCATCAACATCAGTCCCACAGGTCTCCCATCTTTGCTGCATCTTATCGGTTCAATGCTCACACCTTTGCAGCTATCTTACCGAATTATTTCACGACATATTTCAGACACGTCACACTCGGCCCTGTCGTCAGCTTCTTCATGCCGCCGCTTCCACCTCTGCAGCCCCTCCCTCCGCAAATCATAACATCTTATGTCATTGATCCAAATTCCGACACGCTCGATTCCCGCACTTCGACCGTATTCGCCTCACCCAACGACTTCAGACCGACATCGTTGTCATTCTCGTCCATCTCCACGAGTTCTACCACGGACTCGTCGCAAGCATCGTCCATGTTTGTAGGCGCACGCAGGAAATCATCATCAGTTTCCACGTATGACAGTCCCGACACGCCGCTATTCAAGTCCACGAACGGGGATCCTGATTCTCCGAAACCTGCTGCTCCATTCAAAACTTTTGTTCTCGACAAAGGCATAAACAACGAGGAACCAACCACGTCGAGCGATCGGGTGCCACTGCGAAACCAGCTCTCCCTGCTCAATGAGCGGTCGCTGGCTATGCATCTGTACCGCTCGTATCAAATAGTGCTCGCTTGCCAGGAGGAAATGTGGGAGGAACTCAAGGATCGAATAAGGAACAGAAAAGACGAGCTGAAGCCGTTCGGGTGGGATGATGATGAGGAACTGGAGGAATTACAAAGCCGGAAAAAGTTCGAGTTGCTTGTTGACCGGTATAGGACGTGCGTCTTTTCATAGTGGTCAGCTTCTGAGGTGCTTATGTTTCTCTCCAGAGACATGCAGACGCGAACTGCACTCTGGTGCTCACTAACTGGGATTGGGTGGCAGTTCCCACCCCGAGAACCACTGTCGAAAGCTGAACTGATTGAAGAGGAACGGATTCGGGCGGCCATGATGGAGGCACGGACTTATGCCGACCCGGAAGATGAGTCTCCTAGCCCATGTAGGTCCATACGTGTACTTGTAGGCTACAAGCTGTAATTCTGCTATGTACTGTACGTTGTTGCTGGGAGAGAATTTCCTTGGAATTTTCGCGCCGGCCGCCGGCGACTGCCGCTCACCGTGTTTGTCAGCGGCTTTAGCGCCCACACTTTTTTCTTCACCAGTTAGAATGGCGGCGGCGACCACTACCCGCCAGCCTCATGAAATTCCCCTGCCCCACAGTCCCGCACACGCCAAGCCTCAGCGGCAGATGGCGTCTCGGAAGGGAAAGGGCAAGGCGAAGGAGGCTCTAGTGGCTCCGAAAAGGCGTGTGCAGGTCTCTCAGTCAGATGCCTCCTCAAGCTCGTCGTGGGACTGGATCTCCCTCACAGACTCTGTCGTGAGTACCGTTCCACCGATATTTACCAAGGACGGAAGGTGCGTTTTCACCCCTCGTCGTCTGCGTGTATCCGACTTACATCCACATTTCTGCAGCTATTTCTTCTCCCTCGTCGGCAATTCCGTCCGGATATACGCAGTGACGACGGGGAAAGTGGTCTCCACGCTATCTATTCCGCGCCCAGCAGGATTTGACGCGTCCTCGGACACTCTCACATGCGCTGTGTTGAACCCCCACAACGCATTCCAGCTCATCACCGGCTCGGTTGGTGGAGTTCTGGCCGTGTGGGACTTTTTAGAGGCAACTCTGCTACAAATCGTCGACATTGCACAGCCCATCCACCACATCTGCGTCCACGAAACCTTCAAGGACTCCGTCTTCGTGACCGCTTCTCGCCCCAATAAAAAGGGCGTACTTGGTTCGTGATGATGTCCGTCCCTGTCAGCCCAAGAGTTTACCCCCACCGCTAGATGATAATGCCATCGTTCTTCAAGTCTCTCTCAAACCCGCCGATGTCGCATCCCAATCGACGATACAAAAATCTTCCGACATAACAGCCATAGGGAAGATACGGATGCCCACGGGTCTTTCGTTCTCTCCTAGTGGAACAAGCCTGGTAGCAATCGCTGGGCATAAAGCCTATGTAGCGTCTTCGGCCTCGTTCGCAGCCGGATTCACGAAGTATGTATCTCCAGAACGGCTCACTTGCCTCGCATTCCACCCTTCGGAGGAGTACTTCGCGACCGGGGACGAGAAGGGCAACATCCGACTCTGGTATTGCCTCGCCGAACAATTACCTATTAAGCCGTTCGGAGTCGAGAAGAAGACACAGACGACCACCCTACATTGGCATGCCCATGCTGTGTCCTCAATTGCCTTCACACCCAACGGAGCCTATCTGCTTAGTGGCGGAGAGGAATCTGTTTTGGTTGTCTGGCAGCTGCACAGCGGGAAAAGAGAGTTTTTGCCCCGAATCGGGTCACCGATCAAGACTATCAGCGTTTCGAAGGCCGCGAGCGGCGAGGAGGAGTATCTACTCGGCCTCGCAGACGCCACATACACCTTCGTTGGGGCCGCGTCTCTCAAAATATCGCGCACTTACTCCCGGATAAAGCTAGGTGTGTCCTTTCGGGGCTCCCTTTTTTTCTTTCCTGAGCTCTTTCCAGATCCATCAGCCGTCCAGAGCACGCCTTCGACATCCACCCATTCGCTTACCCCGCTCTCGGTCCACAGCACTACATCAACCCTTATCCTCCCATCCTCCCATCCCTCTTCCCTACAAATATACTCCCCAATATCTTCCACTCTGGTCTCAGAATTAGAAGTTTCCCCGTCGAACAGAGTCTCTCGACGGGACGAGAAGCCAATAGATCCATGTCGCATTGAGCGAGTTACTATCTCGCCCTCTGGCGACTGGTTGGCAACCATAGACACCCGGGAAGGAGATGAGGGCGCACATGGCGAATCTTATCTCAAGATTTGGTGGTGGGACCGTAAAGCCGGATTCTGGATATTGAACACTCGTGTAGATCGTCCACATGGGCTTGAAAAGGTCACTGATGCTGCATTCAGTCCTTCACCAGAAGGTCAGCCAATGTTGCTCGTAACAACTGGCAAAGATTGCAATACAAAAACTTGGCGAATACGGACAGCGAAGGACAACTCTGGTCCGTATCTGCCTCGTCTTTCCAATACACTAGAGCTTATAGATATCTTTTTTTTCTCTCAGAGTTCTGGATCGCTCGCTCCACCTCCAGTTTTCAAAGGGAATCTCCCTCCCATGCTTCATGGTCACCAGATGGCTCACTGCTCGCTATCACCCTTCCTAAGCGTGTTGCGCTTTTCACCCCATCGACTAATTTCCTCCGCCACACGCTAGCATTTCCCGAATGTGGAGTAGTCCGAGCGGCTCATTTCATAGGAAAGGCTGGCCGTTACTTAGCGGTTGTGGGAGCCATGGACATTGTGCTGTGGGATCTTGTTGGCCAACGAGGTGCGTTCGACCCTCATCGTATAATACAACATCTCAAGCAAGCATCATTATCAGTGCGATGGCAGCATAAAACGTCGAGCCCCATCCAGACCCTAGTGTCCCATCCTCGCGAGGACACCTTTGCTGTCGTGCTCTCCTCATCGACTGAAGAACGATCCAAGTCGAAAGTGATGCTATTCATGGTTGGTAACGCACAACCGTTGAAAACACTTGTGGTCCCCTTCGGGTTCCGAAATATCGCTTGGTACCCTCTTGTGGCATCCTCATTCAGTCTTGTTGCCATCACCAACGACTGGAAAGTTGTCGTGGTGGGCGAGAGCATCCACATCCCGAAAGATGAAGGCTCAGTATCCAGGGGAATCACGGCACTCCAGACTCCCCAGCGGCGAACCCTTTTCCAGGATATCTTCGGCAAATCCGCATTCGGCGAGCAAGCCCTACCTTCGCAGCCTTCTGCGCCGGCGTCCATTGCTCGACCCTGGACTGGTCGAGCCGGTACAGAGGTTTTCGATGGCCCTGCATATCTCATGCCACCGCTGGAGAGCCTGTTCGAGTCGTTGATGAACGGGTTCCTGAAACCTCGAGTGGTTGAGGCACCCGCTCTTCCTTCTACTGTGCCAGCGGATGAAGACGTGGATATGGGTGGCGATGAAATTGTTTCCATGGCTCGACGGGATATTATCCGAGTAGTCGACCAAAAGGAACTGGGTGCAATGGTCGACTTGTTCAAGGCGCACACACTCAAAGGTTAGTGCTTTATGCAGTTCCCCCATCTTCCTAGTCTAACGTGCGACTTCCAGCCAAGGTTCTCCCGCTTCCGCTAGGGACACTGAGCAAGAAAAAGGGGCTGGTTAACGGCCACACCGACGGTGCATCTGCGCGTGTCTCTTCAACGCCGCTTAAACCCAATGGCGTTGTCGGTCTGGCAGCGAGTTCTTCCCCCGCTAATATCTCCGGTGATGTGCCTGCGCCGTCGTCCACGCCATTGGTCAACGGGAAGAAACGCAAGAAGTCGATGGGTTAACCCTCCTCGTTACCTTCTCGTTCCTGTACTTGTTTACAGACGCCTTAGCACAAAAAGATGATATACTGGTCTATCTCCCATGTACCGTATTGATATAGGCCGAGCCACACTAAAGCAGTTAATCATGTCACTCTATGGTGCGAGTCAAGTGGACAGCTGCTGACTAGGACTGACCCAGGCAAGTGCGCTGGAACGACAGAGATAAATCCCGATAAATCCTGATATATTAAAAAAACCTATCTACGTGCTATAGCTACAGTTAATAATTCCTAAACATGAGTCTCACAGCGTCAGGGCCTCTTCTTCCGGGGTCGTAGCCCCTTTGGGTAGCTTGGCCAGTATACAGACACTAGTTAGATCGGTGATCTGGTCCTTCTCCAAGCGTTGGCCCAGCTCCTCCGAGACGTACATCTTGCGAAGGGGCTTCCCGAACCTATGACGGTCCTTCGCGAACTGCACAACGACGTTGGGGTCCAGCGACTGGCAATCGATGACAGAGAGTGCACCGGCGGCAGCAGTGGAGCCACCGCCCGGATTCGCGCGGAAGAACGTGCCGAAGAATTGGTTGGCGACGTTGGCGACGCGAAGGTAGGCGAGGAGAGGCATCGAATCCAGCCACCTCGTCATTGCATTCATCCCCGCGGGGGAGACGTTGTGTTGGAGCGAATACGCGGTCAGCAGTCTGACTTTGGGGAAGGCCGAGGTCAGTTGGAGGAAGAGCGGTAAGTAATCTTCGCCGCAAAGATTCATGAGGGTTAGATCGTTGACGTTCGGAGCCGAGAATTGGGAAAAGAGGAACATGGAATATTTGCGAGAGAAATCGGCAACAACGAGCGTGCGGAGATAAGGGAGGTCGACCGGTCGTAGGGTATCCATGTCCAACAGTTCGAACTTGGGACCCGCGCCGTCCAGCGACAGCTTGGCCAAGCGAGGGCAATTCCTAAGGACCTCGCGGAAACGGGCAGCGTCGGGGGAATGTGAGGCCGGCAGGCGTCGGATGTCGAAGGTGGTGAGGTTCTCAAGGATAGACGTCGACCAGTCAATGGGTATGCCGTTCAAAGACAGATAAGCGAGGGAGGGTGCGGCGGCACCGCCGAGGAAAGGTTTAGCCACAATGTTCGGCCAGGCTAACGACTTCCTGTCCTCATTCTTGGTCCCGCCCCGATGAAGCTCAAATCGTGTCAGGGCGAGCACGCCGGAAGGACCACCTTTCTCTAGCATATCTAGCACCGTGAGCGCGCTTTTCCAGTCCTCCGTAACGACTATGAGCATGCGAATGGAGGAGAGCCTGGTGAAGAGCCGGGAGAGCATTTGTCGCATTTCGTTGGGCGAGGAGGGTGTATCGGAGAGATCAATATTGACAAGCGCCGAGTCATCCTCCAATTCGTCGGCATCGATGCGGATATCGAGAGGAGCCTGACGGGCCCTTTCGAACCATGCCCAAGATCGCTCGGCCCGGGCACCCCCACCGCGAAACCAAACCGCGTTCCAAAGCGTCGAATCGTTAAGGGCAATCTCCCGCCATCGCCGACAGGTCCAGGTTATCCGCAGTCGCGCGTCGACGGGTTTCTTCATCGAGTCCCATATTACAAAGCGCAATATGTTGCTGATGATTTCAATGGGAAGGTCGTTGACGCGGAAGGTGCGGAAGTATCGGAGCATGTAGCTCTGTCGGGCGAAGATGAGCTGGGCTTGGACTTCCGTTGGAAGTGGTCGCGGATAGATGTCTCTTTGTACTTCTTCGATCTGCCGCGCGATGACCAGATACCTCAGCCCTTCGAGCCGCACAGCGTGCCGCTCTTGAGGCGTGAACTCGTGAGGGATCCACCCTGCTACGACGCGTCCAAAGTGGTCTGCCACCGACTTGAGAGTCGGAAGACGAGGGGGGCCGGGGTGTGTCGCGGTAACTTGAGGAGATCGGAGGGCGGCTATTTGCGCCATGAATTCATGGTCGGAGGGAGGGAGCATGGCGGCAAGGGTATCGGCAGACATCTACGACGCGACAGTGGTCAGTACTGGAGAGTGAAGAAGGTGGCATGGAGACATGTTGGACGTACCACGGTGTGATGGGGAAGGGGAGTGAAGATTAAGTGGTAGTAATGTGGGTAGGGATGTGGGTGGAAGGTGGAGGGATTTATAGGAATCGGTAGCGACCCGAGGGCTTGAAAAAAAATACAAAGACGTGGTAGAGATAGAGAGGCGTTGTATTCTCAAAGGCAATGGGGAAGTAGCCCGGTCACAATGACAGACCACCCAACACCCACAAACACCACTGTGGACCCACAACTCCCTTTGACCAGATCCAAGCCGCCTTTGGGATCTCCAAGGCCAGCAATGTGCGCGCAAAAATATGGGATGCAAGAGGGCTTCTGGCTGGGTGGCTAGCGTGGTGGACGGAAGCAAGAACGACGACGCAAGACGAACAAAGAAAGAGCGCCTTGCTTTCTATACAGCGGACCGGGTGGTTTCACGGCCCTTTGATGTCTTTGACGATTATGCTGGGACTCGTCGGCCACGAAAGTGGCATAGCGTCCGTTGACGGTGGCACGGTGCGAGTGGACCGCGCTTCAGCTTTCAAGTGTTCGTTTTCCCTGTGGGCCGGGACAAAGGAGTTGCATCGGGATCCGGCAGTTGCATTGTTTGTGAGGCCCGTAGCTCCCCTACGGTGGTGCGCTGGCAGGGACTTTCCGAGGAACAAAGCAAGGTCGAGCGGGCTGAAACTTGTGCATCTCCGTAGCCGGTCGATCACATTTGTCTTGGAAATACTGTGACCGACTCGGACAACAAACTTGCGTGAATTTTTAAAAAATACTACAACTACGATGTCGCATCCATGAAAGAGGAGAGGTGGCGAGGCCCCAAAACTGGCCGTTGAACAGCTTATTTGTTACTTTTGTTGCACTGAGCTCAAAGAGGCCCCGGGAAGCTCCACCAAGGGGTTGTCCAAAAGATTTCGGGATTTCGGCCTCAAAAACCCAACGTTTTTCGGCGTCCAGGCCCTCAAAAACCCAGAGTTGGACAGGGGTTGTCACGCGTCACAAATGTGACCCCGCCAAAATGTGTCACAGGTCGCTGATTTTCGCAATTTTTCACTCTGTAGCGTACACAATCGGTAAACTATATGTGCTTTCGCACCGGCAGCTTAAATGCTAGCTTCTTAACTTACGTCGATGCTTTTCCCGGGCGTGTGAGCATATTTCAGCTTGCAGCAGCTCATTCTCAGAAAAGCAAACCTCTGTATCTTCCGGCGAGAACATACAAGTCGCACATAATATGCTCTAGTAGTTATGTCGAGTCCTGTTGGAGTCCTGCACTCCTTGCCTTGTCCTTGCCGGCTTCCATTCAGATTGAACGAGGTCTTGAGGGGCCGCTCCAAGCTCAGTCTGTTGGCGCGCGGTCAAACCAGTTATACACAAGGAGCATAACCAAAAAACTGGTGGCAGAAGTTGCTAAAGTTATGCAGAAGATATTTTCAAAGGCTTTTGCATATCTGGTGATTGAGATCTCTACAGAAATGCAAGACATATCTAGAACATACTCTTTCTTCAGGAAATCTGTCAAAAATGTCTTGCATACTTTGATCTGCAGACAGGTCAAAGTTTTTGAAAATGTCTTTTGCATACCTTTCTCAAGTTTTTCCGCAAGGTATTTGGCTATGCTCCTTGTGTTACTCAATGATGGCAGTGATGTGATCCGAAGCAAGGAAACAGCGATTTAGAATTGTTTGTTTTCGGATCTCAGAGCACAGCGGCAGTGCACGGCAATATCGGAGTTCGGGACGAGATCCGTCTCAAAGTCGAAACCTACCAAATTCGCTCGAAAATTTTCTCCGACGACCTCAAAAACCTAAAATCCGGACAAGGATTGGCAGATTTTGGGCCTCAAAAACCCAAAATTGGACAAGGAAATCGTCAAAATCGGAGCTCAAAAACCCAAAATTTCGGACAACCCCCTGGTGGAGCTTCCCGGGGCCTGCTCAAAGACTCCCCGATCAAGTTTCGCGAATTGCTGGCGCCAGGTGCTGACGCAGGCCTCCTTTTTGGTTACCTCTTTCAATTTGAAGGGCGGGTGATCCCTTTGAAAGCCCTCAAAAGTCCGGGAGTCCCCGTGTCCATCCATGAGGCTCGCATAACGCTTTGGGCATGTGAACACTATTCCTTCACCCATATCACATCTCTTTTTTTGTACTTACCATCCTATGTTATTGCAATACTACAGAGTATACTACTACGTTCACTATACACTATCATACATCGAGCATCGAGTCAGTCCACACCGAGTCAGTCTTGGCCACATCAAGCCCACGCCCCTGGCAAGTCGCCGTCCCGCAAACCAGACCCAGACGCAGCCGGCTTGGGGGACATGAAAAGGAGATCCTCGACCAAGGTCGATACAATGTTGTTTTCGGCGTCCTCGGTAACATTGCCCTCTGGCAACTGTTCCTTGATCTTGGCCGGAAGGGTCGGGTGCGCCTTGTCCGTGATTCCCATCTGAAGTAAAGAAAGTACAGACTCAGCGGCTGGGCAACGAGAGAAAGAAAATATACGAACGGCCGCGAGGCGCTTAGTAACCCGGTGAACAGTGCGCTCATTGGAACCCTCCGCGACGGCGTCGGGGCCGTGCCGGCGGCTGGGCTGTCCGTGATATGTGTTGCTCCGATGGGGGACACTGTACATTTCGAGCTGAGGATACCCCACCTTGGGATTACCGGTGCTGACAAGATGAGTCACCGTGGGCGCGGCGGGCTCTGCAGCCTTCTCAGTGGCAGGCTGGACGGGGGCCTGGGGGCCAGCGGCACTGGAAGCGGACGTCGGAAAACAGCGGCGAGAATCAAAAGGATGCACGTACGCATCGGCAGCCAATCTGGCATCCCTCGCCCTCCTGCGCTCCTCACGTTCCATCCGATACCGCTCTTTTTCCACCTTGTAAAGTAGCTTTGCGGCCTCCACTTGCGCCCTGAGCTCCTGGGGCGTTGGTTTGGGGCGCTGCGGCTCAGCTGGTGGATTGGGGGGCGGCGGAGGTCCCGGAGGGGGTCCCGGAGGAGGAGGGGGTCCTGGGGGAGGAGGACCAGAGGGAGGTGGGGGACCGGCAGGGGGGACCCAGTGACCATGATGATGCCAAGGCCCAAGATTGGGGAATCCTGGAGGCGCTCCGTGGGGAGGGGGAGGGGGAGGGCCCCGGTGATGCTCGTGAGGGGGGCCGTGGTGGAAGGGACCATGGGGACCCCAAGAGGAACGACCCCGCCGACCACCCGACCACATGTGCGGTCCGGAAGGACCGTACCAGAATGAGGTCGAATTGAGATGCTCCGTGTTAGGAGTACTTGTGCGCCACGGCTGGCCGGGGTCCTCCGCGGTAGCCTCGCTGGCAGGGACAGTGCCGCCCAGAACTTGAGAGAAGGTTCGCAACATGCCGCCGAGCGCTTCGGCGACCCGCCTGCCCGCCTCATCCTCGGCACGGCGATGAAGGTCCTCAGCGGCATGCCCAGTGGTCTGGATGAAGTCTCCGGCAGCCTGAGACATCGCTGCGCGATGAGCAGTCCAGTACGTTCCGTTGGTGGCGTTCTGAACGATGTTACGCAGACCCTCGGAAAGTTCGGGATGCGTCGAGACCACATTTGACAGCGTGGTGAGCAGGGTTGCAACATCCTGAGTGAGCGACGCCTGGGGAACGGGAGCGGAGTCGATCGTGGGAAGGGGTGGATCCGAAGGGTCCTCAATGGAGACAGGTGCCTCAGCGGTGGCCTCGGTGTGCGTGGGCTCCGGGACAGGAACCACAGTGCTGTGGGGCGAGTCAGGAAGCGGGCGGTCCCGAGTCTCAAGCAACGGCTCTTCTGAGCTGAGAGAGACTGGGTCGTCAGCGACAACCGAGGGCGCCGAGGATGGGGCAACGGCCTTGCCCTTTCCTTTATCGAGAGTGGAAGTGACATGGCCGTAGTCCGCAGTAGAGTTCCCATCACTCTCGCCGTCGCTCTCCTCGTCATTGGCGGCTGAGCTGGTGGCATCGGACCCGACCACTCGAATGAACGCGTGGGGGCTGTCTGACCTTGCGGCCGAGGGGGCGAACATCGAACTCAAGGGTGGGAGGCGCTGCCAGTCATCCTCGATGTCGAAGGGGAGCCCTCCGTCGGCAATATTGACGCCGAAGGTGTTGCGGAAAGCCGGAGGGTCGGGCAGGGCCTTCTCGTTGCGCGACAAGTCGTGGACCCCGAACTTGACCACGTCGGGAGACGGAAAGGCCTGGTAGTAGTCGCGCAGCTCTTCTTCGGAACTGAGAGTCACCTCATCCATATCACTGTCGACATAGGATACGGCGACCTTGTCGATAGGGACTCCAAAGAGAGTGTGTATCCTGGCAGAGAGCACGCTCCACGTCGGCCGGGTGGCGAAGGAGACGCGGCGGGTAAGACCGCCGGCGGTTAGCTTGTACTGAGTATGGGTAGACATTGGGCAAGAGCAAAGCAGTTACACCATCAATATGGTTAAATAGAGACAGCTTACTGCGCGCACGGACCCCAATGACCTGTACACAGCCACGTCAAACATTCCACCAGCGCCGGGCTGCCCACGGCAGCACCTGCGCCGTAGTGCGCAGCCAGGCTGCGCCTGATAATCACATGTACGGCAAACAGACTGAATCATTCGGAACTGTTACATGTAAGTACAGACTTCTCATCCATTCATGCATTAGAGATAGATAGCTCTTCCTTTCTCAGGCGAAAATCGACATGCGCTTGTCGATGTCCGCCGGGTCGTTGAGCTGTTTATCTTGAATATACCGTGACTGAGTAAAGATTGAGCAGCTTACCCTCAAGTTGCAGTTAAGCCCAGAAATAGCCTTCATCTCCTCGGGCGACAAGTCAAAGGACTGGCTGTCGAGGTTCTGGATCAATCTCTGTTCGTTGTTCGACTTGGGGACGACTGCGATTTCGCGCTGCGTGGCCCAGCGCAGCAGCACCTGCGCCGGAGCTTGGGAAGTGTGTCAGACAGTGTCTGAATGATGCGAGCGGACTGACTCTTATTGTACTTGCTCGCAACCGAAGCGACTGCGTCGTGAGTCAGCAAACTAGGAGCCGCGCGGTCCATGTCGAGCTCGATGTAGCTCTGGGGCCCAAAGGATGAGTAGGCGGTGATCGCGATTCCGAGTGTCTTTGCGAGTTCAACGAGAGCTTCTTGGGTGAGGTAGGGGTGGAGTTCAATCTGCAAAACTTGAGGCTTGATGCGAGCGTAGCGAAGCATATCTATGATGAGGGAGCCCTGGCAGTTGCTGTGCCGAGCATGAGTCCCGAAAAACATAAGGGAAATGGCACGGACCTGATCCCGATGTTCTTAGCTTGGCCGTTGTCCACGAGCTTCTCCATCTCCGTCCAGGTCTCTTGCATCGGAGTGTCCTGGAGGGTGACGGTTTTGCCATCCGCTCCAAACCACTCTGGCGGATAGCGTTCCGCAGGATCCACGTACTTAAGGGCAATAGGGAAATGGACCAAGAAAAGATCAAAGTCTGTGGACAGTGAGTGAGCTCGGAAATTCGCGAATACGCCGGCAGAAACCGTACAGTCGAGTCCCCAGAGACCCAGCTGCTTCTTGGCGAGAGTCTGGACATGTTCACGAGCATGGAAAGTGTTCCAAAGCTGAATATTACGCGGTTAAGTGACCCTCAGGTTTTCAGCAAGCCAAAATACCTTGGAAGTAATGACTGGTGGGTGTAAGACGCTGGTTTGCTAGCAAGAACACAGGACTCACATAGGTCCTCTCGCTTGACTAGGCCATCCTTCAACGCGCGCGCAACGCCTTCGCCTGCCTCTTTCTCGTTACCATAATCGCCAGCTCCATCAAAGAGACGGTAGCCCGCTTTGATTCTGGGATACGCTCAGATGATTTATCACAGGATGGATGCGGCTTACGCGTTGTACACGGTCTAAGGTGACGGGCCAGATGAGGGCTCGGCGAGGTGATAGTAGGCAAGACTCACGTCGGCACAGCTCGATTTCGTGACCTGAGGATGATGAGCCCTCGGGATGTCGTACGCGCGGCATTCAACTTACTTTCCACAGCCCAAAGCTAGAAAAGAAAGATATATTAGCAGCGAAGGATCGGAGACACTTGAGCGCGTAGCTTACCCCACGAGCGGCATCTGCAATGAAGGTGAGCAATCCACGAGAAATGGAGGGAGATCGGAGGAACCTTTTGGCCTGTCCTTGCTAACGCGATTGTAGCCATTGTGGGAGTGCGAAAGAGAGATATTGACCCCGTGATCGTGGTCATATTTTTGGTCTGTCAGTGTCGACGCCCGCCGCCCGCCGCCAAAAACGCGTGCGGCGCCGGTTTGTTCGATTTAAACGTTACATGAGATACCATGTACTTGGACTTGGCCCACTTGGTTCACTTGTCGCCCACCACATCCGCAGAGCCGTCCCGCCGGTCCACGCAGTCACCCTCCTCCACAGCAAGGACGCCCGCCTGCGCCATGCACCCACGTCCCTCCACGTCCAAACAAACGGCGTCGTCACCACCTCCGACGGCTTCACCCAGGAGACATTCCACCCAGTCCCGAACACGAAGATTGACTCCCTCTTCGTCACAACACGAGCCCCGTCGACGCTCCCTGCCCTCCGCCAGCTCGCCCCGCGCCTTTCCCCCCAGTCTACCATCGTACTCGTTCAAAATGGCCTTGGGGTGTACGATAAACTCATCGAGCACATATTTCCCGATCCGCAACAACGCCCTCACTTCATTTTCGCGGCGGCCACACACACCACGCTCTTCCCTCCGAGTAACTCTTCCAATTCCGGCACCCACACGGTGCTCCAGCCCACGGTGGGAAGCATCGAGTTTGCCATCGTCCCAGACCCCTTCGGCCGCAACTTCGAGGCAGGCTTCCTCGACGAAGCCGTCCATGCGTCGGAGCGCAGGCCCCGCCTTTCCGATCTCGCGACTGGGGAAAGCGACCCGCTGTTTCAACACTACAGAAGTCTGCGAAACACCGTCGCGGCCTTGCTTCTCGCGGAGCCTCTCAACGCGCGCTGGAAGTCCATGGCACACGTCCAGCTCACCCTCCGCCGCAAGGTGGTGGTCCAGTCGGTCATCCATCCGCTCACCGCCATCATGGGATGTCGAAACGGGGACGTCTTCTCGTCACCAAACGCCCTTCGCATCGCGGCAAGGATATGCGAAGAAGCGTCCGCCATTTACGCCGCGCAGATCGGCGAGGAGACAAAAGCCTGGATCGATGCGAGCGACACTGACATGGGAGACAGCGTCCTGGGCCTTGGCAGATTGCCCCGGGTCTTGGAGCCCCCAAACTTGGTGCGAGAGTGTGTAAAGGCCTCTGAAACCACCAAGGGAGCCATCTCGCCCATGCTCTCTGCCTTGCGCTATGGAAGAAGAACCGAGATAGACTACCTGAACGGGTACTTGCTCAGGCTCGGCAAATTATACGGTGTACAGACGACCGCCAACGCCCTCTTGTATAATCTTCTGCGGATGCGCGCCAGTCTTCCGATAGATTTAATATTATGATCCCCACTGTCGATGGATCTAATTGTCGCTGGTTGACATCGAATCGGGTGTTGCAGAATGCTGCAAACCCTTGGTACAGTCATTTCGACCTACGTTGCCCCTAGGTTGCGCAGCGAGGACTCGGAGTCCGGCGACTTAGTTGAAACTTCGCGTCCATGGTAATAATGCTGAGCGACGCGACGCGTTTGTCGGAAAGAAATGTAGGGCTCGTGCACGTGAGACATGGAGGACCACACAACTGGCTGGGTAACGGTTGGATACGCGTTTTGGGGCTGGTACAACAGGCTAATAGTGGGATTATTGCTCGACCGGAAGAAGCGGAAAAGCTGTTGTTTGTCGAACGGAGATAATACACTTTGACGCCCACCACTGCCGCTCTATAGAGAGCTCGAGAATCAAGATGCCAGCTTTACCTCTCCTGCCATGGGCAACAACTCCCAGTGTTTGGACTATGCTGCTTATGTCGCGGCCTCGACGAATCCAGATATCTCGGGCATAGGCGTCCGGTATGGGCGACCTTCCACATGATGGCGGCGGAAAACTCACTGCCTCGCACGCAGGGTCTCCTTCTACTTGCAGACGTTCCTCCTGGGTTGGTACTCTCCGCTTCGCTCCCTCAATCTTCTCACTAGGGTGCAGTGATTTTGGTGGATCGCTCATGGCAGGAGTAAGTATCCCACTCGTTCAGCATTTCGGATTGCTCAATTAGTAGCACAGTGCCCCCATCGCCTTATGGACGTTCATTGCGACGAACTTTGGCCTAACAATCGCCACAATCGTTCAGCATCAATCAAATGAACAACTCACTTTGTTCCAAGGCTTGCAGGTTTCAAATTTGGTCTGGTGCGTTTTCTATCTGCAATTGTTTCACGCTTCCTCGTTCACGCGCTTTCAAAGGCTGGCAAACTTCGGCACCTTTGTCGCTCTGGCTAGCTACAGGTAATAATAATGATCAGTGAAGTCAAAAGACATGTATTTATTGCGACATCCTAGCCGCCAGAAAGCCGCCAGCCATAAAGACCACAATCTTAGAACTGGAGACTACAACGTTAAACTTGGCGCCATGATGCAAACGTTGTTTTCTATGGCTTTAACGATTTATCTTTGGTGCGGAACCACGCTGAACCCTCCACTACAACGCCACTGACGACAACCCAGGTCGACGGCCGACACGTTTGGGAGTATGCCTGAATGCTCCCGCCTCGTCAACTACCTGGTCTTCGCAATCAAGGTGCCTGCTCTAGGTGGAGGCAAGGTATCCTTCGTTTCTTCGTCCCGCATTGCACAGCATATCAATCTGCTGTATAGATTATCGGTCTAACAGCATCCTCCCTTCTGGCTGTCACATACGTCTTGATCACTCTGCACGAGTTGAGGTTGTACCGAAGGAGCCGAAAGGAGTGCACTAGGCACGCGATGTGTCTGAGCCCGAGAACAATATCTTCGGTCCATGAACTTCCGGGTCCGCTCAGTCCCACGGCTTACCATAAGCCACCACGCCAAGCATCCCCGCAATTCCCAAAGGCCAAGGTTGCACAAATTCTGCATAAACGCCGTCCTAGACGAAGGCGCTGGTCGTACGATGTCGACCCTATGCTTATTGGTGAGAGCATGTGTTTACACCCAGCGCAGTTCCCCTCACTCGTCAGTCAAAAAGGAATCATGATATGTCAGATCATGGTGTTCACTTATTTCATAGTTTCGAGCGAACTTCTTTTGGCGTACAACGGAGGCGCGACCGCCCCTTCTCAGCAGATGGGGTTCGGCCAAGTATGTTCTCATTTAGATCTGTCAAATGCCCGCACTGATTGATCCCTACAGATCCTAGCGCTCGTTGTCGTTCTACCGTCAGCACTTTCGGTCGTAGGAGCCCTTAAAGAGCACGGCTTGAAACGGCTCTCGAAGAGGAAGAAGATCAAAGCCCGGCGGAACCAAAGGCGGGATATTACTATTACAGATTTAAACAGTATATAAATGGCGATGTGTACAGAGATATGCAGTGAATATAAGTCCCATTCTCGCGAAAGTGTGACTAGTTAATGATCGTCCGCGCCCGGTGTACCCCACTTGACCTCTATGGAGGGGCCGTGCTGCCAGGACTCTACCCTCTTGGCTAATGGGCGGTCAGCCCGACTCAGGCCGGGATTCAACCAGTACATACCTGCGATAATTGACATCGTTGACCTGTCAGTGCCCACGAAACCCACGCCTTGTGATTGGATAACCGCGTCAATGAGGACAGGATACCAATCCCCATATTTCGCTTTTGTTTCTGTATGATCCGGGCTGGGTTAGGGTTAGAGCCAGTCGCGATGTTGCAGGCAACTTTCAAAGAACGCACGTAAACCATCCCAATTTCGCGACTTCATGCCACCAGGTGATGTTCCGCTCATCACTCGTCACTACGACGTGCTTGACCCACAGTCCCGAACGTTGGCTGACCTCCTCCTGGATCTCGCGGACGCGCCGCGCGATAACAGGGAGCGGCGCAAAGCATTCTTGGACAGGAACACTTCCGCACCAGACCTCAAAGTCGTAGTGTCGTATGTGTACTGAGATGAACTGGGGTTCATATATCACGCGTCAGGTTTTCAAGACAGGAGGAGAGGAAACGACGCACCGGAGGTACTGGGGTGTTCTCTGTCATCCCTATTGCCTGCCGCACATAATCGGTGGCGAGCCGCTCCAAGGTCGGAGTCCAATGCATATGTTTCCCGACAAATCGCCAAACAGGGCTTACGCTGCAGTGAGCTGGGTCGATGAAGACACGAAGGACGCGACAGACCTGTAGTCGTATTCCAACTCGTACGGCTATTTCAAGTCAGAGGCGGTCGAACTCGGTGGACTGACTGTGACGGACCTGGTGAGCGGAAACATAGTACAAGTAGTCGTAGCAGAGCAGATGCTCGTCGGGCGGGAGAGACACATTTTGCTTAGGGGAGGGTAAAGGAGTGACTAGGTTCGCTTCGCGCGTTGTGGGGTAAGAAAGAGCTGCTAATGCCCAGAAAAAGGCGTGTTGATCCTGAACGATGGCGCATTAGCATGCCAGTAATTCTCTGAGAGACCTGATCCCTTACATGTTCGAAGTTGGGGATGATCTTGATCCAGTCCGGGGCTCTGGTGAACGATATGTCTGCGCAATTTTAGATCGGGGCGAAGAGAAAATCGAGAATTGCCAACCAAGATTCAGATCATTGATACTACGACTCCGCCGCGGAAACTTTTCACGTCCCTGAACGGCCTCCCATGTGTTCCAGCAACCGAGCGGTTCAAGAACGGTGCTATTGTGTTGCTAGCAAGATAAAAGATTAGAGGATAGCAAGGAGAAGAATTGACTGGGACGAGCAAACCTTGACATCTCGCCACTCCAAAACGGACACTCCCAGCGCGTTCCGGAGACGTGGAACATCGAAAACCTCTCCGAATGGAATTGGTGGAACATGGCCTCCTGTAAAATTGTGTAAGCCAGGTTAACCACAGGTGGATGGAGTTGTACCAATATGAGATGGGATGAACTCGGGTATGATCGGTATCCGTTCGGTGATTAGACCGAGGTATATGAGGTTCATCTGCCCGAGTTGAGCTGCCACTATATTCGAGCAAGATTTGTGGACACACATAGGTCATGACATCGTTTGCTATGAAATATTGATCAATGCGGCAGAGGGATAGCTACAGATTGCTCACTCCAACCAGCCGAAACCCAAGAGGTGATGTACTTGCTATCAGATAGTAAATTTTCTGATAGCGAAAATGAGAAATAGAATGCGAGATGGCAGATCCTACGAACCTCGAAACGACAGTGTGGGTTCCCCCTTCAACACCGACAAGGGCCCAAAAGGATCCACAGGAGTGTGGGAGGTGATCGCTACAGCCTTCGCCGGGAGCTCGACGGAGGAGCTCCCGGCGGAGGGTTGTGAAGTGTATCTGACAAATGTGGCGAGCAATCCGAGGGTCACGACAACCAGGCCAGCCCATGCGCCGAATATGAAGCGGTTCCGGGAGAGCAGAGCCTGAGGCCCGACGGCCTTGGTGGAGGGCCAGTGGTCGTCATACCGCGAGGCGCTGCGGGACGTGGGCTCCGGTTCCATGGGAAGCCAGCGGACACAGACGGGATCGGAAAAAGAGAGGACTCGGGTGACACAAGCCCGTCATGATGGCAACACGAAACATGGTCTTCTCGAGGCAAATCTGTCGCGTCCAGTCGGAGAAACGGCCGATCCATGTCAGAACGTTTTCTGCGACGCGACGGGTCGCTGATTAGGTCAATGTGGTAAGTCCCAGCATCCCCTTTGACACTGACAGGCTTAGCTCAGCCCCCTCCAGTCCACTAGCCTTCCGCGGTACCTCAATTGCAACATGCTATTAATGTCATCCAATGCACCAAGTATCCCTTGCTCGAACCCCGACTTTCAATCATGGCTGCCCTCCAAGTTGCCGCTGTCGTCGCGTTCTATATGTGCTCTGCGCTCATCGTATGTATACACTTGAAACCCCACCGCAGACGTTTGTAAATGCTGCCTATCCAGATGGTTTTCGTGTAGGTTATCTCTCGCCTAGGGGACTGAAGTAACCTGCCACTCCCAGCAACAAGGCTGTCTTGATTAGTGCGCCCGACGTGCCTCTCATATTCCTCCTTCTCCAGCTACTCATTGCTGTCGTGCTTCTCCACCTATCTGCACTCGTCTCTCGGGGAGCCATCGAGATTCCTAAGCTTGATTTGCACATTGCCAAGAAGCTATTTCCTGTCGTGAGCGTGAACATCATCGGGTAGGATGCTGCCTCCTTGTTATTCCAATGAGATCTAACGGGAGGTAGACTGGTCTTCAATACCTTGTGCCTCCGCGGGGTCGACGCGTCTTTTTTCCAGATCGCAAGAGGTCTGGTTCTTCCCCTGACAATACTCGTTTCTTCGGCACACACGCATTCCGTTCCAAGCTGGAATGTGATTGTGGCAAGCGCTATCGTCACAGGCGGCTTTTTACTGGGTGTGGCGCCTTCCTCAAAAGTCCCCCTCACCGCTGCTCCATCGCTATTGTCCCTCGGATACGGTGTTCTTTCGTCGCTTTTCATCGCTTTTCATGCAGGTATGTCGAACTCGAATCTCCCGCGCCGCTGTGAATAAATTTCCCGCAGTTCTAATCAAGAGCTCTCTTCCGTACTGCAACAATTCCACAGTGCAATTGGCGTGGTGGACCAATGCAGGCTCGGCGGTGCTCATACTCCCATTCGTTGTCGTCTGCGGCGAGCCGTTTGCTTTACGTGCGATGATGGCCGACCCGCACTGGGACGCGACTGTGTTCCTTTGGGGTACAGCCGTCACAGGGTTTTTCGGATTTCTTCTATGCATCGGTGAGATCTACGCACTCCACAGTTTGAACCCACTATTGACGATGTCCAAGCGGGATTACTGAGTATTCGCGTTACGAGTCCGATAACCCACATGTTCTCAAGTGTGAGGAGGCAGTTTTAGAAGATCAACCTTTGCTAAATTCCGCGCTTCTCGAAGGCGGCGCGATCCGTCCTCCAGACTGTCATTGGCGTCACCTATTTCGGAGACCTAATCACAGCGTACGTCTCTGTCTTGTCGGTCGTTGACGCGGCCCTAATCTAATCACAGCAATCGAGCCACGTCTATCGTCGTTATTCTCGGAGGAACCATGTAAGTTTTTCCGATAGTACCTTGAACGAGGCTCGCTAAGTATATAAATTCCGGCAGGTTTTACACATGGATCAAAACTGTCGAAACGCCCCCCAGCCCGGCGACTGATATCGAATCCAAAGGTAGCGAGATGGTAGAGGACGCGGAGATCGTGTGGCAGGCACCGGAGGGAAAGGATTAATCCTTACAGGACAATTAGCATATAGGAACGGATCTGAAGTTATCAATGCAGCTATTCTCCAAACGTTCGCCCCTATCTCATGGAACGATCGCGGCCCGATTTGCCGAACAACCCAATCAGAGCCAAACCAGAACAAAACCAGAACAGTCTCGGAGCGCCTTTGCAGCGCCACCTTTGCGGCGTTCTATGACACTATGTCCCTGGGGCCTGAGCGGATAGCGCTCTCTCTTGTCGCAAGCCGCATGAATACCGACAGCAAGAATGAATTTTGGACGGAGAAGCGCGCGTCGGGCACCTTCGTGCAAGCCTTCGTGTCGACCATGCAGTCGCCGCTCAAAAACTACTGCGCCGAACTCGAGGGCCCGGAGAACCTGGCGCAAATCCTTGGTCTCGAATCAATTAATTCAATTTGTGGCGCCTCAAAACTTGACTTGCGCGGAGATCACCCATCTCGGAGCAGTCGCAGTCGAAACGCGGTACGATGTGGCTCGGATCTGCACATAACACACCCCAAGTGTGTGGAATAAACGCCGTTAAGGCGTGTTTTTATATCCCCGACTCTCCGCATCAATCTTATCTTCTTCCCCGGATTCTTAAAACAAACACAACTCTAACCATCCACGGACAGCAGTATAGCAGTGATGTCAAGACGCCCCATCATGGTCCACGTCTTGAGAGCCCGCCCTTTCTCCGGAGCATCTATCGTACATATTGCCGCTATACTTATACAGGTCTCGGCGTCCCGGGCCGCTGGCACTTCTGTGGCCACTAATGCTTAAATACCCTCCGCGCTCTGTGGACTGTTTCTCGGATCCCACTTTTACTGCGGGGACATGGCGCCCTCTCTCAAGCGCACTGATTCGTACTCTTCCGACGATACTCTTGTTGAAACATTTCGGCGGCAATTGGAACGCCCTCTCGGAGACACCGAGGCTTCGTATTTCTTGCCTTCCCGCGAAAGTGGCGTCAATGACATGTATGCTTTTGCCTCGACCGTTTGTCTCCTGGACTCAATAGTCTTGACAGGTATCTCCACTTGGGCTTCCGTTCGCCACCTAGCATCATGGTTCGCGACCGGGTCTGTTTGGTGTGGGCCATTCTTCGTCTCAGGCATCCCCTACTTGCCTCCAAGGTCGAAATGCACGACTATGAGGACCTCAGATTCGTGTATGGCCTTTCCTCTACCCCAGGTGTTTTTACTCAGCGATACGATATACAGGTATTCGGCGCCCGAATCTGTTATAAATGCTCTGGAAACCGCAGATGAGAACCTCGAGTATCGTTCGCAATCCAAGGATGGTTGGTTTGTTCTTTTTGGTCGCGTGCGGCTTTTAATTGCCGTCCAGAGATGATCGACCTATATTTGAATGGGCCACGAACGCTTTCCAATCAGCGGCTCTCCTATTTGATCGTTTCGCAACATGTCGAACAGGATGAATCCCTCCAGAACTTTGATCTTCTTCTGTGTGCAACGCATTTCCTAGGTAAATCAACGCTACGTAGTTGCATGGTGGGTTGCTCACATCTCCAGGGGATGGAATGGCACTTCATCAATTCGCAAATGACTTTTTCGCGCTCTTAGCCAGCGACAGAGCCGATGTAGACCTCGAATGTATCTTGACTGATGAATGGTACAGTCGCTGGGGAGGAACTAAGGCGGTCAGCGTTCGTTTCGAACCTATAAAGCAGTCAAATCTCAAACATCCTCACAGGTCTCTGGCCTTCCGAGCTCTCTCGAAGATCGGTTGCCGCCTCTTCCTAATGGGAGATTATATCGCGCAGTTTCCCGAATCGATTTCGATAATAGCCAGACGAGGTTGATCGTGAGTGAGCATCCCTACGATGACGCGGAGATGTTCAGTTCTCTCTGGCAAGGGTGGTCATTCTTTTCCCCGTCGATCTGGCAATCCGAGGAGAACGATTGTGCCTACGAAATCCATTGATGTGGTCCGCACAAAGCGCATGCTTCAGAAATGCAAGCAGAAATCTGTTTCGATCTCGAGTGCCTTGTTCGCTATCTGCAATATCGCGTGGGCCAGAACATGTGAAAAAAATTGGGAGCTTCCTACGTGAGTTGTCATTTCGGACATCTTGAAACTTCCATACATTCGTGATGCAGAATGATGTACTCCGCCCTCAATCTGCGTCCCGTTCTAACCGCAAGCAGAGCGTTCAATGAATCCTACTGGTACCTCGCAATAGGATATTTCAATGTGGTTCTTCCGACTTTCATCCCGAAGTCTGCGTCGGATGAAGACATAGAAAGGGTCTTCTGGCACAGGGCGCGTGCAGCGAAGGATCAGAGTACACGCGCTGCCAAGAGCATCATGCTTGTATCCCGAAGCAGGTTAATGGCGCAAGAGCGAGGGCAGCGCGCGCGTTGCTGGGCGCGGGAGGACGACGAGAAGGTTAACGGACAGCGGAAAGCCCCTCCAGCTCCGCCTGCACTTCCGACTGTCAAGGCCACGAACAGACCTCCTTCCGCTGCTTTGATTGGGCTATCTCTTCTGGGTAACTTGGACGGCATTTACAAGCATTCAACATTCCAGGAAATCCAGATGCACACTCTCACCACGGGGTCCCGGCAACGGCAGTCCGGCATGCTGCTGTTTGGCTACACATTTGTGGGCGAGTCTCGAGTTTTAAGGCGAACATATATCAGAGCTCATTAAATCTTCCTCAGGCAAGTTGTGGATTAGCCTTGGTTACGATGAAGCTGGGTTCGATGTCGATACGGTTGACCGATTCTGGGGGAATGTCCTCAATGCGGTTGATACACTACTCCTGTGAATATCCGCTAGAACTCCGGACTAATATGAATATTTGCCTCTGTAAGTACTTCATAGTCAGTTGAATTGCGGTGTTAGAATGCGAGTTCAAAGCCCACAGAACTCAACATGACCAAACAACCGCTTTGTTATAAATCGGGCAGTTCGCGTGCGATGAGTCGCGTCCACGTGGTATCCTTCCACCAGTCCTGCATACTGTCGATACGCTCCCAGAGCGTCTCCTCGTCAACCCCATATATCTCATATCGTCCACCGTCAAGGGGTCTGCCCTCTCGATGGGCTACATCTAAAGCGGCTTTATTCTCCCCTCTGAATCGAGGGATGAGCATCGAGATATATAGGATGCCAAATTCTTGCCTGAGTAACTCTAGTAGTTCTGTCCGGTCGGGAAAGAAGAGCCTCGCCTCTAAGACGGCAAGCATGCCGAGAGACGCACGGTACAGGAAGGAGTCTCCTTCCAGAAGTAGAACGTCCCATAATCGAGCACAAGCTTCGAATGGGAGATGATCTAGAAAGAGGGGGACGATCCAATCCGGCAAATATGCTGCTGGTGATATTTGGTGCTGCTTAAAGTTGAAGTAGACTTTTAGCAATAAGTAAATCTGATCAGATAACAGCCAAAAGCGGTTCTCACTCTTCGGCATGCCATCCGCTAGAAGGGTATCAAATATTCTGTTTAGAGGCTAAGTTTCGGCCGGAATTCTCAGGAATAGAGCTACCTGTAATAAGCATCTACCTGCCCGGACTTTTCGTTAGGATGTCTCCAGATACAGGTGAGGCACTCACATCGTCTTTTGCTCCCTCTCCACCGAAGAAACTCCGCATACAGTGTCGCTCCATTAGATTGCGCATGACAATGAAAGCCTGCTGCGCGGGCATGTTAATTAAAAGCATAGCCGCGACTTTCGCTGCACCGATGGTATAACCCAATCCCTCGTCGCTGCGAGACACTACCCAAGCGCACATCATGTCCTTGAGATCGGAGTATAACGGCCCATTTTCTTGATGGAAAATATGAAGTGCAGGCAGAGTAGTTGAGATGTCTTTCTCGATGAGTGATAGGGTGGCGGAAGGGAATGCACCAGATCCCAAGGCACGTTTTGCTCTTGCGCTACACGTCCGGTAGTTATCTAATACGGAAATGGGAGTGGAAAGGCGAACAAGTCAGAAACATGGGATCAAGAAGTCGGCACCATACGAAGGAATTACGACATCTACCTTTGCTAAGTGCTAATGCGTTACCGACGGCGTTGGCCCACATCGTAGCGCGCAGCTTTGTAGGTATTCCTTCCCACCACAATTTTCGAAGAGCAGGATTTTTGTGCACCACTTTCCAGTCGGGAAGAATCTCCTTCTCCCATATATCCAAAGAGTCTTCGATCTTTTTCTCCCGGGCACGACGTCGATCCTGGAAAGCCCTTCTCCGCTTTTCCGCTAAGTATCTTGTGATTGGATGGGCAGGACAACATATAAGATAGCCACTCACCTGTGGCGCGGCTCAGCTTCATCATCGCCTCCCACTCGCCGAGATGTTTATCATCCTCCTCCCGGCTTTTCGGCGGAAGGAAAGACGGTCTTGTTCGGCTCCTCACTTTTTCCAAAGCACTGGGGCCAGAAGAGCGTGTTGGACGATGGATTGGGCCATTTGGAGCTGATGGGACGGGTAATGGGGGAGGAGGGGAAGGTGGTATCACTGCAGCGCCATTGGGAGGTGGAGCGCCATTGGAAGGTAAAGCGGGAATGGTTGGTGGTGGATGCGGGTTCTCAGCACTTTCAGACAGCGAAGAGCGCTCTGACGCATGGAGCGACGTCCGAGAAGAGGTGATCTCCAGTTCAGAGTTCAGGGACACCGTTACACGATGCGTCGGAGATTTGGAAACATTTATGACGACGTTCGGGTATGGATGGTCGGATGCGCTGGACCCAGGTGAATTACGCGAAAGCTCGTCCATATGCTCATCGGGAATGGAATCCGAAAGCGATATTTGTGAGAACTCGGCTTCTATTTCATCTGCATCTATCGGCGGTTCCTGAAGAGAAGAGGATGAAGGGGACGGCGGGCCAGTGCCATTCATGTCCAGGGTTGAGACCGATTCGTCGACGCCAGGCGAATGAGGCTCGACGGCGTTGTCGGCGTCCGCCCATGAGAGTTCATGGCGAGCAATGTCCTGCCGTATTGCGTCCGGAGAGAAGTTGAAGTCGGGATCGTCTTCGGACTCTGCAAAGGCGTCGTCGAGGTCGAGGGATTCACGGAGCATGTCGCTGGGGTCAGTGCACTGCTAAATTGCAGTGAGGTGTGCGTTACGACATGTGTGATCGCGGTACAAACGCGTTTGGCATCGCGTCCATGATCTCCGAAATATTCTTGTTGCTTGCGGGCCACGAATCATCTTTGTTTCTCGCAGGGCCCTCCATCCATCCTCAGTTTGCACCTCTGCTGCACCCCGGCGAGCAGCAATGTCTCGAATCCCTGGCCCAGATCGCCTACCGCTACCGGAAAATCATCGCGTCCTGTAAGACTCTGTCTCGCTCGCCGTCTCGTTATGTAGCCACGGTCGCTGCGACTCTGACCCATATACTCAAGGAGGACTACCAGACGCTTGTGGTGGATACGGAGGTGCGCGTCCCACAATAATTCCCGCTCGGTCTCTCAGCTCCATCTGCAAGACCAAGGTGCTTGCGCGTGACCCGAATTTGGTGGCTAGCGCATCTTTTGTTCCTCTGTCGTCCATACGAGCCGTGTTTTCGGAATGGGACGCGCCGTTCGCTGCCCTGGCTGCCCTGGTGGATCAACTCGAAAAGGAAGAGAAGTGGAGCCTTCCCGGTCCATTGATAGACCTCCTTCTGGCGCGCGCGCATACCGGTGTTCATCGAATATCGGATATCCTGTCATCCCTTGCCGTCGCCGTTCAACGTGTTTGGAGAACCCAACTCATCGCATTTGTTATCCACGGCTCGTTGTCGGCAACGGATAGGTTGGCATCCGATGCATATGTCCTCGAAGACGGCTCCATGCCATCCTGCGTCTCGGAGCAATCAAGAGACTCCATAGTCTATGTCGGACGCGCCATAGCCACAATCAAAGCAGCCCAGTGGCAAAAACAGCTACCACGCAACCTGGCACTAGAGCATACGAGTTTGCTCCAGGATGTATTGCCCTCAGACCAACACGCGTTCGACAGAGTAATATCCCAAATTAGGTCGGACTCGCCTTGCCTCCGTCAGGAATTTCGTCTCATACCTTCACCAGAACAAACGTTAGCGAATGGATGTGGACAAACCTTCTTACTCAAAAGGATGTTGAGGACGCGGTAGACTCGCTGTAAGACGTCTCCCAGATTCATTGATTTCTTCGCCTTACCCCTGCAGAGGAAACTATTTTCTGCTAAGAAATGGTGAATTTGCTCAATCGTTGATACGTGAGATTGAGCGTCTCAAGCTCTCACGGTTGACGATGCGTTCCGGTCCTGCATCCATGATACGCGACCAGGATCTTAATCTCGCTCTCCTTCGGGCGTCTCTCGGGACAACAGCTCAACATGATCCAACGCTCTCCCTCCTACGCTTCTCCTTACCTGCGGGGCCCTTGCGACCCCTTCTCCCTTCCTTGACTCACGCTCAATACCCGACATCATCCTCCATGTCATCAAGTCTCCCGGCCGATCCTTCGTTGTTCAGCTCACACCTACTGGGATCGACCCCTTTGACGTTATCTTACAAAGTGTCGTGGCCACTGGATCTGTTCTTACACAAAGCCGATCTCACCATCTATGCAACACTTTTCTCCTATCTGTCCGCGCTGCGAAAAACGCATGCACGTATACATACCTGCTGGACGTCCTTGTCAAACGCACAACGAGCGCGCCGACGTTGGACAGGACTTGGGGAAGGTGGCACAGCGGAAGACTTGCAAGTGCGCAAGACGTTATTGCGATGCGGATGGGGTGTGGTCAGAGATATGGGATGGTTTCTTGACACACTACTTGGGTATGTCATGACCGACGTGCTGGAAGTAGAGTTTGTAAGACTCAAGGATCTGCTTGGGGGCGCCCGCGGGATGCATTCCTCAGGGAGTTTGCAATCGCTCGGGTCCGGTCAGCTGCCTGCTGCCACGAGTGCTGCTTCCGTTGCCTCCAACGCTCACCACTTGGATTTCACAACCCTCCGGACAATCCATTCGGAATACCTAGATCGCTTATTGACCGGATGTCTGCTAACCAACCCTGTGCTCACCGCTCTTTTGCTCCCCATATTCGAGGTATGTGAGCGGTTCGTGGCGCAGGTTGAGCGGTGGGGTGGTGACGTCCTGCCGGCCCTTCTCTTCGAAGGGAGCTTGAGAGGGGGCGACGAAGAGGTGGGTGCCATGGTCAAGGAGCGGCAAGGCGTGGTTGCCGAGATTACCGAGGTTCGTCCTCGCAGGCGAATCCGCTGACATGTTTCTCAAAAGTGGCTTCAGACTCTGCAGGACTTGCTGGAGTCTTTCTATGAGCAACTCTCCTTGTCCACCTCGCAACAGCCATTTACCGCTACCAGCACTGACGCGTCGAAATCTGTTATCATGAATGCAAGTTTCGCAAACCACACGACATTTAATGCGGCGAAAGGGATAAAGGGCATGGATGGTGTGCGGCGGCATGTTGAGCGTCTGTTATTGCGGCTTGATTTCAATGGGGCATTTTCCAAGGGTCTTGGGCGGAAACGAAGTACAAATGCTGGTGTCCTTGCCGAAGGGGGGCTCGCGTAGATAAGGCGAATTTCTGATGCATCCGGTCGTATTTACACTTGCTTGTCGATGGTGCTATATGAGTGTCACGGCGCGACTTCTGTCTGTATCCCGCCAGTTTCATACTATGGCTTCCCGTGCGTATTCTGTGCGTTCCCGGGCAGCGCGCCTTACATCGGTGTCCAGAGTATGCTCTCCGCCTCGTCGGCGCGGCGAATACTCTTGGTGCGTGTCCTCGAATACTCGCGATTGGCTCCACACCTCATCGAACGCCATCCAGAGCACCGCGTCTACATCGAACAAAATGGCTCTGTAGTGTCACCCTTCCACGACATCCCTCTCTTTGCGGACCAGAACAACGGCATCTTCAATATGATCGTCGAGGTTCCCCGTTGGACCAACGCTAAGATGGAGATTTCCAAGGAAGAGGCCTTCAATCCCATCAAGCAGGATATCAAGAAGGGCAGGTTGCGCTTCGTCCGCAACTGCTTCCCTCACCACGGGTACATCTGGAATTATGGTGCATTCCCTCAGGTAACTGAAGAATGTCTGTTTGACACCGCTTATTCATTTCATTCACATGTAGACCTGGGAAGACCCTGCGCAAGCCAATGCTGAGACCAAGGCAAAGGGCGACAACGATCCTCTCGATGTCTGCGAGATCGGCGAACAAGTCGGCCATGTGGGACAAGTGAAGCAGGTCAAGGTCTTAGGCATCATGGCTCTTCTTGATGAAGGCGAGACCGATTGGAAGGTCATCGTTGTCGACGTTCAGGATCCCCTTGCTTCCAAGCTCAACGACATTGAGGACGTGGAGCGCCATCTCCCTGGGCTGATCCGCGCTACCAACGAGTGGTTCCGGTGAGTTGCGGTGTTTGCTACGACGTGGCTCAGCAGACTTACCTGTTCCGGCCTAGTATCTACAAGATCCCCGATGGCAAGCCCGAAAACACTTTCGCTTTCTCTGGTGAAGCCAAAAATAAGAAATACGCCACCGAGATCATCCACGAATGCCACGAGGCTTGGCGTCGTTTGATTACTGGCGAAAGTCCTATGCAGGAACTGTCGATGTGTGTTTATCGATTTTGCCGTGATCCTTGACCTTACTCGACAACCAGCCACAACATTACGATCAAGAACTCTCCGGGATTCATTCAAAGGGACCAGCGCCCGTACACTGATCTCCCTCCGGACTCCAGGAAGCCGCCTGCTCCCATAGATCCTTCTGGTAAGTCTCTGGCTGGTACTCTTGCGGTATTGACCTTTTATCTGTAGTCTCGAAATGGTGGTACATCTCCTCTGCACCTGTTTAGCACACAAGCATGTGTAATGTTAGTATACTTCGTGTCGATCCAGCATTAGCCAATCAAAGTGCGCTCAATTCGTGATATTAGTGAGATGTTACAAGTGGAGATGGATGGACGGTATCTAGTGTCGCTGCTTCTCCGAGCTGGCGTCTGGTTGTGTGTGGCTAGGGTACCGACAATAACGGTCCGCGATAGACGTTACGGTCCAGGTACCTGCTCTCTGAGATGAGTTTCGGTAGAAAGATTGCGACGGTCCCCTTACCTTCCATCCCAGAGAAGATCGAGTACTCGTGCGTCGCAACCCGCGACGCGGTGTGGGTTTCGAGTACCTTACCGGGCTTACCGCCTTTCTTCGTACTCGGTTCAGCCCGTTGATACGTAAATGAAAATGGAGGGGTTCCATCTAGCGTGAAGAGTATTTCCGCTTGATCACCCTCGTGAATATCTTGATATATACGTTTACCATGACCAACTTGCGCAGATGGGAGAGGGTGGACATTGACGCGCAAGTCAGTGACAACAGCCTTGCACATCTTCTGCTGGTGTGCGATCGAAGTTATCGTGAATTCGCCGGGTTGCTGCTGAATCAAGGAGAAGGGGGAGAGTTTCGCCTCCTCCGAATACGCTTTCCCATTTATTGCGTACCTGGTGCATCGTGAGTTTTGATTTCAACACCAGCGAGAGTCCGGAGCCTACCCGATAGTCCATGGCGGGATTCCTTCGAGTTGGAATGAAGAAACATCGCCAACGCAATAGTGTTCTCGTCTGTCGACTGGTATTATTGCTGCCGTTTCAGCGACGTCGACCCAGACCGAACTGGAGAGGGGGTCTAACGGAGCTTGGGGACAGCTGGATGCATCGGAAACAGTTTCGAGTACAACCAGATGTGGCCCGATGGACTTGAACTCGTATTGTAGATCGATTTTCCATGAAGTTTCAGATGTCTCGATTGTCATAATTTCAACGTGGCTGGTTCCAAAGTTTTTGATTGAGAGCCCCAGCCGAAACGGTGGGGTGCCATCGAAGATAACGAGCCCGTCAAGTGAAAGAGGGTCGTGGACAATGAATTGGTCGTTCAGACAGTACGCCATGCGATTTCTTGTACGGAAGCGCGCGGAAGGTCGCATATTGACTTGCTGCTCGAACAGCAAGCGTTGGGAGCGCGGTATGACGGCATTCTTATGCTTGGAAAGTGGATAGGCAGCATCTCCGATTTGCTTCACTTCGTAGTAAACCCGGCCTGGATTGGATGTCTGCAATTCAAATCGGGTGCGTGGCTGAATGCTGTTGAAAGTTGGTTGACCGAGAAGCTTTGTGCCTCCGTTATCATTGTTCTGGGCGATGTTGTACATGATTTGGAACGGCGGCCGCCCTGTGAAAAGAATTAGGAAGAGAGCATGAGACTTGAGATTGCTTTAAATAACCAGTGAGATCCAAATCGATGTGGCCGCCCATGTTTTCGCAGATCGGCGATAATATATGAGAGCCGTTGTAACTTTCATATGTAGCCGCCGTCGCCGTATCGGCCGACAATTTCGCAGACGGCCGTGGTACCCAATCGACATGGAAGGTCGCTGCATCGGCTACAACCAACCCTGGACATTGTGCATCCATAACCTATTTTATCCAGCCAGAGTAAGAGTCTATCAGATCGTTCCGAAATGCTCAACAGACCTCGAGGATTTTGTAGACACCGGCCTCCGTCACATTGAGATGATCGTTGGCGTTGTTCAACACGGCAGACTTGACAGAGCCACTACCTTCATGACGATATTTCAGCCGCCAGGGCCGGTCGCCCGTCAATCGCAGCGGTAGGCTGGCCGTTTCTTGCTCTAAGACTGTGGAGCTTTCCCCGTAGAATTTTGCCGTGGGCTGCACGTATCTCATTATTACACGCTGTTCAGATTCGGTGAAGAGAAGGCTGTTTACCTGGATTCGTCGCACATTAACTGAGATACCAGGCACAGCAACAGGCCGTTTGCATTCGTATACATCTTCGATGCTCACTGTTTTCTTGTCGGAACGAGGTCCACGAGATAAGAATGGGAGTACGTACCAAGGTCTATATCAAATGCTCCCCCATCCCGATCGACTCGAGATGGGATCGGGATCTGCAGACTTTTCTTTGGAGTCTTGATGTCTCGGATTTGCAGTGTCTCCGAGCCCGTAGGGCTGACAACTCGGACCTCGAGGTTCCAAGGCCCCGTCCCACGAAGGTCGACATCGATATCCACCGTGCTGCCGGCACAGCTACTAAGCATGCGCTTCTGCGGTCCGGCAAAGGCAGCCGATGCCAGGGGATGAATAGCCTGATCAATGCTCGGGCCGTTTAGCTCAACTCTGCGGTAGTTCGCATCGCTGATATACGCAAAAGCGAAGGTATAATGTCCAGCCTGAGGTGGCTGGATAGACAGTTCTCCGCGCGATGTCGGGAAAGTCTGGGAATGCTCACGCGGGGATTCAGCATCCCTTTGAACACGGTAATACACCTGGAATGGAGCAGTCCCGCGAAGAACCAAGGAGGCTGATACGCCTGTGTCACCCGAGCTGAAAATAGGGGTCAAGTCATAGCCGACATGATAAACTTCTTGTTACCATTCGTGTATCTTCTTCCATTCGATTTCGGCAGTGGGCTTAGGCTTTTCAATGACCGTACATGTCTCTGGAGAAAGCACATCGCCTGCGCACCACTGAAAGAGGGTCACTATATACTGTGAACTGGATGTAAGAAAATGCAAAGCACCTTTCCCTGCACTCCTGAGATAGTGTATTCTCCAGGTGCCGTCGCTCGCACATCTAAATCTCTCCGATTCCCAAGCGTGGCAAGGGACTTTTTCCAAGGATGCAACTTCTTGGGAGCCGATGATTCATCCGTTGGCGGTTTATATGATAGTGAAACCTCCCAGGGCGCATCGAGTGCATCGACATCGTTCGTGGTGACGGATAAATGGGCTTCAGACCCAATCAAAAGAGAAGCAGGCGAGCCTGGGCCGCAATTCTTGAAGGATACCGTGGGTGTGCGCAAAACTACAAGCGAACGCGTGGTCTTGGTATCTGGCGCGGAGGGATCCAAGCTGGGTATATCAAGGTGGACAATGTTTCCTAATGCATCCACCACTTCTTCCAAGGCGTAAAAGTAGCTCCCTGCAGCGGCTAACGAAACACTCAACGGAACCTTCAATTCTTGCGGCTCTCCCTTCCGTCGCGTGCCTGCTTTCCCATCCCCGTCCGCTAGATCTGAATCGATGCCTTCAACGATGAAATGTTCGGGTCTCTCGTTGACGACCTTAAACCATCGCAGACTGAGTGGCGGGACGCCACGGATGTCGATGAGCAGTTCTAAGTCGCGGTTTTGACCAACACAGCGAACACGCGCGCCAGGGTCCTCAATAAATTCGACCCGCGGGCAAGGAACGACTGTCACTTCGGACGGATATGCCAAACGGGCTTCGACATTGGATGAATCCACGACTTGCTCGAGACGTACGGTGCCGAATCTAGCGAGCTTGATGTGAACAAGAGATTGTGTTTTTTGAAGCGGCGAATTTGGGGAATCAGAGGCGGATTCGTCATCTTCGTCGTCATATTCATCGTACTCATCCTGTTGGTCTCGCCTCGTCACCGATCCGGAGGGGCGGGTCAGTTCTAAGCGGTGTTGCTCAATTGCTTTGAGCTCCTTGGAAGAGAGTTGGAAATGTTCGACCTTCTCCCCATTGTCAGGTCTGTAGCCTAGTGGAGTCAGGGAGTATTTGAGAGTCGAAACCTCTGTGTTATTGAGGAGGACGGGGAGGAGAATGGAGGAGCCTGGCTCGGCGAGACAAAACGTCAGACTCTGGGGATTGAGCCGGGCTGTGCTGATCGGGGACATGCGCACTGTGTGCTGCCCAAGTAAGTGCGCGTCCCTCGAGCCTAGAGACCCAGCGCCCAGGAGTCCAAATGAAAGTGGACTCAGAAGGTTGAGCAAACTGAACAGTTCTGGAGTGGCCGCGAGATCTACATGCGAGACGCGCGAATGAGGAGATGTCTCTACGAGGCTCCTGAGACGCACTTGAATGTGAAGAGTGGCCAGCGTCCCGTCTTACACTGCCCATGTTCAAACTGATGCCCCCGAACATCAACCCGTCGAGAATAACGATAAGGAGGAGCTGCAGTAAGACTACCGCACGACCGTAATTCAGACGGGGTATGCGCAGTCGGGTAAGAGCCAAACAATAGGCTATGTCGACTAGTATCCATTTTTTACAAAGGGCAAGTGAGTCGTCGGAAGAGGCAATGAACCCTAGGAAGTCTATAGCTTTCACAGCCTGACAGAGAAAGCCGAGGCTGAGCAAATAGAGTCTTGGGTACATGTTAAATGGACTGCGGCCGATATCAACACAGAATGCTTACCTTTGAGAGGGTATGTCGATGAATCTTTCAGGTATCAAAGGTGGGCGCGTGGCCATCTTGACGACACGGGAAAGGTCGCCCTGAAGTGATACAAGGCCGGTCGCAGCCTCGAGTCGCGATTATACTGAGGCTCCAAACTCGTGAGTATGCTCGCGACTAAGTAGTCGTGAAAGTCCGAGACCCTGAGGGCAGAAGGCTCCAGCCTCAACAGTTCCTGAAGCGCCCAAACAGAGAATAACGTCCAAGGAGATAGACGAGAGGGGTTGGACGAATGGGAGATCTGCGCGTCTAGCTGCGAAGCTTGTATAGTTACTAGTGCACGCGTCGGAGGCAAACTTCAAAAAGACAGAACACGATTTGTCACAAGATGTCACAGATCACGCGCGCCTGTTCGCTTAGTTCCGAGTGGCAACCTCTCGCTTAACTTCGCCTCATCTTGAAATGAGCAGTCGGTGAACCTTCCCCCCGCAGACAAACCTGACTCAAAGCTGCCTCATGCAGTTCCTCCTCTTCCAAAAATCGACGGCGATGTCGATATCATGTTTGATATCTTCACGCACAAGTCGCTTCAGGGAAATCATGGCACAAACGATGAGTACGGCGATACAAATCGATTAGTTGAACTTGGAGCGCGGGCCCTTCAATTGGCCCTCACCTCTCACTTCTTCTACAAACGCCCTGTGTTGACTGCGGATGAAATATCTGTGCGTGTCGCCCGCCACTTGCATTTACTATCAAGTAGTGCTGACGATGCATAGGAACACGCGCAGAAGGCTATCTCGGATACCACCCTCAGAGACTGCTTGAGCGCATCCAATATTAGAGCGAAGTACCGCGGGCTGCCTGATCTCTTAGATTCGCCCGAGGTAGCCACGTTCTCCACGTCCTGTTTTGCTGCCCAATCAATGACTGGTTCTCAGGAGTGCCGCAGATTCTTTCATTCGTATATTGGCGCTTTATACATTCGAAATGGAATCAACCATGTCCAGGCTTGGGTATCCGCCCTGGTGGATCCTAATGCTAATGTCAACTCCTTTGGAACGCCTCCGCCGCAGTTCGGTATAGGTATGCCTCCTCCACCGCCCCTCAGCATACCGCCGCCCCTGCCCCAGCACAACAGCACACCAATGCAGAACTCGGGTTATCCAATTGTTACGCTGTCTCTCATGAATGAAAAGGCGATGACGAGAGGTGTCTCAGTCACATATCCCGCCCAGTCGACTGGTCCTTCGCATGCGCCGACATGGACAGTCTCTTGCTGCAGTAAGACTCATCCGATATCATCGTCAATCCGTCTCATTGGATCTATCACAGTTCAAGGCATCGAAAAAGGGCGGGGAACGGGAAGCAGCCAGAAAAAGGCGAAGGAAGAGGCAGCCCGTCAAGCATATCAGGCACTGGGCTGGTAAAGCTGCACCTAGTCGGAATCTCGATACCCAACTCAAATCTTGAATTTGTGTATGTATGTACAAATAACCACTGACTGCAAATCCTATGATGAAACGTACCAAAACACGAGATATGCAGCTACCAGCGCAAGAAAAACTCCAGCTTGAGAATCGAGATTTGTAACCCTCGATGCCGCTTTGTTGAGCGTCTCCGTCGCCTCTTTAGTTAGATCGACCGGAGCTTGCGCACCACCCAGCGTCTGCCCTCGACCAGAAAATGCGCTGCTGCTACTGCCGGAAGAGCCACCTGCATGGCGCCGTACAGTCGATTCGAGCGTGCTGTAGAACGAAAATGAGTTACCAGTCCGTGGCCAGAAACAAAGGAGCAACGCACGCCCTGTCAGCACCCCGGACTTGATCAACCTTCGTCGAGCCTTTTAGAAAAATGAACGTTGGCCTTGGGGTTTTGTTTATGTTAAACTGGGGACTGGCGGCGTAATTCTTACATGGCCGATACCCGGTAAAGAGATGCGACATCCTTCGCCGCGTCCACGTCACATTTGAAGAAATTCACATTTGTATACTGTTTGGACAGGGCCTCGAAAGTTGGAGCTATGGCGTGGCACGGACCACACCTAAGCGGGAGTGAGCAAAATAAGAGTTACCTGGAGCACACAGTATCAATTTAAGCTATATAGCGATATTGTGGGGTAGACCTACCCTCAAATAAGTTGGACTCGCCAAGTAGCATGGAAATCGATAACCTGTACTGGCAAGTCGGTATCCTCATTCTGGAAGTTGACCTCAATGGTTTCTCACCGAGACTTTATCCTTCGATTTGGAGAGGTGTCCATTGAGCTCTGTAACAGAGTTCAAGTTTATGATCGGCATGTCGGAGGAGGAGAATGAGGATGCAACTTGCAAGAGGAGAGTGCACGTAGTACACTGTACTAAGCGGTGCGCAAGTGGTAAGCGAGGTCCCGTGCTCAGGCTTACGCTATCGAATGGTCGGCATCGGCGGCAACGGAGATCGACAAAATATCTGACTCCTGCAAGAGTATCGGTCATGTCACACAGATATACATGGATAGTGAAACGAAGGTACAAAAGTCAAACGAGTCCATGGCGGGGTGCCGGACTGAGACCACGGAACTGAGAAGACGCTTCCTGCACATGGGTAGACACTTTCGTCCCCTCTTTCAAAAGTTCAGCCAATTGCGCACGAGGCACGATGTGTTTTGAGAACGGAATGGCTGTGGTCAAGTAGGATTCTCCCCGTGTGGGCCGCCGCTCTTCTCCTGCAGAGGAAGCACGTCTTCTACGCGAAACGAATGACTGCTCTGGGTTTTGATTTTCATCCCGCCGTGCCTTGTATTCAGAATTTTGCCCCGCACGCCGAAAAGAGCCTGTCTTTCTCTTTGGCTTGTGTTCGTCTGCCTGTGACGAGTGGACTCGCCGGTGAAGTGACCACAGGCGGTGGTTGACAGCAGTCTTTGGTATCTCTGAGGGTAACGTTGGTGGTTCAAGTTTCTCGGCGACTAGCTTGGTGGTGACACTTTTCTTGACAATGTGCATAAATTTCATCTTCCGCGCTTGGCTGGGATGGAGCAGCCATGGCGAGCAAATGAACGATAGCGGAGTTATAGTCTTCTCCCCGGCAAAGACCCTGCCGGATTGCTCGAGCCGGTCGTTCACAAGGTAGTCGAATTTCCATTTAAGTTTCGTGTGATCGGTGCCCGTCTTGGAGACTCCGCACTCGATGAACGGAGGCGATGTGTGGTAAGATTCGCCGCCTTGCACGGTATACACGCCGTTCGCTTTGAGACAGAGAGTGGCTTGTCGTGATATATAATCGCGCGATTCGTCGCCATTGACCGTGATACGTCGGAGGATTGGAAGACCGTCTAATGGGGCGTAATGGAAGTTGAATGTTTCCCTTTTGATAGGACGAAAAAAAGCCAGCACACCATCAGAAGAATCCCAGCCTCGCGCTTGCTTCGGAAGACCAACAAGCCTGAAGGTCGGATGAACAGCTCGAAAACCTTCTTGGTCGACGAGAAGCTCGAGCACAGTATCTTTGAGCCATGAAAAGCTTGTCTGGAGTGAGACATCGCACTCTTGGGGAGGACTGGGACAGTGAATGGGCGGCTGTCGTAACAGGGGAGGACAAACATCGGTAGATCCAGATCCAGGGGCAGCAAGGGTAGCATGAGACGAATCAGCCTGCCGCGTATCTAGGACCTGAACCCAAGACTTGCTCGTCGATACGGTAGTATCCCAGTTATTGTCGCAGTCGATAGGAAGCTTAAATTTGCAACGTAGCGGACGCAGGGTTACAGGCGATGAAGGGGAAATAGGCGTGGAGGTGGGGAAAGCAGTATGAGAAGGCGTATCGTCGGTTTGGTCCTCTGTAGTTGGCCAAGAAGGATTGGAATCGCCAGGAGAGTTCGGAGCGGCGCCTTGAGACTGCCGGTGCAGCGGTCCAAACGTGCCCACAGAACTGCTGTAGATGACACCTGGTTGGCCCACGGTACAGAGGGATGGCGACGTGGACGCGCTGTAAAGGGTGAAAAGCGCAGGGTGGCTTCCTATGTCGAACAATATAGGGATGTGATCATCGGAACAATGTACGCCGATGGCGCTCAAGATAGGTGAAGGAGGTGTAAGGGATGACAGCGCGACGAGGACGGAGGATGAAGGCGGGAGAAAGTGAATGTCGGTAGGAGTCGGAGGACTCATCATGTATGTGGCGGTAGGGTTCAGATCTCAGAACTGAAACAAGGAACATTGCAATACAATGATACATATGCAGTCACAGTCCGTACAAAAAAGTCCTATGAAGCCAAAGCAAGCGGTATGGATTATGTATATAGAGCATGGTGTGTAGAAGAGCTCGAGGACAAGAAACTTCATATGCGAGAAATGCGAGAAGAGTCCAAACCACTCTTAAACCCCACCAGTCATCTGCCGAACGACATTAGTATTCCGAATCCCCACCACGCTCTTCGGTCTAGGCCGCAAAGCGCTAGCGAATCCTTTCGTCGGACTGATGCTCCTGGTGGGACTTAAGCCACCTCCGGTCATCTGCCTAAAGATACCGGGATCGCCGTAACCCAGCCCTTTAGTGGGGCTGACGCTCCTGGCGCCGCCTGTCATCTGTCTGAAAATCCCAGGGTCACTGCCATGACCGGTGAATTGTCTTGCGATGGTAGTAGTACCAGTGGACTGAGGCGCTACTTTTCCGGACCCAGTATAGGATGGAATCAATGGCGTCCGCGTCGGCGATCCCTGCGGCAATAACAACTGCACGAAAGCGCAATCAGCCGATGTACAGAAGATAAGACAGACAAGACCCACCGAACACTCTCGGCACCATACGCCGCCTTCAGCGTCAGTTTTCGCAGCACTGTCCAGCTTTTTTCCACAACCGGGTACTCCTTTCTTCTTCTCTTCTCTTGCGGACCACGGCTTGACGGGCGTCTTCTTGCCCCCACAGACCAAACAGGTTGCGTGCCATCTGGAACCTTGAGGGCCTGGGACAACCCCGCGCTCCATCGGCGAAACAGACTTATGACATCCGGGACATGAAGTTCCAGTTCCAAAACGAGGAAATGATGAGGGGTTTGATGTGGGAGGAGCGGTAAGCGGAGGACGGTCGTATTTGGTGGAGGTCGCAAAGGTCGCAGTGTGCGCTAGTCCAGATTGTCGAGGTGGAGAGGCCGTAGACACTCTGGAGAAGATAGGCAAAGTTGAACTAGACGACGAAATCGGCCTGACGCTTATTTTCTGCGGAGGGGAACACTATTATATTCGGAAGGGTTAGCGATGCTGCGGAATAGGGCGAAGGGGTATCAACGAACCTCGACATGACAAGGCCCATTGCCTCCCTTCACAAACACAGCCTGTCCAGCAACTCCTTCCTTGAAGGGTAAATCACACGAGACACAGGTGAAGCAATCTGCGTGATAAGTTTGCGGTTCTCCGGTTATGTCGTCGGGCACAGTGACATAGCGGCTGCCTTCTTCCACTGCAAATAACGCGCGTCGGCATTTGATACAGCGAGTGGATGCTGCGGCTTTTGGCGGGACAATCGCAAGGCCTTGAGGCGATTTGGGCTGCGAGGCATTGGAAAACGGGATTGGGCTCTTAGTCGGAGTGGACTTCGCCTTGACCGTAGACTTTGGGGTGTGTGTCGGGGTGCCCATTTGACTGCTGGTTTCTTCCGTAATGACATCATCGGCGTCTCCGATGAACTCTCGTGTATAGCGCGAACCATACCCGGAAGCGTAGACTTTGGATGCAGTAAAGACGTCGACATCGTATACTGAGCCACTCTCCCTGGGAGGGGAATCGGGCCCAGAGGAGGACGTTGTGTCAGAAAAATCGGAGATCAGGTCAGGAGTGGGAGGTAACGCAGGGCTAGAAAGACGACCAGAGGAGCGAGAGGAGCGGAGAAGAGGTTTGGAGATCGGTGGTGTCGAAGGGGCGGATACAGAAGGGGACACTGTCGACCCCTTCAGAAATCTGCGCTTCATCTCTTCTATAGCTTCTTCGGTGGGTCCAGGACTTGCGCTATGCCGCACAGGACTCGGGCTATCAGAAGAATACCGCATCGAAGGAGACTTATGTCCGTCTTCGGGTTCCGGGCTTCGGAAACGGTCGTATCGACGGGGGGAAGTCGCACCTAGATCTGCCAGAGGGTCGCTTTTCCCCCGTGAGCGGACCACAAGCGGGCTCCCCTCACGGCTCGAGGCGGTGTGCCTGGAAGCAGAAGCATTCATGGAGGGGCTGCCGGAATACGCGGAAGACTTTGGATTTCGGGTAGGGCTCTCCTTTCCAATCATACTCAGGCGGTGGGACAACTCTTCGAGAGCCGGGCTCGCCTCGCGAGTCTTCACGATTCCTAAACGCTGTTCCAACTCTTCGAGAGCAGGGCTGGCTTCCCGGCTTCTGTTTTTGGCACCGCTGCTCATACCCCCCAAATTTTCCACCCTGGGGCTCGTAGTACTGTTACGGCTCTTCTTCTTGGGAGTCGCATCGCGCTCGAGGCAGTTGTCGAAACAGTCTGGGCAGCACGGCCGACCTAGAAGATCTACCATGGGAGCATCACCGATGTTCCTGTCGCAGCCAGCACAATCGAAACACCGTTTGTGCCAATACTGTGAAGGAGGGAATAAACTTGAACATAAACTCAGTACAAGAAACTTTGCAACGCACTTTATCTGCTGCATGAATGAAGCCCCCCTCCGCCTTGAGAATGAGGACAGGGCGGGAGCATGAAGCGCATGTGCCCCTCGAGCCGCCATTCGTAATAAAGCAGCTGCGGCAGAAGAAGCGGGGAGGTCCGGCAGCCATCGATCCATTAGGATCCGGGTATATGGTCGAGTCCGATGGCGCAAAAGGAGTGGCACAATGTGCACAACACTTGCATAGGATTGTGAACAAGGTCTCGAAGAGGAGATTGTATATGCAGCATACCTGGATTGTGAGTGATTCCCTCGGCTGGAGAACAGAGCCGTAAACTTTGGACAGAGTCGTGTCGTGCGGCGACGGCAAAATACCAGATTCGGGGGCTGCCAATGCCGAATACTTCAACGGGGACGGTGGTCGAGTGAGCTGCGAAGTTGTAGATGTTATGTGAGCCGAAACGCGGTTTCCCAATGCTGGGGCAGACGATTGCGAAAGTGGTCGAGGGAAGCGCTTCGTAGGGGGTGTAGCAGGTGCTACAGCGACGCTTGCCGGTGCCGCGGTGGTTGCGGGGCGTGTTGGACTTGTAGGTCTGTCCTTGGAAACATATGTCTTGGACCAGCGATCCTGGGTCTGTTCTTTCGGATTAGTCTGATTCCAGGGAACGACGGGAGCTTCGGGCGGAAGGTGAGGAGACAGGGAGCAAGTACACAGAGGCATGCTCACCAACGGCAAGGCCACCGCACTTCTTGCAGCGCTCCCCTGTAACAATATCACCGCACCGTCTGCAAAAGCCCATGGACCCTGAATGAATGAATAAGGCCTGAACCTGGGCAACCCCGTGGTCCCAAGGGTCGGTCGGGCGACCGAACAAGACCGAGAAATCGGCCCAAGACCGAAGAAGACCGAGGGCGACCGAACACCGCACGTGATCACAACACATGTCAATACTTTCGCGTACGACTACGAGCGACTCCGCAAGACCAGCCCCACTGCTGCCCCAGAACTCCCCAGAAGCGCCCGCCCACCGGCTTGACCAACGCGTCGGCTTCGAAGCACCGAATGTGTGCGGGCCGGCGCCTCCGAGCACGCCCACGGCGCTTCCCGGATCCGAGCGAGGGAGGAGGCAAGGTGGGGCCAGCAACTCGCGCCACAGCCGCCTCCCGCCCCCCGCGCGCGCACACAATCCCCACAGGCTACGCTGCCGCGTAGCGCGAGGGGATTCCGCAGCAGCAGAGCGAGGATGATGTCGAGGCGGACGGGGTTGCACCTGTGGAGGAAGGACGACCTTGCGGGACGTCGTTACAAGCGACGGCGACGCGGTTCCGAGGCGGCGCAACACCTCCGCGAGTCCGCCTCGGACTCGCGTCGCTGTCGCTCGCAACGACATCCCGCACGGCGCCCGCCCCGCTCTCCACCAAGTCACATAGCCGGTACAATCGGCCTCTGCCCGTCAACAAGCGCGTCCTTGGGCATGTAGTACCACCACGTCCGCAGGAGCGCGCAAGAATCCACTACTCGTGCCCCGAGCAGGCGCTGTACTATCCGCTTGCGACGCTCCAGCGCGCGGGCGTCGTCGGCGCCGTCGAGCCTGTAGCCGCCGAACGGCGCGGCGGCGTTCGTTGAGCTGCGCGACAAGTCGTTTGGCGGGGGCGGCGCATACACTCGATCGGCGGCATCACGCCCGCTCCCACGCTTATCGAGGGCGACGGCGCTTCTCCTACGCACGTCTACACACACGTGTCCCGCGCGGACGCCGCTTCCTGCGTCCATGCGTCGTTCGCTTGCCGCCATCGCGTCCCGGTGCTGCCGCCCCGCACACCCCGGCGATCTCATGTGGATCGCCCTCGTGTCCCCGCCCGCCTCAGCCGATGTATTCGCGCCCTGCACCCTCGCTGCGCCCGCCTACCCGCGCGCTCGCTGCCCTCGCCAACCGCGCGTGCTCGTGTCGCATCCCCCCCATTGTCGACGCCGACAGCCCCCACCACCCCACCGCCGACGTGCCCCCGCCCTCCGTCTCGTACTTACCGCAGCGGCCCGTCAGGGTGCGCTGTACAGACGCCGCTCGGTCAATATGCGCGGGTCCCGGGCGGAGTTTTCCGCCAAATCGCGCGACCGGCGACTTGGGTGGCTCGTCGAACGACCGCGACGCGGCGGCGCGCGCAGCCCACTGACGCCAAGAGGCCCGACCGAAGCCCCACACCGCCGCATCAGCGCAAATCCGCGCAGGCAGCCTGTCCGCTTACGTGGCGCGGGGCGCAACACGTTGGCGGAGGCGAGGTGTTTGCGCCCACAGCTCCCCAGCCCCACTCGCTCGCTGCGACTGTGATGCCCGCCCCGCTTGCACGGGGCACGCGCACATCCCGAATGGCGGCGGAGGAATTGCGCCCTGCGATCAGCCTGATGCGCGGGCGGGCTGTGCGGCGCACGATTGGCGGCAATCGTCGTGTCCCAGTGCCTCCGCCCGCCGCTCGCGCTCCCCACCATGTCCACCCCGCCGCTTGCACAGGGAGCGCGCACACATCCCGAATGTGCGGGCGAGCGCGCGTCCACTGTGCACAGCGTGAAGGAGCTGGTGCGCGGGCGGCCTGCACGACACACAATTGGCGGCGATTGGCGGGTCCCAGCGCGCAAGTGCATTGGATCCGCCGCCCGCGACGTCCGACCTGCCGCTTGCACAGGGCGCGCGCGCATCTCGGATGCGCCGACGAGCCCAAGCCGGAGTTGCGCCGCGCGAACTAGTCAACGCACGTTTCGCGTCGATGGGCGCGCTCGCTGCACGCGGAGACAATGGGCGCGCGCATACCCAGGAGCATGATGAATTCTTATCAATGCCCCAGAAGCCTGGGCGCCTCTTCAAATCCAGCTCCGGTGTCGTTCTTTTCAAACTCTTTATGAGCTATGATGTGCCTGCAGATGATCCAACATCCAACGGTCTTTTCACCGAGCTGGATAGCCAGATATACCTACGCATAGATGACCTTTGTGACACTGATTTTTCTACCCCATCTTCGTCTGGGATTTGATAATTATATCAATTATCACGCACACCTTCAATTACAGTTGGTACATATAACCAACAAAGCAATGTCTTCAGCCCTTGAACACACTCGGTTCGCAATGTGCACGCGCAGGGACCATGGCCACAGGGGTGTGGTACATATAGAGCACTGCATGTGCACGAGGAACGCACTTCGCAGATGCACTGTTGCCCATGCCCCAGCGCGTGCCACAGCTAGCATCGCGTAAGATTTTGTTAGTGGTGCTTATTCACGCACAAATCATGAGCGCTGGGTCAGCGCACCGACTCGGATGTTGCGCAAATGCGCGGCGAGTGACGAGGCCACAATGTGGGGATGCTGAGCATGGGGACGCGGCAATATTCGTGAGTGTTGTGGCCCCACATTGAATCCCAAGGTGGACCCGCTGCCTGCCGGCTTGAAGCAGTACACTGGTGGCCAGCTACAGTTGCCTGAGCAGCCAACAAGTTAGAATGGTGCTCGCATGGGAAGAATGGAGCCGTCGCCGGTGATGTGCAGCGCTCCCTAAAGAGTGTTGCGCGAGCGACGGGCACTTACATCCAAGGTGCATGTTGCACTGTCCATTAAATTGCTCAGTACTAGCACGCGCAGCGTCGGGGCAAGCTGGAACAGGTATGTGCTTAGATCGGGCACGACGGCAAGCCGCGTGAGGATGTGGTATGTGTCTGGCAGCCTGGCGCTGCTACGCACATCGATGAGGCACCCGCCCTCGAGAATCGCGAGGACATCGCCGTCACATCGGCAGACCTGTGTTGCACATCCGTCATGGAGCCGCAGCATTCCCAACAGAGTGCTGCGCGAGCGGCGTGCACTTACATCTACGGTGCCATCTTTCGAGTGTACATTGCAGGCGTGCAACACTTGCGCTTGCTGCGGCAGGACCATGCATGCACTACAACCTGGTTCACAAGTGTTCCTTGATGTGCGGCATGCTAGCAACTTCGCGCGCTCGCATCGAGGACGTCGCATTTGCATGCAGGTGTTCTTGAGCAAAATCTGCAGGGTGCACGTCCGGGCAGTGCCATCACGCGGAACCTTGACGCCTGCGAATTGGCCACTAGCAAGGGAGAACGCTCGAGGCCACATAGCAAAGGGTGCTCCATGCACAGAGCATTTTGCTCCGATGGACTTGCGGGCCCCAGAATACATCAGACATCCTAATATTGTTTGAAGGATTGTCAAAGGATTGTCGCCGTGAGCGGCGCGGAAGAGGTGACGTGCTGATAGCCGAGATAACAGACGCTTAGACGCTCACTTACGCGAGTTGCCGCGCGATTGGCGCACCCCCCGAGGTCAAAAGTGAGCGAGAGCAAGCAAGAGCCTGCAAGAGCCCTGGGTGGCGATCACATCCTAATGCGGCCAGCCCTTGGTAAACAGAGGCTGTTTCCCGGCATTTTCCAGCCCTTGGAATGACCGATTTTTCAACCTGGGCAACCCCGTGGTCCCAAGGGTCGGTCGGGCGACCGAACAAGACCGAGAAATCGGCCCAAGACCGAAGAAGACCGAGGGCGACCGAACACCGCACGTGATCACAACACATGTCAATACTTTCGCGTACGACTACGAGCGACTCCGCAAGACCAGCCCCACTGCTGCCCCAGAACTCCCCAGAAGCGCCCGCCCACCGGCTTGACCAACGCGTCGGCTTCGAAGCACCGAATGTGTGCGGGCCGGCGCCTCCGAGCACGCCCACGGCGCTTCCCGGATCCGAGCGAGGGAGGAGGCAAGGTGGGGCCAGCAACTCGCGCCACAGCCGCCTCCCGCCCCCCGCGCGCGCACACAATCCCCACAGGCTACGCTGCCGCGTAGCGCGAGGGGATTCCGCAGCAGCAGAGCGAGGATGATGTCGAGGCGGACGGGGTTGCACCTGTGGAGGAAGGACGACCTTGCGGGACGTCGTTACAAGCGACGGCGACGCGGTTCCGAGGCGGCGCAACACCTCCGCGAGTCCGCCTCGGACTCGCGTCGCTGTCGCTCGCAACGACATCCCGCACGGCGCCCGCCCCGCTCTCCACCAAGTCACATAGCCGGTACAATCGGCCTCTGCCCGTCAACAAGCGCGTCCTTGGGCATGTAGTACCACCACGTCCGCAGGAGCGCGCAAGAATCCACTACTCGTGCCCCGAGCAGGCGCTGTACTATCCGCTTGCGACGCTCCAGCGCGCGGGCGTCGTCGGCGCCGTCGAGCCTGTAGCCGCCGAACGGCGCGGCGGCGTTCGTTGAGCTGCGCGACAAGTCGTTTGGCGGGGGCGGCGCATACACTCGATCGGCGGCATCACGCCCGCTCCCACGCTTATCGAGGGCGACGGCGCTTCTCCTACGCACGTCTACACACACGTGTCCCGCGCGGACGCCGCTTCCTGCGTCCATGCGTCGTTCGCTTGCCGCCATCGCGTCCCGGTGCTGCCGCCCCGCACACCCCGGCGATCTCATGTGGATCGCCCTCGTGTCCCCGCCCGCCTCAGCCGATGTATTCGCGCCCTGCACCCTCGCTGCGCCCGCCTACCCGCGCGCTCGCTGCCCTCGCCAACCGCGCGTGCTCGTGTCGCATCCCCCCCATTGTCGACGCCGACAGCCCCCACCACCCCACCGCCGACGTGCCCCCGCCCTCCGTCTCGTACTTACCGCAGCGGCCCGTCAGGGTGCGCTGTACAGACGCCGCTCGGTCAATATGCGCGGGTCCCGGGCGGAGTTTTCCGCCAAATCGCGCGACCGGCGACTTGGGTGGCTCGTCGAACGACCGCGACGCGGCGGCGCGCGCAGCCCACTGACGCCAAGAGGCCCGACCGAAGCCCCACACCGCCGCATCAGCGCAAATCCGCGCAGGCAGCCTGTCCGCTTACGTGGCGCGGGGCGCAACACGTTGGCGGAGGCGAGGTGTTTGCGCCCACAGCTCCCCAGCCCCACTCGCTCGCTGCGACTGTGATGCCCGCCCCGCTTGCACGGGGCACGCGCACATCCCGAATGGCGGCGGAGGAATTGCGCCCTGCGATCAGCCTGATGCGCGGGCGGGCTGTGCGGCGCACGATTGGCGGCAATCGTCGTGTCCCAGTGCCTCCGCCCGCCGCTCGCGCTCCCCACCATGTCCACCCCGCCGCTTGCACAGGGAGCGCGCACACATCCCGAATGTGCGGGCGAGCGCGCGTCCACTGTGCACAGCGTGAAGGAGCTGGTGCGCGGGCGGCCTGCACGACACACAATTGGCGGCGATTGGCGGGTCCCAGCGCGCAAGTGCATTGGATCCGCCGCCCGCGACGTCCGACCTGCCGCTTGCACAGGGCGCGCGCGCATCTCGGATGCGCCGACGAGCCCAAGCCGGAGTTGCGCCGCGCGAACTAGTCAACGCACGTTTCGCGTCGATGGGCGCGCTCGCTGCACGCGGAGACAATGGGCGCGCGCATACCCAGGAGCATGATGAATTCTTATCAATGCCCCAGAAGCCTGGGCGCCTCTTCAAATCCAGCTCCGGTGTCGTTCTTTTCAAACTCTTTATGAGCTATGATGTGCCTGCAGATGATCCAACATCCAACGGTCTTTTCACCGAGCTGGATAGCCAGATATACCTACGCATAGATGACCTTTGTGACACTGATTTTTCTACCCCATCTTCGTCTGGGATTTGATAATTATATCAATTATCACGCACACCTTCAATTACAGTTGGTACATATAACCAACAAAGCAATGTCTTCAGCCCTTGAACACACTCGGTTCGCAATGTGCACGCGCAGGGACCATGGCCACAGGGGTGTGGTACATATAGAGCACTGCATGTGCACGAGGAACGCACTTCGCAGATGCACTGTTGCCCATGCCCCAGCGCGTGCCACAGCTAGCATCGCGTAAGATTTTGTTAGTGGTGCTTATTCACGCACAAATCATGAGCGCTGGGTCAGCGCACCGACTCGGATGTTGCGCAAATGCGCGGCGAGTGACGAGGCCACAATGTGGGGATGCTGAGCATGGGGACGCGGCAATATTCGTGAGTGTTGTGGCCCCACATTGAATCCCAAGGTGGACCCGCTGCCTGCCGGCTTGAAGCAGTACACTGGTGGCCAGCTACAGTTGCCTGAGCAGCCAACAAGTTAGAATGGTGCTCGCATGGGAAGAATGGAGCCGTCGCCGGTGATGTGCAGCGCTCCCTAAAGAGTGTTGCGCGAGCGACGGGCACTTACATCCAAGGTGCATGTTGCACTGTCCATTAAATTGCTCAGTACTAGCACGCGCAGCGTCGGGGCAAGCTGGAACAGGTATGTGCTTAGATCGGGCACGACGGCAAGCCGCGTGAGGATGTGGTATGTGTCTGGCAGCCTGGCGCTGCTACGCACATCGATGAGGCACCCGCCCTCGAGAATCGCGAGGACATCGCCGTCACATCGGCAGACCTGTGTTGCACATCCGTCATGGAGCCGCAGCATTCCCAACAGAGTGCTGCGCGAGCGGCGTGCACTTACATCTACGGTGCCATCTTTCGAGTGTACATTGCAGGCGTGCAACACTTGCGCTTGCTGCGGCAGGACCATGCATGCACTACAACCTGGTTCACAAGTGTTCCTTGATGTGCGGCATGCTAGCAACTTCGCGCGCTCGCATCGAGGACGTCGCATTTGCATGCAGGTGTTCTTGAGCAAAATCTGCAGGGTGCACGTCCGGGCAGTGCCATCACGCGGAACCTTGACGCCTGCGAATTGGCCACTAGCAAGGGAGAACGCTCGAGGCCACATAGCAAAGGGTGCTCCATGCACAGAGCATTTTGCTCCGATGGACTTGCGGGCCCCAGAATACATCAGACATCCTAATATTGTTTGAAGGATTGTCAAAGGATTGTCGCCGTGAGCGGCGCGGAAGAGGTGACGTGCTGATAGCCGAGATAACAGACGCTTAGACGCTCACTTACGCGAGTTGCCGCGCGATTGGCGCACCCCCCGAGGTCAAAAGTGAGCGAGAGCAAGCAAGAGCCTGCAAGAGCCCTGGGTGGCGATCACATCCTAATGCGGCCAGCCCTTGGTAAACAGAGGCTGTTTCCCGGCATTTTCCAGCCCTTGGAATGACCGATTTTTCCTGAACCTGAACGTTCGACACAAACCAACGCGATCACGTGTGCGCAGGCACTGCTTTCGGACGATGACTCCACAAACACCCAGGACTCCAAGGAGGCGCCTGGGTGTTGTCCAGTCTCCGTACTTCGCTCCGAAACGGCTCAAATCGACTGAAGAACTGTCCAGTCAAGATATTCACCGCCTCCGCGAGCGGTTGATTGAGCTGAAGCCAAGTCTTATCCAGGGTACGCCTCCAATCTTACACCGTGACTTTTCCAAACTCCCAGCCAACTTTTCTCCCAGAGGCAGTCGCGGATGACCCATGGAAGCTCTTGGTAGCAGCTATCTTGCTCAACAAGACGGCGGGCAAGCTCGCCATCCCCGTCTTCTGGGCCATCATGTCAACATATCCGAACGCCTGGACTCTCTCGCAAGGTATGAAACGTCCCCAGCGCTTGAAGAGCCCTGAAAGGATATCCCTAGCCTCAGAAATAGACCTCGTCGACCTCATCCGGCCACTCGGGACGCAGAACGTCCGCGCTAAGCGCCTCATCAACCTCTCCCGTGCCTACCTGCAAGACCCACCGTCGCAGCGCGACGAGCGTCTCTCACGCGCTATGGGCTTACTCATTTCGCCGCGCAAACGCGAGAAATACCCTCGGACGCCAATCAGTCATCTTCCTGGAGCAGGACCCTACGCCCTCGACTCTTACCGCATCTTTTGTTCAGGCCCCGAATCAGAAGAATGGAAGGAAGTGAATCCTAACGACAAGGAACTCGTTAGGTATCTTGTAAGTACATCATCCTCATAATCTTCCGGTTACTTATATGACCATGCAGAAATGGAAATGGGCTGTAACGGAGAATAAGCAATGGGTGCCCGGGTCGGGGGTGGGCCGCTCGGCTGATTCTTCGTATATGCAAAGTTTGGTAGCAGAACTCGAGATGCATTCCGGCATCCGCAAAACGGCGGATTTGGGTATGTACACACGAAATGGTCTAAAGATAGTAACCAGCTCTGTGTTTGCACATTACAGCTTTGCCCGAGGCAGGGGTTGCCAGTCCACTCGCTCGATCTGACCAAGAGGATCAGTGGTGAGCGCAGCAGGGAGGGTGGGGAGCTCAGCTTGCCATTTCAGGCTTAAGATCTTTGACCGTGGCGGCACCCAGACCTCTCATCGCAGTGATGATCTCTCGCTCCAAGATGCGAATGCACTTAACAACACCCGCTTCTCCGTACGCCTGGGGGAAGATGAATAACCAGGGTAATCGAGGCGAAGTTCATCGCTTACGCTCTGAGCGTACAGGAAAGCGCGGCCCATGCCTACGGCTGTTGCTCCCAAGCATAACGCTTTGAGTACATCTGTCCACAGAAAGCTCAACTCAGCTTAATCTTGGGATCGCTTTGTGCCTCACCGGTTCCACGTCGCACGCCACCTGCAACCACAATCCTGTCAGTCCTCTAAGATATGGCTAGCTACGGGTAGCATACCATCAATGTACACTGGACAATAATTTAAGCAAACCAGAATGGGACAAGAGAGCTCAGTTTACCCTCAAGTTTATCGAAGACATCCGGTCGCTGTTTGCGCAGCTGATAGAGAACCTCCATAGGCGGCAAAGAACTAGTTCACTTTGAGTACACCCTTGGATAGCGGATGAACACTGACTAGTCCAATTGCCGACCTGCGAGGTCATTTCAGTAAACGTGACGTTGCGCTGATGTAAAACTCACCCCCGTGGTTAGAGAGCAGAATGCCATCCACACCTGCTTGAGCAGCAAGAACCGCGTCCTTGCCGGTATATTGTCAGAGCGTACTTCAGGCTTCCCCGAGCATAGCAGATACCTCAACGCATTGTATGCCTGAGGTCTAGTCAGAACAGTATAGGAGAACGAACAAGACCTTCCCACCCTTAATTACGATGGGCAGTTTGGTTAGACTCCGTAACCAGGGGATAGTCTTTTTCAACTTCAGCGCTAGATTGGGGATATCACAGACGGATGAGTCACCTTTTCCCATGTCATATCACGATCATCGTTGATGACCAGGCCGCCGGCAGTTCCAAAAACGTTGTCGCCGTCCTCTGGCCCTTCACCTTCCACGTAAAGCTTGACGGATCCCCGCTCTAGATCCTCTACCACCCAAGGACTTTTAGCGTCGTTTTCCCGATTTCCAGGGATGACGGCGTCCACGGTCAGAAATATGGCCTTGTACCCGAGCTTCTCAATTTCCCGGACGCGCTTTTCCGCGACCGAATCATTGGTGTTTTTGTAGAGTTGGAAGAAAAGCGGCTGCGAGGACTCTGCTGCGGCAATGATCTCTGCCGGAGACGCGGAGGCGTTGGAGGACACCATTTGAATGATGGACGTAGTGGCCGCGCCCTTGACTATATTTATTTCACCTGCCGAGACGGACATGAGTTATACGAGGAATTTGAGAGACTCGGTGAAAGTTTGCCTAGCGGATGTCCAAGTTTAGCGAGAGCGGCGCCAGATACAAAGACAGGGATGGAGGATTTGAAACCCAGGATTGTCGTGGAGGGGTCACATTTGCCGACCGGCCGCATTACACGAGGATGGAAGAAAAAGCGGGAGAACGCTCTGGCGTTTTCCGTCAGAGCTAGAGGAAAACAATGTAAGATACATGTTCGCTGCGAATGCGAAGGGGCATGTACTGACTGATTTGATCATCTGCACCTGAGGCGTAATATGCTTCTGCCTTGTGCGACAGGACTTTTCTGGCAACTTCCTGTAGGATGGGTAAATGGGAAGTCATCCAGGTGCGAGGGTCATGGACCTCCATGTCTGCCAAGCTTAATATGCGCACGAGCGGGGGGCGCTGGGATAGGGCCTGCTCGACTCTGAGTTCGTCCTTGGTCTTCTTGCGTGTCTGTTGTTCACGGGCAACAGACTGGGCGGCAGTCTCGGAGAGGGGGCCGAGATGCTTCGATGGCGGAAGATTCTTTGCTAGGGCATCTGGTGGGTGTATAGGCTCATATGCACTGGTAGCGTCACGCCCGGCATATTTGAGGATTATCTTCGCGCCACCGGGATGCTCCTTGGGAAAAAATTTAGCACATTTTGGTGAGCAAAGAAGACGTGCGTAGAGACCTGCAGAAAGTCGGTCACGTCCTGAGAACGTACTACGGTCAGAACTTCGCGAGGAGAACGGGAGAATGACTACATAGACGTTGTTTTTTATGATAACCCAGCAGGAGCCTTGAGAGTTGTGTTTTGCGACTTCCTCGAGGGACCACATCGTGGGGAAGAGGAACTACCGAGGAATGTCATTTGAAGGACTCGGGAGGGAGGTTCCGCGGCCCGGTCCGGACGAATCGCGACTTCGGTCCGGAGATGGAGGTTCGGCATGTTCCGTGCCTGGGACGCGACGAGATCACGTGGGCTCTAATTGTCTTTGAAGTTTGAACCGACACCGACACCCTCCCCTCCTCCCGTCCTGCACGATGCCTCCGCTGCCGTCCAAGAAGGAGATGCAGGAGATGAAGCGTCCGGATCTCCAGAAACTATGCAAAGTACCCCCAGCTCGCCTTCCCCTTCGCAGGTGTTCTGACTCGTTTTCCAGGACTACGGCGTCAAGGCAAATCTTAAGACAGACGCCCTTATCGAGCTCCTACTCGACACCAAGTCCGTCCACAGCACCTGCCCTCCTCCGCTGTCTAATATCACTTCAGGAAAGCAAATCCACGAACCGCACCAGCCCTACCAAGCCGCCGCAGCGTCTCCACGCGGCATGTTAGTCGATCAGCCCCACGCATCAGCTCGGTCATCATCCACGACACGGACGATGAGGACGAAGACGATCATGAGCAGGAGGTTGATCAGGAAGAGACGGAGAACCAGCCGGAGCCAGAACCAGAACCGGCACCCCCAACGCGCACTCGCAAGGCCAAAGACACGCAGACCCGTCTCGGGGTTGGGAGACCCGTCGCAGCAGGGGGCTCGGGTGCCCGTGCAGTCACCAAGTCGGTCAGCGTTGCCAAAGGAAAGCGCGGCAAGAACAGTAGAGCCGTGAAACCCGCTGAGGAAACTATCCTGGAAGAAGGTGTGTGCCAAAGTCACTTTCATTTGGTGCTCAGTCTAACTTCAACAGCCGAAGAAGAGCAACCATCGCAGGGTCAGTAGCGTCATTCCTGCGCATTGCTTAGCATCTGACATCTAAATTCAGCTGGGCCGTCCGATTTGACCGTTGCTGGGTCCGCTACCACTCTTAATGCTGCCCTCCCTGCTGGCACGGCTCAGGCATCATCGCCTTCAGTTAGATCGGCGACATTGGATAGCGCCGTTGCGGAAGCCGTGAGTAACACTCTCATCAATCGCTTATTTATCTCATTTTATCTGCAGTTACGGCCCGTCCAACAACAACTGGAATCTCTTAGAACGGAATTAGAACAGCTTCCGGCCTTGAAAACCGAACTGGCTCAGTTAAGGAAGCAGGTGGCTGACGTGCATAGCTTACAACAACAAGTCGCCAGTCTCACCGTAGAAGTGGAGATTCTCAAAGCGCAGAGTACGACGATAACCACCCTGGATGCACAGTTCAAGCAGTTCAGAGACGCAAACACGCTCGCCACAAGCTCGCGCCTGTCAAATCCGTCAACACCCCGTTTCCAGAGTCCTATGCCGAGATCAAATAGGTAAGTACAAGTGAGCCGAACGGTCAGCCTCTCCTCAACCCCATTCCAGTCGTGAACGTGAACAGGCGAATTCGCCGCCCTCCGTCGACGCCAGGACGATTAAACCGATCAAGAACCGTGACCTACCAAACCCCGGTGTTGCTCCCAGTATGCTTGGGAAGCGCCATCGCGAATCGACGTCGAGCAACCTGACCGGCGTCATTGAGGAAGGACAGGAGGGAGATCTTAACGAAGAGGAACTAGCAAGGAGAGTGGTGCGGCCCACCAAAAAACGTGCCAAGTTGCAGCCAGCAATGGCAGACGTTGACATGGCGGACGATCCTGAAGCCGAGGAGGAAGGGATGCCGCCACCTCCACCACGCGTTCCGAGCTTCACCGTCTTCAGCGGGGAAGAGGAGCAGCCGTATATCGAACCGCCGCCGCCCACTGAGGGTCTTCCCGAGTTCTTCGTCCCGTCATCGCCGACTGGCTCTGGCTCTCGGCAGGGAACGACGACCAGCACCCAGAACGCGTCCGAAAACCAGCATCCCTTCACCTTTGCCTTCCTCCCCATCTCCTCTACGCCCGCAAATGCCGCCTTCAATCTGCCGAGCTTTCCGTATCCGGAAGCTCCCCAATCCCCATCGCCCGCGGGCCCCTCGCACAGCGGCCCCTCCCGCAACCACGGGGAGCGCACCGACATATTCCAGTCCTTTGGGCTCCCGCCCCCCGGGCGACCACGCTCGCGGGTCATCAGCAGCACGTCAGGCTCGCGGGATACGACGGGGGATATGGGCGCGTTCGTGGATCCCGCTGCGCTGACAAGGCGTCCCTCAGATCAGGAGCGGGAGGACGTTGCTGCGGGGTTCGGCTTCCGGCCCCCGTCGAGATCTGACCTGGACAGCGACGCTACGGGATTGAAGCGGACGATGTACGGCACGGAGTTGGAAGGGGATACGCGCTTCGGCGACTTTGGGCTCGAGGGCGTTGCGAGCGGGTTCTGGGCGGGCGGGCGATTCTAGGTCGTTCGAAGTTCGTTTGAGTTTGAGTTTGGCGGCGTATCGTGTCCGCGGCGAGTGCAGATGTTTGTATCCATTGAAAGAGTCCGGTTGCGTATAGTAGTGTACTTGTGTCTTGTGTATTATGAAAGAGGGTGACGCCTATGCCATTCTTAATTCTTGACAGTCGTTAATAGGAAAGGAGGGAGCCCTTCATTTCCCGGTGTTTTCATCTACAGATATGTACAACAAAGGCTACTACCGTCGCTACTACCGTCGCATATATACGCGTTGAAAGGTTAGTGCGTCGAAATTTACATTGCTGAATAAATAAAACCGGCAAGTGTCGATGTGCTTTCCGGTGGCCGTGGTTCAAATGGAAGAGTTCAAATGGAAGGCACGAAGGAAAGAACCTCCTCGTAAAGCAGCTCTGCGCGCAAGGTACATCAGTCGACGGGGGTACAGCATGCACCGGCAAACGCACCCTTCAGCTGGTCCTTCGACAGCTCCTCTTTGTGCACTGCAAAAGACTCATCAGCGAACGGCCACGCAGTTCAATTGAAGTCGCGCACGGTCAAACTTGAAATACGAGGGGCTGAAAGGAGAGGCGGTAGGTTCGTCCTCTTTATCGTGCTAAGACGCATATATTAGGAGGGAGGCTCGGCATGCGAGAAACTAGCAGTTACATATGCCGCGAGGTAGGGATGCTCCAGCGCCTCGTACACGTTCATCCGCTTCTTAGGATCGAAAGTCTGTTCGCCGATGAGCCGCGTCCCATATACAGTTCGGTTCGGCGGGCGCTCACCAGGGTCTTCGACAAAAAGTCGATCGCCTCCGTCGACGCGTTCGGGAAGAGCGTGGGAAACGGGCGCCGCTTGCGGATCGGCAGCGCCCGGATGTAGTCACGTGAGCGGCGTGAGGTGATCGCGTAGAACTCGTCGAGGCTTGGCGTGCCTGGACATTGTGAGCCGGGCGATAGATCGATAAATAGCCAAGGCTGCAACGCACCGATCACGTCCAAGATTAAGTCGAGCTGGTGGCTGTGAGGGCTTTGTATGAGCCACTTGTGCCCAGGGCACTTGGGGGAGGGAGGAGGGAGGAAGCGCACCTGTAGTCCCGTCCTGGGAAGAGCGGGCGTCCTGAGAGGAGCTCCGCCAGGATGCACCCGACCGCCCAGATGTCGATCGCCTACAGTCAGGTTGAGCGAGAGGCTCGCGGCGATGTTGAATGACTCCCACCTTGGTGTACATCTTGAAGGACAACATGATCTCCGGCGCGCGATACCACCGCGTCGCCACGTATTCAGTCATCATGCCCGCCTCTTTCCCGTTGCTCGAGCTCGTCTTGACCGAGCGCGCGAGGCCGAAGTCGCAGACCTTGAGGTCGCAGTTGGCGTTGAGCAGCAGGTTGGCGGGCTTGAGATCGCGGTGAACGATGTCTGCGCTGTGGATGGACTTAAGCGCCCGCAGCGTTTGGTAGATGAAGTATTGGCAGTGGTCGTCGGTGAGGTGCTGCGTGCGGATTACGCGGTGCAGATCTGTCTGCATCAATTCTTGAATGACTACATGCAAGATTAGAAATGTCATCTTGTGGAGAAATCACAGGCGTACAGTAAATTTCGGTGAAAGCATCCAGCGTAGGAGGCTTGATGATATCCAAAATCGAGATGATCTGGATGGAAAAGTGATTAATTCGCGTACGCGGAGGGTAAAAAAAGGCTTACATTTTCATTCAGACATGTCTCGGAGAAGAACTTGAGTAACTTCAGTTCCCTGAGGGTGCGCAGTGCAAACAGAGTATGATCAAAGGGCAGGATCTTCTTGATTGCAACCTGGCGGCCAGTAGGCTTGTGTAGAGCAGCCGCCACTGTGCCGTAGGCACCTTCCCCGATCGCATGCAGAAGCTCATAGTCGTCACCTAAATTCACTTAGTGACAGCATGCACCGAGTGGCATGGAAAATGTACCAATTTCGAACTTGGGAAGGGGCTTGTTGGCTTTGCGGGAAGACATTATTCACACTGGATCCAGCCGGTGGAGTGTAGAGCGAAATAAGGCGGTGAAGGAGAGGCGCGAAGGCAAGGCAATTTCAGAAGACGAAATCGAATATTTGGGTTGAACTGCTCGCGCCCTTATATATTGTTTGATGGGCGGGCAGTTCGTTAGCCATGGCGATCAACTATACTGAGTTTGGCTGCACGGCGAAGCAACAGGACGGCCAGTTCAGAGAGTCTGAATATACGTCCGCTCCGTCGAGGAGAGAGAGCCGGCCGCTGGAGACGCGTCTGGGGTGGACGCAGACCGGGAATGGTTGTGATAGGTTGCGGTTTGCCGTGATGGATAGATATCGATGCGACGACTAAAATTAGGCAGAGTATATATAGTGCTTGGTCCAGGGACGGGTTTCGAGCGAGTGCCAGCAATATCAGACAAGACATGGTAGATCTGCTGGAGACTGTTGGAACGTTGACTAGGACTGTTGACTGGTTTGACCTCTTGCTCCTGCTGCCTTTTGTACTGGTTCAAGCCTTCAAAAGCCTTCAAAAGGTGATGTTTGCTGTTGACGTGCTTGACAACAAAGGCTCCTATTGACAGATAATTGAATGAATCAAGCACATGATGTGTGATGAACAATGGCAGCAATAGCAGGATAAAAAGCCTCACCCGTTTGTGTCCATCCTTTCCTCCTTCCCCTCCTCTTTGGCGCCTTTTTTCCCCCCGAGCCCATCCAGTTGGCTTCTGTTCTGTCTCGCTGCTCCACCACGTTCCTTCGCCCGCCGCACATTCACCCTACTAACCGCTAGCGATGTTTGCTTCTCTCTCTCTGGGCCTGGCTATACTGCCCTTTGTCGTCGCCAAGATTCATGATGTCCAGGTCGGCGGTGCCAATGGCCTGTTAGAATATTCCCCCGAAGCCCTTGTGAGCCATTTTCGCCGCGCCGTAGACAAGGATCGATCGAACCCGCATCAATTAGTCCGCTGCCGTCGGAGACCAAGTCGTGTTCCACTTCAATCCCAAGGTGAGGAGGAGCGCCGCGTTTTTTGCACCGAATTCGTCTGACGACTTGGTGTAGAACCACACCGTCTCCCAGTCCGCATTCGCCAACCCTTGCGGACTGAAGGATGGCGGGTTCCACTCTGGATTGTGTGTTTTTCCAAACAGATCGCCTCTTTTTGCTGACTCCGGGGGGTGCAGCATGCCTGTAGCTGCCAACACCTCGGTTGATACCAGACCGACTTTCACGGTGACGGTCAACGATACGCAACCCGTCTGGGTGTACTGGTTAGTCCTGGAAAAATACACGCACTGGTTCGCGCCTGACACCCGATCCTAGTGCCCAGGCTGCCGGGACTGCCGCCAGCCACTGCGGCCAGGTAGGACGCTCGCATCTCTCTCAGCCGCGATCACTGATCGTAGCCCCAAGGGTATGGTCTTCTCGATCAACTGCCCAAGCGGAGACGCGCCCAACTCCTTCGACAACTTCAAGAAGGCTGCAAAGGCGATTGGGGCCAGCCTCGTCGCTGCTGCTGCGTCCGCTTCCAGCCCCGCAGCTGGCGGTGGTGGGTACGGCGGCTACGGCGGCGGCGCTGCAACGCCCGCCGCCACGGCTCCTTACGGCGACGTGACCCTCCCCCCGGCACCCTCTGCCACCGTGGTCACCGTGCCGATCACGGTACGCTCAGTCATTAGTCGCGAATTCGCCTCGTTAACATATGTGCAGCTCGACTCGACCTCGGTGTGGACGACCGTGTACACGTCGTTCGCAAACTCGCCTGCTGCCACCCCGGCTGCGGCTGAGGGCGTGGTCCACACCATCAAGGTCGGCGGTGTCGCAAACGGATCCCCCCAGCTCTTCTTCGACCCGGACCACATCGCGTAGCTATCCGTCCTTTCCCAGCTCGCAAACAAATTTCCTCACAGCTTATTCCAGTGCCGCGCCCCGCGACACCGTCGTCTTCCAATTGTGCGCGCATTGCAGTTCCCTTCGTCTAGCAATTACTCACTCACTCACTCTCGTCCAGCCTGCCGAAGAACCACTCCGTCGTCCAGAGCAGCTTCGCAGACCCGTGCAGACAGCTCAACGCCAACAACGCCTCGGCCCCCCTCGGCGCCGCCTCCCCCTTCTTCCCCGTCACCGCGAACGCCACCGAGTTCCCCACCTGGAACTTCACCGTCAACGACACCGCCCCGCAGGTGCGTTATCTCATCCCAAGTCTCGTCGCAGGCCAAGCTAATGATTTTTTTTTCAAACCCACAGTGGTTCTTCTGCCAGTCCGTCCCTCCTCCCACCGCCCCCGCGCTCCCGAGCTAATAATTATTTCCTTGTTTCCAGACAAGCGGCCCCTGCGTCGCACTGCGGCGCCGGCATGGTCTTCGCGATCAACGCGGTCGACGCCTCGCCACGCAACTTCTCCGCGTACCAGTCCCTCGCGAAGCAGCTCAACGGCACCAAACTGAGCGCGTCCGCCTCCGGCTCGGGCGCAGGCGCGGCCCCCACCGGCGGCGCGCTCTCCCTGCGCGTCGGCTCCGGGGCCAGCGCGATGCTCACCCTACTTGCGATTGGCGCCGCCCTCCTCTGAGCGTCCCCTCATTTCTAATTCTACACGCCATCATGATTCACGGACTACGTCTTGAGGACTCGACGATACCTGCTTACTGTTTATACGTACTTGTACTTACTCCCAGCGAGGTTTCTCTTTCGGGCGCTGCTTGTAGTAGTGGCTCGTAATGATTCTTGGTTTTTCTCTTGTTTTTCGAGCTTCAAGTTAGTTCAAGCCCCAGCGTAAATGACTCGAGCGGAGCCCCTAGGTGTATCGGCTATATTAGCCGCTATGAAGTCGGCTAGACGTTCGCTTTGTTCATTCTGTTGGCAGCCGGTCATATCGGTCAGGTACCACAACGACATAATCAAAGGTAACTTGAAGGTAACCAGAGAAAACATACCACTCGGCAGGGGTACGCCTTGCCGAAGCGGACTACGGACCACGCTGGCGCTCATATCATATATGTATAGACGCGACGGCCAGATATAGAACCTGGATTTGACCAAAATTTGACCTGGATCGCGAATTTATAATAGAACTTCTCTGATATCCTTTCTTTCGCGCAGAGTCGTAGGTCGCGGACTCGGAAGCAGAAGATTTGGTTACCTTACGAACGGCAGCGGGGACGGGCCCCCCGCTGTTTCTCATCGTTGATACAACAGCTGCACTGGGAAATCTTGGTGAATTCGCACAACGTACTGCATCACTCTCCGCCCATTGATTCCCTCGCCTTTTTCTCCTTTTTCAGCCGCTTCCGCTCCCTCTTTGCCTCCTCGTCCTCCTCAGCCGGTGCCTCCACCGCGGCCTCCTTCGCGGCTTTCTTCTCCTTCTTCCTCCGCTTCCGCTCCGCCTCCTCATCGCCGTCAGCGGCGTCGCCCCCGTCTACGGCCATCGACACATCCGCATCTGGGACCTCCGACTTGCGCTTGCGCTTTTTCTCCTTCTCCTCCTTCTTCGGGCTAACCGTGGTTGAAACATCCATGGGTGCAGCCACCGGGGGAGCGGGAATCGCAGAAGAACCAGCGGCGGGTTGCTACATAACAGAGTCAGTGAACAAAACACGACTCGTTTATACACTGGGGCTTGCCTCATCGCGATTGTAGTCGACATAGTCGCGGCTCCACTCCGCGGGCGTGACGCCGTCGAGCTTCTCGCCGTGTTTGCCAAGTTTGCCGTCCTTGACCATCTTCTTTTTCTGGAGTGCCATGGGGCCGAGTCCCCACCTACGAGGATAGGTATCTCGCTCCATGATACACCGCTTCACTTTGGCGACGACGCCGTGATCGCAGGTCGCGAGCTCGACCGTCGACATTTGTGCGATGGCAAGTGCGATGGCTTCGCCTTGGGTTCAGAGAGTGAGTCTGGAAATTTGTGTGGTGGTATTCAGCACGCACCTTTGGTGGTCATTAGTACGACTTCTTCGTGCACCGATATGTCGGCTTCATAACGCAGGAGTCCGGGTATCATTAATTTTGCGCCGTAGCAAACAGCGTTGACGGCGCTGTCTTTTACGACAATACGCTTGTACCCGACCATAAGACACTCCAAGGGGCGAATAACGCGACGGAGGTATGATTCTTGAGCGCAAATTAGTTTTCTCGCGCAGAAAAGTAAAAGCTCGACGCACCATCACGAGTATTATCATACATCCATTGCGCGTCCATAACGTCGTGCATCGTGACCATGTCGTCGTTCTCCGACATGGCACCACTCCGCACGCGTCGCAGCTCCTGCATGTGTCCGCCGACGCCAAGGACAAGCCCCAGGTGCACGCAGAGCGTCCGGATATACGTTCCCGCCTCGCACGACACCCAAAAGACCGCCAGATTGCGCTTTTCGTCGAACTCAAACAGCTTCGACTCGTGAATCGTCCGTACCCGGAGTTGACGCTTCACGGCTGAGATGAGGGGAGGCCGCTGGAAAAGCGCGCCCGTGAGCGTCTGGAGCGCGCGCGGAAGGGCAGCAGGATTCGGCAGAGCAGCGTGCAGTCGCAGGACGCATACGTACTCTTTACCTAAGGAATAGTTAGGTCCAGGTTTATTTTCGCGAGACACTGTTCTTACCTGCTCCCTGCTGCGATTTTACGAGGCGGGTTGCCCGGTCAATGCACACAATGAGGCACCCAGTGACCTTGGGGTCAAGGGTGCCACTGTGACCGGTTTTTTCGACCCGCAGTATCCGCCTGAGCCACGCGACGACTTCATGCGATGAGGGATTCGAAGGTTTGTCCAAATTTATGACACCCGACCTAGGAATACGATTAAAATCTGGGGAGAAGGTAATGGCCGGTACTGACTTGATGTAAGCCGTGATATCCCGCTTGAGAGGACTGCAGCCCTCAGGAATAGGCGTGAAATGACTGGACCGGACAAGAAGCTTGTCGTAATTTTTGAGGAGGAGAGGCCACTCTGAAGTCTCGAGTTTCGGCACAGTAGACTCGGACTTTATTTTGTAGTCGCCGTCCAGTTGCGCGGAGGAGACCTGCTCGCGAGTTAGTGTCGGCGCCATCGTCGAACTTTTTATGAGACCGATCGCCTGAGTTGTTTGGCACGACCTTCTGGACAAAACAACGAGTATACAAGCTACTCTAATATTGACAGTTTCTCCTTTCCCAGGACACTGGAAGCAACGTCACTCCAAAGAACTTGCGACTCAGTCAAGGGCTGTGCGACTCTCAGTGTCCGTATCGATGGTATGTTCCGCTCGACTAACCTTGCTGCGGAACTGCTGGGCTAGAATGGAAACCAGTTGCATGCGCAGGAACTTGAGGGCTATGTTGCACTTGGGAGACACCTGGTACTTGATCTTGCGGTCAATGAGGGCCGCGTTGGACACGAGCTGTTCAGAATGTTCAGCACGATACCATCGTCAGCGGGCAGACCCACCTTGAAGTCGACATCGCCGCAGAGCAACAGCATGGCCAAGTCGTCAACAGGGCCGGTTTCCCAGGCATACAGCTTTTTGGAGTGCCTGAAAAGCCCGCATCAGTTTTTTTTGCGTAAAAATGTGAAAGCCTCGGACATGAGTGTAAAGTAGGCGAGATGTTGCACTCCAAAATCAGCAGGCTTCCGGCCGAAATTGACAGATGACGGATGAAAAGATGCATGCTGGTTGTTAGAAACCGTGCGCATTTGCCCATTGCTAGGGTCGATGGACAAGATTTTTGGATACAGCCCAGCAGTTAGTGATGCATTTAACAAGTTCACGTTGGTGGGGTTCAAGTCCAGCTCTGGCGGAACCGTGACGAATCGCGTTCGATTCCGCCCTCGCGCGCTTTAAAGCGTCAATCAGTCAGCAAGCCAAACAGCAGCAGAATGGTTTTACCGGTTTAGCTCGCGAATGAACCCTTTGTCCACTTGGATGAATGCGGAGTCAATCAGGTAGCCAAGGAACTGTTGACGGAGTTCCTCAATTTGTTGTAGGTTCTGGGATGGAAACGTTAAGTTGGTTATATGAGAATGATATTTAAACCAACCTGCTGGCTGAGGTAATTCGCTCGGCAGAACTTGCGAACGAAAGCTGGATTGGCAGAAGCCCGTCGCCAACTCGAAAATGCATTATGGATGGTTAGAAAGTCAGAGTTGTCTGCGCGCTCATCGAATCAAGGCCCAGTGGTGTATATTTTGAGACTAACCAGTTCTGAAGGCTATCTTGGCACGGTCGGCTTCTTGTTCGAAACCGAAGGGAGACACGAAGGGAGATTTGGAATTGAGGGCCGCTGCAATGGTCAAAGCTGGGTCCAGGCAGCGGAAGAGCGTTGCTATTAGAAGGAACTTCCTGCTGTGAGTGTAAGAGTCTTTGATTTGGTAGCGCAGGCAACGACATGCCCAAGGTGAACATCCGTGGGGAGTTTACTGAGTAAACGACCCATAGGGGTGATGTCTTCTGTAGGTGTCAGAGCACCGACCTGAATATCAATAAGCACCAAAGTGCTAAACAGTGTTATGAAAATACGCACTTCTACTAACATGGATATGGCACGTTGAACGTTGATGGACACGGGTGGATCCAGAGCCCGGGAAAGAACATCCTCGATGGAGGTACCCAACTTGACTTTCATGATTTTGATGCGGAGAGCTAGATCTGACAGGCTGAGGCGCATCATTTCGGGAAGTGGATGATCAGCCAACTGGGAAAACGTCAACTCAAGCCAGATTGCAGGTCCAGGAGATGCCTACTTGAGTGTCGTGCCGCACTTTGGTGAAGAGATGGAAACAGAGACCACGTTGTACTCGACCAGCTCGACCACGCCTCTGGGCTGCATTGCTCTTTGCAACAAAAGTTTCAACAAGGCGGCTAATCTGACGCTTTTCGTCAAATCTAGAGTCGGAGAATTAGTCAGAGGCAGACGGGTGTCAAAATCATGGGTACCTCATCTCTCTGTGCTTGCCTGAATCAACCACGCATGTAATGTCGGGAATAGTGATTCCAGTTTCGGCTATGTTCGTGGCGATGACGATTTTACGGACATTGGGAGGAGGAATGTCGAATACGGCGCCTTGATTTTCGCTTGAAAGGGTTGAGTGTAGAGGATAGATCCGGAACCCGTCGCCTCCGAAAGAGGGGTGCTCGAGTAACAGGTCATTTAGTCGCCGGATTTCACCCATGCCGGGCATGAATATCAGGATTGCCGAGGAATAAGGACTGTATTCCGTATCTTCGAAACAAATCTGTTGCAGGAGACGAACAATGAGGTCGTACGGGACCAGTCGTTCATCGAAAAGATTGATGGTCGCCGTCGTTTTGGCCGAGTAACGCTTTTCGAGTTTCACATTTTCATGAACAGCGTCTTCCTCATCATCATCCCCAGCTGTGATATCTTCAGACCAGTCGACCCGATTCTTTCCTCGATAAAATTTATCGTGAACTGAGTCGTCCGTTAATAGAGCAGAGCAGAGCAATCTAGACATAAAGACTTACGACGTCTGGCGTAAGGAGAGGTCTCGGTGATTTCCCACTGAGTAAATTCTATGGCATCTTCCAGATAATGAACATCGACTGGGAAAGTGCGGCCAGGAACATGGAGTGTAGGACAATTTCCGAAGAACTCGGAAATCTTTTCGGCATCGACAGTTGCCGACATCAAAATGACTCTGATGACCGACTAGATGAGATTGCGAAGCCCCTTATAAAGCCTTATGAATTACCTGAGATCCGGTCGTTGTTGCAAGAGCGACTTGAGGACGATCAACAAAAAATCGGACTCAATTGTACGTTCATGAACCTGAGAGTCAGGTTGAGCAAGACGTCGTCTCAGCGAGAGAACACGTACTTCATCAATAATGATGTGCTGCGGGCAGGATGTCAGCGGCAAGTTACGAGCGAATTCAGAGGACTTGCAGTGATCTCGTCAAAAGCCGTTCCTTGACCGCCGTGACCACTTCCACCTTCTAACATGCGCAAAGCGATACCGTTAGTCACGAATGCCAGTCTTGTGTTCCTCGAAGTGTTGGATTCCAGACGTATCGAATATCCAACAAGGGAAGCCATCGTTCCAACGGCACTCGGGGCGTCCCCAAGTTCTCGGGATACACGCTGGGCCAACGAAATGGCCGAAATACGGCGAGGCTCTGTACAGTAGATCTTGCAAGGTTTACCTCGTGAGAGTTGATCTTCGAGAACGAAAGTAGGGACTTGCGTCGACTTTCCGCTGAAGAAGAGTTCAGAACAATCCAAGTCAGGGAAGCATGGCCGCACCACCCAGTTTCACCGCTGAGAACGAGGACCTGAGAGTTCTCCAGGATTTCGATTATTTCATCGCGATATTCGGCAATTGGCAGGCGGTTACGGTGAGCCTGGGAAGCGGACGCTCAGTTATCGACCAAGATATGCCTCGATGGGCACGGCACGTACAAGCATTTCTTGATAAGCTGGACTAGCTTGCCGGGCTCGGAACCCGCTAACAATCTGCTCCGAGGCGAGCTCGCTGACATGGGGAAGTGCTCGAAGCGTCGAACTAGGTCTGAGTTCCGAGGATAGCTTGGAGCCCTTCCCGTTGGCCTAGGTAGTTGTTAATCGCGAACTTCAAGTATAGGCGTGGAATATACCTTGACATCTACTTCCAGTTTAGGCTCAATTATGGAACGTAACTTTGCCCATACCCCTCGATTGAGGGCATCTGTCTTGGTTTTTCGAGCGGTTTCCAGTTCGTCCCAGAGGTCTCTGAAGACTGCAGGGAGCAATCTAAAGAACGTCTGCCCTCCTGAAGGTGCCGACACAGTGAATCCATCGGTTGAGGGAAATGTTAGTTCGTGTAGAGCGATTGTGGCAATGTACTGTTCAGCCTGGCCCTCGGTATGACACGCAACGTCTTCCATTGTCCATTCATCCATCTTCTTGCCGTTCCAGCGAATACTTACAGCTGCTCGTTTGGCACGGCTGCCGCCAGATAAGAAGGAATAACTGATCGCGGCATATCTATCTGCCTTCGACACTGTCTCCGCCAGCAATGTCTTCGGGGTGCGGCCAGACCAATGTTTGGGCAGTGCCATATCGCGGACAGAAACGACGGTGCCTGCGGAGGTTGTCTCTGTAGCTGGCATGGCTTCGAGGGCTTCGAGCAACCCGCCTCCAGAATCTCCGAGATCTTCGTCGAAAATGTCGGTTACAATAACAGGGGGAGCTATAGTTTGTGATAGTAGGTTGGGAGGCCGTTTTTTGACGGTTTTGGCTTGGACGGTATGGGACGTAGGTGATGGTGAGGGAGGCCCCCGAAGCCTTGCCTTCAGCGCTATTGCATCAACCCTTGCACGCTCAACACGATAACGTGCTTCCGCCTCCTGCTCATTGAAGAAGTAGCTGTTCTTCACTTTTTGCAGTTGAGCGCGCAAATCCTGGAGCTGGGAGGAGTCCGTTTTATCTCCAAGGCGTCTATTCGATGTCAAATCGGTGATCTTCGATTTGAGATGAACATATTGCAAATTTGGGTCATCTGCATCTGGAGAATCGTCGCCGTCCGACGAGTTGGAATCGTCATTCATTTGGCTGAGTATGCGTGATTTAACAATTGCATGGTCCCATTCAGGGTCACTCTCGTTGGGTAGAAGGGTCCGGGAAGGTACAAATGTGGGCGCTTTGGCATCAAGCCGTGAGTGGGTGGTTGCTGTGGGAGTTTGAATTGATGGAGAATGTGGTGGATGGGCCAAAAATTGGGACGGCGTCCGAGGGGTCTGGGGCGGCCGCGTGCTGGGACCTCCAGGAGTTCTGGGGGTACGAGGTTCGTTCGGTTCAGAAAGGCCTGCTGCAATTGTATCATCGATAAACTGATCATACAAGAAAGGTCCAGCCGGTTACCTTTATCTTCAAGTTCTTCCTCGGTACAATGGAGGTAGAGCTGTGGCACAAGATTAGCAGGCAGTCTCGGGAGGAATCGGGTTCATACCCAATCGTATGCTTCATCAAGCTCAATGCCTTTGATAGACCGAAGACACTCTTCAACTCTTTCTTCCGTGAAGCCAATGCGACGCAGGACACCATAAGTAGTCGCGAGTTTGCCGATCGCCTTGTCCTCCGGTTCCTCCGGTGTTTTTCTCCCTTCGAGGGAGAGTTTAGAAAGGCAAGAGTTGATGGTTCGATGTATCGCACCTTCTCCATTGTCGTATTCCAGAACCAAACTAAGGATCCGATCCGTCAGTACAGGGTCTAATTCGGGGAGTCGCGGAAGAGTCTTGGAGTAGCGCCTATCCATTTCAATCGCCTGCAAATTCTTGAGTGGAGAAACTTGAATCGTAGGGAGGACAGCACCTTGACAGACCTAAGCCGCGGTCGGTCTGAATATTTCAACGAAACACCCATGAATGTAGGACACGTACCGCAGAATTTCCTTCTCGATCTTGTCCTGCTTGTCGACTAGATTTTGGAGCGACTGCTCCTCGACCTTCTCGGGATCGAACTCGTCGCTCACAGCCTGTGTTGCAACGCCATCGACCTTTGGTTCATCCTCCGCCACGTCCTCCTCTGTACTGACAGCATTGCTGTCAGCTTCCACTGTCTCTTCGACGACGACCTTCTTCGGCACCGAAGTTGTGGCGAATCCTCGAGCCACAGGCTTCAACTGGGTCTTCTTCTTTTTGGCCATGGCGACTCCAACCCGTCGAGGCCAACCCTAAATTCCTGGGCAGCTCCGATAGTCCGCCCCGTAGATTAGTCGCACCCGTGAAATGTGGTGATTAAGAGGTGTCGTAAAATATCGCCTCCGCCTTCGCTCTCTCTAAAACTCGTGTATTGGCGTACTCCAAGCAAGGGGCACTATATGCTGGTCGTGTATTTGGTGTGGAGTGGATAGTCTGTAAGAGCATGGGAGTTGCAAGGCATGAATAAAGTCACGGACTCCGAGTCCGTCGTCGGACAGTCACATATCATCACATTCGCGACTAAAGGTACAGAACTACTATTACATATTTCAATAATGCATTTCTACAGCTGCGGAGGATTATTGTATGTGAGGCAGCAGATAAAAGAGAAACAAGATTGAGTCGACAAGCGTTAGAGAGCGGGATCTTCGAGCAATCCCGCCTTCTTTTTACCTGGTTTACGTCCACGGGGGGCGCCTGTGGCCCTGCGCTTCTTTCCGCGCGTAGCAGTTGCTGAGCCCTGTCCACCAGTTTCGTCGTCTATGGCATCCCCAGCTTGGACTGGTGCGGCAATCGGAGCGGAATGGCCGAAGAAGTCATCACCATCGCCTTCTTCGTTCCACAAATCTCGTCCAGCCGCATCGTCTGAGGCGTTGATCGGTGGCCCTTGGGTTGCTGTGGTGTCCAATGTCGCTAGTTGCTCGTCGTTCAAGAGCAGTTGCATAATCTCGCTGGGTTTGGCCACTTCGGTGAAGTTTTTGGTGCCGACTACGATGTCTTGCACCTACAAAATATCCAATAAGCGCTTTGCGAGCGAACGAGACCAAGAAACGTACATCCTTCTTCACACGTGCCATTTGCACTATGCGTTCGTCGATGGTGCCTCTAGTAATGAGGCGATAGACGGTAACCTGTCGGGTCTGACCCAACCTGTGCGCGCGGTCCATCGCTTGGGCGTCGTTGGAAGGGTTCCAGTCATGATCATAGAATACCACGGTGTCCGCAGCTGTCAGATTGATTCCCAGTCCACCTGCACGGGTGCTCAGCAAGAAGACGAAAATATCTGGTCTGTCACAGAATTATTGAGGCGGGGATCTTACATCGAACGGAAATGAGAGCGAACCTTGTCTGCCAGTCTATCACCATGTCGCGACGGTCCTCAAGCTTGGACGACCCGTCGAGTCGAAGATACTTGTATTGCCGATAGATCAGGTACTCTTCCATGAGGTCCATCATACGCGTCATTTGGAAGTAAACAAGAACCCGATGGTCACCCGTCTTGAGCTCCTGTAGTAAAGTGTCAAGCCTCGCGAGCTTCGCCGAGTCGTATATGAGTCGTTTTGCCTCGGGGACCTGCATTGTTGACAAAGGCAGTTGGTCATGTGCAGAGTTGCCGATGAGGCCGACTGGGGTAAGATCAGACATGAGAGCACGATATCTCTCGCAGGCTTCCTCCGATTCCCTTAGTTCTTGAGATAGGCCGTACAGTGCAAGAGTTTCCAGGGGTCCATCGAGTAGCTGAGCTTGCGACTCGAGGAAAGTTCGATCGCTGCAGTGCAGCGCAATGACAGGAGCAACAGCGGGAGGCACAAACCACTTCAACTCAGGTCGCGACAAGCAAGATTGAGCCCAAGCAGATTTGGAGATAGACCGGACATCGGGTAAACCTGCTGCGACATCTATACATCGCAGGCGAGCAGATAACCTGGGGATTTGGAGGGAACTTTGTGCAGAATACGCAGCAAACATGGGATCCCTGACCGAAGTTAGGATAGGCATAGATAAATGCACCTGAAGTCTTACGAATGATAGGAGCCATTGTCAGTAGCGGTGGCTTCCTCCTGTACCGCCGAAAGTCGTCGGGTAATCAAAGGAGATAGATGGAGAGCGTGAGCTTCTTTTGCCGAGGAGCCCAGTAATCGCAAGAAGGAGAACGAAGAGGACTCTGATGCCGAGTCAGTTATCCTCCCAACAGCAAGCTGTAGCCGCACCTTCGTCGTACATCGAGCGATGGATCCAGTCTGTCGACCAGATATTCAGAAGCTTGGTCAAGCAACTGCTCTGCGACACAGAAGTCGAGTTCTCTGATGGTACAGTGACGATGCCCCCATCATTATAGAGCAATTTCGGGATGGTAAACTCGATCGGGTTCCGCGTCGAGTATGGCAAGAAGATGAAGTCCCCTTCGCGCATAAGAGGTCCTGACCGGCCGAAGCGGGAGAAGGAGAAAGGGGCCACGACGTCCGCTCGCTCAAAAAGTTCCGGATGATTACAGACCTGGATGGGATTCATAAGGTTGCTTTCATACAGGTAAAAGGGTTGAAACCTTTCGGAACTGCATAACCAAGTTCATCAAGGAACGAGCTGAATCCGCGTCTCCAATATTAGCGGCCTTTTCGAGCAGGTCTGCAACGGAGACGTTGGCGAGCAAAGCCTTGTAGAGCGCTCGTTGTCGTGCGCTTAAGTCTACGTATATGTCTTTCTCGATCTTAGGGAAGGGATCAGGGAAATTCCAACGCAACGCTCAAACGGCCATACCTTTTCGCTCAGCTCATTTTGCACGTGTCGCTTCACCCGTCGCAACATGAACGGCTTGAGAATCATGTGTAACCGGCGCAACTGGTGCTCATTGAGCTTACTGCCTTTGTTTTCGGCGGCATTCTCGATGTCTTTGGAAAACCATTCGTTGAACTCATCATGCGAGTCGAACAAGCTAGGCATGATGAAATGCAGAAGGGCCCATAACTCTTTTCGCCTTTTGAGCCGGTGGACGAACACGATAATTTGACGCTAACCTTGCATGGAATTTTGTATGGGAGTACCAGTAAGAAGCAAGCGATTGCGACAGTGGAATCCAAGAAGAGTCTTCCACCGCACGCTGGACGAGTTTTTGATGTTCTGCGCTTCATCTAGGATCATGTATTGCCAGTTGACCCTTTGAAAATATTGCTGGTCTTGTGTGACCTACAAGGGTTCAGCAAAATTGGGTCAAGGTACAAGTTGCGACGTACCAGTTGATAACTCGTGATAAGGACGTGGAACGGGGCATCCTTGTTGTAGGTGATCTCCTTCTTGCTCCAAAACTTGCGGAGAGTCGCGCGGTCCTTCACATTGCCCCAATAAGGCAGCGCCTTGAGACCAGGGACGAAACGGGTGAGCTCCTGCTGCCAGTTGTGCAGCGTCGAGGCCGGCGCAACCACGAGGAAAGGGCCCCAGATGTCATGTGTCTCCGCGAGGTACGAGAGCAGCGATATGGACTGCACGGTCTACGGCATGGTTTAGCGATCATCTCCTCCAAGAGGGTTGGTCCTACCTTGCCCAAGCCCATCTCGTCTGCAAGGATACCATTGATCCCCTGCTCGTACAGCGTGGCGAGCCAGTTAAGACCCTTGAGCTGATACTCCTTGAGCTGGGCCATCAGCATCTTGGGCTGGCCGATCGTTAGTGGGCCGCTCAGCGACGTGGGATTCTGGAAGTTCAGCTCGTCCGAGTCCACTGATGATCGTGTCAGTCGGTACAGGTATAGTCACGATGGAACCTACGGTCTACGAGGGGAGTGCCCGTGGCAGACTCCATAGACTCGTCCTTGGTGTCATGGATGTGTGCCTGAGCTTTGGCGAGCTTGAGCGCCTCGTTTGTCTTGCGCTCCAAGGCGGCTTGCGCATCAAATTGTTGGGCACGCTGCTTGGCAAGCGAGATGGCCTCCTGTGCATTGTGGCGGGCATGGAGGTGCAAGTTTGTTTGATCGTCTGGAGACTTGCTTGATATGGCATTGAGGCAGGGAGGGAAAAAACGCACCCTCGTCAAAATTGATATCCCGCAGCGCGTCGGGATCGACGTCCTCGACATCCACACCAGCAGGGGCAGGGGCGGCGTCCCCATCTCCCTGCATCTCGGCAGCTTGGGAGTGTCAGCTACGTTTGACAGCCGCAGAGCTGATACACTTACTTTTGAGTTTACTCCCGACGAAATGACTGTAAAGTTCGGTTTGGCTGATCAAGAACTCGAGCTTGCGCGCCTGTCGGGCCGCTTCTCGCTTTTCCTCTTCCAGCTTGAGCCGATCCATCGCCTCTTTGTGTTCCCGTTTGCGCACATCTCGCTCTTCTCGCTCATTTTTCTTCCAGAACACCTGCATTTCACGCATCAAGCGTTTGGCCTTGGTTTGCGTATCTTTTTGGGTCTTGTTCGTTTTGGAAAACGGTCGGCGGGCTTGGACTGAAACGATTTTAGCTATGCGTTCCGCTTGGTTTACTCTCGCATTGTAGCCCAAGATGTGGAACTTGTAGACCTAGACAATAACATCAAGACGCGGAACATTGAGATTGCGATAGATACTTGCCTTGGCGATTTCTCTTCTCGCGATGTTGGTCCACACTTTTCGTTGCGACTCTTCAAGCGTCTTGAGACGCTTGATCATCACACCATCATCGACTTTCTTGGCCTTTTTGAGTGCAGGGATTGGCTCATCCAGCTCAAAGTAGAAGGTAGCGGCAAGACCAGGAGATGGTGGTCGAGATAAGGCAGGCGTGATGTCGCTTGCTATAGAAGGTGCCTCCGACGCCAACCCAATTTCTATTTCGGAGCCGAATACCCTCTTCTTAGGCCCGGGTCTCTTTCGCGGAGGCTTTGCCGCCGAGGTTCCGTTGAGCCCAGCAATATGTCGCAAGGCCGCTTGTGATTTTAGAGGAGGTATGTGGGCCGGAGGCGATGTTATCCAGTCAGGACCCGGCCCGTCCACGACCATGGTGGATGGATCCTCCAAGGAATCGAGTCTGCGTTTCTTCGCGGGACGGCCTCTCTTTGGAGGTGGAGCTGGTTCAGCTTCACTACTGGCATCAGAGACCCCCGAGGCCCCGCGTTTTGGTGGTAGCTCTTTCCCTTTGCCTTTATTCCGCAGACTATATCCTTGAGACGGAGCGGGGGGTAGATCCCGGACAGAGGAAGTGTAGCCCTCGAACTCATGCAGGCCCTCACCGAAGCGCCGAGGCGGCTCCGGGGGTTCGTAACTGCCATTGTCCATGCCATATTCGTAGTCGGACGCCGGCGAGACAGCCCGGGAGTCGTCCTCCAGGTGTGCGGACGGAATGCTCGCCATCTTGGCAGCATAATGGTGTGACATGGACTGTGCGACGGTCGAATTACGTTCCTGGCCGTGCGGGCGTGTTAGTTTACGAGGAGGATGACACACGGGGCGTTGCTCACCAGGACGCTCGCTTCAAACCACTTCTCCACTTCATTCTGCCGTTTCTGGGTTTCCAAGATGTAGTCACTCAGCTCCTCGATCCATACATCTTCGCAGTCCTCGAGATCAGAGGACGCGAAGTGAGCCGCGTCGGTTGGGTTTCTGTAATGTTGGGATCCCCGTTTAGGGTCCGGCAACACGGAGGCAGGTGCCTCACTCGAGGCCGATTTGTACGACGGAAACTGAGAAACCTGATGAGTGCAAATAGATATTGCAGCAAATGAGACTCACCCGTCGCTGGTGTGGGGGCGGAACGTAGTCTGCATCGTCATCTCTGCGACGTTTGTCGCTGTCTGAGGCACGAATCTCGATCGGACTCCAGGGATACCCAGCAACAGGCTGAAATGGCTTCTGGCTGTACGGCGAGGGTGCCTGTGGCAGGTCTGGCGGGTGGAGTTGAGGGTGGGATGTGCCGTTGGTGGAATCTCTACTAGAAGACGCGAGAGAATCGAGATGGATGGCACGAGGTGCGACGTAGGACGGCGGGACCGGCGAGGGCTCGTCGTTGAGAATGGACCTGAGGGACATGACACGTCGATTTGGAGGGAAGCCCTCACAGGCTACCGGCCGCCAAGATTATAGTGAAACCGACGGTGAGGCGAACGGCAGGCTCAAGGACAAGGACTTGGATGATGGGAACGGCGGGAAAGGACAGCAACAAGGGAGGGGGGATTGGGACTGCTTTGTCGGGCGTGACACACCTCCCAATCCTTTGCCTTCCGGCCCTTCCCTTTTCGGTGTGCCATTTATGGGCGAAGCGTTGATTTGGACGTTTCGGCAAGTCACTAGTCAACCCTCAAAGTTGGCCGAATCCTCTGGCTCTCATCTTCGTTCTCACTTTTCCCAATGACTTTCATAGCAAAATGGTATCTGTCCTACTCCGAATCCAGTCCCCATCCCCCTACCTTCGTCCCTCGCCCTACCCCATTACCTAATACGGTCCGATATGGGTCCCCAAAACAAGATGATACATAGCCTCATTCCTCGTCGGGATACAGCATCAGTTCCGGCCGCACTTTCTGGTCGAATTCCTCCGCACTCAGGAAGCCCAGTGAAACCGTCGCTTCTTTCAGCGTCGTCCCCTCCTTGTGCGCCTTCTTCGCACACTTTGCGACATCTGACTAAACTTAGCACCACCCCAACGGAAAGATAAAATTCATGACACACTATCATATCCCAGATGGCTGTTCAGAATCGTCGCCAGCATCAAAGAATCATTGAGTAGCGTGTTGATCCGTTTTTCGTTCGCCTCGATGCCGACAATGCAGTTCTTGGTCAGGGAGCGTGAACCTCGAAAAGTGTAAGTAAACCACATTAGCGGGTCCCACTCTCCCAACATACCATCGGCTAGCAACCGGATGCTTTGCAGAACATTCTTGATGATAACCGGTTTGTAGACATTCAGCTATGTATTTCTGCATGAGATCAGGCCACGGCTAATTCGAAGCGACGGACCTCGAATTGGCCACTGGCACCGGCGATGCTGACGGTCGTCTGATTTCCCATAACTTGGGCTGCTACCATTGTTATGGCTTCGCACTGGGTTGGGTTGACCTTTCCGGGCATGATGCTGCTGCCGGGCTCGTTCTCAGGCAAGCTGAGCTCCCCAAACCCACAACGCGGACCCGAGCCAAGGTACCGAATGTCATTGGCGATTTTCATAAGGGAGCAAGCGATGACGTTGAGGGCACCATGCGCCTCTACGAGCGCATCGTGAGTAGCCAGAGCTTCAAACTGCATTCGTGGTCAGCTGGAAAACTCTACTGAACACAGCAAGTACCTTGTTTGGGGCAGTCACGAATGTCAAACCGGTTATTTTAGACACCTCTGCGGCGACTTTGACGTCGAATCCTTTTTTCGTGTTCAAACCCTTTGCATTGAAGTAAGACGGGGCTCGAGATGTTAGGTGAAGGCACCTACGGTTCCAACAGCCGTTCCACCTTGTGCAAGACAGCTCAGACGAGGAAGCACGCCCTTGACGCGCTCAATTCCATTTGAAACTTGCTGCACATAGCCGCTAAATTCTTGGCCGAGTGTAAGGGGGGTTGCATCCTGGAGATTCAGGTTGGGAGAAATACGAGGCAGGAGGAGATAGGCTGATACCTGCAGATGGGTGCGGCCGATTTTGATAATGTGGTCAAAGGCTTTCGACTTGACCTCTAATGCATCCCGTAATTCTGTCAGGGCAGGGATAAGAGAATTGCTGATCTCGGTAACAGCCGCAACATGCATTGCGGTGGGGAAGCTACCAAGCAACTGTGAGTATAAGACGAGGCGGATCGGAGATGACTTCACGTGTCGTTGCTGCTCTGGCTCATGTTGACATGATCATTCGGGTGGACAGGCTTTTTGGACCCCAGTTCGCCTCCAAGAATTTCGATCGCACGGTTTGAGATGACCTCAGGGACGGATATTCAACCATAAAGACGGATTCAAACGGCGAGTGGCAGTACCTCGTTAGCATTCATGTTGCTCTGTGTTCCGCTGCCCGTCTGGAACACGACCAGGGGGAAGTGATCGATGAGTTTGCCAGAGATGACCTGGTGCACAATTGAGCGGCTGGAGTGCTTCGAGCAGAAAGAAGACCGACGTCATCGGCTGCTTGCTGGATAGCCTGGCCGATCTTGGGGTCCATGCCATAGCCAACATTGACCACGGACGCCGCTTTTTTGAGCACACCAAACGCCTTGATTAGGGGAGGCGGAAGCCGTTCGGTGGGTCCGCCTATATCGAAGTTTTGGAGAGATCTAGGAGGGCAATCAGGACGCGTCCGAGCGGACTGACTGCTGTTGCGCACCGCTGTGTCTGTGCGCCCCAGTATCGGTCTGCGGGCACCTGAAGCTCGCCAAATGTGTCCCTTTCCACCCGGAATTGTTGATTCGTCTGACGAAACATTGGACGAGCGACCAGCAACAAGGGATCGAACGGACCATGAGTGTTGTGGAGAAGAGTCTGTGCTGACCTCGAGTGCTCGAGTAAAAGAGCTAGATATCACGTGAATTGGCAGTGATGCTCGAGAAGAAGGACACTCGCCCTCTTCGTCAGTCGGGCAGCCACCATAGCCGCACACTTGAGCGAGTCGAAAAATTAGCCGCGTAACGTTAAAATCGCTGATTTGTCCACGGGCCATTCCGTCGGCCGTATCACCCGGCTTTCCCCGATCCGAGGCTATCCCAATCCCCGGTTGTGAGCGGCGTTACCATTATGGCATGCACGAGTCGAAGCTCTGAGGCCTTTACCCTAGTATCCGGTCTCGCAGAGAACGCAGAGGCGACTCAGACAGCCAACAGAGAACGAGGTCGACTGCAGCCACTCCGGAACCCTCGGCCCGGGCTGAGGATCGGCGTTAGAGAAACACGTGAAGTCTTGTGAACCCTCATATAGTAGCGAGCATCACTCGCCGACTCACTCCATCCGTTCCAAACACCGTCAATGGCCAACGTCGCAGCCCAGGTCGTTCTCCACCCCGCCGTCTCCCAGGGCATCCGCGTCGGCGCCACCACCTTGGGCAGAGACAAGGTCTACCCTATCTTTGCAACTTCTGTCCTAGCCAGAGACTGAAGCGCAACTTATCCAGGCATACCGTGCAGTTCAGAATTTTGCGCGCTTCTATGCATGGTATCTCATCTCGCGTGGCTACAAAGTCGACGCTGCTCGGTGGACCGCTCTCAAATCCCACCTCGGGACAGCCCGAAAACTACTGCGCCTCGGAAAGCCCCTGGAGCATCTTCAGGCCGCGCTGCGTGCTGCGTTGACCTCTGCTCCCCCCGCAGAACAAATTATCACTATCGCCCGCCAGCTCGCGTACTTCTTGTACCTCACTTTCGACACCTTCTCATGGGTAATTCCACCGCCCCGTTGAGCCCCGCATATGCCCCTGAACGCTCATTGGGCAGGCTCAATCCATTAAATTCGCCAGTCTCCAGCCAGACACGGCCGCGAAAATCGGCAGACTGGCGAACAGGTCGTGGTTGGCTGGTATTCTCCTAAGTATCGCCCACGCCGCGGTCAAGGTATGACGCCCGACAGTTTTCTGGTGCAGTAGTTAATCACCGCAGACTGCGAGATTGACACGAGAGACGAAGCTCTTGAAGGTCCAGCAGCACGGGGAGAAGGATCTCGGTCTTGAGGCCGAACGGGAAGCAAAACTTCGCACCATTGCAACGTCAGGAGTTCCAAGCTGGTTTCACACGCGACCTGACCCCCTCCCGCAGAAATCGTGTTGCCATTCGCCATCAATTCATCATCGACGTGCTCGACGTTTGGAATCCAGCCACAAGCCTTGGTTTTAGCACTCTAAATGACGGCGTCGTGGGCATGTTTGGGTAAGTCTTGCGTTTCGCCGATCCCATTTATTCAAGTTCCGCAGCGTCATTTCTTCCCTGATGGCTCTCGGAAAGCAATGGGAAGCGGCTGGCGGGAAAAAGTAAAAAATTGTGCGGTGTACAGTATTACCGTGTCGTTAATTTATTTGGACGCGAGCATTGCAAGCTCATGAAGGCAGCGGTTCTGAATCCCGCATTTTTGCCGCTCGCTGCTGGGCCCGTAAGCGCAAGTACTCCGTGCGGACGCGTTCGTAAGGCTCTGGCCCGGTGCTGGATGCAAATTCGTCGGGCTTCGATGTCTTGAGAGCAGACACGCACTATAGCAGCATACACTCCTCCATTTTGTGAAGCTGGCCCCGGCACGCCCAGGCGACAGAGATGGTGCGTCCACTGACGCAGTCGGCGAAGCCTGTTGGGTCGCGCATGAGCCTCGAAGCCACGCATCGCGAGTCCCGCACCTTTGACTACCTCATGGCATTCCTTGAGAGCCCGCTCCTTCGTGATTTTGAGGAGATTTTCCTCCTCCCGACGCGAGAGCGCGTTCATGTGGTGTTCGGAAGAGGGTCGTCTGTGGCGGTGCTTTTGTTTGGAATTACGCCGTCAGATGCGGACCCCATCGGCCCGCACCTGTCCCCATCTGAGTCGACTTGTCTTACCCTCTCCCATGTCGCGCGCAACGACTTCAGTGCTCCGCGCCGCGAAAAGGGTCACAGCCCACACTCGTCTTCTGGCAACAGCAGTCCCCACTGGCGCAAAGCCCGCCTTCCGGGAGGCCTTGGCTGCGGGTCCTACCCTGGACGATTTTGTTTCTGGGGACGCTCCGCCAGACCGAATCATCCTCGGCAACACGCGAGGGTAAGGACATCGCTCCTCTTCCTCTCCGGACTCTCAGGTCGTCTGCCTAGACCCCGACTCCCGGCGCATCTCAAAACATCCATCCCGTCTGGCGAATCCTTCAGTAAAATCAAGAAGGACCTCAGGGGCCTAGGGCTCCACACCGTGTGCGAGGAGGCACGCTGCCCAAATATCGGCGACTGCTGGGGCGGCAAACCGGGGGCCACCGAGGCTGAAGGGCGCAGTGCTGCAACTGCAACAATCATGGTGACTACGCCATTGCCTGCTCATGCATAAATTTATGAGCCTCGCGTAGCTCATGGGTGATACATGCACGCGCGGATGCAGGTTTTGCTCCGTAAAGACGTCTCGGGCCCCGCCTCCACTGGATCCGCACGAGCCAGAGAACACAGCAGAGGCCATCAGTCGGTGGGGTTTGGGGTACATTGTTCTGACTAGTGTCGACCGTGACGGTCTGCGCTTTCATGCCTAGGATTCTTTCTCGCTAAACCCTCTTGCACGCAGATCTTGCCGACGGAGGTTCTCGCCATTTTGCCGAAACCATCCGAAAAATCAAGCAAAAGTGAGAACTGATTCCATTTTGCACCCGACTTCTCTCATTGCTTGATCCAGGGCATCACATATCCTTGTGGAAGCTCTGACTGGTGACTTTGGTGGCTCCCTCGAGGATGTTTCCATCGTGGCTCAGTCTGGCCTTGATGTCTACGCACACAACATTGAAACGGTGGAGGAGCTAACACCCTGCGTGCGGGACCGTCGGGCGACTTTTAGACAAAGTCTCAACGTCCTCGAGCATGCGAAAAAGGAGGGCGTTCGGATTACCAAGACTAGCATAATGCTGGGTGTCGGTGAGACAAACGAGCAGGTTCTTGCTGCCTTGAAAGGTCCGTGACACCAATACTCCATCTTCCACTCGCCTCATAGCAACTACAGAACTGCGCAAAAGCGACGTTGACGTTGTGACGTTCGGGCAATATATGCGCCCGACCAAGCGGCACATGAAGGTCGACCGGTATGTCGAACCCGCCGAGTTCGATAACTGGAAGAAGGTTGCGGAGGATCTAGGGTTCTTATATGTCGCGAGCGGCCCCCTCGTCCGCAGTAGCTACAAGGTTTGACTCCTGCCGCGCGGTTACTTGATTTTTGCTTACCCGTTTCTAGGCCGGCGAGTTTTACATCGAGAATGTTCTGCGCGGCAAAGGCGTGGAGAAGAACGTGAAGAAATTGGTAGCCAGCCATGATCCGGAGACCCTTGCGCTTGAAACTTAGACTTACACTACCACATCTGTATAGTAGCACAATTATTGGCCTTTTGAACCAGACGTCCAGCTTTGCAGTCGGTGTGATGGCGGATTGAAACTCCGCGCTGACCCAATATATTCCCACGTCCTCACTTTCACAAAAAAGTCACCCCCGTCGTCGACTCACCCTCACCCTCCAAAAATGGTGCGTTGCAGCAGACCCTACGCGCTCAGTCAGACTCAACTGCGCCTCAGGATTCCTCCAAACAGCCCGTAAAACTCGCTACCGTCATCAAGGTCGGTTTCTCTGGCTCGGGTCGCATGCGCATCTGTGCTCAAATCCTCGCAGGTTCTTGGCCGCACTGGATCCCGGGGAGGTGTTACCCAGGTCCGCGTCGAGTTCATGGACGACACGACCCGCACAATCATCCGCAACGTCAAGGGGCCTGTGCGTGAAAAGGACATCCTCGCCCTGCTGGAGAGCGAGCGTGAGGCACGGTACGTCTTCGCGTTTCCCGTGCACCCGAAATGCCGTCTCATTGAAACTTCAAGTCGGCTGCGTTGAGCTGCCTTTCCTATCCGTATCGGTGTATCATCCCATTGAATGCACTGCATTTCTCCCGTCGCCGTCCGCTGGACGGCTCTACTCTAGCATATAGGTCACCAGTATCATGTTGAGCAGGCATATCTATGAGAGCCTATGCAGCCTGGCCCATACTTCGTCTACCAGTGTGATTTGAGTGATGCGCGTCCTCTCATATTCTGCCATGTCGGGGTTTCGGCGTTGCGTAGAATGCGCGCGTTCTAGTCTCCCTGAGGCAGACGTAAGAAATCGGCGCAAACCTTCGTGAACTCAGGTCAGATCAAGGATATCCTGAGGAACGAAATCAAAGGTTCAAGGAATCGATCTACTTCTGCCTACGGGAGACCCTATCGCATATGGCGCTCGTCAGCGCGTCAGCAGCGGACGTGTTGATTTTCCCCTGCATCCTGATTAGCTTTTCGATAATCGATCTCTGATTCGTCCCCCATGTCGCTCAAGGCTGCCTATGTTACCTTGCTCACAAGAGTTTCGTATCTCGCTGGCACCCTTGTGCTAGATGAAAGCCTCAAAGAAACAAAATCCAAGTATCCTCTGGTCGTGATGGTCACCCCGGAGCTCCCGCAGGAGGCCCAAGACGTCCTGGTCAAGCGGGGAATCCCTACAAGAGACATCTTGTCTTTACGGCCCGAAGAGGGCGTCCATGATCTCGCCGCTGCCGACGCGCGATTCGCGGATACATGGACCAAGTTGCGGCAAGTATCGATCGCCTTGGCTATGCAACTCGGTGCTCACCTTGACTCAGAGCGTTCGAACTGTCGGAATTCGACGTATGATACTACATTCTCCTCCAGTTCGTTATTTCAACCCGGCATAGAGGGTCGTCCTTCTAGACTCGGACATGATTGTGAAGGGAAATATCGACGACCTCATGGAGGTCAAGCTTCCTCCCGGCGGCATCGCAGCCGCCCACGTTTGTGCATGTAATCCGCGCAAATTTGCTCACTATCCCGCGGACTGGTGACTCGATTTTCTTTGGCTTCCCTGTGATTGCTTATGGAGCGCCAGGATTCCCGAGAATTGTGCTTTCACTGCCGTTCCCAATCCCACTGCATCGCCGCCGACTCCGCGTGAGCAACCCCGTCCGTACAGCCAGCTCAATTCGGGTACAGTCGTCTTGGAACCATCTCTTGACCTGGCGAAGGAATTGTATCACTTTCTCGCAACGGACGAGCGTGTCGCAACATTCAGTTTCCCGGACCAGGACCTCCTTAGCGTCTTCTTTTTAGGAAAATGGACGGCCCTCCCGTGGTACTACAATGCGCTGAGGACTCTCCGAACCATCCACGCTCCCTTATGGGACGACAGCGTGGCCCGATGTGTGCACTACATCCTGGCAGACAAGCCCTGGACTTCCAGAGAATCTGTCGACTTTGCAGTTGTGAATAGTTGGTGGTGGGCACAATATGACAGGATGTCGGAGAAGCTGCGAGCAGAGGACGTAGATGGTTGGAAATTGGTTTCCGCTACAGTCGCACCAGCGTGAATAATGAATTGTATACAAAAATGTTACATTGAACTTCGTACAAAACTGACTATTTACGCCCGCCATGCAACATGCACTTCATCTGTCCGAAATCTGAAATTTATGATTAGTCGACGCAGCACCGCGCACTTGGGCAATTACCGCTGAGTGCAAGTGCTCTCGGACAGCGGTGTTTCGAAGCCCATGCGGAAGCTAAGCAACCCAGCCTGCGCAATCATAATGCCATTGTCGATGCAGAAACTTGGATCACTCGTGAGACTAACCAGAGACAAGTATGATTGAGAACACTGACCGCTCGTCTGTCGCGAACACTTTACCCCCACGCTCCTGTGCCATTATACCCATCATCTCTTGGAGTCGTTCGTTCGCTTTCATATACTGAGTCGGGCAGAGTGGCATAGAGATAGCCACTCACAGCCGACGCCTCCGACGATAAGCACCTCCTTGCTTCCAATGTGTGCCATCGCACGCTCAGTAATCTCAACAAGCATCGCATAAATCGTCTCTTGCAGAGAGAAGCACAAATCAGCAGGAGTGATTATATCTTCGTCGTTGGAATTTTGGGGTTGACCGTTGGCCCGAAACCGCTTGTCGAAGGTGTATGCTTCTACCGATGTCAGAATTCCCGAGAAACTGACGTCCATGCCCTTCGTGGTGTAGGGAAGCGCAAGTAGACGTTTTCCTCTACAATCGCAGTATCAGATCTGAAGTGAACCGTGGAATCGGAAGGCAGAACTTTTTGGCCTCTTGTTCAATATTGTAGCCAGGGGCGGGGTCATTGCTCAAGTTGATGACGCGAGCGAAACGGTCGAGGCAGTTTCCGATAGCGATGTCCAGCGTCTCTCCAAAGATCCGGTAACACTGCCGCGAATACGCAATCACTTGAGTGTTTCCGCCGGAAACATAAAGCACGACGGGGTTTTGCGCGCCAGTGATTTCACGGCCCATCTCGATATCTGCCAGCCGAGTCTGAATTTGTATTCTCATCTTGGAGAGGTACGTACGACCGACGCAATGGTTCACCCCTACAAGAGGTTTGTTGAATAGAAGCGATAACGTGCGTGCGACCAGAGCAACGGATTGCAGGGGTGCGCCCATACCGGGTCCTCAACCGGAATGTAAATCCGATGTTTTTTGAGTCACGGAAAGCGTCGGGGCACCTTTCGTGTAACAGATGCAATCGAGATCGTGCATAGAAACGTCGGCCTTGGTTAGACAATCATTGATTACTTTGAGGGCCCATTCCCGGTGATGGAGAGCAGTGTCTCGCGGCTGAAATCCCTCGCCAGGAGGAGTGATGTAGGTGTGTCGGATGTTCGATAGGACAGCAGTAGAACCGTCTTCGAAGTGCTTGATTACACCGGCCCCGAATTTATTGGCAGATCCCTCCAAGCCCAGTGCCAAGTAGGGTCGGTCTACCTTCGAGTCAGCCATATTCCTTCAGGCGCCAGCGCTCAAACCAGGTTTCCTGAGCGGATCCTTGCGAACGCGTCCAGGCATAATGGCGGTTTTAGGCAAGTCCGTCGGGATGACGTAACACAAGTTGACCTTGACCTCAACCCTCGTTCACAGATGGCTTTGGCTCAACGCGGGCTTACAATAAATCTCGTTACTCACGCTGCTTCCTCGTTCTTAGTGTGCTCGTAACAGCTGCATCGCGCCCAGGCTTCTGTTCCGTGTTCCACCACTCGCTCGCACGCCCACACACGCCCACTGATTCCCGTAAAAACGAACCAAACTCACATCCTGCACTAGCGATTCTTTATGGGCAATATTGGAAGCTACATATCCCAGTCATTTCCTCCAAAGTCGAAGGTATGCTCTCTGTTGCTTTAACACATCAGCTCAGTCAACAGGCCCTCAGTTCAGTGTGGGAGATATTCCCGATCTGACTGGAAGCGTAATCGTAGTCACTGGTAAGTCTTGACGGGTCCGCGGTCCTTTTTCTCACATCTTTGCACATCTAGGCGGCAACGCAGGTGAGCCTCGACTGATCGTTTTTTGACCCTGCGGAAACGACGCACTCTCAGGCATCGGGTACGAAATCATCAAAGCTCTGTTGCCCAAAAATGCCAAGGTCTACATGCTGAGGTGTGAAATCCGAGTCCTCTATATACTATGGTGCTCTCTCAACAATGGGTCTACTCTAGTCGGTCCAAGGAGCGCGCAGAATCTGCGATCTCGCGGCTCAAAACCGAGACTGGCAAAGAGGCACTGTTCATTCAGCTTGATCTCTCTGACCTTGACTCTGTTCGACGAGCCTCCGATGAACTCATATCGTTCGTCATATCTATCAAGATATCTCTGAAGTAATGAAAATACTGATATCTATCGGCGCAGGAAAGAATCCAAACTCGATGTTCTTTTCAATAACGGGCCAGTGGGGCATCCTTCAAGAATTCCAGTGTACTGAATCTCATGCAGAGGCGTTATGAATACGCCAATTGAACAGCTTACTGCACAGGGATTCGACTTGCAATTTGGCACCAATGTCATTGGTCATTTCCTGTTGACCAAACGTTTGATGCCCCTCCTTCTCTCTGGGGCCCAATCGTCCACCGATAAAAAGGCGCGCGTTGTCAATCAGTCATCCTCAGCGCAGATGTTCGTCGACACCATTGATCTTGGTGCTCTTAAAGATGTCCCCGCTCGTACAAAGTTGGGGTCTGCGAAACTCTACATGCAAAGCAAATTTGTAGAGGTTCCTGCTCATCGCATTTGGCTCCATACTCAATTATGTGCAGGCCAATATTGTTTTCTCTAACGAGCTGGCACGCCGGTACGGCGACAAAGGCATAGTTTCGACCAGCCTAAATCCTGGGAATCTCAAAACGGATCTCCAAAGGCATACGCCGGCTGCGTTCATGATGCTTTTTGTAGGGAGTGTTGACTTTGCGGCGAAAAGCCTTCTCAGCATCCCGTTCCACAGGGCTGGATGTTCTCCCCTGCGCCTTACGGTGCCCTGACACCACTGTACGGGGGTGTCTCCACCGCCTCGGTCGACTTGAACGGCAAGGTACCATCGATGCAAGCATACACTGTCTTGAGTTTTGATTTTGATGCACCAGTACCTCATCCCATGGGCAAGAGTAGGTTATATGCGAAAAGAAGCGGAGGACCCGGAATTGGGAGAAAAATTGTGGAACTGGCTGGAAACGGAAACAAACAAGTCCTAGATTGCTAACAAAAGTTACCGTCTGTGTTCTAGGAATCTAGTATTGTCGTCTGGTTTTACTCCCTTGTTTGTCGTTACTCTGAATCGTGTTGACAAGCGGCTGAGCGGCGTGCCATAACTTAATGTCAAACCTCCCGCATATCAGGGGAGCACGAGTCGGATGGGACACGCTGACTCCGTAGACTCAGAACACACTTGCTCACGACATGAATTGACTGCGGAGCAAAATGCAGTCTCTTATTCAACACAATACAGCCAGTTGTTGCTTGGGCTTCGCATTGTTGAAGGCATAGCACTATTAGCAATTATAAGAGAACCAGGGCACCCAGTCCGACATCGTAGAATGGAAAGGGACAAAATCGGAGGCAAAACGATGATCAGTCGACACGTGACTGTGACCATTGGCGTCGGAATAACAGACCGTGAAGTAGGTTCTAGTCACCTTTAGCGGCAGTACGGAGTAGTTGCAATTAAATCTATAAAGCACTCGGACAATGTGCAGTTTTGAAGCCGTCGGCGCAGGCCGCTCATAACATGAAGGTCAGAGGATTTTCGAGGTATCCTTTGAACGCGGCCATCCACCGCGCCGCGACGGCGCCATCCACAGTTCGGTGGTCGGAGCTCAGCGTCACCTTCATGATCTGCACCGTCTTGAACCCACGCTCCTCTTCAGGAGCAGGAACAAGGGTCGCCTGTGTCGAGCCAACAGCGAGGATGCAGGATTGCGGCGGATTTATGATGGCCGTGAAGTGGGAGACACCAAACATGCCTAGGTTGGAGATGGTGAACGTCCCGCCCTAGAAGATGATTAGAGTATGAAAGACTGCGAAAAATAGAAAACACGCCTGGTAATCCGCGGGAGCAAGTTTACCGTCGCGCGCCTTCTTGGCCAACGCTTTCGTCTCGGCGGAAATGGTCGCAAGGCCCTTAGAGCCCGCATCCTTGACGATGGGAGTGATAAGCCCGTTGGGAGTAGCGACAGCGACAGAGATGTCGGCCTTCTTGTACCTATCGAGCTGATGTTAAGCCAAAAAGCGGCGAGGACAGAGAGAGATTAGGCGTACGTTCGAATAACCTCGCCAAGCCATGCCGAGTTGGCCTCAGGGACATCAGCCAGAGCACATGCCACCGCCTTGACGATAAAGTCGTTGACGCTGAGTTTGGCCGACTTGTCCTTTTCGGTTAATGTCTGGTTGAACACCTCCCTCAGCTTGAGAACCTTGTCCATGGTGATATCGACAGTGACATAGTAGTGGGGCAGCTCCTGCTTGGACTGCGTCAAACGGGCGCCAATGGTGCGACGCATGTTGGAAACGGGGGTGTCGACGTAGTCGGGTAGCTGGCCTGCAGAAGGTTGTGATGTCGCGGAGGACGTGGACAAGGACGCAGAAGATGGCGTGTATTTCTCAACGTCTTCCCTGATGATACGTCCATTCGGCCCAGATCCAGTTAGCTTTCCAAGAGGAATTCCCCGTTCCAGTGCGATCTTTTTAGCAATCGGAGAGGCGAATATACGATCGCCTGAAGGGAGGTCTGATTTCTCTTTTGGAGGCTGACTGGAGGATGATTTGGGTGGGGAAGGAGCAGACTCGGCGGGCGCCGACTCGGACTTGGGTGCCGACTCGGCCTTGGGTGGGCCAGCTGAGGATGCCTTGGACGCCATTTCGGAAGCACCAGACAAATCATCGCCTTCCTCAGCGACAATCGCAATGGGTGAGCCGACCAACACGTCTTTCGTGCCGTCTGGGGCCTGGGTTGGACTTTAACTGGGTTCCGGAAAGACACCGCAAGCAGAAGACGTACGATGATTTTTGCAAGGACACCGTCTTCTGTGGCCTCTACGTCAATTGTCGCCTTGTCAGTTTCCTGTTTCCCGTGTCAGGCGAAAGCTTCGGCAGCGGTGCGTGCAAGTTCTCACAATTTCGAGCAGGACGTCGCCGGTCGCGAACGTCTCCCCTTCCTTCTTCTTCCAGGATGCAATACCACCCGAATTCATCGTCGGACTCATCGCCGGCATGGAAAACGAAGTAAGAGCGCTCCTCCGTGCAGAGGCATGGAGGCCTGGAGAGGAAAGTCAGTTGGACAGTCTGGGACAGTCTGGGACGCGGAAAGCGACGCACGGCGGGCGAATACACGGGCAAGAGAGGCCATAATGACGGTATGAGACACAGCAATGCTACCAGCAGATGCTAGCGTGGTGGTAAAAGCGAGCTGAGCGGCCGTAAAATACTTCTCCGGTTCGACGCGACCTGCCCCAACAAAAGCCAACAAACAGAATGGCCTCCCACCGCGTTCTCCCGGGCCAGCCAATTTCCGTCCCTCCCAATGCGCCTGCGCCCCAGCTCGGCGGCGGAATATATGTCAGGGACTCTCAGCTGAGGGCGAGCTTGGTTGGCGAGGTGCAGCAGGAGGGCCCAGTACGCCTTTCATTTTTTTAATGCAGCAGTAGTAAATGATACAGCGCAGACACTGTCTATCTCCCGCGTCCGTCCCCGACCCCCAGCTATCAACTCGGTCGTGCTGGGGTCCGTTACCCGGCTGTCGCCCCTGCAGGCAACGATCTCGATATCCGTGGTGGACGGCGTGCCCCTGCCCGCAGGCGAAGAGTTTACTGGCGTGATTCGGTCGCAGGATGTGCGCGCGACAGAAAAGGATCGCGTCAAGATTGCGGACTCCTTCCGCGGGGGAGACGTTGTGCGTGGGGTTGTGATTTCGCTGGGCGACGCGCGGAGTTATTTTTTGACCACTGCATTGAATAACCTGGGTGTTATATTTGCGATGAGTGAGGCGGGGAAGGTGATGGTGCCCGTGTCGTGGAAGGAGATGAGATGCCCAGAGACGGGGAGACTAGAGAAGCGCAAGTGTGCAAAACCAGAGTAGTCTTGGTCGAATGGACGGCGGAAAGAGAATTGGCACAGTGGAGGTGGCTGGTTGGCTTGTGGTCTTGTGGATGAAAGAGACTGCTATGTACTGCCACTGGGACAGAGCAGAGTCGTATGAGAACAGCCGTTGTTGGGTTCGGTTTGTCGCGCATTGCAACCCATTTATTCACCTTGGCTCTGGCGGCGACCCGCCATGACCGCCGTTCTCAGCCCGGTCGACTCTCTATTGCGCAGGGACCGACTCATGGACGACAACCAGCTCAGGTAGCCCCCATGCTCTCTGTTTGGCAGCCGCGTTTATCCGAGCCCAAAGCTACTCCTCGTCGAACGACTGGCGAGAAAAGTACAATGAGGTCAATGCTCTGTCGCAACTCGCTCTACTCAGCACTCATGCCCCGCCAAGGTCGCCGACATGCTCGCTGAAACCCGCAATGAGCTCGACGAGTTTCAGGTAGCAAGCAAGGAGCTCGAGGCAGAGCTCGAAGCTGAACTCCAACGCACCGAGAAGTCCCAGCAGGATCTCAAGGTCAAGGTCGCCCGTGCAGAGACAGAGCGAGACGAGTGGAAGGTCTGTTCGACCCCTTGTTGATTTGGCTATCGCTAATGGCCGCGTCCGAAGTCCAAGTTCATGTCCCTTCAAACCAATCACAATACGACAACGACGACCCTCCAGCGTGAACTCGATAAGCTGCGCCAGGAGCATCAGCAATCCAAGGTCCAGCTTCGCGAACTCGAGATGGGGAACGACGATCTCGAAAGAAATGAGCGAGCCGTCTCGTCTAGTTTGGCAGACATAGAGTCTAAATACTCGCGCGCGTTGGAGGAGAAGATACTTCTCGAGCATGAGCTTCTCGACAAGGCAAACCTTGAAGAAGAATGCCAGCGACTCAAGGACGAATTAAGAGGTGCATGACGCGGCCTCTCCTACCGGCCACCGGCTGACGTACCCTTAGATGCCAACGTCGAAATATCCATACTTCAAGACCAACTAGCTGCTCAGTCCGCACAGGACCACGCTTCCATCGCTCCTTCCTCCCTTTTCCCACAACTTACCCCTCAGTCAGAAGACGATCTCCTTAGCACCCCCGCGCCTGCAGATCTTCAACTCGAGGACCTCTCTCCCAGCTCGGAAAGCCTCCCTTCAACGGATAGCACACCAAAGGCCAAGGCTCAGGCTGCTCTGGTGAACCGTTCAGGCGCCGCACCGTACAAATCGGGCGTGTTAACACCTCCCGGCAGCTCTGCCATTGCCCGTTCTGCCACTCTTCCTTCTCACTACAGTTCGAGCCCGCGATCCCCCGTTATTCGACCGCCTGCGGCTCGCAACCCATTAACTATGAGCACAATGAGCACAAACTCAACATCGAGCACGACATCAAAGAACAAAGGCGTGCAGATGGTCTCCGAGATGCGTGCACGGGTACGAAACTTGGAGCAGAAGATCCACACTCGCGTTCCCCGATTACGCATGGGCAGTATTACTGGCCGACCTAATGCGAATGCACTTGCTGCTTCTACCATGACCAACGGGTCTACAGGATCTTCGTCAAACAAGACCTCTGTCCGCGCAAGTTGGGAGAGTCTAACGTCTACCCGGCGAAGCGTTGATGCTCCGAAGCGAAGTAGCGAAAGCGAAACGGACAAGAGCAAGAAAAGGGAGTCTTCGGGCTGGGTTCTCATCATGGAGGACTCGCCGTCACCGCCGAAACCGAAAGCAGGGGAACGACGAAGGGCGTCGAGCCCCCTAGGTATGATTCCGTTCCGTCCTGCAGCCTCCACGTCGGCCGTTTCCCCAACGACCGCGGCAGCCAATACCAAATCCAATCCTTTAAATCAAAGCACTATGCCTACCTCCGGTCTAAGACGACCACAATCACGACTTTCAGGTGGATCTACCACCATATCCATCCCTTCATCCTCCTCCTCCTCCTCCTCGCGGCCTTCGACCCCGACGTTCCTGCCAGTACCGACTGGTGGCCTATATGCCCACTCTTCCACGGCAGGAGCAAGTGGGCTGAAGCGATCGACGGGGCCATCGGCCCCCAACCCTTACTCATTGAAGCGCTCATCGCTTGGGGTGCTGAGTGCTAGCACGGCTGCAATGCCCCCGCCCCCGGAACCGCGGGATCGACCGACCACCATGCCCCCGCCACCGCGAAGCTCAGGTACGCCGTTGTCGCTCGGGAGCGCGAACGGCAAGCTGCTACCCCAGCTACCGGGGACACATGCGAATGTGACGATGCGGGCACCGAAGGCGGGACTGCCCTTGTCTCTGACGCAAAGTCGAATCGGCAGGCCGAGCAGCGGACGCAGGAGCGCAGGAGATTCGGAAGCGGAGGGCATACGTAGACCTCGGTCAGGGAGCACGGCAATGTAGACGAGCGCAGGAGGAGCGCGGTAATGTAGGATTCTAATGTATGCTGTACGAAATATTTTACGATATACTTGTGTGACCCGTGACCATGACTTGACTTTGACCACCATGGCTACCCCATCCCGCTCATTGAATCGACAGGTGGTGCTCGACGAGGACGAGTACATGGAGTCGCTCTCCAAGATCATCGCTCGCGACTTCTTCCCGTCCCTCGTTCACCTCGATGCCACCAACGATTACCTTGATGCCCTACGCTCACAGGATCCTAGTCTCATCAACGCGTCCGTCCGCCGCCTCGAGGAGGTGGCTGCGACACCGCTGCGGCCATTTCAGACCCCCGGGCACACCCCGTATGGCGGCGGGCCGAGCGAGACGCCCCTGCGCACGCCGCGCGGCGAGGCACCTGCGAAGCGCGCACGCTACGACACAGACCTCAGCCTCGACACCTTCCAAGCGCGCTACACGTCCGAGGACAATTCGAGCTTCACGGAGATTCTCGATGAAGAGAACCGCAAGCGCAAGGAGAAGTGGGGCTGGGCATGGGAGGCGCAGCGGCGCGTCGAGGCGCAACGGGAGCGGCTCTTGGCCGACCGTGAGCGCCTCATGATTGAGCCGCAGAGTGTCGTCGGCGTTCGGGAGAAATTTCGCATCGAGGCGCCGACGCCCGCGGGGCTCATTGAGGATGTCAAGGGAAAGGGAAAGGGGGAGGAAACGCAGGGCGACGATGGGGAGGAAGAGAAAGAGGGCGAGGAGAATGCTGGGCTCGCTCTGGCTGTAGTGCCCACCGACGTTATGGCACCGCAGAAGGACACTCGGTCGGCGGGTGTCGATGGCTGGAAATTCAAGGTGCGACGCCTCCTTCTACACAAGACTTGATTCTTACTACTGTTTCTGACTAGGCTCGCAACTCGCTCATGTTCCCGCCAGACGCAGACGAGTCTCCGTATCACACCCGTCCCACAGAAGCCAGCGGGGACCCTCGGGCCATCGTGCACGGCAGCACCCGCTTACCGGAACAAGACGATTCACGCTCGCGCGCCGTATCCGCGCCTCCCAGTCCCACACGGAGCCGCATCAACGCCGCCATAACGGGCACCCCTTGTGTGTTCAATGACACTCTTCCTGTCGCCTCTCCTCATGTCACTGCACAGACCGTCCAAGATCGCCGACGATAAACAGTTTTTCTCTCGTACCCAATCTACCGTCGCCTACTCCCTCGGAACTTGGCCCAGCGGCTGTAAAGCAGCTTATGACTTGGGGCACGCTGAATGCGACGCCACGCATAATATCACAGTCGGAGGATCTGCCCCCGCCGAGCACGCCGTTCCATCTTCCAGCGCCGTCGTCGCGCGAAGTCATCTCCCACAAGCTGTCCAACAACGCGTCAAAGAGTTTGCGCGTTAAAGCGGGGTTGTTGGGACTCGGCGGGCGCACACCAGGCATCTCACGAACACCAGTCAGCGGGAGTGCTTCCAAGAAGGGGTCGATGGCGCCACCGAGCTGGACGCCACGACGGTCCGAGGCTGCAGGGAGTTTGACGCCTGCCGCGCGGCGATTGCTGGACCGGAGCACGATGGGAACTGCTGCTGCACGGCGAGCAGAGGCGATGGACAAGATCGCGCGCTGGGATGGGTCGAAGGCGAAGGAGCAGGATCTTAATCGTGTGCGATGGACGCCGACCCCGGGTCCTGTATCAAAACGTGGTGTATAAATTAGCTACATGCTAGGCTTCCGATATTCGACGGCGTTTTGCGTCGGGCTGCTCCTGATCTTTATCCTTGCTCGCCTCTTCCTTTGCCGGGACTGGAACTGCAGGTTTGGTCTTCTTCTTGACGACAACGCCCTTCAGAGGCCCCTTCTTGCGTGCTGGTGCCGGTGGCCTGGACGAAGGGGCTGCCGCGGGCTTGGGGGCCATTGGCGGGGGGTTGTTGACGGCGCTTGTGCGGGCAGCGACGGCTCTGAGATATGTTAGCGACGAAGATGATGGAGAGCGCGGGCGGCGCACTCTTTGAAGTTTTGCACCTCCTCGCCGTCCTTTTCCTTACGCTGGCGCTCCTCCGCCTCCTGCCGCTCACGGACAGAGTCGAGGAACATGATCTCGTCCTCTTCCAGGGCGCGGAACTGGTTGGCGAGCTTGGTCTTTTCCTCCCATTCTTCCTGCTTTGCGATCTGTGCGGGTGTGAGAGTAGAAGGAGTACGCGGCGGGACACACACCTTGTTGGCAGCGAGTTTCTACGCGTCACGCCAGGAGGAGAAGGGTCGCGTCAATACACGGAGTGGAACGGGGATTGCTGTGCTCACTTCCGCGAGACTGCGACCGTCGGAGAAGTCCTCCTGCTGCTGAGGGGGGGGCTCCATGCCGAGGCGGGCATATGCGGCCTTCCACTGCTCGTCGCGGCGTGCCTGGTAGAGTGAGGGTAGGGGAGATGAGCGGGAGGAGTGAGCACGGGGGGGGGAAGAGCGGAAGCAGGGGGGGGGCACCTTTGCGGTCTCGACCTCGTCCTGGGAGACGAAGCGAGAGCCTATGCCGGCGGACGAGAGCGAGGGGATCATGGACTCCTCCATGATGGTGGCGGGAAGCAAATGGCAGTGGTCGCGTGACTGCGGTGCTTGGCTGCTCCTGCCATGTCGCTGCGCGCCTCGACGTCGACGCTCAACCCGTCCCCCAGCGTCCGCACTGCCCACAAACCCCCGCCTGTCCCCTCCGTTATCACCTCCCCACGTACGCCCGGGCCGCCCTCCCCCGTTCTGTGAACTGATCCATCCTCGCAGCCTGGGCAAAGGACGAGCCCCCCTCACCCACCGAGGAACCCTTCCCGGACACCCGCCACGCAATAGAGTCCCGCCCCTCCGTTGCCTCGTCTTCATATGCTTCAAACGAGCCCAGCCGCTGGTGGGCGTTCACCCGCCCCCGTGGCGACTCGGACCCCCCCGAGCACCTCATGTCCCAGCTAAAAGCTGACCGCAAGAGCGTCTTCTCCAAGGACCGCTCCATCTCTTGGCTTCCCAACCAGCGCGACGGCAGCTCCATCGTTCCACGACGCTACCGACCGCAGTCGCGCGGGAGCGCCATCAACCGCAACTGGAACCTCTCTATCACACTCCCTGCCGCCCCGCCGGCGTCCTTTACCATGCAGCACAGCGTCACACCAGGCTGGGACGTCCCCTGGACCGCCCACGTCGGTGCTCAGGGTCCGGCGGGCCGCCATAACAGCCAGGGCTCCGAAGACGAGGACACTGACGACACACCCGTCGATCCTGCTAAACACACTACTGTCTGGAAGCGGCGGCGGAAGCGGCTGCGCGCTTTCATTATCTCCAACGCATATGTGCCCCTGGTAGGAGCAGTCCCCTTCTTCGTACACCCTTGTTCTTACATCCCCACAGCTATTCCGCTGTATAAATGTCACCTTCACCACGACTGCACTGGCGATCGCTATTAAGATCCGACTTCTGGAGAAACGTATGGGCACCATGGGCGAATTGGGAAGCTCTCCGTACGTTTCCGGGCCCGTTTCATCGTGTTCCTCCGTTCATCTGAAACCAGAACATTGGTTATCATCTTTGCTCCTCTCACCTTGGTTCACGTCATCTCTTCGATCTATGTGCGTTGTTTCATGTCCAATGTCCCGGTAGCTGAGCTGACCCGGCCACAGCTGGAATATTTTGGGCGGCCGTTAGGTTTATGGCGCACCTCCGCGAAGCTCGCACACACTCTTTCCGAAGTTTTATTCATCTGCGCGTGGTCCGCAGCGCTGTCTCTTTGCTTTGATAACTTCTTCACCTCGATAATCCCGTGCACCTCGGCATCGAGCATATCGTGGTACAGCACGATCCCTCGACCTCAATCGGACACGGACCCTATCAGCGACGACAAGCGTTGTGACGATCAGCTAGGCAAGTCACCGCTGGCTGCCCACCCATGGATGGCTATCTGACTTTTTTTCAAACATACTACCCAGCCCTAATATGTCTAGTTGGTTTTGGTCTCCTTGCGTACTGCACGAATCTCGTCATCAGCCTCTACCGCATTTTCGAAAAAGTCAAATACCACCCCGCAGCGCCGCGGAACATGACATGATGACCATGACATTACCGCTCTCTCCCTGGTTTATCTTATATTGAACCTATTAACCACGTTCTTTTGCTCGCACCTGCATCTGCATCTGTATCATTAAAATGTACAATATAGGTTGAACCAAATCATACCTTACGTACCACGGCTTGGTCTTGACCACATCATCTCAGACAATGAATGACTTCTACTGCTGAGGACACCGACACGCTTGAGATGTCGACTTTCTCTTCGACCATTCCGCGTAGCCTGTCTAGAGGAAAGTCGGTGTCTCCAGGCCGCGCGCTGTCTCGTCTCCAGGCGACGCGGGACTATGCAGTGGGCATCGGGCTCCTCTTGATCGTGGTCGTTCTATGGACGACCTCCAATTTCGTCACCCAGGTCAATTGTATCCCGCCTTGTCGTCTCTTGTGGTCCAGCTGATACCGGCGACAGGGCCTGTACCAGGGCGGGTTTGAGAAGCCATTTCTGTGCGTTCAGTGTTTCTCTGATATTGCGCGACGCCCTGATAGTCTTGGAGAGTGACGTATCTGAATACCAGCGCGTTCTCGCTGTATCTCGTTCCGTTTCTTCTGCGGCGGTGGTGGCGGAGACGGAGGGGACTGTCAGATTACAGCGTTGAGGTCCGCCGTGGTAGGTATGTCGTGGTATCTTCGCTCTCGGTCGCGTGCTGACCATTGCATTTTACAGGGCGCAATACCAGCCCTTGGCGGTCGATCCTGAAGCCACGGATCCGGCAGCCGATGTGGGTGGTACTCGTTGGACGCGTTTTGATTTAATAACGCTGTTTTGCCCCATAGGCGCCAATATTCATGCCTACTGAACCGCCAGAAGACGAGCTGCCACCGCTGACAATTCGCGAGACAGCTAGACTCGCGTTTGCATTCTGTTTTCTATGGTGCGTTGGTCGGGCGAGGACTGGGCTCAATTGTAACGGTAGTCGTAAGGTTCATCGCCAATTGGGCCGTCAACGCGTCCCTCGACTACACCAGCGTTGCGAGTGCTACCATCCTCTCAAGCATGAGCGGCAAGTCTCCTGAGTTTCGAGTCTCTCACTCTGATGAGTTTCTTGCGGTTTCCAGGATTCTTCACACTGGGACTCGGCCGAATATTTCGCGTGGAAATGCTTACTCTCGCCAAAATCATTGCTGTTGCAACCAGGTGTGCTGGTCCGTATTCTTCATTAATGCGTCTAATATGAATACACAGCTTCGCTGGTGTCCTCCTTGTATCCCTGTCGGATTCTATACAACCTCGCCAGCCTGGCGGGGCCGCATCCCGACCGTTAGCTAATGTAACGGGGCTCGCTCCCCGCCCCATCCTGGGCGACATTCTCGCACTCGTTTCCGCGCTCTTCTATGCGCTTTACGTGATTCTCTTGAAGGTCCGGATGCGCTCCGAGTCGCGCGTCGACATGCAACTCTTCTTTGGCTTCGTCGGCCTCTTCAACATCCTCTCATGCTGGCCCATCGGGATTTTCCTCCATCTCATTGGGGTAGAAAAGTTTGAACTTCCCCAGCGCGCGGCCGTAGCTGCCCTGATGATAAATGTGGATTTATCTTGCTATATACACACACTCTCCGTTATTGATTTGCTGTCGCAGATGGGTATAACGCTGTCAAGCGATTACCTATATGTCCTGGCAATGCTGAAGACCACGCCGCTCGTCGTCACCGTCGGACTGAGCCTAACTATCCCGCTCGCAGTTCTCGGGGACTTTATCCTGGGGCGCTTCACGCGGGGCCAAGTGATCTTTGGCGCATTGCTCGTGCTACTCAGCTTCGTGGTGGTGGGGCTAGATAACGAGAAAGTGAAAACGCGGGAGGACGCGCCGGCGGACGATGTTTCCGAGGAGCCGAACGCCCGACTTTCTTTAGAACTCGCGTCCGAAGAATAGAAAAAAATTGCTTTTCTATGTTTTGGGGCTATGTTGTATCGTACTGTTTGATTTTCAGGCCGCTGCTGCACATTTCATCGAAATTTCATCCCGCGCCAAAAGGAATGGTCAGTTAGTGGCTGGTGTCTATCCGCATCGATTCAAGCCATCCATAGCCTAAAGACCGCCGGAAGCGATTGGGCGGCCATGACCCGTCCGTGAAACTCGTGAAGCGCCAGTTCGCCGTGCAAGATAATGCAGTCGAGCATATCGAGGTCGGCAGCGCCGCAGAGCAGTCGGTACGGCCTCAACTCCAGGGCAACAACACCGCTTCATGTAGTGTCTCAAGGCAGCAGCCGTCCTGAGCTCCATGGACGAGGACCATCCCACCGCAACGCTCAAGAAGAAAGAAAAGCAGCAGCTAAAGCGTGAGGCGCTCCTGCAGCGCCTCGAGTCAAACCACTCGCCATACTCAAAGTCGCATGCGCGCCGGGAGAAACGCAAAGCCAAAGAGCAGCTCGGCAGCGGTTTGGACTCTATGCAGCTTGCGCTGGCGACTGTGGAAGACGATGGCGCAGATGCGCCTCAGGAGCCTATATCAGAGGACGCCGACGCAGAGCCGAAACAGAAAAAAGCCAAACCGAAGCCGGGGCAAATAGGCGAAGGCAAGGGTGCAACCCTTTCAAAAGCCCAACGACAGCGCGCTTTGTAGGTTTTCTTTTGAGCAGTTTCCATGAGGTCTGATCCTGCCTTCTATAGACGAATGGAAAAGCTCCGTCATCCTCTTATATTGGCCAACTCCGAGTTTGCCTCGAATCCCTTCCAGACTATAAGAACACATGCGCAAAACACTCTGCTACCGCACTGAGAGGAATTCAATGCCGCTTTAATCAACGTCGCGGTATCGTGCAGGGTATATAAAGATGTGTTCGAAAGTGTACATCATAATAGTAGTATTAACAGATTATATAGCCCTCCAGGAATGAAATAGATGCAGCGTAAACATAATTCTTGTGGCTCTAATCACGTCGCTCAGTCGTCCTCGTCCTCCCCTGCGCTCCAAACAGTGCTCCCGTTGCTCCCACTGCCCGCAGCGCTTCGCCGGGCGCGCCGGCTGCCTGGTTTTCTGGGCGCGATCTCGGTGAATCCGCTGCTTGAGCCCTTTGCTATTTCCGCACTGAGCGTCCGCTCATGAGCGTCGAGAGCAGCGAGGGAGTTCTGAGCCTCGGCTTGCTCCAGAGCCTCCTGTGTAAGACTAGGCGGGCCAATACCAAGCCCAATGCCCGAATGAACGGAGGAGGTGTCGGAGCTGTCCGTCGTCGGAGGTGGTACAGACGCGCGACCGAAGAACGAGAAGCGCCGCGAGGGCGTCGAGGGGACGCTCGCCGCGGGGAGCGGAACGGACGGCGGAAACACAGGCGACGGCTGCGGCTGGATACCCATTAGCTTCATCGTCGCGTTCATACGCTCGCGCTCGCGGCGGTCGTTCTCGTCCTCATGGGTCTCGAGCTTCCGCCCAGTGACGGGGCTCGCGCCAGGCTTGAGGGTTAATGGACGCAGGCTCGGGTTCTCCGGCTTCTTGTCACTGAAGATGGAAAAGGTCTTCCAGTCAAAAGACAGGGATCGGCGCTGGGTCTTGGGGTTCGGAGGTGAGCCGATCTTGGGTGCAGAAGGAAGGACTGATGCGGAAGGTGCTATCGGAGGCGTAGTCGTCGAGCGCCCCACGATGACGGATTGCGGACGGGATTTTAGAAGCGCGGGCAGGACTTTCGTAGGAAGCGGGCCAGCGGTGGACGGTGTCGGAGGCTCCTTCTCGTAGTCCACAGCGAGAACGTGCTCGAACCCTTCCTGTGAGATGATACGATCGATAATTTTGGACGCATAAAGCGACAGGGCCTTGTTGGCGTCTTTGAGCGACTTAACTTCTGAGCGGAGGGCGTCGACGTCGCTTAATGAACCACTGGGCTCGATCCCAGGAGCATCGACGCGACCCGTAGAGCTCTTCTTGGACCGTTTTTTACTGTTAAGCACAGAACGGTCTGGCTCGTCGACGAGGTTTCCATCGAGAATATCTTTATTTTGGGCGCGTCCAAGCTCTGCGGCGAGGTCGAGTCCTGGGCCTGTGATGGGCAGGTCTGCGAGAGACTCTCCGCGTATGCTTGGGGAATGGGACTGGGATCCGGTGCGCTTGCGACCCATGCGGCCGCCAAGTGGACGCGATGGAGATGGCGAGTCGGAGTCGCGTGGTGGGGCAAGACTCCGTTCGAGCTGCTGCTCGAGGGTCTCCCCCTCTTGTGCCTCCTCCTCTTCAACTTTATCGAGAACACTACGACCGGCACTACGGACACTGCCAACGTCGGCACTGGCGCCTTCGTCGTCGTCGTCGTCTTCGTCTTCGCCGTCGTCGGTGGAACCACCGCCGACCTGCTTCATGACATCGAATTGACCACTGAGCGTCCTCTCCCTGAGCAAGATCATGTAGCTCTCATTTTCCTCCTGCAGCTCGTGGTTGACGCGCTTGAGATCGACCAGCTGCGTCTGTAGCAGAACAAGGGTGCTCTGGAGGGACGAGTAGGACGTAGACAGAGTCGACAGCTCCAGTCGAAGAGAAGTCATCTCTGCCGGCTCTGTTTCCGGATCATCCATATCCTGCTTGGAAGGCTCTGCTTCTTGGGGCTCTTTCTCTTCTTCCTCGACCTCGGCGATTGATTCCGTGTCGAGTGAGGTATCGGGGGCCTGTGGACGCTCGGGCTGCTTCCGGGCCTGTGTCAGCGACATGATGCGCGACTTCAGGTGCTGCTCATTGTCATAAAATGCCTGACGCTCTGCTTCGAAAGTGCTCGTCTGAAAGAAAGCTTGAGCATGCGAGTAGCGCCTCGGAGATGAGAAGAAACTGACCTGCTCGTTATAGCGACGCAGGACGTCTCTCTTCTCCTTCTCTAGTTCGCGGACCTGGGCTCTAAGATTCTCGGAAATCTCTATGCGTTGCGCAAGCTCGAGCTCGGAGCGCGACTGATCGGCGTAAAGCTCGTTGATTCTAGTTTCAGCCGCATTGAGGGCAGAGGTGAGGTTCGAGTTCTCTGAAGAGAGGGTGGTGATAGTCTGGTCCTTGTTCTGCACCTGGACGAGGAGCTGATGCGAGGCCGGGTGAGTGGGTACAGATAAAGCCTGAAAGTGCACATGCCTGCTCCTTCTGGTCGGTCTCCTGCTTGAGAGACGCGGAGAGCGTGTCGCGGGCCTCCGGGGTGGCTGCCTTGAGAGATGTGCGTCTTGCAGCTGCAGGCGCAAGGGAAGAGGACACGCGTGGCGATGCGGCGGAGCGTGCGGTGGCACCTCGAGCGATGGCGGGAGGGGGGGACGTGGATGGCGGGGTCCTACGCGCTGGAGGGGGTGCCCGTGTGGAGGCCATGTTGTGGTGGTCGTTCAAGCTGTGTCGTCGTCGCCTCCAGGATCCCGCTCAAATTACTGTCACGTGTGCAATAATGAGGACTTGTCAAGCCTCGACCCTCTTTTCCGTGTGTTTTCGCGTCGTCCCTTCCGCCCGCTCTGACCGCGCCCATTTCTAGCTCTTGACAGACGTCCGCCTCGCTGGCGCTCCTCCCAGTCATGTCCATGGCCTTGGGCCGCTCAATTGGGGCGATGTGCTCGAAATACAGGGCCCCTCGGGTTCCGGGAAGACTCAGCTCCTTTATTCTTTGCTTGCAACGTGTGTGATGCCTTCCGCTCACCTCTCCATCGACTCTGGCGGCTGGGGAAGGGCTGCAGTCGTATTCGACACCGAGGGCACCTTTGATACGCGTCAACTCCATGATTTGCTCTTGCACAAACTCGCGCGCGCCTTCAGTCGGACCAACGCTTCCTCCGATGCACAGCTTATCGCCCTCGATTGTCTCCGCAGGGTTCACGTCGTGAGTGCAGCCTCGTCTGCCCAGTTGGCTGCGTCCATCTATCACCTTCCCGCATACCACGCAGCACATATGCCCGACGCGGACATCGCACTTGTCGCGGTAGACTCGCTTAGTGCTTTCTACTGGCCCGATCGCTTCATGGCGGAACAGCTACGCCCCCTTGGTCTCCCGAACAGTCATGCTCCACTCCAAAACGTACTCAGTGCCTTGCAATCCTTCCGTCTCTCCCACAAACCCATCACCGTCGTCACCAACTGGGGTCTGACCCTCGCGCAAAATTCTGACGGCCCTTCGCAGACCATGCCGGTGTTTTATAAGCAGCACCTACCATCCTTTCCCTCTTTCCCTGACTCTCACAGCAGACCATCATCTGATCCTCGGTCATCCTCGTCCAACAATCTTCCCTTGACGCATCATATTACTCTATGCTCGGTGCCTGTTCCACCATTCCATGACGGTATGCCTTTCCCCGACGCCAACCCGTTAGCTTCGCGTCGCGAGATCATTGGTTATGTCCGAAGGCCGAGCAGCTCTCACATACGTAGATTTGTGGTTGACATACGGGGCAATGAGCAAGATTAATGTTCCCGGGAGTGTCACGTATGGCAGCCGACTTTATTAATTGTTAACACTCCATGTGGGTAGGCAACTTCTACAGCTGCTCCGCCTAGCGCTCGGGTCTTGTACCCATGGTCGCGATGTCGGATGTACACTGTATAATGCGTTAAGTTGACTACGTGGGTACGATACATTTGGCGAATTATGTATACTAGAATGATGTGGTTTGTCAGATAAGTTACAGCCGATAAGTTATAAGTGTAAGGATACAGCTGGAGCGAGTAGATTTTGAGGATACATTTTTTGGGTGCGGTGCCATAGATGTGCTGCTCAGCACTGGCAGCCATAGATCTGGTCGAGTTGACTTTTGTACGCCTCCTCGACAGCCTTGCGACGAATATTCCCCTTAGTCAAAGTCCGTGGAAGTGTTTTGGGAGCGACAATCACAATGTGTGTTGTCGCGGTGATGCGCTCGTGGAGGTATCGTCGAGAATGGAATTGTCTGGTCTTGCGAAGGATCTCCTTCTTGAGCTTCTCCGCATCCATTTCTGTATTTGGCTCGACAAAAAGCACAGGCGAGGGGCGACCCGAGCCGACGACGATACACTCGCCAATGAGGCTCCCACACATCATCCGTGCGTTGTCTTCAATAGACCTGGGAAGACAGATTAGGTTTACGCTCAAAGTATAATGGAGGTCGCCCTACTTGGTATCGCAGCGCAGGCTGTTCTCGGACTTGATCCAGTCGTCGTCCCGGCCACGAGAGACATACTTTCCCGGCGCCAGCTCCTGGAACAGATCACCGGTGTGAAAATGTCCGTCGGCGTGCCGCAGCGAGGCGTCGGGGCAGTCAGGAGACTCGGCGAGGATGACGAACTCGAGCATCCGTGCGGTCGACTGGTGCGCCGCTTCTGCCTCCGCTTCACCCCCGATGGGCACGAAGCGATACGCTGTTCCGGTGAGAGGCTGCAAGAGACCTGCGGTCCCTTCAAACCCTCCGATCGAGCGTAGCGTTGCACCGGCCTCGGTGCTGCCAAACAGATTCTAGAGCGACAGCGTTTAGAATAATAGACTAGAGCATAACACGGCGATATTACCCTCAGCTTGATGCCATTTCGGTAAGCCCACTCTTCCTCCTCCCGGGCGAGGGGCATGCCGCTGTAGAGCACCTCATCGAGGCTGCTAAGGACGGAAAGAAGCTTGGGATCCTGGCGCGAGGCTCGGAAATGGGTGGCCAAGAAAGCAGCGAATTGATTCAGGCGATTAAGTCCGCAGCGATGAACCAAGGAGATAAGTTCCTCAGAAGAAAACGATATCTGGGTAGGCTGGATTACGCAAGAACCGTGCTGGAGGCTAAAGCCGACGATTCAGTAACGAGTGCACGGCAACTAGTCTTGCAATACACACCTGCCAATTAACACTTTGAGAGAGAGATCAAAATTAGCTTCAGAAAGCCGAAGGGTGAGCAAAGCCACGTACTGAACGTCTGCCCGATATGACACATACTTCCCATCCAAACCGTTACATCCTGACGCTCTGGATTCTGAGGCATACAAGTTTGGTTTGATTTCATCACAGTGGCGTCCAGCCATCGATAGGAACATGGGACTAGCTAGATCGCCATTAACGGTAAGAGCTTACATCCAGAATGGTTCTGAATGGCTTACCTTGGGGCTACCCCCACTTGAACCGCTCGTGTGGAAAAAAAACGCGATATCTTCAGGCTGCGCGCGGGGTAGTTCGGGCAAAGGATACGGGGTAACTTCAATGTTTTCGGCGTCGACGGCCAGATGAGAGGGAACCGGACAATCTTCCAGGACAGCTGCGAAGGCCGATTCATAGACTAGAGCCTTGGCTTTTGCCTTGGCGAGAAGCTCATATATCACTTCGGGATTTGGTAGCCGCAAGCTGAACAGCTGAGGCACGAAACCAGCCTATGCCAGGCATGATTAAAAATTGGCGATACCTCAGAATGAATAGATGCATACTCTGGACATGCCATAGATCTGGAGGACGTCGTTGTAGGTATAACCACCAATCCTATGAGCAGTTACTTGATTTAGAAAGGACGTGCTGCCTATGAGGAAAGCAACACACCAAAGTCCTACAACAGAGCCAAGAGGCAGTCCATTCAGCGTCTGCGCCCAGTATTTGGCGACTGACTGAACATCGGTGAGGAATCGATGATAGGTAACGGAGCACCAGTCCTGGCCATCACTGCTCTGAGAATCCGATCGAGGAAGCTTGAAAGCAGGTGACAGTGGGTAACGACAGGAGCTGGTCTCGAGGACAGTGAGGTGCGTTCTGAGCATCGTCGGAGGGGAATTTAGATGTGTTTAGTTGTCCGGAAGCAAACAGCAGCTGAACCTTTATACCTTGTCTACCCTGGCACCAGAGTATATGGAGTCGAGGTCCTAGAAGCGGATAGATGGAGAACGGTTTCGAATAGCCTCGTCTGCCAGAATCCAAATATGAAACACACTTGAGCAGGTACAACGTGTGGAGATGTACACGGCGCTCTGACAAATGGGACAGACAAACCGGCGGCGGCATTCAATTTCAGGCATTGCCAAAGTTGCGACATAGGCGAAAAAAACGGGAGGATTAGAGGTGAGTCAACGAGACCGCACATTGTCGATGCTAAGATTAGAAATGCGAGACGTTAGCATGCGGTCAGTGCGGAACTAAGATAACTTGGAAGAAATCATACACGCACGTGACCGCTTTTTCTTGCACTTTGGCTGATGTTGAACACTGCTCGACAATCTGATACGAGAGGAGTGGAAGTCCGCCGCCACTGCGCTGCGACGCCGCCTCCAATCCGGTTTTTCATTTCGACTCCGAGCCTCCGGAGAGCTCGCCCCATTTTTTTTCCCGCTTAAGGCTGTGTCCATTTTCCTGTCTGATCGTCAATTTTTGGAGGGCAGAACGGGATGATGATTTTGGTGGCTTACTTCAAGGCAAGCAGTGCAGGGACTTGCCGGACTTTCCCCGGTGTTTAGTTAGTGAGTGCCGTTAGGGGCACATCTGCAGTGGCCGTTCGCCCGGTAAGTTCATAAAGAAGGTGAGTATACCGATAACTGACGTTCGATGCATCCAAGTAGCTCTCTTACGAGTGCGTAGCTCCCTCGGTACCAGTTGGCGCCCTGATAGTCAAACGACTGGAAAGCATTGCCCACTCGTTACCGCGGATCAGCGCCTCGCTCAGGAACAATGTAAGGACCTCATGGAGGGCTCGGTGTCTCTCGGTGTCCGCGTCCAAACTGGAGAGTTGAAAACAAGGCCGGAGATCAAAAACCTCCGTTGCGCAAGCCATGGTTTTTTGGAGCTGGCCAGAGCGGGAAATATTGAATGTCGACGTCCAGTCATTTTCAGCATCATAACGTATGGAGCATTCAGGTGCTGAATTAGGGTTGTAGTAGAGACCATGAGATGTGGCGGACTGAATGTGTGGTATGTTTAGAACGATGTCCGAGTCGTTTCGGGCGCGGGGTAGACAAGGATTTCATTGCGAGGGAACGAGTCTGGATTGAACGAGTCCAGCTCGATGATCGCATCTCGAACGACTGACTAAGCGCTGGCCTTGTCATTGACGCCCCCCAAAAAAGCTGAATGCAGCTAGGTGCGTTCTACTTCCTTGCTGCAATGTGGGACACTGAGCACAAAAAACTAGGGGACACGCTGGCCGCTTACTTTTTTCATGCTTAGGAAAGCTGTATCGGCGTACAAACCTGAACACTACATTCCCAGCCAACACGCGTATTTTGTCCCCGCATTCACGACACCATGTCGCTTCATCCCTTCGCTGCATTCTTTGACATGGATTCGCTGCATGGCAGCGCTTCCAGCGCCTCATGTCGTGTCGAAACCCACAATACTCGCTCGACCATCCCATCCCGATCCCGCGCCCCGAGGCTCCTCAGATCCAGCCCTAAACCCACTGGAGCCTTTTCCGAGAGACGTTCTCGTCGATCTATTCCTGACGGTGCCGCAGAATGCGTCGCTTCGGAAGCAGTTGAAGGCCTCGCCGGAGCTTATGCAATATCTGCTCGACCCGCTGACGATGCACGGCGTCCTGTACGACCTGGCCTCATCAGCGAACCCAGGATTTGCTCTCAAAGGTCTGAACGTTGCACGGCAGCTTGGAGGTGCTCCCGAGATCAGCGCGTACGAGACCATCGCGTACCGTTTGGGTGCTATAAGGGAGTGGGATCTCCTTCTCCATGTCATCTCATCGGCAAAGCACAATACCCGCCAAAAAACCTCGCCCTCACTGCTGGATTGGCGCGCGCGCGCGCTCCTCGAAACTCAGCGCTTCACAGAGCTGGAACGCATCTTCGATCTATACGAATTGTACAATCTGATGCCATCTCGACGGACTTGGCATCTAGTCCTCTCCGGCTACATCCGAAACCACGACCTCGCTGGGGCACACGAGTGCCTCCAAGATATGGAATCTGCAGGCTTTCCCGCCGACCATACTACTCACGCCCTTGTGGCGACACTCTATCAACACATCGGCCCAGACAGCCTAGTAAAAGAGCGCGCTCTGGCGGCCCTTCCCCATATTCCCGGCCCTGCGGCGACTGCCATGATGAATAGTCTGATGATTCTTCGTCTCCGCACCCATAATCTAGACGAGGTCTCCCACCTTCTTTCTGCATTCGACCAGAGTAAGGTGGGGCCGCTTTCGGTGATGCTGGCCGCATCCCGTTCTCAACGCGACGACACTGCGACAAACGATAGCGTCGACCATGCCCCGAACTTCGCCCCGTTTTCTGTCGATGTTCACCCCGATGCCACGACATTTTCCATATTCATCGATTATTTTGGGCATCTTCACGAACTGTCGCGCTGCTTGGCCATATTTGATCATATGTTAGCCGTTGGAATCGCCCCTACTCCCCGGACCCTTACATCACTCATACGAGCGTACTTCCTCGCCGGCCACGGTGGCGCGGCAGTTCGATTGGTCGCAGGAATGTGCGACCCAGAAACTACTTCTCCCTCGATGCTCAGAAATCTCCCTTCGCCAGACGGCTATAGTCTCCCATTCGATGCCACCAGCCTTGGACGGCCAAACCGCCAAATATTCAATTGTCTTTTACGCGCGGCGTTGCGAACCAATGGCCTCGCGGGTGGACGCGCCGTCGTTCGGCTGATGCGTCTCAACGACGTGAAACCCGACTCCAAGAGTGTTGAAATCATTACATCGCACACGTACAAGGCTGAACGCGCTCAACCTCGAGTGCTTATGAGCATGGTACGCCGTTTTGCTCGCCGGTTCACCCTGCAGGATGCGCACGTCATACTTGCCTCCACCCTGCGCTTTCAAAAACACCTCGTGCACGGCATTGGGTGGAACGTTACCGCCGCGAAATTCTCTCCTACTCGTGCACCAGTGGACAAGGCTTTCCCCGAAAAGTATGTCTCCAAAGTGGCAGCGAACTTCGACCCTTTGGCTGGCATCGAGCTTCCCAGTCGTATTCGGTGGCGGGGCACTTTTCGTGCGATAGAAGCCTCCCTTTCTGGGCGAGGAATCAAGAGCGATAAAGCGACCATCGCTATCCGGATGAGGCACGAGGCTGTGGTCAGAGGTGACATGAATGCTGCGACGCAGGTTTTCCAGACTTTGCTAGGTCGCGGACTGCATCCGAATCAATATCACTATAGCGCTCTGATGGAAGGGTTCGCCATCGCGGGAGATTTCGAATCGGCAATAGAGGTCATGAAGTCTGCGTCGCGAGCATCCTTCGAACCGGACGTCCTTATGTTCACGATCCTAATTGTCGGCTACGCGCGTCAAAAAAACCCCGACATGGCGCTCCAAATTTTCCGTCGCATGGTTGCTGCAGGCATCAAACCCGACGTGCCCTCAATAGACGCAGTTGCGAGCGCCTTTTTTTTTGTGGGCGCCTATACCATGTGTTGGCGGGTACTGACTACGCTTTGGCCGCATATCGGCCCGCTACCGCCCGATATAGAGAAGACGTCTCTTCAGTCTGCTACGGTATACTTTCGGTCGCTCCACCAAGGAATGCAGCAGGGATTGCGAAGGACGTCGAAGGTTTATCGGAACCTTTTGCACAGGCGGCTCCATAAAGTGGAGAGAGAGTGGAAACACTGGGAGCGCACTCACCCGACGTTGGAGGAAATGTCCCAACTGGACCGCGAACCTTAGACTAAAATATTGAATCCTTGCAATACGATACAAATAATATGTTACTGTCACTATCCCAAGAACTTGGCGTCCAGGAGACGTAGAGCGTCCCGAACAGCGTCGGTTTGGACCTCGCGTACTCTTCGCTGCCCACATTGTTCCCGAGGGGGGGAAGTACTTGCGCGCACGCGTTCTTTCTCGCGGAAATGAGCGTGAGGGTCGGTGAGCAGAACAGGTTGCTCCGAGCTGGTGCCGGCAGCGACCGCCTCAGTCAGCTCTGCAGGTGGCGGGGAGAGGATGACTCGGTGGCCAGTGCATTTGGATCGGCGGGCGACTACATCTGCGAGCATGTCCAGATCCGTAAAGGAAACGTTTGGATGAGACTTGAGGCGGCGCCAAGCGTCGTCGGTGGGGATAGTTTCGGCGTCGGGTCGGCCGAAAGAGGGAATGGAGGAAGCGCCGGGGATGGAAAGAGGTGGGAGCGCTGGCTGTGATCCCTTATCAGGTACATAAGACCCGCACGGACAATCGTCGCACGGTGGGAGCGCCGAAATCTTTTCACAAAATGCCTTGCCGAACGAGTCATCGGCACAGGCGGGGCAGTTGGACGGGTCACCAGAGCAGTTGGCCGGCGTAGATGTAGATGGAGAAGAAGACGAGACTTGGAAAATGGTATTTAGCTGCGCAGTCCCCCTGGGACGGAGACGGAGCGGAACAGGCGGTTGATACGGGGGGAGATTGTCGAGGATCGACGGCTCTTCGGGCGGAGGCGTCCCAAGCACAATGGAACGGATCGGGGTGACGTTGAGCTTGTGCTCTACAACGCCGGCGGACTGTTGGAAAACATCGCGGCAAACGCATGGGGTGTCCTCGGTACAGAAGCCACAGTCGAACGGCGGGAATCCGGTTTCAGATTTGAGGTTGGAAAAGGCAGCAAAGGCCTCCGAATGAGTGTCGAAGGGGACGGAGGGAAATCGTGCGTCGGAAGATGAGTTCGAGTCGGGTGACGAGACCATGGACTGTGGGGGAGAAATGTAGGAGTGGGCAAAGCGGGGCGCTTGTGCTGTGTCCTGAACATCATGGTCTACCTTGTACTTCTTGCGCTGGGTCGAGGCCACGCTGGACGCAGGGGAGTCGTCCCTCCAGCGCTTGCGGTCGTTGTCGCGGGGCAGGTCGCGTTCCTGCTCTGCCCTGACAAGCTTGTCCTTGAGGCTGGTGTTCTCGCGGCGGAGAGCCTCGTTCTCCTCCTTGAGACGCTTTGCGATGTTCTGGAGGGCGACATTGCGCTCGATCTCGCCCTGCTCATACGACTGGACGCGGGCCTGGAGATCGGCGAGCTGGGACTGCTTGCGCTCGCGGAAGGCGCGCTGTGCGGCGCGGTTCTGGACGCGTCTGCCCTTGCAGTCGACCTGCTAAGGACGATGTATAAATAAATGGGAATTGGGAAGCAGATGCGGATCAGCCGAAGTAGTACCTCCTCCTCCTCCTGCACGGGCGCAGCGTCCTTCTTGGGCTTGCGGCCGGGCTTAGGCTTGGGCTGGATGACCCATTCCTTGGAAGCGGTGGCCCAGAGCTGGGGCGGGGGGGAGGCCATTTGGGTGTGGGAAGGGAAAGGGAGGGGGTGGGCTTAAATTGTCGGGAGCGATGGTGGCAGAAGATAAGATGACCGATTAGATGTGATCTGGGATCCGGCACACCGCATCTCGGATGTCAATTGCCCCCCTGCCGCGACAAGTCCCACGCTGTTGTCTCCAGAAGCATTTAACCGTCGATTCGCACAAATTCTACAGTTTCAATCACACACTCGTGGGGAACAGTCCATGCGCAGTTTTCCATATGCGACAGATCCTACTCAAGTAGCTCCTCCTCAACGTAGTCAAGCACCTCATCAATCCAAACCTCAATTTCCTCCTTCTCCGAGTGCGCATCCCCCTTGGTCCCCGCCCGCTCGCCCCCTTCGCCAAAGAACTCCGCCTTGATCCGGATTCGCCACGCGTTCCATTCGTCCACCAGCCGTTTTCTTAGTGCAACCAGCTCAGCACTCACGTTGCTTTCCTCGGCCGCGTCGTCCTCGTCGAACGTCCGGCTGTATTCCCGCAGGTTCTTGCGCACCTGTCGCTGCTGGTCCTTGGTCAGCAGCGTCCGCGGGCGCGGGCGCCAAATGAACTGTTTGAAACGGTCTTGTATTTGTTTCGTCATTTCCTGTCCCCGAAAGTCCCAGATCGCGTAGCCGTTTTCGAGCTGCGCCCATATTTAGTAAGCCAAATGAAATAATGGGCAAGCGGCCAATGTCACCGTGTGAGTCCAGGAACTGGCACTCGTAGCAAGATAGCGCCCGCTGGGGTCCCACTCCACATCTGTGAGCGCGTAATGGTCAGCCGTGCCCAGCAGCTGTATCCCGCTGCCCCATTCCTCCTTTGACACTTGACCCTCCCGTCGACCGGCATCTTCAACATTGAAATCGAGGTCCCAGAACTCGAGCTCGGATTTGCTGGAGGAACCAACAGTTGCAAGAACCACGTGGCGGCCGCGGGGAGACCAACGAATCGCATTGCTTGTTCGTGATGGGAGAGTACCTGGCGACGAGTGAGATTTACCGGGACCGAAAGGAAATATCCGCGGCACTTACGGAGGAGCTTAAAATCGTTTTTCCCATGTTCGAGTTGATAGAAGCTGACGTCTGTTTTGATAGTAATCCCAGGTCCGGGGTTTCCGAGATTTGGGTCATTGCTTGACACAATCGCAAAGCGCTCGCCCTTGGGCTCCCAAGAGAAATCCATGACAGTGTCTAGACACTGTGAGAGAGCCCCACCGAGAAGTAGAGATGAAAGTACCTTTAAGTTCGAGCACCTCGACGGGATAATCCTTCTCTCGCACACGGAAGATTTCCAAGTTGCAGAAGATGGACTTCTTGGTCTTGGTATGCCGGTCTACCTTGACACAGAGAAAGTCGCCTTGATTCTGCCAATAAAGTTTACACTACGAATTGATTCAGCCTCAAGGTCGTGAGAAAAGCGTCGGCGGAACCGACCTCCGTGACGTTGAACAGATTCTTCTGCCGCAGGATCGCGCGACTCGGGAAACCTAGTAAGGTAACACGAGCGGGCTGGTTGACCACCTCAGGTGTCCAGTAGACCAGCATGTTTTCCCTGGCCTTTTTCACCGTTTTTGTAGCGGCGGCGGTGGCTCCCGCCAGGGCATCCTTTTCGGCGTCTTCCCGGTCCCTCTCTCCTTGCGGGCACCACTCGAAATCGACCACTCCCTCGATCTTGAGGCTTTTCTTCCCATGCAGATACATGCTGGGAAGTTCATGCACGCTGATCATCTGGCCAGGTGTGACCCGTGCGACAAATTTATCATCGGGGCTCCATTTGAGTGCAGGCCACTGCATCTGTTTTTTAGTCCCAGACGACTCATTTTCTGTGACCGTGGAGAACGTCCGAAGCAGGTCGCCAGACTTGATGTCCCAGACTGCGATGTTGTTCCCTTCGTCGTCTGGTGAGAGGTATTGCGGCCCTTGTGGTGCGCCTTCCGGAACGACGATAGCTTCGTTAGACCAAGTGACCAGGTACTGCTCGCACGGTGAGAAGTCGATAAGTTTCACGAGGGGGTGGGCAAAACGCTGCTGAGGTTTCCAAGAGGACCCTCCCCAAAGTCGGACACCCTGCCGATGCAGAGTGGCGATATACGTCCCGAGAGGCGACCACGCGACATACAAAAAATCTTTCCAGTCCTGAAATGGTGTCAATTCGTGTCGTTATATGTGCATTTAGATGCAAAAGCGGAGACACACGGGTTTCGTGGCAAGTTCCGATTGCGAAGGCTTCCCGTGCCAATATATTTCCACGTCCTCCCCACGGTAGGTGACGTACTGGTCTCTTCCCTGGGGGTCCGCGAGCCATGCTCGGAGATGTTCCTGCGTAAGCTTCAGCCGGCCGAAGGGACCAGAGGAAAAGGTTATACCCGTGGCGTGTACTCCTCTGTTTCGGGTTCAGAATATGTCTCGTCCAATCTCTCGTAGCGCTCGATGTCGGTGAACCGATTGACCTTGAACTGATGCTTGGCATCAAATGGGTGATTGTGCATAGAGACAAGGGCCAAGTTAGCGTCGTCGACGTCCTTAAATTCTACAAACATAAACCTAGAAAAAAGGATCAAACAGACGCAGAAAAGACTGAAATCTATAAACACACCCTTGACTTTTGCCTGTGGCATCGTTCCAAGGCATGAAGATGTCGTCGGCCTTTATAGAAACACCTTTTCTAGAGAACTCCTTGCAGATCCTGGCCACTAATTTCTCGACCTTCGTCTTGTCGATGACAGGAACGCCGTCCACGACGAGGATGTTGTCGAAACTGTCATCATAGTGCACTTGATATCTGGGAGAGAGCTACAACATGGTCAAACGTGAGAGGCTGGACGCACTTTGCTTCGAGGTCCGAGTAGTCGATATCGTCGGTGGCCATTTCAGAAATTTCTTGCGTGTTTGGTCCTGTCGAGCCTGCCAATCAGAGTTCAATGTCAGTTTGCTTGAACCACTGTCTCAAGCGCTTTCCTTTGGTTTCCTTTCCCCGCCATTACGCCTCTGCCGCCGCCGTTGCTCGTTCAGAAATACCTGCGTCGGGCGAAGCCAATGCCCAGGTCAAAAAGCGCGCAACTCGCGCAAAAAAAAATAAAGTGCAGCCTGATCCCGTCGCACCCAACGGCCCCCCTAGGACAAACATCACGGACTACCTTGACACCCTCGCTCTATCCCAAGGGCACCTCGTCCTTGCTGATATCGAGCGCTATCGGCCGCCGTCCCGTCCAATCCTGAACAGGCATGACTCTGAGCAGGATTACGAGACAGAGTATACGCTGCTTCTCAACAAAATCACTGCGTCTTTCACCGGGAAACAGCTCAGACAATTCCTGAAATTGTATGAAACCAAGCCCCCCAAAAAAACAAATAAAGAAGATTATGCGGCTGCAATCATTGAGCAGGCTTGGGATTGGCCATCATTGAACGCCTGGCGTGAGAGGCGACGAGAGGCAACCCTGGGTGTCGAGAGTAAGTTTTTGTTTTGTCTCTTCAATCCCAGGCCAATCAATTTTCAGACTTTCCTGTAACGCCTCGCGAAGCGTTTCTGGTACTCGGAAAAGGTTCTTACAACGGCCCGCTGTTGATTGTACTGAAACCCAGTCACAGATGGCGAGGATTCGCGATCTCTATCGACCCAGTACCAGGTCAAAATGACCTACCAGGGTAACCCTCCGTCATTCCAGGTGCATGGGCGGGTAGGGTCAATAAAAAAGGTGGCGAAGCATATTGCCGATTTGAAAATGGTTTGTGGTAGTTTTGTGTTCCATCTTCAAACCTGACTGCGACGCAGGCAATCACTGAAGACTTTCTCGAATCTCCAGTTGACAAACCGCTTCGGAACGATCTCCTGGAACGGATATCGCGACTATCTGGCGCCTTCACGGAGAACTTTGGGCAGCGACAGGTAGTTCATACGCCGTGGTGAGCTCCCTACCTGACAATCCTTTGCAGGTTCGTATGTCTGGCAACGGGGATAATCCAAGATCGACCATCACCGCAAAACGACTAGCGTTACGAGCCATTTGCGAAGTAACTGTCTAACTGCCCCTACTACGCCTTCCGGTTGCCAACCTTATTCCTCCAGGCCAACGATACTAAATACGCGTCCTTATTAATGCACCTGCCACCTTCCATCCCCAGCTCGTCCCCCGTCTCAGAGGCAGACTTGTTCCCACACGCCTATTCTTTCTACCCCTTTCTCTCACCTCATCCTTTACCATGGACTGTGAGCGCGAGTGGAGTTTTCAGACTGAGGCGGGTCGAAGACTGGCTCGGGTCAGGCGCATCCGAGGTTTTGGAGAAAACTGGTGGTCTTGCGATGGGAAGAGGCCGTACGATGACGTTGCAGCGGTACATCTTCAACACTGCGTGGTCTTCTTCTGGTCTAAAGAGCAGTAGGCAGGAGGCTAATCTGAGGGCGCTGCTCCAAGCTAACCAGCCTACCTGCACTTCGAGGGTCGTGCTGGCATCGTAGGCGTTCTTCTTCTAAAATTTGGACGCTGCTGACGGGCCCAGAATAGGACATATCTTGATACCATCCCCGGCGGGTGGCAAGAAGCTAAGCATTACACCACCACTCGCCGGCCACTTCAAACTGCCGCACATCATGGACTGGATTGAAAAGCAGGCGGAAACGTTTGTGTTCAACCCTACGTAAGCAGTGGTGGTCATCCCTATACTTGACCTAAGCCGTATTACAGTTCCCCTGTGTCGCGTCTGGACGGGGATTCCGGGCAACAGCGGATGCTGCACCGATTGGTCTACCGTGCCCTGCATGCCAAGGATGAGGTGGTCCGCCAAACCATCAAGGTCGAACTGGTCCTCCCACGCGATAATAAACAGCCCGTAGCATCAAATGGGAACGAACAACAGTTTCAATCAACATGCTGGCTCGGCCACGAATCCGACGTGGATGTCATGATCCCTAACCGGTGCGCAGCTCTTTTACCTCCGTAGAGATATGAATCTCAACTTGGCGAACCAGCCCTGCCGACATTCGCTTCTCCATCTTTGATTCGGATGTTCTATCCGCACGTCAGTGGCCGCCAGAACTTGAACAGTACATCTCGGATTTACAAGCATTGTGAGCGTACATCCAACTATCCCCGGCTTCTTTTTCTCAATCTAGCGCAGCTTATCATATCAAGACCGAAATGCTCTGCAGCCCGAGATGCCGCTTACCCTAGAACACCAGGGCGTCACCTATCTCCTATATTCCAGCTTGATTGCGCAACAAAACATTGAGCAGATCGCAAGTGACGATTCGTCGGCCGTCAAGATCATTTCCGAGACTATTCTTGATTTAGAGGGAGACCACAAATCGGCATCCTGTCAGGTGCGCACGGAACTTGAATCTCGACCTGCACCGACTCTTTTGCAGGTGATGTGCGACGATGTAGTCGACGACCCTAGCTGGAAGCTTTTCTTGTGTCAATGCGATGCAATGTCTACCATCATTCCTACGACTCTCAAGCATACACCTTTCATATAAAATATCGTAATAGCATCGTGCAACTTAATCTAGTGGCCCATTCTACTCTCTATAAAATAATGTGTGCCTGGCTGAAGTCTCCATGGCCAGGCCAGCACCGGATCGACGCCAACAACATCGACTCATTTTTACCAGCATGTTACGACGGAAGTAGCTGACTCAGGTGAAGCCGGGGCGCGCTCTTGTACTTACTAAGAACGCTTCCGCTTCTTGTTCGCTTTTTCTACCCTCTTCTTGGCGCGCACCTGCGGATGTGAATGATAAGTTGTTGCAAACATCAGTAACAAGCAACATACTTCTTTTTTCATCCTCGAATCAACCATTGAGTACCTGCCCTTGACACCCTTCGGCCGTCCCTGTATACCTTTATGCGCACCCTTGGCGACGACAACCTTGATGTCCTTCTTTGCTTTCTTCCCAGAGGACAGTCCCTTGCGCATCAACTTTTCAATCTGCTGCGCCTTGTCCCGCTCGGAAATGTCGGACGTCTCGTTGACGCCCTCGGCCTTCTTCATCGCCTTGTCCAACCGCTGGGCAGCCTTGAACTTCTTGCGCGCCTTGGCCTCCGCTACCTTCTTTATCGGTCGTGCATCCAGTGCACGCTGCTTCGCGCGTAGCGCCGCCATAGCCTCTTTCGTCACCGGTAGGTTGGGCTTGTAAAATTTGGCCTCCTCGTCGAGGAACCAATCTGGGAGTCCCTCTTTCGAGTTCAATGAATAGCGGTTGAAGCCGTCGTTAATCATTTGCGTTTTCGTGGTCTGTCGGTTGACCAATTGCTGCGCGAGTGTGACGGCTTCTGCTGTTATCAGGCCATGTTCTGTTGACACTGGTCAGAACAGAGTTGGTTATGATACGCGGTAGATTGGCTCACTTTTGATTTTCTCCTGCTTTGCTTGATCCTCATTTTCGTCATTAACATCCCACATATCTGCATCGTCTTCTACCGCCTTGACAATTTCGAAATCATCCTCGTCCTCCGGACTCTCGGGCTAGGGAAGGTCAGCAATCAAGAATCAGGGCCAGAAACGCGCCTCACAGAATCTTCCCATTCAGCCTCTGAGTTTGCATCGTCTCCATCGACTGACATTTCATCGTCAGGATCGTCATCTCCGATATCGAGTTCTTCATCCATGCCGGTGAAGACATCCTGGCTAAACCAAACACTTGCCGCTTTGCTTGCAGTTGCTTTGGTTTTGGGCTCGCGGAGGTTTGTGACGAGCTTTGCACGTTTGGAGGGCTTCACTGGTTCAGGCCCGGTCCGCGACCGTTTCCGCGTTGGGGGCGCATCCTCCTCCTCCTCCTCGCTACTATCGCTATCGTCAGACGACGACGCGTCCCCTGTGCGCTCCTTCGCAACTTCCATTTTATCCCACCCACCCTCTTCTTCATCACTGTCCGAGCCAACGTCGATGGGCTGTTTGATCCCCAGCCACTCCTCGCGCTCCGCGTTTTTTTCCCGCGACTCCTTCACCTTGAACTTGGCATCCCGCTCTCGCATCCGGTCACGATACGCGTCATACAATCCATCCATCTCCGCCTCCAACCCATTGACTTTCCGCAACCGTTCTTCGTCCGAGTCGAGCACCGACTCGCTCTCGGTGTCGGACGCCGCGTCCTCCGAGTCCGAGTCGCCGTCGTCGTCGCCAAGGGCCGCGAGGCCCCCGCGCTTGCGCAGCCCCGTCTCCGCGCCACCGAGGTCGAAAAAATCTTCTTGCCCACCTAGGGATGCATCGTGCTGTTCCATGCCGATGTCCAGGGGGGCAGTCATCTGAAGCTGCATGCGCTGAATGGTGCGGGTCTTGACCTCATTGGCACGCCGACGCTCACGCTTCGTGCGCGCCGCCGCCTCTGCGTTCAGGCGTTCGAGCTAAAGGACATCAGGTGAAACGCTTTGAACATGCCAGATTCATGTCCACCTCTTCCTGGATCTGCTGATCCTCATCGGCTTCCTCCACGATCTCGACCGTCTCTGTCACGTCATCGGTGTCTTTCGTTTTGTTGTCCAGTCCCAGCTTAACGGGCATGTAAGAAAAGAATAAAGAGCTCCAGTCGAAATGTCAACGCACCTCCTCCCTGAGTGCAAGCCGCCACTTTAGCAGCGCTTTGAAGTCACCCTTACCGAGCACTTTGAGATCATCGCAGTTGGATTTGATGTCGCCCGTGGTGATTTCCAGTGCATACCACCTAGAGAATTTTAAATAACGTCGGTGGGCGGCCCGTAAACAAAATCACTCTTTCTCTTCTTCCGTGACGAATGTCATTTTGTTCACAGTACCAAGTACCGTGATGGGGTCCGGGCTCCTGACAAATTCGGCCACAGAGATGGCTTTGAAGAGCGTGTAGTCTCCATCGGCGTAGCCATCCCTTTTACGGCGCTTTTTCTCGGGTTGGAACACGTTGGCCTGAATGTTCTGCGCAGAGGAGCCCTTGTCAGTACCAGACGCGGTGGCAGCCGCGAGGTCCTTGAATACGTGCTTGGGATCGAGGAATTTTGGATCGATGTGTTTGGGCGCTAGGAAGTCTCGGCACACGACGAAAATCTCAGCAGATACGTTCCTGAGATGACTGAGTAAGATGTGCATGAACAAGAAAGATGGAAGATACCTAGAAGACGGAGGCTTGGTCGCCTCAACCTTTCCGAACAACTGGTTGAAGACCCAAATAAGATTGTTGTAGTCGGCACTACGGAAGACCTTGGTGACGAAGGTTCCGCCTTTGACCAAAAAATCGACGGCCAGTTTAAGACTCATAAGCACAAGCTCCGATTGGCTATAAGCATCCTGGATCCAGGCTGTACCGACATTCGGAGCACCGTCGTGCAGAACAACATCCGCGCGCCAGTCCTTGAGCTCGTTCCGTATCAAGTTCCGGCACTGAGTAGTAGTGATGTCGGAAGCGAATGTCACGACGCGGGGAATGGGCTTTATTGGCACCAAATCGACGCCTGCGCAGCTTGTGAGCAACGGACTGACGGGACATGATTGTACTTGCCAACAATGACGCTGTTGGTAGGCATGTATTTGCTAGCTACTTGCAGCCAACCACCCGGCGCAGCACACAGATCGATACAGCATCGTGCGGACTCGAGAAATGCATATTTCTTGTTCAATTGGATGAGTTTGAAAGCAGAACGCGCGCGGTAGCCCTGCTCCCTGGAAGATGGTCAGGGCGAAGGGGGAGTGGGTGCGGGGAAACAGACTTTGCGAGCTTGTAGTACTTGTCGAGACGCCCTTTGCCAGTCTTTTTTTGAGCTTTCCCCATGGTCGGTGGAAATAATTTCGAGTCGATCGAGGCTGCAGCCAAGCACGCACACTGATCGCTTACCACTTTCGGATCTGAACGTTGAACCTTCAACCTTACTACTCTAAGCCCTCTAGACCGATTGCAATGACTATGCCCAACCCAAACCTTCTCTGGAAGGCAGGAAGCTGCTTTGCTGCTATCGGAATCTTGGCCGGTGCCTTCGGAGGTGCGTAGTTGCGCCATGGCCAGATATACCTACTGAATCCTCTACAAGCGCACGGACTCAAGGCCCGGCCAGGAATAACATCCGTCCAAATTGCATCTTTCCAGACGGCTTCCCACTACACCGTGCGTGTCCCACCCACGCACACCGCCCGAGTCCTGACAGTATTAGATGTTGAACGGACTTGGTCTCCTTCTCCTCTCATTACACCCCCGATTCTCTGTTCACCGCTTTGCGGGACCGGCTATTGCCGCTGGCACGCTCCTGTTCTCGGGGAGCATCTACGCCCTCGTCTTGAACCGTGACCGGTTCAAGTTCTTGGGCCCGGTGACGCCGATGGGGGGAATGTTGATGATCGCTGGGTGAGTTCCTACCTTGTGCGAGATATTTTTCTGTTGCTGACCGGGCGCAGATATGTGTCTATGGCACTGTAGATACAAGCTGTCCTGCGCTGCTGAAGCAGTAATTCAAAGCTGAAGTTGAACTCTATGTTCGGGATCAATGTTGGGTGTCGTGATTTGATCAGGACGCGTGATAAGCGTGTTGTTTGTGGCTGCTTACCGACGCTTGTTTACCTTGTCCTTCGCGTCCACAATCTCTGCACAGCTGTAAGCCAGTCTCGCTGCCCGGCGCTGCCGTTGTTCATCCATCCTGTCCAGACACCTATATCTTGCCCTATGGCCACCGACGCGCGTCCCCCCGTCGTGCCCTCAGCCTCATTGCCCTCAGCCTCATTCTCCGCGTCCACCTCGACCACCACCGCTTCTCCCGCGCGCCCCCTCAAGCGACGTCTCTTGTCAGCCCCAGATCTTAACTTTTTCGTACCCGCCGAGGACTCTTTCAAGCCTCGCCCCTACACACCCAAAGCCCCGCCTGCGCGAGAGGCCCACCCCGAACGCGTCCCCGTCCGCCCTCTCGCCTCCCACGCGCTGTCCACCCTCGGCTTGGACCCGCTCCCCACCGACCCGGACGTCTTCTTTCTTCGCTATCCATTCACCTCCTTCCCCGACCAGCACTTGTATCCGGAAGGCGTCTCGTACACAACCCTGGCCGAAAACCTAAATTGGTTCCTCGATCCAGAAGACTACCTCTACGAGAATTGCACAAACCCCGATGCTGTTCCATATCCCGCAGCCCTCGAGCCTCCCCGCGGTTGGTGCCCTGCGAGGAAAAAAGACCTGAAAGAAAAAGGCCCCGAAGGATGGCCTGAGGGCGAGCAGCCCAGACTCAGATGCACTTTTTGCCGCAGGACGTATGCAGGCGTTAACGCAAAGAGCATGTGGCGTCGGCACGTCTTTGAGAAGCACAAGATAGCAATGGCGAACCGCCGCAATGACATGGAACGCCCTCGCGGCCGTAATTCAATATCGAACAGTACGTCTCTTACCTTTCTTGGCATCTATGGGATGTTGACGCGTCTCTTAGAGGAAAACAAACGCGCTGCTGGAAAGACCAATGCCATCAAGAAAGAAGGTCATGAGATCGTCTTGAATGCCGATGCTGCCGCCTCTCCCGCAGCCCTGACGGGCGATGCCCCTCATCCATGCCCCCCCTCCAGCCCCACCTCAAACCGTGTCATCCCCCCTGCCTCACCTTACGATCCGCTTCTTACACCCTCTTTCCGACATTCCCCGCCGCGCCTTCCTTCGGACCAGCCGTGGCGTTTTCCAAGCCCGAGTCACCCTTTACATAAGTCACGCGAGTTTTCGTTGACGATGCTCGGTAGAGACAGCCCTATCCACGCTACCCCTCTCGTTCGCAGCAGTCGGGCGCGTGCCTCCACTCCGCCCGCATCCAGCCCCTGTGCCTCAAGTTTAGGATTTGAAACACCCGACAGTCTAGCCAAGATACGGCCCTTTCCGCGATCCCTGTTCTCGAGCAGCGTCATCCACAGCACACCGCCGTCGTCGGCGGAATGCCATGCGCGAACATCATCAGATGTAGACTGGACGTCGAGCAAGCCGCTCGGCTTGCTGGGCAGTGATCAGAACCCCTTCATTGCCACCTGGGGTGCTGATGGAGAAGAGGAAGCCGGCAGCCCGCCGTCATCGAGTCCCGAAGGCGAGAGCCCGGTTGTGCGGAGCGGTGCGCGCCCCAGCGCTGTTGGACTGGGCATTGGGCTTCTGGAGCCATTCATTCTGCCTGACAGCTGTGCCACCACCAGCGACGTGGACTTTGATGAGCTGATGGCAGACGAGGACGATGAGGCGGAGGTTGTGGGTGTTCTGGCGAGCAGTGTCGAGGACCCGCCGCTGAAGAGGCGGCGAGTGGACGGGTAGGGGAGACGATGTCGGGGACGATCTATGTTGTGTGTTTGCTTTGCTAGCTGCTTTGTGTCTTTCTGTACGATAAGATGTAACAGATTTATTGATGTCTCGATCCCTCACAACCTGCGCCTGGTCACAGAAATCTGACGGTAACGCCTTGCGCCATCAATCCCTGCATCACACACCATCTCTTGAACGCAGCTAGACCTCTTCCACCAGTATGCAGGCCATTAAATGTCCGTCCTTCATCCTCTGCCGCTCTCCCGCTCACCCCAGCTCCAGGTGTCGTCGTGGGCGATGGTGCCGTCGGCAAGGTCAGCCGCCCGCCGCCCGCTATCTAGCATCACCACTCGTTCGAGAACTCATCTTCTTCTCCCAGACGTGTCTCCTTATCTCGTATACGACCAACGCTTTCCCGGTACGTCCTCCGCGCTCGCCACTGGCTGTTCGCTGATTCTTTCTGTAGGGTGAATATATCCCTACTGGTGCGCACCCCTCGTCTCCTTGCCCGCCAAGGCCGTCCACCCACAGGTCTCCCCAGTGTTCGACAACTACTCGGCAAATGTCATGGTCGATGGCAAGACCATCTCGCTTGGATTGTGGGATACTGCGGGGCAGGAGGACTACGATCGTCTCCGCCCATTGTCCTACCCCCAGACAGACGTCTTCTTGATTTGTTTCTCGCTGGTCAGCCCCCCCAGTTTTGAGAACGTCAGGACCAAGGTATGTCTTCCCTGCGTCGGGACACGCAGGATCTCATGCCTGGCCAGTGGCATCCTGAGATATCTCACCACGCCCCCTCGACGTCCGTCGTGCTCGTCGGCACAAAGCTTGATTTACGTGAAGACCCGGCCACAATCGAAAAGCTGCGGGACCGGTGAGCCTCTTTGCTATATTGTATCTCGATGTTGATTCGCCTTAGGCGCATGGCCCCCATCCAATATGCGCAGGGTGTTTCCATGTCCAAAGACATTGGTGCAGTCAAGTATCTCGAGTGCTCGGCGCTGACGCAGAAGGGGCTGAAGGTGCCTATTCCCCCTGCTTTCGTCCTTGGATGTTACTCACCAGCGGACAGACTGTGTTCGACGAAGCGATCCGGGCAGTTCGTGAGTCGTTATTCCAACGCAGATCCGCGTTCCATGTTGACGGTTCCCGCAGTCAACCCGCCGCCATCGCGCAGCAGCAAGCAGAAGTCGGGCTCGCGGTGCCTCGTTATGTAGAGACTGGAAGGTGCACGGATTCTGGTTAGGGCCAAGCATACGCCAATTTTTTATGTTTTTGTTTACGACTTTTATGCTCTTTTCTCGAACCGCCATGCATATGAGTTGTGACCGCGGTTGAGCTGAGTGCCGAGGCCTGAGGCCTGAGGCCTGAGGGCGGCCATGAGATGGGCGACGTACATCTATATCGTGGTAAATGATGATCATCATCGAACCCTGACCTCCCTCCTCCCTTTCGTGTTCCTGCTTTCACTCGTTCAAGCGGAACTATGCGACCCTGTTGAGCGATGTCAGGCCCCTCGAACCAACCGCGACGAGGCCATGTCCCCAGAGCATCGCTTGATACAAATGCTTCGGGCTTGAGCCTAGGAGGCTCTGCTCTCAGCTTCTCTGGATTTAGCCACAGGTGTGTGCCGACAGTCCATCGGTTCTCCTTCTCACAGAGCCCCCCAGATTTCCCGCACCCCCGTCCTCCGTCCCCGCTTCACCGGTGTACTCCCTATTTCCGTCGCCGGTCTCGCCTCACCCTCGACGATTACCGCCTCCGCCCATCCCTCAGGCCTCCCGGACTGGCAGCACTTCCCAGCTCAGGGATGACTCGTCCCTCCGGAACATCTCACCCTATGACTGGCACGAAGGCGCCAGCTCGATCGACGTCGACGCGACCGAGCATTCACTCCTTTCTACCTCCTTCATCACCTCCCTCCTACGAGAGAACCCCGACTCGACGGCGCGAGGCCGCCAGCGAGCGTCGCTGGCGAGCGACTTCTCCGAAATGACCTACCCGCCTGCCCGCTTGCCGGCCTCCGTGCGCGCTCCACCCCCGCAGCAGCGTCCCCAAGGCGCGCGACCCCCACCCTCCTCCTTCCAGCCGATTCCCGAATCCGCCGTCCCCGTCTCCGATGATGACGACACGTTGTACTCTGTTCATGACCCAGTAGATCGAGCCGCCAGCATATCCAGGCCTTTGCGGGGGGCGCCGGTCGCTTCAACGACGTTACGGAACGCCAAATCGGGCGCCTCGCCTACCCCATCATACGGAATCAAGCAGGAGATCGACATGGAGTATACCCCGCATATTTCCCTCCCGTACAGTCCCGCTTTACCGTCAACTGCTGGGACCCAGAGGCGGTTCCTGCCAGAATCCGCTCCGGAAGTCCGACAATCCACGCACTCCAACAGAAGCCGTGTTCCCTCATTCATCTCCGTGTCAAGCCGATCCTTAAGGAAGATGTTAGCCTGGAGAAAGAAGCCTCTGCCGCCTGTGCCCAAAATAGCTCATATTCCTGTCGCAGAAGAAGCTGAGTTCAGGCAGAAGGAGGACGCGACGTCCCTCTCGCAACTTCTTCTCCGGTCGGATCGCCTGCGGACAGCCTTGGATAATGGTCAACATCCGCACCACAGCTTTAACTCGAAGGCTCCCGGTCTGATGTCCTCGTTTGATGAGCCAAGCATAGTACCACCAATGCCGCGGACAAGTCATCATCCATCCGACTGGACACATGGACCATCCAGTCCACAGATCAAGGCCGAGACTACCTATAATGCAACGCTGAAGAAGCGGCGCATATGGATTATATTAGGCTCGTTTCTTGTGGTTGCAATTGTCGCCATCGGGGCAGCAGTAGGTGTCATCTTGCATAACCGGAGTGCAAAGGGGACTGGGACAAGTTGCGTTGGAAACCTGGCGGGGGCCGCCTGCAACCTGGGTAAGCAATTGATTTCTCTGTCGAGAGTTGACCATTGATTGGCGTAGATGCTACGTGCGTTTGCACATCTCTCATTGCCAGCCGGTGTGATGGGCTCGCACAGAATCTGGGTGCGATTTCGTGTGCTTCTTTGGTGCTCAATGTTAACAGAGAACTAGTCAATCTCGTCCCTACAATGAACAGACTGTTTAGCACCGATTTTTCCACCCACGACGTCTATCTCTGGATTTGGACAGCCCAGGGAACTGTATCTGCCAAGAATTGTGCAGCCCAGGCCACTCTTGTCGACGTCGGCGCCGCTGTCGCCCTCACGAATTTCTCAAATCGGACACAATGGGCACAGTCTGCCTTGCTCTGGGATCTCCAGTCCCTGAACAATACAGCCTTACGGGACTTCGTTGTCAACGCGCCCTGGAAATTGCTAACCGTTGACGGACCCGCCGATGTTGCAAACGCCTCCCAGTTTACAGCAGTAGCTTCTGGATATCAGTACAATTTCGCTGCCCAAACCATAACAGCTCCTCCTGTCTCTTTTCTCACCGACGGTACCCCAACGTCGACCGAGGCGGCAGAGGTTTCCAGTGCAGTGCCTCTGGACCGCATGTATAGTTTTGCTGCTGGTACTTCTTCTCCCCTGTAAACGATCGGCTGACTAAACGCTTCCACAGCGGCGTCTGTGCAATATCAGGGACTTCTGCAGTCCTATTGGGTTACTAATCTTCAACGGACGTTGGACAAGCTTCCGCTTTTCCTAGCTTCTCTGCGAAGTACGTCTCTCGCATTTTTGCTCGCCGTGATGTTGACGTGACCCACAGGTGCTCCGATCTTGATACCGTTTGACGTCGAAACAGGTACGGTACGGTCATTATTGGCTAGCTCCACGAGCTTCCCCCCGCCGATCGCATGCTATCCCAACCTGGTGGCTTCGCAGTTGCAGCAGATCAATGCGCTGGAAAGCGTATTTGGCCTCTCTCCCACAGCATCGTCTTCCACACAGTTCAGCACCAGTTGTTTCCCCAGCCGACCCGTCTACGGTGTTCTAGATATCTTGAGACTGCGCCTACCATTTGCAGACTCGAGGACGAAGGTGGCCCGACAGGCGGTCGCATTAAAGGCGGACGTTGGGCCACGGGCCGTCATTTACAGCGGAGAAATCCTGAGCGCATTCCCGGGCACACCCAATATCTCAACTCAAGGTCCATCATCCGATCCCAACACCTACGGCACGCTAGGCCACTTCAATCACGTTGTCTTACGATATCTCAGTTCTATGCCCACCTTGGTGGCTAGTGCGGTGGTTGACTTTGTTCTATCCAATTCGACTTCGCCACCGTCCGCTTCTTCCATCCTGTCCACCACCACCTTACCGATTCTAGAGGTCGCTGTCTTTGGGACGATAACAAAGCCAGATATCGACTTTGTAGCCTCTGGGTTTGCAGACGCTATCGGCGGGCTTGTCTTTGGCTCCCCCGAGGGGAGCACTCTGCGCCAATGGGCTATACCATTGACAGGCGAGCTTGTGTGGACAGAGTTCTCCAACTCGTCGCTCGTTATTCATGACACAACCTTCACCGACGACATCTTCAACCGGACATGGGCAGCTGCTGCAGCTGCCCTGGCAGATGGCGCTGCAGTTGGGGTCTTCAACATCACCAACGCGTTCCAGCAGTTTGGCAAATTCAGTTCGTAGCGACCTATCGTATCTGCGGCCGTGCCGCATGGATTTTGGAGTAATTTATGCTTATTAGTTCAATGCTATCTTTACTATGTAGGAGATTCTAGATGAAACTCAAACCAATGGGACAATGCGCTTGGAACCATCGGCGTCTTGTTAACCAAGATGGTCTTGATCACTTCCCTCCTCTCTGCAGTCAGTCAGCGTTTGGTCGGATACGCGATAGGAATGCTATGGTTCTACTTCAACTTGCTCAGCTTACGATTATTGAATTAACTAAAAGTTGTGCCACTCGGGCACCCGGGCGGTCCGGACACGTACATACGATGGCTTGTTCAGCGTGACATATTGGAACTAGCGACCAACTCTGACCATAACTTGAACTTTGAATTGACCACGCTAACATGCCAAAGGTCTCCTCAACTTCACATTCTGCCTCAAATCCTAGCCGCCCGGAACCCAGTCCATTGAAACGCAATCAAGTGCGCTCATTTGTTTTCCATCTCGCTTAGCTGTCAATTAGTCCATTCATCTGCTACTACGATAGGCCTGTCACCAGGTATGTCTCCCGCACCCAAATGCTGCGTTCTGGCCTTATCTCGTCCTTCAGTGCCGTCGCAGAAAGCTGGTGAGATCGTTCCCATGTGATCAGCGCTCAGTCTGATATGGGTTTATCCATGCAGAAATGGTAACACGCTTCACCGAGATTCCGATTGTGAAGCTTACCTTCGTGCAGTGACGCCAAACGGCCGACGTGCTCGACGTGCATTCGCTCTCACGCGCACGCGTTAACACATGCGCCACCACAGTCGCAATTGCCCCGAGGACCAGAGTGTACCTTCGATGAGGGTGAGCGCGTCGCTTGCCCCTCTTTTGCAAGACAGTCTCCTTAGCCCCTTCCAGCTGTGGAGGTTCCCATCGTTACTGAGCTCTCGAGGACTCGGTATGAGAAATTGGAAAACCGAATCCGTGCGAGCAAATCCTGCTTCCTCGAACTATCGTTCATTTTGCTAATAGAGGAACTGGAAATGCTGCTTCGCGAAAAAGAAACCAACTCAGCGCCGCCCTTTACGCAACAGCCAGAGGCCCAATCTCTTGACAAGGACATAGTCGTATCGGCCAGTGCATTCCCACAGCCTCCCGCGCTTGCAGCCTTCATCTCGCCGGAGACCACCAACTCGAGCGCCGGAAGCTCTCCGAGATCTTCTGGCGCCGGGGCGATGATCTGGCCTAATTATCCACCCGGGCTGCCTCAACCAGGTCTACTTCGGCACCTGGTCGAAGTGTTCTTCGTGTTCCATCCCCACGCGAACCGCATCCTCCACTATGCCAGTTTTATGCTGTCTCTCACATTATCGCCTAGCCACCCAAAGTTTCCCGCTGCCCCGGTTCTGCATGCCATTTGTGCACTCGGCTCCCTCTATACAGCCGCCGTGACTTCCCCACCCACTCCTAATTTCTCTGAGGTCGATCCGGACGAAATATTCAATGAACGCCACCGACTACGGGAAGGCCGGCCTAATTCCTTTGCCGAGCAACAGGCAAAATATGCTCGAGAGACTGCTGATCACTGTGAATCTGTGGGCGACCGGTTATTCGAAACTCTTCAAGGCAGGTTGCACCAATTGCATGGTTTGCATTATTTTGACGATCCGTAGCACGCACCATTCTTGGATGGTTTTTTTGGTCGTATGCCAAGTTCGTACCATCCTATCGGTCAGATTCGCGGCCTAACTGACCACGTAGCCAGATGGCTCGAGGCAAGAGTTTTACCTCGGATCGATAACCCTGAAATGATGCTCTTACCAGGTTTTTGCAAGCTCGGCTCACACACTGAGAATTTCCGTTCCTCTTGGATTGAATGTGTGCCCTCCTTGTCAGTATCCTCGGATGGTGTTTTTCGGTTGTTTTTCACTGATCTCAATCAGTTCACTCGATCACGCATTCCGTCCGTCCTGCTTCCATTATCTCACCCGCGCATACCGTCAGCTCTCCTTGTTTTCCTTCCTCCCTGTGCCCTGCCTGACAGTTCAGTCAGGTCGTAGAAGACGAGATGAGAAGAAACGTATTCTGGTTGGCGTATTGCACGGAGCGACTGCATGGGGCTAGCAACGGATGGGCTTTGAGCTTGGATGATGAGAGCATCTCTCAATTGCTTCCTGTCCGCGGAGACCAGTTTGAACAAGGTGTCCTTGTCACGCCGCCTGATAGGCAATGGGCGCACACTCGAGACTTATTGCTTGTGCACCCTGATGGCCAGACGGATTCCTTCGTGTTATATATCAAAGGGGTAATGCTAATATGCATGTCTTGTTCTCCTTCTGTTCACATCACTTCCGCTGATGATCTTCGAAGCGAAAGTCAAGACGTTCAATTTACGATTTAGGGCAAGACACTTTTCTGGAGATCCTTCAGTGATGTCTCCCCATGCTGAATATTTCAATCCTTTGGAACCTATTGATCCAAGGTATCGTCCTTTTTTTCCTTTCATAAGGATTCCAGAACCGAGATTTGCCAGGGGAGGATCTGCCTTTGTGGAGCTAGATAATATCGCATCGTTGTTTCACTCTTCCCTCCCAAGCCATCTTCGAAGCCCTATTGTGGCCAATGTTGTCGACCAGCATCTGCAAGTGTTTTGCTTCGCTTTCTTTTCGACGCTATTGATGACGCTCGGAAGATACGCAACCTGCCTAATGCCTCATGTGTAATCTGCATGCGCTGACTACTCTGACTCAAGCATTTGACCTGATTTTGAACAGTGCCACAATCCTGCTACATGATCCGCATGCAAATATACGAAGATCCGGTTGCACATCTGCTCTCAAAATCCTCACCGCTGCGAGATCTGTTTTGGATTTGGCATATAACATATGCTCCACAAGCTTTGATGTCACGCTCCTTGACCCTTTCTGTTCTGTGCGTCTTGGCGCATAGCACCTAGAAACAATCTAAAATTCTCCCCCCCCAGTATTGCTGGTTTATTGCCGGCAGAGTCCTTGTACGATTTCTGCAGGCCGCAATGGACGCAAATTCGCTGGAGCAGATCTCGACCTTGCGGGCTGAACTAGACTTTTTCCAGTGAGCCGTTATAAATAAAAATACTAGTGGCATGAACATCCACAATCCTGGCAGGGCTGCCCTCTCGAGAATTGGTCAACGGATCCCCCTCGCATTCCGATATGCAAGAATATTGCACGATCTTGTACACAAACAATGCGGAGCCCTATTGGAAGAAGCAGCAGCACTTACCTTCCCTCGGCCGATTGGAGAAGCATCCCTTGATATCGAAGTGTTCCTCCGCCAAGCGAATGCCATGAGTCTTCACGAAAGCTTGGGCTTACAAGGCACCCCAGGCTCTCTTATGGCCGTTTCCTGATGATTTGCCTCGGGCGCTAACTTTCCGTGTATGCTCCCCATCGGCAACGTCATAGAAACATTTCACGTTCCATGGGCCGGTGTATGCACTGTGTAGTATATACTTACTCATGTATCGATAATTGAAGTTGAACTAATACTTGCTGTACAACAACATTGTTGTGTACGCGAGCTTGGTAACAGCTTCCTTCAAAAATCATGGCCGCAACGTCGATGGCGGCGGCCCTCGCGGCCTCGCTTCCCGCGCCCACAGCTGCTCCCACTCCTGCGGCTCCGACATATGAGGCCATTCCCGCATCCATGGCCAAGGTTATTGACATTGAGGCTGAAATTCCTTTGCAAGTAGTGCAACTCGATGGCCTTGTCAGTCTTCGCATCATACAATACGCAGGGCCAATCTTACACTTACTTCGCTCAGGTCGTAACCAAAATCATCAAGCACGCCCGAGAGTCCTCTTCGGCGACCGTCCACGGGCTCTTACTTGGTCTTGACCTTGATGGAACCCTTGAGGTTTCCAACGCGTTCGCATTGCCGCATCATGTTAGCGACGAAGACGAAAAGTCCACCAAATCTAGCGGTTCGTGTATTTGGCACACTTCGTATGCCCACTAACTATGTATGCAGCGCGGTACCAGGCATCGATGCTGAGGTCTCTGAGAGAGGTTCAAGCCGACGACAGTGTCGTTGGCTTCTACCAGGCAACGACCTTGGGAGCGTTTTTCAACCAGAACTTAGTGGAGATCCAAGCAATACATCAGGAAAAATTGAGACACGGCGGTGTGGTTATTGTTCATGGTGCGTGATATAGGCAAGGCTTTGATTGTACCTACTAATGAAATCTCAGATCTCTCCTTGACGGCCCGGGGAAACGCCTCTTTCCGAGCATTCCGCCTCACCTCCTCATTTCTGGACGCGTACAAAAAGTCCAATTTCAGCACGACAAGGTATGTTCACTTTCCTGCGTTGTATACGACGCTCACAAGCGGATAGTCTTGTCAACCACCGTCTCACCTTCTCTTCCATCCTTGAAGAAGTCCCACTTCAAGTCCGCGTTAATCCGTTGCTGGCGTCTTTCTTAGGGTCGCTGACAAAATCGACACCGTCACTCCTTCCCGACGCTTCTCCCGAAACTGCAGCTCCCTCCGTTCTCCCCCCTTCGTTCTCCGCTCTCGATCTGGGAACTGCAGGCCTCACTAAAAATCTGGAGCAAATCATCGAGGCCGTGGATAGCTATCGAACAGAGGAGGGTAACCTCGCATTCCTGTCGCGGCAGATAGCCCGCGAACGGGCTAGGGCCGACAACTACGTTGCGAAGCGCAAGGAAGAGAATATGGCCAGAGTAGCACAGGATCTGGCTCCTTTGCCGGAGGAAGATGTAGCCCGGCTCTTCAAAATTCCGGCGGAGCCAAGCCGGCTGGAAAGTATGCTCTTACTGGGGCAGATCGACGCGTATGGGAAGAGTCTGGCGAGTACTGCAAGCAATAACATAATCAACATGTGGTCCGCAAAGGCTAGCATATGAATATATTCTTAATCCATTGCTCACTGTTGTAATGTATCAATGTATCCCGAAGGGCTTTCGTCTGGTTGCCGTTTTCCCTTTCACTTTGTTTGGGATTTACTTCGGTTCAGTGCAGAGTATCTCCAACGCGAACGGAGCAATGAACTAGTCTCCCGTAGGCAGAGGTAGATAAATTCCTTGAACCTTCGTGCCTCAGGATATCCTTGATCTGATCAGGTATCCTGAGTTCACCAAGGTTTGCGCCGATTTCTTACGTCTGCCTCAGGGAGACTACAATGAACAACAGTGTACTGCACAGGAGCGCGTAGTGCGGTGCGTGACAGGACACTGAAGTAAAACCCCGGAGCAGTTCGCGATAATTATCTAGTCTACACTATTTACATATATCTATCTATCTATACACTTGACAACGGTAAGCTGCCTGTGGATATATTGCACCAGTAAGGCTGTTCCACTGTCCCTAAGACCGCAACCTCCACTGCGGACGATAACCCACTATCGCATATCAGTGAAGCCAGGTCCAGGGCTAGTCGACGGATAGGGGAACCAGACGGAAGCTTCGAATACGGCCCAGATATTTGCCCACGCACAGGGTGAGTTATGCTGAAATAGGGAACTAACTGCAACCGGAGCGACCCCAAGGTCTAGGATATCATGTTGGTGGGTGCCCTTCAGCACACGAGTCAGAAGACGCACCTGTGCATTCGCCAGCGGAGATCGTCGTTGACAAAGATTTATCAAGAAACGCAGTATTATCTCGGGGAAGCCGTCAGACAGATTCAGTAGTAGAGTAGTCGAAACAACACACCTCAGTGGCTGCGAGATTGGTGGATCCAATTTCCCATAGGCATTTGGGAAGATGGCACAACCACTCAGCGACTTTCTCGGCAATGTTAGATCCAAAAGTGGGATGACCCCTAAATTGAGGTTCCGTATCGAGCTTGTTTCCCGTTAATTTATGATCGAGGTAGTGAGTACTGACGCACCAAAACAACGCGAGCCATGAATTCGACTGTGGTCTGTTTTAGAGCAGACTTTGAGGAGGTCCGGCTTGCATGAGCTATAGTGGCTTGCAAGACATCGGTCGAGACGTCGCTTAGGTTTGGATCCACGTTGCTGATCAACGACCAGATCGTCGGGAGGAGAGCTGCGTATGCAGACTGGGTCAAAGGGCGGCCCAATTGCGAGTTCGACAACGATTCTCCGTTCAAAAGTTGTACGACGTAATCACTGACTCGTTCAGTTTGCACCTGCAAAGCATTTTTCGATCCTGGCTGTGCCTGCGTCGCACGTTTGTCTCGCCGAGCGGGTGCAACCTCTGCCGTCAGAATGAGGAGCGATGTAAGTTCACAATATATCAGGTTGAGCGCTTGGAATATTTGTTCCGCCTAGAAAGTTGTTTGGTGATGAGCGAAAGCGTCAACATGAGATGCGATTTACTTTGATTTCGCGCGCGCCGTTCAGCTGGAAAGGAAAGTATGGAGACATGTACCCTAAGATAGACTTGATGTCTGCACAGGAGGCGGACCTTCGTTCTGAATCCTGAGATCATCAGAATTAAGTTATATGAGGTAATTGACCATACCCTGTCAGAAGTCGATTGAAGGATTGCACCATACAGGTGCCTTGTAATTTCCGCAACTGCAAGGATCAACTTGGCCTGTGTCTCGTCCACCTTCCCGTTCGGAGAAAAAACCGACGGAGCGCAGTCCAGAAAGGTGGAAATGAGCGTCGAGTGTAGCGTTCGTGCTAGATGCTAGGCAAATGTCAACTAACGTGATGCGCGCTTTGGTTGCCTCTTACTCTGACAAATGTGGATTCGTGACCATCCTCCTTCACAGTGTTCCCTACGCTATCTGATAGTTGCTGGAGAGTCCAGGCACCTCCCGAAGAGGAAGCTAGAAAATAATTCTGGGACAGGACATCGCCTTCGCATTCCAGATCAGCCTCTGATTGCCATGTTTTCTGCGTGACGGAATTCCCTGGCGGAAAGTGGCGGGGACGAAGCAGGCGGTCAAAGACCCCATAAGCCTCAGGGGTCAAAAACCAAGAAGCAAGGTACCAAGTGTCTATGGATGACACGGGCGGCGATTTTGAATTTTCTCGGGCGTTGTGAGAAGACGATGACACGGCGTGACGGAGAAATGTTGACAGGGACTGCAGGACAACAAGCTTGGACTTGATGAAATGGAAAGATGTATGAGCAGTAGTTGTGAAACTGGAGTTTTACAGATCTTACTCCGGGAGTCAGAACTACACTCGCAGTTGACGTCGCTTTCATCGGGCCTGAGCTTTGTTAGGCCGAGTTGCAAGCGCAAAGAAGGGCTCTGACCATCCGTTTCTCCGAACTTGGTGCCGGCGCTGAGAATACCAAGGTATCCTTCTAGGACCCGGCCTCCATTTCCGGAACCGCTCTGATCCCAGCCTGCCACCGTCGCTGCGGGGATGTGTTCAAGAAACAGATTTAAGAAGCGGATCGCATCCACTCGGATCTCTGGGAAGATGTGCGTTTGCGCAGACGTAGTGAAGAGAAGTAGGGCAGTTGCATGGGGCACCAAATCCTCCTATTAAAATTGTCGAAGATCGATACCGGACGATGAGTTTGATAGATACGCACCGTAGATATCCGAGGGAAAACCCACGCAAAGAGTTCTAGGAGGGACTTGCGCACTGCAGCATCCTGGAAGCGATGAGCAGGAGCGATGAATGACATTCGTCTCACTTTACTTCATCTCCTACCACTCGCACAGCCGCATTTATGAGGGTCGTCAAGGAAGATTCGAGTATCTCTGGATGTGCGTCTAGTATCTCACGGAGCCCCGCTATCGCATCTAGATAATGAACTGTCAACACATTGACAGAGTCTTGTAGGAAAACCAGGACCCTTGCGAGTTCCAGTACTGTAGTGCTTGAGATGCACAATGAGATCGTCGAATGTGAGGCGTCTTTTCGTGGTAGGAACATCGGAATCCTTGTCAAGACTGATACTTTGGGTCGGGAGGGCAATAGCTGGGCGGGAGTTGAGAAAAGGTGAGAGGCAGGTGAGGTGACGGACAGCGGGCCTTGAAGGAGGTGTCTATTGCATTGTTTGCCAACTTTTTACCCTTGCCGAGCTTGAGTTTTGCCTTTGAAAAGTCGGCTGCCTTGTCCTTGCGCTTTTTCGCGCTTTTTGGCATGGAGGAGTGATCGCGCCGCCCGGTGATTGCCGGGGCATCACTTCCTTCCAGATCTTATCCCCGTCAACTGATAACTAGGGGCCGCCCCTGGCGACTAGGACCTTGCTTGTTGCAAAACCAGAGTTTTCGTCACGCGACCTTTGCAGCCTACTTAGACATTGTGTTGTACGAAAGTTTTTCTACTCGTTTTCTAGAGTCACCGTATCGTATTTCTAGATTGACCGTCGCCTTGTACCAAAACAAAAAAAAAAGGAGTGCTGTATTTGGTGTTACATTTTGAGGTTCTTCATGTAGTTCAAAGCATTGGGTAGATAGCGAGTCGACAGCAGTAAAGCAAATAGCAAAGCTTCAAGAATCAGCGTACCCTGTTCTTTACTTGGGCAAGAAACGATGCAGGCGCCGCACTGTGCCAAGGATTTGTCGTGAAATTCGTGATGCTCGATCGGGAATTTCCGCTTTCAAAGGGTATCGTCACGAACAGCATGCGGAAATGCATGACCTAATTCATGACGGGAAATCCGCGATAATATACAACATGAAATTCATGATGAACCATTTTGATATTCAACTGCTGTTGACTTCTTCGCCGCAACCACAGGAACATATGAAAGGTCTGATTTGGGTCTGATTTGGGTCTGATAGCCCGCGGCATTCGGGGAGCCAGCAGTGCAAGAAGGAAAAAGAGGAAGGTGGCAGCAGATAAAAGTCGGAATCCACGTTTATTAAGACGCATAGTCTGTGCAGGTTAGTGGGAGTCGCGTTTGAGTCGCGTCGCAAAGACCGGTCACCGCTTACTTCCAGAAAGCCGAGATCACGTGCGATGACATCACAATCCAAACCACCACCACGATGGCTCCACAAAATCTCCCACTACTTCGTTTCTACCACCATCTCTCTCATGGTGAACACCACATCACGGAAGCAGTCGACGACTGCAGCACCCACGACTTCCCGCTCTGGCTGGACCGTCAAAACCTCAGCTGCGCAGAGGGATACTGACCAGAATCGGTCCGAAGATGCCGCCAAGACTGCGGCGAACAAGGAGCGGCGAAAGAAGGCTGCTAGTAAGAAGAAGCAGCGCCAAAAGAACGAGGCCGCTGCCGCCGTGCTGGGGGATTCGACTAGAGGAAGCTCAAGAAGTCGGCGCGAGCGCCTGCTCCCACAGATGATGGGCAGATTGTGCTAATTCCGAGGCCTAAAAACAACTTCCGTATCCAGGACGCGATGGATTTGGGGGACACCCGCAAGCTCTTCGTCGAGCTGCAGGTACGTCACACATTTACCATCTATTGCTTTTCCTTGACGGATCCCAGAGCGGTGTACGGGCGCTGGCCATACAGGCCAAAGTCGACGTCGATCTGCCGTGGTCGGAACAAGACCCAGCTATAGTCGCAAAGGTCCTCCGTGTCGTGAGTGCATACCATCTTCCTCTTCCAAGTCCGGGACTCAGTCTTAACAGGCCGCTGAGCGCTATCACTGCGCAGCGTTTTCCACGCCGCTGGGCCACCTCGTCGATTCTTCAGCGCTACATCAACAGCGTTCGGGGCTACGAGAGGGGGAAGGCAAATCCGGACAGCGGTGTCAACCGGCGTCGCCAGAAGCTCACGAATATTGGCAGGAGGGAAGCTCGAGGTAAGCTTATCTCTTGCATCGTACTCCGCGATATTCACTTATTGACTTCCGGCTAGAGAAGTGACCCGCAAATCGAGCTCCCTCACCTACTCCACCCGAAGATGATCCTAGTACGTCGTTGTTTTCTTTCGCATCACCACCGACACTGACACGAAACTGCCAGTGGATGTTGACGAGACGGGACGCGCAACGCCGCCCGCGGGGGCGGTCGATGGTTTAACCTCCGACGACGACGATGACGGTAGCTAATTGGACTGGCCAAGTGACAGTAATGACGGCGACGCTAGTGCTGACGAAGAGCCGGCCGTTGCGACGGACTGACCGCGTAAATACCCCAATCATAATGTATTATCTTGAAATCAACATGATTTGTCGTGAATTGTGGTTCAGACAGGTGCAGGTTTCCTGCCCATTACAGTGCTCAGAATTCATCATCAAATGGGCTGAATCCCGTATGAAACACCATGAAAAAAACCGTGAGGAATGTACCTAAATCGCCGCAGAATTTCAAAGGGGTCGTTTGTGATGTTTCGTCATGAAACCATGCTGAGTTCCCTTGAAAATTGGGATGGATTGTCATGCATTTCAACACGGAAGATCATGAAAGGCACCAGGAAATTCCCGATGTTTCATTCGCCCAGTGCCGGCCGACGCTGCGGAGTATGCGCCTCATGCGCGCAAACCTTCCCGCAGGTGCCAGTGCGGTGGACGCTGCGGGTCCTGCGCGATCCCCGGCAGCGGCGCGAGAAGCAAAGCAGAATGCCTGGTCAAGTGGGCCGCCACGGATGTCGTCGGCGGCGGCGTACAGCTCGCGGGCGTCGAAGTCGTCGGCGGCGTACAGCCCGCGGGCATCCAAGTCGTCAGCAGCGTAGAGCACGATGCCGCCGTGGACGTCGAAGTCGTATCCGGTGTTCCTGCTGCGGTCGTCGTCGGTGGACGCGCACGAGTATGGAACGTGACAGCTTGCACAGCTGAAGGCGGCCCCAAAACGTAGATCTGGGATGTATGAGGTGAGAAAGGCATGCAGACAGGGCACGGACGCTGAGTTTATCGTTGACTACAAGGATTTGACGAGGATGTCCTTTAGAACACCAATGATTAAAACACTGTTGGTGTTAGAAGCCATCACGTTGTAGTGGTTGAGGAACGCGGATGCATCAGGGGAAGGGGTAGGAACGACCGAGAAATCAGCAAGAGTCAACGAACTTAGCAGCAGTGTCAGGCTCCAGTAGCGCCGCCGATATGTTTGGTGAGCTTTGGTTTTGGCAGATCAGTAGTTTAGACGGACTGTAACACTGGAGTATTTGGCTATCTTTGGTTTTGGCAGATCAGTAGTTTAGAGTCTAGACGGACTGTAACACTAGGTTATTTGGTTATCTTTGGTTTTGGCAGATGACGAGCATTAGACCAGATCATAAGGAGCGACCGGCAACTAAGCATTGTTTACAACTATGGATTATTGGCAGATTTCGGCGACTTAATTTAGACGGAGGGGGACCTAGCTAAAGCAAGGTTATAATGTCTCTGCCCAACCTCAGCCTGGCTCTGAGGCGAAGTTCTCGTTTTCTCTTAAACCAGAGCATGCCACCTTTATCTGAGCCCAGTCCCTCGTCAGATGAAGTGTTGGATATCATTGGGTATATCGGTCCTATTCATGCTCGCAACCGCGGTGAGCAGTGGGCAGAGCGCAACTTCCAGAAGACCTCAAGTGGTTGCCTCTCTTGACTACAAAACAAGATGTCGAGTCTACGACGAGGAAAATGCACGACGCTGGGGTCAAACTTCTTCGCACTTGGGGTCTCAATGCCATCGTACGTCAAAAGGACATTCACCGTGTTTCGGCTTCTTGACTACCTTCTCCGCTAGAAATGCCTCAGCTTCGTCAACTCATGCTCCAACGCAACGATCCTTACCACGTCATCACCACGGCGGGGAAGGCCACTCCAATTGGAAGAACCCTTTTTTCTCGTCTGACTACAATTTTAATGGGCAGGGGGTGAAGATTTCGATTTCGACTTGACTCTTCCCAACATCGATTTTGTTACATATGTTAGTGAGCGCACATTCATCCTCCTTGGTTCAGTAGATTTAGAACGGTGCATTGCTAGCACATGTACCCTCAAACTTGGTGCGTTGCTTCATTTTTCATCGGCAATATTAATGTGATATCGTGACCAAGGTATCCACAACTAGTTGCTCCAGAGCGTCTGGGATCGATCAAGATTCATTGGCTGTAGGATTTCCCTGGCTCTAATTGTACGGTCGAAGGCCGGGGTCTCTTCTGGATAAAATCCCACGCGAACGGTAAGACGTATTAAGCCATCGCGCAGAGGTTGCTATTGCTACAATCTTTTCGCAGCGGCAAAAAGGCTAGCAAGCCGTTAGTGCTTGAGGAGTTTGGAGTGATCGGGCTGGGTTTGCCCCACTCTTTCCGCGGTCTCTTGTCGACCTAACACTAGATGCAGTGAATAAAATTGAGATATACCCTGCGTGGGTCAAAGCCGCGCTTGGCACAAAGCATGCGTAGGTCTTTCCGACCACTGGGATCAAAAAATCTCTCAACCTGGGGTAGCGGGATAATGCCCTGGCAGTTTGGAATGTTGGGATTGACCGAGGACCGCGGCGATCGACTTATAAAATACGCCGATGCCTCGCCCAAGGACGGTGATAGAAAACCTGGCCACGAGTGCTCTGTACTCATTTTTACTCGACAGGTTTTGCGATCTATGAAAACCAAACAGTTTGGGATATCTTTACGTGCGCACAGGTTTTCGAGAATCACACCGGTTGACTGACTTAAATGTTTCAGAAATGCTGCTATAGTACAAGCTGCTCGATCCCTATGATATTATGCTCCGAACTCCCGACTCTTATTACGCCCTTTTGTGATTTGAGGACCCCCTTTTTTCGTTCATGGTTCAATCGAAATCGGTTGGATTCAACTTCGACCTGTAACAGTGACCCCGGAACCTGGCCATGTCGTCCCGCAGGTGCCTGCGAATACGCTGGTTGCACGACATTGGAGATCGTCCCATGCCCTTACTCTTCAAACCGTCATTGCCCGTGGAAGTGGTTGAGATTGGACGCACGAGAATTGAGCCTTCTTCGGCGGTGAAAGCTGCTTTAGTGTGTACTGATATGTCAATCCGGCGGTTAACACCTTTATCGGGCGGAATCAAGTCAGATTTGTTTGCGATATTTTCCGGAGGAGATAATTCCACCAGGACTACATCTTGTCCGCGCTCCACGAGTACGCTGCCCCCCGTGTCGTTAGTCAAACGCATAGCGTCCGGCGTGTCGTTTGTGAATTCGAAGAGGATCTCGTAAGCAACGGTGTTGACGGGCATGGAGGGAGAGAGTAGTAGAGCGCAGAGTGAGCATCCTGCCGCCTTTAACGTCGATGTGCTTCGGCGCTGTGAGAATTCAGAGCACGGATCAAGGTTCGTTTGCCTATTGTTCTATTGTTTCATGAAACGCCGAGAACGGAGGGAAGGACCTCATTGCCCACGCAAATAAGGCATTGACTCAAGTCAAGATCGGTAAGGTCGATATTTGGATATGTACATGTGAAGATCGTGGAGGTATCTCAAATATTTGATCGGAAAAGAGTCATATTCGTTCTGACTCGGCAGGGCAGACTGGATTTGCCATGTCGATCGCCATCGCAAGAACAGTACGAAAAAGCGAGCGACAAGGCATAGAACTGGCGAATTACACTGCGAGGAATAGTACAAGTCAAACGGACCAAGAATCGACAGACTATAGGTTAGAGTTCAAAACGGAGAGGTGAAGATGGATGCCGCCGACTTCATGAAATTTATCCTGAGGTCTACGGTACACGCTTAGATGCATGTTGACTGGTGAACGAGGCGACAAACCAAGGCAGAGACTATCCCCAAGCCCGCGAACCTGGATGAGGAACTTGGCTGGTGGGATTTAGTCGGGGCAGTGGTCGCGCCCAGATCAATCGCGCACCTTTCGGGATTTCCCTCGGAAGGGCAACGGTGTGCACAACGGTGTACGGGCCTGGTTGAACCGGGCAAGTAAAGGGTGCATTTGCATTGCGGGCTTCTTCGCAAACGTCGAAGGTCTTCTGAACCAGCTTGATCAAGCCCAATTTAACAACAACGCCTGCAGCCGCGCCCTCCTCGATAGTTTCGGTTACATTGGCTTTGACTGTTACAGAGAGGTCTTGACCAGGGACCGGGGGGTCAGGGGAGAGCTCGATGGAATCTATTCGCAACGGCTGCGACGGTGATCCTGGTCCGCGATGAGCTGAGAGGTTCTTCCGTGGCAGCGACCCATACCGCAGTCGACGTACTCCCAACCCGATGCATAGGCATACAGGAAAAGGGCGGACCAGAGAAACAAGATGGTAACACGGGAGAACATGGGATGTCACATCGTGACGCGCTGCGCACTATGCACAGCCCGTTATACCCTCACTCCTACACATCATGAAGCCCCGCGAATACTGCTGCTGTACGTCTCGCCCGTTCTAGCTGCCGTTCGCTCATATCCCCCAGGTGCCATCCCTATAATCAATGCTGGCATTTATTTTACTTTGATTGAACAATTCGTTCTTGGAATCCTTGTCGGCATACTTTCATTGGCGACCCCGTCAAGTCAGCTACCCCTCATCATTCGCTTCGTTGAGCTCATCGACTCCCAGTTGTTGGCGCTTCCACTCCATCGTTCGCTCCTTGGGTCCTCGGTGTCATCTGTTTCGTTGCAGGCGCTGTCCAGGTTCTAGGATTCATCGGTGTGGCGCGGGTGAGTCTTTTTTGCCCTCCCGCAGCTCAAAACCAACCCGTGCTGCAGGAGAAAGCTGCGTTGTTCAGGAGATACCTCAGCCTACACGCCTTCGCTACCGTGGCTGCATTTTCAGTAGCCCTCGCTTGGACTATCATATCTGTCACGCGACATTCTCCCGCTAAGGCCAAGTGTATCACCGACTTTTTCAGTAATCCCAATCCCGAGCAGAAGTCCCAGGGAGAAGTTCTATGCAACATTTTCCCCTTTGTCGGCGTTGGTGTCATGGGCGGCCTCTGGCTTATCTTGGCGGGGCTGCATGTATGCTTTTTCTCCTCCCCTTTTCACCTGTAACCGATGGCAATACAGATATACCTGTATGTCGTCCTCAGCTCGTACAGCCGGGCGCAGCAACGGGACCATGAAAAATACGACGCACTCGGCGAAGCCACTCCATTTCAGAGCGACAACATTGCCATGAACAACCGGAAGGAGCCGTACGACTCGAGATATGCCGCCGATGGTCCTTACCAGCGAGGTGGGGAATACGGTCACTTGCGTAAGGACAGTGCTGCCAGCATGTCCGATGTTATGGCAGAACCTATCCAACGGCCAGACGAAGGCTACTCCAACTCTATCCGGCAGGGATCGTACCCTCCTCCTTCCCAGCGGAAGCCTTCCTTGCCAGCCAACGCCTACACTCAGGATGAAGCTCCAACGCCAAGGGTTGGACAATCATATTACAGCGATGACCGCACGGTGGTCGCCAGCAATCTAGACAGGCCCGCCCTTAGCCAGTCTCATCCTGGTGAGTAATTTTCATTACCAGACGGCCCATTTGGGCGGCGCTTGTGGCAGTTCCAAGCGGGTCCGTCGACGTCTTTCCCCGCCTAGCTCCTTTACTCACGGCCATTCAACTATACGAAGCCGAAGGCTCGTTCGGACGGAAAACACCTCGGCTGATGAAGAGTCGCCCATTTGACGATGATTACCGATAAACGAGATATATCTGTACACTAATCTACATCTGCGGACACTGCACGGACACTGCTCAGACTGTTATACATACACCTATACATTGTCATCATAAATATACGAATCCCGCGGTGATTCTCATGGGAGTCACAATAAGACAATATGGCTTTCGTGGAGGACAGGTATCTGCTGACTGGGACGATGACTGACGCACGTCAGACCATGCGCGGCAACGTGCGTGCGATGCTCGAGTACTTGGGCTTCCTCTACAAGGCCTCGCTTCTAAGTAGAAGCGATTCCTCCGAGAATGAGCCAATGCCATGGGTGCCCTTGGTGTTGAGGCCAAAGGGACAATCTGTATCCAGTGCATAGCGTTGGGCTCACAGTTACATAGTGCCATTCTCCGGGGCTTGTCACGGACGTCAGTGGTGGGAATGATATACTTACACTCTTATATTATAGCAAACAAACCTGCCTGTCGTTTGCCAATCCACTGGCATGTTCCCCGTCGTCGCTTTCTTGACCCTTGCATGTCTCGTTGGCTTCTCCTCACAGGGACCTGGCGTACTGGATGAAATAACGATGCTGGAGGCGTCCAATTCCAGCCTCCTGCGCTACCCGACCGATGTTTGTTTGAAACTTGGTTGTCGTTTCTGTCGATATCCATTCCTTCTGCAGTTTTCTAGGGATATTGTGCCCAAGGGGATCCACAGTCATAACGACTGTATGCCCAGGATCATTGTTAGCGGCTGAATAGTAACCCGTTTACAGACTGGCGCGATGTACCGCTGCTCACGGCGCTAAGTTTGGGCGTAGCAAGTGTGGAAGCCGATGTTTGGCTTGTGAATGAGACACTACATGTAGGCGGCTATATCGATTATCTTCCAGGACTTTGTCATAACTAGGTGATTGTCAGGTTGGACACGAGATGGCTGCTCTCACAACAGAGCGAACCTTGGATTCGTTGTACATCCAGCCACTTTTGTCTATCCTAGCTGGACAAAACCCAAAAACCCTGTTTAGCGTAAACCAAACGAGCATAAAGTAAGTACGACGTTCACCCCCAGAGTACCATGTCTTGCTGGTACTCTGGAACAAGGAAGTTAACTTTGCGATCATTCAAGTGGCGTGTTCGACACCTCGCCTACGACTCCTTTGCAATTGTTGGTTGACATGAAGACCGATGGCGCAAGGTAATCATAAGTCCAAGACACCATACCAAGATTTACTTGTCATGAAGCACCTTACCCTTCGTCTTGAGTGCCCTTCAGCCCTTGCGGGAGCTTGGGTACCTCACGACGTGCGCATCGAACGGAGTATGCACACCGGGTCCTCTCCTCGCTGTAGGCACAGGTGCCATCGGTCAAAGCGGATTATATGTTGATGGGCTGACCAAACAGTAGGCAACACACCATTAGAAGGCATTCAAGCACTTTCTCCACGCGACTTGTTCTTCGATGCTTCCCTAACGGCACTAAACTCCACCTTTGATATCACCCTCTCTCCTCTAGCTAGTACCGATTACCAAGTCGCAGTCGGTTGGAATGGGATCGGGAACATCAGCGAAGCACAACTCTCCGCAGTGCAGCGACTTGTTGGAGACGCACACGGACTTGGAATTCGTGCTCGGTTCTGGGACACTCCTGGATGGCCGATACATGCAAGGAATAACGTGTGGAAGACGCTGACCGAGAATGGGGCTGACTGGTTGAATGCAGACGAATTGAACGCGGCTGCGGCCATGTTCTAAAGTACCTTAACCTCGCTCCCCCGTTTCTTAGATACAGACTGAAGTGAATCGATTATGCATTTGACCTAGGTTGATAGCGCCGTGAAAACAGAGAGGAAGGAGTAAGGACTTTCGTTCGTAGCGGAGGTTTGCGGTCGCCGAGAGCACCGCGAGCCAGCTGCAGAGCACCGCGAGTTTCTCCAGGAAGCGCGTGTCCAGGGGCAGGCCGCATTTCACGGGTGAAATGCGCTGGCCGCTCTATAGACATGTCTTGTTCGACCTCTGGCTTGGCCTTGTTCTCGCGGTAGATTCTATGCTGCTCAGCCAAGGCAGCCCGGGCTTCCTGCTCGATGTCTTTGAAGACAACTGGCGTTGCTAGCAAATGGTCCTGCAGGCGGTTCAGGTTTGGACTGTTCAATTGATACTGGACATGTCGCGCACCATGTAGTCTCCCGCTTTCTGACTCATTAATAGAGGTGCGCTTTGGTCACGGAACTTGAGAACTTTCTGCAGATTCCATCGAGTCATTGGTCGTAGACGGCCATGTTCCCCGAAAGCCAGGCGCTGTTCAGCAGAAATGACCCCGAGGGTATCCTGGGCTCCCGCGTTGATGATAGAAACAGGGCGCTTGCTCCTCAGCTTCTCTCGAAGTAGATCCCAGCCCACCGCACGCGAAGTGATCTCCCATCGTATGTCGCGGGGATTGTCAACTAATTCGAGGACTGCATGTGGCGCATTGTCCCCTGGACGGTTGCCAAATTTGTGAATCCGAGTGTAGCCGCCAGGACGTTGAGCGTAGCGCTTGGCGAATGTTCCAAATAATTTGGGCAGGAGTTCGGGTTTCAGCAGGAGGGCTTCGGCGCGTTGATATGAGGCTCTATCACCCCTTTTGCCAAGCGTGATTATCTAGCTCGTAGATGAGAAGACGTAGCCAAAAGTTCAGGGGAGTGAAGTACTTTCTCGGCGAAGCGAGCGGTCTCTTTAGCTTTGGGAAGGGTGGTTTTTATTTGCTCGTGCTCGAAGAGAGACGTGACAAGATTTCTGGACGGATGCTTAGGCAGTGTGGTGTGTATACGCAGGGCGCGTACCGCAGCATGAGAATCCTGTGGGAGGTTGTCCGCGACAGCTTGCGGAAGGCAACTCCATGCTTCATGGTAGAGCGAAGTCAAAGTTGTTACGGTGTTTGTTGTGTCACATCGAAATTTTTACATGTCCTTTCTACGACTAGCACGAGCGCTGCCGCGCCAGGCCTTGACTCTTCCTCGCCGCCAGGCTCGCCTGCCATTCCGCCAATTTTCGGCGGGTGGCGGTCTATCCGGACAGGCCATCGAGACTCGTATTCTTGACCTTTTGAAGGGTTTCGAGAAAGTTGAGCAATCCAAAGTGCGTGCGCTGGCCCATTCCCCGCTCAATCTCATGACATCTCACAGCTGAATGCATCCGCCTCATTCACGTCGGACCTGGGTCTCGATAGTCTCGATGTCGTTGAGGTCCAAATGGCGATAGAAGAAGTATCGACCCATTCTCAGACACTCACCACGCACCTTTTGACGCCATCCTAGGAGTTCTCCATTGAGATTCCGGACGCAGAGGCGGATGAGATCCAGACGGTCGCGCAGGGTACGTTGTTTGACCACCCTTCTCCGTTTTCAACTTACTCCTGCAGCAATCGAGTACATAAAAAATACGCCAGCGGGTCCGTCTCTCCCTCAGCATCCGTTTACCCGTGCTCACATTCTGTTAAGCTGTTTGAAGGGATTAGAATATGCATTACCAATACAATCCTGCTTCGTGCCAAAGCGTGATTTGCGTCTTAACCCGACCGAAATCCATCACTCCGTCAAATAGGGTCAGCTGGCAATTTGACGCCACCCTTTATCTTTCTTTACTAGCTACTCCCTGCCGACCCGTCAACATGGTCAAGCAAATTATCGTGGACCGTCCTCTGCTCACGGTTGGCTGCACTTTAGGAGAAGGTTGCACAACCCCCGACGGTCGCTCGCACCGTTAACAAATCCGGACAGGTCCTATCTATGATCCCGACACATCGATACTGCACTTTGTGGACATCGATGAACACAAGGTATCTTCGAGTCGAGCTGTGCTTCTCTCACCTAATGCCCGTCAAGATTTTGCACTACAACACAGTAAGCCTCGAGCTCAAAGTGGAGCAGTTCGACGAGAAGATCGGGTGCCTAGCGTTGAGGCGGGATGGTCCAGGAGTAAAAATGCACCTCCTTTGTGGGCGCGTGCTCACCGCTTTATAGCTCGCAGGCGCGGCCGCGCAAGGATTCGCGCTGTTTGAAAGCGGCAACTCGACCATGGAATACATCAACCGGCCGCTTCCAGTGGAATACCAGCCCTACACACGATTCAACGACGGGGCATGCGATAGCAAGGGCCGCTTCTTTGCTGGAACAGTATATGACAAGGAACGAGGCGTACCAGGCCAACTATGGAAGTTTGACCCAGCTGATGGCAGCTGTGCTGTCGTGGATCCGGGGCCATTTACCGTAAGGGACAACAAGTAATCAATGGAAGTCCTCCACTAATCAGTGGTGGCAAACAGGATTCGAATGGCCTCGGATGGACTGCAGACGAAAAGATCTTGTCAGTGCAGCCGAGTTTTTCCGTTTTTCTGCACAAGCTGACAGCGGTGCAGTTATTTCACCGACTCAAGAGCGAACCTGATCTTCGCGTACGACTATGAGGACGGTCACTTGACAAATCGACGTCTGTTCGTTGACGCGATGGCGCTGGGATTGGAAGAAAACTCGTATTGCGATGGGCTGTGTGTAGATATGGAAGGATATGTTTGGAGCGCTCGGTGAGTGACTGCTCGCCGGTGTCTGCTGATCTCATGTGTGCATAGTTGGGGCGGCTCGAAGATCGTCCGTTTCTCGCCTTCGGGAAGCATCGACGTGGAAGTGTGTTTTCCTACGGTGCTGAATGTTACATCGTGTGTGTTCGGCGGCCCAAACTGTGATCAGCTGTACGTGACCTCTGCACACTGTCGGGCAAGCGGGGAGGCGGAGCGGCAGACGGAGTACCCGGACTCGGGGCACTTGTTTGTGGTAGATTTAAGTGGGGAGTACCAGGGCGTGCCGCGACACAAGTTTGGCGTAGCCAAAGATTGAGTAGTAGTGAATGAATTATGCTTTGTTTGCCATCGCCCTGCGCGTGTTGGGTCGTGTGTATCTACGCCCTGCTGGTGCTGTATAGTCTGTCACACTAACCTTCCTTGCACCCACCTCAAGGTGTGTGCTGCACATTCCCTGTCTGACCGTTCTCAACGCGCACAGATCTCGCCATGGCCACCTTCTCCTCGACACCCATCGTCATCGATGGCAAGGGTCATCTCCTTGGTCGGCTGGCCTCCATCATCTCCAAGCAGGTGCTCTCCGGCCAGAAAATCGTCGTGGTTCGCTGCGAGGAAATCAACATCTCTGGCAGCTTCTTTCGCAACAAAGTCGGTCAACCCGCGCGACGCGTTCCTATTTTTTTGGGTGCTCACCGGTTGCTTTGCAGCTCCGATACCACAACTTCCTCCACAAACGCCATATTGTGAACCCCAAAAAGTCCGGCCCCTTTCACCACCGCGCACCGTCCAAGATTCTTTACCGGGCCATTCGCGGCATGACGCCGCACAAGAGCGCGCGGGGTGCTGCCGCGCTCGAGCGTCTCAAACTGTTTGAGGGCGTACCCCCACCCTACGATCGCAAGAAGCGCATGGTTGTCCCGGAAGCTCTGCGTGTGCTGCGGTTGAAGCCTGGTCGCAAATACTGCACCGTCAAGGTGAGTGCTGGCGTAACCTGAATCCTGAATGGACGGCTTTCTGACGGTGACGCGCACAGCGTCTGTCGCATGAGGTTGGCTGGGGTTACAAGGATGTTGTGGACCGCCTCGAGGAGAAGCGAAAGATCAAGGCGCAGGCCTTCCACGAGCGCAAGGTAAGTAACTTTATCGTGGATGGATGCAATTTACGGGGGTGCTAATTGGGGTGCAAAGGTCGCCGCGGTGAAGTTGCGTCAAAAGGCAGTGGCGGACAATGGGGCGTCGTTTGAAAAGCTGACGCAGCTGGGGTACTAGAGAACGCGTCTATAGCCGTATGATATGTACCGCCTCCTATTGACCATGACCTATATGCCGTTGCATTTCTGCCCTGGTCCTCGGCTGCTGCTCCGTGCCCCGCAATCCGGCAACTCCCGAAGCGCAGGCCTTTTTTTTGCACGGCTGTCTGCTCCCCACCCCACCCCTTCCCTTCCTCCGCCCATGTCCTCCTCCTCCCCTGCCCCGCGCGACGACTCTCCTCCCCCGTCGCGCTCCCCCTCCCCCGTCGGCCACGACACCCTCACTCTGCGTGCACTGGTCAGCACAAAAGATGCAGGCGTCATAATTGGCAAGGCTGGCAAAAATGTCGCCGATCTGCGCGAGCAGACTGGCGTCAAGGCCGGCGTCAGCAAGGTCATCCAGGGCGTCCATGAGCGCGTTCTTACCGTCACAGGTCCTGTCGAAGGCGTTGCCAAGGTTTGTCGCCGTGCTTTGTCCAGTCGCTCGGGTATTCACCGTTTTACTAGGCGTACACGCTCATTATTTCCCAACTCGTGGCCACGAATCCGACGTCCCCCATAATCTCTTCGCCGTCCGCCGTACACACCTCCATCCGTCTCCTCATCTCCCACAACCTCATGGGCACCATCATCGGCCGTAACGGTCTCAAAATCAAGGCCATCCAGGACGGCTCTGGCACACGCATGGTCGCCTCCAAAGATATGCTCCCCCAATCAACCGAGCGCATAGTCGAGGTCCAGGGTGCCCCGGACGCCATCGGTCATGCCATCGAGGAAATCGGTAAATGTCTCTTGGAGGACTGGGAGCGTGGCCTGGGCACGGTCCTCTTCCACCCCGGTACCGGCGATGACAGATCAGCCAACAGGCGCTCCGTAAACGGCGTCCCCCCGTCATACACTACTCCCCGCCGCACAAATGGCGATGCCCGCGGACGCACCTCTCCTCCTGCATCTCCGCCCATGCCCCAGTCCCCCATCCTCTCTCAACCCGCCGCCAACTTGCGTACTCAGAACATATCCATCCCCTCGGATATGGTCGGTTGTATCATCGGTCGGAGTGGCACCAAGATCACCGAAATCCGCCGTCTTTCCGGTTCAAAAATTTCTATCGCTAAAGCTCCCCACGATGAGACTGGCGAGAGGATGTTCACCATCATTGGGACCCCCGAGGCCAACGAAAAGGCCCTCTTTTTGTTCGTCTTCCCTCCGTCGTCAAATGTTTGCGAATCTAACAATCATCCGTAGGTTGTACAATCAGCTCGAAAGCGAAAAGGAGAGGCGTGTCAACAAGGAGAGTCATCAACAGGATATGCAGGAGTGAGTGCCGACGGGCCTCCTCAAATCCTGCCGAAGCCATTCTTTTGTTCGGAGATCTCCAGCGCGCGCCTACGTGGCTCCCGCCCTCTGGTCGACCGCACACATCTATCTATCCGAATCCCCTGCCCTGGCCTCCTTCTTGACTCTCCGAAAAGCCCTCCGTCCTGTGTAGTCTCCGCTGATCTTCCTTCCTTCCCGCAAAACCCCGCCCACACTCACGCTGACCCTTAGTAGTAGCTAATGGATGCTGATAATAGTCATACAGCCTTCGTTTGCAAAGAAAAAAGAGGAATCTTAGGGTATAAAGTAATTGTGTATGTCTATGTATGGCAATCAAACTCCGTCAAAATGAACCAAAGAGATGGGATTGCTCTGAATGCAACATCCATGGCCGCCGCAACACTACTCGTCGCACTATGCGCAGGCATACATGCAGCAGCAGGCGGCCGCGGTGCCACAGCAGGGATACTCCCTCCCGTCGCCATATAATCCTTCCGTACAACAAAATGCAATCCCGAGCACCTCCTCAGCTCCGTGGTACCAGCCAGGAAGCAGCCGCTGCACCTACAAAACCTGCACATTTCGCGGCTCGCCCCAGACGGTGGAGATTCATATGATGGACCGTCACCTCATTCACCCAGCGGGCTGGGAGAAACGAAAGAAACAGCCCGAGTGGGATGCGGACCCGAGTCTAAAGGGGTGCGCGCCGTGCTTATTCCTCCAGCTATAATAGCTCACTCTGAATAGTAAACCTATACCCATCCAGGGGACGACCGTCGTCCTCGACACGCCGGAACAGCTCGAGGCGTGGATTGCGGAGCGGAGGCGGCGTTGGCCGAGCGCCCAACGCGTCGAGGATAAAAAGCGCAAGATGGAGGAGGCGGTAGCGCGCGGCCAGCTTTCGCTGGAGGACTCGGGGCTCGCGGGGAGGAAGCGGCGTCGTTTAGATGACGCGAATGCACAGACTGGACGCGGTGGACGCGGCGGACGCGGAAGGGGTGCAGGACGCGATCATACGGGCGGGCGAGGACGTGGTGTGGATGGGGGATGGAGAGGGCGTGGCCGCGGAGGTGCAATGCCGCAGCCACAACCGCCTCGTCCTCCTTCTCACTTGGACTCCAGTTCCGGCGATGAAGGCAGCGAAGCCGAGGATGCGCCAGAGGTAGTATCTTCGAGGCTTGAACCCGCTCCGCCGACCGACAAGCCGGCCCGTGTGCAATCTCGCGAGGTCAGAACTAGACCCCGGCCTCCGCAACCAAAACAACCCGTTCGAAATCAGTTTGCATCACGCCCGACCCTTCTGCGCAACGTGAGTCTATCATCCTTCTGCCGTTCATCGGGACTCACTTGGACTAGCTGCTGCTTCCAGAAATTCGGATAACGGTTTCAAACTTGTCCCAGGCGATCCGTTTCCTGGTTGATAATGATTTCCTGGAAAATGTGGAACTCCGCCCAGGACAAGCCAATGAGAAGCTCATTGAGGTCGTGGGAGAGGATGCGACATGACAATATATACAATAAAGAGTGCGGTAATCACTAATTTACGCCCGCTGCCAGCTATGGGCCATCGCTGTCGGACTCGCTGCCGGAATCACTTCCACTTTCACTTCCACAGCTATCACAGTCGTGATCATGCAAAGCCTCCAGTTCGCTGGGGTCGATCTCGAGTGTCCGTTTCTCGATAACGAAACCGGTCTCCGCAAGTCCCTCGGCTATCTCGTCCACTTTGGCGGGTGCCGTTACGACTATGGCGACAGAGGAGGAGGAATCGAATAGAGGGAGGAAATATCTCCGGAAGATCGCCAGCACGTCCTCTTTTGTCACAACTTGGTATTTTTCGAGCAGATCAACCTGATGCCTTTGTGGTACGCCTCGTAAGGCCTGATTCGTGAACGACATGATGGCCTAAAACACCATTCAGCCCGAAATGATCAACATTCTGCTGAAAGACTTACAGCCCGCGTGGCAGTCGACACATTCTTTGCAACTCCATAAACGACGGTGCTTTTCGCAGCATCCAAAGTTGTGGTCTCCAAAGATATCTAAAGATGTTGTAAGCCCAAAGCGGTAGATTGTATGGGTGGACTGACAGTCTCTTCGACGAGCCCTTTCAATACGGTCGAAGCTTCCTTGTAAGCGGCCATACTGTTTGAGCTCTGAAATACGAAAACGTCAATCATTGCCTCGGCCCGGTCATTCAGACGTACGCGATACAGCGAAAAGCTGAGGAGCCCTGATTCGACGTCCAAGGAAACATAGGCACCGTAGGCAAGCCCAGATCCACGGATGTACCGCTAGGATCAAATGTTGGTATGGAGCACATGAAGGTTGATTGCACCTACCCATAGGTAACTTTCGGTAGCGTTGAGGACCTCGAGAGCTACCCGGAACGCAGGATATTCGGGGTGATTGAAGCCTTTGATGGCTTTCGTGGAATGGGTAACATAGGAACTCTCGATTGTCGGCAGGCTCATGACAATTGCCTTAGTCACAGGCCGCTCGCCAAGTTCGCTGAGAGTCTCAGAAGCCAGAGGAACGGGCGAAAGCGGTGTCTCCTAGAAGATAACGCGATCAGGGATTCGATACCCGATTTCCAAGCAATTAGACAAACGGGCAGCGACGATTCAAAATACTTTGCCCAAGTCGACCGAGGTTTATCCAGCTTGAGGACATTCCCCGTCACTGAGAACCGGACCCCGGATGGATCCGTCGCTGCAAGAAATTTAATTGGAGGCGGGTCGGTTCCAATGATGGGCATACCATAACGCCGAATTTCTTGGAAATCAGCAATAACCTGCTCTGGGCTCTCCGCCAGTTGTTTGGCAAGTTTGGGAATGAAGTCAATTTGAGGAAGGATACCGCCTGCCCGCGATGTGGACGCTTCATTGTACAGCAAATCGGCCCACAAAGAACCCAACACTGTGTTTCCATCTCTCTTCATCTCAGGTAAAGACTGTTGTATCTTGGCAATTGTAACCTGGAGTCTGGAATCGAAACTCAGTGAATCCAGATGATGGTGCAGGACCTTATAGAAACAGACCTTTCCTTGTCAAATTCGGCCCCATACATCAAGTCCTTCACCCACGCAATAGCCGTTTCGTAATGGGCTATCTCCACTTTGATGCTGACGCGCAAGGTCTCCGCGAACAAATTGGACATTCCTAAACCTACTTCATACGACACTGTCTCATTGTCCAGTTTGTTGACAACATCCTCATGTGTTAATCGCTCTCCGGACTGTTTTATGACGGGAAGAGCAAAGAAAGCCGAAAGATAGGTTGAAATAAGCCTAATGCGATGCGTAAGCTCACAGCAGGTCGTCAAATGGTGAGGGTTTGACTGACGGGCGAAGCCTGTGTGGAAGTTTTCCCAAGGAGAAGAAAGCATGCACACCAACAAAGTCAGACTAGAGGTTGTGTAAGTAAAAAATCTAGTACGCAAGAGAATGAACTCGCCTCCACATGGTCATATTGAACAAAGAATGGCAAAGGCGAGCCATCCGATTGAACGTGATCGAAAAGAGGTTCAGACATGAGCAATTTTGCTGGTGGAGCTCTGCCGCTACCCTGTTCTTGCAGGCTCTGGACAGGGATGAATGCGATACTCTTGACACTTGGAACAGCGAAATCAAGGAGGATCTCGGTGGGGATGGGCTTTTCATGCTCCTGCTTGGCTTCTTCTAGCTCCTGCTTCGCCTTTTTCAGCCCTTCAGGTCCTAAACGCGCTACTTGAGCTGCTACACGAGCTTTTTCGTCGCTTTCTAGTTTTTCAGCTAGACTGGCAGATGGTTTCCCACGGAGAACAACACAATTTGAGTCGATGTAGTATCTAGAAAGGAGAATGTTAGTGTATACAGAAACAACCGTGTATCGATATACTTTTGGAGGAGATCTGTCCACTGTTTGCTAGTCCACTGTCGCAGTGTAGCATATTGGTTGATTTCGTCCATTGACGCCTCAAGTTCAGATCCATCCTCTGCACCGTACAGAAAGTCGGTGATAATCGTGCTCGACCAGGTATCGCCTTTGGCAGACTCTAGCTTACTTCGCAACTAGAACCTGGATGAGTCGCCAAGTCTGACAACTTGCAAGATTCTCGCACCTGCCGCTCATCTCTGTCGATAACCATAGTCATCCGCTCCATGTCTAGACCTTTTGCGATGATCGCTGACAAGCTTGCCTTGAGTTTGTTGTCGAAATCATCCAAATGTTCGGTGGGTACTGATCCGACGTAAATGGGCAAGTATAAGGCAGTTGCCCGCGTGTCTTCCGCAAAATAGATATATGTACTAGGCGGACTGTTAATATTGATGTGTATTAGAAAGAGGATCACAGACCACATGGGACTCTCTGTCTCAATATACTCCTTATTCAAAGGTGCCGCTGACGATGATGTCAGATATGAGCCGATTATATCGAGGGCCTGGTCACAGTTCAAATGCGATATACAGGAGAATCAAAGGGGAATAAAAACTTTTCTTTCCAGGAATTGATTCGGAGCCGGCCCCAGGGAACTGATAATTAACTCGCCGACGCCTGTTTCTCATCAGCAACGAAACGGTAAAGGAATGAAGGAAGCAACTGACTCTCGTCTTTTTCAGGGAACTCGACGGTCTCCTTGATGGTTTTCTCTATAGGAGGTCGGATTGCACTGGCTGTTTCTACAAAGGGACGTTTCCAGCCAGGAGGACGAGGGCCCATATTTTGGCCGTGGGCAACGAGATTGGGCTCGACTTGAGCTTGCACAACAGACAGAAGAGTTGAAGTTCCACTGGAAAGTTTCCCGGTGACGATAAGTGACAGATTATGCGGGACGTAGTATGTACTGTGATATTTGCGGACTGAGTACCAGTCAGCAACAATGGACTAAAGGGAGAGAAAAGGTACTTTGGTCCACCGTCAGTACCCGCAAAGCCTCCATCAAACCTCCAGTTTCACTACGATACGCACTGCCAGGAGGATCCAAGAGTCGTTGTAGCCTGAGTGTACGGTCGTGTGAGACTAAGAGCTTCCTCAGAATTGAATATACAAACCGCAGCGCCATTAGGTCCCCAGAAGTGTTCTCTCTGCCCTGCATTTCGCTGTATACCACGCCAGAATCTTGACCTTTTGGATCGATGTGATGGACCTTGAACTATTCGACGATTGATCAAACGAGACTGTGGGAAAAGCCAACCTCAGTTACAAAGCTACAGATTCACTGTTAAGCTTTGGCAACTCTCAATGCAAGAACACCGACCCGGCTTGCGTCATGGTTGGGTAGAGGATATGGTCGACGTAGATCGGCAATAATTGGAGGAAGCCTTGTTCTCCCGCGGTCGACACAGTATAAGCAGTGTGGTCATTGTCGGTCCAAGCGTTTGTTCCGTTCGAGAACCCGCGGTTAGCAAGGTGATCGATGATACCTTTGTAAGGGTATTTTTCTGATCCCATAAAGACTAAACTGTGATGCGATTAGACGGCGAAATCATACGAAGCTCTGAATCGTACTGCTCCAAGGTATGAGGACAGCCACTATCATCGAAAACTAAGGAGAGTCGGTACAAGGGTGTCAGAATGATGAGAACCGCACTTTCCGTCGCTACAGCAAAGTAGCCATTTACGATGGGGGCTTGTAGAGATTTGCGATAGGTGAGAGGAGCGATAGAGTTGAAGGGCGCGCACCCTCGTAGTCTACATGGACGACGCTCAAGCCCGTGACTCTACTTCTCCATTTCGAAACCTCAACATCCGTGAAGCCCAGCTTGACTTTTTTAACGAGATCGAAGTTGCCAAAACTTTCGGGCGCCGTCGAGGCCATTTTTCGCGTCAAGAGATTGTGAGACGAAAGTGATGGATAGAACTTGAAGAATCGATGGTGAGGGCGTGTCCAGGATCGTAGCATGCAGGACCGAAACGGTAAATACGCGTTAGCAAAACGCGTGTGACTCGGACTTGGTGACTTGTCGACTCACGGCCTCGGCCCGCTGCCCGACCTCATTCAAGTTGAAACTCTCAACCGACCTCTTGCACAACCCTGGGCCCGCTCCTTCTTGCTTCAGGTCGCGCCCAGCGCAGGATTTCCGCCGCACCTATCCAGCGCACGGTATCCATGTCTAAACGCTTCCAGCTCACCCCGGAGCAAATTGCTTTATCAGAGGAACGCAAAGCCAAGAAACAAAAGCTCCAGAGCCAACCATCACCCTCGGGCAACGGCGACGGTATAGATGGGTGCATACTTACTCGCCCTTGGATCAGCTTGAAGCACGCCGAGAATCTAGACGGGGTCCGCCTCAAACTGCTAACATGGAATATGTTGGCACAATGCTTAGTCCGTAAGCATTCGTTTCACAATGGATACGTAACAAGTAAACCAAAATATCTGTCTAGGACGCGAATTATTTCCGACGAGCAATTGTCTGAAGGGAGTCCAAAGACAACCTATGCTTCACACCGAGATTCTTAGACAGAATGCCGATATACTGTGTCTCCAAGTATTACTCCCTTCTTGCATCAAGACGTTGCATCAATGTGGCTTTTCTAGGAGGTTGATAGTCTCGATAAGCTCTTGCCCGCTTTGACGGCGGCGGGTTACACAAACCACTATGCTGCTGGCCCCGGCAAGAAGCACGGATGTCTCGTCGCGTTCAAGAAACCCTACTCAAAAATAGAGGATCGATTGATACATTACGATGAACAGCATGTACGAACCGAAGGGAATGAAAATGCCCGTCGTGGTTCAAGCTTTCGCACCAGAAATATAGGGTCCCTCGTAGCGTTGAAAAACATCGACGCTGAGGGTGAGGGTGTCATCATAGGGACGACCCATCTTTTTTGGCATCCAAAGTACGCTCGTCATTCTTCAACATTCGGGTTTGTAAGGTCCGTCTAACAACATCAGATACACATATGAGAGAACTAGGTGAGTGTCCTGGATCTAACCCAAGCCATCCTCCTCCTCTTCCTTACCCAAGTACGTAGACAAGCTGGTATTCTCATTCGGGAAATCGCCCAATTCCGATTTGATCTTCATATGGAAAACTGGCCATGCTTGATTGCAGGAGGTAGTCCAATCAATGCTTATCGTATCGATGTACAGTAACCCCATCCTCCAGACTTCAATTTCAGTCCAGATGACGCTGGATATTCTCTTCTCGTTGGCGACCAATTGAACTCTGAACAACAAAATCGTTTGCGGATGTCGCGTGTCGTGCACGTTTCGGTAGACCCAGCTATCCCTCCAACAACTACGGCTGCACTTGCTGATGATGAAAACGACGCGGTGGATCCCGACAGAGTCATAACAAACGCTCGACCAGCGGTCCCCACCGACGGTCTTCTCTCGGACTCAGAACTAGCTACTTTGTTTTCCAGCGCAAACATCGTTCGGAGCGCATATGACGAAGGCATCCGCCAGCACAGAGAGAAATCTCCCGATCTTCCAACCTTTGGCACCAGAGTGTCCCTGCCTTCTTCAGCGAAAGGATCCAACGAACCCGAGTACACAAGGTACGGCAACTATTTGCCCGTTCCGGGAACCATCACATTAATGTTTCCTTGTCAGCTACACACATTATTGGAAGGCAGGTGCTGAATCCTATCTATTTCCTTCTTCGTTAACATTGGCACAGACTGTTTTAGGTAATTCGACATGAAATGTCTACAAATCCAACTGACCAGTGAACAGACTATATATTCATATTATCAAAGCGGCCTGCTGTTGTCGGCGGACTCCTCGCTCCGCACACCGCGAAGGATCTCGTTCCAGGGTTACCGCAGAAGGGCGTCTCTGGAAGCGATCATATCTCACTCTGTGCCGAAATTCTGTTGCCAAAAAGCAATTGAGTAAAAAAAAAGTATGTAACTGCAGAGTCCCGAGTACTAAAAGCATTGCGAAGACTAGTACGATATGTGTATGCGGAATATAGATGTAGGGTATGCAGGAAGATGGAACGGTCCCAGTTGTGTACATCTCCGAAACGATTAGTGTGCTTAAGATTTGGTTGCTCTATCAGATCCCTCCAGAAGACTATCGAACAAGCCGCCAGCCGACTTCTCGCTCCGAAGCTGTATCATGTATACAATTCCTGTCCGTGCCCCCTTGTCGCTCAGTTCGATGGCGACTCCCGTCTTGCCGACTCGCTCAACCCCATCGGTTAGGACGATAGTCGAGATGAGAATGGCGCCCTTGCTCCCAGCTTCGACAACTAGTTGTTTGACATTAGTAGGACTTTGTCGGTACAGTTTGAGCCTCGCTGCCCCGAGCGATTTCCATTGCGCATGATGCTGCTTTAAGAAAACCTTGCATTTCATCTCCGCGGAAATGGACGAGGTAATAGGGCCTGTGAACGCAGGGGTTTCCTCGACAGGCGAGTTCGGTGGACTGGGTTCATGGAAAGATGGCACCGCTCGGAAGCCCGTGACGGCGAGTTGTCCTGAAGGCAACCACGTCCGTGGCTGAGGTGCATACACACTCCCGGATGGACCTGAGCCGTTACCATTGTTCGGCGAGTAACCCAGCGGAGGAAACGAAGGTAATGGCGGAGGAGCAGGGGGTTGTTCGTATTGAGAATATTGAGATTGTAAAGAACGTGAAGACAAGGACTTCCTTAGTCCACTAGACTGTGAGTACTGAGGTTCGGAGGGTGGCCGAGGAGGCACAGGGCCCGGCATGGACCCTGGAGGCATGGATCCGCCGGGGATAGGAGCAGACGGTGCTCGTTGAATATTATCTGAAAATGCCGGTGGTGGTTGTGGGTAGGAAGATCGGGGCGAATTTTGAGGCTGGAAGCTGTCGTAGCTACCGCGGGAGAGCGCTGAGCCAAAGCTGGCGCTCCGAGTTGGTGGAATGACCTGCCCTGGGCCCACAGAAAACGGCTGGGGAGGCGGTGACTGACCGTGGACCTGTTGATCTGGCTCCAGATGGGGCGGAGAGCGAGACTGCTGCGTGTACGGAGCCGAAGCACCCTCGGGGACCTGAGGCATACGCTGGAGCGGGAACGACAAGGATCGTTCCGGCGTTTGGGACAGCTTCGGGGGAAGGGCAGGCATCGGAGGGATAGGCTGATTTGATGGAGGAGCCACTATTGGGAAGATAAGTCGATTATGATGAGGTAATAGTGAAAGCAATGCTAACTTGTACCAGCGAAATTAATACACTCTTTGAACTCTGCCAACATGAAATTGCGGACGTGGGCAGACTCCGTTTGTAAGATGAGGGTCTCCTTCCGCATGATCGCTACTTCTATTGCATTGTCTGGAAATATTTTGAGTTCGTGTATCTCAGTTAAAAAGATCGTTGACCTTGGCCTTCGACTTCGGATACGCGCAAGACTTTCCCAGCCAGTGGCGGATAGCATAGCCACATGTCTGCTCCGTCTGGCCCATACTGGTTGCGCTCTTCCGGAGACATTCGCTCACATACCAGAAACAGATCGGAGAGAAGAAACAGATGCCCCTGTCGATGAATAATCTCAATACCGGTCGAGCGCGGTGTGAAGCGGACAACTGCGTCCATAGAGAACCGGAATTCCCGATTGAACTGGAGCGTAGGTGGAGACATTTGTAAACGGACAACCTGATAGAGCTTAGTAAGAATGCTATCATCTAGTAAGCGTAATGACCTTTGGCTTCATGGTGAATATGTCAAGAGTACGTTGCGTCGATAGGCGCCGTTCCAAGTCAGAAATGGGCATGGTCATCGTGGCGGAAGAAACCCGGCTGATCGAGGTCGACGCCGTTTCGCGGGATAACCGCTCCCTTACCTAGGTCTCAGAGCTTTGCACGCAGAATAAGAAAATGAGGCTTACCCCGAGGATTGGCTGCTGCCCCGAGCAGAGCTGGTTTCGCTGCCGCCCGGAGCATCAAAGCCACTCGTCCGCACACCATTGAGAGTGGACCTCGGAGACACATCAACACTCCTGTCAGGTTGAATTATCCTTTCTTCCGCGGGTTCTTCAGCTGGTTTGAGAACAGTGAGCTCTGGAGGACCCTGCGAAAGGCCGACTTTGATCTGTTCCCGAGTATCAAGAGTATCCAGCAATCGGTCCAGCTTGTCCAAGGCGCCAACAAGTAATCGGTGATCGCTCCTGCCTGGTGTTGTGCTCCGGAGAAGCCGCGAATACAGCTTGCGATAGTATTTCAGTCTGGCTTTGGGCAGGAGAAACAGGCTATCCAGCGTCCACACGGGCGTGTCGGTGTCCGATGCGATTGCCCAGGTGGGCGGAGGGTTGGTCGCGGAAAAACTGGTCATCACGGATGGAAGACGCGTATTGGATTGGACTGGCTGCCAGTCGTCGAAACCTCCGCAGAATCTAGCGCAATACGTAGTGTATGGCCCTTCAAGATCATCGATCTGGGGGAACTTGAGTATAGTGAAAAGGATTGGGACATGAGACTTACCCATCGCATGAGCAGATCCCCTAAAGCCTTCGGCGATGATGGATTGGTACCAATCTCTTTCAGTTTCTGGGCATAGAAAGAAAATGAGAGCCCGGTTCGGGTGCTGAACTACAGCGACGCACGGCGAGCAAAGCGCGGTTAGCCTTGTAAACACCTTCTATACTTCTAAATAGAGTATCCAGCTCGGGCGGAGGGAGGTTTGATCTGGACCATGCCGCGGCGACTTTCTGAGGCAACGTCAGGGACGGGGACACGGCGCTAGGACTGCAGACGTACTCGAATAATGCCCGTCAACTGATCGACATAAGACTTTTCGGTGTCAATGAGGTCCGTCAACGGATTCGCCCGCCTCTGCTTAGCCTCCATGGACGAGTCTGCGCTAGTAGGCGAGACCGGGGACATGGGCATGTCTGAGGCTAGCGACGGTCATGGGCGAGAAGTGCTTGGCAAGGAGGAACCTACCACTAGGAACGAGGAGGGAGGTCGAGGTCGAGGAACGAAGGTCAAGGGGAACGGGACCGCCGTTGGGACCTTTGGAAGGCAGGGGCGGCGGGAATTCGTGGGCGTCCGGCTCCATGGCAGTCCTCACCAAGGCCTTGAAGGAAGGGGTGTTATGCACCACGTGACACGCCGTCTGCCGCTTCTTTACTGACACTGTTTACAGCTCTGAGCTCAAAATAAATTGCATACACTAACATATCCTTGGCTTGACCTTCAGCTTCAGTACCCACCCCCGTCCGTACCTGGTGAAATTGACGCATCCATCGCCCACCCCCCATTCGCCGATGACATCGATCCCCTATGTGACCCTCCATGGCTATGCGTCGTTGCGGGGGGCGACAACCCCACCCCATCGAACCGCGGACTCACCGGCAAAGGCGCCAAGTTGGTGCCATCGTCCGGCGAGGGGTGCGAGCCGTCGTCTTTCCTCCACAGCGTCGAATGCGAGAATGGATACAGCGCGACCCCCACTTCAAGTGGTTGTTTCTGCGCCGTCGTGCGAATGATCTCGCGCATCACACCTTGCAGAAGGCTTTCTTGCCGCGCTGCTTTGTGGTTAGTACCTGATTGAAGTCTACTAAAGAGGGATATTCACTTCCGATGGGGGAACGCTGTCCGTATTCCAACATCGCGAATCTGATTACGTGTGAACGCCGTCTGTCTCTTCAGTCGAGAAGGGCGTACATACCGTAAAACATTGATTTCGCCCCATACGGTTGATTCCCGTTCGCTGTCTCCAATCTCAATGAAATACTTGCACAACTGAACCTGAACCACGGCCGCCAGATACCAGCAAATCTAGAGAGACACTAAGCCATTTGCGAGCCGAGCCATGCAGAGAACTTACCACCACGAACGGGTGCAATCGCGTTTTATCTAGGGAGGTGGCAGAAAGCATGTAACACGCTCCCAATATACTCCGCGCCGAGTTGACACAGCGCAACGTGGACGTGCACTGGGGATCGGTAAAGTCCAAGTACGGGTTGTGCAGCGTGATGGTCGCCCTGTCATTCTCGTCATCAACAGTCCATATCGGTCTCGAAAACTACTTACGCATGAGGAACTATATGCACCATGTATAGATCGGTGTCCAGCGCGCAGCCCTCGGGCGCATCTGTCACGCCCGAGTTGTTCTTGTAGATGTGGGGTAAACTCTCAAGAAAATCTTTGCACACAAGTTTGTCCAGCTCCTTGAAGCCATCGAGGAAAAATGGGTTTTGATTTTTGCTGGGGGCCGTCGGGGCACGTAAATTGCCGCGCACATTGTAATCAGTGACCCGTCCGAACAACATAACCGCCTTGATGAGAAGAAGAAATGAATCCGTATACTGCGGAGGGTGACGGATGAAAACATCGGGGGTGGATAGGTCTTGCGGATTACTCGGTAAGGCAATCTAAACGATGGAATGGTTGGACAGCAGCTCTGTAATCCCGAGGAAACTTGCCTCCGATTCAAAGTCATTGTTTCGGAGAGGGAGTTCGGTCCCGAGGTCACGTTCATCCACTAAGAAGCTTGGTCACGACGAGAGCTTCCCCTTCTGAACAAACTAGTTACCGGCGTGTATCCATCCACCCACTGACGCTATAAGCACAGTTAGGCCGTGTCCACCAAGAAAAAGAAAGGACGGGCGAACCGATACGGTCGAAAACGATGGTCATCCACCATGTCCGTCGCCTGGATTCCAAGTCGCGGAAATCTCGAGGAGGTGCTAGATATGCACCGGGCGAGTTGTTTCCATGTGTTGTAAAGGTTCCAGGGTAATTCAGTCGCAGTGGAACGGCGACACGGGTCAAAAACCCAGCGAAGATCCACACTTCGACCCATCGACCTTCCTGGTAGAAGTACCAAGAGAGCAAAATGCAGGCCTGCATTACGGGAAATATATCTTCGCCGCTAGCCATCGTCTTGTCCATATAATGGCGTGTTTTGCTGGCGTGGAATTCGGCAAACTGGTCACGTCTTGTGCCGTCCGGTAACGTTACAACGTTGTGTGGGGACCAACGTGAAGCCGCAGTGCACTAGTCACGTATTTAGCCTTGCTAATCTCATAAATGGCGAGAGCTTAACTATAGCATGTAAGATAGCGGAGTGAGGGAATCCCGGGTCTCTGGGGGGTAAATGCATGGAGGCCAAAAACGAGGGACGGTGTAAAACTCTGGACCCGCAGGGGTCACATTTAAAGAATATGTCTATGCTGTAATGAAGAATTTTTAAAAAGCCTAGAATTAAGCAAGCTTGTAACATACTAGTGATTGAGGGTGGTCGGGTCGGGAAGATCTGGATTCCAGCCCAAGAATAGCAAGTCCATTAAGGGGTCTGGACTACCTTGCGATGCAATGGTCCTCAAGTCGGGGCTGCCGCTTTCACTTCGATAGCGACTGTCCGATGGCTCGGGTGATATAAGGTTCATCATTGCTAATGAAGCGTGAGGCAAAGATATTCCGCCGCCGTCAGAGCCATTTCCGACTGAGGAAGGACGGTTGGGGGACGCGGAACGAGATGTGGCCTGTCGGTCATGCAGCTTGTTTTTCAAGTGAGCTGTTATCGCCGTATTAGTCAAGTCCAGTCGCGTGTAGACGAGCTTGACCTATTTGGACTTCGAGCTGCCTAATCTTCTCGATAGGATCAGTGTCGGGAGCCAGTGTTAACCCATCAACGGGGTCATAGGAGCACTGGGGCTCCGTCGGGTGCCTAGTGGGTCCGACATGGGTCATTCTCCACGGAATGCAAAGGCGCCGCTCACGCATAGCCCACAGGCGCGGGCACACTGATCACTGCCTGGTGCTGTCTACAGACGCGGCTTCAGAATCCGAACTAGTCGGTATATGTGGCCACTTACTTTACACAGGTTCCACAATGTGGGCGGTTTGCATCACATTTCTGTGGAGCTTCCTGGGTTAATCGATAGCTGCACGGATACAGGTCGACGCACGAGTTTCTTCCTGCGGCAAGAACGACAGGCCTAGCACCGCTCTGTGCTCAGACAACTTCTGCTATATCACGGCCCAGGACACACCTGATTTCTGCGCAGGGCTGGGCGACTGACGCTTGCACTGGTGGGTGCCTTCGGCATGTCTGGGGCGGGTGGCTGGTCAAGGAAACGCGCAACCGAGACGAGATTGTTAGCATACTTGGATGCTTGCAGCCGAAGAGTAAGGCGGTGAGATAGAAGCGAGAACAGTTGCCTGATGTAGACTAGGGAAGCTAACAGGGGAAGCTCTGGCGTGGGCACAAATATGCAGCGAGGAGAACGAGAGTAACAAGTGTGGGCGAAAGCGGTAGCCCGGTAATCATATTTACTGACTCAGCAACGCCCGAACGGTCTAGTTCACATTGATGGTCTAGGTATACATACTACAAGGACAGGTTTGCCTTCAATCAGTCAATCAACGACTGCGATCCTCCGCCCATGATACTAGGACCTACCATGGCGAACATCATTGTGCGTCATGTAGTCAAGCATGGCAGTAACTCACAGTATCGTCGCGACGACTTTCCGCGTGTGTGCAATGCGCCGGAATTCCGTAAGGTAGATGCCTTGCCAGGTACCCAGGTTGAGCCTCGAGTTAGTTATGGGAATGGAGATAGAGGAGCCGACGAGGGACGCTTTGGTGTGCGAAACGCTGTGCGATCGCCTGAGGATCGCACGGACCATAGTGTGGGGGTGACGCTCACGAATCGCTGCAGGGCCCAGGCGCCTGAATAGTGGTTAACCGGAGAAGTTGTGGAAGACTTACTCGGGGCCTTCATCTGTGTGCAACCACCTATGATTGTATTTTAGTTGGCAAATTTGAGTAGCACTTCACGCACTCGAGGTTTTCGGGGACGATATGGTCAAGGGCCATGTCCATGTCTATAATTCTTCATGAATCGGGGATTGGCTACGGACAGCGCCAAGGCACCTTTGCGGACGTCTGCAAATCAGTAAGAGTGAGATAATGATGCGCGGACACCTCGCTCCTTCGTTTTCTACCTGGGTCATAATTTTCGTTGATGCTTAGACTGCAGCTCGTGTGCTTTCTGCCATGATGTCTGATCAGTTGCATTCATGTGGGACCCGAGGGTTGGCTTACATGAAGAGAAAAAGCATCCCGACCTATAGATAGATGTATTTAGTTTGCTAACTAGTAGCGGCCAGAGACTAACTTGGGTGTTTTGGAGGCCAGATTGGACATGTCTCAAGATTTCATCGGTGACCAGGTGGCAGCCCTTCGCTCGTTGTTGTAGTGTAAATTCTGGTACTGATTCAATCGGCGCTCGAGCCAAGGAACCGGCTCCTATAGACCTTTCTGCCAGGGCATACTTGAAGATGGGAGAAGGCGAGGGAGAAGAGCTGGAAATGATCGGAAGATCTACGTAGTAGTACGAGGTGGCTGTGTCGCACCGTGACCATTTTGAGTCCAGACCAATTTATTCGAAAAATTATGACAATAAGGTAATTTACTTGATTTACTCTTCTCCGAACCTCTTGAGCCTTTCCGTGCCGCCTCTATTTCCAGGGACCTGGGAACAAATTAGTCAGATAGGAATCGTGAAAGGAAACAACTTGCGTTTCGGTTCCGACAGTGGTTAGCGTAATGACCCTTTTCTCCGCACTACAACGATGTCAGCTTGGAGAGATGGCGGGATTCCATGTGGTTTACTTTAAAACATAAAACTTCGTCCAAATTCCGCCGGATAGGACCATTGGGGCCACCAAAGCTGGAATTACCACCTTGGAAGTTACGGTCAAATTCACCGTACCGGCCGAAGCCCGGCGGCGGGGGGCCTTCGACGGATGGCATTGATGGCGCCTCGTACGCCTCTGGTGGCGGCAGTCCTGGTTTAGGACTAAAGGATTTTAGAGGACTCAATACAGGGAGTAGTCCTCAACTTACTGGCCACGTGGGCAACCTGGTCCCAAAGGACAGAATCCTGTAAGATATAGTTGACACGCGACGCGCCGAACATGTTTGCGAGGGCATGTGGGTCCTGATGCAGGTCAGAAGACACACATGATAACAGATTACGACGCACCAAGCTTGCAAAAGCCGCGGTTATAGTCTGGACATTCGACTCGGCGCTCCTTTGGATGAGCGTACAAACACTCATCTCCAGCGGAACAATAGCCGTATTTCGCGAACCACCAGCATTCGGGCATACGCCTCAGATTATATTCGTGTAAAAATTCACAGGCATCGCCTTTCTTACAGAGGCCACGAAGCCAGTGTTTGCAGACAGTCGCGAGGCGTTCTCGTTCACGAGGATGGGTGGGGAGTTGCTTCGGGGGCTGGAAGTTTTGGACCGAGGGCAGTGTGTGACGGAGTGGACAGTGCAGCGGGCCGAGAGGGCACCCTGCCGGCGTTAAGGACAGTCTACAAATCTGGTCATCTGGTAGCGAAAATGAAAAAAAGATGCGGCATCTTTGTACCTAGACCGTACCTTTATCGAGTTTGATGCCGAGATCAGTCTTGATGTAAATTTCTGCACGTTCATAAGGAGCTGGACTGGACGGGGACAGGATACACACCTGCTGGAAAGTTGTTCTGATGGAACTGTGGGTGGACAATGTCTTTGAGCGACGAAGGACCGACGAGTGGGCTTGGGGCAACAATGGCCATGGAATCAAGAAAGAAGGGCAGCTCGCTGACTAACAGTGACAATGTCTTCATTTGGTTCCATGTAGCCGTCTAGGTGTACGCGACGGCCATCACCGGTTCCATAAACGAATGGTTTCCCAACGGATTCCGGATTCCCAGCAGCGACCACACCTTGGCCATGCGGGAGCTGTCCTCGCTGGAGTCCCTTGCCTTGTTTTCATCGCTTCTCTCTTGTGCAGTAGCATATCTTTGGTCTCGTGCCTTGAAGTCAACCGCGCCTTTGCCCCCGGGTCCCAAGGCCAATTGGTTAGGACGCGTCGATCTGCCGCGCATTCGACCTTGGCTCACGTACGCTGAATGGAGAGATGTTTATGGTATTTTTTTGGCCCTTGCCTATCTCTCTCAGTAATAATTCCCGTGTTTCACAGGGGATCTCATTTATATTCGAGTTTTTGGCAATCCAATACTCGGTCAGTCGCCGTTTCATCATCATGTATCTCTTCCATTTCATCCCCTATCGCAGTTCTAAACTCTGCCTCTGTCACCTCCGACCTCCTCGAAAAGCGCGGCGGAAACTATTCAAGTCGACCTATAAGAACTATGATCGTAGAACTGTTCGTTGTACTCTTCTTCCTTGCTTGACACTCGTCCGACCAAGTATCTAGAATCGGATGGGATTGGCTTGTTTCTGGTGCGATATGGTCAAGTCATAGCATATAAATCAAGTCGAACATCCTTAACAGCATTTCAATATGGAAGCCGATGGCGGGTGAGAACATGCGGTTCCTCTATCGCGCTCCGCAGAAAAATGACGCAGATGTACTAGCGGCATCGGACTATGTTCGCTCGCCACTTGCCTTTGAATGAGTCTTCAAGCACCCACCATCCACTTCAGATACAAGAAACGCACTTGTTGCTTCGCAGTCTTATGCACAAGTGAGTAGTGATTTATGATTGTTTTTTCCCAACGGGTCTTCTGAAAAAGAACACAGTCCTCTGGATTTCCGATATCACATCAGAAAACTAGCAGCGCGCATCATTTTGAAGATGACTTACGGGCATCAGGTTGGGACGGGTAACTCGAATCTTATACATCTGGGCACTTGACTCATCACCCAATGATAAGGGGAGGAGTACACCGTCCTCGCTGACAAAGCTATCGCTTCGCTTGCCCAGGCCGGAATATTTGGGACCTATCTCGTTGTGCGCTCCAATAGGTCACGTATAGGGGCAAAGTGCTCAACCTCCAATAGGACTACATCCCATGCTTGAAACATGCCCCCGCATGGTTCCCGTTCCAAAGGAAGGCACGAGAATGGCGGAAACTCACTCGTGCAATGCTCAATTCCCCTTTCGATTCTGTGAAGGAAGAACTGGTTTGTTCCCACCCCGCGCCGCCCTCTGATTCGACATTTAACCCTGTCTATCTAGGCGAAAGGGACTGCCTCCAAGTGCATGGTTTCAGAGGAATTGGAGCGCCTATCTGATCCAGCGGATGAAAGGTGAGTCGTTGATACCTCAACTCTTCTTTATCTCAACGCGCTTCAGCATAATCAGGAATACTGCCGCCACCATGTACGCCGCTGGGGCGGATACTGCCGTCTCCGCAATATCTACATTTTTCCTCGCGATGGCCATCTACCCAGATGTGCAGAAAAGGGGGCAGCAGGAAATGGATCGGGCCATCGGCCATGGGCAACGTCTTCCTCTTTTCTCGGACCGATCACAGCTTCCTTTCATCGTAAGCTGCACCTTTCTTGCGAGAGCCGTCTGAATGTGTTACATCTAGGATTACGTTTGCTACGAGGTGCCAGTCTTACTCAATCCAGCCTGTTAAAGACACGCCTTTACATTTTATAAGCTGCTGCGCTGGAATCCGGTCACACCACTGGGAATTGCTCACTATGTCCAGCAGGAAGACGAGTACAGAGGATTCCGAATTCCCGCTGTAATTTCTTTGCCATCCTCCTGAACATCGCTCACTGTTGCGTTTTTTACAAGGGTACAACAGGTTAGCACCATATACCTCGTTGCATAGACATTTCCATTGCTCCTCTAGTTCTTCCCAACGTCTGGGCGATACTTCATGACCCCGACATGTACCCCGATCCCTTGGCATTCAATCCTCAGCGATTTGCTCCTGAGAATCGAGTGAATGGTATGAACCAGATCCCTGATCCAGCATTTGGATTTGGACGAAGGTTAGTCACCTGAGTTATGGTTTCCCTCCTAAATTATTCATGAAAACATCCAAGAGTATGTCCTGGAAGATATCTTGCTTACGACAGCTTGTGGATCGTTGTGGCATCTGTATTAGCCGTTTATAACATTTCAAAAGAGATAGACGAGACTGGAGCAGTGAAGGAGCCAGTGGTGGAGTTCACTCCCCATCTTCTCAGGTGCGGCATTATCGCACCATTTTATCAAACGAAACTTGACCATCTCAACAATTTGTAGCCATCCTATGCCTTTCGGGTGCACAATTACACCGCGATCGGCGGCTGCTCGACGACTGATTGCACAGACAGAACTAGACACTTGAAAGCATCCGCATCTATCAGGGTCCCATGTTTTTGTATCATACATCCCCTGTGTATCCACGCTTTCCAGCTTGCTCCTATGAACTCCAATTCTATGTATCAGCCTTGAATACAGGAAAATTGGCTACGAATGACTGCGATGAGCCAAGGCGTTGTAAAATCGTCTTGCTCGCACTGCTATACTTCTTCACCCGGAATTGGAGGTCAGCGGCCACCCTTCGCGACATGGCGATACTGGATTGGCCCAATATCGGCCTCGCGACTTCTGGAAACGCCAAGTCTATATGTAATGATGCCGTTAAGACGGACGAGACAATGGACGCAAGCAGCTCAATGGCCACGGTTTGTTCTCCCACTGGTCGATTGTCGATGCTCGAGATGAGACCGGGGAGGAGACTGTTCAAGAACATGGCTAACAACGGCGGCGATCCCAGCGGCCGGGGCATGGTCAGTGCGAAGGTTGCGATGCGGGTACAGATATCCCCCTCCCCCAGGCTCGCCGGAGTAAGCAGTTCTGACCATAGCATTCGGAGGAATTTTTCGCAACCGCAAGTTTTGATGCAACGGTCTACATCCAAAACAGGGGCTTTCGAGCCGCGAGCTTTCGTTACAGCATCGCGGATAGCCTGCCTTGGTTGAGATTGCCCAGGAATTTGGGACCCGATCGAGGCCGGATGAGATTGAGCTACTTGGGCGGTCAGCCAGATGCCAATGACGGATACAGGGAGGATCACCACCCCCATGGATCCCCAAAGCATCTGCTACCACACGATGCATCGTCAGGGCGTCAACATTGATCGAGGCGGCCACATTTTGCGCTCGTTTGTCGGCGATCAAGTTCATGATTCCTTGTCCACATAAACACAAGACAGGGCGGGGACATTCTGTAGAGAGTAAAAGGGTTTGCAAAACACGGAAATGCTTCGGCGCCAAGAAGCTATCCATCGTTTAGAGTTGAACACAACCAACCGATGACGGACGTACCCTTTCAATTGAATCTCTCGCGTCAGAGCAAGGACCACACCTACCAGAGTCCACCTCAACAAAGGGCCAGTGAAATACGAGATTCCGTTGTTCAAGACGTCGTCGTCGATATTGGCATCTTGGATTGCATGTGAAAACAGTGAAGGTGAGATACGTAGTAGGGTTTTTGGCTGTGTTGACCTGATATAATTTAGCAATCGCGTGATACTCTGGATGAAGGGAAGATGACCGAAGTATTGTGTCTTCAATTCCCTCACTGCTGCTATCGAAAAGAGCCTTGTACCACGCATTAAACGCGATCGCATCCTCCTCCGAAAGGTCGTCTATCCGATGTACAATCGAGGTTGACCTAAGGAAGCCTGCAGATATGGAGCGCTCGCCAGAAGTGAAGATATCTGTCTCGAGCTAATATGCGCGTGTCAGCATCTCAAGTATGAAAGTGAGCGGAACACACATGGAACCGAGTGAGAGTGGCCTGCACAAACAACACCACGTCTCCCAGATGGCTAACTGCTGTCTGTGGATCGCCTAGAAGGTCGTTACATCAAAGAAAATAGGGGGGTCAACGCTTTACCTACTGTCTCACAGTCCGATTCTTCGAGAAAGAGCAGGGCCTAGAGTAACTTCTGAGAAGGTTACCGCAAAGTCTCGGCTTTCATACCTGGAAAATCAGATCCGATACTCTTGAATGCAAGGAAATCATGTCGAGGGCTGCATCACACAAGTAAAATATTCTGCAGATGTGGCTGATAGTCTCCGTGTCGAGAGAGGCGACCGCCATTTTGAAACGCTTCGGCCAACAAGGTCATTTTTCGACAAAAAACAGATGGCAATAAAACTGTACCCGGAGAGTGACTTCAGTGAACAGTTTGTGGCTGCTGCTATCACTCCATATCCTGTCTATCCATATACGCACGTCATGGAAGTCCAGATCTGGCGACAACTTTGACTGAAGGTAAGTCTATTTGGGGATTGAGTAGCGTCAGCAGAAAGATACGACGTGACCTACATCGAGATCCACCCCCGCGTCCTGCGCCTCAGATTGCAGGTAAACAGTTGTGTCGTTGGAGAACGTCGGGTCCATGGCCAAGACGAATGTCTGGTCCAAGAGACCACAAAGCAGCAGCTGGCGAAGGACGTCGCGAGCTATTAGGCGCGAACTGGTCGGCCCCTCAATGCTAATTCAACAGGACCAAATCAAGTACGTACAATGTCATGTCTTCGGGATGGGTTGAGTGCACGCTTGCCAGCTGATTCAACAAACGGTCGCACCGCTCGAGAAGGTCGGGACGCCGTAAGATAGACGTTACGGCCACCTGCAAGGCACCCCTCTAGAAAGTATCGATATCGAGGCAAGATGCAGATAATACTCGAACTTACCCAATTTTCCGGAGCTGTATTATCAGAATTTGTGATCTTTTCGAAAGAAAGTAAGATGGAAGGGAGCTAGATGGCGCTAACAATTGATAAGGGCTGGGGCACTTGTAGAGCAACCATACCCGTCCGACGATGAAGGCCCTCCATATCAGTGGCGATACAGCTGCACTTTCGGAAAGACAGATGAAGGCAGACAGAAGTAGTTGTGTATAGAAAACGGGTGGAGTCCAGGAGCTCCATCTGTACATGCTCACTAGCAGTGCTCCGGGATCTGCGCCACTTCCTGAACCAAATTCGTTGGCCCTGTGGACCACCTGGCGAGACTGGTCAGCACTAAGGGGATACTGTCTTGTTTTGATAGGCACTTGCAAGATAGCTCAGAGAAAGGCTGAAGCTGACAGTATCTGTCTTCGAATCGGATCTGAAGATGTCACTTTTCCCGAGTGCGACTTGAAAGCTATGCATCAGGTGTGCTTCCGGGGCCGATTTGGCGTCGTCTCCCATCAAAAGGCCTAATGACAGGGCGAACGACTCCAAAACTTGTCGGACGTCTTGCGAAATCGAGTTGTGGCTTATCATCGAGCCCACGTCACCCAGGATAATCATGGCCTGCGACGGGGGCATCTGGGACATGTCCGCACATGAGAAAAGGAGGATAACAAGCTCCGAAGCGGAGGTCGTCAATTGGTGGAAATGTGACATTGGGAGCTCGTGAGCAACGCGCAGGAGTGCTAGTGCATCTTGCAAGGTGTTCGAAAGGGCCATCGGCGTGTCAGAATAAGAGAGAACTGCAGACATAGACGGGAGCCCAGATGAATAGTGGGCATCCAGAGCTACTCGGCAGAGCATGTCGAGGGTCGCAGGGGCATGGAGTTCGGTGGATCGGGAAGCTTGAAGAAAGGTGGAGACGAAGACGGCGATGGTCAGCAATCCTGTCTGCAGGGCTATCTTCAGGTATTCTTGTAGGTCCGGATCGCCGGGGAACGACCGATACAGGACGAGTACAGAATCTGCTGCGAGTGATTAGTTTGCAAGGGATGGGAGTCAGCTACTGACTGCTCAATGCCCGTTGTGTCGCCTGCGAGTTATCGAACGTGCTATGCTTGGAAAGAAACAACCTGCAAAGGGAGATCCACTTTGTAGGACCGATGCCGCTCTGAAAGCTGTTTCGAGTCAAGTCGAGGAAAGACTCCATGTCCCGTTTCAGCAAGCTTCAAGCTCAAGCCTCACGCTGACTGACTGGTCACCACAATCACTCCGATTGGCAGGAGACGCGTTAGGTAACATCCGCGTGACTCGTGTGACATTCATAGACACTGTACAGTACAGTGTACTGGCAGTGTCCAGTGCTTTCCAGCGCGTATATACTACATGTAGGGATCCACCTAGTGCTCGCGTTGAAGGCAGTCTTGCACAATTATTATTCAGTCCTTGACTCGGTACTACTAGAATTTCCTCGAATGAGATCAAGCTCGCAGACACAGCGTTTAAGCCTCATGAGAGAGAACTTCGTGAGTGAGTTGGAGGCTCATTCGTGGATCGCGAGGCTCCGAAACCTGGCAGAGTTTCTTGTTTACCGACAAGTGTTACCTTGAGCGAATAATCCATGTAGAGCAAAGGTCGTCTAAACCTTTGCCACCAGCCTTCGAGTCTCTTGTGGCGTAAAGTGTAAGATGATCGACAAGACCTTGACCAGGTTTGGCTGTACAGTTGACGAATGGATGAAAGAACGTAACAGCAATACAAATGAGACTGACCCTCATCTCCTTGTGCTCGAGGAACTGCAGAATGACATTCCGCAGATACTCCAAGTTTACCTCCTCCTCATTTTTCGGCGAGGTCGCAGCGGGTGATGCAACGCGCGAGTCAGAGGATGTTGTCGAAGAAATAGAAGTTCGGCTATCTGGCGCGGCGGAATCTGGCCGCGATGTCCAGTACCCCACTCCAGGATTCCGTTGCCGCTCCAGGAGAGCTGCGGACGACTGCACTTTTCGCAATTCTTCCCGCAGCGTCTGGAGGACCGGAGTTTAGCTGTTGGTGATAGAGGAAAAGACGGTCGGGATGATACCTTGTTGCTGGTGCGTAACTGAACCTCTCTGGACTTGGCTTCTTCGACCAATTGCTCCAATGCGTTGATCTTGGCATTCGTCTCCATCTCTTGTGCTCTGATCGACGACTGGAAAGATACTCAGCGGTACAAATGAGCAGGCCGAGCATCTTGATCACCTCAGTGTCATCGAGTGTAGCAGATTGAGCTCGCAGCTCTGAAGTCTCAGCCTGCCCGAGGCGGACCTCCTCTTGCAATAGTCTGATTTGCTCCTTCAAATTGACCACCACACCCTCGTCTAGTTCACGATCCTTCGTGGCGGACCCGAGAACTGTTTTGAGCTCATCATTCTCGCGAACTTTTTCGCGAAGTTTGCGACTCCACTGGGCCTCGCTCTCATTCCGCTCCTTCTCGACGATGCTGAGATTCTTCCTAAGATCCGTCAGTTTGGACTCGTATTTCGCCTCAGCAGTGGAGAGTAGTCGAGCGACATCCTCGGCGGAGTTCGTTGGTTCGCGAGAACGGATATCTTGCTCTCGACGGGCTTCGGTGATGTCGTCGTTTAGAAGGGCAAAGCGGTCTTCCGATTCGCGGAGCTGGTATTGGAGCTCCGTGTTTTGGCTCTGCAACAGATCCAAGTGTGATTGCGCTGATTCCAATTCTGCCTGTCGCATCTGCAACTGGTCAAAGAACGCATTTTTGTCGTTTGTAAGGCTCCCAAGAGTAAGTTCTAGCGAGGATATCCGAGAGTTCATAGTTGCCACTTCTTTTGAGTGGGTGCTCTGGACAGTCCGTCAAAACATGCTTATTCGATATAAGAAGGTGACAAACCTTGGTCGTGAGCGCCTCAAGTTCGAACTGCCCTCGGAGGCCCGCAGTTTCCTTGTCATGCCTATCTTTGAGAGTTGCCATTTCCCTGTCAAATTGAGCCCTCAGGCCGGCTACCGCCTTTTCCCGTTCAGAATTAACGGTTTCAATTTCAGTTTGGAGTCTCGACTTTTCGAGTGCCTCCTTGTCCTTCTCCGCTCTATCCTTGTCTCGCGACATTGCGACCTCTCTCTGTACATCATCTCGCTCCTTCTCCGCTTTGACTAGTTTTTGCCTCACAGTCTTCAAAAGACTGATCGCCTTGACGCGCTTTTCTTCCTCTTCCTTGGCCACCTGTTTGGAGCGCTCTACTTCTCCAGCCAGACGGTCAATCTCAGCCTTTTGCGCAGCGGCGCTTTCGTCTCCCTTGTTGATAGAACCTTGCGACGCTGTGAGCAGAGCTTCCACTTCTGCTAGCTGTCTCTTCTGCTTTTCGATTTGAGCCGACTGGGAGGCCGACTCTAAACGATGCGTGTCACGGAGCTCCTCTATACGGCCCTCTTGAGCTACTGGCATTAACAACATGCGTGAGGGAGATATGAAGATAACATAACATACTCTCCAGCCTTCCGTTCAAGCGCGTGATCTCTTCCAGCGAAATCTAAGGAACCTCAGTTGAGCTCTTTTTTGTATCAGACTGGCGAACCTCGGATTTCAAGATGAGATTCTGAACAAAATCCCGAAGGGCCTGCGGTGCGCCAATAGTTTCTAAAGGTGTGAGCTCCCGAAGGACTGCGTCTGCGGCAGCCTTTTCAGCCTGCAAGCGTTTAAATGATGTAGAGACATCTGCGAATGCTTGTCAGATGCTTCTGCATATCATGCGAGAAGTGGAGTAGTTACCAGAGAAACGTTGTTCCACGAGCTTCAAACGCTCCTGGAGTGCATCTACGTTGGTGATATGTAACGTATCGTCGGAAGTGGTGGGTAACAAAGCTGCTCGGGTTTCCAATGCTGGAAGCTGATCAACTTGAGGAAGTGAAGGTTCTGTGGAAGCGGGGACAACGGGCTCGGACGGTGAAGGAGGCGCCGCAAGGACTGGGGTGGGCTCGTGAACCTCGATCGGGGAAACGACCCGCGATTCTGGCAGTGGCGCGGATGAAGGCGACAAGATTTTGACAGTTGGTTCAGGCTCAGAGGCGCGGGTTGGCGGGTCTGCGGGGTTGTCTACAAGGGTGAGCGAAACTGTGGATGAAGCAGCAGGCGTGGTTTCGCCCGACGCCTCGCCGAGGGTGAACGTGGCGCGCAGCCGATCCTCCAGTGTTGTCTTGTGAGCCCGTGTAGGCGGAATGTTCTTCTGGCTCGGGCTAGCAGGTCGCTGGCTGGCCAGAGATTTACGGAGGTTGGACAATGCGGATTCCGCCAACTGGCCTGTCGACGCCGCGTGGCCATCGAGCGAGGGGGACCTGGACGGAGCAGGACGGGCCTCTGAGGGGATGGACTCTGAGGACTGGCGAGCATGTGGTGCCAGATTCTGGACGAACTGAGAAAACATCGAGGATGGTTCCGCGTCCAGCTGTATTTGGGGCTCATGAGATGCATCGTCCATCAGTTCGGCGTGATTATCAAGAGTGATCCGAGTAATACAAGGGTGATTGGATCTGATTGGATAACTAGTAGTAGTACTAGTCTAGAGTTAAGCGCGTGCCCGGTGTTAGGCGGTGGGGGTTATTATATAATCATCGGAGTTTAAACTCCCCCCAGGGCTTCGCGTTGTTGCTCCCCTCATCTCCGTCAAAATCCTGTATGCCAAACACTTTGGAATGGTACTGAAATGAGTTCTGCTTCTTCAGAGTTTTATTTTCCGCCTGTTCTATTGAGCAATGAACCACATCGGCATTCTCCGTTGCCGGTCCATCAAAATCCGGCATCGCGATTTCGACTTCGTTCGTGTCACCTTGCTTTGAAAAAAGCTAGGTCCCCCACGGTCTGTATTAGTAAGCATGTCCCCCATACGTACGATCTACTCTCTGGCTTCTTTCTGACACTTCCGCACCTAATATGCTCAAACACCACCAACGTCTCCAAACACCTTGCCCTCGAACTGCCCTCTGGCTTCTTTCTGTCACCTCTCATCCTAATATGCTCAAACACGCTCTTCGTTCGTTACATCGTACATGTCTGCCGTTCACGTTTTAGACGCTGTTGAACTCGCGTGCTCCATAGCGTCTGCTACACCTCCTCCTTTGCCCCCTTACTCCAGTCTTTGTCCCGACGCCCCTCTGTCGCCCACTCAATTATTGGCCGTCGTCAACGGCAACTCTCGCTTTCTTCGTTTCGTCACCTTGGATAAACACTTCTTTGAACCCCGTCCTGTTAACCTTAACAACAACGCCTACGTCTACGCTCGTGGGGAGACCCTCCCTGACTATGACTTTCGTGGTGTCATTTTTGGCGAAATCTCTTCCCTGCCCGTTTGTCCGTCCATCGCTATTTATTTCCTTCTTTGACATACCCTCTAGTTTGCAAACTCTACTCACACATCGTTCTCTGTCGTATATCCTAACTGGCAGAACTACGGCTGGCAAGACAATATATTCGGCGCTTACTTCTACTCTCAGACAACTCCTCTCGATGATATCATACGAACCCACTCTGAGCTCGACCGGGCCGCCAAAAAAGTCCATTTCCGCTCCTTCTTTCATTGTAACTGACTTTTTACAAAGACTCCTGTCGTACGCAGCTGGATCCTTGGACACGACCTCCTCATCGACATCAACGATCATTACCCCTTCCCTGAATACATCACTGCCAGCGCTGGTGAGATGCCCGGTGTCGTTGAGGGTCCTCACGATCCCCGCACCTTCCCTTACCAGATAGGTGACACAATCGTCGCCGAAGTTTCCATTCACAGCTACCAATCTTTCCAAAATGATATCCATCGTCGTGTACGTCTTTCTTCTCCTCCACTCACACGTTCCTAACCTGTCGCACCAGGATTACGCTCTCGTTGCTCACCGAATGAAGCTTGTCAAGATTCAAACCGCTTTCCCTGAACCTGATCCCGTTCGTTCCCTGTTGCTTGGTACCCTTCCGCCCTCAATCTGCTCAGATCCTCAACGAAGATCTTGATGATCAGTCTGCGACGATGCCGTCCTAGCTTTGGGTATATAGCTTAAAACTCGTTCCAATTGTACTTCTCTTTTGTTTGTACCAGCTGTCGGCTACAACCTCGCTTGCACGCACGTGGCGTTCAGTATAATAAGTCGGTCATCCAATGGCTTCCGTCGACCTTGATCCAGTACACGTCCAACCTCGAACTTATCCTGAACATATCACCCGATTGATGCACGACGGACTCGACCGCGTACTAATACGCCAGCATTGGATCCATCTCAAGCAACAGGTATGTCCTCCGCCTCTTCCATGCGCGACTACAATCGCCCCCAGGGTGGACCCATAGGAGTCATCGGTGTTCTCTCTCACCCGATTATGGGGAAACTCTTCCTGGTGGACGTTCCTGTAGATAGATCGGGATACCTCGACGTTGCGGTGTGGCTCGGCAATCTGAACTCGCGAGCATCCAACCGTCCAGGAAAGGTCTTTGAACTGGCATACGCATATGGCTCGGCACGATTCGTTGTTTATTTCTTGCCTCACCGGAACGCCGGTCGAGTAGGCAATGCTCTCGTGGTGAAGATGGTCAACAACATACCAACCGATGCCAGCGTACAAGATTTCTCGACAGCACTGGATGCCATCACACGGCGGGTATTCACTGCCACTACCACACACTGCGGCTAACACTGGCCCCATTTCCCAGGGTACCTCACAATTTCTCAAAGCTCTAGCGCAGTGAGCAGCGTTGCGACCCCACACTTTTCCCTTGTACCAGATTTATGTCGCGTATGTTTGTACAACAAGTGGCAGCTTCAGATACTTTACTTATCGAATTACTATGCGTTTCACGTTCATGTATAGAGGTCAAAACGGCGCATATATCGTCGCTAGTCCATTTCAATTGTACTTCTCTTTTGTTTGTACTGTAAGCTGATCTAATCTTGCGTCCTCCGCCGCCAATTCTTCCGACGGATGTGTCGTAAAGAGCTTCGTGTCAAACCCTCTCAACAACCTTATCGTCCCACGGCCTCTACTTCTCGACAACGCGACGTATGCGCTGAACGGCGTCAAAGACGACGTGGGTGGCTGCTCCAAGTCCACTAACACGTACTCGATCGTCTGCCCCTGCGACTTGTAGTCCGTAAAGGCATAGCCCGGCGTAATCGCTAGCTGGCGTCGATGGAGCGATACCGTCCCTCCCTGTCTCGCCTTGATCGTGAACCCCATCTTCGACGGAACAATGGGCAAGATGCCCGCTGGCAGCCCTTCGAAAGGCGGAAATGAGCAGCTGTCTGGTCTGAAAAACACCACCGCTGGCGGATATCGAAGATTTATCACGCCGTCGTCGTCCTCCTCGATCGCTTCTTCTCGAGGATCAAGCTTGATGTCCACGATCTCCCCTCGTGTACCGTTCGCTAAATCACCCTCCGTCGAAATATTGAGCAATACCATTGCGCGCATTCCCACCGCCAACTCGACCGTTTCCGAAAGCTTACCCGTCTGCCTCGTCGTCATCCCGGCTACAACAACTCGTTGATATAAGTCGAGCGGTAGCGCGTCCTTTCCTCGCGTGTCTTCAGCTCGGCAGACGTACATGCGGTTCCCGGTTCTTGCACAATGCTTCTTCACTGCCTCCGTGTTCCACTGCATGCGCGAGCCATGCCTCGGTGTCACCAGCACCGCATTCGACCACGGCGTGTCGTCCCACGACGGCAATGCTCTTGTTGGACTGTCGTTCGTGACAAGGAGATCTTGCAGGTCATTAATGTCTCCCTCCGTACATGCGCCTCGTCGCAGTCGCTGAAGAAGGTTCTTCCACGGCAGGTCAGTTATTCGTCTCTGTTCGACAAGCGTCACCACTGTCGTGAACTGATGGTATATATGCAGGCCTAACTGCGCTTGCGTTTTGGTGTCCTTCTGGCAGTACAACGCCCCGTGCGCGTTGCCCACGGGTGGAAATTGGTGAGGGTCGCCAAAAATGATGAGATTCATGCCACCGAACGCCTGCGAAGGCATGCCCACACCAGCCGTTGCACGGACGGCCCCAATGACTTGCGATACCTGCGCCAGGAGTTTCTTCGTCATCATCGAAAATTCGTCGACTTCAAGATACTTCGCCGGCAATATATTGCGCTTCCGCCTCTCAATGATGTTCGCACCAGCCGTACCCGTCCAATCGGGATCGTCCTTTGCTGTCACAGCTATCCCAGCCCACGAGTGCAGCGTCTGCCCCCCTATCAGGCTTGCCGCGACGCCCGTTGTTGCCGTCTTCGCCAATAGCGCCGTCGATTCCAGATAATCAAACGTCTGCGAAATGGCATTCAGCAACACCGTCTTCCCGGTACCTCCCTCTCCCCGCACTATCATGAGTAACTGTTCCTGCGGTTGCCCGTTCAGTGTCCGTCGGAGATGCTGCTCGATTATGTCGTGTGCGCGCCTCTGCTCTGCATTCAGCATATCAACTGCTTGCTGCTGCTGCAGTGTCCTGGGCGCCTTCTCTTCGACTTGCAACGACAACACCGCTGCCGCGTACTGCTCAGGATCTGGCGCTACCGTCCCAGTCAACACGCTCTCGTCACGAGGGGCCACCGCTGCCACATTGTCTACCACATACTTCGCGGACCGGGTCATTGCGGACACCATCTTTCCCCACGCTTGATATTGGACGTACTCGTCAAGCGACGCTCGCCGAGCGACAGGGCGGAAACATGTCGCCGCGCGTTCATCCGTAAATATACCGATGTCCTTCGCGATGTTCACCGCGTGCATGCCGTACACGTACTCGCGGGCCGCGTATCGATTCCTCCGTGCGTTCTCCACGTCGTCTTCCGTTAGGCCTACAGATAGATCCTCCAACTCCTGCGCATCTGCTGCCCGTCTAACATTGTCGTCGATGTAGATTTCACCGCCGTTGCCAGTGGCAGGCTGTTGTCTTTTGCGCTCCGAGCCATCGGAACATTCATGGAAGTACTGGATGTTCTCCACCACCCGTTTCTCGTCGTCCGAAGCCGAGATGAGGAAAAGCCCAAAAGCGGTGTCAAATGACTCGTTACCACATTTGAGGTCCGTCAGCTTCCGCCATGGTTTTAACAGCGCCAACATGTTCGCACAGTAGTACTCCCGGTCGTCCTCTCGATCTGACCGGGGGAACCAGGTACCCACAAACTGCAAGCATGTCTCGAAAGCTGCGCTGCGAAGCACCCGGCAGCGTTTCCTTTTCGCCTCCGGTAGATACGGTACTCGCACACTTCCAGGGTGTCCCGCTTTCCTACGTGGCTCAACGTTGGCGTCGCCTTCTGGTGTGTCCTCCGCTTCGACGTCGTCATTCGTTTCTGTGTCCGCTGCTTTCTTGGAGCCGAGCATTGGGCCATCGTATGTCTTCACGAAATAGTCGTAGAACGACATATCTTCAAGCGCAATCCCTCGGTCGCTGAACTCCTTTAGCTGGTCCTTCAGAACAAACTCGCCGTCTATCACTTGCAACTCCATTGTCAGCTCCTAAACTGCGGTAAGCGTCGCATACCACACCGACGTAGAGATGTCACAAACCTTCTCAGGTTCCACGGTGTCGACAGGAGGTTCGACCTCCATCGTGGCTGACACACGGGTCAAGAAACTACCGTCCTTGTCAGTAACGATTGCTCGCCCTTTTCTTTTTACTTACCTGCGATTGCTCAGAGTGGGAAACGTCTTGCGTAGCGCGCTTGTCACTTGATCCCAGTATATCGAAACAAAGTTGTGGGAGATGAATCTATCGCCCCACCCCATCAAATAACTGACGACCTCGGGCCCGCTGAATTCGTGCTGGCGACTGAGCGTGTTTGCACACTGGGTGATGAGACGCTTATTGATGTCCTTGCACTCCGTCTGCCGGCGATTAAGCTTCTTGTGCATCGCTACACTCTTCGCCAGTAAAGCTGACGCGTTCGCTGCTTGGATTTGCTTTTTGGCGATGTAAAGTGTTATGTAAAATGTGATGTCCTTCGTTTCATGGCCGTTCGTCACTAACTTCATATCTTGATTCGAATGCAGAATTTGAAGAAGCGCCGGGTTCCATGCGTTCATGCGTCCATACACTCTCCGGGGCCCCCACTCGCCATTGGGTTCTACCCAGTCCTCGCTCGCAAGGGCCCACGGTGCGCGTCGTTTGCATGTCAATCGCCCGTCGACAGTACGCAAACACGTATTGACAGTGCAATTATGTGTTTGCACTGCCCGTGCCACGCGCGCTTCCGTGGCATGGCGCAGTAGCTCGTAGTTCTCGCAACGCGGATCCACGGGACGCGCATACGCAATATTTGACTCCTTCTTCATGGCTAATACCGATAAAGCGTCCGTGCCTTTGATGTCTGCACGAATGTTCTGCTTGATGAACCTCGCCATCTTCTCGCGAAAGGCCGCGCTTTGCAGAGCTTCCCGCATCACTGCCGCCGTTGGCGCTCCGTCGACCCAAAATAATATGTGGATGTGGAGAGTTCCCCGCGCCTGCGCCTCCACCGTTGCAATATATGCATTTATAAACCCCAGGATGCCTTCCTTGCGCTGAATAGAGCCTCGCTTGACCACCTTGATGCCTAACATCTCTTCTAGAATGATCAAGACGTTTGTATGGAAAAACTCCGCTGCCGCGTACGGGTCGCCGGCGATGTTGCTCGCCCGCTTGTCACGATTAGGTCCGCTCGTGGCAATGAAATCGTCCATATTGATCTCCTCCCCGACAAGCACTTGCGCCATGGGGTCTCCCGTGTCCGACATATTCCATGTCGCCCACACCGTCGCTGGATTGAAGCGCAAATTGGTGCCCCACACTTGCGATCGTATGGATATTCGACTTTCGTCAGTGCCCTGCACTCGGGCTCGCAACGATGTAAGTGTCTTGCGCAACGTTCGTACCACGGGATTGCTGAAAGGAACTCTCCGTGTTTCTTCCGTGCTAGCCTGCAGGAAATCTTTCGGCTGTAACTTCATGAAAGCGACTTGGTTTGCGATGAAGGACGACCGTTTTATTTGCATCCCCGCTGAACGGCATACTTGACGTTTTTGCAGCACGCCGAACGCTTGGAATATGAAGTAGAAGTCTTTTCGAAAACGCGAGTCGTCGTATTGAAGGGCCCATCTAACGTGAGCTTCGTACGGGACGGTCTCGCTTCGGTCGACTTCGATACCGCCAAACCCATACGGGAACAGAACGGGGAACGCTCCGAGCATGTGGTTAGGATTGGTGGGTCCTCCATCAAACCGCTCGTTCTGTTCGTCCAATCGAGGATATTCGTTCACAAAAGCGCTGCTTTTCCTGATGCCAAAATCCTTGAACGCGACGCCTTCAGCCGCATTTGAAAAGGCATGCGCAAAGAGATCGCTGTCAGGCACTCCTTCTCCATGGGCGTCGACTACACCCATAGCCTGCAATGGAAAAGGTGTCGGTGTCCCCCCCAACATCGGGAACACGCACGCGTCTGCCGTCCGTAAGTTCACATATCCATAAATGCTTGAATGTTCTCACCATAACTCTGCGGAATAAGTCCGTCTTCGTCTGGCAGACCCTGCGTATCATCTTCTATAGGTTGGTCGCCTACATCGCCTGATCAACTTTGTCATGGGCCGTTCATGAACCGGCACGCACCTGAAGGTCGCCCGACAGTTTCCATTGTAACGTCCTCATGTCCAGAAGCGCCGCGCGCTAAAGAGGCCGCAATTTCCTCATCCTCGGCGTCCTCTGGGACATACCCTGCCTGTTCCCGCTGAAGCGACGCCACGTCGTCCGAGTATTTGGCGTTCAGACTAATCTCCTCAGGCACATCGTCCTCCGGTAACAGCTGCAGCTGCTCCTTCGAGATGTTAATACCCGAATATAGCGAGTTGTTGTCTTTGAGCCACAGTAACGCTTCGAACACCCGCTGCCGCCGTACGTGGAGAAAATCAGGCAACACCGTCAGCGGCTTCGTGCCGACGCCAACAAAGGTTACTCCGATGGTGGCTGCAAGTATTTTTGGCGAAGGGGGCATGGTGTTTCCGGCGGCCAATCCCGCGATATCCGCTGTATTAAGGCGGTATGTCGAGACGTTTCCCTTCATCCCCGTGTTGATAGACTCTTTCTTCCAAACCCGTGCGCCCTGTACCTTCGGGTACAACTTCACAACGTACGCCGCCGGAAAGTACAAGGCGATTAAAAGCCGCTCCGGCAAAGTCAGTATTGACAACTGGAACGGTGCCTCGCCGATCCACATGCCGTTGGCCAACGAGTAAGCTGGTCGATGGTTATCTTTCAGCTTTCGCAGACACTGCAAGCAGGCGTATGACTCGGCTCTCGACAGTGCGGGCACATGGAGAAGGCATCCTCCCGTCAATGTTTGCGCTCGGTGCGGACGACTTGGCACTAGGAGATTCTTATTGGGCAGGTCCTCCACGCTCGTCAACTCTAGCTCCCTCATAAACAGCCGCCTAGCGCAAATCATGCAGACCGCCTTTCTGAGCGCCTCGTTTCCGGTCCTGTCAATATATCTGTGGTGGGTGTTTGCTCAGCACAACTCCAGTAGAATCAAAGCTACTCACCTCGATATGCAGGCCTTTACCACCTCATCAGAGACAGGCTCCAGGAACGCACTCGCTATCACGCTTGTAGCATCCAGCGCGTCGACGTGTGTTTCGCGCTCCAACTGCTCCGACGCCGCGGTCTTCGCCTTCTTAGGTCGCGTTCCGCGACCCTGGTTTTTGGCCTTTCGCTTGGTTCCCTGGGTTTGACGAGCAGCATCGGCTAGCACCAATTTCTGTGCGTCAGGAAGACCATCGAGATATTGCAACAGCTCCGCTCGCTTTCGCTTGACAGCGCGTGGTATCGGTTCTGGCAACAGAGGTGTACCCAGTTTAATAATTTCGGCGATTCCATAGGTGAAGAAGGTTTTTTCCATGCTTGTGAACTACACGGCAAGTCGCAGGATTATTGGGGTTTTTCCCTGCAACAGCCTTTGACCCCTAATATTATCTAATGGAGCCATCGCACGGGCCGCCCTCCCGACATCAGGTTCTAATGATCTGACACCACCTTATTCCGGACGTTCGCTCTTTGCTGCGCCCCACCAATGGCGACCGACGACGGACTTGGTAGGCACGGACAGATTTTCTCCGCAGCCCTACTCGAACATGCACAGCGTCTGCGAACACCGGTCAGAAAAAAAACCCTTGACACTATACGTGCTGACCATAGACAGTCGTATCCCGCATTTGCTACCGCGTACCTTTTCTCTGAATGGGCTCCAAATGCCGAATTGGTCTCCATCCCATTCGATGTCGGTGTTGGGCAATCGCGCACTACTCTGGATCTCGACTTGGACCAATGGCTCGACCTCATCCAATGCAATGTCGTCGACTTTGAGCCGTATATGACAGTGATCAATAACGAATCGCCCGATCTTCCAGCTTTCTTTGCATGCATATCGGGACCCCACGAGCCGGCCGAGCCACTGAATCCGTGCATCGAGATCCAGCTCGGACTGGAATTTCATGGTCGCGTGTTAGTCTTTGCCCTGGATACCACCCGCTCAATCGTTCCCATGCTACAATGTTATCGACGTGACGTGGATCTCGTTCTGTCACGGTGCGTCTCTCTACCGAACCGGTTCGCTAGCACCGTTGTAACATTCTGATGAAGTGCTATACGGGATTCACTTTTATTGTGGGACTTGTAGATTTTTCGTTACCTTGCGCCACCCCTTCCCTCACCCGCGTTACCCCACGTCTACGTACTCATGCGTCACCTTGTGTTACATTCTCCAGACATTATGGGCATCATTTTGCAACTGTGCCCACTGGCTACTGCACTGAATCTCAGCAGAACTTCCACGGTGTCGAAGAGCATCTTCATGGGCTTCCTCGGCGCACGCGTCCGCGCCGCTGTCGCTCGCTTCATCCCAGTGCCTTCTCTGGCGTCATTCTTCACCCTCCTCCGTAATACCGACAGTTTGATCGCTGGTTCCGTCGCCACTTTTGTCTACTGCTGCAACGTGGCCTTCGCCGGCGTTGATCTGCCATCCGACCTGAACATATTGGTGCCCAAAGGACAATTTGGGCGGTGGCAGGCTTGGATGGATGCGAACGGCACAACACGCAGTGCAACGGCGCAAAAAATGCATCGCTTCGACGCCACTGTGTCGCGATTTGGCGCTTTTATCTGTGGTGCTGCTCTCGATGTGAGCAACAATCGCAATGGATGTACCTAGTAACTCATTGCATCATAAGATTCGCATCACCGTCTCCGAAAGCCGTACCAATACCGCTTTGTACCCGCTATTCGCCAGCGAACTCACTTCGCAAATGACCGTTGTCACGGCGCGCCGGGTCCTCGCATACTACCCTGCACTTACATCGGATCTTGTAGCAGTGGTGGGTTGGATGCGTAGCAAAGACAGGTCTTGCGATAAAGTGCCATTCCGCTACAAGGGGATGCTGGTGCATCACTCCACCGTGTCGCTGGGAAAACCTTGCGGCGATGCCTGCGGGTTTATCTGGCACAGAACCATCGACGCGGCCGTCAACGCCACTTCATGGGGAGTCTTCAACGGTTCTGACACGGTTTGCCCCGATGTTTTGACCACGGCTATGGTCCGTTGGAGGTTAGATCGCACCTGTTACAATTCAAAATGTATCAATTGGATGGCGGGATTCAGGTTTTAATGTCGTTGCTACTACAATGTGATCTGTCTTATGCCTTAACTTCCGGATACGCTGGTCGAACTTCCAACGCACGGAAAGTGACTATAGCGCCCTCCGCTACCAGCACCCGCGCCTGAATAACAACCGTCTGGCCGACGTAAAAGGGGCCCTTTATCGCCTGCCAATGTGCTGACTCCATCATACCAGCGCCCATGAAGTAGTGACGGCCTGGGAAAACACACACAGTTTCCGGTACAAGCTGTACGTTGAATTCCGCCGACGGCGGCCACGTACACGATTGAAGCATACCCTGGCAAATTTCAGTCCAACGCATCGGCAGGTCCTTCACACTCACCGAGTGCCGCGCTTCACGCGTCGCTTGACGCTGCAGGGAATGCAATATACGACACTGCTCCACAAAGAACGGTAGAAGTGCGCCGTCCGGCCACCCCTGTTCCTGCCAGTTGGGCAATCCCAGCCGCATGACAGCCACTGTATTTTCTTCCTATGGTCTCCTTAGCCTAGAACTTAAAGATCCCTGTATACATACAGGTTTCACCGTTACAGCGCCCATCAAAAAGACCTGTAGGTCTTGTTGGGCCGCCAACGTACCCATGTCTCTTGAACAACTGACATTGTCAAGCACATAACGACGACGCGGCTGTTAACATACCTCACGGCAGCTACACCGCCCCACCCCCGGGAAACAACGTACGCAAGATCATCGGGAGTGACATAGCAACACAGTTCATCCTCGTCCATCGAAAGGTGAAGAAAAGAGAGACTCCGTAAAATAAACCTAAATACTACAACGCGTCCTGTAACGAAGGCACGTGAACAGTCACAGTCACACTTGTTACTTGGGCATTGCGTGGCTAAGGTTCCTCCTCCGTCAAAGCCGCCCACCACCTGTAACGCATGAAGTGTCAGCTATCCTTTGACCAAAGGTGTTAATATACCTCTGGAAAAATAGCTGACAGGCATCAATATTGGACATGTCAATGTCGACGATGCACCGCTCGCGTTCTATGAGAAGCAGAACATCTCCTTGAACAATCCATGGGACGGAACCGCGGGGTGTCAGCGAAAAATTGAAAGGCGCCAAGTCTTCCGTGGTTGTCATGAATACCAGGAGATAAGAGCTATTCCCCATAGAGAGACGCCAGCGCGATTGGGACATCGATATGATTGTACCGTACACCTCGGTCGGTGACATGAAGAGCGGACGTCGTGGACTATCTTTGGACACGGGTTTGATCCAATTGTATGTCCGCAAGTCATCCATAGTACGGTAATGAGCTATACCGTAATCGAGCGGGACGCACACCAGAAGCGGTGATGGACAGGAAGTGGGGAAAAGTGCTCCTTGGTACTTGGTCTCGAATACCTAGTAAAGCCAGTCATCAGCGAACGGACTGAGATAATGAAAATAATGTTACCGGTGTACAATTAAGCAACGCGAAGTTCTTCGTCAATAGTACGCGCATCTTGAGATTGGGGTCGGATATCGCTGGGCGGCCATCACGTACGCGCAAATCGCGTGGAAAACCGTACGTTGGACAATTCAAGTTGTTGCATTCGTTCCATGCCCACGCTACCGCATGGATTTTGCTGGGAAAACCAGCGTACGCCGCCAGTTCGGAGGAGTCCAACGCCCGAAGCGTCCACCTGAAGATACCGACACCTTCTGCCCCCCGAAGCCGACGGAGCACGGCTGAGCAACGCACTTGACATCCGGCGGTGGGTGTGAGTGTAAGCCTGGCGCCTTGGGCATTGAGTCGGTACCCTGTATCCCGTGGGTTTGGGAGACCTGTGTAGACTCCACCCGCCCTCAAAACAGCCCTGTTCTTCACTTGGTGGACGGGATAGAAGTCGATAAGGACATTGCGCGTCAGAAGGACCACTTGCAGACTGTGGCGGGAACCAAGTAGGTGATGCAGTACTGTGCGCTCCCGTGTCTCCGTGACGGTTATATTGTCTCCCGATGGCGTCTCAAACCACCAACTGGACGGCGCACACGCGTACGTATCCTCGTACGACCGGATAGGGACGGTATCTGGACCAGTGCCTCGGCCGTTGGGGATCAGAGGGGCCAAGTAGCTTTCCGTGCAACCCCAGCTGGTCAAGAAATCTCGCAGCGCGTCTCCTCCCCCAAGCGACACGACAAGGTTCAAGTCTTTGGGCCTCCAATTAGGCGCGGGATGTGTTACCCACCGGACAGCGGACCCGGTTACTCCCCCACCGCCGTTAGAAAGTAGATCCCAAAAGCGAGCTAAATGAAGTTGCGGCACGAATTCAATCACTACGTCCACCACGCGAAGAGCGAAAACCGATTGCACGCAGAGATGTGCCTTGCTGCTCGTTCGCCCGTACCGCAGTAAGTCGGCCCACGGAAGGCCCTCCGTAAATCTTGACTCCACTTCGATGGGTATCGCGGCGTAATTCGACATGGTGGGCGAAGAATGAGAGGGTTTTGCAGTCACATATACAATTACAAAACTAAGTCTCTAACTCCTGCCCCTCGCCCCCCTTGAATTCACACATGGTGTTACTGCAGCTTTGACCTATTCTCCAGATAATGTTGTTGTCGACGAAAACTGGTGACACATCTGGATATTCCCCGAAATGAAAGATACCCGCGCCTTTCAGGTCAGTGGCGCACCGCCAAAGCCGGGGGCATTCGTATATACCGCACGGCCGCTGCATCCAGGAATTGTCGCCTTCCAACCTGGTCCACGTCGCAAGGGGTCGGTGGTGGTGTACAGAGTATATCCTATCCCACCAATGTTTCCCTGGCCATGCCAGTAACATTGAGCGTTCCATGGTATGGCGAGGGTAGAAAGATATAACATGATTTCGAGTCAGGATATTCATTTCCGCCGTGACTTTGGCGGCGAACACAGTTCTTAAGATGTTGGGCGACACGCTCCAAACGATATTGATGACCTTGACCTAGTCCACGTCAATGTTCCGTGTTTAATGTTTTTCTAAAACTTACCCCACGGACAAACGTCCATTTGGTTGTGGCGTGACCTTGAAATTCCGCCGCAGGCGTTGTCGAGGCCCTCAAACGCGACGGCCTGCAACGCTGTCAGACGTCCCGTACATGCACAAATGATTGATACGACTGACCTTTTGAATCCGAACTCTAGTTCCAACAACTTTTGCCATTGCTTGCGATACGCATGCGGTGCGATGATGTTGAGGTTGTAATGTTCCGTACCAGCCTGTGTAGACTCGTCCAACGCCGCCGATAGAGTAACGAGCGCCAGTACTACGGATCCGACAAGCGCACTGTCGGTAGCACAGACGATGTCAAAGAACATATCGCAAGCATTGCTTTTGGCCCTGGGGGCGGCATTGTATCCGACAAGGAAAGCTCCCACACGGCCGACGACGCGCCGCCAGAATATTGCTTGCGCTGCTTGCCTGCAGGCTTCGTTCAAGTGGGCGAATAAGATGAACTCGGCATATAGACAGTTGGACGCGATAACTTCACAAATGCGGCCAGTGGTGAGAGCGACGGTGGACATTGAGTGGCTTAGGTAATCACAACTTTACGATCTATGTACTGCCCCAACTTACACCGGAAAATACGGCGTGGCCGGTCTACCAATCAAGTCTTCTCGTATAACACTGCAGCCTCAATTAGCTGGTATAGTACACGAGTGCTGTATGGACTGACCGGCTCACAATCTGCCGTACAAGAAGTGAATCCTCTTCCCGCAAATCCTCTATCTGCCCGGTACGGCCCCCTCTCCCTACCTTGCTCCGGAAGACTAGGATATTTCCCTGCCAGGGGATGGGAAGACCAGGTATGAGTCGATTGACGAACTGGTTCGCGGGGTGAGAGCTTCTGCTTTCGCGCTGCCCAGCGAACCGCTGAGGCGCCACGATTATAGTATAGCTTCGAGGCAGAGCAATAGGGTCGTCCAAGGGCCAGTGCGTGATAATCAGCGATGTTATATCGCGGTCAACGCTAGACGCATTCAACGTTTGCCCAACAGGAATATACGGGGTAACGTCGAGGTCAAGTGCAGTTAAGGCCCTTTCAAGACCGAGACGTATGGGTACGTCAACGATATGGGTTCTATTGTCCCCGGTGGGGAAAATGAGGCCTGCTATGAAACCTAGAAAGGGCTTATGCCGGTAAGACCAGCCTGTGCTTCTGCAGCGCTTTATCACTCACTGGCTGTTGTTCGTTCAGCTCTGCAAGGATGCTGTCGAGCACCGCTGGCGTAGAAAGTGCTAGCATGGGACAAGTGTAAGGTGGTGATTAACTGCCTGGCAACCGGACGAATACAAAATCTGACTGGAAATGGGCTCGCTTAAACGCCAGTACAGCTCTACTACATGTCTGCTATGTCGACCCACGCTTGCTCCTTGTCGGATTCTTCTGGAACCATAACCACTTCAGAACACTACCCACAGCACAGACCGGATGCCGGGACTCCACGCGGAAATTCTTTAGGTACGACCGCGACATGTTGCCAGCACCGGAGTCTCGTGTAACAAAATAGACCACCCAAACAAAGCTGAAATGTTGAGGGGGTCGCCGCACGTGTACGGTGTGGTATGGCTGACCGCCGGCGCAGACAAAGGTGGGCAGGCTGTGCAGGACGTTTCTTAATCTAATGAAGCCAGGACGCAACCACGTCCAGGACTGCAAACTTTGATCTCTGGAACGCGAGATGGAAGGTTACGGGTTCCTATTAGGGAATAGCAGATATTTAAAATGCAACGACGTGCCCAAATGTTTTAGCAACTCCTCGATGACTTCCGCTCTTCACCAAGTCATGCAATCAGCCACTATCGAACTCTCGCGCGAACAACTGCTCTCAAATGGCACCCTGCAAAGACACTATACGACTAACTCTGGGGGTGATATAATCAAAACAACAGTAGTCGGTATCGTTCGACGGGTTATGCGTGTCGACGTCAACATTTCGGTAACATTCGCTCGTTTGCTATAACCAATCTAACTGCTTTGACAGCTGGTTATCCTGGGTCCGCCCGATTGTAGCACTTCCCCTGTGCTACGAGGAATGTTCTACGATATGTTGCATGTCCTGTGCGATATACCTCGCAAAGAGGCCATGCATAGCGACAGGGTACGCCGCTTTTCCAACTCCGCAGTTCAACGATTACCATGCGCTCAGCCGCTGCGGAGCCAGACACATTGGTGTCAGGAGGCGACCGCTTATACCGAAGGCCTTATCTTCGTTAGCATCAGCGCTCAAACCAGATTGGTAATGACTTCTTTAGATAGGGGTTCGTTGCGTTAATCGACTCCCAGGGTAGAGTGGACTGGACGACCACTCCAGAGTTGGCAGATTGTCGCTCGCAGGCAAGGGAGATCCCGGTTACCGACGCTCTTCCTCCTGTTATCGGTGTCGGAGGACTGCTCTCCTTGCAAGTTTCGATGGTCAGGGAAGATACGGCGGGAAATACAGCACAAGAGCCGGTGCTGTTCGATAGAGTGGGTGATTGTGCACAGACCAACATCGCAAACTAACGTCATGCAGGCCTGGGTCCTGAATGCTTCGCGCTCAACCAGAATGTTTCGTCCAAATGTTCGTTGGTTCGGCAACTAACTACTTGTAGAACTAGAAGTTCCACGGATGTATGTACATGGGTCCGCGGGTAGAGCATTTGTAGTACATATACATACTGCGACCAAAGAATTACATTGATTGATCGGTGACGGCTAAGTTACGGCGTGACCTACGTCTCTTGTCCTCGTAAACTAGTGATTGGTGGATCTCTGGCTCGTGCGTTATAACTGAACAGGTACTCCCTGCGTCGAGGCGTAGCCAACTGAAACTCGAACAAAGATCCAAACAACTTCAATATCTGCACATGCTACATAGCGGCGGACGAATATCCATGAACACAGTACCTTGCTGACTGTAGTAGAGCACCAAGCCCAGGCTAACCCGACACAACGTTTCTTTTCTGCTGGTCGCTACGAACCAGGACATCTGTGAGGCTAGTGCAGCTCTTCTACCTCCCGACGGACGACAACATATCATCACCAGTCTCTATCAAGACCGAACCCTTTTTTCTTCTTCTTCCTGCTAGCCATGTCTAAGCACGGCGACGGAAGGTTAATTTGCAATGTTTACAAGGGCGAACAGCGGAGAACGACCAAGAACAAGCGATTACATGGACCAGGTGAAGGCCAACACATATTTTACTGATTGGGACCGACGCGCGCACGACAACCGCTCATTTGGGGGGTGTTCTCTGACCCGACACGGCGGTGTACGGCGACGCGGAAGCGCTGCACTCCAAGCCATGGACCCCGAACCGCGTAATAATTTGTAGGCAGGGTCAGTCGAGCTAAATATTGGCTCCACGAACACGAATAATGACGTGCTGACCTGACCACAGCTCGTCCGGAACGTCGTGATACCGAACTGGGTCAACTTGGAATGCGAACCGGTTTCCCGTTCGTGAGGAGTATAAAAAAGCGGAGAAAGAGGTTTGTAGCTGATAACTGCTATACATACACCACTCTGCAATCTTCTACTAAACTTCCCTGACACGGTGCGATTGGATTTCAGACCAGTATAACGTCTGACACCTTTAAGATGGCCCATCTGCTCCCGCCCAGCCTCGTCGAACTACGCAATTCTCTCCTCGGAACCAACGAGTACGTAGCATCACCGACCTGCGTGCCTTCCCACTCGTGGCGCAATAAGGCGGGCGGACACATCATAACCGGTGGATCCGGTTTTCTTGTTGTCGTCGGCCGTGTCATTGACTCGAAGCTCGACGTCGTCGAAGCTGGGTCATGGCGCGAGCAGTGGAAGGACCCCATGGAGAAGGCTAAATTCGTACTCATGCTCGAGGCACCCGGTGAGTGGCGCTTCCTCAGTCGGAGCTTTGTATTGATCGTTTCTTTAGACGCGACTGTCTTCTTTCAAGACTGGGCTCCGGCTTTGTCGCACGTTTCTCGCATGGACGGAGGCATTTGCGACGGTCAACACGCCAAGAATTTCATCTTCAAGGACCGAGCAGGGACTCTCTTGCGGTTCACTCAAAACGTGTTTGAGAAGAAAAAAGAGGGCGATCCCGGTATGTCCAGGAAAACTTCGCATGAATCGCATGCTCACAGCGATACCAGCAGGTTACAACGCGGCAAATTGGCACATGCCAAAAGATATGAAGGCGACCTTCGACGACGTATCAACAAAGTTCCATATCCGACCGTTGACAGTGTATGATACTAACGACGTCGTTGTCGACCCGAACACGCTGGCCCAACGTCTCGTCGGCGCACTGTGCGAAATCACGTATAGCTACAAACATTGGGAAATGAAAGATCCTAAAGGTGAACTGTTCGATACCTTTACGGGTGCGCCACAACTTCTGCAGTGTTTGAGATGATTAAACCCCTCTGCAGGTAACGTCCACCAGCTGGTTATCTTGCAGGAATCGCAGTCACCCCCTCTGTTGCCTGCGGTTCCGCTGCCAGGAGGGCGGTTCCGAGCGGGGAGAGGACCGGTCGCTCCCATGGCTTCCGCCCCCATTTCCCAGCAAGCAAGTGTCGGTGAAGTGCCGGCTCAACCGCTCGCGCCTCCTCCGATCGTAAGTGTAGCCCCGATTGAGGGAACAGCAGGACTTGTCCCACCCGCACTTGCTTCTGCCCTTTTTGCACCTGTGGGAGCCCTGCAGAAAACGTCGTCCGGCATGCCAGTGGTGGGCGGAGGCGGGCTGAAGACGCCGCCGTCGACACCTCGTGCTATGGGGTTGAGCCCAACACCTTACAGCCCGGCCACACCGGCCGGTTTTTATGGAAGTAGGTTGGGAGTTACGGGCGGCGACGGTGTAGCGTCCGGTTCGGGGTCTCGCTCAAGCAACACAAACGGTAGGGCCTTCGGATTTTAACGAAAATATAAACTAACAGAGTTCTGTAGATCATGCAGCCCGCGACGACGTACACACGGAGAGTACCAAGCGAAGCGGCGAGTCGCAAGGAGGCCCCCCCCCCAAACGAAATAGGGTCGCATCGTCTTCGGTGTAGTTCTGCAATCATATTTACCATGTATATTAGTCGTCTTAAAGGGGCGTGACAACAATGGCCATCTGTTTATTCGCGCCGATCTAAATAATAAAACAAAGCAAGGTTAAAGACGGGGGAACCCCCGTCGCCTAGTGAAGCAAGGCTGGCTAAAATGTTCCTTTGTGATGGTCCTTTAGTACTCAGCAAGATTGGGGCTCTGCGACGCGTCTTAACCTTCGAGACGGCAGCGGGGAATTTTGAGATTACATAATAACTGCCACCGCCAACCGATCACCTCGGGTAACCGACAGACTACAACAAGCGAGGCACGAGCTCAAAATGTTGTAGCGTCTGTTTTCAAGAGACTATAGTAGTACGCGGCGCGTCGCTCACTACGCGTCACGTCGCTGCTTCTCCCTCCCTTTCCTCCCTCCCTTCCCTCCCACCATTTCCGCTCTCCCCACCGTTTAGAAGGGCTCCTATGACGCGAGCGCTTGCAGCGCTTGAAGCCGAAACCGCTGAAGTGAGTGATAAAGTCTACCATCTTAATCACGGTTGACTGTCGCTTTAGCTCGACGGCGCAGCGACATATGAGGAACGGACCAAGGTCGAAGCGGTCGCTCGTGGGACTGCCGCTCTCGCGCCCTACACGCCACGCTCCCCGGCATCTGCCGAGCTCTCGAAAGAAAGGGATACGGCACAGGCGTCTGCCAGTAAAACTGACTCAACCCCGGTCAAATCTGGTGGCTCGACTGACATGAGCATCGACAAGCTCACGAGAGCTCACGTCGAAGTCCATCTCGCAGAAGAACTTCATTCTCGCCGGTCAAATCTCATCGAGTGTCTTTTTGGCTCCCTCGTTGACATCAGCAGCTGCGCCGAAATTCTTCGCGAGTTCTTGCTTATGTCCATCCTCTCTGTCCAGAAAGATGTCGACGGGGAGTGGAAGGACGTTCCCAAGCAGGATTTCAAGGCCGCCTGCACGGACGCCGCCATTCACGCCAACGAGGCGGTCACGCCCTCCGAGGTTTCACCACCCGACCCGTATAGGTGGAAGTGGAGTCTCCCAACCCAGGCGTCTGAGGCGGCGGCGGCCTTGTTCTTCAATGTCGTCGCAATCGCCGCCCACGCAGCGTCAATTCGCTTGGCAAACGCCCCGCACCACCCCCCTCCCTCGCTTCGATTTGTCACTCTACCGAATCCCCAACGGGCAGTTCCTCTGTCTAACGAGTCCGCCGCGCAGGATTGTCGGCCCGATGTCGTAGCTTTCGACCTCTCCGCCTTTTGTCAAGCGCCGACTGCCAATTCTTCCAGTCTTCTTTTTCCGCTGGACAACTCCCCATTCGCGTACATCCGCAAAAATTTTCCGGACGTGCTCAGATTCACGGACCGACACAAATCCGATAACGGACCCGCACTACGAGAGTTCGAGAAATGGTTCGAAGAACAGGAAAGTAAGACCCACCTCGACATGACAAGATTCTGTTGGCCCGAGGTTGAGCTAACAGCAGAGGCAAAACTCTCGGATCTTGCCAACGCTATCCTTCAAGAGCTCGTCTACATGAGACAGCAGCGGCGCACCCAGCCCTGGATGAGGTCGATCCTGGGTCTCGTCGTCACGACGAAGGTCGTCGGCGTACTCCGAGCCGATACGCTTGGTGTCGAGCAATGCACCTTCAACCGGGACTGTAGCCGCGGCGTCCTCGACAGCATTCGAATTTGTCTCGGGGTTGTCAGGTCGACCGCTCTCCAACGCGGACAACATGAGGTTTTCGAGCTCTTACACACCAAGACGCTCGGCCCTCCCCATCTCAAGTCCAACCATGGAAGATCCTCCAAGACTAAACCGTCCAAGACAGCCAAGTCTGAGGTGGACGTCTTCTCAGCGGAAGATCCCATGGTGGAATACCTCCACCGCACCGTGCGGTTTATCACGTTGCGCGGCAACCACCTGCATTACTCGCAGGATGGTACCAGACCTGACACTAGGTTTTATGTTCACCACCTCGTCCAAGACAGCGGATCGCTGGTTGGACGTTGCGCACGGATATTTTGTGTCTCGCGGGAGACGGAGAGCGAAGGCGACGTCCGTAACTTCATAGGGCCTTACGCCCTCAAGCTATACAATGCGGACTGCGGCAGTGACTGTTTCAAAGATGATCTCATCCAGTTAGCGAGAGATGGACAGGCCAAGAATGTGCTTCTCCCGACATGGTCAGTCTCATATATCTTGCTCACATTCGTTCAAGTGGTCCTAATGACAACCCTTTCGCATTTGCAGGGAGTGGTACTATAGCGACGCTCTTTCCGCGCGCGGCTTTCCTCCGGAGGTCGTCAAGACGTACACTGATGCCCAGGCCGCGGTGCCGAACGTGGCAAGCAACCGGCAAGAAGTTTTCGCTCAATCGGATTTGAAGCGGCTTCTGGTGCAATCAGCCAACTACGACGAGTTTGTAAAAGCGTTCATCGATTTCGTCGAAGGTGCGTGTTAGTTTGCCTGCCCACTTATAAATTGCATTAAATCTGCCCATAGGCATCGCCTCGCTCGCCGAGAAAGATCTCCTACACCGAGATCTCAGCATCGGCAACGTTCTGCTAAGCAAGGACATTGCTTGTTCCCCCTCCTTCCTCTCCGACGCCGCAGCCTCTGCCCAAGCGATTCTCGGCACCTCCGTTGCCTTCACGCAACGAACGCTGGAGCAGCGAATCGGCGGGCTCATACACGACTTCGATATGGCCGGTCGTGCGCATCCCCCGCCTGAGACGGCCACCGGCGAGTCCGGGGCTAAGGCCGACCTACTTACGGCTCTCCTCAAAACAAATAAACAAGTTGAGCGTCCAGCATCATCAGCGCAGCCAGGAGGGCCTCGCAAAGTCTTTCGAACTGTATACATTTTCCCCCTCACCGGTCGCGCTTCACGCTAATGGGGTTGATGCAGGGCACACCGCCCTTTATGGCAATACGCCTCCTCATCGATGGCCCCCCCCATCTCGCTGCCTACGACGTGAGTCGTTCGCACAAACTCTTCCGCAAATATAGCTCAACACGCCGCCAGCTGCACAGTCTGCTGTTTGTTTTGGTGCTCTTCTTTTGGAGTCACCCGACGTTCCTTACCGACATTCCCTTCCCCAAGCCAGTGCCCGCGCAGAGTAGGAAGTGGCCCCCGGAGGTGTTGCGGTGGGCGAATCGCCCGGCCGGGTTCTCCCTCGCCGAGCTCGGAGCCCTCAAGCGCGGGTTCTTCCAGAAACCACTCACGTTGCGGGACACGCTTGATCGTACCCTCGACGGCGATCTCTGGACTCAAGATCCAGCCTTCCTGCGTTTCTTTTGGGCGCTATATGGCGCTCTCTGGACGGGGTCAGATGAAGGCCCAGATTGGGTCGATCGCTTTTACGTAACCGCAGGGGACGTTCAAAAGGTGCTGACCACCGAGTATGTCACAACGGTCAGCCAGAAAGAGATAGGCGACCAGTAATTGTGTTGAGTGTGCTTTTACTCGGGCGGGAGCATCGCCTGCGTCGACCCCTTGCCGTTCTCCTTTCCCTCCCCCGCCTCCTCGTCCCGCTCCCCCTCCGCGTCCTGGCTCTGGCTCGCCTCCTGCGTTTGTGTCTGCGTCATCTCTTGTGTCCGCGTCGTCTCCTGCTCCTGTTCCTGCGTAGCGCCGGTAGTCAGCAAGCCCTGGAAGGGGGTGGGAGTGAGAACTTCGTTGTGGGCTATGTAGCGCGTGCGGCTAGACGGTGCACAGGGTGCATTCCAGTCAACGAAAGGCGGGGTGCAGATAAGGAAAAGCGGGGCGCGAATAATGAAAAAGTTGGTGGCGGGTGATGGCGACGGCGGCGAGCGATGCAGCAGGACGCGCGTGCTCTAACGAATGACACAGTAGATGTGTACACACCTTGATTAGTGCGCTGCGCCACTGTTCCCTCCACCGCAGAACTGCGTCGTTTTTGAATTACCATTGGCTTGTACGATGTCTTTCGGGGCGTACATGAGATCATCGATCCGGTTGATAAGAGCTGATAACGGGACTTGATTCAATGATAATCAGTAGTCTCTGCGTGCTCCGGAGAAAGCACCCGCTCTGCTAAAGCACAGATATTTAAGGTAAATCTACGTATAATCTCCCTCCCTTTCCCCCCTTTTCTCTCCTTTTCCTCACTTGAAAAACTTGAAAAACTCCGGAATACCCCCGGACATAATACATGAGCCCCGCTCTGCCCGCCTACTTGTACACCACGTATACTATGATCCACTAGCTTCCATAGCCACATCTACCTCCTTCCCTTTCCCATTCCCCAATGAAGTGCTTTCCGCTGCATTCGCTGTCGTTGACGCCCCCGCCAGCTGCCACGCTGGAATTGCCGGTCGCCCGAGCACTGGCAGAGGGGACGCCGGCAAACTGCTGCCTGGCATCGTGGGTCCACGGCTCAGGAGAAGCGCCTTGAGTGACTTGAGCTCGTGCTGCAGCTCGGCCAGTGACTGTGTCTGGCTCTCCTTGTTCCGCTCAATCATCTGGAAGCAGTTGGTGAAAGATTGCGGGCTTTGGCAACTTTACACACCTTGGGCAACATTTCACGAATCGAGTTGACTTCGTCTCGAATTTCCCGCATTTCATCGCGTGTTTTCGCTTCCCCGTCCCGGACCTCGCGAACCATGGTATCGACGTTCTTCGTTGTTTCCTCGATCTGCTCCTTTTGCGCCTCGACGGCGGCGCGGACAGCCGCAGACTCAGCCTGTATCTCCTTGAGCAGCGCTTCCGCGGCATCAAACTGTGCTGCCAATGCGTCACGGTCTTCCTCGTACGCGGTGGACGTCGGCGGTTGTAGATGGGGAAGGAGATATTTCTCGAGACCGCAAATTGAATAGAGACGCAAAGCGGTGGGCATTAGCGTACTCACTTTGAAAAGGGAGACCGCGCCGTAAGTAACGGTGCCCGAGACTACTGCGGTAATCTGACATGGGTTAGCATGCGCTTTCGCCCGGGAGGGCGCGTACAAAGTAGTCCCGCCAATCCCACCTGTATGGTGGAGGCGGCATGAGCGAGTATTGATTCGGTGCATATGCCGTTGTGTAATTTGAGCCTTGAGCGGCCTGGCGGACTGCGAGGTCTATTTCAGCGGGGGTAAGGCCCTTGGCCTCGAGAAATTGGATGCGCTGCGTCAGCGGGGAGGCGCGGCTCTGTGTGTAGATGAGGAAGGTTTCGGAGGGTCAAAGCAATACGTGCACTGGGGTCGTTGAGGAAAACGACGGCATTCCGGACGAGGTCCTGGCGGTCTGCTGAAGACATGGGCCGTAGCCGGTCGGAAATAGCCGGAAATTAGCTAAGATATTCAATATCTTTTTGGTAGCGTCAACTTTTCTACTAGTACGTGCATCCATGCCTTCTCCGCTCGCTCGAGCAGCAGCGGGCGCGCTCTTTCGAGGTCACCCCTCTTCCTCTCCGCATTTCTCTGCGCTCATCCCTTCTAGCCTCTTTCTTCCCCGCTTGCCGCCGCACCTGGCTGGCCCACACTCTGGGTTCGTTCTACGCTTCTTGTTCGGCGCACAACCCCGTTCATGTCTACTACCAGTCGCTCGCAGAGGATATGCAGAGCTTTACTCTCGCGACAAGCCGCACATGAACATCGGCACCATTGGTGTGTTCTCAAAAATGTAATCCAGCGACGCAGTGCCTTCATGTTCCACAGGGCATGTTGACCACGGGAAAACGACACTGACCGCTGCCATAACGAAGATTCTTGCTGAGCGTGGCGGCGCCAAATTCACTGACTACGCGCAAATCGACAAGGCCCCCGAGGAGAAGGCTCGCGGAATCACCATCAACTCGTCTCACGTCGAGTACGAGACCGACGCGCGTCATTATGGTCACATAGACTGTCCTGGCCACGCCGACTGTTGAGAAGTTGCTTTGCTCGTTCCTGCTGTTGCTTATCTTGTTCTAGACATAAAAAACATGATTACTGGTGCTGCTCAGATGGACGGTGCTATCATCGTCGTCTCGGCTACCGACGGTCAAATGCCTCAAACGCGGGAACATCTGCTCCTCGCCCGCCAAGTCGGCATCAAGAAATTAGTCGTGTTCATCAACAAAGTCGACCAGATAAACGACCCTGAAATGCTCGAGCTTGTCGACATGGAGATGCGCGACCTATTATCGACCTACAACTTTGACGGTGAAGGCACGCCCATCATTATGGGCTCCGCTCTCGCAGCGCTGGACGGTCGGGATGACGCCATCGGTGCCAGCAAGGTTACCGAGTTGGTTCAGGCTTGCGATGATTGGCTTGATCTTCCTGAACGCAAGTAGCCCTTCGTACTCTCACGCCCTTCTTCATCTCTCTATTCTAGGTGATCTCGAAAGACCGTTTTGCATGCCAGTTGAAGGTACGTGGCCACAAATTTCATGCGCATTGATTTAAGCTGCCTTTAGATGTTTATTCCATCTCTGGACGTGGCACAGTTGCAACTGGACGAGTACATTAATCTCCTATTCATCGGCCTGCATTCCTATCTCTTCGACAGGTCGAACGCGGCACAGCGCTGAAAGGCAATGAAGTCGAAATCATCGGTCACGGCTCCCGTATCAAGACCACTCTCACTGGTATCGGTATGTACCACCTGCGCCAGACTTCATGCCGATCACTGACACACAAATCGCAGAAATGTTCCACAAAGAGCTCGATCGGGTGCGCAGCTCTCTCTGCAAAGTATTCCAACGAACTGAACCATTACATCTTAGGCGGAAGCCGGAGACAACCTGGGGGTTCTTCTTCGCGGTCTGAAGCGTGAGCAAGTATCGCGCGGCCAGCTCGTTATTGCTCCGGGCTCCATGAAACCTGTTCAAAAGTTCCAGGCCCAAGTATATGTAAGTAAAATATATCATCCGCATTGGCCCCTCTGATCCGCCGTGCGCAGATCTTAACAAAGGATGAAGGTGATTTTCTCCTTCATATTGAAGTCACGTTACAGAAGGAATCTTCCACAGGTGGCCGATACACACCATTCATGTCCAATTACCGCCCTCAGCTATTCATGCGAACGGGGGATGTGACCACTTCGTTGTCTTTCCCTGAAGGCACTCCTGACCCTGAAGAAAAGATGGTATGATAAATGTCGTGGCGCTGAAACCCGAAGTTAATGACTGGCGCAGGTCATGCCCGGAGACAATGTGGAGCTGGTATGCACCCTCGGCAGCGACCTGGGTTGTGAGGTGGGCACGCGGTCAGTATCCTTGTATGAGATTATCGCCGCCTTTTGTTAACGCGTTTCCAGATTCACGCTCCGGGAAGGAGGCCGGACGAGTCAGTGCTTTCCCTGATTCTCAACGAACCGTGACTAACACCAATTTCCAGTCGGCACCGGCATCGTTACTAAAATACTGGAACTGGCTAACTATTAAGCCCACCGAGGTGTAGAGTTCCCAACATAGTTATATAGTAATCGTGCCCCAACTCCAACTGTAATGGTGCCACGAATAATCACTTTGGTGGTGCCCTAGGCGTGGTCAGACGTGGTTGGACGTGTGTAGCCGGGACGTCGTTACTCCCAAATAAATACACTTGATAGTCCGCAAGACGCTTAGCCTTCCGCTTCCGTCCGACCGTCTGTTAATTTTGTTCAACTCCCAAAATGCAGGCCATTCTGCGACAAGCACGCGCCAGCGGACTCTCCCGCCCTCAGCTCGCGAGACCGGGCGTCCTCCGTGCGCCCCTGCTTTCGCGGACACTCGTCAGTGCGTATGTTGTTTGCAGGCTCAACAGCGATCTCAAGACCTTGCCCATTACCAGCGAAACGGTATACCGTGGAACACGAGGCGGTGGAGTACGACGACGCAACCGGACTAGGTATCGTTTGCATCACGGACCACGCCCAATCATCCCTAGGGGACGTTGTTTTCGTCGAGCTCCCTGTTGTAGGCACGGAGGTACACAAAGGCGGTGAGTTTGTTGACGGTGAAACTGGGAGAACAACCGACCATTTCGCGAAGACCAGATCGGGGCGGTTGAGAGCGTGAAAGCGGCGTCAGATATCGTGAGTCGCTGCGCATCTCTCCAGAACGCTGTCTAACTAATTCCAGTATGCCCCCGTCTCCGGGACAATCGAGGAGGTCAACGAAGAATTGGCATCTCAGCCGGGGCTGCTCAACAAATCTCCAGAAGCTCAGGGTGTGTGCTTCATTGTGTGTTGACTCGCATTATACTAATGCGTTACAGGGTGGTTGTGCAAAATCAAGATGTCCGAGCCGACTGAGGTATACACGTCCGATTTAGCTTATTCTCTCTGCCTCACATCTTTGCAGATGGAAAAGCTGTTGACGGAGGAAGCTTACAAGGATAGCTGGGCTTGAGGAAAATAGAAGGGGGCACTACATTACATTCAACATTGTAATCACGAATAGATTGGATTGGTTCAGGGTTCACGACGGTACCGGAGAGGACGGCTCGTATTTATACTTCTCGCCGCGCGCCTCCATTCTGAGTTTCGCCTCCTTCAACGCCCATGTTTGTATACTGAAGAAGTGCGGCATCAGAGACCGCACAACGGTTGTGGGTTGCGCACGCACCTGGTATCGGGCTTGAAGTAGAGCAAAAGTCCACCGACCGCCATCGAGCCGTACATTCCCCAGTACCAGACAGTCTCCCAGGGCTGCTTTATTCTGCGATGGCCAGGTGGCGGAGGCTATCCGTGGCGGTATCTCGGTCAGGAAACGGATGCAGCTTGTTCACAAGGTACTGTAGTGCACCTTTTCGCCAAAAAGTAAACCGGTGGGCTCGTTGTATTGGGGTGCACCATGTGATGCAAGTCGCACGGCGCCCAGCCGTGTCAGCCGCCGGCCAGCGGGCAGAACGCGCAGTGAGGAAGGGGGCATCATGAATAGATCGGCACTGACCGAGGATAGCAGGGCCAAACAGTGAACGTTTTCGGCCAAAAACAGATATCTACTGCTATCTACTCTTACAGTAAGGGCCTGACTGTTTCTCAACGGGACCGCGCCGGAATACACCTACCTATCTACCTACTTTACGAACTACACCAAAATCTACTTATACTTGCTATAGGACATCGAAAAACAGGCCTGGGGCTAGTACTTAGTATTGATTGAGTCCCGCCCAGCCAACGCCCAGCTATGCTATTAGGCATTTCTTGCTTAAGATTTTGTAGTCCTCTTCATCTTCATCCCCCGGAGAATCGGGATCCACCTCGAAGCTAGCGAGAACAGATATTTAAGTCAGGTGTGACAAAATAGCATAGCTGAGCTTTACCCAAAATCAGCATAGAACATGAGTGCTCGTGGATTTGCTGGAATATAAAATCAGCCATAGTGAGATAGCGTCGTTGAACTGCCATTCGTACCTTTGAAGACGGTGAGCATAATTTTATCTAGTCTGAATGCTGCTCCAATTCTGGCGAGATGGTTCATAAGCTGCCGACCGAGCCCGTGCCGCTGTGATTTCTTGGAGACCTGGAGATCGTAGCTGGGGAACGTAGCTGAGACAGGGAGAGATGCCGTAACGAAGGGAATGACCAGTATAAAATGTTTTGTCCTTCTTCGAACTCGAAACGGAAGGCAGTGAATGCCACAAGGGATCGGCTTTCGTCTTTCGGATAGACCAAGATGAATCGCGATAGATGGTCGAAGAGCTCTCCTTTCTTGTGAGGCGGGTCCCATCCGAACGATGAAGCTGTGTACATTGGGCGCATGTTTGTCTCGAACAAGGACCATATCGAACTGCGAGCAGCTCCGTCCAGCTTTTCAGCGAGTATAACTTCGAAAGAGTGGCTTGAACAGAGTAAGGATTCTAGTCCAGCATTTCGGATGGCAGAGACGGCACCCAGGAGACTCAGAATCCGTAGGGATGCATTTCAAGATTTGGGAAGCAGACGCCTTGTCGGTATGAGTCGCGTGAGGAGGACGTGTGAGGAAAGTGACCTTGTTTGCTGCCTTGACCTCCTTCGAGCCGGTGGAAAGCTCGTCGTTCGCCATTAGGCTGGATTGATCGATTTTTCATCTGGATCAGGTCCAGATTAGGATATCTCGCTGCTCAGCTTTCTTTGGCGCTCGCACACCTCCCTCCTCTCCGTCATGAAGCTAGATGCGACTGACCTCAGATATATAACCGCGGATGAATTCAGAGTGCTGACTGCGGTACTGCATCTCAACCTTTTGACGTCGCAATGCTGAAACTCCCGTCCTTCAGGTAGAAATGGGCTCGAAGAACCACGAAGTCGTTCCAACGGTACTCATTGCTCAAATATCCGGACTGCGCAACGGAGGAGTCAACAAGCTCATCGGATCGCTTGCGAAACGGAATCTCGTGTCTAAGGTTCAGAATTCTAAGTGTAATTTGCCATCCGTTTTTATCGTGTCTTGCTCAAGTATGAACAGATGATGGATACCGGCTAACATACGGTGGATACGACTTCCTGGCCATGAGGGCTATGTCGAAGAGAGATACTATGCATTCCGTTGGGAATCAGATCGGTGTCGGCAAAGAGTCTGGTGCGCACTTGTTTACAACGGCAGCCAGCCCTATGGTTGAATATGCAATTGAAAGATATCTACATTGTTGCGGATGCCGAAGGCAATGAAATGGTCCTCAAGCTGCATAGGTCCGTACAACCTTTCAGTCGTGAAGAACATGATGCGACTGTAGCTGTTAGGCTTGGCCGAATATCTTTTCGAGCCATCAAAGAAAAGCGAGATTATCTCGGGAAGCGAAAATCCGCGTCCTGGATGTACATGTCTCGTCTCGCTGCCCAAAAAGAATGGGCATTCATGAAAGTGAGACATCTGTTCCCAGCCACACAATAACTACTGACTAGATCTCCTAGGTGCTCCATGAACACGATTTCCCAGTCCCTCGGCCAATTGACCAAGCAAGGCATTGTATACTCATGGAGTTCATTGATGCATACCCGCTGCAAGCTTTTTCGATATGCGGCACATCCCTCTCTGATATCTTCCCAGTCGGCAGATATCAGAAGTACCGTCACCGGGGAAGTTGTACTCGACCTTGATGGATCTCATTGTGCGGTTTGCACACGCGGGCCTCATCCATGGAGACTTTAATGAATTCAATATTCTTATTCGCCGGGAAAGTGGTATACCGATCGTCATTGATTTCCCACAAATGGTCAGCACGTCGCACGAGAATGCTGAATGGTAAGCAGATTGCCATGTTTGTTGTTTTTGGCGAAGCTGACCTATACCCGAGGTATTTCAATCGAGATGTCGAGTGCATACGGACATTTTTTAAACGTAGATTTCGCTACGAAAGCGCTCTTTACCCCCGGTTTAAAAGTACCATGTCTGAAGATGGTGTTGCTACCGGGGACTTTCGTCTGGATGTCATGGTCTCCGCTAGCGGCTTTAAACAAAAAGACATGAAGATTCTGGAGGAAGTTGGTGGCTTAGCTCCAAAACCGATACAGGACTAAACAGCCATTCAGTATATGGAGGCAGTCCAACTCGATGGTTCGGAGGGCAGCGAAGACGAGAGTGAGGACGACAGTAGCGATGAATCTCAAGCAGAAGATCCTGGTGAAGAAAGCAGGCAGAACGACGAGACTTCCGCCCTTGTGGAAGATCCTCCAGAACAAGCCGGCGAGGATGAACTCTCTGACCCTCCCCGCTCTCTTTCGCGGTCGCCGCCACGGTCAAGGACAGGCTCGCCCATGCCTTCAGAAAAACCAGCCGCCTTGCTCCCTTCGAATGGAATCAAGGAAATCGTCTCCGCTGACTTGACCAAAGCTCGCTCTCAGCAGCAAAGAAAACATCACTCCAAACGCAGCACACGGCGCGCCGGACGTTCTCAGGGCAGCAAGGCGAAGCAAGATACGCGAGTAAAAATGGACACCAGCGGCTTTTGGGATTAGATTTTTCCATATCTCCATATCTTAGTTTTGTGATACGCGAGATACTAATTCATGCTCCTTCACCATTTTCTATTCCATCTTCTCGCTTTCGGCTAGGCAGTATTTAAAGGTGCGACAAGCGTTACCTGTTGTGGCTGCGAGGTTCCTCCAGCCCTGATCTCAGAGCCTGCGCGCGATACAATTTGCCAAGGCTGACGCGGTCTGAATCCTCTGTACAATTTCAGACTTCTAAAGGTCTTCACAAACCAGTGTGCGACCAGGGTTCCGTGTTATTTACACGTACAGATTCAGAAACGGGAAACAAAACCTTGACAGCAAGATTCAGAGCGAGCGCAACAAGAAACAGATAGGGAACGGCCAATATGGGTTCTCACCCATTGCTGTTGTGTTGTTGGTACACTGACATGTAGTGCAAACATTACGGAACATGAGTTGTATTATTTCATGTATTTTAGTCGAACCGAACGATTGGCTGGGGGGTTGCTGGCGAGGGGCCGGCTCAGGGACAAAACTTGAAAAATTAGATGCACCATGGCTAGATATCGATACGGCGCAGCAGGCAGGACTACGAGATGGTTTCAACTCTCAGAACGAAGGATCGGCGAAATATTTTGAGATATCGGTTGCATCGGGGTCGGCGGCGGTAACACAAGTGCTGGAGGTGCCAGCGCTGTCGCTGGAGGGAGAGACAGTGGTCTCCCGGATTTCAAAGATCTGGTCACGGTCCGAGTTTATAGCCTGCGCTTGGAGAAGCGCTTCGCGGAGGTGAATGGACTAGAGCACGACTGATGTGAAAACCGCTTCCAGAGGTAGACCAGTCTAGTTGCTTACTTTGCTGGCTTCCTCGACAGTGAGTGCGTGGATCGCTTCAGCAGATCTACGGAGCACCAGAAGAATTGTCTGGCGAAGCTTGATTAGCGTCTAGTGTAGGGTTGACGGCAACCTCACCCTCATCGAGCGACTGGTGAGCGCGCGGTAGTTGGATACTCGTTGGAGCGGAGCCGGCGCGATGTTCAGGAAGGCAAACAACTGGTGGAGATCTGATCATACAGGGTTAATATTCAAATTATTAGCGGCCAACCACACGGAACTCGCATTGAATATAACGCTCCAGTGATTCGACGTAAAGTCTCTTCTTCTCGTGCGACGAAAGGTCGTCCCTGTATTATTCAGTCCAATATTATAGCAAAGATCATCACAGGTGGAGGTAGATGAACATACGGATCGGAAGGGACGAACCCGTTGGGGCCAGGCAAAGGATAGGCACGAGCCGCTCTAGACCTGCGAAGACTTCTGTGATGTGCTGGAAACGACGGCGGGCGATGGGATTCTGTTACGTCGGGTGGCAATATGCGGGGCTCTTCGACAGCAGAAACAAATTGAGGAGCAGAAAACATGGCAGGAGCAGGAACGAAAAATACGGGCGCAGGAGCGAGGTGCGGAACAGGAAAATCGCGATATTCATTGCCGGGGAAGAACCCCGCGGATAGCTCGGGCGGGTTTAGAACATAAGGAGATCGGCTGTCGGGTCTGGTAGGCAGGGCTTGCCTCTCGGGGCACGTATCAGACAGAAGAACAGTCGGTTGCGGGGTCTGAGGAACAGGCATGCGGAAAGGCAGACGTTGGAGCACGGAAAGGTGGGGATAGTCTGGGCCGAATTCATCAACGTCCTGGACGTCATGCGGGAGGGAGTACGCCCAGTCATTGAAATGGTGGTCGGTGTCGCTGGGAAAATATGCAAATGTATCGAAGATATGTTGCTCTCTGCCATTATACGGTGGGTGTAGGATAGTAAACAACTCTTGTTGGCTTGGAGCCTGCGAGGTGAAAGAATGCATGTACTGGATCCCCGAGAATTAGGATGCGTATGAGTGAGAGAGTAGGCCCACGGACCGCGCAGACAGAGTCCTCTGGTACCTGCGAGAGGGGACGACGATCTTCACGCGACATGGGGAAAGAAAATTGAGGAGGGTGATTAACGCATAGATGTGGGCCTGATGGTGGTAGAAACGAAAGAGGGCCCGAGCCACAAAAGATACGACAAGCGCAACCGAGGAAGGGACCGCGCCGGAGCGGGATGGATTATATTAGACGTCGCTGCTGGACCAAACCAGGATGGGCGTAATTCGGTACACCTTATCGATGGATGCTGGATAGAAGGATCCCGTCTCTGCTGTTGACTCGCGCTCCTCTGTGCCTCTGACCGTGCAATCAAGGACACGAACTCGAGTACGATTGACCTTGCCAGCGTGCACAGTACGGTCAACCATCTTCCATGATTCGGTCTCCGTGGGGCAAGAGTGAAGCTAGGATCAAGTCGTTGTACCTCATCTGTCAGATATCGAGGCTTCGCTTCGGCGCTTCGCGATGCACTTGAGAAATCGGGCCGCGGCGCGTCGAGTCGAAAGCCATCCCGTCCACAGACTTCAACACAATGGAGCCCGCACACACCACATCATACCCTCAGAAGATGCTTCCGTCGCCTGAGTCGCCGGGGCTCCATCGTGCTTGCAATACGGGCCACGAGAAGTGTCACCCGTATAACCGGGCGAATCCAGGAACTCGCCAAAAGGACCGCTCTCCGCGTCGGATATGGACCCACGCATTAGAAAAACCGCTGTTTACTATTCTTGAGCTGTGAGAGCAAGCTCGATCCAGAACGCACCTCGCTGACATCCCGGAGAACGACGTTGGGTCAGACCCAGCGCCGGCCCATCTATATAGCCAGTCTCGAGGCGCACATCGATAGTCTACATGTGTTCGTGCGCTCTTGTTCATCTTATTCTGACACGCTGAACGGATTCCTGGACAGCCAGCTTTCCGGGTCAGTACATCTGTCTGGACTGGCTAGTTCTACGCACTCAGATATCAGACAAGGCTTGGACCGGACTTTCATCCTGTCAACGAAAACGAGTTGCTTTCTTTGAAAGGACTCAACGCGAAAACATGCAAAGTGAGTTA